>CM033327.1:23245927-24515766 GCA_019359835.1 Pharus latifolius
CCATGCCCCATTTCATAGGGAAGCCCAAAGTGGCTCTATTCCATTCTATTTCACTTCCTATCACTTCCTATCATTTAATATCCATCCCTTTGGTCTTATTGACATAAGAGATGTCATTTATAGTCTATCTCTTTCTATATATGGAAAGTCAAGAAATTCTCATTGAAACATCGAGAAATTGTGCATATAGAAAACTCTAAAGAAATAAAAAAAGGAGACCCATGCCATCATTTTCAAATCTTTTCTACTTAGTAGTCTAAGTTTCTCGATGAGGATAATTAATTCGGTCGTTGTAGTTGGACTCTATTATGGATTTCTGACCACATTCTCCATAGGTCCCTCTTATATCTTCTTTCTCCAATCTTGGATTATGGAAGAAGGAGATATCCGCGACTACTGGTGGTTTCATTATGGGGTAGCTCATGATCTTCATATCGATCTATTATCCACCTATGCATCTATTCTTTCATAGCTAAACGGGTGGAAGATCCATCCAATTTGGTTATATCATGGACTCGAAAAACGGATCTGAATGTGACTGAAATGCACGATCTTCACAGGTATCACTTTTCACGATACCTAAATGGTGGAATAGCGACTTTCGAACCATTTCCCATAAGAGAATGGTTTCCATTACTTTCAGAAATTGATTCTATATCAAGCTATAGCTATTGCATTAAAGAAGAAAAGAAAATAATAGAAGTCGAAGACGCGGAATGGTAGTGAATAGAGAGAAAGATTCTGCTGATTTTCATATCTTTCAGTTCTCGTACTCGTAATTGGAAAGTTACGGAAGGAGATCCATCATCTTGCAATGTTACAGCCCTACGGTAGTGGGGCTCCCGTCGTAGGGACTTTTAGGCTGTGATAGCCTACGTCCTCACGGAGAGGGCATCCTCATAGAGAGGGCATCTCCTTGGAGGCGGAAAGATAATAATCTGGAAAAATTCCATAGTTGAACAAAAAAGCCATTTGTATTAATGAAGATGAAATACAATGCCTCCCCCCACGAACCGCAGCGGGGGAAGGAATAGGGAGTACAACGCCTCCCCCTGCGAAGTCGCGATGAGGGAGGGAGTGAGCCCGGAGGCTAGATGTAGACCTTGCGAAGCAATATTAATATTACGCTCCAAGTATGCTTTAACTCCTGATCTTTGAGGTTGGAGAGCTTATAAGCCCCCAAGCCCAGGATCGTAGACATCCATAGCATATGATGTCCTTGAAGTTTGATTGCTTTGACCCCTTTGGTCGTGTGTCGATGTTGAGTCCCTTCTTGTGCAACCTACGAAGAAGTTTTTGAGTGTTCCTTAGCATAAGAGCTAGATCCTCGTCGGAAGAGCCATTGCTTAAGTCATTTTTGGAGCCGGCTTTGAAAGCCAACGCCTTCTTTTTCGTCTCCAAAGGTTCGACCGCTTCCTTCTTCTCCTTTCAATGCATCTCATGGGTAATGAGGTTCCCATAGAGATCAGTAGGTGTGGTTGTTGACAAGACAGAGTTGGTGAGTACCGTCACAAGAGTGTCGAAACTCTCTGGAAGAGCCCTGAGCATTTTTCTCACAATCTCGATGTCAGTAAAAACAACTCCTAGCCCCTTTAGTTCATTCACAATGTTGTTCAACTAAGTAAACATGGAATCCATGGACTCGGTTGATGACATGGTGAATGTCTCGTATTGTTGCCTTGTCATGAGCAACTTTGCCTCTTTGACTTTAGTAGTACCCTCATATATTTCCTCGAGGGTAGTCCAAACCTTGTGAGCGGTGGTAAGGTTGCTCACACGGTTGAACTCATTTAATGATAAACTAGAAAAGAGAGCATTTTTAGCACCGGCGTTTAAGTGGAGTTCTCTCCTGTCGTCATCGGAGTGACTTGCCGAATCATCCAGAGGAGTAAACCCAAGCTTAACTATGTCCCAAACATCAAGCCCCATGGCCCCTAGAAATACCGACATGCGCACTTTCCAATAAGGATAGTTAGTCCCTCAAAGATAGGCGCACGTCCGGTATGATTGAGATGAAATCCCTCATTTGACGTCATCCTCTCTCTAGGCGGTGAAGCCTACTCAAGGAGAGACCACGCTCTGATACCACGTATAGGATCAAGGATGCCGGCTAGAGGGGGGTGAATAGGAGGCTTTAAAACTTTTCAAATAAGACAACTTTTGCAAACTGAAACAATTGAACAAAATATATATTGCAAAAAAAAAGAGGAAAAGAAGACAAACATATGGATTTTTACCGAGGTCTCAGAGACTCGTCCGGTCTCCCCTACTCCTCGTTGAAGCACTCAATTGAATGAGTCTTGCTTCAATATCCACGAAGGATATTTCTCACTAATGGTTGCTCCTTATCCACTCCAGAAAAGCGAGCACCGATTCCTTTTACAATCATGCCGAGCCTCTCCGACAATCTCCGAATGGGAGAGGTCAACGACCACGCCACCAAGCCGTCTAGGTGAGGGCGTTCACCAAGAGTAATAAGTTGCAAGGTCTCTCCTAGACCTCCAACAATCACTGAGAAACTCTAGATATGCAAAATGATGTGAATAGAAAACTCGGTGGATCACAAAAACTCACGACTTGATAAAAAGATCAAGATTTTGTGTTAAGAACAAAAGCTCAAGTGTGTATTTGAATATGAGGCTACTTGGTATCTGAAACAATTGCTCAAAGCCTCTATTTATAGCCCAAAAGATCAAAAGAGCCGTTGTGCACGAGTTGAGAAGTGACAGTGCATGCTGACTCTCAGCAAAGTAAATCTCAGAGAAAACTCAACTAGCCATTTGAGGTCGAAATAGGAAACAAAACAGCACATACTGACAGTCAGCAACACATGCTGACAGTCAGCATCCATAACCACAGCTCGACAAAAATCACAGATAAAACTTTGCTAGCTGTTTGTGGTCACATATGGAAAGAAGTCGCTCATGCTGATAGTCAGCATCACACGCAGACAGTCAACAACGACCACAAAAATCACCAGTTAAAACAAAAACTCAAAACAATTAGCTCGAGGTCGAAACTCATGCTGACAGTCACAACACATACTGACAGTCAGCGTAAGTCAAAAAATTTCAGCTCAAAAAACACGCTCTCTGGACAAATGGCAGCAATGAAAACTGACATTTCATGCTGACAGTCAGCATCACGTGCTAACAGTCAGTATGGATAAAAACAGCCATAACTTTTGTTCTAGGGATTCAATTGAAGTGATTAATAGCTCGTTTGAAAGATATTTTAAAGGGCTATATTTTTTTAAACAGAAACAAAAGCCAGATCAGCCTATATCTTTCTAGAAAATGTAAAAATACTTCTGATGCCAAAAACTCATCTGAAAAACCAAATCAAATCCAACTGAAAAGAATGAAATGCAGTGACCTAATAGTTTCTTAGTTTATGCTGGAAATGTAGAGAGGACTTGTAACCCCTCTTTATAGTACGGTTAAAACTAAAAAACAAATTTCTAAACCGATCAAACTCGAAACACCGAGATCGGTAATAAAACAAATTTTACCTCAGGTCCATTGCAACTTGAATCTTGCGATTTGCGTCTCATCTTTGTACCTTGCGACTTGTGCTTTTTCTCTTTCATGTTGGGTTCATCTTGATCATCTTTCACGTCTTCCCAATGAGGCTCTATATCAAGTAGCTCAAAAACACAATTAGTCTGAAACACTTGTTTTTCATTAATCATCAAAATCAGGAATAATGGCCTAGATGCAACAATCTCCCCCTTTTTGATGATTGATGACAACAAGTGTTCGATAATAAATAAAATGAATAAATCTCCCTGAGTGTATGCATGATATCTCAAATCAATATCATAAATCTCCCCTTGATCATAAGTCAAGATCACTCCACATAAATATCAATCAATAATAAAGACCAAATCAACACATATATAATCCACAAATCATCACATATATAAACCATCCACATCATATCCATAACATCATATAAGAAACAGAAGGTATCCATATCCATATAAGAAAGCATAAATGTCATACTGTCATACAAAAATATCCAACCATAACATTCATAAGAAACCACAAAGTCATACTCCCCCTTTGGCATCAAGCACAAAAAGGCGGGAGCTGACACAAAAAGCAGAAACTACCAGCCTAATCCTCCTCACTGGAGAAACCTAGAACAACTGTATCTCTGGAGCCTGTAGGAGATCCAGTCGGGTCGATCGCTGGAGAAGTTGGGGCAACGGAGGTCAGAGCAGCACCGGAGGCTGAGCCAGGCGAGGAAACAGCTGGACGGGTCCTCTTGCGAGGGATAGGAGTGGCTGATGCTGGCAAGTAACCCAAAATCTGCTCCTGCTATGCGAGAAGGCGAAACCGGATCTGGTGATGCTCCTCCTGTGTGTTGAGGATCTGCTGCTGGGTCTGAATGACCTGATCCAGGAAAAGCTGCAGCTGAGCGAGAGAGGAGGACCCGGTGCTAGTGTCGCCAGTAGGTGCCTGATCAGCTTCCTGACCTACAGTCTCATCTCCCGACTCACCAACAACATCGTCATCAGATGCAGGAGAGGCGGGCCCAGGTGCAGCTGTAGGGCGAGCACCAAGTCAGCAATCAGCCTGACCCAGAGGGTAGAAGACCAGCGGATGGTGGGGCCGAGGGAGCTCAGAGTCAACAGCCCAGATATGAAGAAGCGTCGCCATGATGTAGGGAGCATACACGAGATGGTGACGCGGGGCAAGAATAACGTGCTAAGCAGATCAGCGATGTCGGAGGGCTCCTCATGGAAGATGGAAATGAGGACGTGGAGGGCAAGATAAGTGACCCTAGCCCTATCTCCAGTCATCGGGAGTAGGGTGAGACGAAGGATCCGCAGGGCCAAGTCAACATCGCGTCGTAGGCCAACGATGTGACGGAGCTGGAAGGGGCCGGAGTAGAGCATGACCATCTCCCGATGCTCAAGATCAGGAAGGGTGTGTGGCTGGCGTCTAGAAGCAGGACGAACCAATCCAAGAGTGGCCTCAAATTGGTCTTTCGTGACAGTGTGGACTTGGATGCCTGTCATGAAGGTCAATGAGTCACGTTGGGGGGAGATAAAGACGGTGGCGTAGAACTGGTGGATGGGCTCATCTGCCAAGTGAAGAGAGGAGTCAGAGACAATGTCTCTGATCCCAACAGAAGCGAAGGAATCCGCCAGGGAGACGATGCCTATGCGAGAGGCAATCGTCTGCCAAAAAAGAGAGCGATGGACAAAAATGGGGAGACGGCAATAGATGCTGGTCTAGAGGTCAAGGTGAAGGTTTGTGTAGAAGGTCAGGACGCTGCAAGAGTCGCGACCTATGGGACGAGGGGATAGGTAGGGGTTTGTGGAGCGGAGGGTGCGAAGGCGACTCGCATGCCACCGAGAATAATCCACAGGGACACGCTCAGGAGGAGGCGAGGATTGGGACTCAGACGGTTGTCCCATTAAACGACTGCTGTTTGCAACATTTTTTCGACAGGCAACAAGTCGAGACGAAGACGGCTGATCAGACATGACTCAAAAACAAGAGGGGGTGTAGAAAGGACCTTTGTGAAGGGAACTGCCCAATGTTGAAGCGATGACGACGAGGCCATGGTACAGCAGAGGCAAAGTGACACTGCAAAGCATAGTGTGGAGAGGCACGGCAGCGGCTCAGAGTGACACGGCGAGGTGCGGTGAGGGATGGCACCGCGGTGCATGGTGCGGTGACGACGAGGTGCAGTGCGGGACACGGTGAGGTGCAGTGGCAAAGCACGGCGGCGAGGTGCAGTGTCGCACTGGTGAGATGAGGCGTGGCACGGTGACGAAGCGACGGCGTAACATGTCAGCGGCGATGAGATGTGGAGGCGAAGAGACACATGAAAAGAAAGAGGGTTTAGGGTTTTGGACACACAAACTGAGAGTCAACACAAAAACCAGGAACTTAGAACTGACAATCAGTGTTAGACACTGACAGTCAGCACAAAGAAATGGGTTTTGAAACTGACAGTCAGTGTGATACGTGTTGCATCTAGCCCTTTATTCCTAAACCTAATTTCGATGATTAATGAAAACAAAGTGTTTCAGACTAACTGTGCTTTTGAGATATTTGATACAGAGCTCTGTTGAGAAGATTTACGAAAGATGAACCTGACATAAAATAAAGCACAATTCGCAAAAGAGCAAAGATGAGACGTAATTGCAAACATGAAGATGCAAAGGACCTAAGGTAATCTGAGTTTTCATTTTTACCGATCTCGGTGTTTGGAAGTTGATCGGTTTAGGATCTTATTTTTTAGAATTTAACCGTACTATAAACAGGAGTTGCAAGTCCTCTCTACACTTCTGCATAAACTGAGAAACTACTAGGTCATTGCATTGCATCTTTTTGGGTTAGATTTGATTTTGAAAGATTTGGATTTTTAGTTGAGTTTTTGATAGCAGAAGAGTTTTTTCTTTTTCTAGAAAGATCTAGGTAGATCTGGCTTTTTCTTCTATTGACAAAAAGATAGCCCTTTAAAATATCTTTCAAACGAGCTATTAAATTCTTAAATCAGATCTCTGAATTAAATGTTATAACTATTTTTATCCATACTGACTGTCAGTTTGTGTTAACTGACAGTTGTCCAGAGAGGTTGTTTTTTGAGCCAAAATTTTTTGAACTAAACTGCGTGTCAGTTTGCATTTCGACCTCAAGTGATTTTATTTGAGCTTCTGTTTGATCTGGACGTTTTGTGGTCGAAACTGACTGTCAGTTTGTGAGACTGACTGTCAGTATGTGATGTTTTCTTTCGATATACGACCACAAACGGCTAGCTATTTTTTATCTGTAAATTTTGTCAGCCGTTGAGTTTGAGACTAACTGTTAGTCTCCCATACTGACTGTCAGTTTGCACTGATTTATTTCCATTTTTGACTTCAAACAGCTAGCTGAGTTTTCTCCGGATTTTACTTCTTTCTTGTCGTGACCCAAACTGACTATCAGTTTGAGCTGCTGATTTTCAGCTCGAGCTCCAACAGTTCTTTTGATCCTTGAGGCTATAAATAGAGGCCTTGAGCAGATGTTTTATAACACTAAGCAGCCTCCTCTCATACACATACTTGAGGATTTGTTTGTGGAGTTAAAATCTTGATCTTTTGATCAAGTCTTGAGCTTTTCAGATCCACCGAGTGCTTTCAGTTCACATCATTTGCATCCTATTAGTTTCTCGGTGATTGTTGGTGGTCTAGAAGAGACCTTGCTGCTTATTACTCTTGGTGAATGCCCTTACCTAGATGGTTTGGTGGCGTGGCCGTTGATCTCTCTTGTTCGAAGATTGTTGGAGAGGCTCGGCAAGATTGTACAAGGCATCGGTGCTGGCCTTTCCGGAGTGGACAAGGAGCAACCATTAGTGAGAAATATCCTTTGTGGATATTGAAGCAAGACTCAATTCACTTGAGTGCTTCAACGAGGATTAGGGGAGACTGGGCGTGCCTCCGAGAACTCGGGAAAAATCTCGTGTTCGTTCTCTCTATCTTTTCTTTTTAATTTATTGAATTGCAATTTGGTTCTTCTCTTTGCAAAATTTATTTTTACTGAAAGTTTTTAAAGCCTTCTATTCACCCCCCTCTAGTCGGCATCCTTGATCCTACAATACACTGACAATCAGTGTGGGTCACCACTTCGACCAGGGGCTGCGACCAGGTGCTAACACATATAACTGACAGCCAGTTTGTGATGCTGATTGTCAGCATGGGCAACCAATTCAACCAGATAGCAAATTTCGACCAGAGAGGGAATAAAATATATTTTAATACACTTAACATATCAACTAGCATTTGAAATATCAATTATATTTAATTCACCTTTGAGAAAGAAAAATCTAGTTTCATCTAAGGATTTGGTGAAAATATCTGCTAGTTGCATCTCAGTTCTGATATAACTTACATCTATATTCCTTTTGCCACATGATCTCTTATAAAAGGTGCCGTATTTCAATATACTTAGTTCTAGAATGTTGAACAGGATTATTAGCAATTTTAATGGCACTTTCATTATCACACAAGAGTGGCACTTTTTCAAATGTAATTCCATAATCCAAAAATGTTTGCTTCATCCACAAAATTTGAGCACAACAACTACCTGCCAAAACATATTCTGCTTTAGCAGTGGAGAGAGATACAGAATTTTGTTTCTTAGATGATCAAGATACTAGTGATCTCCCCAAAAGTTGACAACTACCAGATGTGCTTTTTCTATCAATTTTGCAACCCGCATAATCTGAATCCGAATAACCAATTAATTCAAAGTTTGCATTTTTCGGATACTAAAGACCTAAGTTGGGGTAGCATTTCAGGTACCTAAGGATTCTTTTAATAGCAATCAAATGACATTCCTTAGGGGCTGACTGAAATCTAGCACATAAGCAAACACTAAACATGATATCAGGCCTAGATGCAATAAGATATAGCAAGCCACCAATCATAGACCTATAAAGTTTAGAGTCGACCGCTTTTCCATTGTTGTCCATATCAAGATGTCCATTTGTGGCCATGGAAGTTTTGAGTGCTTTAGCATCTTCCATCCCAAAGCACTTGAGGAAGTCCTTCACGTACTTGGTTTGGCTCACGAACGTTCCGTTCTTGAGTTACTTGATTTGCAGTCCAAGGAAGAAGCTTAGCTCGCTGATCATTGACATCTCAAATTCCCTAGACATCATTTCTCTAAACTCATGAAAAAAATATTCATTAGTAGACCCAAAAATAATGTCATCAACATATATTTGACATATGAACAAATCTTTTTCAATCACTTTTGTAAAGAGAGTTGTGTCTACCTTCTCAATTTTAAAACCTCATGATAAAAGAAAGTCTCTAAGTTGTTTATATCAAGCTCGAGGAGCTAGCTTGAGACCATAGAGAGCTTTAGACAGTTTAAACACATGGTTTGGAAATTTTGAATCTTCGAAACAGGGAGGTTGTTCCACAAAGACTAGTTCAGATATCTCACCATTTAAAAAGGCACTTTTTACATCCATTTGAAATAACTTAATATTAAAATTTGATGCATAAGCAAGAAGTATATGAATAGCTTCAAGTCTTGCCACAGGTGCAAAAATTTCACCAAAGTCTAAACCTTCGACTTGAGAAAAACCTTGTGCAACAAGACAAGCTTTGTTTCTAATAACTACACCATTTTCATCTTGCTTATTTCTAAAAACCCATTTTGTTCCAATCACATTATGATCCTTGGGTCTTTCTACTAAAGTCCAAACTTTATTTCTAAAGAAATTATTAAGTTCATCATGCATGGCATTTACCCAATCAGGATCACTAAAAGCCTCATCTACATGTTTAGGTTCTAGAGATGATACAAAAGAATAGTGTTCACAAAAAGAAGCAATACGAGAGCGAGTTTCAACACTCTTACTGACATCACCCAATACTTGATCTAAAGGGTGATTCTTGATGATGGTTTGATGTTGCCTTGGTGCTTCTTCTTGTGCTGCTTCTTGTGCTACTTCTTCTTGATTTAGCTCTGGTGGATCAATATGAGGTGATGATGTATGTTGATCATCATTCTCTATATTTTAATCATCTTCTTGATCATCTTCTATTGGTTTGATGTCTCCAATCATAATGTTCTTCACAGCTTCTTGAAGATCTTCACCTGAAACTTCACAAGAGACTTGCTTCTTTTGCGGGCCATTAGTTTCATAAAATTCTATGTCGCATGATTCTTCAATACAACCAGAATTTTTATTAAAAACTCGATAAGCCTTGCTAGTGGTGGAGTATCCGACTAGAAAGTCTTATCTACTCTTCTTTGAAATTTACCACAAAAGTTTCTTTTTCTATGGATGTAACATTTACAACCAAAAACTTGAAAATAAGAAATATTTGTCTTACGCCTGTTGGGGGAACCCCCGGGGGGCCCCACGAAGTCTTGAGGAGTCCCTACCCAGTGAGACCCGGAGAGCCACCGGGCCCTTGGTGAGGTCCGGAGGGTCACCGGGCGCCCGGTGAGATCCGGAGGGTCACCGGAATCCCAGTCAGACCCGGAGAGCCACCGGGCCCCCGGTGAGATCCGGAGGGTCACCGGGCGCCCAGTGAGACCCGGAGGGTCACCGGAACCCCGGTGAGACCTGGAGAGCCACCGGGCCCCCGGTGAGATCCGGAGGGTCACCGGGTGCCCGGTGAGATCCGGAGGATCACCGGGGCCCCGGTAAGGTCCGAAGGGTCACCGGACCCCCGGTGAGTACCGAAGAGTCTCCGGGCTCCCGAAGGGCGGCTGCTGACCGTGAAGCCTCTGGGAAGCCGGCGTGGCCACGTGTCAAGAATCCGAGCCGTACCCCTGGCCAAAGGACGTCCGCTCCCTTCCATCCGACGGTCGCAGCGATGGCTTTTGCGGTCTTTTGTATTTCTTAGGGGGCTATATATACCCCTCTTGTACCTCTTTTGAGAGGATTCGAACTCATTTGAACTGATGTAATATCCGGCTCTCTTGGAGAGCTCTCTCCGAGAGCATACCTCCCCAGCGGACTCGCGTCCAGAGAGAGCCAATAGGACTAGGGTCCCCACTGGGACCCGAACCTGTATAAACCGCTCTGTCAACTTCTGTGTTGCCCGGTGGGAGAAGACCAGTAGCTCGGTCTGCTCGCGCCGTTGTACTCGTGCTGTGCACGTCCGAGCCTGCCGAGGTATCCGTAATACCATGATAGTTGGTGCCGTCCGTGGGGACCTCGCGACGAATCGCCGGCTCCCGCAACAACCAGAGCTCAAGCCCTCTCATCTCCCGATGGCGCTGGCCCTAGTAACCCGGCTCCGCCTCCGCGAGATGATGCCTCCTTGGTCCTGCCGCCTGGGGGCGTCCAGGGGGAGGACCCGCCTCCTCCACCCGCGGCCTCCGGTCGAAGGGTCCCCGTTTCCGACCCGGTGACCGCCACCGAGCTCGCGGGTCCTAGCACGCCCCAACTCTCCGTTCCGTTCTCCAGAGATTCTATACTAGGGGCTCTGATCCAGGGCCAGCTTCGCACCCAGCACACCCTGGAGGAGCTATTGCGCGTCCTGGCGCGACCCCCGGCTCCCGTCTACCCGCCCCCATATCCGTTTATGGGGGCACCACCCCAATTCTTCATGGGGCACCCCGCCTTACCAGGCCAGGGATGTTCCCAGCTCTAGGAGGCGCGCCCAGGTCGTACCCGGTCCCGGGAATGCTTCCCGCGCCGGGGGGTCAACTCATCCCCGAGCCCTCCCCTGCCTCGGGGAGTTGCCCGGCCCCAGGTCCAGAACCCCCACGAGCGGCTACCAAGCACGGACCCAGTGGACACCCCGGAGACTCGAGCCGCGACTGCTCCTGCCGCCAGACCGAGCACGGACCCAGCGCGCCGCCCTGTTCGCGCACCGGCGGTGTCCACTGGGACGACGCCGAACGCGCATCAGCTCCGTCCCCCTCCGGGGCTGCCCCCGTGGGCACCCCCAGCGGATCAAACCCGCTTCACCAGGGAGGAGGTCGAGCGAATGCGTACCGCCAAGTCTGGGGAAACCACCTCCCATCATCGGTCAGGACTCCCCCGAACCCGCGGGCAGGTGGAGACGCGCTCCCAACCTGCTCGGGGGAAGGGACCGTTTAGGGAAGCTACTACCCTCCCCGCGGAATATCTCGATGCTCTAGAGGTCAGCTCAACCAACCCCGAGGAAAAGAGGCGATACCGTCGCACCGGTGGACCGCTGGCACCCATCCCAGACTCCAACAATGAGCATGCATCCCCGGCGAGAGAAGACAGCGACCATGGATCCCCCAAGGAAGTTGAGGGGGCCAATCAACCGCTGTGCAGTCGCCTCCGCTGCATCCACCGGCCGCGGCCTTACCGCCCGCCGCACATCGAGCATTACAACTGTGAGGCCGATCCTTACGAGTTCGTGCAGGTGTACTCCACGGCCATCTCGGCGGCTGGGGGGGACGAGACAGTGCAATGCAATGTCTTCCCCCTCTACCTCCCGGGCATCGCCCGCTCATGGTTCTATAACCTGAAGGCTGGGTCTATCAAGTCCTTCGCGCAGCTGAAGCGCGAATTTTACGCGAACTTGCAGGGGAACTATGTGCGCCCCTTAGACTCCTCCCCGCTGTACACCGTCCGGCAAAGAATGGGGGATACTATCCGCAGCTTCTTTAAGCGCCTCGCTCAGGTGAAGAGCAAAGTGGCACATGTCCCCGACTCCATAGTCATCGAAGCATGCAAAAACGGGATACTCCCCGGGGAGCTCCACCGGAGGCTCTCTCGGAGCTGCCCCACCTCCGCCGACGAACTCTTCACCGTACTCGAGAAGTACGCCAGCGAAGAGGAGGACGATCTTTGGAAAAAGAACCAGGGGGCTCCCGCCCCCGCCGACCGGGAGGCTAGAGATCCCCCCAGCAAACGTCCCTGAAGAACGATCGCCGCGAGCCACGGCCTCGGGACACTTTCGTCCTCGAGGGCGGAGGTGGCTCGCGCGACGGCGACAAAGGCAGTCGTGCCCCCCTAAGTCAAAAGGCTACGGGGGAGGACAATCCTCCCGCGGGCTCGAGGGCCACCCCAAGGAAGGTAAGGAGGGCACAGCCAACGTGTGGTGCACCTTCCACAAGTCGAGTACCCACGCTACTCGAGAATGCCATCAGCTTTTACAACACTTCGCGGCTTTACTCGACCAGCGCGGCCAGGGGGGAGGTGTCCCTGCCTCCTTGCCTCCCTTGACGGCCTTGCCAGCACTTCCTGCTCCCGCGGGCGAGCAGCAAAAACAGACGCAAGAAGGGGGCTCAGCCCAGGAGCTCCCCTTCCAAACCTCCCAAAGACGTATAAACGTCATTACGGGGGGATCCGCCTCGAGACGGGACTCCAAGCGTCAGCGCAAGTAGTATGCGCGAGAGGTGAAGGTTGTGGGGGTGCTGCATACGCCTCCGCCACCGAAATGGTCAGATGTCCCCCTCACCTTCACAGCGGAAGACGCGCGCGGGGTTCGTTTCCCGCACGATGACGCGCTCATCGCCTCGGCTACAGTCTACAACTACCAACTAGCGCGCATCCTCGTCGACGGTGGAAGCTCTGCCGATATCTTATACCTGAAGGCGTTCAGGGAGATGCAGGTCGACGAGAAGCTGTTGCAGCCTGCACTCGGGCCGCTACAATGCTTCGTTCCCGGGAAGACCATCCACCCGGTGGGGAAGGTCGACCTACCGAACGGAGATGGTCCGGTTTGATGTTGTGGACCTCCCCTCTTCGTACAATGCCATGATGGGGAGGACCACGATCAACCATCTAGGGGCGGCAATTCACCAAAACTACCTCTGCGTGAAGATCCCTGGGCCTCACGGTGCGATCACCGTTCGAGGCGACCAGAATGTGGCCTGCGCTCTTTACGAGCATGCCGCCGCCGCCATTGGAAACGTCAACATGATCCAGACTCCGGGGGGAGAGAACCCCCCCGAGTCTGATACCGCCTCGGCCGCTCCTTCCGGAAGGCCACTCCCGAGGCCACGCCCCGAGGGGGACCTCCGGAAAGTCCAACTGTCCTCGGGAGACGGAGAGAGGACCGTCAGGATCGGGGCAGACCTCCTCGAGGAGCACGCCGAGCAACTCACGGCCTTCCTTCGTGAAAACTCAGACGTTTTCGTGTGGGAACCCTCGGACATGCAAGGTGTCGCCGGAGATGTCATCGAGCATAAGCTCGCAGTGACTCCCGGCCGCTCCCCGGTCAAACAAAAGTTGAGGAAGCTATCCCTCGAGCGCCAGGACGCCATCAAGGTCGAGATCGCCAAGCTTCTAGGGGCGGGGTTTGTGCGGGAAGTCCTCCATCCCGAATGGTTGACAAACCCCGTCCTCGTGAAGAAATCAAGCGGCAAGTGGAGGATGTGTGTGGACTTCACCGACCTTAACTCCGCTTGCCCGAAGGATAACTACCCACTCCCGCGAATTGACCAACTGGTCGATTCGACCGCGGGGTGTGAATTGATGAGTTTCCTCGACGCATACTCGGGGTACCATCAGGTTCGAATGGCAACGGAGGACGAGGAAAAGATGAGTTTTATAACTCCCCTCGGCACCTTCTGCTATGTCCACGCCTTTCGGGTTGAAGAACGCCGGGGCAACCTTCCAGCGCCTCATGACGCTAATCCTGAAGGACCAAATCGGCCGCAACATCGAGGTCTACGTCGACGACGCGGTCGTCAATAGCCTACGAACGGCCGCCCACATCGACGACCTGGCGGAGACCTTCCGCAGCCTCCGCAAGTACGGGTTGAAACTCAACCCGGAAAAATGCTGCTTTGGCGTGCACGGCAGGAGGCTGCTTGGCTTCCTGGTGTCTCAGCGGGGCATTGAGGCGAACCCTGAAAAAATTCGGGTCCTGCTGGACATGCCTCCCCCGCATTCTGTCAAAGACGTGCAAAAGCTTGCAGGCCGCTTAGCCACGTTGGGTGGCTTCGTCTCGCGGTCGGGGGAATGCGGACTCCAATTCTTCAAAATCCTCCGGGGCCTCGAGGGGTTCAGGTGGACCCCCGAGGCCCAGACGGCGTTCGATGCACTGAAGAAGTACCTCACGAGTCCTCCAATGCTCGTGAGCCCATCTCCGGAGGAACCTTTACTCCTCTACCTTGTTGCGACCCCAGTCGCTGTGGGCGAAGTGCTCGCGAGAGAGCAAGATGGGCAACAACGCCCTCTGTACTACGTAAGCTATGCCCTCCTCATGCGTCCCGGAAGCTCCGCCACTATTTCCTCGGACACCCAATTACGGTCCCATCATCTCTCCCACTGGGGAAAGTGGTGAGAAACAAGGAGGCCACCGGCCGAATTGGCAAGTGGGGGGCCGAGCTTGCTCCTTTCTCCCTCAACTTCACGGGCCGCTCCGCCATTAAGTCGCAAGTCCTCGCTGACTTCGTGGCGGAATGGACCCCAACCGCCGAGGCGGACGGAGAGACCCCCCTCGCCCCTCCCCGGTGCCAGGACCACTGGACACTCATGTTCGATGGCTCCTTGTGCCTTGCCGGGGCCAGCGCGGGGGTGGTTCTCCGGAGTCCCAAGGGGAAGATGCTGGAGTACGCTGCCAGGCTCGAGTTCCCGGCTACGAACAATGTTGCCGAGTACGAGGCCTTACTCCTGGGATTGCGCCTCGCGCGCTCCTTGGGAATCTGCCGCCTCCTGGTGAAAGGAGATTCCCAGCTTGTGGTCAACCAAATGGACAAGTCCTACTTGTGTCATGACGCGAACCTGAGTCATTACTTGGGGGAGGTGCGGAAGATGGAAAAACACTTCGAGGGCCTGGAGGCCCAACATATCCCCCGGCGGGATAACGACCGGGCTGATGCCCTAGCCCAGGCTGCCAATGCCCGAGAATCCCTTCCCAAGGGCGCTTTTCTGGAAATCATCACGAAGCTCTCGGTAACTCTCCCGGACGCGAACCCTGAGGTTTGCGTCCCGGAGATTTTCGAGATCACTCGGACCGCATCATGGATGGATCCCCTCATCTCCTGCATAAGGGACGAGAGGGAACCTTTCGGTGATGCCGAGGTGAAGCGTCTCCGCGCCAAGGCCAGGGCATACATTCTGCTAGAAGGAAAGCTTTACAAGCAGGGAGCCTCTTCCCTTCTCCACTGCCTCTCGAGGACGGAGAGACTCCAGCTCCTCGAGGACATACACTCGGGGAGCTGTGGATCCCACTTGGCTCCGCGGGCGGTCGCGGCGAAGGTCCTTCGCCAAGGATTCTACTGGCCCAGGCTGGTCCGCGACGCACGGGACTTGATCTCCGCGTGCGAGGCCTGCCAAAAGATGGCGAAGGGCACCAGGCTCCCCTCCGCGATACTGCAGACCATCCCTGTTTCTTGGCCCTTCGCGCGCTAGGGGATGGATCTCCTTGGTCCCTTCCCCCCAGCACCTGGGGGCTACAAGTACGCGGTGGTCGCCGTGGATTATTTCTCCAAGTGGGTGGAGGCTGAGCCCTTGGCCAACATCACTTCCCGCGCGGTGCAATGTTTTTTCTAGAAAAATGTCGTATGTCGCTTCAGGGTCCCCCAAGAAATCACCGTCGACAATGGGACCCAGTTCGACTCGGCATATTTCCGGGAATTCTTTGAAGGCTTAGGCACCACCCTCCATTTTGCCTCCGTGGCTCATCCTCAGAGCAACGGAGCCGTTGAAAGGGTCAACGACGTGATCCTACAAGGCCTGCGTTGACGGCTTGAACAGACCGCCTCCAGGCGAGGCGCATGGGCAGAGAGCTTCCAAGCATCCTCTGTTCCATGGGCACAACCCCTAGCCGAGCGACAGGGCGCACGCCTTTTTCGCTCGTCCACAGGGCCAAAGCAGTTCTCCCTTCAGAAATTGGTTTTCAATCACTGCGGGTCGAGCTCCTGGACGAAGCTACGACTGCGGCGCACTGAACCAACGAGGCCAATCAACGGCTTGAAGTTGACCTCGTCGAAGAAGAACGCGACCGAGCACTCCTCCACCACACCATCTACGAGCGCGAGATGGCGCGCGCGTATAACCAGCGCGTGCGCGAAAGGGCCTTCCACCTTGGAGACCTGGTCCTCAAGCGCGTGACTGACCCCCAAGCCCAGGGCAAACTATCCCCCAAGTGGGAGGGCCCGTACAGGATCTCCGCGGTCCTGGGCTCAGGAGCCTACAAACTCTCCACAATTGAAGACCAGGAGCTGACGCACACTTGGAACATAAACTTGCTTCGCAAGTTTTATGTTTAGCCTCCGGGCTCACCACCTCCTCCGCCGCGGTTCTGCGGGGGGAGGCTTATGTACTCACGGTCCCCTCCCCCGCCGCGCTTTCGCGGGGGGAGGCGTTGTATCTCGCCCTCTATTAATACAAGTGAATTTTTTGTTCAACTCTGGGATTTTGTGTCTTCATTAACTTGAGTGGCTTTTTTCTACTTCACCGTTGGAATTCTTTTATAGGAGTTTCTTCTTCCGCCTAAAAGGCGACGTCTCCTCTATAAACATTCCCTCCCCTTGAGGAAGTAGGCTATCACAGGCTGAAGTCCCGACAACGGGAGCCCAGCTCCCATAGGGCGGCTTACTGTAACCCCTCGTGGACTGAGGGGGTAAGCGGCAACCCAGTTCTCACGAACTGCAGTAACGAGTCACTTCGAGAGATTAGTCCCCCCTCGAACACTCTACACCCGCTACCGGGTCACGAAACCGTCCTGAGGGAATATCCGTTGCCCCCCGCGGCAGACAGGGAACTCGGCTTTCAGAATTCATTATCTCAAAAGATAGACCGTCCGGTTTCTTGATCGGGCACCCCCGCTAACCCCCGGGACTCCCGACGGGGGGCTACGCAAATTAAGCACCCAATGCAGTCCGGGCCTCTTCACTCCTTATCCACAACGCGCGGAGCCAAGCTGCACCCCGCTGTTGGGAGGGGGGGAGGGGGAAAACCCTGGGCCCGGACAAAAAAACAATGGCTTTACGCGGAAGACTTCGAAGTTTCGGAAACAGACATGGCAAATAAACAAGTCTACGACCTTATTGATACAACATCACACTAGGGGACAACACCCCCAGTAGGACGAAAGTGCCCCCCTGGGTGAGACCCGGGCGTGCGTGTATAGCCGGGGAGTTAGTCTCCCGCGGGAAGATACTTCAAAGAATGATCCCCGAGAAGCAACTACACCTAATAATCGCGGAGACCCTCCGAGATCTCCCAGGAAAGATCCTTGTACAAACTCCTCACACGCCAAAGAGCCCGCCGAAGGAGATCCTCCGGCCAGCACTCGTAGCCGGCAGGGGGGAGTATCCTGAGCGGGGGGACCTTTAGGGCCCCCGGCCTCGGCGGAGATAACTCGGCGCGACAATCGTCGAAGTTCCCCAAGCGCCACTCTAGGAGCCATCGCAGCAGGGCCGGCTCCCTGGAGGTACCTCCCTTCGCGGAGTTAGCATGAACGGACCCGGAGACTAGCCCGCCGGATGCTCCCCCGGCTGCCAGACTTAGTAAAATCGAGGTAGCCTGGGCGCTACCTGGGCTAGACCCCCCGGGCGACCCTCGAACACTCTCCAAAAGATGCCCCTCAGGGAAAGGAAACCCCGGGAAAGTGGTGTCTAAAGATACCTGCCGACAAGTTGAACACACTTAGCAAAAGCACTACTTTATTCCAGTTGAAAGATATTTACAACTTCCCGGGGCCCTCTCTAAAGAAGCCACCCGGAGCAAAAGAGATCAAAAAAGAAAAAACAAAAGCCTAATCTAACCGGGGGGGGAGGAGCCCATCCTTGCCCATCCTTGTTCCCCACCAGGGGGACGTCCGCGCTGGCTGACACGTCCTGACCCGAGCGCTGGCCGCCCATCTCCATGGCATCGGTGATCCGATCGAAGAGAGCCTCGGCGGACCGCTCCAGCTCTGCCCTCCGAGGGTCGAAGAAGGCAGGGAAGCTCGGGGGGACAAGCTCCCCGATGACCCGGGCGCCCTCACCGCGGTGCTCAATGAGGGCCGCCGTCAACGCAATCACTGGGACGGCGAGGCCTCGTGCCCGAGCCTCCGCAGCGGCCGGGATCAGGGCAACCTACGCACCATGGAAGTGCGCGGCCTCCCCGACCGACACCGGCGCCGGGTCGGGGCCTGCCCCCCGTCCGAGCTCGATCCTGAGCTCCTCTAGGGTAGAGCGGATCGCCCTACCTCCCGTGACTACGGCCTGGACGCCGGAAGCCGCGGCCTCCCGCTCCGCCTGCAGCTCCCTCCGGAGCGGAGAGGCCGTGTCCTCGACGGCAGCGAGCCGAGCCTGCACCGCGGCGAGCTCCCCGAGCACCCGCTCCTTCTCGGCACGCTCCAAGGCCGCGTCCCTGAGCGCCCTCTCCTTCCCGGCGCGCTCGAAGGCCACTATGTCCACGGCGGCCCAGAGACGCGTGGCGAGCCGGGCCCTAAAGCCCAGGGCTAATGCAACCGTCTGCACGAAAACCATGAGAAGAATACAAAAGACGGATGAGCGTGAGATTCAAGTAACTTACCCGAAGTCCGGAGGCAATCACCGCGTCAACGTCGCCCTCATCGCCCCCCGGGTCGCTCCCTTGGGAGGCCTCCCCACGGGGCAGAGCACCCTCCTCCGGAGTCGCACTGTCGGAAGAGCCGGAAGCCTAATCCAGCGGAGGTGCCGGAACCCCGGGGCGCACGAACAGACCCTTACCCCTCCCGGGTACAGGGAGTGCCGCCGTCGCGGGCCGAACCGCCGAGGAGCCCATCTCTGGGGCCAAGATCGAGGCCAACGGCAGGCCACCCGAGATCCGAAACCGAATGGAGACCTCGCTGACGAGGGCTGTGGCCGGACCCCCGCGGGAGTAGGAGGCGGCGAAGGACTCCGAGCGTACATCTCCGAGTCTGAGCCCTGGCCCTCTCCGGCCGGAACGCCGCCCATGGGATCTGGCTCGCCCGGGGTGCC
This sequence comes from Pharus latifolius, assembly GCA_019359835.1. Taxonomy (NCBI): domain Eukaryota; kingdom Viridiplantae; phylum Streptophyta; class Magnoliopsida; order Poales; family Poaceae; genus Pharus; species Pharus latifolius. The sequence goes on from CM033327.1 coordinate 23,265,283, forward strand.
TGGAGCTGCACCTGACGCCCCAGCAACCGCCGCCGCAGAGTCCCTCGCGGGAGAAGGCGGAGGTGAAGACCGGGGCCTCGCGGGACTCCTCCGGGCCCGGGATCCCGCGGGGCTGCCTGACGGACGAGACCGCTTCGAGGGTCCGCCGGCAACCTCCTTCCCCCGCTTGCGCGAAGCAGGGGTGGGCAGAGGCACCCGGGCTGGGAGCCTCAGCCCGAACGCCTCCGCGATAGCTTTCTGGGGAGGACCCTCCCCGATAACGCGCACCACCGTCTCGTGCTCGTCCTCGTAGTATCGACCAAGGAGGGTCGCCGCGACCTCCTTAGCCCGACCATAGGACCTAACTGCAAGAGTAACAAATAAAGCAAGAGTTAGTAAAAATCTCGCAACAGGGAGAAGGGGTCCGAATACTTACGGTTCACCACCGCCATCCGAGGTGGCCTGTGCGCCGCCGACATCCCCCTCCCTCTGCCGGTGTGGAACGGCGCCACTCGGAGGAGTGCCATCTCCTCCGCAAGATCCCGCATGGACCGCCGGAATAGGGCCTCCGCCATCGCGATGGGGAGGTCCATCTCCGCTACGGTCCACTCTGGAGCCACCGGGCCGCCGGACCGCGAATATGTCGAGGGCTCCCGAGAGTTAGTCACCCCCGGGTCTCCCACCCGGAGGTAGAACCAGTGCCGGAGCCAGTCCCCCCAGTGGTCCCAGGAGGCCAGCACCGGGTACTCGTCGACGCGGCCCGGGGTCAACTAGATCATGATGGAGCCAAAGGCCGACCTAGGGCCGCCCCTCCTCACCACCAGGCCCCTCGCCGATGGCTCGTAGAAATACCGCAGGAGCCGCAGAGTGGGCTCCGTCACGGCGGTCGTCTAGCACAACCAAATGAACTAGCCCATCCGACGAGAGTGTTCGGGGTGAGGTGGTTGAGCGAGAGGCCGTATACCTGCAGGAACTCGCGTAGCAGCGGGTGCACCGGAAGCCGGAGGCCCGCCTCCGCGAAGGACTCGAAAGCCACCACCTCCCCATCCCGTGGGCTCGGCACCTGCTCCGCCGGACCGGGGATCCTGATGTCTCCCACTCAAAAATAGCCGCGCTCCAAAAAGGCCTCAAGGGCCCCCGAGGAGAACTCGGTGGCCCCGAGGAAATCAGAGGTCACCTCCTCCGCGGGCAGCTCGGAGACCTTGGCGCGACTCTTCGGCGCCATCAGGGACGAGCTTGTCGAAGACTGCCGGAACTCACCGGATGATACCGGGGAGTGTCACCGGGAACTTCCGGAAAAATGTCACCGGAAGTTACCGGGTGCTTCCGGAAAGAAGTTACCGGGTGCTACCGGAGAGACGTCACCGGGTCCTTCTGGAAGTCACCGGAAACTACCGGACACTTCCGGAGAAAGTCACCGGATATTACCGGAAATCACCGGATAAAAGTGCCGGGAACTACCAGAAGACAACTGAGATTTGTGGGATTTGAGGCCTTGTGGGCATGCTCAAACTAAGGCCCCCCCCCCCCATTTATAGGTGGTGGAGGGTGACCCGGATGCCCGCCACGTGTCCACAAGGCCATCAAAGCTGCGGGGCTGAGCCGTCGCGCGCAAGACGAGGCGGCACAAAGGTGAATGCTTCGAAATGATGCGTCGGTTCGCGGATAGATGCGTCCCACGGAGAAACGGTTCGGAAGCCGAAACGCCACCAACGGCGTTGGGAACTTCATGGAAGACGAAGCATCATCATCGGAAGCTTCACATACCCATCGAAGGCACCGAGTGCCCCCAAGGGCCTGGGGGGCTGCTGTTGGGGGAACCCCCGGAGGGCCCCACGAAGTCCTGAGGAGTCCCTACCTGGTGAGACCCGGAGAGCCACCGGGCCCCCGGTGAGGTCCGGAGGGTCACCGGGAACCCGGTGAGATCTGGAGGGTCACCGGAATCCCGGTTAGACCCGGAGAGCCACCGAGCCCCCGGTGAGATCTGGAGGGTCACCGGAACCCCGGTGAGGCCCGGAGAACCACCGGGCCCCCGGTGAGATCCGAAGGGTCACCGGGCGCCCGGTGAGATCTGGAGGGTCACTGGAAGCCCGGCGAGACCCGAAGAGCCACCGGGCCCCCGGTGAGATCAGGAGGGTCACCGGGCGCCTGGTGAGATCCGGAGGGTCACCGGAACCCCGGTCAGACCCAGAGAACCACCGGGCCCCCGGTGAGATCCGGAGAGTTACCGGAACCCCGGTGAGACCCGGAGAACCACCGGAACCCCGGTGAGACCCGGAAAGGCACCGGGCCCCAGGTGAGATCCGGAGGGTCACCGGGCGCTCGGTGAGATCCGGAGGATCACTGGGGCCCCGGTGAGGTCCGGAGGGTCACCGGACCCCCGGTGAGTCCCGAAGAGTCTCCGGACCCCCGGTGAGCCTCTGGGAAGCCAGTGAGGCCACGTGTCAAGCATCCGAGCCGTCCCCCTGGCCAAAGGACGTCCACGCCCTTCCATCCGACGGTCGCAGCGAGGGCTTTCCGGTCTTTTGTATTTCTTAGGTGCTATATATACCCCTCTTGTACCTCTTTTGAGAGGATTCGAACTCATTTGAACTAACGTAATATCCGGCTCTCTTGGAGACCTCTCTCCGAGAGCATACCTCCCTAGCGGACTCGCGTCTAGAGAGAGCCAACAGGACTAGGGTCCCCACTGGGACCCGAACCTGTATGAACCGCTGTGTCAACTTCTGTGTTGCCCGGCGGGAGAAGACCAGTAGCTCGGTCTGCTCGCGCCGTTGTACTCGTGCTGTGCACGTCCGAACCTGCCGAGGTATCCGTAATACCACGACAACGCCCAATAAGAAGCTCATAGGGAGTTAAATTCAGAAGAGGATGCAAATAAAGTCGATCAATAGAATAGCAAGCAGTATGCATGGCTTCGGTTCAAAAGCGAGTAGGAGTGTCATACTCACTTTGCATTGTTCTTGCCATTTGTAATAGTGTTCGATTTTTCCTTTCCACAACTCCGTTTTGCTGTGGAGTGTAAGAAGTAGAAAATTCGTGTTTAATGCCTAGCGAGTCACAAAAATCAACTAAAGTTGAATTAACGAATTCTTCACCATGATCACTACGGATTTTCTTGATGGAAAGTTAGAATTCAGTGGTAACACGTTTTGTAAAACTTTTGAAAACATCGGGGGTTTTAGATTTTTGAGAAATAAAGAAGATCCAAGTATAGCGAGTAAAATCATCAACAATAATAAAACCATAGTTGTTTCCCCCGATACTTTGGAACTTGGAAGGTCCAAATAAATCCATATGCAGCAGTTCCCAAGGTTTGCAAGTTGAAAGAACACGCTTAATCGGATGTGAAGTAGCTACTTGCTTGCCAGCTTGACAAGATGATAATTGTCATATTTGTCTATATTTTCTAGATATTTCCCCTCATTCATGCTCATTTTAGCCATAAAGATAATCATATACTCAAATATATTTGTATTGGTTGTCGTACGATCTCGACTGTGTGTTTTGTTTATTTTAATTGCAGGTCGACGCAATCGGGCAATTTATGGCTGAATGGATGAGCTTCTTCGACTGGATCTGGTGAACGGACAATTCCGTACAGAAGTGCGCATTGTTACAGACGTGTAGGAGCTGACCGCGTCAAAATCGGAGTCTCTGGGAGTCCAAAACAACCAAACCTAGCAGCCAAGGGCCAATTCGCAATTTCTTCAAAGGTTGAGGGCTTTTCTGCAAAAATACCAAAACCATCAAAAAAAACCTCAGCCGCCACAGTTCTTCTTCGGCATGGCACATACCCACAAATCCCCTTCTTCTTTCCCAACCCCAGCGAACTTGCCGCCGGTGGCCAGGTCCACGCCGGCGATAAGCCGCTGGTCTTCTTCCCCATTGCTACCTTCTATTTTCTTCCTCTTCTCTCCCTCCGGTGAGCCGTTGATCTGCTCTCTCCCTTCATCCTCTCTCACCACATTTCATCCGCCCCTCTGCCGTTCGTCTTCACAGCCGGCATGCTCCCTTTTTCTTTCCTTTCTTTTCTATTTCTTCTCCTCCCATCTCCTACTTCCTCGCTGCTTCCTCTCTCCCCTCTTCTTTTCCCTCCTTCCTCCTTTTTCCTCTCCTCTTCTCTCCTCCTCCTCCATCTCCCTCATTCTTCTTCTTCCTCCCCATTTCTTCACCTCAAGCCACAAATCAGGCCGATCTGGCCATCTCGCCACCGCGCCGACACCGAAGCCGCGCCATCTTGCCCCCGGATCCGCGACGTCTACACCGTGCCGTGCCGCCACTTTCCATTGTGCCACACGCCGCGAGATCCCGCCGGATCTGCCACTGATCCACAGCTCCAAAGCGCGCCTCCACCCCACGGCGCCGCCCTCGCCACTCTCCAGTTTGCCCCTCCAACGCCGTGCCACAGATCCACACCGGCGCCGTCCACTCCGCCACTCGCCGGCGCCTCCCTCGTGCTCCCCCGATGCTCCCACCGCCGAAGCCGCCCCCACATCGCGTCGGATCTTCATATCCGCCGCCTCCTGCCACGCTGCCCAGATCTACTCCGAGCCGTCCTCGGCCTCCGCACCGTGCCTCCATCCCGTGTCGCCACCACACGCCGCCGTCGCCGATCTACCTCCAGCGCCATGCGCCTCCGCCATGACACCGGAGCAGCCGCCACGCCGGTGGTTCGCCCGATCCACAGCCTTCACCGTGCACCAGCTCCAAGGGCACCTTCTTCCTCTGCCGTGGCGTCGACATCTTCTTCATTGTGAAGCTCCACTTTGACGACTTCCTCGACACGGCTGCAGCTCCCTCCCCGACCACATGCTTCGATCACTACTCCGACCAACTCCTCCACAGCACCTGGACCACAACTGCGGCATCGACTTCCTCCAGCAGCCTTAGCAGCAAGCAACAATGTGGTTGAATCCTCTTTGTCCCTTGCTTCTCAGTACTTGAATTTTGATGAATTGATGAATGATGTATGAGATGAAATTATCCTTTTGCTGGGTGTATTATGATGACTGAGATTGGTTTAAATTGACATTCAGTTCCAGTGATCACATGCAGATGAAATGATACTTTGATTGTCTTCTTGAGTACTTCATTTCTGATCCTGGATTGAGTTCTCTTTACTCTCTTTGTTGGCCTATCTTCAATGATTTTAATTGCAATCTTCTGTTGAACTGTCTTGTGATGCGTTTGAGTGTTCCTCTGTTCTGTGATCTTATTGCTATGATGTTTCATTGTTAATTGGAAAGTTATTTGAATCATTGAGGTGCAGGTGACTCTAAGTTCACTTCTATTGAAAGATTTTGGTATTAGTATTCGATGAAATTGATGAATTGAAATTCTGGAAATCAATTCCAGTGAATGACATTGTGTTGATTCATTATCGAAGTTCTTGTAGACCAATTGCTAGCATTCTGTTGGAATTGAAATATATCTCATACAACTTCTCTCAGCTGAAATGTGTTAGTTGTTGTGTTGTATTTGAGGTTGCGGATTGGATTGATTTCTTTTTTTAGTTGTGCTTGCTATTGAGTTGTGGTTCTATTTAGCTGTTATTGGAGTATTGATTGAGTCTGTTGTGGTTGTGGCTTGGGCTGAAGAAGTGAGGCTGCTATGAACAATGTGTGGTATTTCTTTACGCTTTCTTCGTTGATACCGCTGATGGACGCATTCGTCTTAGTCGTTTTCACCTCCCTGCAGTGAGACTACTAAACGATTATGACTCTATCACTTGTACTCATGAACACGCGTATGGATTTAGCACGGATCGCTTGTCGAGATGACCACCTCTTTTTCTCTCTTTCTCTCGTCTAGTTTATTTCAATTGCCCTCGATTTAGTTTAGTTCTTCATGTTTTGCTTCTCTAGTCCCTGTGGAAATAACGACAGAATACTCATCTTACTGCATCATCCTCGTTCTATTGTGAGACGGTCTAGGCCGGTATCACAAGCGTTACAAGGTTTATCTTTTTCAAAATTCACATCTTTTAAACCAACAACCGAATCACGTTTTAGAAACTTTTTAAGTTGATGCATTCCAACATGTGCAAGCCTTCTATACCATAGCCAACCTTTTGAGGTTTGAGAGACAAGACATGTTGAAAGAGATGCATCTTTTAAGTGAAAATCAACAAGATAAAGATTTCCAAAACGAAAACCTTTGAAAATCAAAGAATTGTCTTTTAAATTTTCCACTAAAACTTCTTTAGGATAAAAAGTGCAACAAAATCCAAGATCGTAAATTTGTGCAATGGAAACCAAATTAAAATTTAGAGATTCAACCAGTAAAACATTCGAAATTGAAAGATCATTGGATATTGCAATTTTACCCAAACCTACCACATTTCCTTGACGATTGTCGCCAAAGGTGATATTTTGATTTTCGCTCGAGTTGTCTTCCAATGAGGTGAACAACTTTTTGTTTCCAGTCATATGTTCGGAGCATCCGCTGTCAAGCAACCAGTGTTTTCCACCGGTTTTGTAGTTCACCTGCAAAAACAAAAGAATCAAGTCCTTTGAGGTACCCAAACTCTTTTGGGTCCTTCGATGTTAGCAATCAAAGCTTTGGGCACCCAAATTGATTTCTTCTTTTTATTTAGCATGGGTGCACCAACAAACTTTGCTATAGCATCCTATCTTTGACCTTTGAAGCATGTAGCAAGTATCTAAATAATTTGAAGTCATTAAAGGACAAGCATCATGTGAATTACATGTTTCATGAAATTTAAAGCAAAATTTGTTGCATGCATTTACGAAGATAGTTTTTGCATTTTGTTTCTTTCCTTTCTTCGGAAAGTATCTAAGTCCTTCTTTTCTAAATGAGCATTTTTGTTTGCTAAGAATAAGATCAAGGGATACTTTTCCTTTGTAACAATTTTCTAATCCTTTTCCAAGCTTCTCAATTTGTGCCTTAAGCTCATTATTTTCATTTAAAATTATTTCATATGACATATCACAAGAATTTTGACCACTAGTAGTCATATCTTTTAACCCTGAGTATTGAGTGCGCAAAGAAGAATGTTCTTCTTTAAGCGCTCTATACTTCTTCTTTGTGATTCCAAAAACTTCATTTAATTCAGTGATCATTTCAACTAGTTCATCATATGAAGGATCATTAGAGTATACCTTTTCATCACCTTTAGCCATAAGACAAAGGGATGGACTAGTCGATGTGTTAATGTTGCCGAGAATTAGTCCGGCTAGCTTCTTGGAACAACCTCCTTCATCATCTGAGTTGGAATCGGAGTTCCAGACATCCATTCTCTGAAGCAGGCTTCTTTGGTTGCACCATTCTTTTCTTGAAGAATTTCTTCTTCTTGTCCCAAGTCTTGTTCTTGTTTGGACATCTTGAGGCTATATGTCCTTTTTGTGACATCCATAGCATATGATGTCCTTGAAGTTTGATTGCTTTGACCCCTTTGGTCGTGTGTCGATGTTTACTCCCTTCTTATGCAACCTGCGAAGAAGTTTTTGAGTGTTCTTTACAATAAGAGCTAGATCCTCGTCGGAAGAACCATCGCTTGAGTAATTTTTGGAGCCGACTTTGAAAGCCAACGCCTTTTTTTTCGTCTCCAAAGGTTCAGCCGCTTCCTTCTTCTCCTTTCGATGCATCTCATGGGTGATGAGGTTCCCATAAAGATCAGTAGGTGTGGTGGTCGACAGGTCGGAGTTGGTGAGTACAGTAACTAGAGTGTCGAAACTCTCTGGAAGAGTTCTGAGCATTTTTCTAAGAATCTCGATGTCAGTAAAAACAACTCCTAGCCCCTTGAGTTCATTCACAATGTTGTTCAACTAAGTAAACATGGAATCCATGGACTCGGTTGATGACATGGTGAATGTCTAGTATTGTTGCCTTATCATGAGCAACTTTGCCTCTTTGACTTTAGTAGTACCCTCATATATTTCCTCGAGGGTAGTCCAAACCTTGTGAGCGGTGGTAAGGTTGCTCACACGGTTGAACTCATTTAAAGAGAGCATTTTTAGCACAGGCATTTAAGTGAAGTTTTCTCCTGTCGTCATCAGAGTGACTTGCCAGATCATCCGGAGGAGTAAACCCAAGCTTAACTATGTCCCAAACATCAAGCCCCATGGCCTCTAGAAATACCGACATGTGCACTTTCCAATAAGGATAGTTAGTCCCATCAAAGATAGGCGCACGTCCGGTATGACCGAGATGAAATCCCTCATTTGACGTCATCATCTCTCTAGGCGGTGAAGCCTACTCAAGGAGAGACCACGCTCTGATACCACGGATCAAGGATGCTGACTAGAGGGGGGTGAATAGGAGGCTTTAAAAACTTTTCAAATAAGACAACTTTTGCAAACTGAAACAATTGAACAAAATATATATTGCAAAAATAAAAGAGGAAGAGAAGACAAACACAAGGATTTTTTCGAAGGTCTCGGAGACTTGCCCGGTGTCCCCTACTCCTCGTTGAAGCACTCAAATGAATTAGTCTTGCTTCAATATCCATGAAGGATATTTCTTACTAATGGTTGCTCCTTGTCTACTCCGAAAAGGCGAGCACCGATGCCTTTTACAATCACGTCGAGCCTCTCCGACAATCTCCAAACGGGAGAGGTCAACGGCTACACCACCAAACCGTCTAGGTGAGGGCGTTCACCAAGAGTAATAAGTTGCAAGGTCTCTCCTAGACCTCCAACAATCACCGAGAAACTCTAGATATGCAAAATGATGCGAATAGAAAACTCGGTGGATCACAAAAACTCACGACTTGATCAAAAGATCAAGATTTTGTGTTAAGAACTAAAGCTCAAGTGTGTATATGAATATGAGGCTGGTTGGTATCTGAAACAATAGCTTAAAGCCTCTATTTATAGCCCAAAAGATCAAAAGAACCGTTGTGCATGAGCTGAGAAGTGACAGTGCATGCTGACTGTCAGCAAAGTAAATCTCAGAGAAAACTCAGCTAGCCGTTTGAGGTCAAAAAAGGAAACAACACAGCACATACTGACAGTCGGCAACACATGCTGACAGTCAGCGTCCATAACCACGACTCGACAAAAATCACAGATAAAACTTTGCTAGCCATTTGTGGTCACATATGGAAAGAAGTCGCTCATGTTGATAGTCAGCATCACACGCTGACAGTCAGCAACAACCACAAAAACGACCAGTTAAAACAAAAACTCAAAACAATCAACTCGAGGTCAAAACTCATGCTGGCAGTCAGCAACACATATTGACAGTCAGCGTAAGTCAAAAAATTTCAGCTCAAAAAACATGCTCTCTAGACAAATGGCAGCAATGAAAACTGACATTTCATGCTGACAGTCAGCATGGATGAAAACAGCCATAACGTTTGATCTAGAGATTCCATTGAAGTGATTAATAGCTCGTTTGAAAGATATTTTAGAGGGCTATATTTTTGTAAACAGAAGCAAAAGGTAGATCAGCCTAGATCTTTCTAGAAAATGCAAAAACACTTCTATTGCCAAAAACTCATCTGGAAAACCAAAGCAAATCCAACCGAAAAGAATGAAATGCAGTGACCTAATAGTTTCTTGGTTTATGTTGGAAATGTAGAGAGGACTTGCAACCCCTCTTTATAGTACGGTTAAAACTAAGAAACAAATTTTTAAACCAATCAAACTCCAAACACCGAGATCGTTAATAAAACAAATTTTACCTCACGTCCTTTGCAACTTCAATCTTGCAATTTGTGTCTTGTCATTGTACCTTGCGACTTGTGCTTTTTCTCAATCACTTTGGGTTCATCTTGATCATCTTGCACGTCTTCCCAATGAGGCTCTGTATCAAGTAGCTCAAAAGCACAAGTAGTCTGAAACGCTTGTTTCCATTAATCATCAAAATCAGGCATAATGGCCTAGATGCAACAGAAAGCTCCTGTATGGACGCACTGGTTATATGTACGCACCATTTTGCACTCGTAGATGGCGCGGTGGAGGAGCGCTCGGTCGCAGTATTCCTCGACGAGGTCGACTTCCAACCACTAGTTCACTTCGTCGGTTTGGTACGCTGTGGCCATAGCTCCGCCTAAGGGCTCGATACGCAGAGACCAGAAACCAATATCCGAGGAGAGGACTGCCTCAACCCCGTACACGAGCGAAAAGGGGGTGCGTCCTGTTCTCGGCTTGGGTCGTGTGCATGGAGCAGACGATGCTCGGGAGATCCTCCGCCCATGCGCCCCGCCTAGAGGCGGTCTATTTGAGTCGCCGGCGTAATCCTTGTAGGATCACACCGTTGACCCTTTCAACGGCTCCGTTGCTCTGGGGATGAGCGAGAAAGGCGAAGCGGAGGGTCTCTCCCAAGCCTTCGCAGATTCCCGGAAGTATGCCGAGTCGAATTGGGTCCCATTATCGACGGTGATATCTCGAGGGACCCCAAAGCGACATACGATGTTCTTCTAGAAAAATCGTGGTACTGCTTGGGAGGTGATGCTAGCCAAGGGCTCAGCCTCCACCCACTTGGAGAAATAGTCCACTGCGACCACCGCATACTTGTAACTCCCTGGCACTGGGGGGAAGGGACTGAGGAGGTCCATCGCCCAACGCGCGAAGGGCCAAGTGATGGGGATGGTCTGTAGTGGCACGGGTGGTGGTTTTGAGCACTTTGACATTTTTTGGCAGTCCTCGCATGCGGAGACAAGGTCTCGCGCATCGTGGACCACTGTGGGCCAATAGAAGCCTTGTCAGAGAATGGGGGCTAAGTGAGACCTGCAGCTCCCTGAGTGGATGTCCTCGAGGAGGCGGAGTTCTTCTGCCCACGGGAGGCAGCGGAGCAGGGTGGAAGCCCCCTTCTTGTACAATTTTTGCTCCAGCAGGTGATACGCCTATCGCTTGGCACGGAGGCGCTTCGCCTAGGTGTCGCTGAGACACTCCCCCTCCCCCTTATGAAGGAGACGAGGGGATCCATCCAGGAGGCCGCCTGAACGATCTTAGAGACCTCCAGGGCACGGAATTCGGGGTCTGCACCCGGAGGGGTCACCGAGGGCTTCACGATTATCTCTAGGAAGGCACCCCCAGGAAGAGGTTCCCGGGCACTGGCCGCCTGTGCTAGGGTGCCTGTGCTCCGGGGGATATGTCGGGCCTCCAGAGCCTCGAAGTACTTCTCCATCTTACACACCTCCCCTAACTAGAGGCTCAGGTTTGCGTCATGGCACCAGTAGGATTTGTCCGTTTGGCAAACCATGAGCTGGGAGTCTCCTACGACTAGGAGGCGACGGATCCCCAAGGAGCGCACGAGGCTCAGCCCCTGGAGCAAGGCCTCGTACTCGGCGATGTTGTTCTAGCAAGGAACTTGAGCCTCGCTGCGTATTCTAATGTCCTTCCCTCGAGGCTTTGGAGGACTACCGCCGCGCCGGCTCTGGCGAGACACAAGGAGCCATCGAACTTGAGCGTCCAATTGTCATTGCACTGAGGCGGCTCAGTGAGAGTCTCCCCCTCCATCCCAGAGGTGAGGGTCCATTCTGCCATAAAGTCAACGCGGACTTGTGATTTGTTGATGGAATGGTGTGTGAGGGAGAGGGAGAAAGGAGCAAGGTTGGCTCCCCACTTCCCAATCCGGTCGGTGGCCTCTTTGTTCCGCAACACCTCCCCCAAGGGGAGAGATGACGGGACCATGATCAGGTGTCCCAGGAAGTAGTGGCGGAGCTTCCGGGATGCCATGTGGAGGGCGTAGTAGATCTTCTACTCCTCCGTATACCCCGTCTTAGCCCCTTGGAGGGCTTTGATTTATGTAGTACAAGGGGCGCTGCTGCCTGTCCTGCTCCTTCACCAATACCGCGCTTACAGTGACCGGGGTCGCGGTGAGGTAAAGGAGCAGGGGTTCTTCCGGAGATGGGCTTACGAGCATTGGAAGGCTTGTGAGGTACTTCTTTAGGTCAGTGGATGCCGCCTGGGCCTCGGGAGTCCATTTGAACCCCTCGAGGCCCCAAAGGATTTTGAGGAACTGGAGGCCGTGTTCCCCCGACTGCGAGACGAAGCAGCTTAGAGTGGCCAAATGGCCGATAAGCCGCTGTACGTCCTTGACAGAGCACGGCGAGGGCATGTCCAATAGGGCCCAAATATTTTCGAGATTGGCCACTATGCCCCGCTGGGACATGAGGAAGCCTAGTAGCTTCCCCTCGTGTACGCCGAAGGCGCACTTTTCCATGTTGAGTTTCAACCCTTACTCGTAGAGGTTGCGGAAGGTTTTCGTCAAGTCATCAATGTGGGCGGCCACGCAGAGGCTTGTGACAATGGCGTCATCAACGTATACCTCTATGTTGCGGCCGATCTAGTCCTTGAGAACCAGCAACACAAGGCGCTGGAAGGTTGTTGTTCCAGCGTTCTTCAGCCCGAAGGTCATTGACGAGGATTAATACCCGAGCCAGTTCAAATAAATACACGACTGGTTCAGGACAGACTCGAACCAGACAAGCGCATGGTGGTGCGAACTCAAGTCAGTCCGAGAAGCACAGGTATGAAGTCGCAGGCTTTACGCCATCAGACTGTAGCTAGTGCGCGATCAGGAGTTCGTGTGCCATACGCAGACAAAAGACTGCAAATGGTGTGCGGTCAGCAAACATCGTGCGGTCAGAACGTCTTTGACCAGAGGAAGTGGGATTATTCTGTCCCTACGACAGGGATATCCTGAGTACCCCGAAGATTCTTCCATGTAGGAGGACAACCGTCAGGAGGTTAATACGTGCGGTTATCCATGAATAACACGTGTTAAACCTACGTGGGGGTTACAGGCAGTTTCCTAAAACTTCATTCAACCAACTGTTCGATGCCGTTATGACTTGGCACCCTTTAGACCAGTATAAAGGCGTAGCCCAATGCATCAAACAGGGAAGGATCGAACGATCGAACAACCAGATGATCATATCATCCAAACAAAGCAACCAGAAGACAGTAGTCTATGTTAGATAGCTTTAACAAGCCTTCCAGGCATTGTCTTGTACAAATACATAGGGAAAATCTTCTCCTGTGAAGATCTTTTCCATAACTTTGTAAATCCTTTCACTGTACATAGTGAAATCCCAACAGGACATAGGGCTATTACTCCCACCATCGAGGGCCCGAACCTGTATAAACCTCTCTGTGCTCTAGTTCTCTTTGATTCATCATACCTTCCCGGAGGGACACCCTGAAAGGTCTCACAACCTACAAATTTTTCATAAGTTCGGCTAAGGACCCCGAGTCCGAATTGTCGACAGCTGGCACCCACCGTGGGGCCTTTCTCAAGGAGTCCTAATTTTCATCCGGAGGTTCGCTGAATTATGGCTGGAGCATATGATTCTGAGAACGATTTCGATCTCGAGGATTATGCTCACATTCCAATGCCTTTTCCTAGCGATCATGTCCCGATGGAGGAAATCGGAGGCGAGAATCTCCCAGAGGTCGAATCAACTCTCCAGGTCATGTCCATCGACCAGGAGGAGACTAACGCAAGGTTAAAACCCATTGAGGTTCTTAACGCGTTAGAGGGTGAATCCTGTCCGTCATACGACCCTGCTGAGGGGAAGGATGATATCGACCAGGAGATCAGCCCGAGGAGGTTCGACCCGAATAACCTCCATCGTCTCTTTGATTTTGAGTCTGACTCGGAACAAACCGAGATGTTTTCTCCATCGGCGACCTCTCTCCCTAGACAGTTCGCTGCCTTATCGGAGGAAACTCCTGATCAACAGGCTGCTAGGGAAGAACAGGAACGAAAATAAAAGGAGGATCAAGATCTCGAGCAACAAGACAACGAACTACGCAGAACTGCCCTAGAGGCTCTTCAAGATGCGCTGGCTCATTACGATGCTGCTCTGAGTTCTTCCCGAGGATCATGTGGTCACAGACGCGATCAGACACCATCTTTACCTCTAGAGCGTTTCCCGGTGGACGAAGAAACGGTAACACCTAGAGCCCCTAGGAGAAGTACGCATGGCCGGCTTCGATCTATCGTGGAGGTCATGCGTAATTTTTCTCCTATGGTCACGGATGCGCAAAAACCGGCCTTCACCAGAATCCTGGCGGAGAGGTTGGATGAGGTCGCATCTGAGGCGACCCCTACGGCCTCTTCTCGGTAGGTGACATGTTCCCACAACCGAGAGCATTCTCAATCTGGTTCTGGTCGACGGAGTTACCCGCCGCCTGTACCATCCCGTCAGGACAAGTCCAGGGGGGCGCAGGATTCTCATGATAGGGATCGAGTCCCTGTCCACTCTCATTTAGGAGCACAAGTGGCTTCTCCATTGTGTGAAGTCGCCCGCGATCCAATCGAGGCCCGTAGGACGGTTCACGGTCCCTACGCTGGTTGCAAAGATTTCTCGCCCAGCCTTCGTGCGGTCGTTTGGCCTGACAAGTTTAGACCAGGACCCATAGAGAGGTTCGATGGAACTCAGAATCCATCCGAGTTCCTTCAAATCCACATTACTGCCATCCAAGAGGCAGGAGGCGATGACCGGGTCATGGCCAACTACCTGCCAACAGTCCTCGAAGGACCGGCACGAACCTGGTTGCTTAACCAACCCAAAGGTTCGATCTATAACTGGGAAATGCTGTGTGATGCTATCCTCAGCAATTTCCAAAATTGTTATCAGAAGCCGAGTAAAGTGGATGACCTTCATCGACTACGGCAAACTTCGACCGAAACCCTTCGTCAGTTTGTCAAGAGATTTGTCGGGGTGAGGAATACCATCCCAAACATATCTAATAGCTCCATTATTAGGGCATTTAAACATGCCGTTCGATATCGGAGATTCACCGAAGACTTGCTCATCCATCCTCCTCAATCAGTAGCCGATCTCTTTGATATGGCTGATCGATACTCCGACACAGCCGAGGCTGTCGAATGGAACCGGATGGTCGATAAAGGTAACCTACCTCCTCAACCAGGTCTCAAGGACACTATGAAGGAAGATTCAAGCAAGAAGCCGGAATCTTCATCGGGCGGGAAATCGAAGAAGTCGAAAAGGAATCGCTCTGGGCAGTACCGCCAGGTCGTAGTTGCAGAGAAGCCTCCTTCGACCAAAGGTAACAAGCCTTTGTTCAAAAGTAAAACTGCCTCTGGTGGTCGTAGTGCCGACCAGCCAGAAAAGTCAACTAACCCACAGGAAGGCAAGAAATGGTGTCCGCTCCACAACTCCGCAGGCCACATGACCTCAAGAACTTGCAGGAGTTAGTTGAAGCAGTTAGATGACTTCTACCAGGGGGTTGCACCAATGCCGACCTTACCGACTGAGGAACAAGCATGCTGGCTAAGAGACGTCGACGGGGACGAAGAGATGTCTTACCAGATACCTCATAATCATGTTAATGTTATTTTCGGAGGTTCCTCCTCTTTTGTTTCCAAAAGGCAGTTTAAGGCCTTTTATCGAGAGGTTAACCAAACGGAGACATCCCTTGGTGAACCTTAGTACCCCCGTTGGTCGGATACACCTTTGACGTTTGATCGTTCTGATTGTCCCGCGGGGCTTATGACGAGGATTGACACCTGGGTCAGTTCAAATAAATGCACTGTTGGTTCAAGGCAGATTCGAGCCAGACACGTGCCTAGCGGTGCGGACTCAAGTCATTCTGAGAAGCATCAGCCCGGGGTCGTAGGCTTTGTGCGATCAGGTCGTAGGCTTTGCGCGATCAGACCGCAGACTTCGCGCGGTCAGGACTTCGTGTGCTATACGCAAACAGAATGTCCGAGATGTTGCGCGGTCAGCCAACATCCCGCGGTCAAAACATTCTCGACCAGGGTACTTGGAGTTCATCTGTCCGGCTGCCCCTATGGCGAGAATATTCCAAGTATCCCGAAGATTCCTCCACGTGGAAGATCAGCCGTCAGGAGGTTAATACTTGCAGTTATCCATGAATGACACGTGTTTAACCTGCGTGGAGGTTAAGAGCAGTTCTCTAAAAACTGTATCCAACCATCCAAGCAACTGTTTAATGCAGTTATGACTTGACACCCTTTTGACCAGTATAAAAGGGTGGCAAGGTGCATCAAACAAAGGGGGATCGAACCATCGATCGAGAGGAGATCAACATCTCTGATACAAGTGAGATACAACACATCTCAACCACTCAAACAGCCAAGTCTACGGTTTAGATTACATAATATTTGCAAGCCTACCGGGGCTTCTTTTTGTACATTTACATAGGAAAAACCTCCACCTGTGAAGGTTTTTTCCCGTTAGTTTGTAAACCTTTACCACACATAGTGAAATCCCAACAGGACGTAGGGCTATTACTCCCACCATCGAGGGCCCGAACCTGTATAAACCTCTCTGTGCTCCTATTCTCCATTTTTCTACATACCTTCCCGGAGGGTCATCATGAAAGGTCTCGCTAATACAAATTTTGCATAAGTTTGGCTGAGGACTCCGAGTCTGAATCGTCGACAGCTGGCGCCCACCATGGGGCCTTTCTCAAGGCGTCCTAATTTTAATCCGGAGGTTCGCTGAAACATGGCTGGAGTATATGATTCCGAGAACGATTTTGATCTCGAGGATTATGCTCACATTCCAATACCTTCTCCAAGCGATCCTGTTCCGATGGAGGAGGTTGAAGGCCAGAATCTTCCAGAGGTGGAATCATCTCTCCAGGTCATGTCCATCGACCAGGGGGCTACTAGCGCAAGTTCAGAACCCACAGAGGCTCTTAATACGCTAGAGGATGAATCCGGTCCATCATACGACCTCGATAAGGGGAAGGATAACGTCGACCTGGAAATCAGCCCGGGGAGATTCGACCCTGATAACCTTCACCGTCTCTTTGATTTCGAGTCTAACTCGGAACAAACTGAGATGTTTTCCCCATCGGCAACCTCTCTCCCTAGACAGTTCGCTGCTTTGTCCGAGGAAACTCCTGATCAACAGGCTGCTAGGGAAGAATGGGATCGCAAACAAAAGGAGGATGAAGATCTCGAGCAACAAAACAATGAACTACGCAGAACTGCCCTAGTGGCTCTTCAAGATGCGCAGGCTCGTTATGATGCTGCTCCGAGTTATTCTCGACGGTCACGTGGTCGCAAACGTGACCAGACTCCTTCTTTACCACCGGAGCGCTTCCCGGTGGAAGAAGAAACAATAACACCTGGTGCCCCTAGGAGAAGCACCCATGGTCGACTACGATCCATCGCGGAAGTCATGCGTAACTTTCCTCCTACGGTCACGGATGCGCAGAAACCGGCCTTTACTAGGATCTTGGCGGAAAGGCTGGATGAGGTCGCGTCTGAGGCGACCCCAACGGCTTCTTCCCACTCGGTAACACGTTCCCGCGAACGAGAGTATCCTCACTCTGGTTCTGGCCGGCGAAGTTACCTACCGCCCGTACCGTCCCGACAGGACAAGTACCGGCAAACGCAGGATTCTCGTAGTAGGGATAGGGTTCCTGTTCACTCTCGTTTGGGGCCGCGAGTAACTTCACCATTGCGTGAGGTCGCCTGTAACCCGGTCGAGAGTCATAGGATAGTCCACGGTCCCTACGTAGGTTGTAAAGCTTTCTCGCCCGGCCTACGAGCGGTCGTTTGGCCCGATAAGTTTCGACCAGGGGCCATTGAGAGGTTTGACGGAACTCAGAACCCATCTGAGTTCCTGCAAATCTATATCACTGCCATCCAAGCGGTGGGAGGCGATGACTAAGTCATGGCCAACTACCTGCCCACAATCCTCGAAGGACCGGCTAGAACCTGGTTGTTTAACTAGTCCGAAGGTTCCATCTATAATTGAGAAATGCTATGCGATGCTATCCTCAGCAATTTCCAAAACTGTTACCAAAAGCCGGGTAAAGAGGACGATCTTCATCGGCTATGACAAACTTCAACCGAGACTCTTCGGCAGATTGTCAAGAGATTTGTCGGGGTGAGGAATACCATCCCGAACATATCTGATGGCTCTGTTATCAGGGCATTTAAACATGCCGTTCGATACCGGAGATTCACCGAAGACTTGCTTATCCACCCTCCTCAATCAGTGGCTGATCTGTTCGACATGGCCGATCGATACTCTGATGCCACCGAAGCAGTCGAATGGAACTGGATGGTCGACAAGGGTGACCTACCACCTCAACCGGGTTTTAAAGACACCTGGAAAGAAGATTGGAGTAAGAAGCCGGAGTCTTCATTAGGTGGGAAGTCGAAAAAGTCGAAGACGAATCGCTCTGGACAGTACCGTGAGGTCGCAGTCGCAGAGAAGCCGCCTTCGACCAAAGGTAACAAGCCTTTATTTAAGAATAAAACTACTCCTGGTGGTCGTAGTACCGACCAGCCGGAAAGGTCAACTAACCCGCAGGAAGGCAAGAAATGGTGTCCACTCCACAACTCCGCAGGCCACGACCTCAAGAACTGCAGGAGTTGGTTGAAGCAATTGGATGATTTCTACCAGGGAGTTGGGCCAATGCCAACCTTACCGCCTAAAGAGCAGGCGTGCGGACTTAGAGACGCCAACGGAGACGAGGAAATGTCATACCAGGTACCTCAAAGTCATATTAATGTTATTTTCGGGGGTTCTTCTTCTTTCGTTTCCAAAAGGCAGTTTAAAGCCTTTTACCGAGAGGTTAACCAAGCGGAGACATCTCTTGGCGAACCTCAATACCCCCGTTGGTTGGATACACCCTTGACATTCGATCGTTCTGATTGTCTCGTAGGGCTTACTCGACCATAGAGGCTCCCTCTGGTCATTACCCCGATCATCAGTAACGCAAGAGTCGAAAGGGTCCTGATCGATGGAGGGAGTTCCCTTGACATTTTGTTGGTCAAGGCGCTCGACGAGATGCAAATTCCTCGTTCGAAGATCAAGCCCATAATCCATCCTTTTTATGGGATAATCCCAGGCCCCTCCATGATGCCGTTGGGACAAGTGGTCCTCCCGGTCACACTGGGAGAACCAGATAACTTTCGAACAGAATTGGTTACCTTTGACGTAATCGATTGTGATTCGGCCTATAACGCCATCTTTGGCAGGCCAACTCTCGCTAAATTCATGATGGCGACGCACTATGCTTATCAGTGCGGAAAATTGCCTGGCCCCAAAGGTGTCATCTCGGTTCGAGGTAGTCGCAACGTGGCACTCACGTGCGACCGGCTATCTTTGGAGATGGTCGATCAACTTCCCCTCCGAGACGCCCAGGTCGCCACCATCGCCACCGACGCGGTCAAGGCTGCTCCTCGACCAGATGAGAAACTCAAACTGGTTCCTTTGTACCCAGATGATCCATCCAAGATAGTTTGGGTCGGATCAGGTCTGGATGACAAATAGGAACTCGAGCTCATTGCTTTCCTCTGGGTTAATGCACATGTGTTTGTGTGGAAACCGTCCGACATGCCCGGTGTCCCAAGGGAAGTAATCGAGCACAGGTTAGCAATTCGACCTGGACAACGACCAATAAAGCAAAAGCTCAGGCGTTTTTCTATTGACCCACAGGAAGCTATCCGAGAGGAGTTGGACAAACTCCTACAGGCCGGGTTCATCCGTGAAGTCGATCACCCGGAATGGCTTGCCAATCCGGTCATGGTCCGCAAGTCAAATGGCAAGTGGCGCATGTGCGTCGACTATACTAGCCTTAACGCTGCCTGTCCGAAGGATGACTTTCCCCTTCCCCGCATCGACCAGTTGGTCGACTCAACTGCGGGTTGCGAACTGATGAGTTTTCTGGATGCTTACTCACGGTATCATCAAATTAGCATGGCAGAAGAAGATGAAGAGAAAACTGCCTTCATCAACCCGTTCAGAATGCCGTTCGGTCTCAAGAACGCAGGTTCCACGTAGCAGCGCTTGATGCAAAAGACCTTTCTTTCCCAGATAGGGCGTAATCTCGAAGCATATGTAGACGACTTGGTTGTAAAAAGTACCAAGAGATTTTCTCATTTGGACGATCTCGCTGAAACCTTCTGTAATTTGAATCACTTTGGAATAAAATTAAACCCAAAGAAATGTTCTTTCGGGGTTTCTTCAGGAAAACTTTTTGGTTTCCTTGTGTGTTCCAGAGGCATTGAAGTTAATCCTGAGAAGATCAGAGCCATTGAACAAATGAGATCACCTTCGACCATGAAGGATGTTCAACGCTTGGCTGGTCGCATGGCGGCCTTAAGTCATTTCATATCGCGACTAGGTGAAAGGGGATTGCCTTTCTTCAAAGCCTTGCGGAAGCATCACAATTTTACATGGTCGGATGAGACCGAAAAAATGTTTCAGGAGGTAAAAATATATCTATCCAGTCCGCCAGTATTGGTGTCTCCCGACAAAGGAGAACCATTGCTTCTTTATCTGGCGGCCACACCGCATGCGGTCAGCGCTGTCCTGATCGCAGATAGGGAAGGAATACACAGACCTGTCTACTATGTGAGCGAAGTACTTCATGGTCCTAAGGAGCGTTACCCTCAGGTCCAGAAGATACTTTACGCGCTACTGATGGCTTCCCGTAAGCTACGACACTACTTCCAAGCTCACAAGATCACGGTACCCTCCTCCTTTCTTTTGGGGGATATCGTCCGGAATCCAGAGAAATCTGGTTGAATCGCTAAATGGGCGGTCGAACTTGGTGCTTTCGAAATTCATTTCACACCCCGCACGGTGGTTAAGTCTTAGGTTCTGGCCGACTTTGTGGTCGAATGGACCAACGCTGAGCCACCCGTGCAGGTGCCTGAGGAATTGGAATGCCCCGATCACTGGACAATGTACTTTGACGGCTCTCGTAGTTTTCAACACTCGGGAGCCGGAGTGGTCTTAGTTACGCCTCAGGGCGAACAGCTTAAGTATGTCATCCAAGTACACTTTGTTGCGACCAACAACACGGCAGAGTATGAAGGTCTTATTGCAGGGCTCCGGGCAGCAAAATTCCTCAGAGTCCGTCGGTTAGTGGTGAGGGGAGACTCACAGCTAGTTGTAAACCAGGTAAACAAGGAGTACAGCACCTCCGATGAGACAATGGCTCATTACCTGGGGGAAGTGAGGAGATTGGAAAAACGCTTCAGTCATTTCGAAGTCCAATACATCCCGCGAAAGGACAACATTCTCGGAGACCAATTATCCAAAATTGGGTCCTCACGCACATCCGCTCCGGCAGGAGTGTTCATTGAACACTTGGACCGTCCTTCGATCATGACTTTGGTTGAGGATGATCCGGTAATAGCCTCCGTTACCAACCTCGGTCAGGAACAGGATTGGACTCATCCATTGAGAGTCTATCTTGAACATGTGACCCTACCCGAGGACGAAACCGAAAGCGATCGGTTAATTCGAAAAGCGCGTTTGTACAAGCTCATAGATGGGGTTCTGTACAGAAAGGGTACTCAAGGAGTATTCATGCGTTGCATATCTCAGGAGGAAGGAAAATCCCTCTTGAAAGAAAATACATGACGGTGTATGCGGTGCGCACGCGTCATATCGGACACTGGTCGGAAAAGCTTTTCGACAAGGATTCTACTGACCTTCGGCACTCGATGATGCCAAGCACATGGTCAAAATGTGTCCTCAGTGTCAGTTCCACGCAAGACAGGTTCATCAACCTGCCTATGCGTTACAAACCATTCCCCTCGCATGGCCTTTCGCGGTTTGGGGAATGGATATTGTTGGTCCTATGCCACGAGCGGTCAACGGGTACAAGTTTCTGTTCGTAGCCATTGACACATTTACAAAGTGGATCGAGGCCAAACCAGTACGAAATATTACTGCATCAGCAGCACATAAGTTCTTTCATAAGAACATTCTTTCTCGATTTGGTGTTCCAAACCGTCTTATCACCGACAATGGTTCTCAGTTCGCTAGTGGTCTCTTCCTAGACTACTGCGATCAGATCGGAACTAAGGTGTGCTTTGCTTCTGTGGCACATCCGCAGAGCAATGGTGCTGTAGAACGGGCCAATGGGCAGATATTACAAGGTATCAAAAAGCGTGTTTTTGATCGCCTGAAGACTCGCTCGGGGGCTTGGGCAGACGAGCTTTATACCGTTCTATGGGCACTACGAACTACCTCTAGTCGAGCCACCGGTGAGACGCCCTTCCATCTGGTCTATGGGGCCGAGGCTGTATTGCCTATGGAAGTCAGTATTGGGTCTGTTCGGACAGAACAATTCGAACAGGTTAATCAGTCCGAACAGCGATCACAAGATCTCATCCTCCTGGAAGAAAGGTGTGATCGCGCTTTGATCAAGTCCGCGGCATACTTGCAAGCTTTGCGCAAGTATCACAGTAAAAGGGTGCGACCACGTAGTCTTCACGTAGGCGACCTGGTCTTACAAAAAATCCAAGATCAGTCTAATCGCAATAAATTCTCCCGGAAGTGGGAAGGCCTTTACACTGTTGTCTCGGTGCCGCGACCATGATCCGCGTGGATAGCTATGGAGGATGGTCGAATTTTGTCCAATACTTGGAACATCGATCAACTTCGCAAGTTCTATGTGTAAGTACTCAACCCCTTTTCCTGTTCAATTAGCATTTTTTCTTTTTATAAAAAAAATGTTTTGCTTTCATACGATGAATATTTTCCTTTATGCCCATCCGCTGCGAATTCGGCTCAGGGGCTGGTCGCCCGCGGTTAGGTCATTACAATGTCCTAGTCGGATTCGCTGGCCGATCTCATGACCACTTTCAGATGTCACTCCTAAATAAGCCGTTTCTCAACGCACACGGGGCTTTCTGGCAAGTCCTTGGTTATCTGAGTGGCTGCTGGTTTGCAAACAAGGCTAGGCGTTATAATGATCATAATTGTTGATTCGATCACACACCCCTGGTCGTTATATTCACTTTTCACCTGCGTTTGTAATACTAAGTCTTCAGTATCTACAATCACAGGCGGGGGCTAGGGGGACATGTTTATAATATGAAACGACATAAAACAAAAATATATTCATTTTCAAATAAATGAATTTCCATGTACATTGCATTGTATACAACTGTTTCTGTACAGGTATAGGGATCACTCGATCCCAAGCTCAGTCAGGAGCTTATCTACAAGGGGACTAATCTCCTCCATGACGGCCTCTAGTTGTTCTTCACTCTCGACCTCAACCGGTCCCACAAATGGATTCAGATCTGCATCTGGGCCATGGTGAAGACGAACCCGGCTGAGGATGGCGGAAGCAGCTGACCGAACTCTGGTTCTGATCGCTTCTTCTCGTCGCTGTGTATCCTCAGGGAGATACTCGAGAAGTGACTCCGCTTGGGCCATGACTAGCGCATACCAGTCATCTTGGCTGAGATTGTCTCTTGTGGTTTCGACCACATCAGCCTTTAGAAGATGAGCCACTGGCTTCAGTTTTTCGAAGATTGAACGACTCAGCTTTCCGATCGCCTTTTCGGAGGTTCGGATAGAGTCCTGGAGGAGTTCATTGTCCTGACTGAGTTGCTTTATTTGACCCGCTTGCACTGCAACAAGAGAAAATATTACTCGCATGTATGAAGACAAGTCTTCCTAATCAAGAATCGACTTACCAGCAAGTTGTGACCGCAGTTTGTTGTTTTCGATCTCTTGGTTCCTAACCACTGAGATGGAATGAAGCTTGACTGTGGCCACTTCTTTGTCCAGCAATGCCACCTTTCTGTAGTAAAATAGAAGGAGTGGTCATAACCAATTTGTATCTTTACAAGTTGAAGAGTAATGGTCCTTACCTGCGCAAGCTGTCTCGTTCTTTTTGTATGGCCTCCATGCTTGCCACCATAGCACACGATTGGGCCATCATCCGGGATAGTTCCTGCGATGCAAAAAAGGGAGTTAAAGGTGTCCTATGTACAATTCAGGCACCCAGAGAGAGGTTCATCATACCTTCATAAACTCCTGTAAGGAGGCATCTTCCGGACTAACGGGAAGACTCGTTGAAGTTCCGACGGCGCCTACAGCAGGGGTAGTTGATGGGAGTGCCTGCTGGGCACTGCCCCCAGTCGCCATTGGTTGCAACTGGGTCCTCGCGCCTGTTTCTCCTCTCGCGGCCCGGACGACTTCTTGGACCAAGGGGACGGAGCGCTCCTCACTGGAGGCTCCTGCACCAGCAGCGACTTCAACCCTCCCCGAAGTGGTTGAAGGGCTGGATGTTGTTTCTTTTCGCCTGACAAAGGAAAGAAGAATCAAACAATCACAGTTTCTGACCATCATTTAAATATAATCAGGATAAAGGTTCTTACCTTATTTGAAATCCCATTAACTTTTGAGATTTCAGGGGAGGCTCTCCTCGAGAAAGGGGACAATTGCCGCCCGTCCTGATCTTCCTCTTGGAGAACAAGGCATCTCCCCCCTGGGTATGTTCTTCGGTGAGCATTTTTCTAGGGAAGATAAAGACTAACGAGGAGAATCTTTACCTGGGCAATCGGTCCCGTTAGGAGGGTCGCATCCGAAGGCCTCGATGGCTCCTGGACTTCTGGGGCCGGCACCTCGTGTGCAGCCGCCACAGGATCTTGTACGGCCACCTCCACTTCTGTCCGCTGGGGTGGAGGATTTTCCTCCCTGGGACTCACAGGAGTCACGGGGGGAAGCTCTTCTTCCTGTATAAGCATCAATTTATCAAATGCACAGGAGGAATTGAAGAAAACGAGACTGTGAGAGAATCTTACCACGGTCATCCCTTCGACCAGGGAAGTGGAGGAAACTGGCCCTGAAGCCTCGGGGGCTTCAGGGGCTGGGGTGTTATCTGCGGTCACGAGACTTTCGGTGGCCGCAGGGTCTGCTACAACCGCCTCTGCTGCGGCCGTTATTTTGGCGGAATGAGTTGGAGCATCACCGGATGGAGAGCCCACAATCTTCCTCCTCCAGTGAACTAGAGGGACTTCATCGTCTTCCTCCTGCTCGCTCCCCTCTCCCTGTACGACGAAGAAGTAATTCCAGTTCGCACCTGGAAAGATTGGAGGGACATGATATCTTACCGCAGTTTTTCTGGCGGTAGGAGGAACGCTTCGTGAAGACCCTTCCCCAAGATTTAGCTTTGCTTTCTTGGGGGCAGGATTCCTCGTCCTAGGTCTCGAAGAGACCTTCTTCACGTATTTCGTCGTTGGCTTCCCCAGGGAACCGACATTCTTGCTGGGAAACATCGCCTCGGCGAACCTCCCTACGAGCTGTTCTCATTCCGATGAAGTTGATTAGTGCTGGACATACATGAGACCTGCAAAACAGAGGCCAAGTGGAAAATGTACCTTTCGGCGCTCCTGTTTAAGGCGTCGCCGGCGTGGATCAAGCTTTGGGGGCGAGGCGATCCCCTGGGGCCCTCTACCTCGGCGTTGTACGCCCGGAGAAGGTAGTTAGTCCGCCTCTCAATCTCGGTTGAGGACAGGACTGTACCCAGACACGACTCAAATCAATGCCTTTCAGAAATGGCAAAAGGATTTCAGTGTCAGGAATGAATACCTTCGTTATAGTCCAGAGTATTGTCCGCCATGGACTTGATCTCCCAAGCCGGATGAGCCCTTTCACGCAGGGGGCTTACCCGGTTCTTCAAAAAGTCTCGGATGACGTCCCGTGCTGTCAACCCTTGTGCGACTAAGTGAAGGATTACCTCGGCGTGCTTCATGAACTCCGCGTTCATCGCCGGGAGAGTGTCCAACTCTCTCGGCTTCTCTGGCCGTGAGTTTTCAAACAACAGCCCGCTCTCGGTTGGCGGGGTGCAGTAAAACCATTTCTAGTGCCACCCGTGCACCGAGTCTCGCAGGGGTGGGAAGGGATACTCCTTCTTATCCCTTAGCCGGAAGTAAATGCATCCGGCGGCGTTGGTGCTCTTCGATCACGCCGAAAAGTGAAATCGCCGGAAGGTATCCATGCTGGGATACGCTCCGACGAACGCCTCGCACAGGTGTTGAAATACCGCCAGTATCAACACTGCGTTGGGGTGGAGGTTGATTAGCTCCAACCCGTAGTGCTCGAGGACGTCTTTCAAGAACCGACTCTCAGAGAATCGGAACCCGCATCGCAAATACTCTTCAAAAACCACCAACTCACCCTCTCGGACGGTCGGGGTTTCTTGATCCTTCTCCGCGGGCCGCCAATTGATTAGCAGCTACGGAGGGAGGGTCTCTTCCTTCTCCAATGCCAGTAAACTCTCCTCGGAATGGTGGATGGATCGGCTCCAAGACGCCATTTTTTGGTGGAGAGTTGAAGGAAAGGTTGGCGACTTTTGGGGAAGATGAAGGCTGAGGAAAAACGAGGGTTTTGTGCGGCGGGAATGTTAAGGGTTTTTAGCTGAGTGGCTTCTTCAAGAAGACACCTACTCCTTTTATAGACCCGAGGAGACGCATTAATGTGAGTAACGTTCCTTTCAAACGTTCCACCGAATATTTTATTCATTCATTTCCCATAATGGATACTGTCTCTCGCGGACCCGATAAAGTGTTCAGGCATCGGATCTGAAACAAAAAGACTTCTTTGTTTTAGAAACTGAAACTGCAAAGGAACTGAAAAGTTTTCAGTACTTTTCAGGAAACGATTTTCCTTTATATGCCTTGGACATTTTTACGGAAAAAAATCCTATGACCCAATTTTTGGACGTATGGATGTATTTTGACCGAGTTGTGGTATGATCGAGGCCCTGTTTTAAGCTCCGATTCTAATCGAAGTAACGGTCTGATCGAGCCTCAATTCTGGTCGCAGTATGTTTCAGTTCTAACTGCGGCTTTAAGTCTGATCGTAGTATCAGAGCTGGTTGCGGTACTTTTATAAAAGCATGATTCTGATCGCAGAGACGGAAATTTCCCTGTGTATGAGTGGTCACGAAGACATTATTTACGGCCCTATATTCGCACAGAAGATGTGAAGATTATTCATATAAAAAAGAAAGTCTTATTTCTTGCATTCTTTACATACAAAAGGGATACCGGCGACCAAAACGTCGACCTGATCCGAAAGAAGTTTGCAAAGTTCTCCTAGGGACATGTTGTTGTCAGTAGGATCTACACTGACAACCCCCAGGGAACTAGCAACTAATCTAAGCCTATCTACATCATCCCTAATAAGAGATACGCTACTGTTCCTAATTAAATCGGAGAGTTCTTGCTGTTGCTGAGCGTGGTCCCTCTCTCGACGGAACTGGTGTGCCTCTTCACGGGATCGTTCAAAACATTCTGCAGGTGCAGAATCGCCGAAGACATCTCTTCGGTCTTCTTCTCCAGGGCATTCTTCTCCTCCAGAAGATTATGTCCGAAAGGAAGAGACGGAGCAGCAGAAGGCTGATCACTGGGGCCTCCAATCTCCTACATTTGCAAAAGTTAGTGGTGCTAACTATAACTATTGGCAAAAGGGGAGGAGGATTATTACCTGTCCCTGCTCATGACACGTTGATGTAGCCATCCTGGGAAGTTGATCATCCGATAAAACCGGATGATCACCAGATGGAGGAAGTACAACCTTCCCACCAGAAGATGGCTTCCCCAACACAAGTTGAGGATTTTCTGATCAAATAGTCACCGCTTGCTGTCCAGAAAATCGATCACCCAAACAAAAGCAAGGAGTGCTAGAGAAGAAAGCTGAAGGAAGAAAAGATGATTGCTCATCTTCTACCTTTGCTCTGATGGAAGATCCTTCGTCAACCTTGGGTTTCTTCCTTGAAGGAGATGGATCTTCAGGCATTTGAGGCTCTTGCTTGCAAACTTCCTCTTCATCACTTTCAATCTCGATGATGCTGTGATCTGCCATCAGGAGGTGTATGAAGAGAAGAATGAAGGTGACTTCAGAAAGGACTTAACCATGAGAAGAAAGTTGTGAGGTTTTACAAAACAAAAGACCGGTTATTTATAACCATCAAGGTGACGGTTCACATTCTAAAGCACCTCGGGTTTTTAAAAGCATTTACAATTTCACCTTGGGTTAAAAAATATTTCAACAGCACCATCATTACCTGTCACGTAATACCCAGAGCCCGTCTCGGGGAACCAACCGACCCACTTAGTGCGCCACTAAGCGGAGGATTTGAAGAGTCGGGTTAAAAATCCGATGCATGACTTTAAATTCGACATAAACACGTCCCTTCGTTTCCTTCGAATTTGGGGGCTAGCTGACGAGGATTGACACCCGGGTCAGTTCAAATAAATGCACTGTTGGTTCAAGGCAGATTCGAGCCAGACACGTGCCTAGCGGTGCGGACTCAAGTCATTCTAAGAAGCATCAGCCTGAGGTCACAGGCTTTGCGCGATCAGACCGCAGACTTCGCGCGGTCAGGACTTCGTGTGCTATATGCAAACAGAATGTCCGAGATGTTGCGCGGTCAGCCAACATCCCGCGGTCAGAACATTCTCGACCAGGGTACTTGGAGTTCATCTGTCCGGCTGCCCCTATGGCGAGAATATTCCAAGTATCCCGAAGATTCCTCCACGTCAGGAGGTTAATACGTGTAGTTATCCATGAATGACACGTGTTTAACTTGCATGGAGGTTAAGAGCAGTTCTCTAAAAACCGCATCCAACCATCTAAGCAACTGTTTAATGCAGTTACGACTTGACACCCTTTCGACCAGTATAAAAGGGTGGCAAGGTGCATCAAACAAAGGGGGATCGAACCATCGATCGAGAGGAGATCAACATCTCTGATACAAGTGAGATACAACACATCTCAACCACTCAAACAGCCAAGTCTACGGTTTAGATTACATAATATTTGCAAGCCTACCGGGGCTTCTTTTTGTACATTTACATAGGAAAAACCTCGCCGGTGAAGGTTTTTTCCCGTTAGTTTGTAAACCTTTACCACACATAGTGAAATCCCAACAGGACATAGGGCTATTACTCCCACCATCGAGGGCCCGAACCTGTATAAACCTCTCTGTGCTCCTGTTCTCCATTTTTCTACAAACCTTCCCGGAGGGTCATCTTGAAAGGTCTCGCTAATACAAATTTTGCATAAGTTCGGCTGAGGACTCCGAGTCTGAATCGTCGACAGCTTACTCGACCATTGAGACTTCCTCTGGTCATTACCCCGATCATCAGTAATGCGAGAGTCGAAAGGGTCCTGATTGACGGAGGAAGCTCCTTGGACATTCTATTGGTCAAGGCACTCGACGAGATGCAAATTCCTCGTTCGAAAATTAAGCCCATAATCCATCCGTTTTATGGGATAATTCCTGGTCCCTCCTTGATGCCATTGGGACAGTGGTCTCCCCGGTCACGTTGGGAGAACCAAATAACTTCTGAACAGAATTGGTTACTTTTGATGTGATTGATTGTGATTCGGCTTACAATGCAATTTTTGGCAGGCCAACTCTTGTTAAGTTCATGATGGCAATGCACTATGCTTATCAGTGCGGCAAGGTGCCTGGCCCAAAGGTGTCATCTCGATCTGAGGCAGTCGCAACGTGGCACTCACGTGTGACTGGCTATATTTGGAGATGGTGGACCAACTTCCCCTCCGGGACACTTAGGTCACCACAGTTGCCGCTGATGCGATCAAGGCTGCTCCTCGACCAGATGAGAAACTCAGACTAGTTCCATTGTACCCAGATGATCCATCCAAGACAATTCGGGTCAGATCAGGCCTGGATGACAAATAGGAACTCGAGCTCATTACTTTCCTCCGGGCTAACACAGATGTGTTTGCGTGGAAACCATCCGACACGCCAGGTGTCCCAAGGGAAGTAATCGAGCACAGGTTAGCAATTCGACCTGGACGGCGACCAATAAAGCAAAAGCTCAGGCATTTTGCTGTTGACCGGCAGGAGGCCATCCGAGAGGAGTTGGACAAGCTCCTAAAGGCCGGGTTTATTCGCGAGGTCGATCACCCGGAATGGCTTGCAAATCCGGTCATGGTCCGCAAGTCAAATGGTAAGTGGTGCATGTGCGTCGACTACACCAGCCTCAACAGTGCCTGTCCGAAGGACGACTTTCCCCTTCCCCACATTGACCAGCTGGTCGACTCAACCGCGAGCTGCGAACTGATGAGTTTCCTGGACGCTTACTCGGGATATCATCAAATTAGCATGGCAGAAGAAGATGAAGAGAAGACTGCCTTCATCACCCCGTTTGGCACCTACTGCTACATTAGAATGTCGTTCAGTCTCAAGAATGCAGGTTCCACGTACCAGCGCTTGATGCAAAAGACCTTTATTTCCCAGATTGGGCGTAATCTTGAAGCATATGTAGACGACTTGGTTGTAAAAAGCACTAAGAGATTGTCTCATTTGGACGATCTCGCTGAAACTTTCTGTAATTTGAATCGCTTTGGATTAAAATTGAACCCCGAGAAGTGTTCCTTTTGGGTTTCTTCAGGAAAACTTCTGGGTTTTCTTGTCTGTTCCAGAGGCATTGAAGTCAATCCTGAAAAAATCAGGGCTATTGAACAGATGAGGTCTCCCTCGACCATGAAAGATGTTCAACGCCTGGCAGGGCGCATGGTGGCCTTCAGTCGGTTCATATCGCGACTAGGCGAAAGGGGACTACCTTTCTTCAAAGCCCCGCGAAAACATCACAATTTCACATGGTCTGATGGGGCCAAAAAAGCGTTTCAGGAGGTGAAGGCATATTTATCCAGTCCACCAGTCTTGGTGTCTCCCAACAAAGAAGAACCATTACTTCTCTATCTGGCGGCCACACTGCATGCAGTCAGCGCTGTCCTGATCGAGGTTAGAGAAGGAATACACAGACTCGTCTACTATGTAAGCGAGGTACTTCATGGCCCTAAGGAGCGATACCCTGAGGTCCAGAAAATACTTTACGCACTACTGATGGCTTCCCGTAAACTATGACATTACTTTCAAGCACATAAGATCACAGTACTCTCCTCTTTTCCATTGGGGGATATTGTCCGCAACCCGGAAAAATCTGGTCGGATCGCAAAATAGGTTGTCGAGCTCGGTGCTTTCGACATCCATTTCACGATCCGCACTGCAGTTAAGTCTCAGGTCTTGGCCGACTTCGTGGTCGAATGGACTAATCCTGAGCCACCCATGCTGGTGCCCGAGGAATTGGAATGCCCCGATCACTGGACAATGTACTTCGATGGCTCTCATAGTTTTCGACACTCGGGGGCTGGAGTGGTCTTAGTTACGCCTCAGGGCGAACAGCTTAAGTTTGTCTTTCAACTACACTTCGTTGCGACCAATAATGCAGCAGAGTATGAAGGTCTTCTTGCAGGGCTCCGGGCAACAAAATTCCTCAGAGTCCGTCGATTAGTTGCGAGGGGAGACTCACAGCTGGTCGTAAACTAGGTAAACAAGGAGTACAGCACCTCCGATGAGACAATGGCTCATTACCTGGGGGAAGTGAGGAGATTGGAAAAACACTTCAGTCATTTCGAAGTCCAATACATCACGCGAAAGGACAACATTCTTGCAGACCAATTATCCAAAATTGGGTCCTCACGTACATCCGCTCCGGCAGGAGTGTTCGTCGAACACTTGGAACATCCTTCGATTATGACTTTGGTCGAGGATGATCCGGTAACAGTCTGCGTTACCAACCTCGGTCAGGAACAGGATTGGACTCATCCATTGAGAGTTTATCTTGAACATGGGACCTTGCCCGAGGAAGAAACCGAAAGTGATCGGTTAATTCGAAAAGCGCGTCTATACAAACTCATAGAAGGAGTTTTTTATAGAAAAGGCACTCAAGGAGTATTCATGCGCTGCGTATCTCAGGAGGAAGGTAAATCCCTCTTGAAAGAGATACATGATAGTGTATGCGGTGCGCACGCGTCATATCAGACACTGGTCGAAAAGCTTTTCGACAAGGATTCTATTGGCCTTCGGCGCTCGATGATGCCAAGAATATGGTCAAGATGTGTCCTCAGTGTCAGCTTCACGCGAGACAGTTCATCAACCTGCCTATGCGTTGCAAACCATTCCCCTTGCATGGCCCTTTGCAGCTGGGGGATGGATATTGTCGGTCCTATGCCACAAGCGGTCAATGGATACAAGTTTCTGTTCGTAGCTATTGACACATTTACAAAGTGGATTGAGGCCGAGCCGGTAAGAAATATTACCGCTGCAGCAGCACAAAAGTTCTTCCATAAGAACATTGTTGCTTGATTTGGTGTACCGAATCGTCTCATTACGGATAATGGTTCTCAGTTCGCTAGTGGTCTTTTTCTGGATTACTGCGATCAGATTGGAACCAAGGTGTGCTTTGCTTCTGTGGCTCATCCACAGAGCAATGGTGGCGTGGAACGTGCCAACGGGCAGATACTGCAAGGCATCAAGAAACGTGTTTTCGATTGCCTTAAGAACCGCTCGGGGGCTTGGGCAGATGAGCTCTACACCGTCCTATGGGCACTACGAACTACTTCTAGTCGAGCCACCGGTGAGACACCCTTCCATTTGGTCTATGGCGCTGAGGCCGTATTACCTATGGAAGTTAGTATTGGATCTGTTCGGACAAAACAATTTGAAAGAGTTGATCAGGTCGAACAGCGATCACAAGACCTCATTCTCCTAGAAAAAAAGCGTGATCGCGCTTTGATCAAGTCCGCGGTAAACTTGCAAGCTTTGCGCAAATACCATAACAAAAGGGTGCGACCACGTAGTCTCCACGTGGGTGATCTGGTTTTGCGAAAAATACAAGACCAATCCAATCGCAACAAATTCCCCCCGAAATAGGAAGTCCCTTATACTGTTGATTCAGTGCCGCGACCAGGATCTGCTCGATTAGCGATGGAGGATGGTCGAATCTTGTCCAATACCTGGAACATCGATCTGCTACGCAAGTTTTACGTGTAAGTACCTTATCCCTTTACCATTTCAATTACCATGGTTTAATAAAATGAGAGCCTTTTTGTTTGATACGACAAATATTTCCTTTTATGCCCATGTGTTACAAATTCGGCTCGGGGGCTGGTCGCCGGTGGTTATATCGCCACAATGCCCTAATCGGATTCGCTGGCCGATCTCGTGGCCACTTCCAGACAAGACACTCCTCAATAAGCAGTTTCTCAATGCACACAGGGCTTGCTGGCATGTCCTTGGTCATCTGAGTGGCTGCCGGTTTGCAACAAGATTAGGCGTTGCATTGAGTATAATTGCTGGCTTAATCGCATATCCCTGGTCGTTACACCCATATTTTTCCTGTGCTTATAATACTAAGTCTCCAGTATATATAATCACAGGCGGGGGCTCGGGGAATATGGTTATATGAAACAACAAAAATATGTTTTCTTTCGGAGTAAAACCAAAATATTGTATACATTGCATTCTATAAATTGTATCTATACAGGTACAAGGTTTACATAATCCCGAGCTCGGTCAAGAGTTTATCTACGAGAGGTCTAATTTCCTCCATGATAGCCACAAGTTGTTCCTCACTCTCGATCTCTAGCTCTCCTACCAGTGGATTCAGATCCAGATCTGGGCCATGGTGGAGACGAAACCGGCAAAGAATGGCGGAGGCTGCTGATCAGACTCTTGTTCTAATCGCCTCTTGTTGTCGCCTGGTATCTTCAGGAAGATACTCGAGGAGTGATTCCGCTTGGGCTACGACCAGTTTAGACCAGTCACTGGGGCTAAGGTCATCTGTTGTGGTTTCGACCACATCCGCCCTTAGAAGACCGACTACCATCTTCAACTTTTCGAAGATGGATTGGCTCAAGTCTTTATTCGCCCTCCGGATAGAGTCAATGGTCATTTGGAGGAATACCTTCTCTAGTCCAAGCTGGTTTATTTGACCTGCTTGCGCTGTAATAAGGAGATCGTTATAAACAGTCCAAAAGACAAAGTTAAGTCGTTCTAGTCAGAAGTTGACTTACATGAGAGCTGTGATCACAGCTCTTTGAGCTTGGCCTCTAGATGTGCATTCGTGGTGGCTGCCCTGAGCTCATCATTTTCCCGATCAACAAGGCTCTTCTTCAGGAAGGCATTTTTCCTGCAACAAAAGAGTCGATTATCATAACAAGTTTGCATTCAGGCAAACTAAAGCACTTTTTTCTTACTCCTGCGAGTGATTCTTTTCCTCTTGTATGGCCTCGATGCTATTTTCCATAGCCATCGACCGGGTCGCCATATGGGACAATTCCTATGGCATAAAGGGAAGTCAGTTACAAATTCTGGGTACTCTATGCAAAACTCAGATATCATGAGAGGTGTTTGAAATACCTCAGTGTATTCCCGAAGCAACTTGTCCTTCAGGACAGTGGGAGGCCGGGTCGATGGACTCGCCTCATCCCCGGCGGGAGCAGCAGATGAACGTCCCTGCTGAGCCCCGGTTGCAGGTCTCAATGCCTGCGATTGGGCCTCCGCATCCAACTCGTCCCTAACGGCCCGGACGACTTCCTGGACCGGAGGGACAGAGTTTTCTTCGCCGGAGGCTTCAGCACCAGGAGGAACTTCAACCCTCGCCGAGGCTGTTGGGGGTTTGGCGCTGAATCTCTGCGCCTAAGCAGGAAAAAGGAACTGTCCGTTTCACTGATGGTTGCCACAACCTGATCTAGTACAAATAGAAGGGAATTCTTACCTTAACTGAAATCCCATTAGCTTCTGGGACTTCGAAGATGGTTCCCCAACAGAAAATGGACAGCCGTTGTCTGTCCTGGTCTTTCTCTTCGTAAACAAGACCTTTTCTCCCTATGTATATTAGCCTGTAAGCATATACAAGAGGAATGACGAAATTTCGAATGGTAAGAACCCATACCGGGGTAACCTACTCGGTTGCCAGGGATGCACCCAAAGGTCGGGGTGTCTCCTAAACCACCGGAGTTGGCACTTCGTCCGCAACCTTGAGGTTGGAAGTGGTCGTGGAATCTTGCTCTGTTATTTCCGCCCCTGTCGCCAGGAGTGGAGTATTCCCCCCCTAGGACTCACAAGAGTCGTGGGAGGAATTTCTTCTCCCTGTACAAGCGTGGCACGGTAAACACACATACAGATGAAATTGTAAATTCAAGATCGCGAGGAATTTTACCGTGGTCTTCCCTTCGACCAAGGAGGGAGAAGTTACAGACCCTGAAGCCTCCAGGGCTTCAGGTGCAGAGATCTCGCCTGCGACCACAAGATTCCCAGTGGTCGCGGGGTCCGCTGCAGCTGCCTCTGTCTCGGCAGGATGAGGCAGTGTTTCGCCGGATTGAGAAGTTGCCACCGTCCTCTTCCGGTGAACTAGAGGAATGTCGTCTTCCTCCTCCTCGTTCCTTTCACCCTGTACGACAAAGAAGTGATTCCAGTTTGTACCTGGGGGAACAGGAGGCACATGATATCTTACCGCAGTTTTCTTCGCGGTAAGGGGGGTTCTGTGCGAAGAGCCTTCCCCGAGAATTTTCTTGGATTTCTTGAGGGCAGGTTCCTTCGCTCCAGACCTTGAAGAGACTTTCTTTACTCTCTTCATCGTCGACTTTCCTAGGAAACCGATGTTTTCACTCGGGAATGTTGCCTCGGCAAATCTCCCCAAAAGCTAAGCCATTCCGGTGCCCTTATTAGTACAAGACATAGATATGACTTACAGATAGAACATGACGAGAGGTGACATACCTTTCGACGTTCCTGTTTGAGGTCGTCGCCGGCATGGATCAAGTTTTGGGGACGAGGCGATCCCTTGGTTCCCTCCACTTCGGCACTGTATGCCCTGAGGAGCTAGTTCGTCCGTTTTTCGATTCTGAACGAAGGCAAGACTACGTCACCAGCCGACCAGTTAGCAAATTATGACAGAAAAGTGTAAGACTTTGTTGGCTAAGTCACATACCATTGTTGTAGTCCAAGGTGCTGTCTGCCATGGACTGTATCTCCCAAGCCAGATGAGCCCTTTCATGCAGGGAGCTCACCCGATTCTTCACGAAATCATGAATGATATCGCGAGCTATTAGTCCCTGCTGGACTAATCGAAGAATCCCTTCGGCCTGCTTCTTCTACTCTGCATTCAGAGTAGGGAGGGAATCCAACTCGCTGGGCTTTTCTGGCTGCGAGTTCACAAACCACAACCCACTCTCAGATGGAGGGGTGTAGTAAAACCATTTCTGGTACCACCCGTGCATAGAGTCTCGCAGGGGTGGGAAGGGATACTCTTTCTTCTCCCTTATCCGGAAGTAAATACATCCGGCGGCATTGGCACTCTTTGACCACGCCGAGTAATAGAAACGTCGGAAGAGATCCACGCTGGGATACACTCCGACGAAGGCTTCGAATAGGTGCTGGAAGACTGCCAAGATCAAGAACGCATTCGGGTGGAGATTCACCAACTCCAACCCATAATACTCCAAGATCCCCTTCAGGAACCGACTTTCGGGAAATCGGAACCCGCACCTCAAGTATTCTTCAAAAACCACCAACTTGCCCTCTTGGACGATTGGGGTGTCTTGATCCTTCCCCGCAGGTCGCCAATTGATCAGCAATCTTGGGGGTAGAATCTCTTCTTTCTCCAGTGCTATCAAGCTCTCCTCCGTGTGATGGACCGATCGGCTCCAGGATGCCATTTTTGGAAGAGATTGTGGGGGAAAGCTGGCGGCTTTGAGGGCGATGAAAGGTAGAGAACGAGGGTTTTTGTGCGGCGGAAGTTCTAAAGCTGGGGGCTGGGTGCGTAGTTTCCTCAAGAAGCTACTTGTTCCTTTTATAGGCCCGAGGAGACGCACCACTGAGGGTAACGTTCCTTTGAATATCCTATTCATTTCCCATAATGGATTTTTTCTCTGGTAAACCCGTTAGGCGTTCCCTGCACCGAATCTGAAACAAAAGGTTTTCTTTGTCTCGGATTTGAGGATTAAAAATGGGTACAACAACATGAAAGGTTCTACAAAGGTTTTCGGAGGGCATTTTCCTTCATGTTTCTTGTAAACCTTCACAAATCGATCATGAAAATATCCTATGGCCCAATTGTTGGATGTACGGATGTTTTTTGATCAGATTACTATGTTATCAGAACTATGTCTCCTAGGGACATGTTGTCGTCAGTAGGATCTACGTTGGCGACCCCCAGGGAACTATCAACTACTCTAAGTCTATCTACATCATCCCTAACAAGAGATGCGCTATTATTCCTAATCAAATCAGAGAGTTCTCTCTGTTGCTGAGCGTGATCCCTCTCCCGACGGAATTGGCGCGCCTCTTCACGGGATCTTTCAAAACATTCTGCCAGATGCAGAATCGTCGAAGACATCTCTTCGATCTTCTTTTCCAGAGCCTCTTTTTCCCCTTGGAGAGTTTGTTCGAGGGGGGAGGCAGGATCTCAGCAGGCTGATCGCTGGGGGCTCCCATCTCCTACATTTGCAAATTTAGTTGCACTAATTGTAACAATGAGCAAAAGGAGATAGAAATAATCACCTGTCTTCGCAAGTGATAGGTTGATATAGGCATCCCAGAAAGTAGATCACCCGATAAAGTTCGAGGATCATCATATGGTGGAAGTGCGGCCTTCCCACCATAAGATTGCTTCCCCAACCCAAGTTGAGGATCATCTGTTTGAGGAGGAACAGCCTTCCAACCAGAAGATTAATCACCCGAACAAAAACGGGAATCATTGGGATGAAATGGAGAAAGCTGAGAAGAACGTCCCTCCAAAGGTGGAGATGAAAGTTTGACCTGCCGAGGTGCATGGATAGGAAGAACTAGGGGAACTGAAGGAAGAAAGAACGATGATGCGTCTTTCACCTTTGTTCTGCTGGAGGATCCCTCGTCAACCTTGGGTTTCTTCCTTGAAGGAGATAGATCTTCGGACATCTGTAAGTCCTACTCGAAAACTTCTTCTTCATCACTTTCAATCTCGATGATGTTGTGGTCTGCCATCGAGAAGTGTATGAAAGAAAGGGAAGATGGCTTTGGAAGAGACTTAGCCAGGAAGATGAATTGTGGAGCTTTGAAGTCTAGAGGCTTCGGTATTTATAGCCGCCAGGGTGAGGGTTCTGTTTCTGAATGCCTCGAGTTTTTAAAGCATTTACAATTTTACCTCGGGTTAAAAAATGTTTCAACGGTGCCATCATTACCCGTCATGTATTACCCAGAGTTCGTCTCGGGGAACCAACCGCCATACTTAGTGCGCCACTAAGTGGAGGATTTGAAGCGTCGGGTTAAATGTCCGAAGTAAGTCTTGAAATTTGACGTAAACACGTCCCTTCGTTCTCTCCAAATTTGGGGGCTAGATGACGAGGATTAATACCCGAGCCAGTTCAAATAAATACACGACTGGTTCAGGAGAGACTCGAACCAGACAAGCGCCTGGTGCTGCGAACTCAAGTCATTCCGAGAAGCACAGGCATGAAGTCGCAGGCTTTACGCGAGCAGACCGTAGCTAGTGCGCGGTCAGCAGTTCGTGTGCCATACGCAGAC
The DNA here is from genome assembly GCA_019359835.1 of Pharus latifolius. Lineage (NCBI taxonomy): Eukaryota > Viridiplantae > Streptophyta > Magnoliopsida > Poales > Poaceae > Pharus > Pharus latifolius. The sequence goes on from CM033327.1 coordinate 23,303,334, forward strand.
AGAAGACTGCAGATGGTGCGTGGTCAGCAAACATCGCGCGGTCAGAACGTCTTCGACCAGAGGAAGTGGGATTATTCTGTCCCTGCGACAGGGATATCCCGAGTACCCTGAAGATTCTTCCACGTAGGAGGACAACCGTCAGGAGGTTAATACGTGCGGTTATCCATGAATAACACGTGTTAAACTTATGTGGGGGTTAGAGGCAGTTTCCTAAAACTGCATCCAAACAACTGTTCGATGCCGTTATGACTTGGCACCCTTTCGACCAGTATAAAGAGGTGGCCCAATGAATCAAACAGGGAAGGATCGAACGATTGAACAACCAGATGATCATATCATCCAACCAAAGCAACTAAAAGACAGTAGTCTAAGTTAGATCGCTTTAACAAGCCTTCCAGGCATTGTCTTGTACAAACACATAGAGAAAATCTTCTCCGGTGAAGATCTTTTCCATAACTTTGTAAATCCTTTCACCGTACATAGTGGAATCCCAACAGGACGTAGGGCTATTACTCCCACCATCGAGGGCCTGAACCTGTATAAACCTCCCTGTGCTCCAGTTCTCTTTGATTCATCATACCTTCCCGGAGGGACACCCTGAAAGGTCTCACAACCTACAAATTTTGCGTAAGTTCGGCTAAGGTCCCCGAGTCTGAATCGTTGACAGTCATATGGACGTAGCAGAAGGTGCTGAGGGGAGTTATAAAACTCATCTGGACTTGATGGTAGCCCGAATACGCGTCGAGGAAGCTCATGAGCTCACACCCTACGGTTGAATCCACCAACTGGTTGATCCGCGGGAGTGGGAAGTTGTCTTTTGGGCAAGCCTTGTTGAGGTCGGTGAAGTCGATGCACATTCTACACTTGCCGCTCGACTTCTTCACGAGGACGTGGTTCGCTAGCCATTCGGGGTGCAAGACCTCCCGAACGAACCCCACCTCCTGGAGCCTGGCAATCTTGGCCTTGATAGCCTCTTGGCGCTCAAGGGTGAGCTTCCTCAACTTCTGCTTTACTGAGGGGCTGCTGGGCGTTACAGCAAGCTTGTGCTCGATAACATCCCGAGCGATGCCCTACATGTCGGCGAGCTTCCATGCAAAGACATCGAAGTTCTTGGGAGGAAGGCCGTGAGTTGCTCCACGTGCTCTTCGGAGAGGTCTGCACCTATCTTGACAGTCATGTCCCCGTCTTTCGGGGACAACTCGACCTTCCGGAGGTCCCCTTCCGGGCGTGGTTTTGGGAGAAACTTCCTGGAGGGGACTGCCGGGGTGTCTGAAGCAGGGGGGAACTCTCCCCCTCTCCGGAGCCTTGATCAGGTTGACTCCCGATTGTCGCGGCGGCACACTCGTAGAGAGCACGGGCCATGTCCTGGTCGTCTCGGGTGGTGATCACACCACGAGGCCTAGGGATCTTCACACAGAGATAGTTCTGGTGGATCGCCTCTCCCAGGCGGTTGATCGTGGTCCTCCCCATGATTGCGTTGTACGAAGAGGGAGGTCCACGACGTCAAACTGGACCATCTCTGTCTTGTAGTTTTCCGGCTTGCCGAAGGTCATGGGGAGGTCGACCTTCCCCATCGGGTAGATGGTCTTCCCCGGGACGAAGCCCTGCAAGGGCCCGGCTGCGGGCTGCAGCAGCTTTTCCCTGAATGCCTTCATGTACAGGATGTCAGTGGTGCTTCCGCCATCGACGAGGATGTGCGCTAGCTGGCAGTTGTTGACAGTAGTGGAGACGATGAGCGCGTCATCGTGGGGGAAGCGAACCCCATGCGCGTCTTCCGTTGTAAAGGTGAGGGGGACGTCCGACCACTTTGGTGGCTAGGACGCGTGTAGCACCCCCACAACCTCCAGCACATACTCCTTGCACTGGCGCTTGGAGTCTCACCTCGAGGAGGATCCCCGTGTGATGACGTTTACACGCCTTTGGGAGGATTGGAAGGGGAGCTCTTCGACTGAGCCCCTTTCCTGTACTCGTCTCTGCTGCTCCCCCGAGGGAGCGAGGAGAGCCTGCAAAGTTGGTGGAGGGGGCAAGGAGTCACGGTTCCCTCCCCCCTGCCCACGCTGGTCGAGGAATGCAGCGAAGTGTTGGAGAAGTTGGTGGCTTTCCCTGGTAGCATGGGTATTGGACTTGTGGAAGGCATAGCACAAGTTGGCTGTGCCCTCCTTGCCTCCCGTCGCGGGACCTTCCCAGCTGCGGGACAACTGTCCCCCCCCCAAATGGTCTTTCGGCTTAGGAAGGGGCAGTTTCCCTTGTTGCCATCGCGTGAGCCGCCTCCGCCCTCAAGGACAAAGGTGTCCCAAGGCCATGGCACGTTGCGATTGCCCCTCTTGGGACGCTTGTTGAGTCCCTGGCCTCCCGGTCAGTGGGGGCAGGAGCCCCCTGGTTCTTCTTCCAGAGGTCATCCTCCTCTGCCTGGGCGTACTTCTCGAGCACGGTGAAGAGCTCGTCAACCGAGGAGGGGCAGCTTCGGGAGAGTCTCCGATGGAGCTCCCCGGGGAGGATCCTACTCTTGCCCGCCTCGATGACTGTGGAGTCAGGGATGTGAGCCACTTTTCTCTTGACTTGAGAAAGCGCTTGAAGAAACTGCGGATAGTCTCCCCCGTCCTCTGCCAGATGGTGTAGAGCTGCGATGAGTCGAGGGGACGCACATAGTTCCCCTGGAAGTTCACGCAAAACTTGCGCTTGAGCTACGCGAAGGACTTGATGGAACCGGCCCTCAGGTTGTAGAACCATGAGCGGGTGATTCCAGTGAGGTAGAGGGGGAAGACACTGCGGAGATGGCTGTGCTGTACACCTGCACAAACACGTAAGGATCGGCCTCACTGTTGTAATGCTCGATGTGTAGCGGACGGTAAGGTCGCAGTTAGCGGATGCACCAGAGGTAGCGGCACAGCGGCTGGTTTGCCCGATCAACCTCCCTGGGAGATTCTCGGTCACTGTCCCTTTGACCGGGGACGCACGCTAATTATTAGAGTCGGGGAGGGGTCTCAGCGGTCTGCCGGCACGACGGTATAGTCTCTTCTCCTCGGGGTTAGTCGAGCTAACCTCTTGAACATCCGGGTACCCCCCGAAGGTGGCAGTAGCCTCTTCGACCGGTCTCTTCCCCCGGTCGGGCCGGGAGCATGGCTCACCGCGACTGCGAGTCGGGGGGAGTTCCGATCGGTAGCAGGAGGGAGCCTCTACAGATCTTGCAGTACGAATCGCTCAACCTCCTCTAGGGTGAAGCGGGTCTAATCCGCCGGGGGAGCCCTCAAGGGTGGTCCAGGGGGAGGGGGGAGTTGATGCACGTTGGTCATCGGCCTGGAGGATGCCATCGGCGCACGGGACTGGCCCGGTGCTGGGTGGGCATCAAGGGTGGCGGCGGGAGCTGGTGCGAGGAGGGTCTCTAGAGCGATCACTGGTTCTGGCGCCGGGTGGCCCCAGGTATTGACCCGGGAAGGCCTCCGGACATGTTGGTGATCGTGGGCGCGGGAAAGGCAACCGCTTGAGGAGATCCCAAGCCCGGTACCAGATAACCCCCCGGAACAGGGAAGGCCCCGGGCATGGGCCGGGCTCACAGCACAGGAAACATCCCTGGCGCGGAGAGGGCTCCGGGCACCGGCAAACCCCCCGACGTGGGAAACATTCCCGGTGCAGGGAAGGTGGCCGGGTGCGCCATGAAGAACGGTGGCGGTGCTCACATAAGCGAGTATGGGGGCGAGTAAACAGGAGCCGGGGCTCGCTCCAAGACATGTAATAACTCCTCCAGGGTGTGTTGGGCACGGAGTTGGCCCTCAACTAAAGCCCCAAGCAAGGGGTCTCCAGAGACTGGGACTATGAGTTTGGGGGGTTCTAGGCCCCGCAAGCGTGGTCGTAGTCCGGGTTGGAGACGGGAACACTTCCACCGGAGACCTCGGGAGAGGGAAATGGCACCTCTCTTCGGGTGTCCCAGGACGGTAGGGTCGCGACGGCGATGTCTCGCTGGGGCGGCGCTGGGTCGCTGGGACCGGTACCACCAGAAAGGGAGAGAGTTTGAGCTCTCATTCTTGGGGGAGCCATGGCGATTCGTCACGAGTCCCCCCCATGGTGCCAACTGTCGTGGTTTACAAATACCTCGACAGGTTTCTACGGACGTGTGTGACACATGTACAGCGATGCAAGCTGACCGTATGACCGGTCACCTCCCATTGGGCAAGCACAGAGATTGACATAAGGATTTATACAGGTTCAGGCCCCAGTGGGAACCCTAGTCCTGTTGGCACCCCCCGGACGTAAGTCCGCTGGGGAGGTTTTCTCGTGGGCTACCTACTACTTTGACTGTATTGAGTGAGAATGAATCAATCCCCTTACAAGAGGGGGGAACAAGGGTATATATAGACCCCAAAAGATGCAAATTACTAAACCACCCTATCTGCAGCCGTCGGATCGAAGGACACCGAAGTCAATTCACCATCCGAAGGGCCAGGATGCTTGGCAAGTGTCCTCACTATTTCTTGAGGGAAACCTTCCCCAGTACCCCGATCACCAGGACTATGGCCACCGGGTGGCGGCACGTGGGATGAGGGAACTTCGGTCCCCAAGGCACCGACCACTGGGGTTGCGGTCACCGGGTGGCGGCGCCCGGTCCCCAGGCACCGACCGCCCAGACCGTGGTCACCGGGTGGCGCCACCCTGGACGAGGGCGGACCGTAGGCACCGAGTGGCAGCGCCCGGGATTAGAGCACGCCTGTCCTGGTGCCACCAGTCACCCGGACCGTGGTCACTGGGTGGCAGCACCCTGGACAAGAGCGGACCACAGGCACCGGGTGGCGGCGCCCGGGACTAGGGCACGCCTATCCCCGGGGCACTAGTCGCTGGGACTGTGGTTACCGGGTGGCGGCACCCGGGGCGAGGGGATGCCTATCCCCGGGCCACGGATTGCTGGGATCGTGGTCACCGTGTGACAGTGCCCAGGATGAGGGAAAGTCTATCCCCTGGGCACAGTGGTGTCGCAGCAGTCCGAATCCGAATCCAGCACGAACCCAACTCAAACTCTATCTTCCCTGGGGCCCAAAGTGACGCGGGGATCTTCTGGAAACATTGATAAAAGTATGGGGTAGGTGGTTGCAGGTCTAAGCCCATGTCCGGCTTCACTTGTGGCGCCATGCATCCCTCTTTGATCAACGGAAAGGTGATGTCTTGAGGCAGCACTTGTCGAGCTCCTCTCTTCCCCTACTCCCGCGTTCGTGATCACAACAGTTAGGTAGTAATCCATTCTGAAAATCCATAGTATTAAACCTGAGGAAAGAGTCACTCTAATAGTTTAGTTGTCGTGCCTGAGCTCTAGTTACAGGTCCAAGTAATTGTTCTGCTTTAGCTTCATCCAAAAAAGTATTCGTGCGTGTATCCAAGGTTGTTATGTCCTCATCAACTGGGATCGTGGTCACTGGGTGGCCGTGCCCGGGGCGCAGGGCCGCCTGTCCCTCGGGCGCCGATCGTCGGGACCGTAGGCACCGGGTGGCGGAGCTCGGGACTAGGACACTCCTGTCCCTGGGGCAGAAATCGCCAGGACTGTGGTCAACGGGTGGCGGCGCCAGGGACGAGGGAAATACTATCCCCGGGGCACCCATCACCAGGATCATGGTCATCGCGTGGCAACGCGCGGACGCCAGTCCCCGGGGCACCGATCGCGGGACCGTGGCCGCCGGGTGGCGGCGCCCGGGATGAGGGTGCATTGTAGGCACCGGGTGGCGGCGCCCGGGACTAGGGCATGCCTATCCCCGGGGCTCCAATCGTCGGGACCGTGGTCACTGGGTGGCATCCCCCGGGAAGAGGGAACGCCTGTCCCTGAGGCACTAGTCACCGGGACAGTGGTCACCGGGTGGCGGCGCCCAGGGCGAGGGCGGACCGTAGGCACTGGGTGGCGGCGCCCGGGGCTAGGGCACACCTGTCCCTAGGGAACCCATCACCGGGACTGTGGTCACCGGGTGGCGGCGCCCAAGACAAGGGGATGCCTGTCTCCGGGGCACCAATAACCTGGACCGTGGTCACCGAGTGGCGGCACCCGAGTCACGGGGACAGTTGTCCCAGGGACACTGATCACCGAGACCGTGGCCACTGGGTGGCACCGCCCAAGACGAGGGGGATTCCTATCCCGGGGGCGTCTATCATTGGAATGTGAGCGGGCGGAGATTTCTCCCAATAGTCATATTTAAAGATATGGATCTGGGACTTTATTAGAATAATATCATCAAATAAATTTAGAGTCTCACGAACAAGTCACACACTTGTTTATTAAACCAAGATAATAATTTATTCAAAAACAAAGCAAAATATTATTCAAATATTCATAAACATAACAAAGATAATTACATCTTTGTGATTTTCTCTAGGACATATCACTAACACAGCCATCCTTGAGGGCTACGTGGCGAGTTCCAAGCGGGCCTCGGATCTGATAGGCGGCCAAGCCAGGGACTACTTGGAGAGAGGGATGATGGCATTTCCATGGGGGTAGCACAGGCAGTTGCCAACTCATCGGCGTCAATGGTGGTCGACCGAGGTGATAGATTTCACAATGAGGGAAGAAATTGGAGTGAGGGACAGAAGGGGTGGTGGAAAAGGTGGCCAGCGTCAACGGAGGCGGTCGGTTGGAGCAACTCCGGTGAACCGGAGTGGTGCGGATGTGAACAGCGCGAAGGCTGGGGCCTAGGGGTCAGTGTGCGTTGCGCTGGACAAAAAATGGGAGCACACAAGCTATTGGTTCGGATCGAGATCGGCCGACTCTCAAATAGAAGCTCGAGTCTAGATGAGCTCACTCGAGCTCGGCTCGGCAAAGGCCCGAATGTTTGTATATATGACATATGGGCTGTGTGTATGGGCCAAGTAAGTTGTAATCCATAAAAGCCTACTTAGCCCAGTACTCCACCACACACTAATACCAAGAAGTAGCACCGCACGTGACATTGCACTCCCTCGACCCTAATCCTAGCAGAAGTAGAGAGCCAACGTCCCATGCGACTAGGCAACGGCGTGGACATGGATGAAGTGACGATGGTGGGTGGCAGTGTGGGGGACACCTACGGTGAGGACCATGCCATGGAGGAGCAGCTCGTCATGCTGGACCGTCTCCGTCTCGAGGTGAGTCTCAAATGCCTCTATTTTTTTAGTTTTACTTAATTCAAGAAGCTTTTGTCATGCGTCAGAGGTTTGGGTTCGGTGATCACATTCAAAGAGAAGGATGAATGAATGGCTTATTGACTTGTAAAGATGCATGAACTACAGCTGCTATGTTTCTCTGTGATTACAAGTTGATATGGTAAAAATTTTGACTTGTTTGGTGTGTCAAACCCTTAGTTCTCAGTGGCCATGATTCATGAATAATTTCAAGTTTGTAATGGCTTTGCCGAGCCTAGTCAAGCTAAGCTCAAGATGAGTCAACCTTCCTTCCTTTAAGCCGACCTCGAACCCATCTCTGAGTTTGTGAACATTTCGGACTGAGATTGAGCCGAGCGCAGTATATAGTCGAGTTTGAGCTAAGTCAGGTTAGCTTGCGTGAGTTAGGCTTGTTTCCCGCCCTAAGTGTCGTCGGTTTGTGAGGGAGTGGGGAGGGCCCTTAGGCGATCTCCAACAGAGATGTGGCACGTGTCGACGCCAGCTTAGCGTGCTCGCTGCTTGCTCGGCGTGATGGGACAGCAACGACATGTGGGAGGAAGGCAAGCAGACGCCCAGTGTGCGGCGACGACGAGACCACCATTAGAGAAGACAAAGACGCTTCGCAATGCGGTTTTGTGGGTCCACCAGATGCGTTAATTTTGTAACATTACTCGCATGTGGAACCAGGAGAAAATAGGTCCACATGTCAGTGAAAAACATGTAAAATACGTGAGTGAAAAAGCAGACGTGTAGGGTCCACCACTAGCGTGAGTCTGCCCATGTCAATGCTATTCACAGTCATCCGTAATACAACCACTGTACATGACAACACGATCACATGTCCTACGTCCCCACCTATCAGTGTGTAGGTTAGATTATAAAATCAGATTTAATTTTTTGTTGGCGTCTATTTTGTACATAAAGAGGCTGACAGGTGGGTCCGACGTTTTCTTGGCCCACCTGTCAATTTCTGTTTTGCCGTTGTGTGTGGAATTACTGTTGGAATTTAATTTTGTATGGGTCCACTAGTACAAAAAAGCTTTCTTCTATCGGTAAAAAAAACCCTTCTACTATCGGTTTTCGTACCGATAGAAATAGACACGATAGAACAAGACAGAACATTTTCTATCGGTAAATAACCGACAGAAAAATTAACAATTCTATCGGCATATTAGGAGTGTACCGATAGAAAACCCGTCATAGTCTGACGATTAACGGTGGGAAAAGTACCACTATTCTAACGGTTAATTACATGATTACCGACAGGAAAATATTACTATTCTATCGGTACCTTATGATTGTACCGATAGAAAACCCGTCGTCGTCTGACGTTTAGCGTTGGGAAAAATACCCATATTCTAACGGTTAATTATAAGTTTACCGACAGAAAAAAGTGTAGCACTCTCTGCGTTGGAAATGACATTATCGATAGAAAAAATCTTAGTACTCTCTCGGTTGTGTATGAGTTCACCGGCAGGAAAAATCACACTCTTCTAACGGTTAATTATAGGTTTACCAATAGAAAAAACCACAGTAGTCTCTCGGTTGTGGATGAGTTCACCGGCAGGAAAAGTCACACTATTCTGACGGTTAATTTCAAGTTTACCGATAGAAAAATGGGTAGTAGTCTCTCGGTTGTGGATGAGTTTACCGATAGAAAATTTGTAGTGGTTGTCGGCTATGAATGAATTTACCGATAGAACATTCACATATACAGTACGTTTACATTTATAATATAGTACATTCACATATACAGTACAGATGCAATACATTATAGATTGGATACACAATACAGTACAGATGCAAAGAAGGGTAAATTCACATAACAGATTGACACATTAGACAGTTATTCACATTTATTCACATATATATGGACAAATACAAATTTCAATCCAATGTGGACATTTATTGACATATATATTTATTCACATGTATATAAACAGTCTATGCACAGAGTACACGAAAAAGAGAAAATTATCATGGCGGATGGTTGGGCGCAACTTCCTCCATGACATATTGAGCCCAGATTTGTCGAAGATCTCTAATCTTTGCATTTTCGTATGAGTCTTTCGACATGGCGATCTGCAAGCATGTGTGAATACTTAGTAACTAACTTTCTAATTTAGAACGTGACACCCAATTTTCAAATTTGAGTTAGCTATCGATGCTTACCTGGGGGAATTGGGCAAAGTTTGTCTGCACTAGGTCGTACATGTAGCGCAACACATAAAACCCGCATTCCCACGATTGCGGCTGCTGATGGCACTGAGATAATTGCATATGCGAAGACATGTTAGCTATTGTTTCCATAAACTAATTAAGCATAAACAAAAAGTCTTGTGAGTACCTCATATTCTTTCCAAGCTAGTAGGGAGCCCTGCGGTGCGGCATGCCTCCCTCCAGCGGACGCATATTTATCAAAAGCCCTGCATTTCAGTTAGTATTGCCCGTTAATGTATTATCATTAGCTAGTGAGGTGAAAATTTAAATCAAACATATAAGTTACTTACGCCTCCATATTCCCCTTGACCACATATTCGATCGATAATCTGTCACGCATCGAATCGAGGTAGTACACCTCGTTCCTCGGCGGACAGATCACGATGAGGATCCATGGCCCCTGCATTGTACGTAAAAGAGCACCGCTAGCTCAAAGTATATCTCAGGTGTAACATACAAGATCGAGTTAAATTAGTACGAAATGCACTAACCTTTGGTGGTACGGCACCAGAATGAACTCCCTGTCCTGCTGCGCCATCAGCGCCTTGGATATGTACAGCTCAGCGTGCGCGGCGTCGTGCTCTAGCATCATGAGGCTTATTTTCTCTGGGTCGAGGAAACCCACCTTGTCACACGCAGCCTCCGATGCTAGCCTGTACATGCACCTGCATGCAAAGGACGACATTAGTATTGCACAGAAAGTTACTACATTTCAAATGAACTACAACAATGGAGAGTTAGCAAACAGAGTTAGAAAACAGCAATACATAGCATCAGCAAACTCATAGGACTCCAGTCCGTATGATGGACATATCGAGCTCCCGCCAGTTGTAGAGGTCGAACAGATCCTCGTGTGCCACGGATATAATCCCGGGCTCACGGTGGAACTGCCCAGGCCTGTAGGGAACTAAGAAGTTCAGATTGCGCGGAGCTCGGTGTAGGTACCACTCGTGGAGGTCTCTGGTTGATCGATCCAATTTGCGCAAAGCTGCCTCCGACATGAGTGGGAACCCGTTCTTGAACCTCTCCGGCTGTCCCTGTCACCCTTTTCCCTTGCCTTTGCCCTTGCCTTTTGCCGGGGACTGAGCGTGTACCTTCGAAGGCAAGGGCGAGGTGATGGCAGCTTTCTTCCGAGGTGAAGGCGTGGATGCGCTGGGTAGGGTCGAGGCCGTCTTTGATGTGTCCAGGGTCGCACGAGATCGGGCCTCATGCCCCGAGTTGGGGGCGCAGTCCCCTGGTAGCCCAGCGGCAGGCCACTTCAATTAATGAGCACGTATGTTAGATTATGCAAGTTGAGTGTACTGAGTAGGATGTAATCTAAAATGTGTAGGATTTACCGGTTGTATTACAAGACACTTCTTGGGCCACTGTACGTAGGAGCCCACTGCCTCGGCAAGTGTCTGCAGTTCCTCTGTTGGGACTGGCAATGGAGAATCGTTGTAGCCCGGCATGGCCATGTCCACCTGTACCTTTGCGAAACCCAACCGCAGAGGTACACAGTGGACCCGGACATCCGGCCCAGACGGATATACGAAGCCGTGTCCAACCACTTCCGGCCCGGCTTCCACTGGATCCGCGAGTACCTTCGAAGCGCAACTGCTTATCCGACCCCGCGGGATACCGTCGTCGCATCTACACTCTTGTCCAGCAATGCTTCTCTCAACTGTGCAAACTCTTCCCTCATTTGTGCGACCTCGGACTGCACCTCAGACTGTACCTCAGCCCGTATCTCAGCTCGCATCTCCGCCCGTATCTCCTCCCGTACCTCAGCCCGTATCTTATCGGAGAGGTCAGCTTCCTTTTCCTTCCAGGAGCGGGCCTTCTTCCTCTGTGGAGCCGGATCTACGAAACCGGCCTTCCACGACACAATGGCTCCCACGGCCCGTGTCCGCCCGGGATGCTCCTTATTTCCTAGAGCCCGGGTGAGGATATCGTTCTCCCTCTGTGGGGTAAACAATCCCTCCGCTGCCTCCTTCTCAAAAGAGATCTGTTACATTTAAAGATACCTTGTGAGACAAATTGCCTTATATACACTTGTGCGCACACAATTTACGAGGTTAGCCAACTTACCATTCGCCTCACAACGTCGGCGTCCCCAGGGGTTGCGAACTGCACAGACCCCATGGACGACACGGACCCCCTCCCCCTCCACCATCGCTTGCACCTCTCATCCCGGATCTCGGAGAGCGGCAACTCAGGGGTGTCGATGACAGGATTTTGCTCGTCTTCCTTCTTCCACTACTCCTCCTTCCCCGCATAGCCCCGGGATCCGAGCCGATGCGGGTGGTCATTCCTCTTCTGGATCGCCCTATTCTTCTCGCTAAGGGCCTTGAACTCCTCAGTCCCCTTCTGCTTGGTGAATTCCTCCCATACCTCCTCCGATATGAAGGGGTACTTCTCCCAAGGAGATTTCCCCACAGCGAGGAAGTTACTGACGAGCCAGCTCTTAAAGGTTTTTCATGTTCCGTTCATGTCCTTCAAGCAAGCAGTCCTAGGTGTATCGTCCGGGATGTTCCACTTAGCCTGTTTCCGAAAAATGCATACAATTAATCACGAGTTAGTTAAACTTTAGTATAAGCCAAGAGAACGTGATTACGAAAGAGTTCAACGATTTCAGTTAATTTAACCTTCACATCCGCCCATAACCTATCCCTCTCGTCCGCCGTCACGTCCTTCCAGCTCTGGACGGTGATCTTCACCCTTTCTTTCGCCAACAGCCCAACGTAGGCCGCGTACCTCCCAGCATTCTTTCCAATCGGCCTCCCAAATTGGTTGAACTCACAAGAAAGATCTGTGCGTTTGGCCAAACGCCCCAACGTCGTCGCGCCTCGCCACACCCTCTTGCGCTGGGATGTAACAGCTACATCTTCAGTAGTTACGATGGGGTTGCCCCTAGTCGAACCACTAGTACCATCCGATGAAGACGACGACATGTCTTCCCCTATAAAACCTTCAACAAACCATATATATGGCAATTAATTCGCCTTGGAGTTCCATAACTCAGCCCAGGACTGGAGACTAACTAGGGCGGCAAAAGGGAAAATAATACAAAAAGAAAGACATGCATAAATTACTTCCTGAACTCTTCAGAAATATTTTCTATCGGTAAACACATGAGCTGCCGATAGAATATGTGTAAGAACACCTGCAACATATAATGTGCATTACATGGCAGTTGGATACAATTGATCACACATACAACAGTATAGATAAGTTAAAATCTCAAAACAGGTTCATTACAGTACTGGAACATATTATGTAAACCCTAATTTAAATCAACATTGCGTGCGGAATGTACATAATCCAACACAATAGGGAACCCTAGTGTAATTGCAAAACTCGAAGAATTAGTACGTGCAAAACACTAGGATCAAATAAGGAAGATGCTGGAAATAGAACGACGAATTAGGGTATTTACGGCGGCGATCAGTTCTGGTGATGGAGAGGCGGTGTAGAACGCAGCGGCGGCCGGCGAAGGACGAAAATAAGAATCGGTGGCAGCCGGCGATCGTCGTGTGGGAGAGAGGAAGTGAGTGGTCACGGCGGAGGTTGCGGTTTTCTTCGCTCTCGAAGAGACGCAGTGCTCTAAGGTGGAACTGTTCGAGTGGAGGGAAACCCAAGGGCCGTGTACGAGTAATAAAGTAGTGGAGAAACTTTTCTATCGGTACAACAAATTGATACCGATAGAATTATGTACTTTTCTATCGGCACAGCACAATAGTACTGATAGAAAAAGTAAATTTCCCGGAAAAATATTTGAAGTAGTGGATGCTTTTTCTATCGGTATAAACAATAAAATCCCGTGAGACCAATTTTTCCCGGGAAATTTTTTTAATTAAGTGCTTGAGATTATAGTATTGGGTGCCCTTTTTCTATCGGTAAAAACAACAAAATACTGTCAGAGTAATGAAAAGGTACACACAATTTAACATCAAACAGACCGTGGTTGAAAGCTGCAGAATGATAAAGAAAGAGGGAAGATAGCCGGAAAATTGGAAAATTGACATAAAAAGAAATTGTTCATTCATTGTTGTTTTATCACTTACAAAAAAAAATAAAACCCAAAATGCTAGGTCAAGGGGTGGTCTTAGCCCCGGCTGCATGTAGAATAGAGTCAGTTAGACTTGCAGCCAGGACGCAGGACTCCTCTAGCGACAAGTTGTCCTTAGGATCAACTACTACCGCGTCGAGAAGGCTTGCGACCTCCCTCAGCTTCGCTATGGTATCCTTCATAATCAAACCGCAGCCAGCGATGGTCATATCCGCGGCTTTCTTCTCCTCGCGAAGACGCCTCGTCCTCGCCCTAGCATTGTCACCATCCGTCTTCATGCGCTTAATGCGCTGGAAGAGATCGTCAAGGTCAAGCCGTAGCTGAGTGTGCTTGTCTGTAAGGAGCTGGTGCTCCTCTTGGAGGGCCCTCAGGTCGGCCTTCACTTTGGCAGTGTCTTCCACGGCTACCATTCCCTGTGCAAATCAACAGGTCAAGAATGAACTGAACATGGATTAACAATACAGGGGTAAACCGAGGAGATTTAGAGTTCTTACCGGGGAGGGCGTGGCTGACGATCCCATGGAGGTTGCCATTGTGAAAGAGAAGATGAGGAGTCGAACCGTTCGAGAATTAGAAAAACAACAAAATACCGCGACGCATGGTGAGGTACTTATAGAGTCTCCAAGGCGACGCATGGCGAGACGGTTGAGAATTCAAAGCGGCAGAGTATTCTTCTATCAGTAAAAACAGGAAAAAACCGTCAGACAACAAATACCGTGAGACTACCGAATTTATTCTAACGGTAAAATAGAACAATACCGATAGAAAACGTTTTGAAGTGCCTGAGAGAAGTGCCTGAGACACATGAAAGTAGCGGATGTCCTTTTCTATCGGTATAAATAACAAAATACCGTCAGAAAAAAGGGATTTTTGCAGAACTTAATTTGAAGAAGCAAGAGGCTGCGATGAGATTTTTGCAAGTACTATTTGAAGGGAAGAATTAAGTATTTACAGGATAAAGGTACTGTACATGTTAGAACTCATGCTGTGGAGTAAAATTGAGATGTATTAATGCTGTGAACTAGCTTATCATTAAGTTCTAAAGAAAAATGTACTGCCTGATGTATTAATGATAAGTTCCTCACCTTGCTGCAGAACTTGTGGGCTGTTTGCTTGGCATTTATCCCTGAAATAGAAATTAATCATCAATGGTTTTGAACCCATAATCCTTCTTCGTGGTCATCTCGCAGATACGTTGTTTCGTCGATATCTTCAGTACGGATAGATTGAATGTCCTCTAAAAATGGAGGTATTTCATCGAATTGGGTATACTCCTCTTCGTCGACAACATCTTCGACCCCAACAATACGTCTCTTGCTGTGGAGGACAACATGCAAGTTTGGATTGGCCGGGTCAATGATGTAGAATACCTGTGTGGCTTGCTTTGCAAGTATGAATGGATCGTCTTGGTGTCCGACTCTACCAAGATCGACGAGAGTAAACCCGTAACTGTCAACTTGAACACCTCGAGGGATTTCGACCCATTGGCATCGAAACAGCGGAATCTTAAGTAATCCGTAATCGAGCTTCCATATTTCGTCAATAGCACCGTAATATGAGTTCAGCGCCCTTACTGACCTGGCATCCTCGGAAATAGCAAACAGTGTCACTCCGCTACATTGCGTGCTACTCTTGGCGTCTTGAGCTCTTGTGTAAAATGAATACCCATTGATGTCGTACCCCTGCCAAGTCCCTACAGTGAATCTTGGGCCTCTAGCCAACCATGTCACAGTTTCACTTACGAAGCCCTCGGCAGCTCGCGTGACTCTTTTTTGGATCCACTCAGCAAATTTCCTTTTATGTTCTCTGCAGACCCAAACGTCTGACTTCAAAGGATTCTGTGACCGTAACATTACCTTGTGCTCGTGTATGTATGGCTCGACCTCCGTCATGTGTTGTAAGACCCAAAAATGTGATTTTGCGTACACATCACGAGCGGGGACGATAGCTTTGAATCCAATCGTTCCGATTCCCTGAAGCCTACCCTCGTGTCGGGACCTAGGAACGCCAATTGGGTCAACCCCGGCCATATAATCTGTGCAAAATTCAATCACCTCCTCGGCGGGATAACCTTCCATGATACTCCCCTCGGGTCGACGACGAGTCCTTATGTATCCCTTCAATACACCCATAAATCTCTCAAATGGATACATGTAGTGCAGGCACACGGGTCCACAAAACTTAATTTCTCTGATAAGGTGAACAATCAAATGGACCATAACAACAAAAAAGGATGGAGGGAAATACATCTCGAGCTGACAAAGAGTTGTAACCACGTCGCGTTGCAAAGCGTCCAGTCCATCGGGATCAATTACCTACGAGGACACAGTTGCGCCAAATATTCATATCAGAAAAATCTTCTAATTAAGCTCCACAAATGGAGGTAATGAACTTATAGTACGAGTGTACGTACTTACCTTGCAAGATATTGCGTTGAAGAAATAACATAGGTTTGTGATTGTCTCTATGACTTTAACTGGGAGAATGCCTTTGATAGCAATGGGAAGCATCTGTGACATCAAGACAGGACAATCGTGGGACTTCATGCCAACCAGTCTTAGGTCCTTCATAGACACAAGTTTTTTCAAGTTCGTGGAGTACCCACATGGAACTTTAACACCGTGCAGGCACCGACAGAGTTCTGTTTTTTCGCTCTTGGACAACGTATAGCAGGCCGGGGGGAGGTATGTACGCTTTCCATTCTCTAAAGGTGCAAGCTCAGTCCTTATCCCCATTTCCACCATGTCACGACAAGCTTTCACACCATCCTTTGTCTTTCCCGGAATGTTCAACAACAAACCAATCAAACTGTCACAGACATTTTTCTCTACATGCATGACGTCAATGCAATGTCGAATTTGTAAGTGCTCCCAGTACGGTAGATCGCAGAGAATCGATCTCTTCTTCCAAACATTTTTTTCTCGAGGTTTAGAATGCTTACCGAACTCAACTTTGATGTCGTTCACGCGTGAGTAAATCTCCTTACCGGTCAGAAACACTGGAGCTGATCCCTTCTCCGGCTTCCCGTTAAATGATTTCCTCTTCTTACGGTACGTGTGATGCACCGGAAGAAACCTGCGGTGACCCATGTACACTGTTTTCTGGCAGTTTCGCAGCCACATGCTCTCAGTTTCATCTAGGCAAATAGGGCAAGCCTTGGCTCCTTTCGTACTATACCCCGACAAATTGCCGTAGGCCGGAAAATCATTTATGGTGCAAAATATCAGGGCCCGCAAGATGAAATTCTCTTTCTTGTATGCATCCCACACCTGCACACCCTCGCTCCACAATTTCTGTAAGTCCTCGATTAAAGGCGCTAGAAACACGTCAATATCATTTCCGGGTTGTCTGGGTCCTGAGATTAGTAACGCCATCATGATGTACTTGCGCTTCATGCATAACCAAGGAGGAAGATTGTAGATGCATAAAAGAACCGGCCAAGTGCTGTGCCGGCTGCTCATATTACCATGTGGGTTCATACCATCTGTACTCAGCCTGAACCTTACATTCCTAAGTTCGCCGCCGAACTCAGCAAATGTTCTGTTGATGTTTCTCCATTGAATAGAATCAGCTGGGTGTCTCAGTTTTCCGTCTTGTTTCCGGGCTTCAGCATGCCAACGCAAGTGCTTCGTGACTTTCGGATTTGCAAACAGCCGCTTCAATCTAGGTATCATAGGCAAGTACCACACAGTTTTTGCCGGGGGTCCTTTCCTTACCTCATGACCTTCACTGTCAATCTGGTCCCTACGCGTATACCTCGATGTGCCGCATCTTGGACAAACATTCAAATTGAAGTACTCGTTACGGTACAACACACAACCATTTGGGCATGCGTGTATTCTTTCAATTTTCATTTCCAACGGACACAACAGTTTTTTGGCTTGGTAAGTAGATCTTGGCAACTCATTTCCCTCTGGAAGCATGCCCGCTAGAAGATCTAATAGTGCTGTGAAACTCTTATCACTCCAACCGTTGCCTGCCTTCAAGTTATATAATCTCAGCACATAAGACAGTTCTGTAAATGTTGCACATCCAGGGAACAGAGGCTTCTCAGAGTCAGCAATCAGTTTCTCAAATTCACAGAAGTCGTTTTCGTTGTAATCTTCCTCTACATCATGTAACATCTCATCTAGATTGTCATCATCATCATCCTCTATGTGCACATCGGAATGAACATTATCACAATTCGGATGATCATCGATATTATTGCAATCCACATCCGAGTCCTGCTGATTGGTAGTAGTGGTGCTTGTTTCCTCAAGATCTTCGCCATGCCATATCCAACGGGTGTATCGCGCGTTAAAACCACGACGAATCAAATGACTCTTAATTTGATCAGAGTTGCTAAACCTCTTCAAGTTCATACAATCTGTACAAGGACAGAGCATATTTTTCTCTCCCTTCCTCTCCTTTTGTTGCTCAGCAAATTTAATAAACTCATTCACACCATCCAAATATTCAAGAGTAGTACGTTTTATTCCATACATCCAATATTTCCTGTCCATCTACAATTAACAAAATTTAACGAGTAAGCCATGCATGAAACCTGCCCGATTAAGTTATGTATATGTACATGTACAGCCTCTTACAACAGATACATGTGTTGAACCCTAGCCTGACGAAATTAACACTAATTAACCTAGCTAACTACACAATACAAGCTAGTTAGCTCCTAAAACATGACGCATTTCCAGCTACCAAACTCCCAAGCTTAGAGCTACAAACTTGGAACTACACAATACAGCTAGCTTGCAAGTACAAAGGAAGGGAGATCTAAGGGAGAGAGAGATAAGTGTCGACGATTAAGCGTACCGTAAAGAGAGGGGCGCAATCAACTTCCCTCCAGCCTGCGCTGATCACCCTAGCAGTATAGCTGGAACTTTCGTCACAAACAGAGGGACACAGAGTGCAATAGAACAAATTAAAGAGCAGCACAGCAATGCACGAGTGGGGTTTTCCTTATAATGGACATTTTCTAACGGTAAATACATGAAATAACCGTCAGACTAACTTAGGTAATTTGCCGCTCACATATTCTATCGGTAAAAACACACACATACCGTTAGAGAATGTGCATTACCGAGCAAGTGCAGGACTTCTTCTTTCGGTAAATATGTGTATTGACCGTTAGATCATGCATGACACAGCACGCACATGAGTTTTTCTATCGGTAGATATGTGTACGAACCGTTAGATGATGCATGACACACGAGCAAGAGTTTTTCTATCGGTAAATATGTGTATTTACAGTTAGAATATGCATGACTGAGCAAATATATGTATTTTCCTATCGGTAAATATGTGTACTTACCGTTAGAGGAGGTACTGGTACCAAACTGGGACAAACATGCACATGCCATTTCTCACATTCAAGGAATCATATCAATGTAACATCAAACAGATCTTACATCAAACGGATCTTAACTAGAAGATAAAGCAATATATTTCAAGAAATGCTAATTTGTGGATTAACTAGGAGACACAAAAATACTTTTCTTAGGTACTTGGGACTTCATCTTGCCATAGATATTACACATGCCAGTTCACCAATACAAATTCAGGTACAAACATACACATGCCAGTTCACAAATTCAAGTGCATGTCTCAAACAGCAGTACAAATACACACCTACCTACCAATACAATTAAATACACAAATACTCCCTGCACATTCAAGTTCATGTCCCAATTAGCAATACATGATACACAAATATACAACAATATACAAATACAACAATTCACACGTTCGTTGTATATTAGAAAAGCCACGTCTAAAATTAACAACAGATCACGACGAGGACCCAGTGGCCCATACATTTTACATAAAAGAGAACCTTTGCAGGTTGCCACAATGCAACTACCGACTACAAGTTATGATGCGCACAGTGGCCCGATCTTTCGACAGGTAGAGGTAAGTCGATTGGTGGAGACTCCGAGATGAATTGGGACTCCGACTCCGAGATGAATTGGGACTCCAACTTGACTTGGACGCCCTCCTTGCCTCCCTCCTGGCCCTTGCTGGTTCCCAAGGCCTTCATGATCCTCTCCAAAGTTCCTAAGTACAATATAATCAATAATATCATTAGGTAGCATACTATCCTCACAAGTATATACACGGGCACTTAGGAATGAGCTCACCTGTTGATTCAATTGCCGTACTCGTGCTCTTGTGATGGGTCCTTGCATCACAACTGGAGGAGTCTTGGGCGTATGCATAGGAGTGATGTCCTCATCATCCTCCCCCTCTTGAAGTGGAGTCGTCCTCGACTCAAGCTCATCTTCTTCTCCCATGAACGGTTTCAAATCTACAATGTTAAATGTGGGACTAACCCCAAATTCGGGCGGCAACTCAAGTTTATATGCATTATCATTTATTTTCTCAAGTATCTTGAAAGGACCATCAGCTCTAGGCATTAATTTAGACTTTCGCAATTCTGGAAAACGATCCTTTCTCAAGTGTAACCATACTAAATCACCCGGTTCAAGTTTTACTTCCTTTCTACCTTTACTTCCCGCAGTCCTATACCTTTCATTCATCATTTCAATATTTTCTTTAGTCTTTTCATGCAATTTCAGAATAAATTCAGCACGTTCCTTAGCATCATGATTAACTCGTTCACTAGTAGGTAAAGGTAATACACTAGTACAGAAATGCAGTCTTCTATCGGTAAAAAAAACCCTTCTACTATCAGTTTTTGTACCGATAGAGATAGACACGATAGAACAAGACTGGACATTTTCTATCGGTAAATAACCGACAGAAGAAGTTCACTATTCTATCGGCATATTATGAATCTACCGATAGAAAACCCGTCGTATTCTTACGTCCAGCAGTTCGAAAAGTACCACTATTCTAACGGTTAACTACAAGATTACCGACAGAAAAAAGCTTAGTACTCTATCGGCATATTAGGAGTGTACCGATAGAAAACTCGTCGCTAGCGGATTGAAAAGTACCACTATTCTAACGGTTAACTACAAGATTACCGACAGAAAAAAGCTTAGTACTCTATCGGCATATTAGGAGTATACCGATAGAAAACTCGTCGCTAGCGGATTGAAAAGTACCACTATTCTAACGGCTAATTATAAGTTTACCGACAGGAAAACTCACACTATTCTATCGGCATATTACAAGTTTACCGATAGAAAACTCGTCAATAGCGATTGAAAAGTACCACTATTCTAACGGTTAACTACAAGATTACCGACAGAAAAAAGCTTAGTACTCTATCGGATATGTATGAGTTCACCGGCAGGAAAGGTCAAACTCTTCTAACGGTTAATTTTGATTGTACCGATAGAAAAAAGGACAGTAGTCTCTCGGTTGTTGATGAATTTACCGATAGGGCAATCACATATACAGTACTTTATTTGCATCACAATACAGTACATTCACATATACAGTACAGATGCAATACAGTATAGATTGGATACACAATACAGTACAGATGCAAGGTAAATTCACAGAACAAATTGACACATTAGGCAGTTATTCACATTTATTCACATATGTATGGACAAATACAGATTGCAATCCAATGTGGACATTTATTCACATATATATATTTATTCACATGTATATGAACAGTCTATGCAGAGTACACCAAAAGGAGAAAATTGTCATGCTGGATGGTTGGGTGCTACTTCCTCCATGACATATTGTGCCCAGATTTGTCGAAGATATATAATCTTTGCATTTTCATATTGGTCTTTCGACATGGCGATCTGCAAGCATGTGTGCATACTGAGTAACTAACTTCGATCCTAATTTAGAACGTGACACCCATTTTTGAAATTTGAGTTAGCTATCGATGCTTACCTGGGGGAATCGGGAAAAGTTTGTCTACACTAGGTCGTACATGTAGCGCAGCACATAAAACCCGCATTCCCACGATTGCGGCTGCTGATGGCACTGAGATAATTGCATATGCGAATACATATTAGCTATATATTGTTTCCATAAACTAATTAAGCATAAACAAAAAGTCTCGTGAGTACCTCATATTCTTTCCAAGCTAGTAGGGAGCCCTGCGGTGCGGCATGCCTCCCTCCAGCGGACACATATTTATCAAAAGCCCTGCATTTCAGTTAGTATTGCCGGTTAATGTATTATCATTAGCTAGTGAGGTCAAAATTTAAATCAAACATATAAGTTACTTACGCCCCCATATTCCCCTTGAGCACATATTCCATCGATAATCTGTCACGCATCAAATCGAGGTAGTACACCTCGTTCCTCGGCGGACAGATCACAATGAGGATCCAGTGGCCCCTGCATTGTATGTAAAAGAGGACCGCTAGCTCAAAGTACATCTCAGGTGTAACATACAAGATTGAGTTAAATTAGTACGAAATGCACTAACCTTTGGTGGTACGGCACCAGAATGAAGTCCCTGTCCTGCTGCGCCATCAGCGCGCTGGATATGTACTGCTCAGCGTGCGCGGCGTCCTGCTCTAGCATCGTGAGGCTTATTTTCTCTGGGTCGAGGAAACCCACCTTGTCACACGCAGCCTCCGATGCTAGCCTGTACATGCACCTGCATGCGAAGGACGAGATTAATATTAATTTCACAGAAAGTTACTCAGTATTCAAATGAACTGCAACATTAATGCAGAGTTAGCAAACAGAGTTAGAAAACAGCAATACATAGCATCAGCAAACTCACAGGACTCCAGTCCGTATGATGGACATATCGAGCTCCCGCCAGTTGTAGAGGTCGAACAGATCCTCGTGTGCCACGGATATAGTCCCGGGCTCACAGTGGAACTGCCCAGGCCTGTAGGGAACTAAGAAGTTCAGGCTGCGCCGAGCTCGATGTAGGTACCAGTCGTGGAGGTCTCTGGTTGATCGATCCAATTTCCGCAAAGATGCCTCCGACAGGAGTGGGAGCGCGTTCGTGAACGTCCGCGGCAGTCCCTGTCGCCCTTTGCCCTTGCCTTTGCCGCAGTTGCCTTTTGCCGGGGACTGAGCGCGTACCTTCGAAGGCAAGGGCGAGGTGATGGCGGCTTTCTTCCGAGGTGGAGGCGTGGATGCGCTGGGTGGGGTCGAGGCCGTCTTTGATGTGTCCAGGTTCGCACGAGATCGGCCCTCATGCCCCGAGCTGGGGGCGCAGTCCCCTGGTAGCCCCGCGGCAGGCCACTTCAATTAATGAGCACGTATGTTAGATTATGCAAGTTGAGTGTACTGAGTAGGATGTAATCTAAAATGTGTAGGATTTACCGGTTGTATTACAAGACACTTCTTGGGCCACTGTACGTAGGAGCCCACTGCCTCGGCAAGTGTCTGCAGTTCCTCTGTTGGGACTGGCAACGGAGAATCGTTGTAGCCCGGCATGGCCATGTCCACCTGTACCTTTGCGAAACCCAACCGCAGAGGTACACAGTGGACCCGGACATCCGGCCCAGACGGATATACGAAGCCGTGTCCAACCACTTCCTGCCCGGCGCCTACGTGATTCTGTAGGATGCAGCCCTCCGGCCCCTGCAAATTTGTAACAATTAAAATAGGTTAGCGAAACAACTCTAACAGAATGGGAGTGGCATCAACTTAAGTGCACAGATGAAGGCTTGCAGTACCTCAAGTAGATCCACTGGATCCGCGAGTACCTTCGAAGCGCAACTGCTTATCCGACCCCGCGGGGTACCATCGTCCTGGGGATCCGCATCTAAACTCTTGGCCAGCAATGTTTCTCTCAACCGTGCAAACTCTTCCCTCATTTGTGCGACCTCGGTCTGCACCTCAGACTGTACCTCAGCCCGTATCTCAGCCCGCATCTCCGCCCGTATCTCCTCCCGTACCTCAGCCCGTATCTTATCGGAGAGGTCAGCTTCCTTTTCCTTCCAGGTGCGGGCCTTCTTCCTCGGTGGAGCCGGATCTACGAAACCGGCCTTCCACGACACAATGGCTCCCACGGCCCGTGTCCGCCCGGGATGCTCCTTATTTCCTAGAGCTCGGGTGAGGATGTCGTTCTCCCTCTGCGGGGTAAACAATCCCTCCGCTGCGTCCTTCTCAAAAGAGATCTGTTACATTTGAAGGTACCTTGTGAGACAAATTGCCTTATATACACTTGTGCGCACACAGTTTACGAGGTTAGCCAACTTACCATTCGCCTCACAACGTCGGCGTCCCCAGGGGTTGCGAACTGCACAGACCCCGTGGACGACACGGACCCCCTCCCCCTCCACCATCGCTTGCACCTCTCATCCCTGATCTCGGAGAGCGGCAACTCAGGGGTGTCCATGACAGGATTTTGTTCGTCTTCCTTCTTCCACTGTTCCTCCTTCCCCGCATAGCCCCGGGATCCGAGCCGATGCGGGTGGTCG
Source organism: Pharus latifolius (assembly GCA_019359835.1). Lineage (NCBI taxonomy): Eukaryota > Viridiplantae > Streptophyta > Magnoliopsida > Poales > Poaceae > Pharus > Pharus latifolius. The sequence continues at coordinate 23,327,040 of CM033327.1, forward strand.
TTCCTCTTCTGGATCACCCTATTCTTCTCGCTAAGGGCCTTGAACTCCTCAGTCCCCTTCTGCTTGGTGAATTCCTCCCATACCTCCTCCGATATGAAGGGGTACTTCTCGCAAGGAGATTTCCCCGCAGCTAGGAAGTTACTGACGAGCCAGCTCTTAAAGGTTTTCCATGTTCCGTTCATGTCCTTCAAGCAGGCAGTCCTAGGTGTATCGTCGGGGATGTTCCACTTAGCCTGTTTCCGAAAAATGCATACAATTAATCACGAGTTAGTTAAACTTTAGTATAAGCCAAGAGAACGTGATTACGAAAGAGTTCAGCGATTTCAGTTCATTTAACCTTCACTTCCGCCCACAACCTATCCCTCTCGTCCGCCGTCACGTCCTTCCAGCTCTGGATGGTGATCTTCACCCTTTCTTTCGCCAACAGCCCAACGTAGGCCGCGTACCTCCCAGCATTCATTCCAATCGGCCTCCCAAATTGGTTGAACTCACAAGAAAGATCAGTGCGTTTGGCCAAACGCCCCAACGTCGTCGCGCCTCGCCCCACCCTCTTGCGCTGGGATGTAACAGCCCCATCTTCAGTAGTTACGATGGGGTTGGCCCTAGTCGAACCACTAGTACCATCCGATGAAGACGACGACATGTCTTCCCCTACAAAACCTTCAACAAACCATATATATGGCAATTAATTCGCCTTGGACTTCCATAACTCAGCCCAGGACTGGAGACTAACTAGGGCGGCAAAAGGGAAAATAATACAAAAAGAAAGACATGCATAAATAACTTACTGAACTCTTCAGAAATATTTTCTATCGGTAAACACATGAGCTGCCGATAGACCATAACAATTACCTCCACACAAGACAATTTTTCTATCGGCAAACACGTGAGATACCGATAGAACATAACAATGTTCTCTACATATGGAATTTTGTTGACAAGCCACCATTCACTGTCATCACATAACATTCTCGATGATTTGCTACACTAATATTCATGGGCCAGCATTATTATTTCACACGTAAATATGCACACAAGCATCTAAGTGCTACTGTGCATAATCTTTAGCCTAGCCTGTATGTGAGTCATCAGGACTTCACAGCTATTAGGTTGGGAAAAGTCATGTATATAGGCATTTGAAACATATACATCGAAGACCCATCCACATTGCCATATATTCATACGAAGTGAGTAAAAATTCCCAACCAAACTAGTACATTGCATGGCTCATGTCCTTCCAGATCCAAATTAAGTTTTACTACTTGTGCAGAAAATTGAAGTGCATAGATATTACACATGCCAGTTCACCAATACAAATTCAGGTACAAACATACACATGCCAGTTCACAAATTGAAGTGCATGTCTGAAACAACAGTACAAATACACACCTACCTACCAATACAATTAAATACACAAATGCTCCCTGCACATTCAAGTTCATGTCCCAATTAGCAATACATGATACACAAATATACAACAATATACAAATACAACAATTCACACATTCGATGTATATTACAAAAGCCACGTCTGAAATTAACAACAGATCACGACGAGGACCCAGTGGCCCATACATGCATTTTACATAAAAGGGAACCTTTGCAGGTTGCCACAATGCAACTACCGACTACAAGTTAGACCTGATACATCACAAATCCATTCATCCAAAACAGCAAATGTTTGAACCACATTGGACTTAACCATAGGAGTTCAGTTCGAAGACGCCCGAGGAGCTGGAACTGCCGTCGACATACATTTGTACGTAATGGTGATTTCCTCGGACTCAAACTCGATCAACTCAACTCAACTCAACTCAACTCCATTAACAAAAAGAACCTACCTTCCAAGATGTTGTTCTGTGTAGTGATGGTGTAGAATGACTGTGCAAATAACAACAATTCTTCTTCTCCAAGTAGGTAAGCATCTGGCCACAAGCTGGTGCATGCAAAAACATGTAAGATGCTTTCTATAGGTCCTGATTTGAGAAACACGCCGGGCTTAAGCATCTTCTCGACCGAGCCAACCAAGATCTCGCCCTTCACGTCCTTCCAGCTCTCGACGGTGATCTTCACCTTTTCTTTCGCCAACAAGCCAACGTAGGCAGCGTACTGCGATGAAGAACCGTGAAATACGTTGCCCCTCACGAGCATCATCCAAGGACCTGAACAGATCATAATCATATTGAAAAGAAGACACATCAAAATGAAGGATACAAAAAAAGCAGAATTATTGCCATAATCGGATTAGAATAATCTAACAATATTGCAGAAATTTTACGTACCTTCCTTGGGATGCCGACGTCTAGAGGGCGTCGATGGAGGTGCGGAGGTGCAGCGGTCCCCTGTAGACGTGCGCCGGCCGTCCATGGAGCTTACGGGTTAGGACTACGAGCCCAGATGAACTGTGAGAATGAAAGAGACATACCCGTGTATTTATACAATTATTTATTTTCTATCGGTAAGAAAACAGAATACCATTAGTAATAAAAACATCTGTAGAAGCCGAATGGTTCTATCGGCACAACAAATATTACCGATAGGAATTTTTGTACATACTCTATCGGTCTGTACGTACACTACCGATAGAATATTACTAGTGTAGAAGGCCAACAGTTCTAAGATATTTTGTGCAATATTCTACCGGTATAAACATGCATTACCGATAGAATAAAACTATTAGAAGACGAACAGTTCTAAGCAATTTTCTATATATTCTAACGGTAAAAGAATCCATTACCGATAGAATAAAAATATTTGTAGAAGGTCAACTATTCTATCGGCGAACTACATATTGCCGATAGGAACTTTTAATATATTCTGTCGGTATATTCATACAGTAGCGATAGAATAAGTCTAGTTGTTGAAGTCGACCAGTCCTATCGGCGCACAACATTCTTCCGTCAGTACTTATGCATCTCTTCTAACGGCAAATATGTTCATCACCGCTAGAGTAAATCATACTATTTATTCTATCGGTAAGTTTCTTAGAAACCGATAGGGAAAATACATCCGTCGGGCTTTTTTGCCCGCGAGGCACATTTTCTATCGGTTTTGTGCTGTTTCGCTAATAACCGATAGAAGATAGGGGTTAGTAGACTGCATTTCTGTACTAGTGATAGATCAATAGGAGCACGGGGATTGAAGCCATACACTACCTGAAAAGGACTTACCTTGGTGGTGGAGTGTACCGCCCTATTATAAGCGAACTCAACATGCGGCAAACACTCTTCCCACATCTTCAAATTCTTCTTCAAAACAGCCCTCAACATAGTAGATAATGTACGATTTACTACCTCGGTTTGGCCGTCGGTTTGGGGATGACATGTTGTTGAAAACAGCAGCTTGGTCCCCAATTTATTCCATAGAGTTCTCCAAAAGTGGCTCAAAAACTTGGCATCACGATCTGAAACAATAGTAGAAGGCATACCATGCAAGCGAACGATTTCTTGAAAGAAAAGGTTAGCAATATTAACAGCATCGTCGCTCTTATGACAAGGAATAAAGTGAGCCATCTTAGAAAATCTATCAACCACCACAAAAATACTATCCCTCCCCCTCTTGGTCCTAGGCAGTCCTAAAACAAAGTCCATAGATATATCCTCCCATGGAGTGCTAGGAACAGGAAGAGGCATATATAAACCATGTGGATTCAATCGTGACTTAGCCTTTTGACATGTAGTGCAGCGGGATACAAACCTCTCAATGTCTCGCCTCATCTTCGGCCAAAAGAAGTGAGCGGACAGAACGGCCTCCGTCTTCTTGGTGATACTGTTCAAAGACAGAATTGATCTAAGCAAAACCCCTCCATGAGCTTCCTGTATCAAAAGAAAACGAACGGATCCAACTGGAACACATAGGCGGTTAGCTCTAAACACAAATCCATCATTTATCACATATTTGTCCCATGTTCTTCCCTCTTTGCAATGCAGCAAGACATCCTTAAAATCATCATCATTAGCATATTGTTCTTTAATTGATTCCAATCCAAATATACGACAATCAAGTTGGGACAACATGGTATATCTCCTAGACAAGGCATCAGCAATCACATTATCCTTCCCTTTCTTGTGTTTGATAACATAAGGAAAAGATTCAACAAATTCAACCCATTTAGCATGTCTACGATTCAGTTTCACTTGACTACGAATATGTTTTAGCGACTCATGATCGGAATGAATAACAAATTCTTTGGGCCAAAGATAATGTTGCCACGTTTCTAAAGATCGCACAAGAGCATACAATTCTTTATCATACGTGGAATAATTCAAAACAGGACCACTCAATTTTTCGCTAAAGTAAGCAACAGGTTTACTATCTTGCATCAAAACACCGCCAAGTCCAACCCCACTAGCATCACATTCAAGCTCAAAGGTCTTATTAAAATCAGGAAGTTGGAGTAAAGGTGCATTAGTAAGCTTATCTTTCAAAAGGTTGAAGGCATTCTCCTGTGCTTGCCCCCAATGGAACACAACTCCCTTCTTCGTCAACTCGTTCAATGGGGCTGCAATGGTGCTGAAATCCTTCACAAAGCGGCGGTAAAATCCGGCAAGTCCATGGAAGCTCCGCACTTGTGAAATCGTCGTGGGCGTTGGCCAACTCTTAATCGCGTGCACCTTCGCTTCATCCACCTCAATTCCCTGTGTAGTCACAACATAGCCAAGAAACGATACTCGTTCGGTGCAAAAAGTGCACTTCTCGAGGTTACCAAATAAACGTGCAGCACGCAAAGCATCAAAAACAGCACGTAGATGATCAAGATGTTCATGTAACGACTTACTGTAAATCAATATATCATCAAAATAAACCACCACAAATTTCCCAATGAAAGCTCGTAAAACCTCGTTCATTAAGCGCATGAAAGTGCTAGGTGCATTAGTTAAACCAAAAGGCATGACTAACCACTCATACAATCCAAACTTGGTTTTAAAGGCTGTTTTCCATTCATCTCCCAATTTCATTCTTAGTTGGTGGTATCCACTACGCAAGTCAACCTTAGAAAAAATTATAGAACCACTTAACTCATCAAGCATGTCGTCTAACCTAGGAATAGGATGACGGTACCTTATTGTGATATTGTTAATGGCTCTACAATCTACACACATGCGCCAACTGCCATCTTTCTTAGGAACCAAAATAACAGGAACAGCACAAGGACTAAGGCTCTCACGTACATACCCGCGGTCCACAAGATCTTGGACTTGGCACTGAATCTCCTTAGTCTCCTCGGGGTTGGTCCTATAAGCAGCTCGGTTTGGCAAACTCGCTCCAGGTATCAAATCAATTTGGTGCTCAATCCCTCGTATGGGTGGGAGTCCTGGAGGTAGCTCGGCAGGAAAAACATCTGCATACTCCTGCAAAAGGTTAGTGACAGCAGGAGGCAAAGTACTGGGCATATCATCCAATGAAAACAAAGCATCTTTGCATATCAAAGCATAGCACGGTGCATCATTCTCATTAATTTCAGCAAGGTCACATTTTGTAGCAAGCATAACACCACCCTTCAATTTAATTCCCTCTGACCTAGAACTAGTTTCTTTCTTGTCTTTCTTAGGTGGGAAAATATTTTTAGCCACTTGCTGATTTTCAGATTCAAGCGCACTCTCTTTTCTCTCATTTTCAGCTCTCTCTTTGTCACATTGCACAATTTCAGTAGGAGTCATAGGGAGCAAAGTGATTTTCTTCCCCTTGTGCATAAGAGTGTATTTGTTACTTCTACCGTGATGAATTGCATCAGTATCAAATTCCCATGGACGGCCTAACAAAAGGGAACATGCTTGCATAGGCACTACATCAAAATCAGCAAAATCATGGTATGTTCCAATGGAAAATTGCACTCTCGCAGTTTGTGTTACCTTCACCTTACCGCTGTTATTGAACCATTGAATATGGTAGGGATGAGGGTGTGCACGTGTGGGCAAGCAAAGCTTCTCCACCAGATCTGAACTCACCAAGTTATTGCAGCTCCCACCATCAATTATGACACGAACACGACGGTCCTTGACGATGAGGTACATCTGAAACAAATTATGGCGTTGTAGCTTGTCCGCTTGCTCCATTTGAGCGCTCAACACTCGTTGCACAATGATTGTCCTATAATTCTTGGTGGCAGCGGTCCCTAAAATCTCCTCATCATCGTCGTCCGTCTCATGGTCATCCTCATTATCTGCAAGGTTAGCTACAAGAGCATATTCATCCTCAACATCACTAGCACTAATGTACCCACCTTCTTCTGTTGCAATGTACGCTCGACGACTTGGGCAATCCTTCATGACATGGCCCATCCCCTTGCATCGGTGGCACACAATTTCCGTTGTTCGACCCGTGGAAGCCACCGATGAAGAACTCTTTGTTGGTGCCTGCACATGGTTAGATTTACTCACCTCGGGAACTCGTGATGGCGGTGATGGTGCTGCTGAACACGCCCTACTCATGGAGGGGGCAGCAGACCGAACAGAAAGGGGTGGAGCTGATTTGGTTGTCCCCGGCGTCGTCTTTGGTGTGGGTATGTTGCCGAAATTACTCCTTGGCCTTTGCTGTTTTCCCTGCAATTCTTTTTCTGCCAACATAGCAAGCTGGAACAATCTATTGATAGAATTATATTCTTTGTAATCAATTATGTCCTGAATCTCGTGCTGTAATCCCCCATAAAAACGAGCCATCTTATCCTCCTCATCCTCAACTACCTCACAACGCAACATGCCTATTTGTAGCTCTTGGTAGTACTCCGCAACAGATTTATTATTTTGATTTAAGCGTTGCAAATTCTTGCGCATATCACGTTTATAAGAAGGAGGAACAAATCTTCTACGCATAGCTTGTTTTAATCTATCCCATGTATCAGGTGCTAATCCAGCATTTACTATCTCATTCCACCAAATGATAGCAAAATCTTTAAACTCACTAGTAGCTTGTCTAACTCTATGTATCTCAGGAACAAGATGGGAGTTAAATTTTTGTTCAACTGTCATTTCCCAATCTAAGTAAACTTCAGCATCATAAGTACCAGAAAAAGATGGTATGGTAAATTTAACCCTAGCAAAAGAATCATCATGTCCACGACCATTACGAGGATTAAAATTGTTACCTCCCATACCTTGACGGTTGTTATTCAGGCGTTGTTGTTGTCGCACATCCTGTGCAGCGGCGCGAGCGGCAAAGTCATCATGGCCCTCTCCATCCACTTCATCTCCCGCGACAGACTCTTCTTGATCTTCCACGCTGCGAGCTCCATTGGGAGGCGGCTGTCTCTCAAAATTTTCCAACCTGGTAAGAAGATTGGCGATGCTTCGCTCTATCCTCTCCAATCTTTGGTCGTTATCTTGGCCGATCCTTGCGATGTTTGCGTTGATGTCATTGAGCGCGTTGTTAAGCTCGTTCCGTGTAACACACTCATCTTCCTCATTACCTGCCATTGTTAGTTGAAAGAAAGACAAAAGAAACAAAAACAACCGGTGGTATAATCCCTATCAACTACTTTGGCGGCAGAAGGTGGTTTCACTCACTCTCAAGCGTCTTACCACGCTCTTACAAGTGTTCTTACCAATGCAACAGGTGGTACAACCGGCGGCTGGTTCGTGATACCGTGACAAGCTTGAGTGTAGCGATTGCCGAATTGAACCTGAACTGATCAGAAGAAAGGTGGAGCTTGGAAGGCAAAGTATAGTAGCAAGGATTAGCAAATTTCGAAAACAGTTAGCAAAGCTGAATAAAGATTCAAAGTTCTTGTCACAGTTGCTGGCCTAAGCGTGTGCCTAGAACTAGTTCAACCTAGCAAGGGATATATCACAGCACAAAGGACTCAAAGGATGCAAGCAATTCTGATTTTCTACTTCTCTTTCTCTTCTCTCTGTTTTTTTTTTTTCACTTCTTTTTTTTTTTTCTAACACAAATATATACCTCTTAACTCTGAGGAGAAACAAAAATCTCACAATTTGAAGCAACAAACGACAGGAAACCGATGCCCGAAAGAATTGACAAAACAGGACAGCAAACTTCCGGGCGTCGAAACTCGGTCTTAGAAGCTTTTTTTGAGGGTCAAAAAAAATGCACAGGTCTAAAGACTTGTGGAATTTTCAGATGCGCGTCGTCGTCCCCTTCGAAACAAAAAAAAGTAGACCCAAATCGGAGTTCGTATGCAAAAGTTATGCCAGTTTTAGTGAACACTGCACAATCTGGAATTGCTCGCGAATTCAGATCTTTCTCCCGGTTAGGCTAGAATAGGATTAGGTTTGCGGGTGAAAAAGGATGGCCAGCGGTGCAGGGCAATTGACACAAGGCGGCTCGCGACCTCAAACCAGCAACAAGACGATGACTATGGATCAATACTCAACAATACGATACTGAAAACGAAATTGCAAAGCTCAAAGGGTTGTAGGACAGCGGAATTGATGATGAACTTTTTTTGTGGGGCAAATTTTCTGGACTCTAGGACGATGGCAAAACAAAACTAAAGGGGATACAATGATACCTGACGAGAAACCGAGGCTCTGATACCACTTGATGCGCACGGTGGCCCGATCTTCCGACAGGTAGAGGTAAGTCGATTGGTGGAGACTCCGAGATGAATTGGGACTCCAACTTGACTTGGACGCCCTCCTTGCCTCCCTCCTGGCCCTTGCTGGTTCCCAAGGCCTTCATGATCCTCTCCAAAGTTCCTAAGTACAATATAATCAATAATATCATTAGGTAGCATACTATCCTCACAAGTATATACACGGGCACTTAGGAACGAGCTCACCTGTTGATTCAATTGCCGTGCTCGTGCTCTTGTGATGGGTCCTTGCATCACAACTGGAGGAGTCTCGGGTGTATGCATAGGAGTGATGTCCTCATCAAGTTAGACCTGATACATCACAAATCCATTCATCCAAAATAGCAAATGTCTAAACCACATTGGACTTAACCATAGGAGTTCAATTCGAAGACGCCCGAGGAGCTGGAACTGCCGTCGACATACATTTGTACGTATTGGTGATTTCCTCGGACTCAAACTCGATCAACTCAACTCAACTCAACTCAACTTCATTAACAAAACGAACCTACCTTCCAATATGTTGTTCTGTGTAGTGATGGTGTAGAATGGCTGTGCAAATAACAACAATTATTCTTCTCCAAGTAGGTAAGCATCTGGCCACAAGCTGGTGCATGCAAAAAAATGTAAGATGCTTTCTATAGGTCCTGATTTGAGAAACAAGCCGGGCTTAAGCATCTTCTCGACCGAGCCAACCAAGATCTCGCCCTTCACGTCCTTCCAGCTCTCGACGGTGATCTTCACCATTTCTTTCGCCAACAAGCCAACGTAGGCAGCGTACTGCGATGAAGAACCGTGAAATACGTTGCCCCTCATGAGCATCATCCAAGGACCTGAACAGATCATAATCATATTGAAAAGAAGACACATCAAAATGAAGGATACAAAAAAAGCAGAATTATTGCCATAATCGGATTAGAATAATCTAACAATATTGCAGAAATTTTACGTACCTTCCTTGGGATGCCGACGTCTAGAGGGCGTCGATGGAGGTGCGGAGGTGCAGCGGCCCCCTGTAGAGGTGCGCCGGCCGTCCATGGAGCTTACGGGTTAGGACTACGAGCCCCAGATGAACTGTGAGAATGAAAGAGACATACCCGTGTATTTATACAAATATATATTTTCTATCGGTACGAAAACAGAATACCGTTAGTAATAAAAACATCTGTAGAAGGCGAATGGTTCTATCGGCACAATAAATATTACCGATAGGAATTTTTGTACATACTCTATCGGTGTGTACGTACATTGCCGATAGAATATTACTAGTTGTAGAAGGCCAACAGTTCTAAGATATTTTTTGTAATATTCTACCGGTATAAACATTCATTACCGATAGAATAAAACTATTTGAAGACGAACAGTTCGAAGCAATTTTCTATATATTCCAACGGTAAAAGAATCCATTACCGATAGAATAAAAATATTTGTAGAAGGCCAACGATTCTATCGGCGCACTACATATTGCCGATAGGAATTTTTAATTTACTCTGTCGGTATATTCATACAGTACCGATAGAATAAGTCTAGTTGTAGAAGTCGACCAGTCCTATCGGCGCACAACATTCTCCCGTCAATACTTATGCATCTCTTCTAACGGCAAATATGTTCATCACCGCTAGAGTAAATCATACTATTTATTCTATCGGTAAGTTTCTTATAAACCGATAGGAAAAATACACCCGTCGCCCTTTTATGACCGCGAGGCACATTTTCTATCGGTTTTCAACTAAATCGCTAATAACCGATAGAAGATAGTGGTTAGTAGACTGCATTTCTGTACTAGTGTCCCACCTGTCAACGACACAATAGTTGTCACATCACTTAGAGTCAACTAAGAGTCAAGCAAGAGTCAAGCTATTGGAGACATGGCTTGTGGGGGGAAATCTCCACCCGTTTAGTCCCGGTGATAATGCCCCGGGGATCGTGTCCCGGGCGCCGCCACTGGCCCGGTGAGAAGTGCCCTGGAGACCTCATCCCGGTGACCTTGTGAGAAGTGCCCCAGAGACCCCATCCCGGTGACCTTGTGAGAAGTGCCCCGGAGACCCTGTCTCGGGCGCCACCATGTGCCCGGGAACCAGGGCCCCCGGTGACCCATCCCGGGCGCAGCCTTTCTGCCCGGGGAGGAGGGCCCCTAGCGACCTGTCCAGGGCGCCGCCTTTTGGCCCGGGGACAAGGGCCCCCGGTGACTCATCCCGGGTGAAGGCCGCGGGGGCCTCCTGTGTAGGGTCACGTGGGGATCATGTGAGGAGTGCCTCCAGAAACGGCAAGGATACTTGTCAAGCATCCGAGCACCCTGGCCAGCAGCAGGACGTTGATGCCCCTTGATCTGACAGCCGCAGCTGGGGTAGTCTTGTAATTTGCATCTTTTGGGCCTAGATATGCCCTTGTACCCCTCTCTTGTAACCGGGGATGACTCATTATCATCAATACACAAAAACGAATAGGTGTGCTTAGGAGCACTGTCCCCGCGAGAGAGGTCCCCTAGCCAACAACCCTTATTGGGAGCACGTCGACAGGACTAGGGTCTCCACTGAGGCCCGAACCTGTATAAACCCTTGTGTCACTCTTTTTGTTGGCGCGACGGGAGAGGACCGATCACGCGGTCAACTCGCGTCACTTTTCATTCGCTAGGAACCTCTGTAGAACCTGTCGGGGTATTCGCAATACCACGACAGTTGGCACCGTCCGTGGGGACTCGTGACAAATAGCCATGTCTCCCCCAAGAACGAGGGCTCGCGCCCTACCCGGTGACGCCAGTCCCAATGACCCGGCGCCAGCCCCTCGAGACGCGGTCGCCTCGGCGCTTTCGACCAGACGTGGCCACACAGAGGTATCACCTCTTACTCTCCCGATTACTTTCAGTGGACAGGCTTCCGGACCCGACCCAATGACCGCGTCCCCGTCTTGGGGACAACGACTACTCCCGTGGGGACCTAGCTCGCTACAGCTGATCCCATACATGCATACCATTGACTTCCCATGATAAGTGAAGCACGGGAGTATATTTATATCGCAGCGGAGTAACTTACAAAATATATAAGTAGTGTGGCCTGCTGGCCTTAATGTAACATAAAGAGATTACAATGCCTTTGCGACATTGAATGTTTAGCAAAATAACAACTACACAGCGGAAGATTAGGTGAACCCCCACAAAAAGAAGTTCACGGCAGAACAACAAACATCAGGGCTCTGGAGGAACTGGCTCTCCTCCTTCTAGATCCACGAAGCTCTCCACGCCTTCATCTTGATCATTGAATGCTCCATCTATTGGATTGTAGGTTGCAAGGGTGAGTAGTTACGTACTCAGCAAGTCATAGGTAAGAGTAGTTGCATATAGTAGTGATGGTATGAACCTATACTAGTAAAGAAGTGTGGGTGGTTGTAAAATAATATTTTCTTTTATATCTCAACTCATCTCATGGCAGTATCTTCATAGCATAACATTGCTATTCATGTTCACTAATTATAGTACTACCGCGATACGTCGACACACGATAGCCCACGACAGCACCCCTTATCATGACAACACATGTCATTTGGGTAATCTTGACTTATCAAATGTTATTTAGAAAAACAAACTTGTGCCACACCCCGTGGATTTAATCCACCGCAGTAGACTCCTATAAACCCGAAAGCTCGGAGTATTCAAATACGCTTTTATCTCTACAGAGAGGTACCAATTTACCCGTAAGATATTCCACTTTCATGCCCATCCTATCAAAATGATTAGACCCTTCCTCACTACATAGTGTGAGTGGCAAGGTGGATATAACAAGAACTTTTGTTATGTTTGACTCACAATTCACCCTAGACCCTGTGGTTTTCACGTAAAGCATAGTTGTGGTGGGCCATACCCATACCCCCATCCCTATGCCTCATCTCATAACTGGGTCAGCGTGCAATCACATCCAATGATATGTGTAGGAGCCGCACTCCGTATTAAATCGTGCATCACTTCCCATCTCATGCAGGGGTTTCATGTGCGATCCGCATACTTACTTGTTGAGGCCTGTCCCATACCAGGCTTGCGGTTAGCATGTTTTTCATGCCACTAGATGCACAACACAAGGTTCTAGACCTTATATGTGTCGTGGTATTGCGAATACCCCGGCAGGTTTTATAGAGGTTTCCTAGCTAAGCGGAAACGACGCGGGGTGACCGAGTGACTGGTCCTCCCCCGTCGCACAAGCACAGCAAGAGACACGAAGATTTATACAGGTTCAGGTCTCAGTGGAGACCCTAGTCTTGTCAACGTGCTCCCAACAAGAGTTCGCTAGGGGAGTTCTCTCGTGGAGAGAGTGCTCCTAAGCACGCCTGTTTGTTTGTGTATTGATGTAAATATGAGTTGTCCCTGTTACATGAGAGGGATACAAGGGCTTATATAGGCCCAAAAGATGCAAAAAGACGGAACTACCCCAGCCACAACCGCTGGATTGAAGGGCACTAGCGTCCTTCTTCTGGCTGAGGGGGCTGGATGCTTGACAAGTGTCCTCGCCAGTTCTTGAGGTGCTTCTCGCGAGATCCTCACGTGACCCCGCACCGGGGGCCCTTGCCTCTTGGCAAAAGGCAGAGCCCGGGATGGGGGTCACCGAGAGCCTTTTCCCTGGGCGAATGGTGATGCCCGGCACGGGGTCGCCGGGGGCCTTGTCCCCCAGCAAATGGCGGCGCCCGGGACGAGGGTCACCGAGAGCCTTGCCCTCAGGCAAACGGCGGTGCCCGGGACGACGGTCACCGGGAGCCTCGTTCCCGGGAAATGGCGGCGCCTGGTATGAGGGTCACCGCGAGCCTTCTCCCCGGGCAAACGGCGGCGCCTGGGACGGGGTCATCGGGGGCCTTGTCCCCGGGCAAATGGCGGCGCCTAGAACGAGGGTCACCGGGAGCCTTGCCCTTGGGCAAATGGCGGCGCCTGGGACGAGGGTCATCGGGGGCCTTGTTTCTGGGCAAATGGCGGCGCCCGGGAGAAAGACCCCGGGAGCCCTTGCCTCCGGGCAAAAGGCGGCGCCCGGGACAGAGTCACCAGGGGCCCTTGCCTCCGGGCAAATGGCGGCGCTCGGGACGAGGGTCACCGGGAGCCTCGTCCCCTGGCTAATGTGGTGCCCGGGACGAGGGTCACCGGGAGCCTTGTCCCCGGGCAAATGGCGGTGCTTGGGACAAGGGTCACCGGGAGCCTTGCCCGCGGGCAAATGGCGACACCCGAGACGAAGACCTCGGGAGCCCTTGCCTCCGGGCAAATGGCGGCGCCCGGGGCGAAGATCCCGGAAGCCTTTGCCACTGGGCAGGTGGCGGCGCACGGGACAGAGTCACCGAGGGGCCCTTGCCTCCGGGCAAATGGCAGCGCCCGGGACGAAGACACCGGGAGCCCTTGCCTCCAGGCAAAAGGGCGGCGCCCGGGACAGGGTCGCCGGGGGCCTTGTCCCCGGGCAAAAGGCGACGTCCGGGATGGTGGTCACCGGAAGCCTTATCCCCAGGAAAATGGCGGCGCCCGGGAAGAAGATCTCGGGAGCCCTTGCCTCCGGGAAAAAGGCGACACTCGGGACGGAATTCCCAGGGGCCCAAGGGGTCCATCGACGTGGCGGTAGCGCCTCTTCTCCTCCGGGTTAGTCGAGCTAACCTCCTGGACGTCTGGGCACCCCTTCGCGATGGCGGTTGATTCTTCAGCAAGCCTCTTTCCTCGGCTGGGACGGGAATGTGGTTCACTGCATCCACGAACCGGGAGAGGCTCCGGCCGGCCACGCAAGGGGGCCTCTCCAAACTTGGTGGTACGCATTTGCTCGACCTCCTCCCGAGTAAAGCGGACCTGATCCGCCGGGGGAGCCCTCGGGGGTGGCCCCGGGGGAGGAGGGAGCTCATGCGCAGTGGTCACAGGCTTGGGAGGTACTACCGGGATGTGGGCGCAACCCCCCACCGGAGAGTTCCCAGGAGTGCCGCCCGGAACTGGAGAGGGGGGCCCTCACGGGGGAGATCCAGCAGTGGCGTGGGAGCCGTCCAGCGGGCCGCTTCCGGCGTGACGGATGCGACCGGCTAGGCGAAGCCGACTCCGAGCCTAGGGAAGACCCCCCGGTGCGGAGTGAGCCACCAGCATGAGGAAGGCTCCGGGGACAGGGTGTCGCGCCCCGAAACTGGGACTACGACTACTCCTGTAGAGACCTAGCTCGCTGCAGCTAGTCCCATATATGCATAGCATACACATACCCTTGACTTCGCAGGATAAGTCAAGCACAGGAGTATATTCACATTGCAACAGAGTAACTTACAAAATAGTTAAGCAGTGTGGCCTGCTGGCCTTAATATTACATAAAGAGATTACAATGCCTTCACGGCATACATGGTTTAGCGAAATAACAACTACACAGCAGAAGATAGGTGACCCACCCACAAAGAGAAGTGGACGGCAGAACAACACACATCAGGGCTCTGGCGGAACTGACTTTTCCCCTTCTGGATCCAAGAAGTTCTCCATGCCTTCATCTTGATCATTGAACACTCCATCTACTGAATTGTAGGTTGCAAGGGTGAGCACTTACGTACTCAGCAAGTCATAGGTAAGAGTAGATACATATAGTAGTGATGGTATGAACCTAGACTAGTCAAGAATTATAGATGTGTGTAAAATAACCTTTTTCTTTTATACCTCATCTCATGGCAGCACTTTTCGTAATATAAACTCATCATTCATGTTCACTAGATTATAGCACTATCGCGACACGTCGACACACGACAGCCCACAGCAGCACTCCTTATCATGACAACACATGTCATTTGGGTAATCTTGATTTAACACATTTTATTTAGAAAATATACTTGTGTCACACCCCGTGGATTTAATCCACCGCAGCAGACTCCTATAAAACCCGGGAGCTCGGAGTATTCGAATACGTTTTTAACTCTGCAAAGAGGTACCAATTTACCCGCAAGATATTCCACTTTCAAGCCTTTCCTATCATAACATAATGATTGGACCCCTGACTCACTTCATACTGTGAGCGGCAAGGTGGAAATAACAAGAACTTTTGTTATGTATCACTCACATTTCACCCCTGACCCTGTGACTCTCCGCGAAACACAGTTGTGGTAGGCTGTATCATAACCTCCACCCCACCTCATTTTCCCATTGCTGGGTCAAACATTAGATCACCTTCAATGATAGTGGGAGTCAACCTCCAAGTCAATCATTACAACATAACTCATGCATGGGTTTCATGTGCGATCCACATAAGTACTTGTTCAGGCCTATCCCATACCAGGCTTGCGGTTAGCACGTTGTTCATTCCACTAGACGCACAACACAAGGTTCTAGTCCTTATATGCCAGTGACCAGACCATCCACAACCCTGCACCTTCAGTGCCTGCATATCCTTTGCATTCTAGCACCTCCAGTGCTACAGCCTTCCATACCATTTTTCTGGTCACGGCTAGGGGTTTTATTTCATGAATATAAGTATATACATATATAATAGTTCATGGCTCAAAACTTGTTTATTTCACATTTCACAGATAACCCAACTAGTACTGCCAGTTCATAAATCAACCATTCTCAATCTTTCACATGCAATATTGTCTATATTGAAGGTTATGTTATAGCAACATTTAAAATATAGGTTCAAGATGACCAAGAATATGACTTGCCTTCCGCGTCGTAAGATACAGCAGTTGATGACGGGTCAACAGCGAAGTCCTCAAATTCAGTTTCTGGATCTGCTCGGCGACAAACAAACACACAATAATTACTTATATATTAAAATGATTTATGATCTATATATTGGAGATAATTGAGATTGCAAGCTGAACTGAGTTGAGAGTCTAGGGTTTCAAGGAATTGGCTAAGGATGGGTGTTAGATGCTCTTAGGATCTCAAGGTTACAATAAGAACATCAGTTTTTGTGGCTGGCTTGATCAAAAACAGCGAATGTCAGCAGATTGACATTCGGATCAAGGCTCTGACATAGCTTCAAAGAAAGCTAGAGAGCTTATCTCAAGTTATAACAGTAGAAGAAAGTGTAGATCATAACTCTACAAATTCAGTGGACAAAGTGGTTTTCAAATTGCATAATCAGAAGTCGGTAAACAAGGCCAATGCCATTGGCTGGTATGCACTGGGATAGTGTCAAAAACTAGGGTTTAGCATAAAATGCATTTCAAGGGCTCAAATCAAGTTATGATAGAAGAAGAAATTGTAGATCACAACTTCAGGAATCTAAGAGACAAAGTTATGCTCAAAATGCACATCTGGAAAGGAGTGAACAGGCCTAATGCCACTGACTGACATAGTCTGGCATTGAACTGACATGGCCAGAAAATAGGGCCTGGCATAACTTTTGATCTAGGGCTCCAAATGATGCACCAATTTATCTGGGAGGTAGGCATTGATAACAGGAACAAATCATTCAACAGGATCTAGGGTAGGAAATGGCTGGAAGGTGATGAAAATCAGTGAAGAAGTGTGGTGGCGACACGGCATAGTGAAGCCACTGGACAAGGTTTTTGGCATGGCTATAACTTGAAATCTGGACAGTTTCAGGGATCGGGCTGGAAGACAAATATGCTCAGGAGGTTGAAGCACACCTGAAGGACAAAGTTGATGCACAGGCTTGCTTCAAATAGTTCACTGATCATCTTCTTCTACATAATCAAGAGCTAATTCGAAGTAAATTGAGCTGTATTGCCGGAACAGGGCAATCGGGATTTCCGGCGATCACCGACGATAAGATGCAAGATAATTCAATTAAGTGGTACAACACGATGAGGGAGATGAGGGGAACTCACTGATGCTGTTAATTTGGCAGGAGGTGCTGTGGGATGAGCTGGCACCGTGAGGCTCCTCGACAGCTCGTCGGAGAAGAAGACGACAGCGAAGAGATTTGGAATTGGTTGAGTTCTGGTGAAGAGGAGATGATAGAAGGTACTGGTGGCTTAAATAGATCGGTGGGCGATGCTTGCAAGGAGGTAATAGCGATGAATTGGTGTCAGTTGACATGATTTGCCAGGCGCAGATGCAACAACGGCGAGCGGTGACGCGATAGCGCTCAGGCGAGGTGACTACTGATCAACTTGTCGGCTCATTGGAACTCAACATTGTCGGGCAGTGCAAGCAGTGGCAACAGGAGCTGGCAATGCAAAGCAACGTGGCGCGGTGTTGCTGACAAAAGCTGTTGCTGGTCGCGCGCGGAAGCAAGTGCTGTTCAATGGCGTTGCCACGACGATGGCTAAGACACGGACGCGTACGCAACAGCAAGAGCAAGCATGCACGAGCACAAATGCAGGCGAAACTTGGCCGGCGGCGAGCGTGCACGGCGCAAGGAAACCACGGCGAGCTCTGGTCGTGCACAGTAGCTGCTGTCCTGGTCGAATAGAGCTGGTTTGGAATTTTGAATTTCTTGATTTGGACTGAATTGTAAATCTGATGATTTGGAAGGTTAAATCTGAAATTGATTGCATTAATCTGGTAGGCTTGATTCAACAGATGACTTGGCACAAATAGAAGATAAAATTTGAGACATTTGGATGATTTTTGATATGCACTGAAAACAGAGTATTTTAGGGTAAAATAAGTCTGAATCTTATTGATCTCGAATTCTGGGATTTAGGGTTTGATTTTGAGATACTCATATAAGAAGAATTTGTGTTGAAAAGCATTTGGGAGGTGTTCCCTGAATCAAATTTGAATTTGAAGATGATTTGCAACATTTTGCCTTTTCAGGCTTCTGGAAAATCTGGAAAAGGACTGATCTGCGATACTCTTGGACTGATTTGCGAAAAAGGTTTAGATGGTGAAATCTGACTGCCAACTTTTTGGATTAAGGTATTGGCATACCCTTGATCATAATCCAAGAATAATCTGGTCTGAACTTGGCCAAGATTTTGAATAAATCCGAATTTCTGAAACTTAGGGTATTTATGAAATATTTCTGTTTTCGAAAACAGAAAGAAGTTGATAATTCTGGAAGTTAGGGATAGAATTGGATCTGGGTTCTGAAGGCTTTTAGGTTTAGGATAACTGATAGATCAAATCTGGAAAGTGAGATCTTGAGTTGGTGTCACAGGATAGATTTTGGAGATTTTAGGGCTAAAACAGAATAAAGATGAGGCTGCTTTGGCTGATCTAGAAGAGACATATGCATGTATGACTTTTAAGAAAGAAACTTTTCACCCCAAAACTCAGGATGTTACACAGGGTAAGCACCCGACATTAGGAACACTCCCGGGATAGGGAAGGCTCCAGATGATGGGCCCGCCGGGGGAGCATAACCCCTGATGGAATCGTAGGTCCCGGGAGTGACCTGGCCTCTGAGGGTCAGAGGGGCCATCGGGTGTCCCATAAACGGGGGCATTGCCCCCATGAACAGGAACTGGGGCGGATAGATGGGGGCCGGCGGCCGCGCCAGGACGCGGAGGAGTTCATCCATCGAGCGCTGGGAGCGGAGTTGGCCCTCCACAAGAGCTTCGAGTAGGGCGTCCCAGGAGGCCGAGTGAGCCACCGGGGGAAGGCCAGGCCCCCCGAGGCGCCCATGGTCGCCGAGTCAGACCCGGAGGCCTATCCAACAGAAACTGCCGGGAGGGTCAGAGGTGGTAACTGGGTTTGGCCGTGTCCGGGAGGGAGCACCGGGGTGGCCATGCTTCGGAGGGGTGGCACCGGGTCACTGGGACCGGCATCACCGGGTAGGGTGCGAGCCCTCGTTCTTGGGGGAGCCATGGCGATTTGTCGCGAAGTCCCCACGGACGGCGCCAACTGTCGTGGTATGGTGAATACCCCGGCAGGTTTTGTGGAGGTTTCCTAGCTAAGAGGAAACGACGCGGGTGACCAAGTGACCGGTCTTCCCCTGTCGCACAAGCACAGCAAGGGACACGAAGATTTATACAGGTTCAAGTCTCAGTGGAGACCCTAGTCCTGTCGACGTGCTCCCAACAAGAGTTGGCTAGGGGAGTTCTCTCGTGGAGAGAGTGCTCCTAAGCACGCCTGTTTGTTTGTGTATTGATGTAAAAATGAGTTATCCCCTGTTACATGAGAGGGATACAAGGGATAATATAGGCCCAAAAGATGCAAAAAGACGGAACTACCCCTGCCACAACCGCTGGATCGAAGGGCACTAGCGTCCTTCTTCCGGCTGAGGGGGCTGGATGCTTGACAAGTGTCCTCACCAGTTCCCGAGGAGCTTCTCCCATGATCCTCACGAGACCCGGCATCGGGGGCCCTTGCCTCTGGGCAAAAGGCGGCGCTCGGGACGGGGCTCCCCAAGGAGGGTAGGCTTGTAACACCCTAGTTTTGGGGGTGAAAAGTTTTGCATAAAAACCCTGCATGCATGTATCTCTGTAGTACTAGCCAGATCAGCTGAACTCTAATCTCTCCCAAACCGTAAAAATCTCCAAATCTATTCTCTAGATCCAGATCAAGATTGCCCATCCAGATTTAACCTACCAGTTACCCTGAAGATAAAAGTCTTCAGGAGCCAGATTGAATTCTAACCCTAACTCCCAGTATCTAAATCTCTTTCTGTTTTCGAAAGCAGAAAATCCAGACTTACCCTAAGTACCCCAGTTTCCAGATAATTGAGTTATCTTGATTTAACCTTATCCAGACTCAAGTGTCTCTTGGAATATGTTTCCAGTTATATACTCAACTTACTCCAAAAAGTTGGGAACCAGATTAATTCATCTAAACACTTTTCGCAGATTAGTCCAAATTTCACTGCGAATAAGTCCTTTTCCATTTACCTGGAAGCCTGAAAAGGCTAAAATCTACGGATCAACTCCAACTCCAGAATTTCTTTAGGGAACACCTCCCAAATGCTATTTGATACAGATTTCCCTTTTGATCAGACTTCGAAATCTCTCTCCAATCACCAGAATTCGAGATCGACAAAATCCAGATCTATTGTACCCTAATTTTACCCTATTTTCGAAAATAGGTGAAATCCCTCAAATCTTATCAAACTTTCACCAAATTTGAGCTAAATGAGTATTAATAGAAATATTATACTCAGCCATGGAATCAAATTCCAAATTGAACCTCTCAAAGACCTGATTTGCAATTTAGTCCAAAGCCAAATCAAAAATCATCGCAAATCAGTACCTGGTTCGACCACGGGCTACTGTGCACGACCAGGCCGTTCAATCGACCACATCTCCAGATTTTGACCGCATCTGTTGAATCGACCACGAGCACAAGAGTTTGGTCGTTGCCGTTGCCACCGCTGCAGCTTCGTCGCCAACGATCTGCAGCGCTGCCACCTCTGCCATTTCTTCCTTGCCGCGTGTGTGCATTGTGTTCGCCACCGTGGAACAGCTTCACCTCGCCAGCATCGCCTTCGCTCTCCTGCGCGTGCGCCCGACAACGGCAGCGCAGTTGCGCCACGTTGCAAGCATGCCTGAGGGATGCATCAATTCGCCGTTGCATCAACCAGGACTACATGCCAGACTGTAAAAGCCGGCACGGCCACTGGAGCGCGTCACCTCGCTGCTATCCCGCCCGGCCAGTTAATTCGCCGTCGATTCACAGCTCCAAGTCTCCAGGCACTTTCAACCGTTGCTGCTCACTTCGCCTATTTAAGCTTGCTCTGGCCATCTCCTTTACTCGCACACACGGGAGAACCACTCAAGTTCCTAACCTCGCTCTCTTCTTCGTCTTCTTCGGCGAGCTTGAAGAGAGGCTCACGGTGCCAGGCCAACCTACTGCACCGAACTCCAAATTGAAGCTACCAGTAAGTAACTCTCATCCACTTACCTGTGTAGTAGCAGCCAATTGAACTCTATCGCACCACATCGCCGGGAATTGCTGATTTTCCCCGATAGCTCCGGCGAGCAATTAACCCCTAATTAAACCGATTCAGCTCTCGAGCCAGTAATCAAAGATGCTCACTACACCTTGCTTAACACCTCTAAGCAACCAGAATCGAAGAATTTGCTAAAATATGTAAAACCCCAACTTTGCACCTTGCATGTGAACTGGGGCTTGCTATTAAGCTTCTCTGGTGCTTCCCCAGTTAATCTAACTTCACACCTAGCTTTCTTATGCCCCAGAGACCATCCCCAAGCAAGGATTTCAGTTCATTTGTCCTAGAACAGAAATGCCCAATTTTCGTGGCTTCTTCTCTAGCGCCGGTCGCCGGATTTTGTTCCCGGCCGTTTCAACCCTAACAACCTTGTCTAGTAGATGTGCCTCGACCCCATGAGTATTTTTGTCTTCTAGCTCGACACCTGGATCGGCCCAGATGAAGAGGTATCGCCATGCCAAAGTTTTGGCCAGAGACTGTTGAGAACAGTTCGGCCACCGTGTTCTTCACCGTGTATCTGTTGTAAGAGGCTGTACATGTACATATACATAACATAATCGGGCAGGTTTCATGCATGGCTTACTCGTTAAATTTTGTTAATTGTAGATGGACAGGAAATATTGGATGTATGGAATAAAATATACTACTCTTGAATATTTGGATGGTGTGAATGAGTTTATTAAATTTGCTGAGCAACAAAAGGAGAGGAAGGGAGAGAAAAATATGCTCTGTCCTTGTACAGATTGTATGAACTTGAAGAGGTTTAGCAACTCTGATCAAATTAAGTCATTTGATTCATCGTGGTTTTAACGCGCGATACACCCGTTGGATATGGCATGGCGAAGATCTTGAGGAAACAAGCACCACTACTACCAATCAGCACGACTCAGATGTGGATTGCAATAATATCGATGATCATCCCAATTTCGGTAATGTTCATTCCGATGTGCACGTAGATGATGATGATGACAATCTAGATGAGATGTTACGTGATGCAGAGGAAGATTACAACAAAAATGACTTCTGTGAATTTGAGAAACTGATTGCTGACTCTGAGAAGCCTCTGTTCCCTGGATGTGCATCATTTACAAAACTGTCTTCTGTGCTGAGATTATATAACTTGAAGGCAGGAAACGGTTGGAGTGATAAGAGTTTCACGGCACTATTAGATCTTCTAGCGGACATGCTTCCAGAGGGAAATGAGTTGCCAAGATCTACTTACCAAGCCAAAAAACTGTTGTGTCCGTTGGGAATGGAAATCGAAAGAATACACACATGCCCAAATGATTGTGTGTTGTACCATAACGAGTACTCCAGTTTGCATGTTTGTCCAAGATGCGGCGCATCGAGGTATACGCGTAGGGACCGGATTCACAGTGAACGTCACGAGGTAAGGAAAGGGCCCCCGGCAAAAACTGTGTGGTACTTGCCTGTGATACCTAGATTGAAGCGGCTGTTTGCAAATCCGAAAGTCGCGAAGCACTTGCGTTGGAATGCTGAAGCCCGGAAACAAGACGGAAAACTGAGACACCCAGCTGATTCTATTCAATGGAGAAACATCAACAGAACATTTGCTGAGTTCGGCGGCGAACTTAGGAATGTAAGGTTCGGGCTGAGTACAGATGGTATGAACCCACATGGTAATATGAGCAGCCAGCACAGCACTTGGCCAGTTCTTTTATGCATCTACAATCTTCCTCCTTGGTTATGCATGAAGCGCAAGTACATCATGATGGCGTTACTAATCTCAGGACCCAGACAATCCGGAAATGATATTGACGTGTTTCTAGCGCCTTTAATCGAGGACTTACAGAAATTGTGGAGCGAGGGTGTGCAGGTGTGGGATGCATACAAGAAAGAGAATTTCATCTTGCGGGCCCTGATATTTTGCACCACAAATGATTTTCCGGCCTACGGCAATTTGTCGGGGTATAGTATGAAAGGAGCCAAGGCTTGCCCTATTTGCCTAGATGAAACTAAGAGCATGTGGCTGCGAAACTGCCAGAAAACAGTGTACATGGGTCACCGCAGGTTTCTTCCGGTGCATCACACGTACCGTAAGAAGAGGAAATCATTTAACGGGAAGCCTGAGAAGGGATCAGCTCCAGTGTTTCTGACCGGTAAGGAGATTTACTCGCGCGTGAACTACATCAAAGTTGAGTTCGGTAAGCATTCTAAACCTCGAGAAAAAAATGTTTGGAAGAAGAGATCGATTCTCTGGGATCTACCGTACTGGGAGCACTTACAAGCTCGACATTGCATTGATGTCATGCATGTAGAGAAAAATGTCTGTGACAGTTTGATTGGTTTGTTGTTGAACATTTCGAGAAAGACAAAGGATGGTGTGAAAGTTCGTCGTGACATGGTGGAGATGGGGATAAGGACTGAGCTTGCACCTTTAGAGAATGGAAAGCGTACATACCTCCCCCCGGCCTGCTATACGTTGTCCAAGAGCGAAAAAACAGAACTCTGTCGGTGCCTGCACGGTGTTAAAGTTCCATGTGGGTACTCCGCGAACTTGAAAAAACTTGTGTCTATGAAGGACCTAAGACTGGTTGGCATGAAGTCCCACGACTGTCATGTCTTGATGTCACAGATGCTTCCCATTGCTATCAGAGGCATTCTCCCAGTTAAAGTCAGAGAGACAATCACAAACCTATGTTATTTCTTCAACGCAATATCTTGCAAGGTAAGTACGTGCACTCGTACTATAAGTTCATTACCTCCATTTGTGGAGCTTAATTAGAAGATTTTTCTGATATGAATATTTGGCGCAACTGTGTCCTCGTAGGTAATTGATCCCGATGGACTGGACGCTTTGCAACGCGACGTGGTTACAACTCTTTGTCAGCTCGAGATGTATTTCCCTCCATCCTTTTTTGATGTTATGGTCCATCTGATTGTTCACCTTATCAGAGAAATTAAGTTTTGTGGACCCGTGTGCCTGCGCTACATGTATCCATTTGAGAGATTTATGGGTGTATTGAAGGGATACGTAAGGACTCGTCGTCGACCCGAGGGGAGTATCATGGAAGGTTATGCCGCCGAGGAGGTGATTGAATTTTGCACAGATTATATGGCCGGGGTTGACCCAATTGGCGTTCCTAGGTCCCGACACGAGGGTAGGCTTCAGGGAAGCGGAACGATTGGATTCAAAGCTATCGTCCCCGCTCGTGATGTGTACGCAAAATCACATTTTTGGGTCTTACAACACATGACGGAGGTCGAGCCATACATACACGAGCACAAGGTAATGTTACGGTCACAGAATCCTTCGAAGTCAGACGTTTGGGTCAGCAGAGAATATAACAGGAAATTTGCTGAGTGGATCCAAGAAAGAGTCACGCGAGCTGCCGAGGGCTCCGTAAGTGAAACTGTGACATGGTTGGCTAGAGGCCCAAGATTCACTGTAGGGACTTGGCAGGGGTACGGCATCAATGGGTATTCATTTTACACAAGAGCTCAAGACGCCAAGAGTAGCACGCAATGTAGCAGAGTGACACTGTTTGCTATTTCTGAGGATGCCAGGTCAGTAAGGGCGCTGAACTCATATTACGGTGTTATTGACGAAATATGGGAGCTCGATTACGGATTACTTAAGATTCCCCTGTTTCGATGCCAATGGGTCGAAATCCCTCGAGGTGTTCAAGTTGACAGTTACGGGTTTACTCTCGTCGATCTTGGTAGAGTCGGACACCAAGACGATCCATTCATACTTGGAAAGCAAGCCACACAGGTATTCTACATCGTTGACCCGGCCAATCCAAACTTGCATGTTGTCCTCCATAGCAAGAGACGTATTGTTGGGGTCGAAGATGTTGTCGACGAAGAGGAGTATAACCAATTCGATGAAATACCTCCTCCATTTTTAGAGGACATTCAATCTATCCGTACTGAAGATATCGACGAAACAACGTATCTCCGAGATGACCACGAAGAAGGATTATGGGTTGAGAACCATTGATGATTATTTCTATTTCAGGGATAAATGCTAAGCAAACAGCCCACAAGTTCTGCAGCAAGGTGAGGAACTTATCATTAATACATCAGGCAGTACATTTTTCTTTAGAACTTAATGATAAGCTAGTTCACAGCATTAATACATCTCAATTTTACTCCACAGCATGAGTTCTAACATGTACAGTACCTTTATCCTGTAAATACTTAATTCTTCCCTTCAAATAGCACTTGCAAAAATCTCATCGCAGCCTCTTGCTTCTTCAAATTAAGTTCTGCAAAAATCCCTTTTTTCTGACGGTATTTTGTTATTTATACCGATAGAAAAGGACATCCGCTACTTTCATGTCTCAGGCACTTCTCTCAGGCACTTCAAAACGTTTTCTATCGGTATTGTTCTATTTTACCGTTAGAATAAATTCGTTAGTCTCACGGTATTTGTTGTCTGACGGTTATTTCCTGTTTTTACCGATAGAAGAATACTCTGCCGCTTCGAATTCTCAACCGTGTCGCCATGCGTCGCCTTGGAAACTCTATAAGTACCTCGCCATGCGTCGCGGTATTTGTTGTTTTTCTAATTCTCGAACGGTTCGACTCCTCATCTTCTCTTTCACAATGGCAACCTCCATGGGATCGTCAGCCACGCCCTCCCCGGTAAGAACTCTAAATCTCCTCGGTTTCCCCCTGTATTGTTAATCCATGTTCAGTTCATTCTTGACCTGTTGATTTGCACAGGGAATGGTAGCCGTGAAAGACACTGCCAAAGTGAAGGCCGACCTGAGGGCCCTCCAGGAGGAGCACAAGCTCCTTACAGACAAGCACACTCAACTACGGCTTGACCTTGACGATCTCTTCCAGCGCATTAAGCGCATGAAGACGGATGGTGACAATGCTAGGGTGAGGACGAGGCGTCTTCGCGAGGAGAAGAAAGCCGCGGATATGACCATCGCTGGCTGCGGTTTGACTATGAAGGATACCATAGCGAAGCTGAGGGAGGTCGCAGGCCTTCTCAACGCGGTAGTAGTTGATCCTAGGGACAACTTGTCGCTAGAGGAGCCCTGCGTCCTGGCTGCAAGTCTAACTGACTCTATTCTACATGCAGCCAGGACTAAGACCACCCCTTGACCTAGCATTTTGGGTTTTATTTTTTTTTGTAAGTGATAATCAACAATGAATGAACAATTTCTTTTTATGTCAATTTTCCAATTTTTCGGCTATCTTCCCTCTTTCTTTATCATCCTGCAGCTTTCAACCACGGTCTGTTTGATGTTAAATTGTGTGTATCTTTTCATTACTCTGACGGTACTTTGTTGTTTTTACCGATAGAAAAAGGGCACCCAATACTATAATCTCAAACACTTAATCAAAAAAATTTTCTGGGGAAAATTGGTCTCACGGGATTTTATTGTTTATACTGATAGAAAAAGGCAGTTTTCCATTACTCTGACGGTATTTTGTTGTTTTTACCGATAGAAAAAGGGCACACAATACTATAATGTCAAGCACTTTAAAAAATTTTTCTGGGGAAAATTGGTCTCACGGGATTTTATTGTTTATACCGATAGAAAAAGGCATCCACTACTTCAAATATTTTTCTGGGAAATTTAGTTTTTCTATCGGTACTATTTTGTTGTACTGATAGAAACTGACATAATTCTATCGGTATCATTTTTTTGTACCGATAGAAAAGTTCCTCCACTACTTTATTACTCGTACACGGCCCTTTAGTTTCCATCCACTCGAACAGTTCCACCTCAGAGCATTGCGTCTCTTCGAGAGCGAAGAGAACCACAACCTCCGCCGTGACCACTCACTTCCTCTCTCCCACACGACGATCGCGAGCTGGACACTGGTTCGCCACTGCCACCGGTTCTTATTTTCGTCCTTCACCGGCCGCCGCTGTGTTCTACACCGCCTCTCCATCACCAGAACTGATCGCCGCCGTAAATACCCTAATTCATCGTTCTATTTCCAGCATCTTCTTTATTTGATCCTAGTGTTTTGCACGTACTAATTCTTTGAGTTTTGCAATTACACTAGGGTTCCCTATTGTGTTGGCTTATGTACATTCCGCAGGCAATGTTGATTTAAATTAGGGTTTACATAATATGTTCCAGTGCTGTAATGAACCTGTTTTGAGATTTTAACTTATCTATACTGCTGTATGTGTGATCAATTGTATCCAACTGCCATGTAATGCAGATTATATGTTGGAGGTGTTCTTACACATATTCTATCGGCAGCTCATGGGTTTACCGATAGAAAATATTTCTGCACAAGTAGTAATGAAAGCGAGGGAGGAGTGCAAAAGAGGTAGATCAGTCTAGGCCCATCGGCCTAAGAAAATAGGGTGTCGACGTCATGTGATCGCTACTAAAGATAGAGTTCCCTTGGAAAAACCAAGGCCATTCTAAGTTCTGGGGTTGGGTCGGATAGGGGCAAATGAATGATTGTTTCCAATTTCTCTATCCATGGATGCATTTCCTAATGAAATTAGATTCACTGGATAATCTTGAATATGCTACTCTATTTTGTGTTTTGTATAATAGATGCTGCTTTTTTAGGCTATGAAGCCCGATGTGCTAGCGCTTGTGACCCAAGCCTGATGTGACTGCTACACAAAAAGAATGAACATATTCAATATTCCCTTCCCGGAATGGAGTCAAGAAAGAACATACATCAGAGTCGTCCTTCTCCCGTTGGTTGCTCCTATCACGACATTAAGAAGCATACGTAGATAGTACCGTTCTCCTATTAAGCTCAGCCTTAGTAGAAGTGGGTAGCGGCACTGGGTGGACGGTCTATCCGCCCTTAAGTGGTATTACCAGCCATTCTGGAGGACTTAATTTGGATCTGGAAGGACATGAGCCATGCAATGTACTAGTTTGGTTGGGAATTTTTACTCACTTCGTATGAATATATGGCAATGTGGATGGGTCTTCGATGTATATGTTTCAAATGCCTATACATGACTTTTCCCAACCTAATAGATGTGAAGTCCTGATGACTCACATATAGGCTAGGCTAAAGATTATGCACAGTGGCACTTAGATGCTTGTGTGCATATTTACGTGTGAAATAATAATGCTGGCCCATGAATATTAGTATAGCAAATCATCGAGAATGTTATGTGATGACAGTGAATGGTGGCTTGTCAACAAAATTCCGTATGTAGAGAACATTGTTATGTTCTATCGGTATCTTACGGGTTTGCCGATAGAAAAATTGTCTTCTGTGGAGGTTATGGTCTATCGGCAGCTCATGTGTTTACCGATAGAAAATATTTCTGAAGAGTTCAGGAAGTAATTTATGCATGTCTTTCTTTTTGTATTATTTTCCCTTTTGCCGCCCTAGTTAGTCTCCAATCCTGGGCTGAGTTATGGAACTCCAAGGCGAATTAATTGCCATATATATGGTTTGTTGAAGGTTTTGTAGGGGAAGACATGTCGTCGTCTTCATCGGATGGTACTAGTGGTTCGACTAGGGCCAACCCCATCGTAACTACTGAAGATGCAGCTGTTACATCCCAGTGCAAGAGGGTGGGGCGAGGCGCGACGACGTTGGGGCATTTGGCCAAACGCACGGATCTTTCTTGTGAGTTCAACCAATTTGGGAGGCCGATTGGAAAGAATGCTGGGAGGTACGCGGCCTACGTTGGGCTGTTGGCGAAAGAAAGGGTGAAGATCACCGTCCAGAGCTGGAAGGACGTGACGGCGGACGAGAGGGATAGGTTGTGGGCGGAAGTGAAGGTTAAATGAACTGAAATCGCTGAACTCTTTCGTAATCACGTTCTCTTGGCTTATACTAAATTTTAACTAACTCGTGATTAATTGTATGCATTTTTCGGAAACAGGCTAAGTGGAACATCCCCGATGATACACCTAGGACTGCCTGCTTGAAGGACATGAATGGAACATGGAAAACCTTTAAGAGCTGGCTCGTCAGTAACTTCCTCGCTGCGGGGAAATCTCCTTGCGAGAAGTACCCCTTCATATCGGAGGAGGTATGGGAGGAATTCACCAAGCAGAAGGGGACTGAGGAGTTCAAGGCCCTTAGCGAGAAGAATAGGGCGATCCAGAAGAGGAACGACCACCGTCATCGGCTCGGATCCCGGGGCTATGCGGGGAAGGAGGAGCAGTGGAAGAAGGACGACGAGCAAAATCCTGTCATCGACACCCCTGAGTTGCCGCTCTCCGAGATCCGGGATGAGAGGTGCAAGCGATGGGGGAGGGGGAGGGGGTCCGTGTCATCCACGGGGTCTGTGCAGTTCGCAACCCCTGGGGACGCCGACGTTGTGAGGCGAATGGTAAGTTGGCTAACCTCGTAAACTGTGTGCGTACAAGTGTATATAAGGTAATTTTTCTCACAAGGTACCTTTAAATGTAACAGATCTCTTTTGAGAAGGAGGTAGCGGAGGGATTGTTTACCCCGCAGAGGGAGAACGACATCCTCACCCGGGCTCTAGGAAATAAGGAGCATCCCGGGCGGACACGAGCCGTGGGAGCCATTGTGTCGTGGAAGGCCGGTTTCGTAGATCCGGCTCCACCGAGGAAGAAGGCCCGCTCCTGGAGCGAAAAGGAAGCTGACCTCTCCGATAAGATACGGGCTGAGGTACGGGAGGAGATACGGGCGGAGATGCGGGCTGCGATACGGGCTCAGGTACAGTCTGAGGTGCAGTCCGAGGTCGCACAAATGAGGGAAGAGTTTGCACGGTTGAGAGAAGCATTGCTGGCCAAGAGTGCAGATGCGGATCCCCAGGACGACGGTACCCCGCGGGGTCGGATAAGCAGTTGCGCTTCGAAGGTACTCGCGGATCCAGTGGATCTACTTGAGGTACTGCAAGCCTTCGTCTGTGCACTTAAGTAGATGCCACTCCTATTCTGTTAGAGTTGTTTCGCTAACCTATTTTAATTGTTACAAATTTGCGGGGGCCGGAGGGCTGCATCCTACAGAATCACGTAGGCGCCGGGCAGGAAGTGGTTGGACACGGCTTCGTATATCCGTCTGGGCCGGATGTCCGGGTCCACTGTGTACCTCTGCGGTTGGGTTTCGCAAAGGTACAGGTGGACATGGCCATGCCGGGCTACAACGGTTCTCCGTTGCCAGTCCCAACAGAGGAACTGCAGACACTTGCTGAGGCAGTGGGCTCCTACGTACAGTGGCCCAAGAAGTGTCTTGTAATACAACCGGTAAATCCTACACATTTTAGATTACATCCTACTCAGTACACTCAACTTGCATAATCTAACATACGTGCTCATTAATTGAAGTGGCCTGCCGCAGGGCTACCAGGGGACTGCGCCCCCCAGCTCGGGCCATGAGGCCCGATCTCGTGCAACCCTGGACACATCAAAGACGGCCTCCACCCCACCCAGCGCATCCACGCCTTCACCTCGGAAGAAAGCTGCCATCACCTCGCCCTTGCCTTTGAAGGTACACGCTCAGTCCCCGGCAA
This sequence comes from Pharus latifolius, assembly GCA_019359835.1. NCBI lineage: Eukaryota > Viridiplantae > Streptophyta > Magnoliopsida > Poales > Poaceae > Pharus > Pharus latifolius. The sequence continues at coordinate 23,357,752 of CM033327.1, forward strand.
AAGGCAAGGGCAAAGGCAAGGGAAAAGGGCGACAGGGACAGCCAGAGAGGTTCACGAACGGGTTCCCACTCATGTCGGAGGCAGCTTTGCGCAAATTGGATCGATCAACCAGAGACCTCCACGCGTGGTACCTACACCGAGCTCGGCGCAATCTGAACTTCTTAGTTCCCTACAGGCCTGGGCAGTTCCACCGTGAGCCCGGGAGTATATCCGTGGCACACGAGGATATGTTCGACCTCTACAACTGGCGGGAGCTCGATATGTCCATCATACGGACTGGAGTCCTGTGAGTTTGCTGATGCTATGTATTGCTGTTTTCTAACTCTGTTTGCTAACTCTGCATTGTTGTAGTTCATTTGAAATGTAGTAACTTTCTGTGCAATACTAATGTCGTCCTTTGCATGCAGGTGCATGTACAGGCTAGCATCGGAGGCTGCGTGTGACAAGGTGGGTTTCCTCGACCCAGAGAAAATAAGCCTCACGATGCTAGAGCACGACGCCGCGCACGCTGAGCAGTACATATCCAAGGCGCTGATGGCGCAGCAGGACAAGGAGTTCATTCTGGTGCTGTACCACCAAAGGTTAGTGTATTTCGTACTAATTTAACTCGATCTTGTATGTTACACCTGAGATATACTTTGAGCACGCGGTCCTCTTTTACGTACAATGCAGGGGCCACTGGATCCTCATCGTGATCTGTCTGCTGAGGAACGAGGTGTACTACCTCGATTCGATGCGTGACAAATTATCGATGGAATATGTGGTCAAGGGGAATATGGAGGCGTAAGTAACTTATATGTTTGATTTAAATTTTCACCTCACTAGCTAATGATAATACATTAACGGGCAATACTAACTGAAATGCAGGGCTTTTGATAAATATGCGTCCGCTGGAGGGAGGCATGCCGCACTGCAGGGCTCCCTACTAGCTTGGAAAGAATATGAGGTACTCATGAGACTTTTTGTTTATGCTTAATTAGTTTATAGAAACAATAGCTAACATGTCTTCGCATATGCAATTATCTCAGTGCCATCAGCAGCCGCAATCGTGGGAATGCGGGTTTTATGTGTTGCGCTACATGTACAACCTAGTGCAGACAAACTTTGCCCAATTCCCCCAGGTAAGCATCGATAGCTAACTCAAATTTGAAAATTGGGTGTCACGTTCTAAATTAGGAAGTTAGTTACTAAGTATTCACACATGCTTGCAGATCGCCATGTCGAAAGACTCATACGAAAATGCAAAGATTAGAGATCTTCGACAAATCTGGGCTCAATATGTCATGGAGGAAGTTGTGCCCAACCATCCACCATGATAATTTTCTCTTTTTCGTGTACTCTGTGCATAGACTGTTTATATACATGTGAATAAATATATATGTCAATAAATGTCCACAATGGATTGCAATTTGTATTTGTCCATATATATGTGAATAAATGTGAATAACTGTGTAATGTGTCAATCTGTTCTGTGAATTTACCCTTCTTTGCATCTGTACTGTATTGTGTATCCAATCTATAATGTATTGCATCTGTACTGTATATGTGAATGTACTGTATTGTGAATGCAAATAATGTACTGTATATGTGAATGTTCTATCGGTAAACTCATTCACAGCCGACAGACCACTACAAATTTTCTATCGGTAAACTCATCCACAACCGAGAGACTACTACCCATTTTTCTATCGGTAAACTTGAAATTAACCGTCAGAATAGTGTGACTTTTCCTGCCGGTGAACTCATCCACAACCGAGAGACTACTGTGGTTTTTTCTATCGGTAAACTCATCCACAACCGAGAGACTACTATCCATTTTTCTATCGGTAAAATTGAAATTAACCGTCAGAATAGAGTGACTTTTCCTGCCTACTGTGGTTTTTTCTGTCGGTAAACGTATAATTAACCGTTAGAAGAGTGTGATTTTTCCTGCCGGTGAACTCATACACAACCGAGAGAGTACTAAGATTTTTTCTATCGATAATGTTATTTCCAACCGAGAGAGTGCTACACTTTTTTCTGTCGGTAAACTTGTAATTAACCGTTAGAATATGGGTATTTTTCCCAACGCTAAACGTCAGACGACGACGGGTTTTCTATCAGTACAATCATAAGGTGCCGATAGAATAGTAATATTTTCCTGTCGGTAATCATGTAATTAACCGTTAGAATAGTGGTACTTTTCCCACCGTTAATCGTCAGACTACGACGGGTTTGCTATCGGTACACTCCTAAGATGCCGATAGAATTGTTAATTTCTTCTGTCGGTTATTTACCGATAGAAAATGTTCTGTCTTGTTCTATCGTGTCTATCTCTATCGGTACGAAAACCGATAGTAGAATGGTTTTTTTTACCGATAGAAGAAAGCTTTTCTGTACTAGTGTGATGACCTGCTAGACCAATTGAAGCATGCTGTTGTCTTCTCCAAATTGGATCTTAAGTCAGGATATCATCAAGTCAGCATCCGAGAGGAGGATACATGGAAGACCGCGTTCAAAATACGACAAGGTCTGTTCGAATGGCTGGTCATGCCGTTTGGTCTCTGCAACGCCCTGGCAACTTTCATGCGTCTTATGAATGACGTACTGAGACCGTTCATCGATGACTTTGTGATCGTGTATCTCAACAACATATTGGTTTATAGTCGTTCGTGGGATGAGCACCTCATTCATGTCGAAAAGGTGTTCGAACAGCTTTGGCAACACCGACTTCGCCTCAACCGTAAGAAGTGCGAGATCGGTCAGCAAACTCTACTTTACCTCGGATTCATAATCGGCAACGGTACATTGCAAATCGACCCGGACAAGGTCAAAGTGATCCGCGAATGGCCGCGACCGCGAACAGTTACGGATGTGCGTAGTTTTGTGGGAGCATGCCAATACCTTTGGAAGTTCATCCGACACTTCTCAATTGTGGCTTCTCCATTGCATGCATTAACCAGGATCGATCAGAAGTTCGAGTGGACAGGGAAACATGAGGACACGTTTCTCTTGCTGAAAAGGAAGATCAGCGAGGCGCGTGTGTTAGCTTTGCCGAATCTCCAGAAACCGTTCGAGCTGGAAACCGATGCCTCAGGTTATGCGATGGGCGCAGTGCTCATCCAAGAAGGTCGACCAGTGGCATATCACTCCGAGTTATTCCAGGGAGCTCAGAAGAACTACCCGACTTATGATAAGGAGTTATGCGCACTGCATCAGGCCGTGAAACATTGGCGGTGTTATCTCTTGGGGAAAGAGACGGTTGTCCACACCGACCATCAACCATTGCAATATTTGCAAACTCAGTCCAAGCTACAGCAAGCTCGGCACATGAAGTGGATGTCGTATCTGCAGCAGTTTAATCTGGTGATTAAGTACAAGAAGGGCGTACACAACAAATTGGCGGATATGTTGTCGCGACCACCAGTTACAACCCTCTGTTTATCAGCGTTCATGCAGATTGAGCCATCATGTCATGATGACTATGTCACTATGTACAGTGAAGACCCTGATTTTCAAACAGCACTGACTGAGGTCGAAACAGGGAACCCTACAGAGTTCGTTCGTCGAGAAGGACTCTTGTACAAGGGCAATTTACTTTGCATACCTCGTGGAGCACCTCGAACTCAATGGATGCGAGAAGCGCACACATCGAAGGTAGCTGGTCACTTTGGGGTTACAAAGACGTTGCAAAATCTTCACCGACATGTGTTCTGGCCGCGTATGCAGCAAGATGTGGCTAGGTTTATTCGAGGCTGCGGTCTCTGCAGCATCTCGAAACCGGCAAACCGAAAATTAGGTTTGTACACTCCTTTGCCAGTTCCATCAAGACCATGGGAGAGCATATCCATGGATTTCGTGGGAGGATTGCCTAAGACCCGACGTGGCAACGACTATCTATTCGTGGTCGTTGATCGGTTCTCCAAAATGATTGTTCTTATACCTTGTCGGAAGATTATCACGGGAGAAGAGGTAGCTCGGGTATTCTTTCAACACGTTTGGACACACTTCGGACTGCCGACTTCTATTGTGTCTGATCGCGATACCCGGTTCCTTAGTCACTTTTGGCGATCGCTCTGGACGATGATGGACGCCAAGCTAAAGAGGAGTACTGCTTTTCATCCGCAAACTGATGGTCAAACCGAGGTGGTTAATCGCACAGTCGTTCATCTCTTGAGAGGATATAACTCGAAGCACCCGAAGACCTGGGATGAAAGCAAACTGTACCTACAGTTTGCTTTTAATCGAGCAGTGCATGGTTTGACTGGAAAGTCACCGTTTGAGGTCTGTTTAGGATTTCTACCACAGAGTCCATTCGATATGGAGTTTTTGATCCCTACCTCAGCACAAAACAGCAAGGAAGCATCTGATCAGGATCGAGCACAAAAGTTCCTGGAAGGTATTCAACGACTCCATCGTGAGGTTGAACAGAACTTGCTGAAAGCTCAACTCAAGTACAAGGCGCGACATGATCGGCACCGAGTTGATGCGCAATTTCAAGAAGGTGATATGGTATGGTTACATCTGAGTAAGGAGAGACTTAAAGGTGAAGGTAAGAAGCTCAAACCCATTAGTAATGCTTTTCGGATTTTGCAGAAAGTGGGTAATAATGCTTGTCAGCTTGAGTTACCTCCATACATGAATATTTACTCGGTTGTCAATGTTGAGCACCTCAAACTCTTCGAGCCTTCAATGCTGGATGATGAGCCAGATACCATAGTACCATCTGTTGAAGACTTGGTCTATCAACGAGGCGAACCTTTTCGTGATGATGTGATTCTGGAGAGAAAGGTGACTACCACCCACAGTGGCACAAAGGAGACTTTTCGAATCGGTCAAAAAGATCAACGAGCACGTGCGGCAAAGTGGTACACAAAAGAAGATGGATAAGCCCAATTTCCACATCTCCAGTTTGATCGAGAGGTCGCAACGGGGGTTGGCTCCTTCTCAAAAAGGGAGTCATGATCCGGGAGGATCTCCAAGTCCTGATGGCATACGGATTCGCGACCAAGTCCTGATCGCATACGGCTTTGCGACCTTAACCGTGTTCGGAAAGGTTTCGCGACCATGGATTGGTCCGCGACCAGGAAAAGGAATTCGTTCCCTGTTCGGAATTGTAATCCGATCCGAGTGTGTATAACTAAGCTTATCTGTTTAGGATTAGTTATATGAGCCTAATACGTTTAGGTTATTGAGTCTGATACGTACTCATACGATTGGACTATAAATACCTTGTAATAGGTCTAGTTTAGATCATCGAAGAGTCATAGAACTTATTTGAGTTTTAGACACTTATAGTTCCTTCGACGTAGGCAAGTGTGCCTAACGTTCGACGTGTAAAGCCCTCTTTGAAATAAAGAGTTGTGCAATTACTTTGGGTTTCGGTATTTTCGAGTAAGATCCCGTTATTCCGCATATTAGAATCTGGGCGAGCCTAGTGCGAAAGCCAAGGCTAGGTCTCAAACGGATCAGCCTCCTTCTTGAATCAGCGGGACGAAGCTCTCCAGAAGCTGGCCCGGGTTCGAGCCCAGGTCCACATCTCGGAGACTGTCAACGACCGTCTCCGGGAGGAGGCGAAGGCGAAGGAGGGGGCCTTCCGGGAGCTCTAGGGGTCGAGCGTCCAGGCGGTGGTGGACGCGGGCTACTCCGTCCGCTCGGCCCTCGAGAGCCTTGGCGTAACCCTAGGCTCCGGGGGTGGCTCGGAGGTGCCCCGGCCACGCTCATGGAGGCTGTGCGTTTTCTTAACGCACAAGTCTCCGTGATCCCGGAGGAAGCGGATGCCCGGGCGCGAGGCCGGGCGATCCACGTCGTCGCAGCCGCGGCCAGGCTCAACGAGCACCGGGGAGTGGGCGCCCGGGCGATCGGGGGCCGCATCTCGCGGAGCTTCCCCGAGTTCTTCGAGCCCTTGCGCCAGGAGGTGGAGCAACTCGCCGGGGGTTTCTACGACCGGATCATCCGGGTGAGATTGCCGGCACCGGCGCCTCCGGCAGTGGATGCCCCAGCCTCGGCCTCAGAGGAAGCCCCCCGGGGGGAGGACGCCAATGAAAGAGTATGAGCCTCCCCCCGGGTCTTTAGATAGGACCCTTTTGTTTTCTTAGGACTTTTGATCCCGGTAGCTTCTTAGAAGAAGCACCGGACACTTGTAAAAAGATATTTTGGAATGCAATAGAGTTAGAAATTTTTCTAAGTCTTTGAATTGAATGCAATGTTACCAGGGTTCCCGGGAGGTTACTCCCGGGCGAAGGTCCGGGAGGGGCTCTCCGGGGGACGCCCAAGCGGCTTTAATATTGCTAAGCCTCATCTCCGGGGAGCGCAGCGGGGACGCCGTCCGGGAGCCCGTCTGGCTAAGGTGGCGTCCGGAGTGGCACTTGGACAATTTTGACAATCATCGCACCGAATTGTCCCCCCCGCTTCCTGGGTTCCGGATGATACCTCCTCTTCGGATACTTCCACCGGCGGGATACGAGTTCTGGGACGCTCGGCGCCACATGCGCGCATTGTACCGGGACTTGGCCTGGGAGCTAGCAGAAAGCCTCCGGGAGTATTAGGCGTAGGAGCCTTAGGATGTAGAGAATCCCCCAGGTTAGGACCCGGGTTGTACCGTTTCCGATGCTGTAACACCCTGAGTTTAGGGGTGAAAACTTCCTTTTTCGTAAATAGCATGCATGCATGTATCAGTAGTAGTAGCCAGATCAGTATCTATCTCAAGCCCTAAAATCTCCAAATCTAACATGTGACTCAAATCAAGATCAGATAGTTCAGATGTGATCTATTAGTTACTCTGAACTTAAAAGTCTTCAGAAGCCATATTCAATTCCATCTCTAAATCCCAGATTTATCAACTCCTTTCTGTTTTCGAAAACAGAAATATTTTATATTACCTAAATACCCTAAGTTTCAGAAATCCAGATTTAATCCAAATCTTGACCAAGTTCAAACCAGATTATTCCTAGAACATGATCATGGGTATGCCAATGCCTTGAACCAGAAAGTTGGCAGCTAGATTTTATCATCTAAACTCTTTTCACAAATTAGTCCTTTATCTGATATCTGGAAACCCAAAAAGGCTAAAATCTCCAGATTAACTTCAAACTCAAAATCTCTTCAGCAAATCTTTTCTAAATGCTATTTGTCACAAGTTTCTCTTCTGTTCAGATTCCAAAATCTCATCCTAAGTGCCAGAATTCGAAATCAATTGAAATTCAGATTTCAATTATCCTAAAATACCCTATTTTCAGTTCATATCAAAAACTATTCAGATGTGCCAGATTTTATCAAACATCTTTGCCAAATATCTTGTTGAATATATCTGCCAGATTAGTGAAAGCAAATTCAGTTTAAACCTTCAAGAATTCCAGATTTACAATTCAGTCCAAATCAAAAATCTGAAACTGCAGTTCAGTCCATTTTCGACCAGGCTATTTATTGTGCGCACGACCAGAGCTCACCGTGCCTGTGCGCCGTGGCTATTCGTCGCCGGTGAGGCTTCGCCCGCGCTCGTGACCGTGCATGTTGTGTGTATGTGTCTTCGCCTCAGCCATTGCCGTGGCAACGTCGAAGACCAGCGCCTGCTCCCGCGCGCGATCAACGGCTTTTTGTCAGCAACTCCTCGCCACGTCGCTTTGCCGCGCCAGTAGTTGTCGCCACCGCTTGCTACAGCTTTGCCAGGTCCCGATGAGGCGACACAGTGATTAGCTGCAACTTGTCGCCGTCGCATCACCGGTTATTGCTGTGTCTTCGCCGCTGATGCTAAGCACGCAACCGGTCTCATCCCCAGTTGCCAATCACTTCGCTGTTCCCCCCCTTGCAAGTTTCGCCTAGCCTATTTAAACGTTCAAGCGCTCAGCAGCTCATTCACACCTCACTGGAAATCAACCAAGTCTCGAATTGTCTGGTTTTCGTTTTCTTCTCCGGCGAGCCGTCGAGGAGGCTCACGGTGAGCCGTCGAGGAGGCTCACGGTGCCAGAACGCCCTGCTGCATCAATCTTCGAATTGAAGCCATCAGTGAGTTCCTCTTCTCATTCTCTCTGTGTGGTATCATTTAATTGCCCACCGGTGACCTCTAACGCCGGCGATCACCGGAATTGCCAATTGCCCTGTTCCTGCAATGTAGCTTAATTCAGCCCGAATTAGCTTTCGAAATTGTAATCTAAAATGATCAGTGAGTTATTTCAAGCATGCCTCTGAACTTAGAATCATCAATTGATCCCAATTTGAAGCTATTCCTGATTTTACAAATTGATAGTCGCTGGCTCACGTCGCCAGGCCATACTGGCAATCCTCCGGCCAAATTGACGTCGCCAGTAACTTCCTTATACCCTAATATCACTCCTAGAGCAAGGAATTGAGTTCATTTGGCCTGTATTGAAAATGCCCAAATCCAGAGCTTCTTCTCCGGCGCCGATCACCGGAAAGCTTTTCCCCGCCATTTCAGCCCTTGAAACCTTGTCCAGAGTGTGTGCTTTAGCCTCCTGAGCACTTTTGTCTTCTAGCACGACACCTAGATCAGCCTATATCAAAAGATATAGCCATGCCAAGATCTTGTCCAGAACTGTTTCTGTGCAGTCAGTTCACCTCAGTTCATCACTGAAATTCTTGCTTTCCAGCCATTTCTTGCCCTAGATCCTATTGACTTAATTGTTCCTGTTATCAATGCCTACCTCCCAGACAAAGTGGTGCATCATTTGGAGCTCCAGATCAAATGTTATGCCAAGCCCTAGTTTTTGGCATTGTCAGCTCTATGCCAGAGCTTGTCAGCCAGTGGCATTGACTTTGTTTACCCACTTCTGTTTGTGCATTTTGAAAACCACTTTGTCCACTGAATTTGTAGAGTTGTGATCTACATTTTCTTCTACTACCACAAGTTGAGATAACCCCTCTATCATTCATCGACCCTATGTCGATGCCTTGAACCGAATGTCGACCTAAAGACGTTCGCTGTTTTTGAGCGAACCAGTCGCAACCTTGATATCATTCTGATATTTTGAGACATTTGGAACCTTGTAAACCTTTGACAACTAATCTTAACATTGGTTTCCATAACTTAACCCTAATCCGCTTCTAAACCCAATCATTTCAGAATCACCAAGACTTCATCTTTGCATTATTGCATATAGTATAATAACGTATTGAAAAGATTGTGATTATTGGTTGTTTGTTTGATTGGAGAGTAGATCAAGAGCCCGAGTTCGAGAACTTCACTGCGGATCTGACGTCAACTGCTGTATTTTACAACGCGGAAGGCAAGTCATATCCTTGGTCATCTCGAACCTATATTTTAAATGTTGCTAAAACATAACCTTGAATATAGATAATATTGCATGAGAAAGATTGAGAATGATTGATTTATGAATTGGCAGTACTAGACTGGTTATCTGTGAAATGTGAAATAAACAAGTTTTGAGCCATAAACTATTATATGTATTTATATATTTATATTCATGAAATAAAACCCCTAGCCGTGACCAGAAAAATGGTATGGATGGCGGAAGCACTGGAGGTGCTAGACTGCAAAGGATATGCAGGCACTGAAGGTGCAGGGTTGTGGATGGTCTGGTCACTGGCATATAAAGACTAGAACCTTGTGTTGTGCGTCTAGTGGCATGACCAACGTGCTAACCGCAAGCCTGGTATGGGACAGGCCTGAACAAGTAATTATGTGGATCGCACATGAAACCCCTGCAAGAGATGTGTAGTGATACACGATAAGCACGGAGAATGGCTCCCACACATATCACTGAAGGTGATCAAGCACGCTGACCCAGTAATGGGAATAAACGAAGGGGTGGAGGTTAGGATACAGCCTACAACAACTGTGTCTCGCGGAGAGCCACAGGGTCAGGGGTGAATTGTAAGTGATGTATAACAAAAGTTCTTGTTATCTCCACCTTGCCACTCACACATGGTTGTGAGGAGGGGTCTAATCATTTTGATAGGATGGGCTTGAAAGTGGAATATCTTGCGGGTAAATTGGTACCTCTCTGCAGAGTTAAAAAAACGTGTTCGAATACTCCGAGCTCCCGGGTTTATAGGAGTCTGCTGCGGTGGATTAAATCCATGGGGTGTGACACATGTATATTTTTCTAAATAAAATATGTTAAATCAAGATTACCCAAATGACATGTGTTGTCATGATAAGGAGTGCTGCCGTGGGCTGTCGTGTGTCGACGTGTCGCGGTAGTGCTATAATCTAGTGAACATGATTGATGATGTTATATTATGAAAAGTGCTGCCATGAGCTGAAATAAGATGAGATGAGAAAGAAAAAGATTATTTTACAAATATCCATAATTCTTGACTAGTCTAGGTTCATATCATCACTACTATATGTATCTACTCTTACCTATGACTTGCTGAGTACGTAAGTGCTCACCCTTGCAACATTCAACTCAATAGATGGAGCCTACCTTGATCAAGATGATGGCATGGAGAACTTCGTGGATCCAGAAGGAGGAGAATCAGTTCCGCCGGAGCCCTGATGTGTGTTGTTCTACCGTCAACTTCTTTTGTGGGAGGTCACCTATCTTCTGCTGTGTAGTTAATATTTTGCTAAACCCTGAATGCCTTGTAGGCATTGTAATCCTCTTTATGTAATATTAAGGCCAGCAGGCCACACTGCTTAATATTTTGTTAGTACTCTGTTGCAATGTAACATACTCCTGTGTTTGACTCATCCTGGGAAGTCAAAGGTTTGTGAGAATGGGATTAGCTAGGTCTCTACAGGAGTAGTCGTAGTCCCTGTTTCGGGGCGCGACAGATGCCCACCGGAGGGGGAAGATGTCCTCTGGGTTTGACGGTGAATAAAACTGTGTCGTTGCTTTTCTTCTTTGTCGTCTTTTTGTTTTTTCTTCTTGGATGGTCTGGACGACTCCTCTTGATGAGGATGAGCTAAGTTTGCTCGTGGGCGGTGCGGTCGACACCCGGGGGTTCCTTATCCCCCCAGCCCACAGCGGGCCGGAGGGTAGCTCCGCGCACTGTGGGGGTAGCAAGGCCCCCGGGGTGGAAGTGACCTGTAGCATAGGAATTTTTCTAAGTTAGAAAATTTTAAAACGAGGTTTCCAAGGGAAATACCTTCCAGGGAGACAATCGTCCGGTCGCCGTGAGAACGGGGAGCCGGGACTAAGGCCTCGTGTGGAAGAAACATCCAAGAAAACCCAATGAGATTTCTGGAGGTGAGATTCCTAGGAGATGATCGTCCGGTCGCCGTGCTAACGGGGAGCCGGGAATAGGGTCTCCGGGGAAGAAATGTCCGAGAAATCCGTAACTTCTCCAGGAGACAATCGTCCGGTCGCCGTGAGGACGGGGAGCCGGGAATAGGGTCTCTGGGAGGCAATCATCTGGACGCCGTGAGAACGGGGAGCCGGGAATAAAGTCGCCGGGAGGCAATCATCCGGTCGCCGTGAGAACGGGGAGCCGGGAATAAGGTCGCCGGGGACCAAATATCCAAGAATACCATTAGACGTCCCACTACGGAGAGCGTCTACTCCCGAAGGAGGAAGAGATATCCAAGAAAGCCATTAGACGTCCCACTGGGGAGAGCGTCTACTCCCGGAGGAGGAAGTGCCCGATGACGGGTCTTGAGTGTTTGGGCAGGGGACTAGTCTCCCAAAGTGACTTGTTACCGCGGCCACTGGGGACCGGGTTGCCGCTTACACCCTCAGTCCACGAGGGCTGATCGTAAGCCGCCCTACAGGAGTGACTTGCTGGGTCTGGGCCCACTTCCTCGCGGGGAGGGCATCCTCACGGGGAGGGCTTCCTTGCGGGGAAGGCATCCTCACAGGGAGGGCGTCCGCACGGGGAGGGCATCCTCGCTGGGAGGACATCCTCGCGGGGAGGGCATCGCCGCTATTGGCGGTAATGAGAAGAACCTGCAATGAGACAGTTGAAGAGCAAGACCTATGTATTGCTAATAAAATGAAGTACAGTGCCTCCCCCTACGAAGCCGCGAAAGGGGAGGAAAAGTAAATACAGTGTCCCTCCTCCCCCTCCGGCGTGACCGCTCCGGGGGAGGGGACAGGCCCGTAAGGCTGAACATAGAACTTGCGAAGTAAACGCAAGTTCCATGTGTGCTTCAACTCCTGCTCTTGAAGGTTAGAGAGCTTATAAGCCCCCGAGCCCAGGACCGCGGAGATCCTGTAGGGGCCCACCCACTTGGGGGAGAGCTTTCCCTGGGCTTAGGGGTCTGTGACGCGCTTGAGGACAAGGTCCCCAAGGCGGAAGGATCTTTCACGCACGCGCTGGTTGTATGCGCGCGCCATCTCGCGCTCGTAGGTGGCGTGGCGGAGGAGCGCTCGGTCGCGCTCCTCCTCCACGAGGTCAACCTCCAAGCGCTGGTTGGCCTCGTTGGCCTGGTACGCTGCGGGCGTGGCTCCCTCCAGGAGCTCGACCCGTAGTGACCGGAGGCCAATCTCCGGGGGGAGGACTGCCTCCGGCCCGTAGACCAGGGAGAAGGGAGTACGTCCCGTCGCCCAGGACGGGGTCATGCGTATGGAGCAGAGGATGCTAGGGAGCTCCTCTGCCCATGCACCCCGCTTGGAAGCGGTTTGCTCGAGTCTCCGGCGCAACCCCTGTAGGATTACGCCGTTGACCCTCTCGACAGCCCCATTGCTCCGGGGGTGGGCCACTGAGGCGAAGTGGATGATGAGCCCCAGGCCTTCGCAGAATTCCTGGAAATAAGCCGAGTCGAATTGGGTCCCGTTGTCCACGGTGATTTCCCGGGGGACACCAAAACGACATACGACGTTTTTCCAGAAAAACCGCTGGACGGCCTGGGACGTGATGCTGGCCAAAGGCTCCGCCTCAACCCACTTTGTAAAATAGTCGACCGCGACTACCGCATACTTGTATCCTTCGGGCGCTGGGGGGAAGGGCCCTAAGAGGTCCATCCCCCAGCGCACGAAGGGCCAAGTGATGGGGATTGTCTGCAGCGCTATAGGGGGGAGGTTCGAGCCCTTGGCCATCTTCTGGCATGCCTCGCACGCGGAGACAAGGTCCCGCTCATCGCGCATGACCGTGGGCTAGTAGAAGCCCTGCCGGAGGGCCTTGGCCGCGATGGCACGCGGGGCTAGGTGAGAACCACAGCTCCCCGCGTGGATGTCTTCGAGAAGTTGAAGTCCGTTCGGCCGGGGGAGGCAGCGCAGGAGGGCGGAAGCCCCCCGCTTGTAGAGCCTCCCCTCCAGCAGGAGATATGCCCGGGCTTTAGCCCGGAGGCATTTAGCCTCAGTCTCACTAGGAGGGTCCCCCTCCCCCTTGATGAAGGAGATGAGGGGGTCCATCCAAGATGGAGTTCGGGTGATCTCGGTGACCTCCGGGACATGAGGCTCGTCGCCCGTGTCCGGGGAGGCCACCGAGGGCTTCGTGATGATTTCCAGGAAAGCCCCCTTGGGGAGCGATTCCCGGGCGCTTGTAGCCCAGGCCAAGGCGTCGGCCCGGTCATTATCCCTTCGCGGGATATGCCTGGCCTCGAGGCCGTTGAAATGCTTCTCCATCTTTCGCACCTCCTGCAAATAAAGACTTAAGTTTGCGTCATGGCACAAGTAAGACTTGTCCATTTGGCAAACTATGAGCTGAGAATCTCTCTTGACTAGGAGGCGCCGGATCCCCAGGGAGTGCGCAACGCGCATCCCGAGGAGCAAAGCCTCGTATTCGGCGACGTTGTTGGTTGCGGGGAACTCGAGCCGCGCGGCGTACTCGAGTTCCTTCCCCTCGGGGCTCCGGAGGACTACTCCCGCACCAGCCCCTGCGAGACACAGCGACCCATCGAACATGAGAGTCCAATGATCACTGCGTCGGGGCAGCACAGGGAGGTCTTCGTCCCCGGACCCAGAGGCGGGAGTCCACTCTGCGACGAAGTGGGCAAGGACCTGCAACTTGATGGCGGAGCGGCCGGTAAGGGATAGGGAGAAGGGGGCGAGCTCGGCCCCCCACTTCCCAATCCGGCCGGTGGCTTCTTCGTTCCGCAATACCTCCCCCAGGGGGAGGGACGACGGGACAGTGATGAGGTGCCCCAGGAAGTAATGGCGAGGCTTCCGGGACGCCATCAGGAGGGCGTAGCAGATCTTCTCCATCTCCGTGTACCGAGTTTTGGCCCCTTGGAGGGCCTCACTCACGTAGTACACGGACGCTGCTGCCCCCCTTGCTCCTTCACCAAGACCGCGCTGACGGCGACGGGGGTGGCGGCAAGGTAGAGGAGCAAGGGCTCTTCTGGAGACGGGCTCACGAGCATTGGAGGGCTCGTGAGGTACTTCTTGAGGTCGTCGACCGCCTCCTGGGCCTCGGGGGTCCAGCAGAACCCCTCGAGCCCTCGAAGGATCTTGAAGAACTGGAGGCCTCGCTGCACCAACCGGGAGACGAAGCGGCTGAGCGCGGCTAGGCGGCCGGAGAGCCGCTGGACATCCTTGACGGAGTGCGGCGGGGGCATGTCTAGGAATGCCCGAATCTTCTTGGGGTTTGCCTCAATGCCCCGCTGGGACACGAGGAAACCTAGGAGCTTCCCCCCGCGCACTCCGAAGGCGCACTTCTCCGGGTTGAGCTTGAGCCCAAACGCGCGGAGGTTGCGGAAGGTCTCCGCCAGGTCGTCGATGTGGGAGGCTGCGCGGGGGCTTTTGATGACCGCGTCGTCTACGTAGACTTCGACATTGCGGCCGACTTGATCTTTGAAGACTAGCGTCATGAGGCGCTGGAAGGTCGCCCCCGCGTTCTTGAGCCCGAAGGGCATATACACGTAGCAGAAGGTTCCGAGGGGAGTTATGAAACTCGTCTTTTCCTCGTCCCCTTCCGCCATCCGGACTTGATGGTAGCCCGAGTAGGCGTCTAGGAAGCTCATGAGCTCGCACCCCGCAGTGGAGTCGACGAGCTGGTCAATCCGCGGGAGTGGGAAGTTGTCTTTGGGGCAGGCGCGGTTAAGGTCGGTGAAGTCCACGCACATCCGCCACCTGCCGATTGACTTCTTGACGAGGACGGGGTTCGCGAGCCACTCGGGGTGCAGGACCTCCCGAATGAACCCAGCCTCTCTGAGCCGGGTGATCTCCACCTTGATTGCCTCTTGGCGCTCGAGGGCGAGTTTCCGCAGCTTCTGTTTGATCGGGGGGTGACCGGGGGCCACTGCGAGCTTGTGCTCAATGACCTCTCGGGCGACGCCCCGCATGTCCGAAGGCTTCCACGCAAAAACATCGGAGTTTTTGCGCAGAAAAGCCGCAAGTTGCGCTGCATGCTCCTCGGGGAGCTCCGCCCCAATCCGGACGGTTTTGTCTTTATCGCCCGGGGACAGCAGGATCTTCCGAGGCCCCCTTCCGGGCGCGGCTTGAGGAGGGGCCTCCCAGGTGGTGGCGCAGTGGCGTCTAGTTCCGGGGGGAAAGTCTCCCCCTTGGGCGTCTTTATGAGGCTGACGCTTCCGATTGTGGCCGCAGCGCTCTCGTATAGAGCACGGGCCATGTCTTGGTCTCCCCGGACGTTGATCACACCATGCAGCCCGGGGATCTTCATGCAAAGGTAGTTTTGATGGGTGGCAGCACCCAGCCGGTTGGTTGTGGTCCTCCCCATTATCGCGTTGTAGGAGGAGGGGAGGTCCACTACGTCGAAGCGGACTAACTCGGTCCGGTAGTTCTCCGGGGTGCCGAATGTCATAGGGAGGTCTACCTTGCCCACGGGGTGGATTGCCTTCCCCGGGACGAACCCTTGCAGGGGCCCTGCCGCGGGCTGCAGGAGCTTCTCATCCACCTGCATTTCTTTGAAAGCCTTCAGGAATACGACGTCGGTGGAGCTCCCGCTGTCCACAAGGATGCGGGCCAAGTGGCAGTTGTAGATTGTCGCGGAGACGATGAGCGCGTCGTCGTGGGGGAAGCGAACCCCTCGCGCGTCTTCCGCCGTGAAGGTGAGGGGGACGTCCGACCACTTAGGTGGCGGGGACGCGTGTAGCACCCCCACAACCTTGACCTCGTGCGCGTACTGCTTAAGCTGGCACTTAGAGTCCCTCCCATGATGACGTTGATGCGGCGCTGAGAAGTTTGAAAGGGGAGAGCTTCTGAAGGCTCCCCCTCCTGCGTTTGCGTCTGCTGACCCCCCGCGGGAGCGGGAAGGGCCGGAACAGCTGGCCGAGGGAGCAAGGAGGCCGGAGTCTCCCCCCTGCCTACGCTGGTCGAGGAACGCCGCGAAGTGCTGCAGTAGTTGGCCGCAGTCTCGGGTAGCGTGGGTACTGGACCTGTGGAAGCTGCACCACGGTCCTTCCCGCCTTCTCCTCGCGGGGCCTTGCTGGCCGTACGAATACTGTCCTCCCCCATGACCTTTCAGCTTGGGGAAGGGGCGGTTGCCCCTCGGGGGGTCGCGTGAGCCGCCTCCGCCCTCGAGGACAAAGGTGTCCCGAGGCCGTGGCTCATTACGCCCCCCCCCCCCCCCCCCGTCTGGGGCGCTTGAGGGGATCCCTGGCCCCCCGGTCGGCGGGGGCGGGAGCCCCCTAGGTCTTCTTCCAAATGTCATCTTCCTCCGCCCGAGCGTACTTTTTGAGTACGTTGAAGAGCTCGTCGGCGGAAGAGGGGCAGCTTTGGGAGAGCCTTCGGTGGAGCTCCCCCGGGAGGATGCCGCTTTTGCAGGCTTCGATGACCGTAGAGTCGGGGTCGTGGGCCACTTTGCTCTTCACCTGAGCAAAGCGCTTGAAGAAGCTTCTGATGGTTTCCCCAGTCCTCTGCCGGACAGTGTACAGCTGCGAGGAGTCCAGGGGGCGCACATAGTTCCCCTGGAAGTTTGCGCAGAACTCCCGCTTGAGCTGCGTGAACGACTTGATGGAGCCGGCTTTCAGATTGTAGAACCAGGAGCAGGCGATGCCGGTGAGGTAGAGGGGGAAGACATTGCATTGTACCGTCTCGTCCCCCCCGGCCGCGGACATGGCAGTGGAGTAAACCTGCACAAATTTGTAAGGGTCTGCCTCACTGTTATAGTGCTCGATGTACGGAGGGCGGTTGGGCCGCGGCCACCGGATGCTGCGAAGTCTTCGGCACAGGGGCTGGTTAGCCCCCTGCACTTCCCGGGGAGAGTCCCGGTCGCTGTCTTCTTTGACGGGACCCTCGTTGTCGGAGTCGCGGAGCGGTCCAATAGGTCCGCCGGAGTGGCGGTGGCGAGGCTTCTCTTCTGGACCGGGGCAAAGTTCCCGGACGTCTGGGCTCTCCCCCGGGGAGACTGGGTCTTCCGCGGGTCTCTTCCCTCAACCGCCCCCCGGGGCTAGCTGGGGGGAGCCCCCTGCGAAGACCCCCGGGACCGGAAAGGAGGAAGCCCCTTATTATCCGGAACCGGGGAGGGGGCTCCCACGGCGATGTTTGGAACGGAAGTGGAGGCTAGGGAGCCCTTGTGGCAACGACCGGAACCGGAAAGGGGGAAGCCCCTGTATTATCTGGAACCGGGGAGGGGGCGCCCACGGCGACATTTGGAACCGAAGTGGAGGGAGCCCTTGTGGCAACGACCGGAACCGGAAAGGAGGAAGCCCCTGTATTATCCGGAACCGGCGAGAGGGGAGCCCCCGCGGCGACGTCCGGGACCGGGGAGCCAATGCGGGGGGAAGTCCGCTGAGGCATGGGAGCTGCTCTGTCGACCGCCCCCGGTGCGGTAAACGCGACGCGAGGGGCGGGACTGGCTCCCGGCGTAGGGAAAACCCCCGACATAAAATGGGCTCCCGGCCCCGCGAATGGGCCTGAGAAGGGGTACCCCCTGGTGCCATGAAGGGCCCTGGCATGAAGTAGCCCCCCGGCACCGGGACGGGCCCGGGCACCGGGAAGGGTCCGGATGTATACCCCGCTGGGGGAGGGAACCCCCCAGCCGGATCATACGGGACGGCCAAACCCCCGGAGGCCGGGGGGCCGCCGGGTAGCCCATAAACGGGGGCATAGTCCCCGAGTATGAGTGCGGCGCAAATGTGGGGGCCAGAGGCCGCGCCAACACGCTGAGCAGCTCACCCATTGAGCGCTGGGCCCGGAGCTGGCCCTCCACTAGGGCCTCAAGCAGGGCGTCCCGAGGAGCCGGGGGAGCCGTCGGGGGGAGACTGGTCCCGGCCGAGCTCCCCGCGGTCACCGGGAGTGACCTGCAAGTAGAAGCACCTAAGTTAAGAGGAAAGGCGGGAGGCGGTACCTGGGCTTGGCCGCCTCCGAGAGGAAGCACCGGGACAGTAGTGTCCCGAACGGGCGGCGCCGGGTCTCCGAGACCGACGTCACCAGGAAGGGTGCGAGCCCTTGTTCTTGGGGGAGCCATGACGTCATGTCACGAGTCCCCACGGTCGGCGCCAACTGTCGTGGTATTACGAATACCCCGGCAGATTTTGTGAACGATCCTAGCAAAGATTACGCGGTGCGGGTTAACCGGATAACCGGTCCTCCCCGCCGGACAAACACAAGAAATGACACAAGGATTTATTCAGGTTCGGGTCCCGGTGGGGGCCCTAGTCCTGTCGGTGCGCTCCCGACCGAAGTCGGCTGGGGAGGCTCTCTCCAGCGAAGAGGCTTCTAGAGCACACCTGTGAGTTTAGCTATTCCAATAACAATGCATCACTTGCTTACAACTGAGGGGTACAAGGACTATTTATAGCCCCAAAAAGAAGCAAAAAGCCTAAACTACCCCGGAAGCCACCGTCGGATTGAGGGGTAGGAACGTCCTTCTCCCGGTCAACCGTCTTGGATGCTTGACAGCTGGTCGCTGATTCTCGAGGCGCTCCTCGTGTGACCTGCACGTGATAAACAACTCGAGACTTTACCTTCAAAAGGGCGATGAGGCCCGGGACATGCGCCGGAGGCCAGGTCCACGGGTCAAAAGGCGGCGCCCGGGACCGGCACCGGAGGTCAAGTCCCCGGGCAAATGGCGGCGCCCGGGACGGAGGCCAGGTCCCGGGGGCCAAAAGGCGGTGCCCCGGGAGGCCCCGGAGGCCAGGTCCCTGGGCAAATGGCGGCGCCCGGGATGGCGCCGGAGGCCAGGTCCAGGGGGCCAGAAGGCGGCGCCCGGGGAGGGGCCGGAGGCCAGGTCCCCGGGCAAATGGCGGCGCCCGGTACGGCGCCGGAGGCCAGGTCCCGGGGGCCAAAAGGCGGCGCCCGGGGAGGCACCGGAGGCCAGGTACCCGGGCAAATGGCGGCGCCCGGGACGGCGCCGGAGGCCAGGTCCCGGGGGCCAAAAGGCGGCGCCCGGGGAGGCACCGGAGGCCAGGTACCCGGGCAAATGGCGGCGCCCGGGACGGCGCCGGAGGCCAGGTCCCGGGGGCCAAAAGGCGGCGCCCGGGGAGGCACCGGAGGTCAGGTCACCGAGCGAATGGCGGCGCCCGGGACGGCGCCGGAGGCCAGGTCCCAGGGGCCAAAAGGCGGCGCCCGGGGAGGCACCGGAAGCTAGGTCCCCGGGCGAATGGCGGCGCCCGGGACGGCGCCGGAGGCCAGGTCCCAAGGGCCAAAAGGCGGCGCCCGGGGAGGCATCGGAGGCCATGTCCCCGGGCGCATGTGACGCAACTTACCTGGACTTAGTCCCGTGGAGATTTCCCCCAACATATGGGACTAGGTGCAGCGAGCTAGGTCTCTACCGGAGTAGTCGTAGTCCCAGTTTGGGGGCGCGACAAAGGCTTTGCCAAACTCTTATCAAGGAAGTGCTAGTCGAGGAAGACCGATGCCTGCTTATCGACCAGCCTTCAGACCGCCACAAAGACCTCAAAGACCTGCGCCTGCTGCAATACCACAGTGTACTGCCACACTTGTCCAAGGATTGTCCCCTGAATAGGGTGTAAAGGAAACCATTTCTTCAAGGATTGTCCCCTGAAGAATGAAGAATGCTTTCATTGTGGAAGGAAGGGACATCGCAGGAACACTTGTCCATTGCAACACTTGCCATCCAACGTTGCCCGAGCTCAAGCCGCAAGACCCCCTATTCCAACCAAAGGCTTCGCCAGAAGTGCTCCACCCTCTAGAGGAGGAAGATTCTAGAATGGCCGAGGAAGAGGAATGCCTATTACAGGATGTGGCAGACTCAACTACGCGTCTGCCATTAAAGCAGGAGAAGCATCTGATGTTGTGATCGGTAGGATCTTCATCCACTGTGAACTTTCAGTTGCATTATTTGACCCTGGTGCTACTCATTCATTTGTGTCAAGATCTTTCGTGCTCAGAAATGTGTTACCAGTATCTGCATTAGAGTCCCCTATTTTAATCCAATCCCCTGGGGCTCGGATGCCTGTCAACTCTATTTGTAGAAATATCGCCTTTAGTATTGGCAACTTAGGATTCCTAGCAAACCTGCTAGTTTTGGACCTTCAAGGATTAGGTGTTATCCTTGGAATGGACAGGTTAGCAAAGCATAAAGGTCAGATGGACTGTGAGAAGAAAGCAATAACCCTGATGAACGCTGAAGGAAAGCAAGTCACATTCCACGCAGAAAGATCGATGGTGAACAACCAAGTATGCAGTTTGAATAGTTTAGAAGGAATTGAGTTTGAAGGAGTTCCGATAGTGAACGAATATCCAGAAGTTTTCCCCGAAGAGCTTCCTGGAATGCAACCAGATCGGGACATTGAATTCTCAATCGAGTTAAAACCTGGATCTGCTCCGTATGCGAGAAAGCTTGCACGTATGACAAGTGAAGAACAGGAAGAATTAAGAAAGCAAGTAGAAGAATTGGAAAGAAAAGGATTTGTTAGAACAAGTTCCTCACCTTGGGGAAGCCCTGTGCTCTTCACTAAGAAGAAAGACGGCAGTCTATGACTTTGTGTCGACTACCGAAAACTGAACGATATGACAATCAACAACAAGTACCCTTTACCAAGGATCGATGATCTCTTTGATCAGCTAAGAGCAGCTAAGATATTTTCAAGGATCGACCTGAGGTGCGGATACCACCAATTGAAGATTCGAGAACAAGACATTCCAAAGACTGCATTCATAACGAGATATGGATTGGATGAGTTTACCGTGGTGCCGTTCGGCTTAACAAATGCACCAGCAGTGTTCATGAATTCTATGAACAAAGTCCTCATAGAATTTCTAGACAAGTTTGTCATTGTGTTTGTCGATGACATTATCATCTTTTCAGAGTCAGAGGAAAAGCACGCACAACATCTCAGGATGGTGCTGGCAAAGTTAGTAGAACATCAGTTGTATGCCAAGTTTGATAAGTGTGCCTTTTGGTTAAAAGAAATCTCATTCTTAGGCCACATCATCTCTGGCAAAGGAATCTCCATGGATCCATAAAAAATTCAGGCTATCATGGAATGGAAACAACCGGAGACAGTAACTGAAGTAAGAAGTTTCCAAGGATTAGCCGGTTATTACCGGAGATTTGTCAAAAGATTTTCCAAGATTACTAAGCCACTCACCAGATTACTAAAGAAGGATGTTCCATTCAACTGGACAGAAGGATGTGAAAAGAGATTTGAGGAACTGAAAAAGATATTAACAACCGCACCTGTTCTTACGTTGCCAGATAACAAAAAGGATTTTGAGATTTATTGTGATGCGTCAAAGCAAGGACTAGGTTGTGTCCTTATGCAAGAAGGAAGAGTTGTAGCTTATGCATCAAGACAGTTGCGACCACATGAGGAGAACTATCCAATACATGATTTGGAATTGGCCACCGTTGTTCATGCGCTGAAGATTTGGCGACACTATCTACTTGGAAATAGATGTGAAATCTATACGGACCACAAGAGTCTGAAATACATCTTCACCCAACAGGACTTGAACATGAGACAGCGAAGGTGGTTAGAATTCATTAAGGATTATGACCTTCGAATACATTACCACCCTGGAAAAACAAACGTGGCAGCAGATGCCTTCGGCAGAAAATCCTACTGCAATCAAGCAAAGACCTTGGGAGTACCACCCCAATTACTTAGAGATTTTGAAAAGTTGAGTTTAGAATTTGTTGAACAAGGAATCATCGCCGCATTAACAGTAAATTGCGAGCTGAAGGATCAAATTCGAAAAGCTCAAGAAGTAGATCAGAGCATTCAGAAGTTGAAAGAGGATATGAAATGCGAAGATGCAATCGACCGCCGTGAGGACGAGGAAGGAATTTTGTGGTATCATGATTGAATCTGCGTTCCAGATGACAAGAAAATCAAGAATATGATACTACAAGAAGCCCATTGTACCCCGTACTCTATCCACCCAGGCAATACAAAGATGTACCAAGACTTGAAGGATTGATTTTGGTGGAAAGGAATGAAGAAGGAAATTGCTGAGTTTATAGCTTCTGGTGACACCTGCCAAAGAGTAAAAGCAGAACACCAGAAACCTGCAGGACCACTGCAACCCCTGCCAACCCCTGAGTGGAAATGGGACGAAATTGGAATGGATTTCGTAGCAGGTTTACCAAGAACACAACAAGGATACGATTCTATACGGGTTATAGTCGATAGATTAACGAAAGTGGCTCATTTTCTACCTGTAAAGACGTAGTACACGACAAATAAGCTGGCAGAACTATATCTTACCAGGATTGTCACTCTGCATGGAATACCAAAAACAATTGTCTCAGACAGAAGAGCACAATTTGTATCAAAGTTTTGGGAAGAGTTACAGAAATCCCTGGGAACGAGATTGAAGTTTAGTACCACTTACCACCCGCAGACTGGAGGCCAAACAGAAAGAGTGAACCAGATTCTAGAAGACATGCTGAGAGCGTGTGCTTTAGACTATGGGAATTCTTGCGAACAATTTCTACCGTACGCAGAATTTACTTACAACAATAGTTATCAAGCGAGCCTGCAAATGGCTCCTTATGAAGCACTTTATGGAAGGAAGTGCCACATGCCACTATATTGGACTGAAGTGGGTCAGAAATAATTTTTGGGACCACAATTGGTAGAGGATGCCACTGCTCATGTGAAGATCATACAAGAGAGGTTGAAGACGGCCCAATCCCGACAAAAGAGTTACGCCGATAGCAGAAGGAGAGAACTATCCTTCGAGATAGGCGATTACGTGTACCTCAAAGTGACACCCTACAAAGGAGTTCGACGATTTCAGATGAAGGGAAAGTTAAGCCCAAGATACGTGGGACCATACGAAAGTTTGGAAAGGCGAGGAGAGGTAGCATACAAATTGGAGCTACCACCTGAATTGGCAGGAGTCTATAATGTTTTTCACGTATCCCAACTAAGGAAATGTCTGAGAAAGCCAACGGAACAAATGTCTCCTTCAGAAACTGAGGTTCAACCAAATTTGACATATGAGGAATACCCAGTCAAGGTGTTAGAGGTCAGTGAAAGGAGATTAAAGTCAAGGACCATAAGATTTTGCAGAGTCCAATGGAATAACCACACAGAGGCGGAATCAACTTGGGAAAGAGAAGAAGAGTTGCATCAGAATTTTCCCTACCTGTTCTCAGACTGATCAGAATCTCGAGGATGAGATTATTCTTAAGGAGGGTAGGTTGTAACATCCCAATTTTTGCTATCCTTTCTGCTTGCTAGTCAGCATATCTTCATTGAAATCCCAGATGTCTCAACCCTATTTTGATCTCTTATCTCAAAATCATGATCTTAGGTGTGCCACTACTTTAACCTAAAAAGTTGGCAGCTAAACTTCATCTTTCAGATCATTTTCGCTTTTCAGTCCAAAAGTATTTCAGATTAGTCCTTTTCAGAATTGTCAAAAGCCCAAAAAGACTAAAAGTCTCAGACCACCTCCAAATTCTGATCTGATCCAATGATTGTCCTCCTTTCACTTTTCTGAACATTTTTCCCTTCTGGAAGAACTCAAAAATCTTAACTTAAACCCTAGTTTCAGCCTCGCCAAATTTGCAAACCCTAATTACCCTATTTACCCTGTTTTTGATTTTTGTCAAAATCACCAGATTTTATCGGATTTTGCCATTCTTCCTGCTAGATGAGTTCAAGTGTTTTGGTAGCACTCATCCGCAAAGTCAGACTTCAAATCAGCCCTCCAGATCCCCAAATTTGCAAACAGGTCCTAAATCCCGAAGAGAACCCTCACAAATCAGTCCAAAACTTTGCGGATTAGTCCCTGGCCCCTATTTCGACCTCGACCAGGGCTGAGCCCATGTGCAACCACGACCAGAGGTCACCTCGACCACAGCCGCTACCGTTCGTCGTGAACCGCCACCGCAAACTTCACCGTCGGCCAGTTCTTGCCTTCACCAACGGTCGTATCCTATGTGTCCGCACGTGGTGTTCGCGTCGCGCCAAAGAACTCCACCGTGGCGATGACCGGTGACTGCCAGCAACGCCGTTTGCGCGCGCGTGTGTGCTGCTATCAGCACTTTTGTGCCACTTCGCCGCCATGTCGAAGTTTGCCATCCCGTCGATCTGCCAAACCGGATTTGATGCGATTTTTCTCCTCTGGCAGAGCCACCACCGTGTCCCAACTCCGCCTTGATCCTGCTCCAGCGCCAATCGAGCATCCCCTGCCTAATTTGCTTCAACTACCGAGGACCCAGCCCCTGGCTATATAAACCCCCCTCGCCCAGAGCTTCCCACTTGACACCACACCTCACCAGCAAACCTCCCAGCTTAACTCTCGTGTTTGCCATCTTCTTCCTCGACGAGCTACCAGAGGAGCTCTTGCCGCCAGCTCAAGCCTCTGCTTCCCCCTTCAATCTGAGTTCACCAGTGAGTTCCCGTCACCTTCCTCTCTGTTTCATGGCGTTTAATTGGACCCCGGAGAACCCTAGCGCCGGCGACCACCGGACTTTCTCTTTTGCCCTATTCCTCCAATGCCGAGCGATTTTGGCTAAATTGACCCTCGTGCTAGTAGAACAAAGTAACCAGTGAGCCAAGTAGAGTAAGCCTGCAAGATTGAAATCTTCAATTTTGCTCAAAACGAAGAATCCCCAATTTGGGATTTCATCAGTTGGCCGGAGATCGCCGCTGAGCTTCTCCAGTGATCCCCTAGCCAAATTGAAACCCCCAGTAGCTTCCTATTGTCCCCAGGATGCTTCACAAGCTTGGAATTGAGCTCAAATGCCTTAAATCGAAAACGCCCAATTCTTGTGTCTTCGTCTTCGGCTCAGTTCACCGGAGTTTGCTTTCCGGCCGATCTAGCCGATACCACTTTGTCAATTAGCTAGGCCTCAACCTCCTGAGTAATTCTTTCCACTAGCCCGATCCCTGAATCTGCCCAGATCAACAGTTATACTCTTGCCATGTTTCTATCCAGAACCATGCCTGTGCCGTGTCGCCACCATAGTTCATCGCCGTCTGGCAATCTTTTGCCCTGAAACCACCGCCAATGTGTTCCTGGCATCCACGCCTACCTCCTAGACATAGTTGGCGAAGAGTTTGAGGCCCAGAACCAGATTTAACCCTCTGCCCTAGTTTTTGACTGTGTCAGTGCAGTGTCAATGCATGTCAGTCACTGACATTGGCCTTGTTTAACCCTTTCTGTTTGAGAAATTGAAATGCCACTTTGTCCACTAAGCTCCTGGAGCCATGTTCTACAAAATTCTCCACTGTCACATCTCCAGAAAACAAACCTAGAGCAAACTTAGGGTTATGTCTAGCCATGGACCGAATGTCAACCTTTCGACATTCAAGTCCTTTTGAGCCCATCTCTTCAATTAACACCCATGTAACCTTGTACAAACCTTTCCCCTGCATGCATGATATATTTACTTATTATTTTCTAGTACAACTTTTTCTGTGTGCTTATATAGTGTGTATGTATTATTTGTATCCGCCGTGGAACCAGAGGTTGAAGGAGCGGAAGAGATCTTCGAAGAATCGTCTGAGCAACTAGACCCCTCACTGCAAGGCAAGTCTCAAACCCTTGATCATGTCTCGCCTAGTATTTTGAAATGAAGTATGTTAGCTGTTTTCAAGTATATGCATGCCTTATATTCAAATAAGAGTTATATTCAAATAAAGTGATTAGATATGACCAAAATAATTGTAAAGCCCCTTTTGTGATTGATTATCCATGCACCCTTGTCACCCTAGAATATCATGCTTAGGCTATGCTTATGCTCAAGATTATATGTTAAATGTTAAATGGTCACATGTGAGAAAAACATATTCAAAACCCCTTTTTGTGAAAGAAAATGTGATTGGAATCGATAGTGAGGATGGTTTGATTGGATGGTGCTGTGTGCGCACTGGGAATGTGAAAGACTCCTCACTAAAGATTCATATGGACTAGAACCTTGTGTTTTACTTCCATGCGGCATGAAAAACGTACCAACCACTTGCCCGGTATGGGACGGGCGC
Organism: Pharus latifolius; assembly: GCA_019359835.1. NCBI lineage: Eukaryota > Viridiplantae > Streptophyta > Magnoliopsida > Poales > Poaceae > Pharus > Pharus latifolius. The sequence goes on from CM033327.1 coordinate 23,383,901, forward strand.
AACGTAGTAGCTTTCTCAGTATTAGCTTTTCCCTGCAATGGTTGTCGGTCCGGTTTCTGGCGAGAAACTGGTGGGCCACTGAGGACCATGAGTGATGTGAGATCAGAAAAATGATGAGAGGATAAGGTGCAAGAGAAGGAAGATGCCCTAGCCTGGATTAAGTCGTGCGCGACTGTAATCAAAAGAGGCTATGTGTCTTGCAAGAACATAGACCAAGGCTTGGAAGTAAGGCAGTGGGGAAGACCCACAACGGTAATGAGGACTAGAATGTCTATTTACCGGGCAGGGAATTGTTAATGCTAGGATTGTAAACTATTGTGTGATCTCAGCCTTGTCATATGCGTAAAAGTCGCATGGAGCTAATCCGACTTGAAAGCTGAGTGATCGGTGGATTAAGGTGGTACACCTTTGCAAAGTTATAAAAAGTATCGGATACTCTGAGCTCCCAGGTTATGGAGTTTTCGCACGGTGGATTCTATCCACGTCGATGCAGCACAAGTAGCTTTTGGAAGGTTTTTCACAAAATCTGAGTAAAGTGGTGACTCATGGAAGACAGCCACACATAACATCTTCTGAAAATCTAGCTTAGGATTTTAAAAGCCTCGCTTTTGAAAACAGAGACCTTTTCTTCAAATTAAGAGTGAAAATCTATTCTATTCATATATATATAGCCAAGACCTCTTTCCTTGAGAACCCCTCATCTATATACCTGCATTCTCATAACGAGACTTGCTGAGCATCGTGTAAAAACATGCTCACCCTTGCCTTTTCACACCAATTCAGAAGAAAGGATTCGAGGATCCTGATCCCTTTAGCCTTGAGCACCAAGAAGAGGAAGGAACCTTTCCAGAAGATTTGAGCTTCTAGGAGGGTCATGCGCCAAGTTGAGTCAGATGTGGTGAAGGCCCGAGCCGAACCGCTGCTGAAGGACATGAAGACCTTTGTTGTTGCTTTTGTGTTATATTTCTGTGTTCGGTACTCCGATGCCGATTCTTTTTTATTCTTGATTTTGAAAAACTCTCTACTTTTATATCAACTTTAATTAATGCCATTCTTGGCATTATGATAATGTAATAGTAGTCCTCGTGACCTTGTACTTGTTTTATCTATTTGCTTTATTGTCCCTCATTTGAGGAATCCGGTGGCAACTGCCCAGGTGGGTTGCACTTAGAAAGGTACATTACAAGCTCACAACAACAAGATGCATTATATAAAAATGCAAGTAATTAAAACAAGTGCTGATCACAGGGACCAACATTACAATAACATAGCGCCAAAATGACGCACTTTAATGTTGATACAAAATTAAGGAGTTTTCTTCGACACAAAGGTCGGCACAAAATAGAACAACGAAAATAAGCAAAAGGACTTCGTTTGTCTTCATCTTCAACTATAGCGGTGTTGCACGGGCCTTCTCCACATCGGACTCCACTTGGTAAGTGACCCTCTCACAAGCTGGATCTTCTGGAGCAGTTTCTTCTTGTTCCATGTTGGGTTCAAGACCGTAGGACTCAGGGTCAATGAATCCTCCTTCTAAATTTTGTTTGCAAAAGCAAGGGTGAGCACATTGTCCACATGGTGCTCAACAAGTCCCAAATAAGAATGCAGATATATATAGATGAGGGGGAAAGTTCTCAAAGAATGGTTCTTTGGCTTATAGAATAGATTTTCACACTCAATTTTGGAGAAAAGTTCTTTGTTTTCAAAAATGAGGCTTTTAAAACCCTAATCTAGATTTTCAGAAGATGTTGTGTGTGGCGGTCTCCCGTGAGTCACCACTTTACTCAGATTTTGTGAAAAACCTTCCAAAAACTACTTGTGCTGCATCGACGTGGATAGAATCCACCGCGCGCAGACTCCATGACCTGGGAGCTCAGAGTATACGATAGTTTTTATAACTTTGCAAAGGTGTACCACCTTAATCCACCGATCACTCAGCTTTCAAGTCGGTACCTCTCCATGCGACTTTTACGCATGTGACAAGGCCGAGATCACACAACAGTTTACAATCCTTGCATTAACAATTCCCTGCCCGGTAAATAGACATCCCAGTCCTCATTACCGTTGTGGGTCCTCCCCACTGCCTTACTTCCTAGCCTTGGTCTATGTTCTCGCAAGACACATAGCCTCTTTTGATTACAGCCGCGCACGACTTAATCAGGCGTAGGGCGTCTTCCTTCTTTCCACCTTTTCCTCTCATAATTTTTTTGAACTCACATCACTCATGGCCCTCAGTGGCCCACCAGTTTCTTGTGAGAAACCGGACCGACAACCATTGCAGGAAAAAGCTAATACTGAGAAAGCTACTATGTTGCGCCCGTCCCATACCGAGCAAGTGGTTGGTAAGTTTTTCATGCCGCATGGAAGTACAACACAAGGTTCTAGTCCTTATGAATCTTTATTGAGGAGTCTTTCACATTCCCAGTGCGCACACAACACCATCCAATCAAGCCATCCTCACTATCGATATGAATCACATTTTCTTTCACACAAAAAGGGGTTTTGAATATACATTTCTCACATGTGACCATTTAACATTTAACATATAATCTTGAGCATAAGCATAGCCTAAGCATGATATCCTAGGGTGACAAGGGTGCATGGATAATCAATCACAAAAGGGGCTTTACAATTATTTAGGGACCCGGTAGCCTCCCCGATTCCCGGAGGCCCGGCCGTCACCGGGACCTATGACCCCGCCGGGGGCTCCCTCCCCCCGGCAGGCCCGTCATCCCAAGTGTTTCCCGCGACGGGAGCCTTCCCCGCGCCGGGAGCATTCCCCGCACCGGGGCTTACCCCGTGCCCAGAGCCTTCTCGCCGCCGGGGTCTTATCTCGCGACGGGAACCTTCCTGGGACCGGGGCAGCCACATCCACCGGTGACGACCGCCCCGCCCCGCCCCGCCAGCCGCTTCCACCGCGGTAGAGGTGGTCCCAGGAGAATGGGACCCATAACGCCTGGGACGATCGCCACGCCACCGCAGGATCTCCCCCATCAGGGACCCCCCTCACCGATTCTGGATGTCGCTCCGGGGGCCTACACGGCGGCAGGTCCCGCCCATGCCCTAGCAGCACCCTCCGGGCTAGCGATCGTCGCGCATGAGCTCCCTCCTCCCCCGGGGCCGCCCCCGAGGAATCCCTCGGCAGATCAGGTCCGCTTTACTCAGGAGGAGGTCGAGCGAATGCATACTACGAAATCTGGGGAGGCTCCCTCTCACTACCGATCGGAGCTCCCCCTGGCCCGCGGTCTTGGGGAGCCACGCTCCCATCCTAACCAGGGGAAGAGACCCACCGAAGAAGCGACCGCTACCTCTGGGGGGTACCCGATCGTCCAGGAGGTTGAACCCGGAGGAGAAGAGGCGCTATCATAGCACTGGCGGACCGCTTGGACCCCTCCCCGACTCTGACAATGAGCACGAGTCCCCTATGAAAGGGGAAAACAATCGGGACTCTCCCGGCAGGTTGAGGGGGCCAACCAACCACTATGCCACCGACTCCGATGCATCCGATGGCTGCGACCCTACCGCCCGCCACACATCGAGCACTACAATGGTTAGGCTGAGCCTTATGAGTTTGTGCAGGTGTCCTCCACAGCCATTTTAGCGGCCGAGGGAGATGAGACGGTGCAGTGCAACATCTTCCCCCTCTACCTCACCGGGATCGCCCGTTCATGGTTTTACAACCTGAAGGCCGATTCCATCAAGTCCTTCGCACAGCTCAAGCGCGAATTCTACGCAAATTTCCAGGGGAACTACGTGCGTCCTCTGGACTCATGCCAACTCTACACCATCCGGTAGAGCACGGGGGAGAGAATCCGCAGCTTCTTCAAGTGCTTCGCTCAGGTTAAGAGCAAAGTGGCTCACATCCTCGACTCCACAGTCATCAAGGCGTGCAAGAGCGGCATCCTCCCCAGGGAGCGCCACGGGAGACTCTCCCGGAGCTACCCCTCCTCCACCAATGAGCTCATCACCGTGCTTGAAAAATACGCTCAGGCGGAGGAGTACGACCTTTGGAAGAAGAACCAGGGGGCCCCTGCCCCCACTGACCGGGAGGCTAGGGAACCCCTCAAGCGTCTCAAGGGAGGCAACCGCAGCGAGCCATGGCCTCGGGACACCTTCGTCCTCGAGGGCGGAGGCGGCTCGCGCGATGCTCCCAAGGGCGACTACCCCTTCCCCAAGCCGAAAGGCCGGGGAGGGGGGGGGGACAGTCGTCCTACGGCCGGGAAGTCCCCGCGAGGGGAGGCAAGGAGGGCACGACCGGCTTATGGTGCACCTTCCACAAGTCCAATACCCATGCTACCCAGGAATGCCACCAGCTTCTTTAGCACTTCGTTGCATTCGTCGACTAGCATGGGCAAGGGGGAGGGAGTCATGCCTCCTTGCCCCCTCAGCCGACTTTGTCGGCTCTCCCTGCCCCCTCGGGGGAGCAGCAAGGACAGGCACTAGAAGGGGGCTCAACCGCAGAGCTGCCCTTCCAAACCTCCCAAAGGTGTGTAAACGTAATTATGGGGGGATCCACCGCAGGGTGAGACTCTAAGCGCTAGCATAAGGAGTAGCACGAGAGGCAAACGGTGCTACACATTCCCCGGCCACCAAAGTGGTCGGACGTTCCCCTCATCTTCACAGCAGAAGACGCGCGCGGGGTTCGCTTCCCCCACGACGACGTGCTCATCATCTCCACTACTGTCTACAATTGCCAACTGGCACGCATCCTCGTCGACGGCAGGAGTTCCGCCGACATCTTGTACCTGAAGGCATTCAGGGAAATGCAGGTCGACAAAAAACTGCTGCAACCCACAGCTGGGCCCTTGCAAGGCTTTGTCCCTGGGAAGACCATCTACCCAGTGGGGAAGGTCGATCTCACCATGACCTTCGGCCCCCCAAATAACTACCGGACCGAGCTAGACTGGTTTGACGTGGTGGACCCCCCTCTTCGTACAACGCCATCATGGGGAGGACCACTATCAACAGTCTGGGGGCCGCAATCCATCAAAGCTACCTCTGTGTAAAGATCCCTGGGCCCCATGGCGTGATCACCACCCAAGGCGACCAGGATGTGGCCCATGCTATTTACGAGCATGCCACCGCAATGATCGGGAGCGTCAACCTGATCAAGGCCCCGGGGGAGAGGATTCTCCCCTGGCGTTGGACGCCCCGGCTGTCCCCTCCGGGAGGTCTCTGTCGCGCCCCGCCTTCCTAGGGACCATGACTACTCCCATGGGGACCCAGCTCGCTATAGCAAATCCCATACCTTTTGACTTCCGAGGATGAGTCAAACACAATAAATTGGAAAGCCATCATGGCATAAATAAGTTTGGTTGCAGAAGAACAACTACTCGCCAGAAGCTAAGTGAACCCCCACAGCAAGAAGTTGAAAGCAGAGAACCACTTTTAAAGACTTGGGTGGAACTGACTCTCTTCCTTGTTAGATCCAAGAGGTTCTCCAGGCCTTCGTCTTGGTCAAGGGGCATTCCATCTATTGGATAGTGAATTGCAAGGGTGAGCACTTATGTACTCAACAAGTCATAGATAAGAGTATATACATATAATAAAGATGATACGAACCTATGCTATTAAGAGATGAGGAAGGTTGCGAAATACTTTTTCTCTTTCCAAACTTATGGCAGTGCTCATCATGACATACCATTAATATCTTTTATAAACTCTTAGAAGTACTACCATAACATGACAACACATGTCTGCCCCTGTTAGCACCTCATTTCATGACAACACATGTCAAGCATCTATTGGATAGTGAATTTTATTAGAAAACATATTTGTGTCACATCGATGTGGATAGGATCCACCGCGCGTAGGCTCCTATAGACCCGGGAGCTCAGAGTATTCGAATGCGTTTTTAACTTTGCAAAGGTGTACCACTTTAATCCACCGATCACTCAGCTTTCAAGTCAGGACCTCTCCATGCGGCTTTTACGCATGTGACAAGGCTGAGATCACACAACAGTTTGCAATCCTAGAATTAACAATTCCCTGCCCGGTAAATAGACATTTCAGTCCTCATTAACGTTGTCGGTACTCCCCACAGCCAATTCTATCTAGCCTTGGTCTTTGGTCCCGCGAGACACATAGCCTACAGATTCAGCCGCGTACGGCTCAGAATCCAGGCGTAGGGCGCCTTCCTTCTCACACCTTAGCCTCTCATTATTTTTCAGATCTCACACCACTCATGGCCCTCTGTGGCCCACCAGTTTCCTCTCGAGAAACCGGACCGACAACCATTGCAGGGAAAAGCTAATACCGGGAAAACTACTATGTTGCACCCGTCCCATACTGGGCAAGTGGTTGGTACATTTTTCATGCCACATAGAAGTATAACACAAGGTTCTAGTCCTTACATGCCTGTGACCAGTGCATTCCACAAACCCTGCACGCGTTAGTGCCACTGCCATTCCATACCAACTCTGGCCATGGCTAGGGTTTTATTTCATGAATACACATATGTACTTATATATTAGTTATGGCTCACAGTTTGATCATTTTATAAAGAATTTGCTCATATTTCATCGGCATACAGCCTACTACTGCCATATCATACTCTTCTCATTTCATCAAATGCAATATTACTTATAGTCAAGGCAATATCTTAACAATTCATAAAATATAGGTTCAACATGTTCAAGAATATGACTTGCCTTCCGCGTCGTAAGGTACAGCAGTCGATGTCGGGTTTGTGACGAAATCTTTGTACTCAGGCTCTTGCTCTAATGAAAGATCAAACAAGCAAACAGGAATCACAATCCATTTAAATACATTAATAATCTATATGCAACATGCAAAGGAGAAATACCCTCGACGATAGTGGAACAGGTAAGCTTGAAAGCTGGATTCATGGAATTAGGGTTGAGGACGAATGCTAGAGACTCTCAGGGTTTCAAGGCTGCAATATGGACATCAAGTCCGCGGTTGGTTTGCTCAAAAAGACGAACGTCAAAAGGTTGACATTCGGTTCAGAGCTCTGACATAGCTTCAGAGAATGCTAGAGAGCTTATCTCAAGGTATGGTAGTTGAATAAAATGTAGAACATAGCTCTACAAGCTTAGGGGACAAAGTAGATTTTAGTTTGCATAAACAGAAGTGGTTAAACTGGCCTAATGCCATTGGCTGACAAGGGCTAGCATTGTCCCAAAATGGCATTGACAAGGTTTGGATAATTCCCAGTGGGAAAAATGGGTTTTGATCAAAGCATTAGATGCAAAATGTAGTAAGGTAGCTATTTGAGAAGGTGGTTTTCACAGGAAAGTTCACAAGTTCAAGGATTTTGCAAAAACACCCCTGGACACAGTGAATTGAATGTCTGTGCACCGTCAAGAACTAGGGCACAGCTGTGGAAGTGATTCAAGGCTTTAATTGCTTCACCAACTATGTCTAGGAGGTAGGCGAAGACAACAGGAGTCCAATGGTGGTGGTTTCAGGAACTAAGGTGGCCGGACGGTGATGAACAGTGACGAGAAATCACGGTGGCGACACGACAAGACACAGGTACTGGACAGATCATGGGATAGGGATAACTTGTGATTTGACACAGCATCGAAGGGCAATGCAATGGAGTAATATGCTTAGGAGGTCGAAGTTGATCTACTGGCGAGGTGGGTTGGATGATGGCGGTGAGATGACGGCGAACAGCGAGGTCGAACTCGTCGGTTACAGAAACAAAGGCGAGCTACATTGATAACAAGCTAGGGTGAATGAATCAACAAATTGGATGAGGGCTTTTACTCCTGGAGTGGTGCTAATCGTTCTCCAGCGAGGAATTGGGTTGCAATCAAGAACTGGAGCTCGTCGGCGTTGATGCCGAACTCGAAGAAGATGGTGAGGCAGGCGCATCTGCTACAAGGCAGTGCTGGTCAATTAAGCTTGGCTACACTGTCTACGGAGTTCAAGGATCACGTTGATACGGTCAATTTGGTCGGAGGTGAAGTGGCACGGGCCGGCGACGTGAGCTGCTCATGGCGGCGCGCGAAAATAGGGAAAGGCTCCATTCCGAGCTTCAATTCAAATTCCAGCTAAATAGGCTTGCTAAGAGCACTCTAATGATCAATTGGTTCTACTAAAAGGAGTACTGAAATCAGCTGGAAAGAGTTCATCGGTGTTGAGGCTCACCGGAGTTCGATTACTTGGTACAACATAAAGAGGTGAGGTAGAGACACTCACTGGTGAAGTTCATTTGGCGGTTGATGCAGCGGAGCTCCATGTCACCGTTCTCACCCTCAGCGGCTTGCCGGAGAAGAAGACGAAGACGAGAAGAAACAAGACTTTGCTGGTTCTGGAGTGGGGTGAAGTTGCTGCTAGCTACGGGGATGCTTAAATAGCAGAAGATGGGAGCTCTCGAGACTTGGAGCAATCGGGAGGATCTCAATTTGGTTGGCTACGGTGGTGGTGTGCAGCGGCCTCGACGGCTTTACAGCATGGTCGACGCGTGCTCTGGCTGGTGAAGTGGCAAAGCGACTGGTGGCTCTGACATGGAGGCAATGTGGCGTAAAGTTTCTGACATAGCAGCAGGCGAGCGCGCGCTCGTGCGGAGGAAAGATTCGGGTGATGTTGGTGCTACTGCAGCGCTGCCACGGCGGCCAATCAAGTGTGTCTATGTGGCGACGAGGTTGCGGCGAAGCTCACAACGGCGGAGCTCCACCAGCGGTAAAGTTCGCGGTGTAGTTGTGCTCTTGGTCGCGGCTGGGCCTGAGGTCAAAAACGGCACAGCTCCTGGTCATGGCTGCTCTGGTCGAAACAACAGCTGGATCTGGTCGAAAATGCTCAGGGACTGAAATGAAAGGATTTTGGTTTTGAATTTGGACCTGTTCGTAATTTCTGAGAATTTGGTAGTTTGTGCTAATTTTGACTTCACAGATTTGAAGAACTTTATTCAACGGATGATTTGAGAGAAGATCTGATAAGATATGGGAACTTTTGATCAAATTTGACCCGAAGTGAAAATAGGGTAATTTAGGATATTTCAAATCTGGGTTTCGGTCGAGGTTGAAAATCTGAGATCTAGGATACGAATTTGAGATCCTCACAGAAGGAGATTTTGGATTGAATAGCATTTGGGAGGTATTCCCTAAATCAGATTAAGATTTGGAGCTGATTTGTGACTTTTAGCCTTTTAAGACTTCTGGGAATCAGAAAAGGACTAATCTGCGGAACAATTTGGACTATCCTGTGAAAAGGGCTTAAATGATGGAATCTGGTTGCCAACTTTTGGACTACGGTATTGGCACACCCATGATTACAATCCAAGAATAATCTGGTCTAGATTAGGTTAAATCTGAATTCTGAAACTCAGGGTATTTAGGGTAATTAGGATATTCAATTAATCCTGTTTTCGAAAACAAAAAGAAGTTGATAATTCTTGGAGTTAGAGATTGAATTTGAGCTGGCTTCTGAAGGCTTTTATACTCAGTATAGATAGTAGGTCATATCTAGACAATCTTGAATTGGATCTTCAGGATAGATTTTCGGATTTTTGGGGCTTACGATAGATTAGAATTGAACTGATCTTGCTACTTCTAAAGAGATACATGCATGCATTATTTTCATGAAAAGAAATTTTCACCACCAAAACCAGGGTGTTACAGTCTCCCCCCAAACCACGACCAGAGGGGGACCTCCGGAAGGTCCCACTGTTCCCGGACGACGGGCGTAGGACCATCAAGATCGGGGCGGCCCTCTCTGAAGAGCACGCAGAGCGACTCGTGGCCTTCATACACAAAAACTCTGACGTCTTTTCATGGAAGCCCGCCGACATGCGAGGTGACGCTCAGGACATCATCGAGCATAAGCTCGCTGTTACACCCGGCCGTCCCCCGGTCAAGCAAAAGCTGAGAAAGCTCTCCCTTAACCGCCCAGAGGCCATCAAGGCGGAAATCGCCAAGCTCCGAGAGGCAAGGTTCATTCGGGAGGTCTTGCACCCCGAGTGGCTGGCAAACCCTGTTCTCGTGAAGTCCAACAGTGGAGGATGTGTGTTGACTTCACCGACCTCAACAAGGCTTGTCCAAAAGACGACTTCCCGCTCCTGCGGATTGACTAGCTGGTTGATTCGACCGCGGGGTGCGAACTTATGAGCTTTTTGGACGCATACTCAGGCTATCACCAGGTCCGGATGGCGGAAGGGGATGAGTTTTATCACTCCCCTCGGTACCTTCTGCTATGTCCATATGCCCTTAGGGCTAAAGAACGCTGGAGCAATATTCCATCGACTTATGTCGTTGGTCTTTAAGGACCAAATCGGCCGCAACGCCGAAGTCTATGTCAACGACGCGGTTGTCAAAATCCTCCGCGCACCCGCTCACATCGACAACTTAGCGGAGACCTTCCGCAAACTCTGTGAGTATGGGTTGAATCTCAACCCAGAAAAATGCGCGTTCGGCATACGCGGGGAGAAGCTGCTGGGCTTCCTCGTGTCCCAGCGGGGCATAGAGGCTAACCTCAAAAAAATTCAGGCCTTGCTAGACAAGCCCCCTCTGCGCTCCATCAAAGACGTATAGCGGCTTACCGCCCGCATGGCCGCGCTAAGCCGCTTCGTCTCGCGGTCGGGGGAACGTGGCCTCCAATTCTTCAAGATCCTTTGAGGCCTCGAGGGGTTCCGATGGACCCTCGAGGCCCAAGTAGCCTTTGACGACTTGAAGAGGTATCTCACGAGCCCCCCAATGCTCATGAGCCCATCTCCGGGAAAACCTCTGCTCATCTACCTCACCGCGACCACGGTCGTTGTAAGTGCGGTGCTAGTGAAGGAGCAGGACGGGCAGCAGCGTCCCATGTACTATGTTAGCGAAGCCCTCCAAGGGGCTAAGACGTGGTATACGGAGATGGAGAAGATTTGCTACGCCCTCCTCATGGCATCTAGGAAGCTCCCTCACTACTTCCTGGGGCACCCGATCACGGTCCCGTCATCTCTCCCCTTGGGGGAGGTGCAAGCCACTGACTGGATAGGAAAGTAGGGATCTAAGCTTGCTCCCTTCTCCCTCTCCCTCATGGGTCGTACCGCCATCAAGTCACAAGTCCTCGCTGACTTCGTTGTGGAATGGCCCCCCACCTTCGGGACGGGGGGAGAGAGTCCCCCCGAGCCGCCCCGGCGCGATGACCATTGGACGCTCATGTTCGATGGCTCCTTGTGTCTCGCTATGGCCGGCGCGGGGGAGGTCCTCTGAAGCCCCGAGGGGAAGGCACTAGACTACGCAGCGAGCTTGAGTTCCCCGCTACGAACAACGTCGCCGAGTACGAGGCTCTACTCCTGGGGCTGTGCCTCGCGCACTCTCTAGGAATCCGTCGCCTCCTTGTCAAAGGAAATTCCCAGCTTGCGGTTTGCCAATTGGACAAGTCTTACTTGTGCCATGGCGCGAACCTGAGCCTGTACCTGGGGGAGGTGTGCAAGATGAAGCACTTCGAGGGTTTGGAGGCCCAGCATATCCCCTGGAGGGACAATGCCCAGGAAACGCCTTGGCCCCGGCGGCTAGCGCCCGAGTACCTCTCGCCGGGGGTGCCTTCCTGGAAATCATCGCGAAGCCCTCGGTGACCTCTCTGGACATGGACCATGAGTCCCGCGCCCCAGAGGTCTCCGAAATTGCCCGAGCAGCGTCCTAGATGGATCCCCTCGTCTCCTTTATAAGGGGGGGACCCTCCCAATGAGACCAAGGTGAAACGCCTCCATGCCAAGGCACGAGCATACCTCTTGCTAGAGGGGAAACTCTACAAGCAAGGGGCCTCTGCCCTACTCCGCTGCCTCCCGCAAGCAGAAGGACTTCAACTCCTTGAGGACATCCACTCGGGGAGCTGTGGGTTTCACCTGGCTCCACACGCTGTCGCAGCAAAGGTCAGTCGTCAGGGCTTCTATTGGCCAACAGTGGTCCGCGACGCGTGAGATATTGTCTCCACGTGCGAGGCCTGCCAAAAGATGGTGAAGGGCTTCAATCTACCATCCACAGTGCTGCAAACCATGCCCATCACTTGGCCCTTTGTGTGCTGAGGGATGGATCTCCTAGGTCCCTTCCCCCCAGAGCCCAGGGGCTACAAGTATGCGGTTGTCGCGGTAGACTACTTCTCCAAGTGGGTGGAGGCTGAGCCCTTGGCCAGCATCACCTCCCAAGCAGTACAGCGGTTTTCTGGAAGAACATCGTGTCTCGCTTTGGGGTCCCCCGAGAAATCACTGTCGATAACGGGACCCAATTCGACTTTGCGTACTTCCGGGAATTCTGCGAAGGCTTGGGGGCTACCCTCCACTTCGCCTCTATGGCTCACCCACAGAGCAACGAAGCCGTCGAAAGGATCAATGGCGTGATCCTACAGGGGTTACACCGGTGACTCGAGAAGGCTGCCTCCAGGTGGGGCGCGTGGGCAGAGGAGCTTCCGAGCATCCTTTGTTCCGTGCGCACGACCCCAAGCTGGGCGACGGGGCATACGCCCTTCTCACTCGTATACGGGGCTGAAGTAGTTCACCCCTTAGAGATTGGTTTTCGATCGCTGTGGATTGAGCTCTTAGACAGAGATACGACCGCAGCGTACCAGACCAACGAAGCAAATCAGCGGCTGGAAGTCGACCTCGTGAGGAAGAGCACGACCGAGCGCTCCTTCAGCACACCATCTACGACCGTGAAATGGAGTGCACATACAACCAGCGCGTCCGCGCGAGAGCTTTCGGCCTTGGGGACCTTGTCCTCAAGCGCGTGATCGACCCCCAAGCCCAGGAAAAGTTTGCCCCCAGGTGGGAAGGCCCCTACAGGATTTCCGCGGTCCTGGGCTCGGGGGCTTATAAGCTCTCCAACCTCGAAGATCAGGAATTGAAGCATACATGGAATGTGGGCTTGCTTCGCAAGTTCTACATCTAGCCTCCAGGCTCACTCCCTCCCCCGTCGTGACTTCGCAAGGGGAGGCACTGCATTCACCTTTCCCTCCCTCGCCGTAGTTACGGGGGGGAGGCATTGTACTCACTATTCCCTCCCCCACCGCAGTGTTTGTCGCGCCCCGAAACTGGGACAACGACTACTCCTGTAGAGACCTAGCTCGCTGCAGCTAGTCCCATTCTCACAAACCTTTGACTTCCCAGGATAAGTCAAACACAGGAGTATATTACATTGCAACAGAGTACTCACAAAATATTAAGCAGTGTGGCCTGCTGGCCTTGATATTACATAAGGATATTACAATGCCTTCACGGCATACATGGTTTAGCAAAATAGCATCTACACAGCAGAAGATAGGTGACCCACCCACAAAAGAGAAGTGGACAGCAGAACAACACACTTCAGGGTTCTGGCGGAACTGATTCTCCTCCTTCTGGATCTACGTAGTACTCCGTGCCATCATCTTGATCAAAGTAGGCTCCATCTATTGAGTTGAATGTTGCAAGGGTGAGCACTTACGTACTCAGCAAGTCATAGGTAAGAGTAGATACATATAGTAGTGATGATATGAACCTAGACTAGTCAAGAATTATGGATATTTGTAAAATAATCTTTTCCTTTCTCATCTCATCTTATGGCAGCACTTTTCATAATATAACATCATCATTCATGTTCACTAGATTATAGCACTACCGCGACACGTCGACACACGACAGCCCACGGCAGCACTCCTTATCATGACAACACATGTCATTTGGGTAATCTTGATTTAACATATTTTATTTAGAAAAATATACATGTGTCACACCCCATGGATTTAATCCACCGCAGCAGACTCCTATAAACCCGGGAGCTCGGAGTATTCGAACACGTTTTTTTAACTCTGCAGAGAGGTACCAATTTACCCGCAAGATATTCCACTTTCAAGCCCATCCTATCAAAATGATTAGACCCCTCCTCACAACCATGTGTGAGTGGCAAGGTGGAGATAACAACCTTACACCTTCAGTGCCTGCATATCCTTTGCAGTCTAGCACCTCCAGTGCTACAGCCATCCATACCATTTTTCTGGTCACGGCTAGGGGTTTTATTTCATGAATATAAGTATATACATATAATAGTTCATGGCTCAAAACTTGTTTATTTCACATTTCACAGATAACCAGTCTAGTACTGCCAATTCATAAATCAACCATTCTCAATCTTTCACATGCAATATTGCCTATATTCAAGGTTATGTTTTAGCAACATTTAAAATATAGGTTCAAGATGACCAAGGATATGACTTGCCTTCCGCGTCGTAAAATACAGCAGTCGATGACGGGTCAACAGCAAAATCTTCAAAGTCAGCTTCTGAATCTGCTTGACGACAAACAATCACACAATAATTACTTATAATATTTAAAATGTTTTATGACTTATATGCAGAAATGCACAACAAGCATGATTGAACTTAACTGGTGATAAGTTGAACTGCAAACTGAACTGAGTCGAGATCCTAGGGTTTCAAGGAATTTGGGCTAAGGATGGTGATTAGATAATCTTAGGGTTTCAGGTTTGCAATAGGGATAACAATTTTGTGACTGGTTTAATCAAAACAGCGAATGTCAACAGATCGACATTCGGATCAAAGCTTGGACATAGCTTCAAGAAAGCTAGGATGCTTATCTCAAGTTGTGGTAGTAGAAGAAAATGTAGATCACAACTCTACAAATTCAGTGGACAAAGTGGATTTCAAATTACACAACCAGAAGTGGGTAAATAAGGTCAATGCCACTGGCTGACAAGCTCTGGCATAGAGCTGACAATGCCAAAAACTAGGGCTTAGCATAACTTTTGATCTGGAGCTCCAAATGATGCACCACTTTGTCTGGGAGGTAGGCTTGAGTAACAGGAACAATTAAGTCAACAGGATCTAGGGCAAGAAATGGCTGGAAAGCAAGAAATTTGATGATGAACAGAGATGAACTGGCTGCACTGGAGCAGTTCTGGACACAAACTTGGCATGGCTATAACTTCCAATCTAGGCCGATCTAGGTGTCGGGCTAGAAGACAAAAGTGTTCAGGAGATCAAAGCACACATACTAGACAAAGTTTCGAGGGCTGAAATGGCTGGAACAAGCTTTCCGGTCATCGGCGCCGGAGAAGAATCACTGGATTTGGGCATTTCCAACACAAGCCGATTGAACTCGATTCCTTGCTCTAGGAGTGATAGAAGGGTATGAGTAAGCTACTGGAGATGTCAATTTGGCCGGAGGTTCGCCGGTGTGGCTTGGCGACGAGAGCCAGCAACTGATAAATTGTAAAATTGGGGATAGCTTCAAATTGGGCTCAATTGATTGTTCTAAGTTCGCAGGCATGCTTGATTTAGCTTACTGATCAATTTTTATTACAGAATCGAGAGCTAATTCGAGGTGATTTGGTCTGCATTGCCGGAACAGGGCAATCTTCGACTTTCAGCCATTTCCGGCGATCACCGGCGTTAGAGTCCACCGGAGAGCAATTAGACAGTACTACACAGAGAGGATGAGTAGATGAACTCACTGATGGCTTTAATTTGGCAGGAGATGATGTGGGTGAAGCTGGCACCGTGAAGCTCTTCGACAGCTCGCCGGAGAAGACGACGACAGCGAAGAAGTTTGTAAATCTGGCTAAGTTCTGGTGATGAGGATGTGACACAAGGTATGGCTGTTTATATAGTGCAGTGGGCGAAGCTTGCAAGGAAGTAATAGCATTGAATTTGATGTCAGTTGATATGAGTTGCCGGGCGCAGATGTAGCAACGGCGAACGGTGACGCGACGGCGCACTGGCGAGGCAAAACTGTTGCTACATTGGGACTCAATCATGTCGGGTGGTGCAAAGCGGTGGCGACAACGGCTGGCAAGGCAAGCTATGTGGCAAGAAGATGCTGACAACAGTCACTGCTGGTCGCGCGGGGAAGCAGGCGCTGGTCGTCGACGTTGCAGCGGCACTGCCACGGTGACGGCTGAGGCGAGGACACGTGCGCAACAGCATGCACGATCAAGTTGCAGGCGAAGCTTCACCGGCGGTGAACGTGCATGGCGCAAGGAAACCACGGCGAGGCTTCTGGTCGTGTACAGCAGTATACGGCCTGGTCGAAATTGGACTGATCTGCAATTTCAATTCTTTGAGTTTTGGACTGAAATGTAAATCTGGAAATTTGGGAGGTTTAAACTGAAATTGATTTCACTAATCTGGTAGATTATATTCAACAGGATATTTGGCAAAGGTAAATGATAAAATTTGACTCATTTGAATAGTTTTTGATACAAACTGAAAATAGGGTAATTTAGGGTAAAACAAGATTTAAGTTTTGTTGATTTCGAATTCTGGCATTTAGGGTTCGATTTTGATATCTGCACAGAAGAGAGACTTGTGGTAAATAGCATTTTGAGAAGATTTGCCGAAGAAATTCTGAATTTGGAGTTAATCTGGAGATTTTAGCCTTTTTGGGTTTTCAGATATCAGATAAGGACTAATTTGCGATAACTCTTGGACTGATTTGTGAAAAGAGTCTAGATGATAGAATCTGGCTGTAAACTTTTTATATTAAGGTATTGACATACCCATGATTATATTCCAGGAATAATCTAGTCTGAACTTGGTCAAGATTTGGATTAAATCTGTATTTCTGAAACTTAGGGTATTTGGGTAATATAAGGTATTTCTGTTTTCAAAAACAGAAGAAGTTGATAATTCTGGGAGTTAGAGATAGCATTGGATCTAGGTTCTGAAGACTTTTAGATTCAGGATAACTAATAGATCACATCTGAACAATCTGATCTTGATTTGAGGTCACAGGATAGATTTTGGAGATTTTAGGGCTTAGGATAGATACTGATCTGGCTATTACTACTGATACATGCATGCATGCTATTGAAGAAAAAGGAAGTTTTCACCCCTAACTCAGGGTGTTACAGTGTTGCGGGGGGATGCGTTGTATTTCAATTTCTATAATACAAATGGCTTTTTGGTCAACTGGAATTTTTCGCAGGTTGTTGATTTACCGTCTCCTGAAACGATGCCCTCCAAATGAGGATGCCCTCTACATGAGGACGTAGGCTATCATAGCCTAAAAGCCCCTACGACAGGAGCCCCTCTCCCATAGGGCGGCTTACAATCACCTGTCGTGGACTAAGGGGGTAAGTGGCAACCCAGTCCTCAAGGACTGCGGTAACGAGTCAATTTGAGAGACTAGTCCCCCCTCAAACACTCAGACCCGTCATCGGGCTTATCCTCCTCCGGGAGCAAATTGTCTCCTCAGTGAGACACGAAATTCTCGGTTTCTTAAAAATTATCTACCTGGCTCCCCATTCTAACGGAGACTGGTGGATTTCTCACCGGGATTCCCGAAGAGCCTCCTCCCAGAGGCCCTTCACCCGGCTCCCCGTTCTCATGGTAACTGGGGGATTTCTCACCGAGATTTTCAGAAATTCTCCTTCCGGAGGTTCTTTACCAAGGGAATTTTTTCACCGGTCTCTAGAATTTTTTCGACTAGGGGTTCCATAACCCGGGTGGTCTTTAACGCCTAGGCCTCTTTGTTCCTTACCCACAGCACCCAAAGCCAAGCTGCCCCCCGTATAAAGGCGTTCAAGCCTCGGAAACTCTCCCCCAAGAGCAAGCTCCGAGGGGACCTGTTCATGATGAGTCGAGACTTAGCAAAATATTCATTTCATTGATTGAGCAAAAAAAATTTTACAAGTCTCCGGGGCTTCCTCTAAGAAGCTACCGGGAACAAAAATCCTAGGAAAAGCAAAAAAGGACCTATCTAAAGGCCTTGACGGAGGGGAGATTCATTCTTGCCTGTTGCTGACCCCACCCCCCCACCCCCCAGGGAGTCTCTGCCTCCGGGACGTCCGCCCTCGGGGGCGCTAACGAGGATTGTTACCCGAGCTTGTTCAGAGTAAATGCACGTCTGGTTCAAGACAGATTCAAACCAGATAATTGTCCGTTGATGTAATCTCAGATGGCCTGAGAAGCGCGGACACATGGTCGCAGGCTTTGAGCGATCAAGCCCCAGACAGTGCGCGGTCAGGAGCCCGTAGGCGATGTGCGGACAGGAGCTCGCAGACAGTGCGTGGTCAGGAGATTGTAGACAATACGCGGTCAGAAGGTCATGGACTACTCTCGACCAGGACGACTGGGGGACAAGCATATCCCGAGTACCCCGGAGATTTTTCCACGTATGAAGATAACTACCAGGAGGTTAATATGTGCGGTTATCCCTTAATTGCACGTGTTAAGCCTGCATGGAAGTTAAGTGCGGTTATCAAAACTGCACCCAAGCAACCGTTCAAAGCTGTTGAGCATTGGCGCCCTCTCGACCAGTATAAAAGGGTGAGCAAATGTACTAGACGGGGATATAACACATCGACTCATCTCGAACGGAAAGAGATTCAACAGATCCCAGAGATCGACAACAGCAAGCTTTCATAGGCTAGTTTAGTCATTTTCTAGATAATCACACGGAAAAGATCTTCGCCTTTGATGATATTTTCCACAACTTTGTAACCCTTTTTCCTATACATAGTGAAATCCCAATAGGACGTACAACTATTACTCCCACCATCGAGGGCCCGAACTTGTATAAATTCTCCTGTGTTCTAACCGGCTTTAGCTCATCATCCCTTCTTGGAGGGACACCCTGAAAGGCCTCATAACTCACAAATTCTGCATAAGTTCGACTAAGGACCCCGAGTCCGAATCATCGACAGTTGGCACCCACCGTGGGGCCTTTCTCAAGGCGTTCTTATTTCTATCCGGAGGTTCAGTGAGCCATGTCTGGAGCATATGATTCCGAGAATGACTTCGATCTCGAGGATTATGCCCACATTCAGATGCCTTCACCTAGTGATCCTGTTCCAATGAAGGAAACCGGAGGCGAAGACTTCCCAAAGGTCGATTCGACCACTCAGGCCATGTCTATCGACCAGGAGGCGACCAACGCAGAACCAGATCCCACTGTGGTTCTTAATGCGTTGGAGGTTGAATCCGGTCCATCGTATAACCCTTCTGAGGGTAAGGGAGATGTCGACCAGGGATTTAGCCCGGGGAGGTTTGATCCTGATAACCTCCACCGCCTCTTTGATTTCGAGTCCGACTCAGAACAAATGGAGATGTTTTCTCCATCAGCGACCTCGCTCCCTAGACAATTCGCAGCCTTATCGGAAGAAACTCTCGATCAACGAGTTGCTAGGGAAGAACAGGAATGCAAACAAAAGGAAGATCAAGAACGTGAGCAACAAGATAACGAACTTCGCATAACAGCCCTAGAGGCTGTTCAAAATGCGCAAGCTCGTTACGACGCTGCTCTGACTTCTTCCCGTCAATCATGTGGTCGCAGACGCAACCAGACACCATCTTTACCCCCGGAGCGTTTGCCGGCGAACGAAGAGACGGTGACACCTGGTGCACCCAGGAGAAGTACGCATGGCCGGCTTCGATCCATCGCAGAGGTCCTGCGTAATTTTCCTCCTACCTTCACAGATGCGCAGAAACTGGCTTTCGCCAGAATCCTGGCGGAGAGGTTGGACGAGGTCGCATCTGAGGCGACCCCAACGGCCTCTTCCCGGTCACAACACATTCCCATGACCAAGAGTACTCTAACTCTGGTTCTGGTAGACAAAATCGTCCACTACCAGTGCCGTCTCGGCATGACAAAGCTAGACGGGCGGAGAACTCTCGTGATAGGGAACGAATTCCTGTCCACTCTCCCCTGGGACCACGAGTGACCTCTCCCTCGCGTGAGGTCGCCCGAGATCAGGTCGAGAGTTGCAAGTCTATTCATGGTCCTTATGTTGGTTGTAAAGCTTTCTTGCCCGACCTTCGTGCGGTCGTTTGGCCAGACAGGATTAAACCAGGGGCCATAGAAAGATTTGATGGAACTCAGAATCCGTCCGAGTTCCTTCAAATCTACATCACTGCTATTCAGGCAGCGGGTGGCGATGACCGGGTTATGGCCAACTATCTGCCTACAGTCCTTGAGGGACTGGCAAGAACCTGGTTGTTCAATCAACCCGAGGGTTCAATCCATAACTGGGAAATGTTGTGCGATGCCATCCTCAACAATTTCCAAAATTGTTATTAGAAGCAGGGTAAAGAGAACGACCTCCATCAACTACGACAAACTTCGACCGAAACTCTTCGTCAGTTTGTCAAGAGATTTGTTAGGGTGAGAAATACCATCCCAAACATATCTGATAACTCCGTTATCAGGGCATTTAAACATGCCGTTCGATATCGGAGGTTCATCGAAGATTTGCTCATCCATCCTCCTCGATCAGTAGCCGATCTTTTTGATATGGCTGATCGACATTCCGACGTGGCCGAGGCCGTTGAGTGGAATCGGATGGTGGATAAGGGTAACTTACCGCCTCAACCAGGTCTCAAGGACGTGAAGAGGGAGGATTCGAACAAGAAACCGGAATCTTCATCAGGCGGGAAGCCCAAGAAATCAAAAAGGAGTCAATCTGGACAGTACAGAGAGGTCGCAGTCGCAGAGAAGCCTCCATCGACCAAAGGTAACAAACCTTCATTTAAAAATAAAACTGGTTCTGGTGGTCGCACTGCCGACCAGTTAGAGAAGTCAACTAACCCATAGGAAGGCAACAAATGGTGTCCGCTCCACAACTCCGCAGGCCACGACCTCAAGAATTGCTGGAGCTGGTTGAAGCAGTTTGATGACTTCTACCAGGGGTCAAACCTATGCCAACCTTGCCACCAAAAGAACAGACTTGCGGGCTGAGGGACGCCAGTGGAGATGAAGAGATGTCCTACCAGGTACCTCGTAATCATGTTAATGTTATTTTTGGAGGTTCCTCCTCTTTTGTTTCCAAATGGCAATTTAAAGCCTTTTATCGAGAGGTGAACCAAACAGAGACTCCCCTTGGTGAACCTCAGTACCCCCGTTGGTCGGATACACCTCTGACGTTTAATCGCTCTGATTGTCCTACGGGGCTTACTCGACCATTGAGGCTTCCTCTGGTCGTTACCCCAATAATCAGTAATGCAAGAGTCGAAAGGGTCCTGATCGACGGAGGTATCTCCTTGGACATTTTATTGGTCAAGGCGCTCGATGAGATGCAAATTCCTCGTTCGAAAATCAAACCCATAGATCATCCATTTTATGGGATAATTCCTGGTCCCTCTATGATCCCATTGGGACAGGTGGTGCTCCTGGCACGCTGGGTTCATTATGGCTACGCACTACGCTTACCAGTGCGGCAAGTAGCCTGGCCCCAAGGGTGTTATTTCGGTCCGAGGCAGTCGCAATGTGGCATTGACGTGTGATCGGTTGTCCCTGGAGATGGTGGATCAACTTCCCCTCCGAGAAGCCCAGATCACCACAGTGTCCACTGATATGATAAAAGCTGCTTCTCGACTAGATGAAACCATCCGACATGCCCGGTGTCCCAAGGGAGGTAATTGAGCACAGGTTAGCAATTCGACCTAGACAACGACCAATAAAGCAGAAGCTCAGGTGTTTTGCTGTTGATCGGCAGGAAGCCATCCAAGTAGAGTTAGATAAACTCCAAAAGGCTGGGTTTATTTGTGAAGTCAATCACCCCGAATGGCTTACAAATCCGGTCATGGTCCACAAGTCAAGTGGCGCATGTCGACTAGACCAGCCTAAATAGTGCCTGTCTGAAGGATGATTTTCCCCTTCCCCGCATCGATTAGCTGGTTGTTCTACTGCGGGTTGCGAACTGATGAGTTTCCTGGACGCTTACTCAGGATATCATCAAATTAGCATGGCAGAAGAAGATGAAGAGAAGACTTCCTTCATCACACCATTCAGCACCTACTGCTACGTCAGAATGCCGTTTGGTCTCAAGAACGCTTGCTCCACGTACCAGCGCTTGATGCAAAAGACCTTTCTTTCCCAGATGAGGCTTAATATTGAAGCTTATGTAGATGACCTGGTTGTAAAAAGTTTAAAAAGTTTGTCTCATTTAGACGATCTTGCTGAAACCTTCTGTAATTTGAATCGATATGGAATAAAATTAAACCCGGAGAAGTGCTCTTTCGGGGTTTCATCTGGAAAACTCCTTGGTTTTCTTGTTTGTTCCAGAGGAATCGAAGTCAATCCTGAGAAAATCAGGGCTATCGAACAGATGAGGTCTCCCTCGACCATCAAGGATGTTCAGCGTCTAGCAGGTCTTATGGCGGCATTGAGCTGGTTCATATCGCGACTAGGCGAAATGGGACTACCTTTCTTCAAAGCCCTGCACAAACATCACAATTTTACATGGTCCGATGAGGCCGAAAAGGCATTTCAGGAGGTAAAAGCATATCTATCCAGTCCGCCGGTCTTGGTTTCTCCCGTCAAAGAGGAGCCATTACTCCTTTACTTGGCGGCCACACCTCCCGCGGTCAGCGCTATTTTGATCGCAGAAAGGGAAGGTGTGCACAAACCCGTCTACTATGTATGCAAAGTACTTCATGGTCCTAAGGAGCAATACCCTGAGGTCCAGAAGATACTTTACGCGCTACTGATGGCTTCCCTTAAGCTATGACATTACTTCCAAGCACATAAGATCACAATACCCTCATCTTTTCCTTTGGGAGACACTGTCCGAAATCCGGAGAAATCTGGTCGGATCGCCAAATGGGCTGTCGGACTCGGAGCATTCGACATCCATTTCATGCCCCGCACTGCGGTCAAGTCTCAGGTCCTGGCAGATTTCGTGGTCGAATGGACTAACCCTGAGCCACCTGTGCAAGATTCCGAAGATTTGGAACGCCCTGATCACTAGACAATACACTTTGACGGCTCTCGTAGTTTTCAACACTCGGGGGCTGGAGTGGTCTTAATTACGCCCCAAGGCGAACAGCTGAAGTATGTCATTCAACTACACTTTGTTGCGACCAACAACGCAGCAGAGTATGAAGGTCTTATTGTAGGGCTCCGGGCAGCAAAATTCCTCGGAGTCCGTCGATTAGTAGTGAGGGGAGACTCACAGCTGGTCGTAAACCAGGTAAACAAGGAGTACAACACCTCCAATGAGACAATGGCTCATTACCTGGGGGAAGTGAGGAGATTGGAAAAATACTTCAGTCATTTGGAAGTCCAATACATCTTGCGAAAGGACAACATTCTTGCAGACCAATTATCCAAAATTAGGTCCTCACGCACATCCGCTCCGGCAGGAATGTTCGTTGAACACTTGGAACATCCCTCGATCATGACTACGGTCGAGGATGATCCGGTAACAGTCTGCACTACCAACCTCGGACAGGAACGAGATTGGACCCATCCATTGAGGGTCTATCTCGAACACGGGACCTTGCCCGAGGATGAAACGGAAAGCGATCGGTTAGTTCGAAAAGCGCATCTATACAAGCTTATAGAAGGAGTTCTGTATAGAAAAGGTACTCCAGGAGTATTCATGCGTTGTGTGTCCCAAGAGGAAGGTAAATCCCTCTTGAAAGAAATTCATGACGGTATATGCGGTGCGCACACGTCATTTTGAACACTGGTTGGAAAGACTTTCCGACAAGGATTTTACTGGCTTTCGGCACTCGATGATGCCAATAATATGGTCAAGACATGTCCTCAGTGTCAGTTTCATGCGACAGGTTCATCAACCTGCCTATGCTCTATAGATCATCCCTCTCTCATGGCCCTTCGCGGTCTGGGGGATGGATAATGTAGGCCCTATGCCACAAGCGGTCAATGGATACAAGTTCTTGTTCGTAGCCATTGACACGTTTACAAAGTGGATTAAGGCCGAACCAGTGCGCCACATTACAGCTGCTGCCGCACAAAAGTTCTTTCATAAGAACATTGTGACTCGATTCGGTGTTCCAAATCGTCTCATCACTGATAATGGTTCCCAGTTCGCTAGTGGTCTCTTTCTGGACTATTGCGATCAGATTGGAACCAAGGTGTGCTTTGCCTCTGTAGCTCATCCGCAGAGCAGTGGTGCTGTTGAACGTGCCAATGGGAAAATATTACAGGGCATCAAAAAATGTGTTTTTGATCGCCTTAAGATATGCTCGGGGGCTTGGGTAGACGAGCTCTGTACCGTTCTGTGGGCACTACGCACTACTTCTAGTCGAGCCACCGGTGATACACCTTTCCATCTGGTATACGGGGCTGAGGCTGTGTTACCCATGGAAATTAGTATTGGTTCTATCCGAACAGATTAATTCGAACTAGTTGATCAGAACAGGCAACGATTACAAGATCCCATCCTCCTAGAAGAAAAATGTGATCGAGCTCTGGTCAAATCCGCGGTGTATTTGCAAGCTTTGTGCAAATATCATAAAAAAAGGGTGCGACCATGTAGTCTTCACGTGGGCAATCTGGTTTTACATAAAATACAAAACCAATCTAGTCGCAACAAGTTCTCCCCACAGTGGGAAGGTCCCTACACTGTGGTTTCGGTGCCGCGACCAGGATCAGCTCGGTTAGCGATGGAGGATGGTCGAATCTTATCCAATACATGTAACATCGATCAACTATGCAAGTTCTACGTGTAAGTTCCCAATCCCTTTTCCTTTTCAATTAGCATGATTTAACAAAATCAGTACTTTCAGTTGTTTCATATGTGGATTATTCCTTTTTGCTCGTATGATTACGAGTCTGGCTCGGGGGCTGGTCACCGATGGTTGTGTGACCACAATACCCTAATCGGATTCGCTGGTTGATCTCGTGATCACTTCCAGACAAGACACCCCATAATAAGCCGTTTCTCAACGCACACGGGCTTGCTGGCATGTCCTTGGTCATCAAAGTGGCTGCCGGTTTGCAATAAGGTTGGGTATTGTATCGAATATGATTGTCGGCCTGGTCGGGTATCCCTGGTTGTCGTTACACCCATATTTTTCCTGTGCTTATAATACTAAGTCTTCAGTATACATAATCACAGGCGGGGGCTAGGGGAATATGGTCACAACATGAAACAACAAAAAGTGCTTCCTTTCAAAAATCTTTGCATACATTCGCATTGTATAAATTGTATCTCTACAGGTACAAAGATTTACATTATGCCAAGCTCATTCAAGAGTTTTTCTATAAGGGGTTTGACCTCCTCCATTATAACCTCAAGCTCGTCTTCACTCTCAACCTTTGCCTCTCCCACCACTGGATTCAGATCAAGATCTGGGCCATGGTGAAGACGAAGTCAGCAGAGGATGGCAGAGGCTGCTGATTGTACTCTGGTCTTGATCGCCTCTTTTTGCCACCTTGTATCTTCACGAAGATACTTAAGAAGTGACTCTGCTTGGGTCGCGACCAGTGTGGTCTAGTCGCCAAGGCTAAGGTTGTCCATCTTGGTTTTGACCACATCAGCCCTCAGCAAACCGGCCACTATCTTCAGTTTTTTGAAGATGTCTCGTTGAGCGCTGCTGCAGGTTGAGAGTGGCATACTCAAGTCTTTGTTATCCCTCTAGACAGAATCAATGGTCGCCTGGAGATCTTTTTTCTCTTGGCTGAGCTAGCTTAGTTGGTCGTCTCGCGCTGCGATAAGAGACCATTACAAACAGTTCATATGACAGAATTAATTCACTCTGGTCGGAGGTATACTTACAGGAGAGCTGTGACCGCAGTTTTTGTAGTTCGGTCTCCAGGAATGAGATCTTGGTAGTCGCCCTGAACTCCTGGTCTTCCCGATCAGCGAGGCTCTTCATCAGATAGGCATTTTCTCTGTGACAAAAGAGACAATTGTCAAGATAGGGCTTACATTTGGGCAAATGAAGAAACGTCTTCCTCACCGCTGCAGGCGACCCATTTCCTCTTGCGCGACCTCGATGCTATTTGCCATAGCCATCGATCTGGTCGCCATGCCGGTCAGTTCCTATGACATGGAAGGGGATCGATTTCAAAACCTGGGTATTCTTATGCAAAACTTAAAAATCGCAAGGGGTGTTCGATATACCTCAACATATTCCCGGAATGAGCTACTTTCCAGTTCAATTAAAGGCTGAGTCGCTGGACTCGCCTTATCCCCAGCAGGAGTAGCAGATGAGTTTTCCTGCTGAGCCTTATTTGTTGCTGAGGTTGTAGATTCCAATAACTGCGATTGGACTTATACGGATAACCCATCTATAACGGCCCGAAAAACTTCCCTGGCCGAAGGGATGGAACTTTGCTCGCCAGAGACCTCGGTATCGGGGGAAGCTTCAAAACTAGCCGAGGCCACTGGGGGACTTGGCGCGGTGTCTCTGCGCCTAAGCAAATGGAAAGACCATCAGTTAGAATCTTTTCAGTCGATCACTCTAATCCGACCCTGTCCAAACAAGAGAGATTCTTACCTTACTTGAAATCCCACCAACTTTTGGGATTTCGGAGATGGTTCCTCGAGGAAAAGAGGACAGTCGTCATCTGTCCTGGTCTTCCTCTTCGTGAATAAGACCTTGTCTTTTTCTCCCTGTGTGTGCAAGCCTATAAGAACATACATGAGGAATGGTGAAGACCAAAGCCGTAAGAGTCCTTACCGGGGTAACCTTGTCGGTCGGTAGGGATGAGGCCATTAGTCAAGATGTCTCGTGGACCACAGGCGCTAGGACTTCATCCGCGACCATGAGGATGGTAGCGGTCACGGTGTCCTGCTCAGTTATTCCCACTCCTGTCGGTAGCAGTGGAGTGCTCACCGCCCCAGGACTGGCAGGAGTCACTTCGCGGCGGATATGGGGGATGTCTTCTTATTCCTGTACGAGCATAACTTAATGGATGTGTACAGACGAACAACAACATTCAGGACTGTGAGAAATCTTACCACAGTCACCCCTTCTGTCAGAAGGGGAGGTGTTGCAGATCTTGAAGCTTCCTGGGCTTCAGGTATTGGGGTTTCACCCGCAACCACAGGGTTATCATTAGTCGCAGGGCGCATTGCAGTCGTCTCTGTCCCTGCGGGCAGGGACAGGACCTCGCTGGACGATGGAGCGATCGTCTTCCTCTTGTGACGAATCAGAGGGACGTCATCCTCCTCATCCTCGCTCCCTTCACCCTGTACGACGAAGAAATAATTCCAGCTCGTACTTAGGGTTACAAGAGGCATTGAATATCTTACCGCAGTCCTTTTCGCGGTAAGGGGAGTCTTTTGCAAGGAGGCCTCTCCCAGAGTCTTTTTAACTTCTTGGGAGCAGGTTCCTTCGCCCCACGCTTCGAAGAGATCCTCTTAGCCCTCTTCGTAGCCAGTTCCCCAGGAGACCAACGTCCTCGCTTGGACACGTCACCTCGGCGAACTTCCCCAGGAGCTATGTCATTCCAAATGTTCTTGTCAATACAAGATGAGTGAATGATCTACAAATAGAGCCTGTTGAGAAAGTCCATACCTTTCGGTGCTCCTGTTTGAGGTCGTCGCTGGCATTGACTAAGCTCTGGGGGTGAGGCGATCCCCTGGTTCCCTCCACATCGGCACTATACGCCTTGAGGAGGTAATTTGTCCGCTTTTCTATTTCGGACAAAGGCAGAGCTATGTCACAAGCAAGGAAGTCAGCAAGTATGACATTTTTTCAGAAGAAATGTATGTTTTGTTGACTGGAAGACATACCGTTATTATAGTCCAAGGTGCTATCCGCCATGGACTAGATTTCCCAAGCCGGATGAGCCCTTTCACGCAGAGGACTCACCCGGTTCTTCACAAAGTCGCGAATGATGTTGCGAGCAATTAGTCCTTGCTGGACTAAGTGAAGAATCACTTGGGCCTGCTTCTTCTGCTCTACGCTCAGAGCAGGAAGAGAGTCCAACTCGCTGGACTTCTCTGGCCGAGAGTTCTCAAACCACAACCCGCTCTCCGACGGAGGGGTGCAATAGAACCACTTCTGGTACCACCCGTGAACGGAATCTCAGAGGGGTGGGAAGGGATACTATTTCTTTCCCTTATCCAGAACTAGATACATCCGACGGCATTGGTGCTCTTCGACCATGCCGAATAGTAGAAGCGTCAAAAGAGCTCCATGCTTGGGAGCACTCCGACGAAGGCCTCACACAAATGCTGAAAAATCGCCAGGATGAGGACAGCATTTCGGTGGAGATTCACCAACTACAACCCGTAGTGCTCCAAGATTCCCTTCAAGAATTGGCTCTCAGGGAATCAGAACCCGCAACGCAGGTACTCCTCAAAAACCACCAACTCGCCCTCTTGGACGATTGGGGTTTCTTGATTTTTCTCCGCTGGCCGCCAGTTGATCAGCAGCCGTGGAGGAAGAATCTCTTCTTTCTCTAGCACCACCAGACTCTCCTCTGTCTGGTGAATAGATCGGCTCCAGGACACCATTTCATGCAAACGATCAGAAGGAAAGGTGGCGACTTTGGAGGCGATGGAGAATGAGGAATGAGGGTTTTGTGCAGCGGAAGCTCTAAGGCAAGTGAAGGGTTTCTGGTCGTGTGGCTTCCTCAGGAAGCTACCTACTCCTTTTATATGCCCAAGGCAACCCTTCGTTGAATACTTTATTCATTTCCCATAACTGGTGCCTTCTCTCGGGAGACCCGTTATGCACTCCCCACAGTGAATCCGAAACGAAATATATTTTTTATAATCTTTGTTTCGAATTCGGGGGCTAGGGTGTACATAAGAACGTGAAAATGTTGCAAAAATCTTCTGAGGAAGTTATCCTTCATGTTTTTTGTAAATTAATTTTTCATGTATTGATCACAATGCGTTTCTGTGATCACCTCAAAGTTTGCATGTTGATCACAATGCCATTCTGTGATCGCTACAAGTGGGTAATCGCAATATAGACGGTTATCATCCGGCCAAAGCATTATGTTATCACGACTTCAGTTCTGATCACGATGTCAGTTGTGATCAGATTTTGGTTCTGATCGCAGTACAAGTACTGGTCGCGGTATGACACATTAAGGCGTTTCTGATCGAAAGACTTGTTACCTCAGATTTACCTGTGTATGTGTGGTCGTGAAGACATTACTTATGACCATATTTTTGCACAGATATTATGAAGAGTTTTAATTCAAATTAACTCTTACGACAAGTTATGTAAGGTAAAAGAAATCTTTATTTCTGACAATCCTTGCATACAAAAGGGATACAGGCGACCAGAGCATCAACCTGATTCGAGAGAAGTTTACAAAGTTCTCCCAGGGACATATTGGTGTCAGTAGGATCTACACTGACCGCCCCAAGAGAACTAGCGACTACTCTAAGCCTATCTACATCATCCCGAATCAGATAAGCACTACCATTCC
This sequence comes from Pharus latifolius, assembly GCA_019359835.1. NCBI lineage: Eukaryota > Viridiplantae > Streptophyta > Magnoliopsida > Poales > Poaceae > Pharus > Pharus latifolius. Next base: position 23,412,927 of record CM033327.1, read on the forward strand.
TGATCGAATCAGAGAGTTCTCGCTATTGTCGAGCGTAGTCTCTCTCCAAGCGGAATTGGTGCGCCTCTTTGCGGGATCTGTCAAAACATTCTGCCAGATGCAGAATGGCCGAAGATATTTCTTCGGTCTTCTTCTCCAGAACCTCTTTCTTGTTCTGGAGAGTTTGTTCGAGGAAAAGAGGTTGAATCTCAGCAGGTTGGTCGCTGGGAGCTCCAGTGATTTTGATCTCCTGCACATACAAGTGTTAGTTTTACAAGTTAAAACGACTAGCAGAAGAGATTAAAGTAATTACCAATCTTCGCAAGTGAGAGGATGAGGTATTTCCCCCAGAAAGTAGATCAACCGACAAAAGTCGGGAACTATCAGGTCGTGGGAGTGCAACTTTCCCATGAAGAAGATTGCTTCCCCAACACAAGTTGAGGATCATCTGGTCGCAGAAGTGCAGCCTCCCAACCAGAAAATTGATAACCCATCAAAAGATGGGGATCGCTTGATCACAATGGAGAAAGCTAAGAAGAAGGCTTTGAAGGATTATTATGGAACTCCAAAGGTGGAGATAAAGGTTCGACCTGCTGAGTTGCATGGACAAGGAGGACTACAGGGGCCAAAGGAAGAGAGAGCAATGATGCATCCCTAACCCCTGTGCCGCTGGAAGATCCCTCGCCAACCTTGGGTTTCTTCCTTGGATGAACCAGTTTTCGGTCGTATGTGAGTTTCGAAATGATCAGAACATAAAATGGCAACTTGAACCAGGGCATCTGGAAAGGACTTACCTTCTGGAAATCCTGGTCGAGTTCAAATGCCACTTACTCATCATCACTTTCAATCTCAATGATGTTTTGATCTGCCATTGAGGTGGAAACAGAAGAGAAGAAAAGATGGCTTCGGAAAAGACTTAGCTGGGAAAAGATTTGTGGAGTTTTAGGGCTAAAAGGCTTTGTTATTTATAGCCCCCAGGGGTGATGGTTCGTTTTTCAAATGCCTCGAGTTCTTAAAACATTTACAGTTTTACCTCGAGTTAAAAGACAATTCTGCGGTGCCATCATTACCTGTCAAATACAGCCCATAGTCTGTCTCGGGAAATAAACTACCACACTTAGTGCGCCACTAAGTGGAGGAGTTGAAGCGTCCGGTCACTTATCCAATGTAAGGTTTAAATTTGAAGTAAATATGTCCCTTCATTCCTTCAAATTTGGGGGCTAGCTAATGAGGATTGTTACCTGAGCTTGTTCAGAGTAAATGCACATCTGGTTCAAGACAGATTAAAACCAGGTAAGTGTCCATTGATGTAACCTCAGATGGCCTGAGAAGCGCAGACACATGGTCGCAGGCTTTGCACGATCAGGCCGCAGACAGTGCACGGTCAGGAGCCCGTAGGCGATGCGCGGACAGGAGGTCACAGACAGTGCGCAGTTAGGAGATTGCAGACAATACGTGGTCAGAAGGTCATGGACTACTCTCGACCAGGACGACTCGGGGTTGCTTAGGCCCTACAACAAGCATATCCCGAGTACCCCGGAGATTCTTCCACATATGAAGATAACTACCAGGAGGTTAATATGTGTGGTTATCCCTTAATTGCATGTGTTAAGCCTGCATGGAAGTTAAGTGCGGTTATCAAAACTGCACCAAAGCAACCGTTCAAAGCTGTTGAGCGTTGGTGCCCTTTCGACCAGTATAAAAGGGTGAGCAAATGTACTAGACGGGGATATAACACATCGACTCATCTCGAACGGAAAGAGATTCAACAAATCCCAGAGATCGACAACAGCAAGCTTTCATATGCTAGTTTAGTCATTTTCTAGCTAATCACACGGAAAAGATCTTCGCCTGTGTTGATATTTTCCACAACTTTGTAACCCTTTTTCCTATACATAGTGAAATCCCAACAGGACGTAGGGCTATTACTCCCATCATCGAAGGCCCAAACTTGTATAAATTCTCCTGTGTTCCAACTGACTTTGGCTCATCATCCCTTCCCGGAGGGACACCCAGAAAGGCCTCATAACTCACAAATTCTGCATAAGTTCGACTAAGGACCCCGAATCCGAATCGTCGACAGGCGCCGAAGCCAGGAACCGATCCCGGATGATTAGATCGTAGAAGTCTCCCCGCCAACTCCTCCAGCTCCCGCCGCTGCGGCTCAAAGAAGTTGGGGAAGCTTCGGGGGAGCCGACCTCCAACCGCCCAAGCACCGGTCCCCCGATGCTCAATGAGGGCCGCAGCTGAGGCCACTACCGGGACAGCCCGGTCCTGGGCCCGGGTGTCGGCGGCCTCCGGGATCACGGAGACTTGCGCATTGAGAAAGCACATAGCCTCGATGAACGTGGCTGGGGCTATGCAGGAACCGCCCCTGGGCCAAGGCTAAGCCCAAGCCCATCAAGGGCCGAGCGAACAGAGCGGCCCGCCTCCGCAACCACCCGGGAGTGGGAGTCCTTGAGCTCCCGGTGGGCGCTCTCCCTCGCCTTCGCCTCCCTCCGAAGACGGCCGTTGGCGTCCTCTGAGGCGAGGAGCTGGGCTCGGATCCTAGCCAGCTCCCTGAGGTATTCGTCCCTCTTGGCGCAAAAGGTGGCGGCCTTGTCCTCCGCCTCCTTCAAGGCCGCCTCGTAGCAGTCCTGGACACCTTGAGCAAGGGCCGAGCCCTACGAACCCAAGGGTTAGACGACCTCCCAGAAAAAGTAACCGGGCGACCTGAAAGCAAACTTACCTGGAGATGGAACGAAACCAACTCGGAGCTACGCTCGTCGATGGTCCCCTACTGTAGGCCTGGACCTTCCGGGTTGGGAGGCCCGCGGTGAACCTCCGGGCCTCACTCGGGGATAGCATGGGTGTCTCCCTCCCGATGGCACCGGACCCGTCTTCGCCGGTGGGTCCCCTCCAACCGTCCCCGGGAGTGATGTGGACCGGGCCGATCTCGACCGCAACACCGGGCACCGAGGACTCGGTCTCCGAGGAGTCGGAGGATGAGCTCCCGGAGGGAACATGGCCCTTGGGGGGGGACAAGGAGTCCTTTGCCCTTCCCAAGCTGTAGGACTCCCAAAGCCACGTAGACCGAACAAGCCAAGGGGCTCGCCCCCTCGTCCACCGGCCAGTCCAAACACGGAGGACAGCATCCGCGAACCGCACCTCCAGACGCTCCACGCTTGCCGGCTCCGGGACCGCCAGAGGCGTGGCCACCTGAGAGGGCAAGGGGTTGTAGTTTGCCGAGTCGGAGTCGGCCCCGTCGCCCATCGCCTTCCCCTTCTCGCCCAATCTGGTGGGTGAGTCAAGGAGGCACTTGAACTCCCCCGTCATCCCCAGGCCGGGGGAAGGCTCCGCCTCCGGGAGGGGCTGATGAGGACATCACTAACACAAGTAGCATTAGAGCTCGACCCGAAGAATATAAAGGACCAATCACTCGTGTGAAGGCCATACAGCTACATCAACAGGTGACTTTATTCCTTAAAGAATTAAAGTATGATGAGAATATGCCGCTACATAATAGCTCTTGTTTAACATTGATCAAGAATAGAGAGGGAGAGCATAACAAAAAGAACATAGCCACATATGGGCCAAATAACTTCATCAAATCTGGTCGTACAACAACTGAAGTGGAAAGATGATTTTCTAAGCTTTCCAACGAGCCCAAGATCACTCAATTCCGTCAAGGATTGTAACCGCTACAACCAAAAGAATATTGCTCGGCATGCAGTCTGCCGACCAAACGACAGTCCAACTTCAATCAATCACCATTTTCATCCCAGATATCCAATTTGGTTGTGTGAGTACTTTATGGAAATGCATTCGAACGAACTTTCCAACACATCAAGAATCATTAAATTCTGACATTGTATACAACCAGGAGAATGAAAAGAGTAATGACTGCACAGAAGGAAAAAGTCTCATCCGAATCCGAATCCAACTCAGAGAAGATTTATTCCGAACTTCTTTTATCTTTTATAGTTTGTTAGTATTTTTATTCCGTTTTGAATTAGATTCAGATTAGAATTCTAGTTTAATTCTTCTATCTTTTGTACATACCACCCTCTATAAAAGAGAGGCATGGTGATAGTTTTTATATACAAGATAGAAGATATAAGACATTGATATTGAAATTTCAGATTGAAGCCTTAGTTTTAGTTGAGAGTTGATCTCTTCATCCTTTGTTCTTGTGATTTCCTTCGGAATTGCTTGAACGATCTTCGTGATCACCCTATTTGTGCGCCAACTCCATGCATGGCCATGTGGATAGGTAATTCAGAGTGTGGTTGGGCGAATTCATTGATACACAGGTCCTTGTTCTGCAAGTGGTTGGTTATCTCGTTTCATCAGGTCATACTAGTTATCCAGGTATCTTCAGATACTAGTTATCCAGGTTCTACGTCGCGAAGATCGGGCCACCCTCCATGAACATGTCCTTCATCGGCGTGTTCATATCAGTTGGTATCAAAGCTTCAGTTTTCACGGTAGAATAACCGATGGCAGGAAACGGTTCGGCCACTTCATTAAACAATCCAAAAGCTTATGTCACTCAAGCTGAACATGCTGCATTCCAAACATTTGTCGAGGGACGGTTTGATTCAGTTGTTGATGAACTGCAGCAACTCTGAGTTGCGGTCGTAAACCCGGAAGCTCCACCTCAGGGGAAAAACGTACGTCCTATACCACAAGAAGGACATCAGGAAGATGCGCCATCAGTAGAAGGCGAGAATCGTCGTGGTTCTCCACCTTTTCGACCACATCAAACTGGTCATGATCATGCTTTTCAACCACCTCAATTCGATCGGCATGGGGGAGGTGGTGATGACTATGATGACAACTTCCAGTTCGACTACCACCCTGAAGGCAACAACTATTATTATGGTAATTGGCAGCCACTGCACACGGATGCCGATTATCGACCGAGGTACCATGCTCATAACTGACATCGTGGCAGAGATTGTCATCACGACCACGATGGTAGAAGACTTGCAAAGATCAAGCTCACCATTCCTAAGTTTAATGGTTCATCAGATCCGGAGGTGTATCTTGATTGGGAGCTAAAGATGGATAAACTTCTTCTCATGTGCCATGATAGTGAGCAAGAAAAGGTAGCCTCTGCTTCATCCGAATTTGAAGGTTATGCGTTGATTTGGTGGCATCAATATCATGAGCTAAGGAGACAAGAAAATCGACCTCGCATTGCTACATGGGATGAGATGAATAATGTCATGAAAAGGAGGTTTGTACCATCTTACTACACTCGGGACTTGTTCATCAAGCTGCAAGGTCTTAAACAAGGTCCGCGAAGTGTTGATGCATACCACCAAGAGATGGAGATTCTTCTGATGAGATGTGATGTTATGGAGACACCTAACCAGTCCATTGCTCGATTTTATAATGGCTTGAATAGAGACGTCTAGAGGATTGTCAATTATCAACAGTACCAGGATCTAGAGGAACTTGTCCATCTATCAAGAAAGGCGGAACAGCAATTAGTTGAAGACAAGATGTATTCACGGGCAACCAATACTTCTACGTGGCGTCAACCGAGCAATAATGTTTCAACCCCGATTCCTCTAATGGATCGACCACACAAAAATTCTTTGACCAAGCCGAATCCGTCATCTACACTGCTTCAACCAAACACCAATGCTTTGACCACCAAGAAGAAGCCTACAGCCAGCACCTCATCCGTTGGTTCTTCTGCTCGCTCAAGCCAAATTATATGCTTTAGATGCCAAGGGTGAGGACATGTGGCATCTCAGTGTCCTAACCAACGAGCTATAATTGTGCACGAAGATGGAGAATATGATTCTCAAAGTGACGAAGACATTATCAAAGACGCTATTGTAGAAGTTGAAGCAGAAGGAGGTTTTTCCTTCGAGCAAGGTCAAACTCTTGTGGTCCAGACCTTGCTCAGTGTTCAACTGATGGAAGCTGAACGAGGACAGCGACATAATCTTTTTCAAACTCGATGTAAGGTCCAAGACAAGGTATGCAAACTCATCATTGATGGAGTTAGTTTTCATAATCTTGCTAGTAAGGAGATGGTGGACAAACTTGGACTTACAGTGCTCAAACATCCTCATCCATACCGCATTAGTTGGCTTAACTCTTGTGGTGAGATCAAAATTACTTCCATAGTAAAGGTTCAGTTTACCATTAAGGGGTATACTGATGATGTCATGTGCGACGTGGTTCCTATGCAAGTTTGCCACTTACTGTTGGGCCGACCTTGGCAATATGATCACAATTCACAGCATTGTGGTCAGACTAACACATATTTCTTCAAGTTCAAGGGCAAGGCCATCAATCTTCTTCCTATGACTCCTGAGCAAATCATATCGGAAAAGATGCAAAAAATTTCTAACAGTACGATTGATGGTGTGAGTGAACCTATGAGTGAGTGCCACATATCGGTGAGAGAGAGCCACAAACCAAATATGAGTGAGCAAAAGAAAAGAGAGAAAGATAGCTTAGCTTTACTAGCTACAAAATCATATTTGAGAGTTGTGAGCAACCTATTGCCGGATTGTTATGTACTCTTGTACAAAGAATCCTTGATTTCTACTAATGACTTAACCGCTCTTCCTAGTGTTGCTACCGCTGTTTTGCAGTCTTATAACAACGTATTTCCAGAAGATGTACCATCTGAACTTCCTCCTTTACGAGGAATCAAGCATCAAATCTAACACCTGGAGCAGCACTGCCAAACCAACCACCAACAGTGATCAAAAAGAACTTGAAAGAGTGGGAAGATTTTTTGCCGCACATGAAGTTTGCGTCCAGCAGGGCGTTACATTCGACCACTCGACTAAAGCAGAAGATTACTGCCAATGCTTACAAGATAGAGCTACCAAGGGAATATGGAGTATGTGCTACATTCAATATCTTGGACCTTTCTCTATTCTTCAGTTCTACACTGTCACACTCGAGGACGAGTCCTTTTTAAGAGATGGAGAATGATGAGGACATCACTGGCACAAGTAGCATTAGAGCTCGACCCAAAGAATATAAAGGATCAATCACTCAAGTGAAGGCCATACAACTACATCAACAGGTGAGTTTGTTCCTTAAAGAATTAAAGTATGATGAGAATATGACGCTACCTAATAGCTCTTATTTAACATTGATCAAGAATAGAGAGGAAGAACATAACAGAAAGAACATAGCCACATATGGGCCAAATAACTTCATCAAATCTGGTTGTACACCTACTGAGTGGAAAGATTATTTTCTAAACTTTCCAACAAGCCAAAGATCACTCAATTCTGTCAAGGATTGCAACCGCTACAACAAAAAGAATTTTGCTCAGCATGCAGTCTGCTGACCAAACGACAGTCCAACTTCAATCAATCACCATTTTCATCCCAGATATCCAATTTGCTTGTGTGAGTACTTTTTGGAAATGTATTCGAATGAACCTTCCAACGCATCACGAATCATTAAATTCCGACATCGTATACAACAACGAGACCAAAAAGAGTAATGACTGCACAGAAGGGAAAAGTCTCGTCCGAATCCAAATCCAACTAGGAGAAGATTTATTCCGAACTTCTTTTATCTTTTATAGTTTGTTCGGATTTTTATTCCATTTTGAATTAGATTTAGATTAGAATTATAGTTTAATTCTTCTATCTTTTGTACATACCACCCTCTATAAAAGAGAGGCATGGTGATAGTTTTTTATATACAAGATAGAAGATATAAGACATTGATATTGAAATTTCAGATTCAAGCCTTAGTTTTAGTTGAAAGTTGATCTGTTCATCCTTTGTTCTTGTGATTTCCTTCGGAATTGCTTGAATGATCTCCGTGATCACCCTATCTGTGTGCCAACTCTGTGCGTGGCCGTGTGGATAGGTAATTTAGAGTGTGGTTGGGCGAATTCATTGATACGCAGGTCCTCGTTCTGCAAGTGGTTCGCTATCTCATTTCGTCAGGTCATACTAGTTATCCAGGTATCTTCAAATACTAGTTATCCAAGTTCTACGTCATGAAGATCGGGCCTCGCTCCGTGAACGTGTCCTTCATCGGCGTGTTCATATCAGGGGCGACGTCGCCCCGGGCCTTGGGGTGGCTCACGCGCGCCCTGACCCCAAAGTTGCCTCTCAGGTCTTTCCGGGCGTACCGTCCGATGCTGTTGCTGGGCCGGGGGTTTTCCGCGCCTTCGCGCACTTTGGCTCGGGACCCTCGGCGGCCTCTTTCCCCCGCTTGTGAGACCCGGGGGTGGGGAGAGGCTCCCTCACCAGCCCGAATGCTTCCGCCACGAAGTTATGGGGAGGACCCTCCCCGATAACATGCACGATGCGCTCGTGCTCGTCGGCGTAGTACCTCCCGAGGAGGTTTTCCGCCTTCTCCCGGGCGGCCGGATACGGCCGGACTACAAGGAACAAAAGTTAGCTAAAATATTGGAAGGACTAAGAGTAAGGGTCACCGGACACTTACGTCGTGCAACCGATCTCTGTGGGGGCCGGTGCACCGAGCACATCTCGATCCCCCTCTTCCCATGCAAGAAGGGTGAGAGCTTGAGGAGCGCGAGCTCCTCGGTGAGGTCCCTCATGGACCTCCGGGCCCGAGTGCCCACCATGTTGCTGAGGAGCTTCAACTCCTCGGTAGTCCAAACAGGGGGCTTGGGGGCGAACGACCGGCAGTAGGAGGGGGCCTGCGGGGAATATGTCACTCTGGAGTCCCGGACCCTGAGATAGAACCACCTCTGGAGCCAGTCCCCCCAGTGCTCCCGGGAGACCTCCACCGGGTACTCCTCTACCCGGGCCGAGAGGAGTTGCATCATGATAGAGCCGAAGGCGGACTTTGGCCCTCCCTTGACCATGTACGAGCCCCTCGCCGAGGGCTCGTACAAGTACCAGAGCAGCCGGAGAGTGGGCTCCCTTCTGGTGGCTGTCTCGCACAACCAGATGAAAAGGCCCATCCGGACGAGGGTGTTGGGCGTCAAGTGGTTGAGCGCCACCCCGTATTCCCGGAGGAACTCCCAGAGCATTGGATGCTGCGGGAGCCGGAGGCCGGCCTCTACGAAGGCCTCGAAGACAACCACCTCCCCGACTCGGGGGCGAGGCGTTGATATGCACACGCCTCGCGTTAAGATGCGTGCATGTAGTTTGGTCCCGATCTTCCGTCGTAGGAGAAATCAGTTGATATATGTGAGTTGTGACCTTTACAAAGGGGCGGCTAACCATGATCAAACACGCAACTAGAAACCGCACAAACGCTAAACCACTCCTCAATTGGTTATCAACCGAGAAAAGCTTGGTTGACCTGTTTATGAAGAACAACTAGAGCAAATCAATATAGAAAAGCAAGAGAAACAGTGGAAGGATAACACTCAATAATCTGAATTATGAGTTGAACATTGAGACTCCGAATTGTACAAATCGGCAACGGCACGAGCATACAATCTGTATATCAACGAAGTCTACCTAAAACTAAGACCATGCCTTTTCTTTTATAGAGGATGGTGTTTACAAAGATAGAAGGTTTAAAACCAGAATTCTAAACTAATTTGAAACAAAATAAAATCCTAACAAACAATGAAAAGAAAATCCCAAGCTACTTTTCACGGATCCGAACAGGACTCATCCCCCTCATGCACTCACCATTGTTTTGGGTGTCCTGGTTGCATACAATGTCGGAATTCAATGATTATTGATGCGTTGGAAATCTCTTTTGATTACCTTTCCAACAAGTTCTAGCACGACCTATTTTGACATATGTGCTGAAATTGGTGATTGGTTGAAGTTACTGGACAGTCAAGCTTGATCGGCAAACTGGATGATCCTCAGGTTGCAACCATGTGTCTTCAGGCTTGATCGCCTGCGACCATTTGTCTTCAGGCTTGATCGGCTGTGACCACGAGCAGTGTTGTGACCTTGAGCAATGCTGCGACCTTGAGCCTTTCTGATCATGTGCAGAGTTCTTCTGATCAATAAGGTCGACGTAACCGTTGGTCGAAGTTGCCAGAAAAGTGTTCATTCTTCCTTGGCAATGAATTGGATTAACAACTTCGTCCAGACCTCCTTCACATGTAACAACAAGCAAAGAGCAATCATTAGGAAATATCATTTGTTCAGTAATTAAATAATTAATTTTCCCAATAAACGAATTCACCTGTTGTCCAAGGCGACGCACATGTGCTCGAGTTAAAACATGTGGATGTGTAGTCGCGATGTCCTCATCACTCCCCTTCTTGAAAAAGAGTCGTCCTCAACTCTTGCCCATTGTTCTTACCCAGGTATGGAGATAAATCAGCAACATTAAATGTATCACTCACTCCATAGGCCTCAGGTAGCTCCAATTGGTAAGCATTATCATTGATCTGGGCAAGAATCTTGAATGGACCATCACTTGGCGGCATAAGTTTGGACTTGCGCTGTTCTGGAAAACGATCTTGACGCAATGCAACCAAACTAGATCTCCATCTTTGAACACAACTTCCTTTCTGCCTTTATCTGCATGCTTCTTATATTGATGTTGCATCTTCTCAATATTGGCTTTGGTCGTCTCATGGGTCTTCTGAATCATCTCAGCACGCTATTCAGCATCAAGATTACTTCTTCGGAAAGAGGTAGAGGTAACAAATCAATTGGCACAGTAGGTTTAAATCCATAGACGACCTCGAATGGACAAAACTTGGTAGTAGAGTACACAACACGGTTGTAAGCGAATTCAATGTGTGGCAAACACTCCTCCCAAAGCTTCAAATTTTGCTTCAAAACTGCTCGTAGCATGGTACCAAGTGTTGGTTGACGACCTCGGTCTGGCCATCAGTATGGGGATGACAACTCGTTGAAAACAACAGCTTCGTTCCAAGCTTCCCCCAAAGTGTCCTCCAAAAGTGACTCAAAAATTTGGTATCACGATCAGAAACAATTGTCTTCGGCACTCCATCGAGACGAACAACCTCACATCACATTCTATACCTTTCTTATATTTGACAACATACGAAAATGATTCAATAAATTCAATCCACTTAGCATGTCTATGATTCAACTTACTTTGGCTATGAATGTGCTTCAATGCTTCATGATCTGAACGTATGACAAATTCTTTTGACCAGAGGTAATGTTGCCATGTTTCTAACACTCTAACCAAAGAATACAATTCTTTATCATAAGTTGAATAGTTCAAAGTTGGACCACTAAGCTTCTCACTAAAATAAGCAATGGGTTTTCTATCTTGCATGAGAATACCTCCAATTCCAATACTGCTAGCATCACATTCTATTTCAAAAGTTTTATTAAAATCAGGAAGTTGTAGAAGTGGTGCATTGGTTAACTTATCTTTGAGCTTGTTGAAAGCGTCCTCGTGCGCCTGTTCCCACTTGAAGGGCATGTTCTTCTTTGTCAGTGTATTGAGTGGGGCGGCGATTGTGCTAAAATCTTGTATGAACCGGCAGTAGAAACCAGCAAGTCCGTGAAAACTCCACACTTGTGTGATTGTTGTAGGTGTAGGCCATGGTCGAATTGCTTGCACCTTCTATTCATCCACCTCAATGCCCTGTGCAGTCACAACAAAACCAAGAAACACGACTCGATCCGTGCAGAAGGTGCACTTCTCAAGGTTAGCAAACAAACATGCCTCTATCAAGACAGCAAAAACTTTGCGTAAATGCCCCAAATGATCATCAAAAGTCTTGCTATAGATCAAGATGTCACCAAAGTAAACCACCACGAAGTGTCCAATAAAAGCACGCAACACTTCGTTCATTAAGCGCATAAATGTACTAGGTGCATTAGTAAGACCAAATAGCATGACCAACCATTCATATAACCCAAATTTAGTCTTAAATGCAGTTTTCCATTCATCACCTAGTTTCATTCTAATTTGGTGGTAACCACTACGCAAATTGACTTTAGAAAAGATGGTCGAACCACTCAATTCGTCAAGCATATCATCTAACCAAGGAATTGGATGATGATAACAAACAGTGATATTGTTAATAGCTCGACAATCTATACACATCCTCCATGACCCATCCTTTTTAGGCACAAGTAAAACAGGAACAGCACAAGGACTTAAGCTTTCATGTACGTACCCTTTGTCGAGTAGCTCTTGTATCTGGCGCTGAATTTCTTTGGTCACTTCTGGATTGGTGCGATATGGAGGTCGATTGGGCAAGGGTTCCCCTGGAATGAGGTCGATTTGATGCTTTATCCCTTGTAATGGTGGTAGACCCGTAGGTATCTCGTTTGGAAAAACGTCCTCAAATTCCTACAGTAAAGAAACAACCGAAACATGCAAAGTAGAGGGTAAAGCATTAGTAGAAAAGAGAGCATTCTTGCACACAAGCACAAAGCACTCTTGGGGATGGGTTTCAAGCTCTCGCATCTCGCGTTTGGTGGCTAATAGAACCTACCCCTTAAGATGAACCTCTCTTTTATTTTCACTCTTTTCTTTCTTTTCTCTCAATTTGGTTTGGTGGCTCTCACTCCCCAATTTGTGACTCTCACTCATCTCTCTTTCTTTTCTCTCACGCTCAGTCCTATCTAAATCATCTTTGAGAATTTCATCCAGAGACATTGGAACCAACGAAACCTTCTTGTTGTGGTGCACAAAAGAGTACTTATTGGAATGCCCATGATGTGTAGTATCCTTGTCGTATTGCCATGGTCGTCCAAATAGTAATGCACAAGCTTGCATCGGTACCACATCACCGTCCACAAAATCAGAATAGGAACCTACAGAGAAGTGGACACGTACCATTGCAGTCACCTTCAACTTGCCACATGAATTGAACCATTGAATGTAGTATGGCTGTGGGTGTGTTCATGTGGACAAGCCAAGCTTCGCAACCATCTCAGAACTAGCAATGTTGTTGCAGCTTCCTCCGTTAATAATGACCTTGCATGAGCGCTGCATGATCACAAACTTTGATTGAAATAAATTGTGGTGCTGCCCCTGCTCTACCTTTTCCATCTGAGAGCTAAGAACACGACGAACAATAAAGCTATTATGACCAGCATCAAAGGTGATCTACTCTGCGTCAGATCCCAACATAACCTGTTGCTCTTCGTAGTCGGATTCTTCTTCGACCTCACTAGCCGATGTGTACTCTCCGTCACCCCGGACGATGAGGGCACACTGATTTGGGCAATCAAGCATGAAATGCCCCTTCCCTTTGCATTTGAAGCACTCTATATCCCTTGTTCGTCCTGTAGAAGTGACCGAGGATGAACTTTTGGTGGGGACAGCAGTGGTCGTCTTGGAATCGGCAACCTTGGATGTTGAAGTAGTAGGGCGGCTCGCGGATTGCACTCAACCAGTGGACGTAGTAGCTCCACCCGCGGGTATCGCACTCCTTTTCTGTGACGTAGTGCTCTTCCAAGGCGTGGTCACACTAGGGTAGCTTCGACCAATTTTGTTGTAGCTTGGTCGTTTCCCTTGTACTTGCCTCTCAGCTTTGCATGCGTAATGAAACAGCTGATCCAAAGAGGTGTAAGTCTGAAAATCAAGGATGTCTTGTATCTCACGATTCAATCCACCCAAGAATCTGGCCATCTTTGCATTTTCCACCTTTTGCACATTAGCTCAAAGCATGCCTACTTGTAGCTCTTGATAATAGTCTTCCACAGATTTGCTACCTTGGTTCAATCTCTGAATTCTATTAAGAAAATCTCTCTCAAAATAAGTGGGTACGAATCTGGACCTCATCAAGCGCTTCAACTCAGCCCAAGTGTGAGGAGCTCGATCTCTTTGGCGGACTTGACTCCACCAAATAGAAGCATAATCAACAAACTCACTGGTGGTGGTGCATACTCGGCGATCTTCTAGATAAAGATGACAACTAAACTTTTGTTCGATGAGCAGCTCCCAATCGAGATATGCTTCTGGATTAAACTTCCCATCAAAGCTGGGGACAGTAAACTTGATCTTTCCCAAAGAGTCATCTCTTCGGCCTTCATGGCGGTGACGTGCATACTCCCCCATACCTCGACGGCTTCGTGCAAGTCGTTGTTAATCAGGATCCAAAACGACTTCCTTATTATCAGCCATATAATCATCTATCTCTCTTCATTGGTGGCTTCGTGGAACACAACGTTCAAGTTCGCCCTTGGTTGACATGGAATAGCCACCGCACCATGATTATTGGCTTCGATTGGATTTTTTTCCTCGAGGGAATCGAAGTGGTGCGTGTTGTCGTGGCGGCGTCCGCTCAACTTGCTCAAGTCGAAGGTCCATCTCGTCAAGACGATTCTCCAAGCCGGTCAAACGATGAACGATCTGTTCGTTCAGCATCCACTCGAAGTGACCCAAGAGTGCTTGAGATCGCGGAGACGATGGGAGCACTGGTGGTCGATCCATGCTTTCCTCAACATCAGGATCACTTTCATGCAACGAACCTCATGAACCCTTTGATCCTGCCATGGTTAGTAAAAACAAGAAACACAAAAAAATTTCCTACCAACTACTGAATGTATGTGGCACTCTCAACCTCACCAACCTTACCAACCGAAGCTCTTACCCCTCTTATTGTCTGCGACCAGCTAGGTCATGATAACCAGAAAAGGAGATAATTATAGTGATTGCAATGTGAGGTACGCACAGACCAATGGTGAATATGTGGAGTTGTAGGTACGAAAAATATTTTGTGTATCAAAGGAAAACAATAAGTTATCTTAGAAATTGCGAAATTGAATACTAGTTCACACGAGTACTAGTCCTAATTGCTGATCAAATGATGAAAGGCTTCACTTCTAGCAACAGGCTATAGTACTTCACAAGATTTTCTCTTTTTCTTTATTTTGACTGAATGCTCTCTTCTTTTTTTTTTTACACTCTTTTTTTTAACTCTCTTGCCTCCTTTTTGGTATGTTTGTTTTAGGATTCGTGGCAAGATGCAAACTATTAAACTCAGTAGCAAAGACTCAATCTAACTTTGGATTTTTGGTCAACAAGATTAAGACCAGCAACTAGACACAACTCAACGGAACGAAAACTCAATTAAGCAAATTGAAATCAACAGATTGACAGCAACAACGGGCTTGGAAACTTTTTATTTTTGTCTGGAAATTTTCTGGACTCTAGGTAAAAAAAATCAAACAACCAAACTAGGGATAAATGAATTCCTACCAGCAACGTGAGCTCTGATACCAACTGATATGCACAAGCCTCGCCTTAAGATACGTGCATGTAGTTTGGTCCCGATCTTCCGTGGTAGGAGAAATCCGTGGATAAATGCGAGTTGTGACCTTGACGAAGGGGCGGCTAACCACGATCAAACACGCGACCAGAAACCTTACAATTGCTAAACCACTCCTCAATTGGCTATCAACCGAGTAAAACTTGGTTGACCTATTCACGAAGAGCAACTCAAGCAAATCAATAAAGAAAAGCAAGAACAACAGCGGAAGGATAACACTCAATACTCTGAATTATGAGTTGAACATTGAGACCATGCCTTCTCTTTTATATAGGATGTTGTTTAGAAAGATAGAAGGTTCAAAACCAGAATTCTAAACTAATTTGAAACAAAATAGAATCCTAACAAACTATAAAAAGAAAATTCCGAGCTACTTTTCATGGATCCGAACAGGATTCGTTCCCCTCATGCACTTGCCATTGTTTTGGGTCTCCTGGTTGCATACAATGTTGGAATTCGATGATTCTTGATGTGTTGGAAAGTTCTTTCGATTACCTTTCTAACAAATTCTAGCACAACCTATTTAGATATATGTGCTGAAATTGGCGCTTGGTTGAATTTGCTGGACAGTCAAGCTGATTGGCAAACTGGATGATCCTCAGGTTGCAACCATGTGTCTTTAGGCTTGATCTGCTGCGACCACGAGCAGTGTTGCGACCTTGAGCCTTTCGAATCATGTGCAAAGTTCTTCTGATCAATTAGGTCGACGTAACCATTGGTCGAAGTTGCCCGAAATGTGTTCATTCTTCCTTGGCTATGAATTGGATTAACAACTTCGTCCAAACCTCCTTCACATGTAACAACAAGCAAAGAGCTATCATTAGGCAATATCATTTGTTCTGTAATTAAATAATTAATTTGCCCAAGAAACAAATTCACGTGTTGTCCAAGGCGACGCGCATGTGCTCAAGTTAAAACATGTGGATGTGTGGTCGTGATGTCCTCATCAGGCCTGGTCTCCTTCTTCGGGGGGATCCAGACATCCCCATCCACGAGGACCCCCCACTCCACGCGGGACTCTAAGTCCCCCGAGGTGAACTCCAAAGCCCAGAGGAAGTCCGCGGTGACTTCCTCCGGGGGCACATCGGTGGCTTTGGCACGGCCTTTTGGCACCATGTGGTTTGTCGGTGGCTAGGCTTCCGGGAGCGAAGTTTCTGGAGGCTAGGTTTCTGAGAGCGAAATTTCCGGAGGCTAGGTCGCCGGGAAGCTAAGTTTCTGAGGGACTAGGTCGCCGGGAGAGGCTTACAGTGCCGGTGAGAAATTGGAGGCTGAGGCTCGGATGTGAGCTCTTCGGGCCCCCCGAGGCCCTACTTATAGTGGCCAAGCGCGGCCCTGATGGGCGACACGTGGCCCCTCGGGATCAATCGGGGCCGCCCATTTCAAACATCGCGCGCAAACCTAAGAGACGTGAATCGAGGCCCGCACAAAGCCATCATGACCAACGGCGTGCGCTAATCGAGGCCCGCGGCGTCATGATGATCGGTGGCGCCACCATAAATGCGTGGCGCAAAAACCGAAGCGTCTCCAAGCGCCGGAGACCTTCTTCGGGGAGATGTTCCTAGTGATGTAGACCATCCCCTCCGGGGACTTAGGGCATGTCTCCAGAGGGCATGGGGGGCTGCTGTCGGGGGAAATCTCCACCCGATCAATCCTGGTGATAACGCCCCGAGGACCGTGTCCCAGGCACCACCACTAGCCCGGTGGGAAGTGCCTCGGAGACCATGTCCCGGGCGCCGACACTGGCCCTGTGAGAAGTGCCCCGGAGACCTCGTCCCGGGTGCCGCCATGTGCCCGGGGACCAGGGCCCCTGTGACCCGTCCCGGGCGCCACCATTTTCCTGGGGATAAGGGCCCCCGATGACCCGTCCCGGGCGCCGCAATTTGCCCGGGGATAAGGGCCCCCGGTGACCCGGTGCCCCCCCGGGAAGGAGGGCCCCCGGTGACCATGTCTCGGGTGCCGCCACTGGCCCGGTGAGAAGTGTCCCGGGGACCATGTCCCGAGCGTCGCCTTTTGTCTCGGGGACAAGGGCCCCCGGTGACTGCCTCGGGCGTCACCATTGGCCCGAGGACAAGGGCCCCCGGTGACTCGTCCTGGGTGAAGGCCGCGGGGGCCTCCTGCGTATGGTCACGTGGGGATCAAGTGAGGAGCGCCTCGGGAATTGGAAAGGACACTTGTCAAGCATCCGAGCACCCCTAGCCAGCAGAAGGACATTGATACCCCTCGATCCGACAGCTGTAGCCGGGATAGTCTTGTAATTTGCATCTTTTGGGCCTATATATGCCCTTGTACCCCTCTCTTATAACCGGGGACAACTCATTATCATCAATACACAAAAACGAATAGGCATGCTTAGGAGCACTCCCCCGCGAGAGAGCTCCCCTAGCCAACCCTTGTTGGGAGCACGTCGACAGGACTAGAGTCTCCACTGAGGCCCGAACCTATATAAATCCTTGTGTAACTCTCTGTGTTGGTGCGATGGGAGAGGACCGGTCACGCGGTCAACTCGCGTCTCTTTTCATTCGCTAGGAACCTCTGTAGAACCTGCCGGGGTATTCGCAATACCACGACATGCCTCTTGATTGGCTCTGTGAGATTGTCCTCGTACGTGTGACAGAAATATTTTGTTTAAGAGGAAAGCCTGTTAGAGACAGTTTTAGACCGGCTGGAGTAAAGAGCAAGGGAGAAGAGGTGGAGATGGACTAGAACTGGGCCCATCTATAGAGTCCAACATAAGAGAAAAGGATTGTAAAAATAAAGGAGATTAAGAGAAAGAAAAAAATTAATAATATATGTTTTTGAATTTTATGTTGTTAAGGTCTGAAATACCTTGTAAGATTTTCAACGCCACTTACTTTCTAGGATTTCATAAACACTTTACATTAGGGCTCTGTATCAGGCACAATTACTTTGTTCTTAATTTACTTAAATTTTCTTTGATCTGTGGTAGGTATTTTGCTTAGCAAATGTTTTATTCATTGGAATAGAATCGACGCAGGCAGGAGGACCTACGGAAGCTAATAAACTTTTCTCTTTTGTGAACTGAGGCAAGTCGAATTCAATTGATGATGTTGTGATATTCATATTTGTTATTTATAAATGGTATGTGCAATCTATGATATTGTTGATGATACAACAAAAAAATTTATGTTTTAAAGAAATCAAATCAAATTAATGAAATGTGTTGTATATAAAGTGTGATGCCTCTAAAATTAGGAAAGAACAATTTGGAATGTGATAAATTTGGAAGAAATGAAGGGTTTTTGGAAGAAAGGAAAGTGATCTATGTTTATATGGAAACTAAGAATTGGAATGTGATTCGAAAAGATTGATCCCATGAGACTATAAATAAGAGAGATTTCAACTATTGAGAACATAAGAAATTCGGGACGAACCTGGTGAGAGGAAGAGATGTCATCATCTGACACCTCTTCTCCTTCCTGAAGGTGTGTGTTGTGTTTTACTCTCCTAAGAAAGATGAGGGTTAGATTAGTTTTAAGAACCAAAGATCTTTTGTAATTATTTTATTTGTAATTTAGTCTCTGAAGTGGTTTCTTATTAGTTTCTAGACTTTAGATCTGTAGATTTGGGCATAGATCTGAACTCTAGATTCCTAGTAAGCCTTGAAACTTTAGATTGAAGTCTTGCGTAAATTTTATTTAATTATTTAGTAGTTATTTATTTATTTTTCATCTAAAATCGTCAGATCCGCCACCAGACGCCAGAGCAGCTTTTGAGGAACAATTTCCGGATTCAATAACCAATTAAGGCAGGCTATGTACACCATTCTTGATGCATATTTTACCTATTATGCATTATTTATTTTGATTATAATATATTATTATTTTATACATTGAAATTGCATGTTTTTAATGAAAAATAATTGAAAGCATGTATAAGTTGATTTAATGGCATTTACATCAATAGTGTTTTGGATCTGTGGTTAAGATTTGTTGTTGGGATCTGTGGTCAAGATCTGTTGTGGAGATCTGTTGTTGCAAGTTAATCTGTGGTTGTTGTTGTCGTAAAAGGTTATAAAACTATGTTAGTTAATAACAACTTGGTGAGTGTCCAATGCTTATTCCGTAACCACGATAGTTCTAGGATGGGGCGGACTGAGTTCAGTAACCCTGTAGGAAATATAACCCGCATGGTTCTCTGGTAGTTATGGTGGAAGTTGAAGTAGTAGGGCTGTGCCTTACTACAAAGCCTTGTGCGTAGTCGGTGTGTGCGCAATGTCCGTGCGGGCTCTATATTCCCTTATATGGCTAAAGACTTTGTTTCCTTAGTACCAGTCATGCGTTAAAAGAAACGTAGAAAGGCACGTATGGCGTCGACTGTTGTGTCTAAGTGATGCTGTGGTGTGGAACACCTCTGCAGAGTAAATTAAGTATGAATTTTCACCAACAAGTACGATAGTCTCACTAATAGAAATTCAAATTGTTAAAAGTTGGTTTTTATATTAATTTTCTGTTTTACAAAATTCATGTGCATCTAATTCAGTGTTGGAACCCTGATCGTTTGTTGTATTAATTGTTCATGAGTTGTTCTGTGTGCATAATTATAAGTAAGTAAATATATCTTGTTTTGCTGAATCTCAAAGACTCACAGCTATAGTTGTACGGTGGTGTATGCAGACACTTCAGAACCATACCAAATGGTGGGACCAGACGATGATAGTTTTAGAAACCACCAAAGACAGGATCTATTCTTGGAGAATACTTAGTTTGAAGAGTATTGACGTTTAGTTTGATAATTTTATTTCTTTAAATTTTATTTCAATAATTTTTGTAAGATGATTTTAAGTTTTGAATAAAGAGTTTCTTTATCCGCTGTGCCAATACATCTGTGTTTCCATTCTGTATCAGAATACGTACGAGTATGACTCAAATGTATTTAGGAGATGTTAAAATCTCCCATACCCCTAGTTCAAGGCGTTACATAAAGTATGCAATGTTTTGTCTACACAAAATTGTTAGTTGGTGGAGCAATTATAGATTCAGTTAAATTGGTGGATAGTGAAGCTTTGTACTATGATTGTTTGTTATGTCAGAGCTCCTCTACATAGGAATAATACTATAAGGCTCAACCAATTGGTGCTAACATCTTGTGTCGTCTTGTCATACTATCAGACCTACTATGGAATTGAGCTGAGTCAATCAATATGTTCAAAAACTTGCCTCCACAAAGATACATTGCATACATGTGAGATGGGAGAGTAATTGTGTGAATGAATGTGTGATTCTTGAGTGAGTAATACCTGCAGGCAACAGATGAGTTGTGAGGTGAGATTGGAGTGGCCTAAAGACACATTGAGTGCAGTAGAGAGCTGAGAATCACTAGGGACCTACCGGATGAAGGTTAAGTGCATGAATTAGATGAAAACTTTGTTCTCTTAATCAAGTAATTTTTTTTAAAGAAGTATCAGATTGACCTGACAATTCAGTTAATGGTTTTTATGTGTAAAATAATACACGTCTGCAAAGTGAAAAAACATGAATATTTATCCTACTTCTAAGTTGAGAGTGGCGACGATTATGATTTATCTATGTTAGAAACATCAATAGTGTATTATAGAAACAATTGTTTTCATTCTTTCAAATCAAAAACTTAAAATATGAACTGTATAATTCATTGACTATGAGATAGATCATTCCGATTTATTATCTTCTCAATTTGTTTAATATGAAAATACTCATTCTTGCTAACTTATAATCTAAACTTATGGAGCCCACTGGTACACCGGACAAAGATCTTTTGAGCAACAAGGTCGTCTACCCAAACCAACACAAAACGACGGAGGACATTTATCAGTAAGGCGCCGTGCAGAACTTAATGTGATGGTCCGGAGCAAGCAGGCTTAATGATGTTAAGGAGCAAGGAGGTTGGTCCGAACCACCTCCAGAAGATATAAACACATTTTGCTAGGAGATTTCCAAGTACAGTAATAGTATTAAAGAAAAAAAGTGATGGTTTGTATCAACTTTCGTGTATCTATACTCAATGTTGTAATATTATATGGATAAATGTGATATAAGCTCATTTATAAGTCTGTTATATTACTTTAAAGTGACAATTTCCAAAAAAAAGCTCGACATCCTCGAAAAACGTGCAACCAACTGCGATGTCCGCCTTGTTGCGGGTGTGACATTGGCTCAACCTCCCGTCCAAAAATAACTTAGCACGTAATACTGGGAGAACACCAAATTTCTTTTGCTCCTTGGTTGTGTTATTGTTTTAATAGTTGAGAAAGCATATCAGGAATATTGATCAATGATTGCAAATCTGTAAGGTTTGTTTGAGTGTGCATTTGGTCAGTTCTGACCATTTTTTCTCATGATTAAACAGCTAGGACGATCTTCCTCTTACGTATTCGAAAGATAAACTTTTTATCTTATTTCTTTCCAAACAATTTTGGAGTTTTTGGCTAACTTCCATTCCAAAAAAAATTCAATAACACAATCCGTTTGGATCTCTTGCTCATGAGGATAAACTTCTTTCTAATCTAATTGTTTGGCAAACAGAACTATTTGGTAGTTATGTTTAATCTTTATTTTGTAGATTAAATTTCTCAAATAGACAAAAAAAAAATCCTAGCCCACGATGAAAAATTAAATTTCCTTCCTGTCTTGACCAACCCTTGTTTTCTTAAGTAGAGTCATTTTTATTTCTCACCATATTTTAATATGAGCTGTACAATACAAAGAAATGAAATATTTAGGAGTTATTATTAATCAGTGAAAATGTATTTTTATTTTAGGTTTTTGGACAAAGAAACACTATTTTTTTTCTCAGCAAAACTTGTCCAGATGAATTAGTTTGCCCATACAAACAATAACTTAAGTTGGCAAAAAAAACAACAAACGGACCATTTCTCTTGCTGCATGGTTGTTCTATTATATCAACCGTTACCAAAACAACACTTATATTAGTTCCCTACAAAACTCAAATTAACTGGTAATCGTTACACATGCTATATTATAAACCCATATAAATCTCCTTAATTAATTAGAAGAACCGGAAGAACACATTAATTAGCAGTGGTAAATATATAAAAAAGCAACAAGCAACATCAAATCAATATGGAGCCCTCAGCAATGGTTGCGTTAGTCGGACGCATCGTGGGCCCACTTATCATTCTCATTTGCCGCCTCATCGACTGCCTTCGGAATCCGCACCGGCGGCCGAGGAGGTCGGTGAGGGTGCGGGGTGCCATGGTAAAAGATTGATGTATGTGTGTCTACCTATATATATACATATGAAAAGAAAAGAAAGTTATGTATATGTTTGTGTTGTTTCTTTTGGATATATGCTAATGGATCTATTTGAATACACGATTGAAAAGATATTTTATATTGTTTGATTCAACAGGGGGTTCTTTTTAATATATGTACATGAGATGGTTATTAGAGCTTGTTGACATAGATTGTGGAAACTTTTCCTCCAAAACACTTGTGCCCGAGATCGGCACAACAAAGCCGCCTTGCGGGGAAAAATGGGAAAGGCTTTTTAATTTCTGTTCCGGTGGATCCATGAGTGAGCCATCCAACTGGCGCACGTAAACAATCACGTCATACTTAGCAAAACCGGCAAATATGTCGTAATTGAAATATTCTACAAAGTAAAGTGGTCCATTGTATCAAATTCTAGTAAATGTACCTGTTGCAAAAGGATATTAAAGTTGAGGGATCTATTATAACAAATTCTAGTAATGCAAAATAGAAAGGTATCCATTGCAATTTTTCCTTTTAATATAAGAAAGATCGCTTATATGGTACTGAATTTTAGTGCCTAATATAATATGTTATTAATTTTTGAACTCTTTCTTATATGTTATTGAATTTTTATTACCTAATATCATATGTCATTTTTGACCGATCAATTCAGCAAAATGACAAAAATACTCCTGTTAGTTGAGACATAATCATGATATTAGATAAATAGAAAGACTACAATACAAAATTTCTAATTTTTGAAATTTTGTGTTAGTGTTTTCAAAAATTGGAAATTTTGGGTTTCAGCTTTTTTATTTATTTAAAATCATGATTAAGTCTTAACTGATAGGGGTATTTTGATCATTTTTCCGAGTTGACCGATCAAAAATGACGTATAACATTAGACAATAAATATATTGATTATGTTAACTATGTGATTTAAAAATCATATCATGTTTACTTATAATTGTTGCGTAAATATGGTCCGTTGGGAATGGAGTAACCCAAAAATTTCTACATATTTTATGGCGATGGTTTGATTCGTGATAGGTGAAACGGTGTAGATATAAGCCATTGCAAATATTTCATGGCCAATTTGAACGTACATAACACATCTTTCACCGATCTTAAGTTATGGATACTTAGTTTGTTTGGCGAGAGTGTAAAACATGAGACAATTCAAGTAGAGGGGCTCATTGTGAAGGAGATAGCCAACGGCCTATACTAGGTGTTGCGCGAACTGAAAGGGAACAACTCGTGGGGGTCGTTTGTGAGGAGAGTGAAGGACCCTGATGGCGGTTTGGGCGGTCAGTTTTTTGTTTATGTCTAGTTCTGTGACTTAGAACTACCGGAGGGTGACGTTGGAGCCGACCCTAGTAGTGGCGCATGGGCAGGAGAAATGAATGCATCGATTTCGCCAACATTCTGGGCTAATGACTGGTCAGAAGCTTTTTACCACACACGTATTGATGTGTGTGAGTTCTTGGAGGGTCTTGGAACTATGTCTGACGAAGATGACGAAGACAACTTGACAGACTCCGAAGCATCTGAAGACTCTGATGAAGATCATTTCAGGACCGCCCAACAATGGATTGATGAATCTGGATTTAGTTCGGCAGTGCTGTCGACAGACCAAAACTCAAGATGGTTTCTTGAGCTAAGTAGCATCCAGCTGGAGCAAGAGTTTCAAACGAAAGATGTGCAAAATGCCATGGCTAGATGATGTTGCATGTCTTACACCAAACTGTCCATGGAGGGTTCGTGCCATGCAACCAAAGGATGACATTAATTTTGTGGTCATGAAAGTTAACGCCCACACATGTGAGCTTACTGAGGCATTGGATAGCCACAGAAACATGATTGCAGCATATGTAAGCAATATCATCCAGCCCGCAGTGTGGGAGAACGTATCGATAATGCTAAGAGAGATTATCAAGCAAGTGGCAGATCGATGTGTTTATCATATCAGCTACAACAAGGCATGGAGAGCAAAGCAGAAAGCAATTGAGGACATATACGGCACATACGATGATGCATACAACACAGTGGTGCGGTTTCTTTGAAACGTCGCACTAACGAACCTAGGCACATTTGTGGATATGCTCGATCAGACAGCTATTGCCCCGGATGGCAATGCCATAGAGAACACAAAATTTCTACACCGTTTGTTCTAGGCATACCCGCAGTGCATAGAGGCATTCACATGGTGTCAGCCGGTGTTATGTGTGGATGGCACATTTTTGACTGGGAGGTACAAAGGGACACTATTGATTGCGGTTGCTGCAGATGCTAACAATCAATTGCTTCCATTAGCATATGCATTTGTAGAAGCCGAGAGCACAGAAAGTTGGTTGTGGTTCTTGGTGAATGTGAAGCGAGCGGTTGTAAAGGATTGTGAGAAGATCGGCATTATTTCTGATCGACACAGAGGCTTGCTCAGAGCCATTGAGATCATGCAGGGCGCTCTCGATCCACTTTACAAGTGGGAGAACGTAGTGAGCCGTTGATGCATGCGACACCTTGCAGCCAACCTCTTCACCAAATTCCAGAGAAAACAAATCATGGACCTATTTAAGAGGCTATGCTTGCAGAACCAAGTGAGAAAGTATGACAGTATCGTTGAGAAGCTCGAGTTGACACTGAAGTACACGGCTAATAAAGGGTTCGAGGCCGGCGATGGGGATGTGTAAGCAACTTTTCACAGTGGATCAGTGACAAAGAGAAAGAGAAGTGGTCGTTGCTGCATGACGAGGGTGGGGGCAAGGTATGGCATTATGGCGACAAATCTATCTGAAGTTTGTAACTATGTTCTAAAGGGGGTGCGATGCTTACCATTGACCGCGATTGTGGAGATGACAACAGAAGCCTTGCAACCGAGATGCTGGTCGACGATCCATTTAGAACCTTACCGGATGTGATGCAGAATACATCAATTTCCGGATAAATAAGGTCCAGACGCATGACGTGGAGATCATCAACTGATTGCACAAGATAATTTCAGTCCTACTGCTCCAGAAGCGGGTTAATGGACATCTCAGAGCCGGTAGGGTACACGGAGTCATTCTGGAGGATGTTGTGGAGTGTGTTGTTTCTAGACTCTTAATCTTGATTTTGATGATAAATGACAACAACTGTCTTAGACTAATCTATTTTCCTTAAGTATAATCAATAAGATTAGGTAAAAAGAAGAAATGTCAAATGGGAGTCAAAAGGTCGCGGTGTCGCCCAAGGTCGCGAGCCAAGGTCGCAACGCGCAAGGTCGCCAAGAAGGAAACAGCAAAGACCTAAGGTAAGTGCTTGTTTATTGTACAGGTCTTGGAGTTTGGAGTTTGACTGGTTTTATAAGAAATTCTTTTTTAGTTTAACCGTACTATTAAGAGAGGTTGCAAAATCTCTTTTAGTTCTGACAAAAACTGAGAAACTCTTAGGTCATATGTTGCATTCGCATTCATTCACAATCTTGGTCAAGAATCTCAAAGAGGAACTGAAACTTGTCTTTTCAGTACTGTTCATTTGATCAAACACTATTCATTCGACCAGTATTCAACCAGAGGTCACACGAGCACTATTCATTTGACCAGACACTGTTCATTCGACCAAGTACTGTTCATTCGACCAGTAACACTGTTCATTCGACCAGAGGTTCCAACGGCTATTTACTAGCCGTTAGAGGTCGAAGCTGGCTGTTAGTTGGCCTGATTTCTTTCCTTATCGACCACAACGGCTAGTTAAGAGGTTAGACTATAAATAGAGGTGCTTTGAGCAGTATTCTCACACATTCAAAAACACATCTCATGCTACATTCTCATACGCTTTGTTGAGCAGTCCCTGTACACACCTTTGAGCATCCTTTCTATTCGTTTTGAGCAGTTTTTAGAAGAAGTTTTTGAGCAGTTTCTGTTCACTTTTGGAGTAGATTTTAAGCAATTTTTGAATAGATTTTTGATCAGTTTTTACAAACCTTTTTTAACAGATTTTTGATCAGTTTTTACAAACATTTTCGAACAGTTTTTTATGCAGTTTTTTGAGCAGTTTCTGTTCACATTTCCGAGCAGTTTTTTAAACAGTTTATTGAGCAGATTTCTCTACTGTTGTGATCAGTTTTATAAACACTTTTGAGCAGATCTTTGAGCTGTATTTGAGCAAATTTTTGAGAAGCTTCTGTTCACAATTTTGATCAGTTTTATAAACACTTTTGGGCAGATTTTGATCAGTGTTTATAAGCTTTTTTTGAGCAAAACTAAGAGATATAATTTTTGATATATACTTGAGCCCAAGTGATAAAATCTTGATCTTTTGATCAAGTATCATTTATTGTGATTGAGAGAGATCTTCTGAGAGCATTCATTTTTCATCATTTGCATCCTTAGAAGTTTCTCGGTATTTGTTGGGGGTCAAGAGAAGATCTTGCAACTTGTTACTCTTGGTGAACACCCTCACCTAGACGGTTTGGAGGCGTGGCCGTTGACCTCTCCATTAACAGAGATTGTCAGAGAGGCTCGGCATATTTTATGAAAGGCACCGGTGCTCGCCTATCCAGAGTGGAGAAGGAGCAACCTTAGTGAAAAATATCCTCCATGGATATTAAAGCAAGACTCATTCATTTGAGTGCTTCAACGAGGAGTAGGAGAGACCAGGCGAGTCTTCGAGACCTCGGGATAAATCATTGTGTTTGTCTTTCTTACTCTTTCTCAGTGTAAAATATTATTAAATTGTTTTAGTCAAAAAGTTTTAAAGCCTCCTATTCACCTCCCTAGTCGGTATCCTTGATTCTACACGTGGTATCAGAGCGTGGTCTCTCTTTTGAGTAGGCTTCACCGCCTAGAGAGAGGATGGCTTCAAATGTGGGTTTTCATCTTGGTCACACCAGGCATGCGCCTATCTTTCATGAGACTAACTATCCCTATTGGAAAGTACGCATGACGATTTTTCTAGAGGCTATGGGGCTTGATGTTTGGGACATTGTTCAGATTGAGTTTACTCCTCCGGTTGACCCGGCAAATCACTCCGATGATGATAGGAGAAAACTCCACTTAAATGCCGTGCCAAAAATGCTCTCTTTGCCGGCTTATCCCAAAATGAGTTCAACCGCGTGAGCAACCTTACCACCGCTCACAAAGTTTGGACCACCCTCGAGGAGATATATGAGGGCACCACTAGGGTCAAGGAGGCAAAATTGCTAATAGTTAGGCAAAGATATGAGACATTCACCATGTCACCAACCGAGTCCGTGGATTCCATGTTCACTCGGTTGAACAACATTGTGAATGAGCTCAAAAGACTTGGAGTTGTTTTTAGTAACATTGAGATTGTAAGAAAATTGCTTAGGGCTCTTACGGAAAGTTTTGACACTCTTGTGACGGTCCTCACCAACATAGACTTATCATCCACCACACCTACCGATCTCTGTGGGAACCTCATCACCCATGAGATGCATTGGAAGGAGAAGAAGGAGGCGACCGAATCATCAGAGACGAAAAAGAAGAACTTGGCATTCAAAGCCAACTGTAAAGGTGATTCAAATAATGGCTCCTCTGATGAGGATCTAGCCCTTCTTGTAAAGAACACCAAGAAGCTTCTTCGGAAGTTGCACAAGAAGGGAGTCAACATCGACACAAGACCAAAGGGGTCAAAGCAAGCAAACTTCAAGGACATCATATGTTATGAATGTCATGAAAAGGGACATATAGCTTCAAGATGCTCAAATAAGAACAAGCCTTGGGATAAGAAGAAGAAAGATCCTAAGAAGAAGAAATTCCTCAAAAACAATGGCGGAAACCAAGAAGCATGCTTCGGAGAATGGATGTCCAGAGAAGAGAGCTCCGATTCCGACTCCGATGATAAAGAGGGTTGTTCCAAGAAGCTAGCCAAATTAGCTCTTGGCAACAACAACACATCGACAAGTTTATCCTTTTGCCTGATGACTAAAGGTGATGAAAAGGTACATTCTTTTGACCCTTCATATGATGATCTAGTTGAAATGATTAGTGAATTAAATGATGCATTTGGAATCACAAAGAAGAAGTATAGAGTACTTAAAGAAGAGCACTCTTCTTTACTTGCTATTTACTCCGATTTAAAATAATCTTATGAAGGTCTTCTCATTAAGAATCTCACTAACTCATCAACTAAGGTACATAGATGTAGTTGTTTCTTGTGACTTAGTTGATGATACACCAAATGTAGTCTCTAAAATTGATATGCCAACTAGTTGCAATGATTTAATCGATATTCCATACTCATCTAGTTCTACTAATAAAGATTTGCAATGCCATGAAATAATCTTAAATGAAAAAAATGAACTAAAGGCTGAAATCAAGAAACTTAGTAAAGGTTTAGAAAATTATTACAAAGGGAAGCATCTCGTGATCTTCTTCTTAGTGAACAAAAATGCTCATTTAGAAACGAAGGACTTGGATACTTTCCAAAGAAAGAAAATGAACCAAACACAAAAACTATTTTTGTAAAAGCATGCAACAAATTTTGTTATTGATGTCATGAAATTGGTCATTCATATGATGCTTGTCCTTTAATGACTTCAACTCATTTTGATGCATGCTACATGCTTAAGAGGTCAAAGAAAGGATATGTGATACCAAAGTTTGTTGGAGCACCCATGCTAGCTAAAAAGAAGAAATCTATTTGGGTGCCCAAAGCTTTGATTGCTAACATCAAAGGACCCAAAAGGGTTTGGGTACCTAAAAAGACTTAATTCTTTTATTTTTGTAGGTGAACTACAAGACCGATGGAAAACATTGGGTGCTAGATAGTAGATGCTCCGAACACATGACCGGTAACAAAAGTTGTTCACCTCATTGGAAGATAACTTAAGTGAAAATCAAAAGATCACCTTTGGCGACAATCGTCAAGGAAATGTGGTAGGCTTGGGGTAAAATTGCTATATCTCATGATCTTTCAATTTCAAATGTTTTACTTGTTGAATCATTCAATTTTAATTTGTTATCCATTGCACAAATTTGTGATCTTGGTTTTCGTTGCATATTTTCTCCTAAAAATGTTTTAGTTGAAAGTTTAAAAGAAAACTCTTTGATCTTCAAAGGTTTTCATTTTGGAAATCTCTATCTTGTTGATTTCAACTCAAAAGATGCATCTCTTTCAACATGTCTTATTTCTCAAACATCGAAGGGTTGGCTTTGGCATAGAAGACTTGTACATGTTGGAATGCATCAACTTAAAAAGATTTTAAAACGTGATTTGGTAGTTGGCTTGAAGGATGTGAATTTTGAAAAGGACAAACCTTGTAGCGCCTGTCAAGCGGGCAAGCAAGTAGCTACTTCACATCCAACCAAGCGCATTCTTTCAACTTGCAAACCATTGGAACTTTTGCATATGGATTTGTTCGGCCCTGCTGAACGTCAAAGTATTGAAGGAAATAGTTTTTGCTATGTTATTGTTGATGATTTCTCCAGATTTACTTGGGTGTTTTTCTTAGCTCACAAATCTGAAACTTCCTCTTATTTTAAAAGATTTGCAAAAAGAGCTGAAAAGGAATTTGAACTCCCCATCAAGAAAATCTGTAGTGATCATGGTGGAGAATTTCAAAATTCTGATTTTATTGATTTTGTGATGAGTCCGGAATCAAACATGAATTCTCTGTGCCCTACACACCTCAACAAAATGGTGTTGTAGAACGGAAGAATCAGACATTGATTGAAATGGCTAGAACAATGCTCAATGAGTACAAGAGGCCTACCCAGTTTAGGGCAAAGGCAATTTACACAGCATGTTATGCCATCAATCGTCTTTATACCCATCCGCTTTTGAACAAAACTCCTAATGAACTGATTATAGGGAGAAAACCAAACATTTCATATTTTCGAGTCTTTCGTTGCAAATGTTATATTCTTAAAAAGCACATGCATCTTGGAAAATTTCAAAGACGTGTTGACGAGGGTTTTCTAGTTGGCTATTCATCCACTAGTAAAGCTTATCGGGTTTTCAACACTACAGCAGAATGCATTGAAGAATCATGCACTACTACAGAAATGTATTCCACTAACCCATATCTTCTAACGGTTATAAGCAATCTGGAAAAAATCCAATAGAATAGGACCACAACGGCGGAGAAGAGGATTTTTACTATCGGTTACACACTGGTCCACAGTTAGTGAAATGCAAAATATTTTTTACTATCGGTCATTACTGTACAAACCGATATAATATATGAAATAGTACTATCGGTTTTCCATTCATAACTGATAGTAAAATTACTCACTTTATACTATCAGTTAGTGACGTACCAACCGATATAATATATTAAGTAGTACTATCGGTTTTTCATCCGTAACAGATAGTAAAATTACGCACTTCGTACTATCAGTTCGTACTGTACCAACCGATATAATATATTAAACAGTACTGTCGATTTTTCTCGCATAACTGATAGTGAAATTACTGACTTTTTACTATCGGTTATTACTGTACTAACTGATATAATAGAGTACAGTTTACTATCGGTTATATAAAACAAACCGATAGTAAAATGACGTCATATAAACCAATTGTTATGACAGCGGGGACCTTATTTTACTATCGGTTTGTGTTTTTGAACCGATAGTAAAATTGTACAACTTAATTAGGTCGACCTCTGCTCTGCGCTCTGCATGTTGGAATCATTTCTACCGTATGTGCATCCACGCTCCAAGCTAGAGTGATATGGAGAAGCTATCTGAGAGGTTGATAATTCCATCCCCCTCAGTATTGCCATCTTCTCATCACCTCTCTCTCTCTCTCTCGATCACTCTTTCAGACTCTCCCTCTCTCTCTCTACTTGCAATTCATTAAACTAGATACATGTAGCTCCAAACTAGCTAGAAGGCTAGATTGGCTAGCTAGCTATAGCTTGCTGAAGTTAAGCAGCTAGCTAGCTGGCTCTTCCAATTAATGCATCAAGGTAATTAGGGTTTCATATATACAAATCCATTTAATGTAATTAAGTAGCTGTACACACATATGGCCTAGCTAATTATGTTTCATGCATATATGCATGCCCTGAGTCATTAATTATTTATTTCAATTTGTCAATTTTGTGAAATAATTTAGATGGACCGAGAATATTGGATGTATGGAATAAAACGTACTACTGTTGAGTATTTGGAGGGTGTGAATGGGTTTATTAAATTTGCTGAGCAAGAAAAGGCGAAGAAGGGAGAGAAATATATGCATTGTCCTTGTATAGATTGTATGAACTTAAAAAGGTTCGGCAACTCTGATCAGATTAGGAGTCATTTGATTCGTCGTGGTTTTAACACACGCTATACCCGTTGGATATGGCATGGTGAAGATCTTGAGGAAACGAGCACCGCTACCAGTCAGCAGCACCCGGAAGTGGATTGCAGTAATAATGATCATGATCAGAACATTGGTAATGTTCATTCGGAAGTCCATGTAGATGACGACAATTTAGATGAAATGTTACGTGATGTAGAAGAAGACTACAGCGAAAATGATTTAGCTAAATTTGAGAAATTAATTGTTGATTCTAAGAAGCCTTTGTTCCTCGGATGTGCAAAATTTACAAAGTTGTCTTCTGTGTTGAGATTATATAACTTGAAGGCAAGCAACGGTTGGAGCGATAAGAGTTTCACGGCTCTATTGGATCTGTTAGCGGACATGCTTCCAGAGGGAAATGAGTTGCCAAGATCGGTTTACCAGGCCAAAAAACTATTGTGTCCGTTGGGAATGGAAATCGAAAGAATACATGCATGCCCAAATGATTATGTTCTGTACCGTAACGAGTACGAGGATTTGCATGTTTGTCCAAGATGTGGCGCATTGCGGTATAAGCATGGGGACATAATTTATCACAATGGATGTGATGAGGTAAAGAAAGGGCCTCCGGCCAAAACTGTGTGGTATTTGCCTGTGATTCCTAGATTGAAATGGCTGTTTGCAAATCCGAAAGATCCGAAGTACTTGCGTTGGCATGTTGAAGGTCGGAAACAAGACAGAAAACTAAGACATCCAGCTAATTCCATTCAATGGAGAAACATTAACAGAACATTCGGTGAGTTTGGCGGCGAAGTGAGGAATATAAGGTTTGGGCTGAGTACGGATGGTATGAATCCACACGGAAATATGAGCAATCGACATAGCACTTGGTCGGTTCTTTTATGCATCTACAATCTTCCTCCTTGGTTATGAATGAAGCGCAAGTACATCATGATGTCGTTACTAATTTCAGGACCCAGACAACCCGGGAATGATATTGACGTGTTTCTATCACCGTTAGTCGAGGACTTACATAAATTGTGGAGCGAAGGGGTGCGGGTGTGGGATGCACATAAGTGAGAGAATTTCATGTTGCGGGCCATGATATTTTGCACCATAAATGATTTCGCGGCCTATGGAAATTTGTCGGGGTATAGTACGAAAGGAGGCAAGGCTTGTTCTATTTGCCTGGATGAAACTGAAAGCATGTGGTTATCGAACTGCAGAAAAACAGTGTACATGGGTCACCGCAGATTCCTTCCGATGCATCACGCCTACCGTAAGAAGAGGAAGTCATTCAATGGGAAGCCTGAGAAAGGATCAGCCCCAGTATTTGTGACTGGTAAGGAGCTTTACTTGCGCGTGAAGGACATCAAAGTTGAGTTCGGTAAATGTTCTAAACCTCCAGGAAAAAATGTTTGGAAGAAGAGATCGATTCTTTGGGATCTGCCATATTGGGAGCACTTACAAGTTCGACATTGCATTGATGTCATGCACGTAGAGAAAAATATTTGTGACAGTTTGACTGGTTTGTTGTTGAACATTCCAGGAAAGACGAAAGATGGCATCAACGTTCGCCGTGACATGCTCGACATGGGCATAAGGACTGAGCTTGCACCGTTGGAGAAGGGAAAGCGTACATACCTCCCCCCGGCCTGCTATACTTTGTCAAAAAGAGAAAAAACAGAACTCTGTCAGTGCCTACATGGTGTCAAAGTTCCATGCGGGTATTCTGCGAACTTGAAAAAACTTGTGTCCATGAAAGACTTGAAACTGGTTGGTATGAAGTCCCATGATTGTCATGTACTGATGTCACAAATGCTTCCCATTGCTATCAGAGGCATTCTCCCAGTCAAAGTCAGAGAGACAATTACAAAGCAATGTTATTTCTTCAACACAATATCTGGCAAGGTAAGCATGTACTCCTAGCAAGTTAATTAGCTCCATTCGTGGAACTTGTCAGATTTTTTGGATCTGAATATTTGCTGCAACTGTGTCCTTGCAGGTAATTGATCTGGATGGACTAGACGATTTGCAACGCGATGTGACTACAACTCTTTGTCAGCTGGAGATGTATTTCCCTCCATCCTTTTCTGATGTTATGGTCCATCTAATTGTTCATCTTGTCAGAGAAATTAAGTTTTGTGGACCCGTGTTCCTGCGCTACATGTATCCATTTGAGAGATTTATGGGTATCTTGAAGGGATATGTAAGGAATCGACATCGGCTTGAGGGCAGTATCATTGAAGGTTATGCCACCGAGGAGGTGATCGAATTTTGCACCAACTATATGGCCGGGGTTGACCCAATTGGCGTTCCTACGTCCCGGCATGAGGGCAGGCTTCAGGGCATTGGAATGATTGGATTTAAAGCAGTCGTCCCCTCTAGTGATCTGTATGCAAAAGCCCATTTTTGGGTCTTACAGCACATGACGGGGGTGGAGCCATACATACATGAGCACAAGGAAATATTACGGAAACAGAATCCCTCGAAGCCAGAGATTTGGATCACCAGAGAACATAATAGGAAGTTTGCTGGGTGGATCGAAAATAGAGTCCTGCAAGCTTCTGAGGGCGACATAGATGAAGTTGCTACATGGTTGGCCAAAGGGACTATATTTACTGTAGGGACTTGGCAGGGGTATGACATCAACGGCTATTCATTTTACACAAGAACTCAGGACGAGAAGAGTACTATGCAATGTAGTGGAGTGACACTACTTGCTATTTCGGAGGATGCCAAGGCAGTAAGGGCACTCGACTCATATTACGGTGTTATTGAGGAAATATGGGAGCTCGATTATGTATTACTTAAGATTCCTCTGTTTCGATGCCAATGGGTCGGAATCCCGCGAGGTGTTAAAGTCGACAATTATGGGTTTACTCTCATCGATCTCAGTAGAGTCGCACACCAAGATGATCCATTTATACTTGCTGAGCAAGCCACACAGGTGTTCTACATCGTTGACCCGGCCAACCCAAAGTTGCACGTTGTCCTTCACAGTAAGAGACGTATTGTTGGGGTCGAAGACGTCGTGGATGAAGAAGAGTATGATCAGTTCGACGAACTACCTCCATTTTTAGATGGAATTCTTCAATCTGACCCTACCGAAGATATTGACAAAACAAGTTACCTGCGAGATGACCACGAAGAAGGATTATGGGTGGACAACCATTCTTGACTAATTTACAATATGTAAGTAACGTATATTACTTGGATCTTTAATCAAAGAATTCTTCAAATCATTTTTCAAAAATTCTTTGGGAAAACATACGTGAAATACAAACTCTACTGTCATAACCGATAGTATTTCATTTTGTGTTATGAGATCCTGTTCTACATTTTGGTTTGCTCTTGTACAGTGGATTAATTTACTATCGGTTAATAATTATAAAACCGATAGTGAAATACAATGCAAAATGATGTACTGAGATCATCTGTAATTGTTCTAAGGGAAATCCTTTAGGGTCAATAACATTGTATTTTACTATCAGTTTCAACTGCCAAACCGATATGAAATTAAACTCTACTATAGGTTTATTGTTCATAACCGATAGTGATTTATACTGTGTTATGAGCCCCTGTTCTTAGTTTACTATCGGTTTGGAATAATAAAACCGATAGTAAACAATCCCAATCCAACACTGCAAACCCTAACTTACATGTTTTTACTATCGGTTTTGTGGTTATTAACCGATAGTAAAGATTCATATATTAGGATATAACCTCGCACGATTTTCCCGCCAGTGCAACTGATCACATTCCAAATACTCATGCGCGGAAAACCCTAGCTTCCCCGACGTTCGCTTCTTCGCTCCTCTGCTCCACCATTGCCGATCGCAATCTGGTTCTCCACCGCCTCCGGCCACTCCACGAACTACTGTAAGTGTTCTTGACCAAATCGCTTGCGTCAATTGCTTAAATTTGTATGCAATGGTTCATATGTGGTTCAATGGATTACAAATATAAAACTAGAGTAAAATTCATGAACTACAAACTTGATAGCTATGAGAATGACAGAATTGATGAAAATCACTAGCAGTTTGTTATACAGTGTAGTCCACTATCGGTTTCTTATTTAGAACCGATAGTAAATACCATAACTGAATTTTCTGTTAATTATTTCCCATTTTCTAATTTTCATCTGAAATTTTGGTTCATTTAAATTTTAACAGACTTTATGTTCCAGCAGAGAGACTAGCATAGTTTGCACTGCTAATCTTATATATTTTACTGAATACAAACTTGATTACTATCGGTTTTACTTGGAAAACCGATAGGAAATAGAGTATGTCATAGTTTGTACTGCTAATCTGAATTTTCTGTTAATTACTTCCCATTTTCTAATGTTCATCTGAAATTTTGGTTCATTTAAATTTTAACAAACTTTATGTTCCTGCAGAGAGATTAGCATAGTTTGCACTGCTAATCTTCTAAATTTTCCTGAATACAAACTTGAGTACTATCGGTTTTACTTAGAAAACCGATAGGAAATAAAGTATGTCATAGTTTGCACTGCTAATCTGAATTTTCTGTTAATTACTTCTCATTTTCTAATGTTCATCTGAAATTTTGGTTCATTTAAATTTTAACAGACTTTATGTTCCTGCAGAGAGACTAGCATAGTTTGCACTGCTAATCTTTTAAATTTTCCTAATTACAAACTTGATTACTATCGGTTTTACTTGGAAAACCGATAGGAAATAGAGTATGTCATAATTGCATTGCTAATCTGAATTTTCTGTTAATTACTTCCCATTTTCTAATGTTCATCTGAAATTTTGGTTCATTTAAATTTTAACAGACTTTATGTTCCTGCAGAGAGACTAGCATAGTTTGCACTGCTAATCTTTTAAATTTTCCTGATTACAAACTTGATTACTATCGGTTTTACTTGGAAAACCGATAGGAAATAGAGTATGTCATAGTTTGCACTGCTAATCTGAATTTTCTGTTAATTACTTCCCATTTTCTAATGTTCATCTGAAGTTTTGGTTCATTTAAATTTTAACAGACTTTATGTTCATGCAGAGAGACTAGCATAGGGCACAACAATTTTAGTTATGAATTTTGTCATGTACCTTTCTTCATATCAATTGATGGTCTGTTCATGGAATTTTAGGTAAAGCCATGTCGGCATCTTCCTCGGCTGATAGTAGTGATTCGGCGAGGGCGAACGTAGATGGCGCTGCCTCGTCCCAGCGCAAGAGGAAGGCGCGAGGCGCGACGATGTTGGGTCGTTTGGCTAAACGCGCGGATCTTTCATGTGAGTTCAACCAGTTCGGGAGACCGATCGGGAAGAATGCCGGCCACTATGCTGCCTATGTTGGCTTGTTGGCGAAGGAAAGGGTGAAGATCACCGTCCAGAGCTGGAAGGACGTCAAGGCCGACGAGAGGGATAGGCTGTGGGCGGAAGTGAGGATAAAATTAATCAAAATCACTGAACTCTTGAGTATCAGATTCCCTTGGTTTATCTCAGAGATTAGGTAAGTCCTGCTTGTATGCACCATTTGAAACAGGCCAAGTGGAACATCCCCGACGATGGTCCCAAGATAGCTTGCTTGAAGGACATGAACAACACGTGGAAAACCTTCAAGAGTGTCCTCGTCAGTACCTTCCTCGCTAAAGGCAAATCTCCATGCGAGAATACCCCTTCATAACGGAAGAGGTATGGGAGCAATTCGCCCAACAGAAGGGGACTCCTGAGTTCAAGGTATGTATGGTTCCTTTGCTTGGTTACACCATTGTATGCAGTAAGCAGCGGTGCATTAATTTTCTTGTTTCTGGTACGAAGGCCCTCAGCGAGAAGAACAAGACAATCCAGAGGAGGAACGACCGCCCACACCGGCTCGGCTCTCGTGGCTATGCGGGGAAGGAGGAGCAGTGGAAGAAGGCTGAAGATGAGGTGTCGAATTTCGTCGACTCCCCTGACCTACCATCTCCGAGATCCTGATCAGTGATGCAAGCGCTGGTGGCTGGCCAAAGGGACCGTGTCGGCCACGGGGACTGTGGCGTTCCCAAACCCCAGGGACGTCGAGGTCGTGCAGCGACTCGTAAGTTGGCTAACTTCCTGGTTGGAATCATAGAGTGTGGTAGAAAAAACTATGATCACTAGTGTGCGCACAAGTTTGTATATATTTCTTCCTCACAATGGAGAGCTTTCAATGTAACAGATCTCTTGCTCGAAGGAGGTGACTGAGGGATTGTTCACTCCCCATAGGGAGAACGACATCCTTACCCGGGCTCTAGGGAACAAGGAGCATCCAGGGCGGACGCGAACCGTGGGGGCTGTGGTGCCATGGAAGGAAGGCTTCTCGGAGCCTGGGCAAAAGGCGAAGAAGGCTGGCAGCTGGAAGGAAAGGGAAGTGGAGCTATCTCAGAAGATATGGGCAAATGTGACTGCACAATTCGCTGACAAGTTCGCTCAAATGAACGAGAAGTATGAACACCTCAGTCGAGTTGTGCAGTCCAAGGGTTTAGATCCAGCTGCTGAGGTCAACGCTGCCACGCCGAGTAGTTGCGACTCGAAGGTTCACGTGGATCCGGTGGACCTAACGAGGTATTGCAACTCTTGAGCTATATATGCAGTTCGGTTGATGCCACTCCCGTTACGTTAGAATTGTTTCGCTAACCTGTTATAATTGTTGTAAATTACATAAATCAGAGAGCTGTAGCCTATTGATCAACATAGGCAACAAACCTGTAGTGGTTGCAAACGGGGTCGTATACCAGTCTTGGGAGGATGTCCGGATCCACTGCGTACCTCTGGAGCCTGGATTCGCAAAGGTACAGGTGGACATGGCCCTCCCGGGCTACAGCTCTTTTCTGTTGCCCGTCCCAACGGACGAAATGCGGACAATTGGCGAGGCATTGGGCTCATACATACAGTGGCCCAAGAAGGGTGTTAGACTACAGGAGGTAAACCCTAGCCATTCTAGCTTACAACTCAGTTAATATACTCAATTTACAAAATCTAACTTATGCGTTTGTACTTAAAGTGGACGATGGATACCAGCTCACTTCCTGAGGACACCACCCCCGCCACAACGCATGAGCGAGCTCCTTCGGCCCCCATGCCTCCTCCGACGGCCTCAAACCCTTCGCCATCAAATGAGGCCGGCGGCACCACACCCCAATCTTCGAAGGTATACACTCACTCCCCGCCCAAAGGCAAGGGCAAGGCCAAAGGCAAGGCCAAACAAAGCCAGCCGGGTACGTTCAAGAACGGGTCCCCACTCGTGTCGGAGTACCTTCTGCGCAATATGGATCAAATAACAAGAAGTCTCCACGAGTGGTACCTGACCCGGTCTAGGCGCCACATCAACTTCTTAGTTCACTTCAGGCCAGGTCATTTTCACCGTGAGGCCGGGAGCATATCGATGGCCCACGAGGATTTGTTCGACCTCCTCAACTGGCGGGAGCTTGATATGTCCATCATACGGACTGGAGTCCTGTGAGTTTGCTGTTGTCTGAAGTTATCACAGTTTGTTTCATAAATCTAATCACTTTGTATGCACTACTTACTAATGTCTACTTTGCATCCAGGTGCATGTATAGGCTGGCGTCGATGAGGGCATGTGACAAGGTGGGTTTCCTCGACCCAGAGAAAATAAGCCTCATGATGCTAGAGCACGACCAAGCACATGCGGAGGAATACATATCAAGGGCACTATTAGCGCAGCAGGACCGAGAGTTCATCCTTGCGCCGTACCACCAAAGGTTAGTGCATTTCCTACTAATTTAACTCATTCTTGTATGTTACGCCTAACATATGTATGAAACGGTTCGCTTATATATGCAATGTAGGGGCCACTGGGTCCTCGCCGTCATTTGCCCATGGATGAATGAGGTCTATTACCTCGATTCGATGAGCGACAAGGTTACGCATGTTTTCACCCTCACATGGCACATAGACGCGTAAGTAACATAGTTGTTTTAAATTTTTCTCTGACTAGCTAATTAATGATAACATATTAACCGGCAATGCTAAATTAAATACAGGGCTTTCAAAAATTATGCTAGTGCTGGAGGGAGGCATGACGCGTCGAAGGGCACAACAATTTCTTGGAAAGAATATGAGGTAATTAATATGGATGGAAGTACTCATGATGAGTCTTTTAATTTAAGTTTAATTAGTTCTTTCGAGTTAATGTGGGTCTATGTCTTTGCATATGCAATTTTTCCAGTGCCATCAGCAGCCAAAATCGTGGGAATGTGGCTTCTATGTCATGAGATTCATGTATGACCTGATCAGGAGAAACTTTGGCCAATTCCCTAAGGTAACCATTTTTCCTGACTCAAAGTCGAACTTTAATTGGATGTGACGTACGATCCTAACTTCATACACGCATATATGCAGAGCGCCATGTTGAAAGAGCAATATGAGTTGGGTCAATTGAAGGAGCTGCGAACAATCTGGGCTCAATATGTCATGGAAGAAGTGGCTATCAACGATCGATAGTAACTGACTTGTGCAATATATATTGAATGTGTTGATTGCTGTATTTGTGAATAAACTCAATATGTGAATAGATTCATTGATGTATTTGTGAATAAACTCGATCAATATGTGAATAAATTCAATCTGTCCAATGCATGTGTATATTACTTATTAGTGTATTTGTGAACAAATTCAATATGTGAATATTGGTGTATATTTGTAAATATTGGTGTATTTGTGAATGATCCAATGTATCTCTGTATTGCTGTATGTATATGTGCAAGATTCCAGTACTAACCGTGTCGAGTACATAACCGATAGGAAAAACTACACAGTACTCTCGGTTATATACTACAACCGATAGAATAAATATTCCAGTACTATCGGTTCATATACAACAACCGATAGAATAAAGTTTCCAGTACTAACTGCGTCTATACAATACTATCGGGTTCATATACAACAAC
Organism: Pharus latifolius; assembly: GCA_019359835.1. Lineage (NCBI taxonomy): Eukaryota > Viridiplantae > Streptophyta > Magnoliopsida > Poales > Poaceae > Pharus > Pharus latifolius. Next base: position 23,453,394 of record CM033327.1, read on the forward strand.
CGATAGAATAAAGTTTCCAGTACTAATTGTGTCTACACAATACTATCAGTTTAGATCCCAGCCGATAGAAAAAAACATACACATTACTGTCGGTTTAGATCATAGCCGATAGAAAAAACCTACACAATACTATCGGTTTATATACGAGCTGATAGAAAAATGTACACAATACTATCGGTTTAAATCCGAGCCGATAGAAGAAATAGTCGATAGCGATTAGTGAACGTTCGGAATGTAGATGTTTTACTAACGGTTTTCAACCGATAGAAGTGTGCTACGTTTCTACTATCGTGCCGATCACCATCGGTAAGAGAACCGATAGTAGAGTGGATTTTTAACCGATAGTGAAAAGCATTTCTGTAGTAGTGATGTAATGTAGAATTTGATGAATCTAACGGCTCTCAAGGAGAGCATGAGGATTTTGATGATGTAGGCAACAGTGGCTTGAGGGAAGCTATGAAGGACATTGGTGATATCAAACCTAGAAATGAAGAACAAAAGTCACCTGGTCAAAAGGATAAATCACCCGCGACCACTCAGGCTGATGTCGAACATGGACCTACGACTACAAATACTGATGCTGCTCAACCTACGACCCCCCACAACAATGTTGGTCGAGAAGACCTTGAACCAGAGACTGAAGAGAATGATGATCAAGCATCACAGAACCCACGACTTCATCAAATGTTCGCCAAAGATCACCCCCTGAATCAAATCTTGGGTAATGTTAGTAAGGGTGTTCAAACTCGATCTCGTATTGCTTCTTTTTGTGAACACTATTCTTTTGTTTCTTCCTTAGAACCTAAACTTGTAGATGAAGCACTTAGTGATCCGGATTGGGTTAATGCCATGCATGAAGAACTAAATAATTTCACTAGAAATAAAGTTTGGACACTAGTAGAAAGACCTAAGGATCATAATGTGATTGGAACAAAATGGGTTTTTAGAAATAAACAAGATGAGAATAGAGTAGTAGTACGAAACAAAACTCGTCTTGTTGCACAAGGGTATTCTCAAGTTGAAGGATTGGATTTTGGTGAAACTTTTGCACCCGTAGCAAGATTAGAAGCTATTCGCATTCTTCTTGCATTTGCATCCAATTTTAACATCAAGTTATTTCAAATGGATGTGAAAAGTGCATTTTTAAATGGAAAAATATCCTAATTAGAGTTTGTGGAACAAGCTCCCGGTTTTGAAGATTTAATTTTCCAAATCATGTATACAAGCTCTCTAAGGTTCTTTATGGACTTAAACAAGCTCCTCGAGCTTCGTATGAACACCTTAGAGACTTTCTCATTTCAAAAGGTTTTAAAATTGGGAAGGTAGACATAACCTTATTTACAAAAGTAGCTGAGAAAGATCTTTTTGTGTGTCAAATATACGTTGATGATATCATTTTTGGGTCTACTAATGAATCTTTTTATCATGAGTTTGGAGAAATGATGTCTAAGGAATTTGAGATGTCAATGATTGGAGAGCTAAGCTTCTTCCTTGGACTTCAAATCAAGAAACTCAAGAACGGAACGTTCGTGAATCAAGCCAAGTATGTGAAGGACTTGCTCAAGCGCTTTGGGATAGAAGATGCTAAAGCCATCAAAACTCCCATGGCCACTAATGGACATCTCGATATGGACAACGACGGAAAAGCGGTTGATTCTAAACTTTATCGATCTATGATTGGTAGCTTACTCTATCTTACCGCATCTAGGCCCGACATCATGTTTAGTGTTTGCTTATGTGCTAGATTTCAATCATCTCTTAACGAATGTCATTTGATTGCTATTAAAAGAATCCTTAGGTACTTGAAATGCTATCCAAATATAGGACTTTGGTACCCTAAAGATGCAAATTTTGAATTAATTGGCTACTCAGATTCGGATTATGCGGGGTGCAAAATTGATAGAAAAAGTACATCTGGTAATTGTTAACTTTTGGGGAGATCACTAGTCTCTTGGTCATCTAAGAAATAAAATTATGTAGCTCTCTCTACTGCCGAAGCAGAATATGTTTCAGCGGGTAGTTGTTGTGCTCAAATTTTATGGATGAAGCAAATCCTTTTGGATTATGGAATTTCCTTTGAAAAGTGCCACTCTTGTGTGGTAATGAAAGTGCCATAAAGGTTGCAAACAATCCAGTTCAACATTCTAGAACAAAGAATATTGATATTAGGCACCATTTTATAAGAGATCATGTGGCAATAGGGGACATAGATGTGAATTATATAAGAACTGACTTGCAGCTAGCATACATCTTCACCAAACCTTTAGATGAGACTAGATTTTGCTTTCTTAGAAGTGAATTCAATATTATTGATATATCAAATGCAAGTTAAATGTCTGCTTTGCTGTCCTCCCGCCTTTTTGTGCTTGATGTCAAAGGGGGAGGGATTAGGGAGAGATTGGGAAGAGATTCTTATATGACATTATTGATAGTTTATGTTCTTATTGTTTATTCATTGTGGACTCTCAAATGACTCATATGTGTATTTATATATGCATGCATTCAGGGGGAGTTCTTGCATATCTAATGCCTATGCATACACCAAGGGAGAGTCATTATTAAATTTTATTCATTTAAACACTTGTTGTCATCAATCATCAAAAAGGGAGAGATTGTTGTTTCTAGGCTCTTAATCTTGATTTTGATGATAAATGACAACAAGTGTCTTAGACTAATCTATTTTCCTTAAGTATAATCAATAAGATTAGGTGAAAAGAAGAAATGTCAAATGGGAGTCGAAAGGTCGCGGTGTCGCCCAAGGTCGCAAGCCAAGGTCGCCAGGCACAAGGTCGCGAGCACGAGCCAAGGTCATAAGGCACAAGATCGCGAACCAAGGTCGCAAGCGCAAGGTCGCCAAGAAGGAAGCAGCGAAGACCTAAGGTCAGTGCTTGTTTATTGTACCGGTCTTGAAGTTTGGAGTTTGACTGGTTTTATAAGAAATTCTTTTTAGTTTAACCGTACTATTAAGAGGGGTTGCAAAATCTCTTTTAGTTCCGGCAAAAACTGAGAAACTCTTAGGTCATATGTTGCATTCACATTCATTCACAATCTTGGTCAAGAATCTCAAAGAGAAACTGAAACTGGTCTTTTGAGTACTGTTCATTTGACTAGACACTGTTCATTCGACCAGTAATACTGTTCATTCGACCAGAGGTCACACGAGCACTATTCATTTGATCAGACACTGTTCATTTGACTAGGTACTGTTCATACGACCAGTAACACTGGTCGATATTTACTAGCCATAGAGGTCAAAACTGGCTGTTAGCAGGCCTGATTTCTTTTCTTATCGACTACAACAACTAGCTGAGAGGTTGGGCTATAAATAGAGGTGCTTTGAGCAGTATCTCACACATTCAAAAACACATCTCAAGCTACATTCTCATACACATTTTTGAGCAGTCTCTGTACACACCTTTGAGCATCTTTTATATTCATTTTGAGTAGTTTTTAGAAGAAGTTTTGAGCAGATTTTAGAAGAAGTTTTTGAGCAGTTTCTGTTCACTTTTTGAGTAGTTTTTAAACAATTTTTGAATAGATTTTTGGTCAGTTTTTACAAACCTTTTCGAACAGATTTTTGATCAGTTTTTACAAACATTTCCGAACATTTTTATAAACAATTTTTGAGCAGTTTCTGTTCACATTTTCGAGCAGTTTTTTTAAACAGTTTGTTGAGCAGATATCTCTACTGTTGTGATCAGTTTTATAAACACTTTTGAGCAGATCTTTGAGCAGTATTTGAGAAAATTTGTGAGAAGCTTCTATTCACATTTTTGATCAATTTTATAAACACTTTTGGGCAGATTTTGATCAGTGTTTATAAACTTTTTTTTGAGGAAAACCAAGAGATATAATTTTTTATTTACACTTGAACCCAAGTGATAAAATCTTGATCTTTTGATCAAGTATCATTTATTGTGATTGAGAGAGATCTTCTGAGAGCATTCATTTGCATCATTTGCATTCTTAGAAGTTTCTCGGTATTTGTTGGGAGTCAAGAGAAGATCTTGCAACTTGTTACTCTCGGTGACGCCCTCACCTAGACGGTTTGGAGGCGTGGCCGTTGACCTCTACATTAATAGAGATTGTCAGAGAGGCTCGGCATATTTGCTGAAAGGCATCGGTGCTCGGCTATTCAAAGTGGGGAAGGAGCAACCTTAGTGAAAAATATCCTTTGTGGATATTGAAGTAAGACTCATTCATTTGAGTGCTTCAACGAGGAGTAGGGGAGACCGGACGAGTCTCCGAGACCTCGGGATAAATCACTGCGTTTGTCTTTCTTACTCTTTCTCAGTGCAAAATATTTTAAATTGTTTTTAGTCAAAAAATTTTAAAGCCTCCTATTCACCCCCACCTCTAGTTGGCATCCTCGATCCTACAAAGTGCACATGCAACAAGGCCATATTATTACACATGCTATGTTCGCATGTCATTGCTGCATGTGCTGCACTTGGTATAAGCCCATCTCCATACCTTTCTTAGTTCTTCAGCCTTCATAACCTCCTCCTACAGACTGGCGCACTCAGGTAAACCTTAGGTTCAACATCATTCAATAGGCAGATCAGATCTCATCAACTAGGCGTGGTGTGCTGCATAGGTTTTTGTTGTGCTATCTTGACTATCTGCCTGATGTGCTGAAGCATGTTGTGTGTAGGCATTTGTTCGCATACCTGTTGGTAATGTTCCAGTATATCCTGTTCCAATCTACACACGGGGATACAGTTTACCCATAGTTCATTCCATTCATGGAGAGCATTGTTGATGCCCAAACAGGGCATATTCCCCAATACAACTGGGCTATATCCGTGCTTTGTGCAACATATCGGGGGTTGTGTGATGTGTGTGTCTGGACTGTGCCGAAGTCCGTATTGTCAGGATGCTCCCTCCTGCTGCAGCTATGGTCTTGAGAGCATTTTCCAATTGGCCAACCACGCTTAGATCGACCGGTGCATCCATACCTTGAGCCTGATGATGTCCATGATTGGGTGGATCTCCCAACCATGGGCACAAGATAGATGCACGATCGACCGAGATGGTTTATTAACTAGGTTCGTTGGTACTACGTCTTGTACCAAGTGGATTTCGATCTACTCCATGAGTCGCGAGTCATATGGTGTCCGTGGACACCAGATTTCATTGAGAGCATTGTACCACATGGCATATCGATCATGTGCACAGCGGGCAACGATTGTAGGATGACACGATGTCGTCTTGTGTTCTCTCATATGGTGGAACCGTACTACCCGGAGCTGGTGATGCGTCAGTTTGGATTATATCAGGACACCCCACCTCCGGAGAGAGAGCGTGACAGGGATTTCCCCAAGGAGGTGCACAGGTACGCCCATGCGTGCATAAGATTTCAATTATGTTTTTCTGTTTCAATACCTAATATTACCTCCATTTTATTTTGTAGGCAAAGTAGGCGTGGAACGGGGCTTGCACAGACTGATGTAATTGTAGAGGATCGAGTGTACGATCACAGTACGTACCAAGCATATCTTGACTAGTACATGCCACATACCCGCACGTGGCTTTCTTGTGTCCCTGAGGATACACCAACACATATACCGCATTCGGAACGTGTGCAATTAGGGTTTGATTCTGATTGGCCAGACTGGATACATCGCTCAGTACGTTTTTATGATATTCCCCTTTTGCATCCATAATTTACTCATTTTACTAACTAATACACTATTTGTCTTTCTCAGTTCGACATTGCAACTACCATCGAGCAGCAAACTAGATCGATTTTGTCTAGCATAGGACGCGGAAGTCGCTGGTGCCATACTGAGTTTACTGGAGCCATCCGTGTGGTGAACACTGGTGCCCGACGACTCAAGAGCGACCTAAGTTGCAGACGTACTACTGACACATTCATGCTAAGACAGCCTGTGGTGCGCCCACCGAGCCCAAGGTCTGCTCGACCCTCCTTTGCACGCCCCAATACCTCGGGCACACGTCCTGCTCGACACAGTGCATCATCGAGGTGGGGGACTGACATAACGGGCCCATCTAGCACCCCATCAATTCTTCCACACTCAACGTCAATGTTTTCTCGTTGAGATAGATCACTACATATAGGAGAGCCATCGACACATCATAGGCCAGGAGGCAATGATTCCGATGACTCCGACGACCTAGAGGACATCAGAAGAGATCAAGAAGCTGCTAATAGGGCTTTCGTAGAGCAACCAGCCACAGATGTGTGTTGGGATCAGTGGGAGTTGGAGCGGGTGAACGATCTCTACTCTGCTCCTTGGATGCCTCTGCAGCGAGCACAACATGTTGAGGCGGCATCTTGGGCATCTTGGGGTTAGCCGTCAGAGCAGACAATACATGCGCCACAGGGGGCTGAGGCTGAGTGGGTGGCACAACAGAGATAGCATGACGATTGGGTGTCCAACATGCTGGGGATGGATAATTCCTATGCACATTAGCACCACACGCACGACGAGCTTCAACCGAGTCAGCTCCACGATGCTTCGCCACCCATACAGTCTTCACAACCATTAGGGCCGCCAGATCGCTATGGACCTTCTACTGCAACTGGTCGGAGACCACATAACCCGCCTGATCCTTATTCACCCTCACCTTTTCAAAGAGATAGGCATCACAAAAGAGGGAGGCGAATTAATAATTAGATATGTTAATGGGTCAATATTCCATGAGATGTACTTCTAAATAATATGTACTAACAGTTTGTTTCATCTTTTCAGTGTGGCATTTCATCTTTTCAAATAATTAATAATTTCCAAATATCGGCCTTCAAATTTAAAATTGGCCGTGCCAATGCCCATGCAGGGCTAGGTTGCTTAGGGTTTGGGCCCTTCAGGGCCTCAGTTTGTCCAATTTTCGTTGTCTTCTTCGTTTTTTATCCAAACAAACTCGAAATTCTTCCAAATTTTGTGGTAATTATCTCTGAAACATAACAAACACAATCATGAAAGAAAATTGTAAAAATGATACAAAAGTTCACATAAACTATCACGTCGAAAGAGTTCTTAGCATGAATTTAAATGGAAACTTAGAACAAAATCTATACCATTAAGTACTAATCAGGGGTTTCCCAGCTTTAAAGGTTAATTATTTGAAATCGACAAGGAAAGTATAAAAAAAATTACTATTACATGTGTGAAATTTCACAATAGAAACGATCAGAGGAGAAATTGGGGTATTCTCTTTTCTATCGCGTTTGGAAAATGGAAAAGGTTCTTGTCGCTGGTTGAAAATGGAAAAGATACCTACCGCTAGTCGAAAATGGAAAAGAGTGGATTCCCTCCTGTCGCGGTTCCAAATAGGAAATATTTCCGATCACTGGTTGAAAATGGAAAAGGTGACCCGGCGTTATCTCACGTCTCACACCCGCAATAAGTAACTTATCACGCACGACCAGGTTACTTTTGCAATTTTGTTAAACTGTGTGTCATTTCTCAAATTATTTTTTTCTTTGGATTATTTATAAATTTTTTTCGAGAAGCTAAAGTTCAAATAAACTAGACCAAACCGATCAACACTAATAAGAATACATCACCAATAAGATATTGTAGATTGTTTGATTCAGTAATTTCTTCTCTAATAAACAATTATTAATCTCTTTCAGATGTCACATATTTGTCAAACATGATCTTTGAGATTCTCAACTATGTTATGATCATTGTTGATTAGTTCTCTATCTAATCTTAGATTCACTAGCACAAAAATGCTTTTTCTAGTGGTTCAAAACACACTTTTACTAACGATTTTCGTACCATTAGTGGTCGGCACGATAGAACAAGTCTAACACTACTCTAATGGTTTCAAACCGTTAGAAAAGAGTACCTATTCTAACAGTTCACTACTGAGAACCATTAGAAAAGGTACTCTTTCCTATTCTAACGGTTCACTAATAAGAACCATTAGAATAGGTACTCTTTTCTAACAGTTCTTAGTAGTGAACCGTTAGAATAGGTACTCATCATGATGGTGATTCTAAACACCAACAAGATGCAGCACAAATAAGGAATCTTGAACCTCACTGCAAGCAATTTATGGAGAGATAGATTTGATAAGTGACAGATTCCGAGCACATGATGACTGTCAGTATTGTATTGTATCTAAAGTTCAAAGCCAAAGGACAGTTCAAATCAGTGCCAAACAATACACAGAAATAAGGTGATTCGTTACAACAAAAATATGCAGAAGACTACCAATCTATTAAACTACAGGTAAATGGAGGTCCAACAATGAAGGACACAAGAAATGGTCCTTATACAAGCATCTTACTACTCTTAAACCCTAGAGTTAAGAGGTAGGAATGGCAGGCACTTAAGAATCTTAGCTAGTACTTATCCTCCATCTTGTTTGCATCCTTCATTTCATCAGCACCATCATCCTGTAAACATCATAGTTAGCAACTTTATGTAAGAGCTGTGCAAACAAAAGCTTCAATGAATTTGATAGATAAAACTCATTATAGGAAAATGTATCCATCGAAAAGAGTATCACAAAGGGACATAATTCCTTTCATAAGTATTTCTTTTAATGTATGAGAATATACTCACATATAGTACTAAATCAGACATGTCCTGAGTACTCTTTATTGCTGCTAAATATAATATAACAGGATTGCACTATGTTGAAAGATTTTCTATAAGCATATAAATGATGCAAACAACAAAAGAAATTAGCGGTTGGAGTATTAGTGCACCACATAAACCAATAATAACAAAACAAAAATGTAAATCAGAAATCAAGTGAACTGAATCAAGGACTACTAAATATTTCTCATGTAGATGACATGATGGAACTTACATGATGGCATAAAGGGTGCATCCTAGAGACCATATGTCTGTCCTCTCATCAATGTCAGCATGGCTTGGGCAATCTCACAATTCAGGTGAACGAAATGGTGCAGAACAATGCTCAGCAGCCCATTCCTATACATAAGCAAGATAAGCATTACTAACACATAGGAAGCTACAGCCTTCAGAGTACTAAGTGTCTTTTAAAGTTTTAAAAGATTTAAGTCAATGATAGGTTTTACAATGTTTTGCTATGTTTTATCTAATATTTTATAGGCTTTCTTAGAATTTCAGTAATCATCAAAACAAGTTGTAGCACTCTTTTTTTAAAAAATGTACTGAAAATTTAACTACTATAATATAAAATCTAAGCAAAAAGACTATAATATAAACTTTAGCTAATTTAGGAAAGTACAGACAATGGCTAGAAGAAGACAGACAACACTTTTAAGTAGTTCTATCATTCTTCTTGGATGGTCCGGCTCTGATACAACATGAAAACAATAATTCATAGCACAAGAAGCATGCATAAATGGAACAAAAGGCACTTTTAACCTGAGCATAATCAAACAATATATTTGAAAGACATGTTTTCACTTTAGAATTTAGATTTACATTAAATCTCCCTAAATTATATCCCATGGTATCTACTGAATGCATTCATAGCCTAGAGAAAGTACGAATAAACAAAGGAACTACAGCAGTTGCATACTAACACCAACAGCTGAAAGCTTGAGATCAATGTAATATATAGAATATTGTTGATAAACCGCCATTCATTGGGCATCACATAATCTTGGTTTAAGTCAACATTCTCCATGATTTGCTATACTAATATTCATGGGCCAACATTATTATTTCACACATAAATGTGCACACAAGAATCTAAGTGCCGCTATGCATAATCTGACAAATCTAATGCTAATGGGTTATAAAGATATTGAAGTAGCACAGAAAGTAGGTCACAACCAAAAAAGGAGTAACATAGTTTATATCACCCTCTCTTGGTTATCTTTACATTACTTGTATGCAAATCAGCATTCCTTTACATCTGTTAGGTTGTGTCGTGGTATTAAGAATACCTCGGCAGGTTTTGAAGACGATCCTAGCGGAGGTCACGCAGCGCGGGTTAACCGAGTGACCGGTCCTCCCCCGCCGGACAAACACAAGAATTGACACGTGGATTTATACAGGTTCGGGTCCCGGTGGGGGCCCTAGTCCTGTCGACGCACTCCCGACCGCAGTCGGCTGGGGAGGCTCTCTCCGGGGGAGAGGCTTCCGGAGCACGTCTGTGAGATTAGCTATTCCTAATAATAATGAACTGATCCTTTACAACAGAGGGGTACAAGGGCTATTTATAGCCCCAAAAAGAAGCAAAAAACCTAAACTACCCCGGGAGCCACCGTCGGATTGAAGGGTACTACCGTCTTTCTCCCGGTCAAACGTCTCGGATGCTTGACAGGTGGTCGCTGATTCCCGAGGCGTCCCTCGCGTGACCTGCACGTGATAAACAAACAGGGATTTTACCTTTTAGAAGGGCGGTGACGTCCGGGACCTCTTCCGGAGAGTAGGGTCCCGGGAGCCCAAAAGGCGGCGCCCGGGACAAGCCCGGGGGGCACGGTCCCGGGGGCCAAATGGCGGCGCCCGGGACATGCCCGGGGGGCACGGTCCCGGGGGCCAAATGGCGGCGCCCGGGACATGCCCGGGGGGCACGGTCCCAGGAGCCTAAAAGGCGGCGCCCGGGGCAGGCACCGGAGGCCACTGTCGCCGGGCACATGGCGGCGCCCGGGGCAGGCACCGGAGGCCACTGTCCCTGGGCACATGGCGGCGCCCGGGACATGCCCGGGGGGCACGGTCCCGGGGGCCTAAAAGGCGGCGCCCGGGGCAGGCACCGGAGGCCACTGTCCCTGGGCACATGGCGGCGCCCGGGACATGCCCGGGGGGCACGGTCCCGGGGGCCTAAAAGGCGGCGCCCGGGGCAGGCACCGGAGGCCACTGTCCCCGGGCACATGGCGGCGCCCGGGACATGCCCGGGGGGCATGATCCCGGGGGCCAAAAGGCGGCGCCCGGGACATGCCCGGGGGGCACGGTCCCGGGGGCCAAAAGGCGGCGCCCGGGACATGCCCGGGGGGCACGGTCCCGGAGGCCTAAAAGGCGGCGCCCGGGGCAGGCACCGGAGGCCACTGTCCCCGGGCACATGGCGGCGCCCGGGACATGCCCGGGGGGCACGGTCCCGGGGGCCAAAAGGCGGCGCCCGGGACATGCCCGGGGGGCACGGTCCCGGGAGCCTAAAAGGCGGCGCCCGGGGCAGGCACCGGAGGCCACTGTCCCCGGGCACATGGCGGCGCCCGGGACATACCCGGGGGGCACGGTCCCGGGGGCCAAATGGCGGCGCCCGAGACAGGCACCGGCGGCCGCTGTCCCCGGGCACATGGCGGCGCCCGGGCCATGCCCGGGGGGCACGGTCCCGGGGGCCAAATGGCGGAGCCCGGGACATGCCCGGGGGGCACGGTCCCGGGAGCCTACAAGGCGGCGCCCGGGGCAGGCACCGGAGGCCACTGTCCCCGGGCAATCATGAACTTACCTGGACTTGACCACGTGGAGATTTCCCCCAACAGCAGCCCCCCATGCCCTCCGGGGACGAAGCTTGAGCCCCCGGAGGGAATGGTTACGGTACCGGGAAAATCTCCGGACGAGAACTCCGGACGAAAATCACCGGAGCCCCGGCGACGCTTCGGTTTCTGTGCCGGGCGCTTTATGGCCGCGCCATTTTCGCAATAAATGCACGCGCGGTTCGAACCGGTGTCTCGATTTACGCGCCTGTCCCTTCGTTTCCCGCGCACGGTTTGAATTTCAGTGGTCCAGATTGCCCCGAGGGGGCCACGTGGCGCGCATCCAGATCACGACCAGCCTCTATAAATTGGGCCCTAGGGGGCCCCGGAAGCTCATTCCAAATCTTCAACTCCAGCTTCAGCTCTCCCGGTAGCGCTCTTCCGGTAGTTTCTCCGGTAGCCTTCTCCGGTAGAGAGCGTCCGGGAGTCGTTGATAGCCACCTGAAAACTTAGCCACCGAAAAACAAAGAACTCACCTAATGGCGCCCAAAGGTCGAGCGAAGACCACGGAGGTGCCCCCGGAGGAAATCCCCGTGGATTTCCTTTGGGCCTCCGAGTTCTCGGCCTCGGACGCGGAGTCCTTGGTCAAGAAGGGCGTCGTCGAAGAGGGGGACATCCGGGTCCCCCTAAAGAAGGACGGAGCCCCCCGCCCCAGGCCCGGAGAGGTCGTGGCCTTCGAGGCCTTCCTCGAGGCTGGGCTCCGGCTCCCGGTGCACCCGATGCTCCGGGAGTTTCTCAAAGAGTATGGGGTGGCTCTCAACCACCTCACTCCGAACGCGCTCGTCCGTATGGGCCTTTTTATATGGCTCTACGAGACAGCGACCGGGCGGGAGCCCACCCTCCGCGCCTTCCGGTACTTCTATGAACCGGCGGCGCGGAGCTCCCACCTGGTGAAGGGAGGACCGAAGTCCCCCTTCGGCTCGGTGATGGTCCAAATGCTGCCCTCCCGGGTGGCAGACTTCCCGGCGGCGGCCTCCCGGGACCACTGGGGGGACTGGCTCCGGAGGTGGTTCTACCTCCGGGTCCAGGACGAGGCGGTGGTCTACGCCCCGGAGCCTCCCACCTACAGCCGATCATCCGCACCGAAGCCGCCGGTGTGGACGGACGAGGAGTTCGAGCTCCTCGGGAAGGTGGTGTTGGCGAAGAAGGCCCACTCAATGCGGGACGCCGCGGAGGAGCTGGCGCTCCTGCGGCTTTCCCCCTTCTCACGCGGGGGGAGGGGGATCGGCATGGGCCCGGAGCAGCGGCCTCCGGTCAAGCCGGTGACGCGGCGTAAGTCCCCTGCATTTTTGTACTTGCAGTTTTTTATGAGAAATTGACTAACTTTTTACCTCTTGCAGTGCGCCCGTACCCGGCGGCGAGGGACAAGGCGGAGCACCTCCTGGGGAGGTACTTCGCCGACGAACACGAGCGCATCGTGCGCCTCGTGGGGGAGGGGCCTCCCCGGAACTTGGTGGCCGAGGCCTACGGGCTCAGGCTTCCGGAGAGGAAGCCCCTTCCCACCCCCGGGTCTCATAAACGGGGGAAGGACGCGGCCGGAGGCTCGGAGCCCAAAAAGCCCCGGGTCCAGAAGACCCCAGCTCCGGCGACGGCGCCGGTGAGGGCCCGGGACGCAGCTCCCGGAGCCGAACATGCCCGGGCGGCGCCCCGGGCAGAGGCGACGCCTCCGCCCCCGGAGGCCCTCGTCGAAGCCCGGGGGAAGGAGGTTGTTGTCGATGGGGCGGGGTCCGATTCGGCGGACTACGCCCCGTCGCCAGTTCGCGTGACGCTCCTCTCGCCTCTCCCGGCGGCATTGCGCCGGAGAGGCTAGAAGTGAGGTTTTCGGGGGCGGCGCCCCCGCGCCTCTGGCCGGTGGATGAGGAGGGGGGGAGCCCCTCAGTCTTTGAGGTCCCCCCGGAGCAGGAGGCTCCGAGGGCCCTCCGGCCTGGGGCGGGGAAAGGCCCAATGATCCCCCCCCGGGCGGAGATCCCCGCCCAACCTTCGTCTTCGTCTTCGGAGGAAACTTCGTCGACGAAGACGCCGGCGACGCTGGCCGTGCTCCCGGATTCGGAGGTCCGGGGGCCCTCTCCCGGCCGCGACAGGAGGGCTGGGCAAGACACCTCCCTATTTCCTGCGGGGGAGGTGGCCCGCTACGCGGAGGGCCTGCACAACCGGAAGGTGCAGGCCTTCGTAGCAGGAGGGACGCTCCACAAGCGTTTTGAGGGGCTCGAGTCCCTCGGAGCCCAGGTAACTCGAGCTCTCCACACTTCGGCTTTTTTCCTGCACTTAAGATTTTTCTAACTCTTTATGCATTTTGTAGGTAGCGACTGTTACCTGGGGCCTTGAGCAGCGGGTCACCCGGCTGCTCAAGGAGGCGGAGAGCCGGGCCTCGGCCTGCGTCGAGCAGCGGGAGGCGGCCATCCGGGAGCGGGACGAAGCTCTTGATGAGCTGTCCCGGGCCTGGGCGCAGGTGCACCTTTCGGAGGGCGCCTACATCCACCTCCGAGAGGAGGCCAAGGTGCGGGAGAAGGCGCTCCGGGAGCTCGAGAGCTCCAGCGTCCGGGCGCTGTCGGACGCGGGCCGCTCCGTCCGCTCGGCCTTGGAAAGCCTTGGCGTTAGCCTGGGCTCCGGGAGCGGCCCGGAGGTGCCCCCGGCGACCCTCGCGGAGGCTGTGCGTTTTCTTAACGCACAAGTCTCCGCCATCCCGGAGGCTGCGGACGTCCGGGCACGGGGCCGAGCGATCCCCGTCATCGCGGCCGCCGCGGGGCTCGTTGACTACCGTGGGGTCGGCGCCCGGGCGATCGGGGGGCGCATCCCCCGGGGCTTCCCGAAGGCCTTCGAGCCAACGCGCCGGGAGGTGGAGCTGCTGGCGGAGGGGTTCTACGACCGGATCATCCGGATGTGGTTCCCGACACCGGCACCTCCGGCCGCGGATGTCCCTGCCCCGGCCACGGAGGGAGCTTCCCGGGGGGAGGACCCCAATGCCAAAGTATGAGCCTCCCCCGGGTCTTTAGCTAGGACCCCTTTTTATTTTTAGACATTTTGATTCCGGTAGCTTCTTAGGAGAAGCCCCGGGCACTTGTACACAAACATTTTGCAATGAAATATATTAGAAATTTTTCTAAGTCTTTGCAATAAAATGTTACCAGGGTTCCTGGGGGGTTGCTCCCGAGCAACGGTCCGGGAGAGACTCTCCGGGGGACGCCCAAGCGGCTTTGATTTTGCTGAGCCTTGTCTCCGGGAGGCGCGACGGCGGTACTGCCCGGGAGCCCGTCCGGTTGAGGTGGCGCCCGGAATGGCACTTGGATAATTTTGACAACAGCCGTGCTGAATTAACTCCCCCGCGCCCGAGGGCCCAGATGATACCTCCTCTCCGGATACTTCCGCCGGCTGGGTACGAGTTTTGGCCCGAAGACGTACTTCGGGATTCTCAGCGTCGCGTCCGGGCGCTGTACCGGGACCTGGCCCGGGAGCTAAGGGAGCGCCTCCGGGAGCTTTAGGCGTAGGGGCCTTAGGCTCGCAGAAAATCCCCCGGGTTAGGACCCGGGTTGTATCATTTCCGAAACCCACCAGAGGGGGAAGATGTCCTCCGGGTTTGCCGATCAACTTTTTATTGCCTCTTTATTTTCTTCTTCTTGGATGGTCTGGACGACTCATCTTAACAAGGATGAGCTAAGTTTCTTCGTGGGTGACCCGGGGACCCCCTGTCCCCCCCCCCCCGCCCACAGCGGGCGGGAGGAAGCCTCCGCGTGCTGTGGGGGAACCAGGGTCCCCGGGGGGAGCATAACCTGTAGAAATATTTTCTAAGTTAGAAAATTGTAAAAATAGGATTTCAGAGGGAGGGACCTTCCGGGGTGCCCGGGGGCACCGGGTGAGGTTCATCCGGCCGCCGGGAGAGCGGGGAACCGGGAACAAGGCGCGGAAGGGGCTCATGAGAAGCCAATAGGACCTCCGGAGGGGAGCTTCCCGGGAGGGTTCGTCCGGTCGCCGTGAGAACGGGGAACCGGGAATAAGGTCTTCGAGAGATATCATCCGGTCGCCGTGAGAACGGGGAGCCGGGAATAACGTCGACTCCCGGAGGAGGAAGATAGAGCCAATCAAGCAGCAAGGGGCTGATCTTCCGGTCGCCGTGAGAACGGGGAGCCGGGAATAACGTCGACTCCCGGAGGAGGAAGATAGATCCAATCAAGCCGCAAGGGGCTGATCTTCCGGTCGCTGTGAGAACGAGGAGCCGGGAATAACGTCGACTCCTGGAGGAGGAAGATAGAGCCAATCAAGCCGCAAGGGGCTGATCTTTCGGTCGCCGTGAGGACGGGGAGCCGGGAATAACGTCGACTCCCGGAGGAGGAAGATAGAGCCAATCAAGCCGCAAGGGGCTGATCTTCCGGTCGCCGTGAGAACGGGGAGCCGGGAATAAAGTCGACTCCCGGAGGAGGAAGATAGATCCAATCAAGCCGCAAGGGGCTGATCTTCCGGTCGCCGTGAGAACGGGGAGCCGGGAATAACGTCGACACCTGGAGGAGGAAGATAGAGCCAATCAAGCCGCAAGGGGCTGATCTTCCGGTCGCCGTGAGGACGGGGAGCCGGGAATAACGTCGACTCTCGGAGGAGGAAGATAGATCCAATCAGCCATTAGACGTCCCGCTGAGGAGAGCGTCTACTCCCGGAGGAGGAAGTGCCCGGAGACGGGTCTTGAGTGTTTGGGTAGGGGACTAATCTCCCAAAGTGACTCGTTACCGCGGCCGCTGGGGACCGGGTTGCCACTTACACCCTCAGTCCACAAGGGCTGTTCGTAAGCCGCCCTTCAGGAGGGACTTGCTGGAGCAGGGCCCACTTCCTCACGGGGAGGGCATCCTCGCGGTGAGGGCTTCCTCACGGGGAGGGCATCTTCACGGGGAAGGCATCCTCGCGGGGAGGGCGTCCTCGCGGAGAGGGCATCACCACTAGGGGCGGTAAACAAGAACAACCTGCAGTGAGACAGTTGAAGAACAAAGGCTATGCATTTATTAACGAAATATACAAAGCCCCCCTGCGAAGCCGCGAAGGGGGAAAAAGGGAAGCTACAGTGTCCCCCCTCCTCCTCCGGCGAAGTGTTGCAGCAGCTGGTGGCAATCTCGGGTGGCGTGGGTACTGGACCCGTGGAAGCTGCACCACGGTCCTTCCCGGCTTCTCCCCGCGGGGCCTTCGCGGCCGCGCGAAGACTGTCCTCCCCCATGGCCTCTCGGCTTGGGAAAGGGGCGGTTGCCCTTCGGGGGGTCGCGCGAACCGCCTCCGCCCTCGAGGACAAAAGTGTCCCGAGGCCGTGGTTCGCTACGGCCCCCCTGCCTGGGGCGCCTGGGGGGATCCCGGGCCCCCCGCTCGGCGGGGGCAGGAGCCCCCTGGGTCTTCTTCCAGATGTCGTCTTCCTCCGCCCGAGCGTACTTTTCGAGCACGTTGAAGAGCTCGTCGGCGGAAGAGGGGCAGCTCCGGGAGAGCCTTCGGTGGAGCTCCCCCGGGAGGATGCCGCTTTTGCAGGCTTCGATGACCGTAGAGTCGGGGACGTGGGCCACTTTGCTCTTCACCTGGGCAAAGCGCTTGAAGAAGCTTCTGATGGTCTCCCCAGTTCTCTGCCGGACAGTATACAGCTGCGAGGAGTCCAGGGGACGCACGTAGTTCCCCTGGAAGTTGGCACAGAACTCCCGCTTAAGCTGCGAGAAAGACTTGATGGAGCCCGCCTTCAGATTGTAAAACCAGGAGCGGGCAATGCCGGTGAGGTAGAGGGGGAAGACGTTGCATTGGACACTCTCGTCCCCCCCCGCTGCGGAGATGGCGGTGGAGTAGATCTGCACGAACTCGTAAGGGTCCGCCTCGCCATTATAATGCTCGATGTGCGGGGGACGATAGGGCCGCGGCCAACGGATGCTGCGGAGTCTTCGACATAGAGGCTGGTTCGCCCCCTGCACTTCCCGGGGGGAGCCCCAGTTACTGTCTTCTTTAACGGGGGAGGCCCCCTCGTTATCTGAGTCAGGTAGCGGCCCAAGAGGGCCACCGGAGTGGTGGTGACGACGCTTCTCTTCCGGGCCGGGGCTGCTTTCCCGGACGTCCGGGCTTCCCTCCGGGGAGGATGATTCTTCGGCGGGTCTCTTCCCCCGACCGGTGCGAGAGCGAGGCTCCCTGCGACAACGACCGGGGGGAAGCTCTTCCCCGTGGCTGGGAGAATGCATTCGCTCAACCTCCCCCCGGGAGAAGCGGACCTGCTTCGCCGGGGGAGGGAGCTCCTGCACTGTAGCAGCTGGCCCGGAAGCTACCGGGGCCTGCTGGGGGGAGCCCCCTGGGACGGCCCCCGGACCGGAAAGGGGGGAGCCCCTGCACCATCCGGAACCGGGGAGGGGGCGCCCGGGGCGGCGTTAGGATCCGAAGAGGGGGCCCCCGTGGCAACGACCGGGACCGGAAAGGGGGAAACCCCTGTGACATCCGGAACCAGTGGGGGGCGAGCCCCCTCGGCGACGTCCTGGGTTGGGGAGCCAATGCGGGGGGAAATTCGCTGAGGCACGGGAGCTGCTCTGTCGACCGGCCCCGGTGCGGTAAACGCTACGCGGGGGGCGGGACTGGCTCCCGACGTAGGAATAGCCCCCGGCATGAAATCACCCCCCAGCCCCGGAAGCGAGCCGGGGACGGGGTACCCCCCTGGTGCCACGAAGGGCCCGGGCATGAAATAGCCTCCCGGCACCGGGACAGGCCCGGGTGCCGAGAAGTGTCCGGAAGTATATCCCGCGGGGGGAGGGAACCCCCCAGCGGGATTGTACGGGGTAGACAGCCCCCCTGACGCCGGAGGGGCCGCTGGGTATCCCATAAACGGGGGCATGATCCCCGGATACGGGTGCGGCGAAAATGTGGGGCCGAGGGCCGCGCCAACACACTAAGGAGCTCGTCCATAGAGCGCTGGGCGCGGAGCTGGCCCTCCACGAGAGCCTCCAGCAGGGCATCCCGGGGAGCCGGGGGAGCCGTCGGGGGGAAACTCGTCCCGGCCGAGGTCCCCGCGGCCGCCGGGAGCGACCCGGAGGTGGAGGCGCCTAGATTGAGAGGAAAGGTGGGAGGCGGTACCTGGGAATGGTCGCCTCCGGACGGAGGCGCCGGAACAGCAGCGTCCCGGACGGGTGGCGCCAGGTCACCGGGACCGGCGTCACCGGGAAGGGCGCGGGCCCTTGTTCTCGGAGGAGCCATGGCGATTCGTCACGGGTCCCCACGGTCGGCGCCAACTGTCGTGGTATTAAGAATACCTCGGCAGGTTTTGAAGACGACCCTAGCGGAGGTCACGCAGCGCGGGTTGACCGAGTGACCGGTCCTCCCCCGCCGGACAAACACAAGAATTGACACGTGGATTTATACAGGTTCGGGTCCCGGTGGGGGCCCTAGTCCTGTCGACGCGCTCCCGACCGGAGTCGGCTGGGGAGGCTCTCTCCGGGGGAGAGGCTTCCGGAGCACGTCTGTGAGATTAGCTATTCCTAATAATAATGAACTGATCCTTTACAATAGAGGGGTACAAGGGCTATTTATAGCCCCAAAAAGAAGCAAAAAACCTAAACTACCCCGGGAGCCACCGTCGGATTGAAGGATACGACCGTCCTTCTCCCGGTCAAACGTCTCGGATGCTTGACAGGTGGTCGCTGATTCCCGAGGCGTCCCTCGCGTGACCTGCACGTGATAAACAAACAAGGATTTTACCTTTTAGAAGGGCGGTGACGTCCGGGACCTCTTCCGGAGAGTAGGGTCCCGGGAGCCCAAAAGGCGGCGCCCGGGACATGCCCGGGGGGCACGGTCCCGGGGGCCAAATGGCGGCGCCCGGGACATGCCCGGGGGGCACAGTCCCGGGAGCCTAAAAGGCGGCGCCCGGGGCAGGCACCGGAGGCCACTGTCGCCGGGCACATGGCGGCGCCCGGGCCATGCCCAGGGGGCACGGTCCGGGGGGCCTAAAAGGCGGCGCCCGGGGCAGGCACCGGAGGCCACTGTCCCTGGGCACATGGCGGCGCCCGGGACATGCCCGGGGGGCACGGTCCCGTGGGCCTAAAAGGCGGCGCCCAGGGCAGGCACCGGAGGCCACTGTCCCTGGGCACATGGCGGCGCCCGGGACATGCCCGGGGGGCACGGTCCCGGGGGCCTAAAAGGCGGCGCCCGGGGCAGGCACCGGAGGCCACTGTCCCCGGGCACAAGGCGGCGCCCGGGACATGCCCGGGGGGCACGGTCCCGGGGGCCAAAAGGCGGCGCCCGGGACATGCCCGGGGGGCACGGTCCCGGGAGCCTAAAAGGCGGCGCCCGGGGCAGGCACCGGAGGCCACTGTGCCCGGGCAATCATGAACTTACCTGGACTTGACCACGTGGAGATTTCCCCCAACAGGTTGGGAAAAGTAATATATAAGCATTTGAATCATATACATCAAAGACCCATCCACATTGCAATATATTCATACCAAGTGAGTCAAAATTCCCAACCAAATAACATCAGATGGATGAAAAATCTGGTAGATTATATGAGAATTTTTTGAGCGAATGCAAAAAAGAAAAGGAATTGCTTGCTTAAAACAATGCACTTCTTACCTGAGATTCCCAAGAACAATTCCAAATTCATTGGAATGTGTTAAGCCAATATCATCAGGCGATCGGGATAATTTCATAAGTTCCTTCGTATTTAAGCATGCCATCCTGGAAAAGAGGGAAACATACTTAATAGAGATTCTCCATTGTGGCGAAACAACTAATGAGATTCAATTGGCAGCAAATGTAATCAGGCATCAGGAGCAATTACAGTGCTAGAAGATGGACACCTTGAAACAGTTTTCTAAATGATCTTAAACATAAGAAATAATCCTTTACTGACAAATTGACTGAATCAAAATTAACAAAAATCATGAGAAACATAGGATGATTTTAAACATGATTATATATCACAAGTGAGATAGAGATTTTGGGAGATCACAACAATTCGTTCAAATACACAAGGAAGAAAAGTTTGGTCTTGACCATGAATACGAATAATACACCTCAAATAAGCAAACAGGAAAAAAAAGTTTTCCCAGTTATCTCAAGAAAACTCGACCATAACTCTCTCAGAACCCACAAATTGGTTCAAAAAGAATTAAGCATTCGATTCAGAACTGACATTTCAAATGATCTCAATTACAATATTGGTTCATCTCATACATCTCCGTGAAGCATCAATTGACCAAATCAAGAACATGGAGTGAGATGAGAGATCGATCACCATTTGTGCTATTTCGGATCCTGGAAGATGTTGGCTGAGCTAGTGAGGAAGATGTCAAGGTCATTGTTGATGCAGAGGATGGAGCTCACCGGCGTGGAGTAGTCAGTGAAGGTGAGGTGCGGCGCTGGTGGCGAGATCGGCCCACAGGACATGGTCGTGGTCGAGGAGCTAGTCGTCGCAGCTATGAGTGTTGGAGCTGTGGCGATGGGCTAGGGCTTGAGCTGCACCGTTGACACGAACTGGACGTGGCCAGAAAGAGAGAGAGAGAGAGAGAAGGGAGAAAAGAGGAGCGATGGTGTGGAAGGCGGGGCAAAGGCGGTGGCCTGATGAAGCTGTGGTGGTATGGTCAAGCAGGGACAAAGGAAGAAGAAGAAAGGATGAAGAAGGAAGAAGGAGAAGAAAGAGAGAGGAGGTGGCGTGGGTGCGAGAGGCGACGGTGCGCAGTGAGATCGGCGGTGGTGCGGATCTAGGCGGCGGCGCACGCGGGGCGGAGGCAGCGGTGCGAGATGGAGGCGTGCGCGGGATTGGCGGGGGCGTAGGAGTGGATTTGGCAGGCGGCGTGAGCAATTAAGGCAAAAGAAAGAGGAGAAAGGAAGAAGGAAGGAGAAGGAAGAAGGCAGAGGAAAAAGGAGAGAGGCGACGGGTGTAGATCTGGGCGGCGGGTGGCGAGGGAGGTGGCGGATCGGCGAGGGAGGCGACGAAGTGGGGAGAGGGAGAAGAGGAAACAGAGAGGGCGAAGTGTGATTGTAATCTAGGGTTTGGAGGTATTTATTAAATCACCTTCTTTCTTCTAATGATTCAAAAAAAAAGACCATTAGTATAAATAAATTTCTTCTAACGGTTAATATATAAATTACCGTTAGAATAAAATCAAATCTATTCTAACGGTTCCCAAAACACAACCATTAGTATAAAATCAAATCTATTCTAACGGTTCCCAAAACACAACCATTAGTATAAATATAGTTCTTCTAACAGTTAATATATTTTGAACCGTTAGAAAAAATCATGCCGGCTTTTCTAACGGTAATTTACTTCGAAACCGTTAGTAGAAATGCCTACAAATGCCCTTCTCCATTCCGCACTATATACGTTAACGATTTTCTTCTAGATCACGAATAACCGTTAAAAGATAGGGTTTAGTAGACTGCATTTTTGTGCTAAGGATTTTAATCCTTCAGCATGTGTAGTGTTTTGTTGTCGGCATCGATCCTAGCCTGAGTTAACTTATGCAGAATTTTTTAGATGATGTCTTCTATTGTTTGGCTGGCCTATGCGTATAGGATAGATTAGTTGATGCCTAATAATAGTAGTAATAGTAGTAGTAGTAGTAGTTATACTGGAAGAAACATGAGAATTGAACAAATGAACTAGTCAGACTGATAAACAGTTGACTTAAGTGGATTAATAATTATTAAGGTGCATTAAAATGGATTGAGGGGTGGATTAATTATTATTGTTAAATTGGATTAATCTAGAAAAAAATCCTTTGATAATATCTTTCTGACTTCCTCTATCTCACCTTGTCCCTCCATTCTCCACTTGCATCACATATCCATCACATCTTATTTTATCCTGTGTCACCTTATGCAAATATTAGAAAAAAAAAATACTCTACTTGGATTCCCTTGTCCTATGTCCTTCCAAAAATTTGGCCCTACAGGCTCGGCCCACCAAGACAGTCTAGATTCATGTCTGCAAGCATAAAACATTTTGTGAGTACTCCTCCGTTTCACAATTTAAATTTATTTTCTATGTATACAAGATTAAGGTGGCATGAAATGAGAAAAAAATTATAGTATACTATATTATCCTTATTAAATAAATTTTAGAGGAGTGTGAGCGGAAGGAGAATATAAAGAAGTAGAAAAAAATATTAGGAAAGGTAAAATTACAATAAAGAGGTATTACATAGTACATTGTGATTGTAAATGGATTTGTATTGTAAAATATCCAAAAGTGACCTTACATTATGAAAGAGAGGGAGTGATGTATTCTTAAGAAATAAAAAAGAAATTGTATCTTAGGTCCCTAATTTGTACCATATCACTTAGTTTTCAAAACTTCAAATTTCATAGGACATGTGATATGAACACGCTGATGAAGGACGCGTTCACAGAGGGTAGCCCGATCTTCACGACCTAGAACCTGGATAACTAGTATCTGAAGATACCTGGATAACTAGCATGACCTGACGAAACGAGATAGCCAACTACTTGCAGAGCAAGGACCTGCATATCAATGAATTCGCCCAACTACACTCTGAATTATCTATCCACATGGCCACGCACGGAGTTGGCGCACAGATAAGGTGATCACGAAGATCGTTCGAGCAATTCTGGAGGAAATCACAAGAACAAAGGATGAAGAGATCAACTCTCAACCTAAACTAAGGTTTCAATCTGAAATTATCAATATCAATATCTTATATCTTGTATATTAAAAACTATGACCATGCCTCTCTTTTATAGAGAATGATATGTACAAATAATAGAAAAATTAAACTAGAATTCTAATTTAAATCTAATTCAAAACGAAATAAAAATCCTAGCAAACTATAAAAGATAAAAGAAGTTCTGAATAAATCTTCTTGGAGTTGGATTCAAATTCGGACAGGACTTTTTCCTTCCATGCAATCATTAATCTTTTGGGTCTTCTAGTTTCATACGATGTTGGAAATTAATGATTCTTGATGCGTTGGAAAGCTCATGTGAATACCTTTCCAAGAAGTACTCACACAGTCAAATTGGACATCTGTGTTGAGAATGGTGCTTGGTTGAAGTTGGACTGTTGCTTGGTCGGCAGACTGCATGCCGAGAAAAATTCTTCTGGTTGTAGCGGTTCCAATCTTTGATGGAATCGCGTGATCTTGGGCTTGTTGGAAAGCTTAGGAAATTCTCTTTCCACTCAGTAGGTGTACGACCAGATTTAATGAAGTTATTAGTCCCATACGTGGCTATGTTCTTTCTGTTATGCTCTCTTTATTCCTGATCAATGTTAAACAAGAGCAATTAGGTAGCAGCATATTCTCATCATACTTTAATTCTTTAAAGAATAAAGTCACTTGTTGATATAGTTTTCGGACCTTCGCTCGAGTGATTGGTCTTTTATATTCCTTGAGTCGAATCCTAATGCTACTTGTGTTAGGGATGTCCTCATCAGCATGTCCCTAAACTCACCTTTGTTAGTTAATTTGGCCCCTAAACTCGTCTTTGTTAGTTGATGTGGTCCCTTAACTCGCCTTTGCTAGTCAATTGGTCATTCTATCAGTTAGATATGAGAATCATATGTAAATTTTTCATTTTGACCCACATATTTTGTATAATCGGATTTTCTTGTCATCTCTTTGTGATCATCAACTCATCTACATGGTGCAATACTGTACTACAAAATTAATGTGGTGTACCATATCAATTTAGAAATATCATTTGAGATATATCATCTCATTTTTTATAATTAATTGATTGATGATCTAAGTGCATAAGTCAAACAAGATTACGGATCTATCATTCCATCAAGTCAAATTTCAAGCAGGCAAGCAGAGAAATTTGCTGGAGAGAGAAAAATTAAACTTATAAGAAGTTTTCTTAGGCTGTGAACACGAGTGCCCGGTGCGGCGCCACGTTAAAATAAGATTTTTTTTGAAAGCTAGTGCGAGAAGAAATCAGGGGAGGCAGCAGGCCCCAAAATAAATTTTTTTCTTTCCCAATTTATGTGCGATCAAATATTATATAATTTTTATTTCATTATTTATGTATTAATCTAGTTCAAATTAGATCTTGATTATATTTAGAAAGTTGTAGCCCTTTGAATTATTTTCATATAAAGATCAAACATCACCTATATTCGATTTTGAAATTAAAAGTTATTTATGTTTTATTTAATAAATATTTAATTTACTTGTGAGTCCGTGTGAGGAGTCTCTCCTAGAAACTTTTGTATTGGAGTGGTACGTGTTTCAGATGGCACTTCATATGTGTGACATAGAATATGCTCGAAATATTTCTCAGGACAATCTGCCCAGATGTTAATGCATTGAACTCAACCTTACAAGCTTTCTTAGAACTATAGGACCTCCCGTCTACGGTGGCCTTGTGATTACTTTTCTGTGAGTATTTATTCTCTTTTTATTCATTTATATTTTTCTTTTTATAATATATAGATTAGAGTATTTAATATATGTGATGTAGATTTATAAGTTATAGAGAATCAAGTTATAGAGAAAGGATGAGTATTTCGTACGGATAACTCATATTTAAAAAACAAAATCGAAAATAACACATATGCGAAGGAAATTGCAGTTTAGACGCCAGTTGCCAGGCCCGCTGGCGAATTACATAAAAAGCCAATAGTCGCTAGCCCCCCAGCGACTTAAGCTCTAGTCACCAGGGGGGCTGGCGACTGTGGGTTTTAGCTCGAGTCGCCAGGGGGCTGGCGACTGAATGATCCATATAAGCCCAGGGCCGGTGACTGGTGGGAAGCAGACCAAAACAAAAAAGAAAACAACTAGAGGGGGGGAGGAAAAGAGAAAGAGAGAAGGAGAGAAGGAGGAGGAAGAGGAGAGGAAAAGAGGAGGAGGACGAGGAAGAGGAAAAGGTTTTTTTTTAAACTTCTAGTATAATTAGTGTAACATTAAGTTTAAAATGCAGATCTATTTTATAAATATGTGCATAATGTGTTAATAATTTAGATCTATTGTAGAATATATTCATCTAGGTACATGCGCAGTATAAATGTGCTATAAAAGTATAGAAAATGTGCATTTGCTGTAGAAAATGTGCAGAAAATTAACAATAATTTTATAAAATATGCATCTGCTGTAGAAAATGTGCAGAAAATTTGTAAATAATAATTCAGATTTGATGCGTACGTAATTTAATTTAGATCTGTTGTGTGCATTTATAAATATGATGTATATATAATTTAGATCTGTTATATGATATTATGTAAGTTTAATTTTTTTATGGATGAGTTGTGTATTAAATAAGATTAGTAAATAATTAGATTTTTTTATATAAGATGAGAATCTACAAATTGTAGATTAGATGTTAAAATACAAAGTCGGTGGCAACAAAATAAATCTATCACACAGGTCTTAGGGCTGACCATAGAGTAATGTGTCAAATATATTGAGGATATGATAGCTAATGATTTGTAATACTGCACTTGTTATTGTAGACAATGTCAGAAACAAGAATAGTGTATGTTTTCACGGGGAACAGGTAATTAGAAACGGAGGATGACCTAAGTGGCTGTCACCGTATAAATATGGAATTGAATAATCTCAGTGGTGTTAATTTTGAAGACCTTATGACCCGAGTCGTGGACATCCTAAATATCGATCCATCTTTACACGAAATTGTCATAGAAGCATTGGTGCCTGTTGGTGCAACAGGTTGTGGGAAATTGTGTAAACTTAGAGATGACAGGTCTTGGGGTTCTTTGGTTAGGAGAGTGATAAATCTCAATCATGGCCCAGATGACTACATACTGTATGTGACAATGGTAGACAATATGCCGCACACCAATGTAAACATCAAACCAGCGGAACAGGTACCCAAGCCATTAATTGGAGGGCAACATATGAACATTGATCCAACCATGGCACATGATTCTGCGGGTATCCCGAATGTAGAATTCAAGGGTGGGCATTTTTGGCCTGGGGACGAGGCTTACGCCAATGAAGGTGAAGACGAGGGCATGCACTAGTCAGGCAGCACAAGTTCAGAGGTGGACGCAGACTATGCGGATTCCTCTAGTGAAGATGAAGATTATTGTGGGATGAGATCTCCCCAACAATGGTTTGATCCAAGTGGTTTTGATTATGCGCGAATCCACGATGATCACAGTTCGGAGTGGGCATCGAATGAGGAAAGATGAACATTAGGGAAACATTTCAGAAGCAAGGAGGAGACCAAGCAAGGCGTGGCGATGTGGTCCATGACACTACGTCTCTCTTTCAAGGTCGACAAAACTAATCCGTGTCTGTACGCAGTGAAGTGCACGGTGGAGGGATGCATATTCTATGTTCACGTTGCCCAGTACAAGGACAGTGACCACTTCGTTGTTTCCAGAATCACCGAATATGACTGTTCGGTTAGAGAAGTCTCACAGAGCCACAGGAACATGTTATCCGCATTCATGGCAAACGTGATTTTGCCGAACCTTCATGCAAATCTGGACATGGCATTAAAAGAAATTATCGCTCAAGTCGACGACACATTTGGGTACAGCATTCAGTACGGAAAGGCATGGAGAGCCAAACAACTTGGTCTTGAGATGCTGTTTGGATCTTTTTATGATTCATATAACTACGTGCCCAGACTGATACAACAAATCGTTGACACCAACCCTGGCACTGTGATGGACATGGTTCATAGGCCAGTTGTGGGCAGAAACGGTGACATAGTGCCTGGAGTTGAGTACATAGAGCGTATATTCTGGTCGTTCGGGTAGGTAATCTATGTATTCAAGTACATGCGGCTAGTACTTTGCGTGGATAGTACATATCTAACTGGAAAGTACAAGGGAACTTTGATGATAGCTGTTGCTGCAGATGCAAACAATCAGCTACTTCCCATGGCGTATGCCTTAGTAGAAGGCGAGAGTATGGATAGTTGGGTATGGTTCCTTGCAAATCTAAAACAAACCGTAGTGAAAGATAGACAGAACGTGTGCGTAATCCACCAAAAATACAAGGGCCTATTGACTGCCATTGAGTTCATGTTGTGCACTAAGGACCCACAGTATAGATGGAATGACTTGATCAGCCGGTGGTGTAAATGATATCTTGCGGCGAACTTTTTCACACATTACAAAAGCATACACCTGATGAACAAGCTTAAGCAGTTGTGTGATCAGAACTAGGGTCGTATGTTCCAACGAATTTGGGACGAGCTAGAAAAAGATACTTCAAATTTAGCTAATACTCAAAGGTCAGAGGCAAGCAATTCGCAACAGGTTGACGATGAAGAAAATGTCATGGGAACTTCAGATGGACTGAGACGACGCAGCTAGAGATCAAGAACTAAGAAATTTAGTGAATGGATCGGTGACAAAGCTCCTGAGAAGTGGTCACTACTGCACAATGAGGGAGGTGCCAGATACGGCATAATGACAACTAATATGGCGGAAGTGTACAACTTTGTGTTGAGGGGGGTGCGAGGTATTCCGCTCACTAGAATTGTGGAATTTACATGGCATCACACGGCTGAATATTTCCACGAGAGGGGTACAACCACAAGAGTACTACTTGGAGTCACACCATCAAAATTTTCTCACGAAGTGCAGAGGTACTTAGAAATGAAAGCCGCGGTCGCTCAGAAACACTCAGCCCAATGCATTCCTAATAGCAGAAGCCAAAGCTAGGTCATTTATCTGAAGAGTAAGAACGTGGGGGGTGGATACATGCGGTAGATCAAGAAGCAAGGTGTCATTTTTGAAGACGGCGCCAAGTGCACCTGTAACAAGCCAACTCTGTTGCATAAATTGTGCTCCCATGTGATGGCAGTGTTTGCGCACGATAACAAGTTGAGCGAGACGTGCCTATCACTTTACTATGGCTCACAGTTCCTTGCTAAAACATGGACTGGGGACTTTGAGATCTGGAGGACTCAGTAGCACTACAGAGAGCTGTCATGCAGGGGGTGAGATCCGATATGTTCCACCACCACACTTGGAGAAGAAAGGCCCTGGATGATGGTGGAGACTTCGAATTGGCAACGACATGGATAATGCAGAACGCGATGACCTGTGAAAGTGTGCTGTTTGTCGACACCTGGCCACACAAGGAGGACATGTCCTGATGCATCCGGATCGCACCGGATGTGAATCAGTAATGTTGTGCAATACGTTTTCATTCCTCTGGCATATTTGATGTGCAATTCATTTCATATGATGTACTAACATGATGTTCTTGCTTGCAGACATGGCTCATGATCGTCGACAGCTTCCTGAGTTGCTCGACTGGTACTACCACAATCGACATCGATCTCGAGCCCTGAGGGTCGGAGAGGACCTTCAGCCCTTCCGCCTGTGATCGCCCAGCATGGCTTGGCCTCTCGACGGGAGATACATCGCATGACTGATGGCGGTGGGACCGGTTCCTTTCGCTAGGATGATTACTAGTGCGGAGTCTTTCAGGAATGATCGATCACTAGTCTTTGTTCTAACGGACAAATGGAGGCCCGAGACACACACATTTCACTTCCGGTGGGGGAGAGATGACCATTATCCTTGAGGATGTGGCAATGTTGGTCGGTATGCCGATTTGTGGACAGGCTTGGGTACCACCACCCACTCCTACTACATGGGATGCCACGTTCACACAGAGGTTTCACCTATTGCCTCTAGGGCAGGAGCCCTTCCACCACGACGTCAGAGTTCCTGCGGCTTGGCTCGCACATTTCAGGACGTGCTCAGTAGATGCTGATGAGTGGACAGTCAGCCGACACTTCGAGGCGTACCTACTACATTTGTTTGGTGTCTTCATGTTCACTAGTATGATTAGACCTGGTATTGCTACAGTCTTTCACTTACTGCATTTAATTCTTATCTTTGTGCTTGCTTGCAGGTATGCACGATGACACAGTGGATCGTTGACTTGTTCCACTGGCGCGGATGCTCGCTGACACGCCGATCGAGCAGATCCCATGCATCAGCTGGGGGTCGGTGGTTCTCTGTGCGACATACCGAGGGTTATGCGACGCTTGCGTTCGGCGTGCCCAATAGGCGAATATGGCACGGTGTCCTCTGCTTGTTCTACTATGGCCGTACAAGCACCCACCTATTGGACGACTGCTTGGCATCGATGTGCCGGTGGCTTTGCCGGAGGGGACCCGCTCAGAGATGTGGAGGACGAGATCGATCGCTCGACCATGGGGGATCGTTGGATGCAGCACGAGCTATAATGGGCCACCGACCAGGTGCACGCATGCTACAGTGTGTACAGCGACGAGCAGGAACTGCGCTATCCGTCGCGTGTTGTATGGAGGGCCTGGACGGCCACCTACATCGAGAGTACAGCTATAGGCGGGATCTCATCGTATGTACGGAGGACCGGGACCTATGGCTCACCCGATGTATTCTTGTCTTCAACCATATGTTGGAGGTGTACACTCCATGGAGGGTGATGTGCCAGTTTGGCCTATTCCAGCCAATCCCCCCTCTCGACGCTGTACATCGGCTGTCGCACGACAAGCACGAGTAAGCTTGTGATCATCTCCGTGCATAGTGCTTGGCCTCCTTGAAAATACTGAATACTTTGTTTTTCCTATAGGCAAACTTGTAAGGACAAGAAGGCTGTCAGTTGGGAGGACCGACAGGCTCCTTACACTCGTCGTTGGGAGCAGGCAATAGGGATAGATGTAGTGTATGAGGAGAGGTCATACGATTCAATGACATACGACGACTACCTCCGATGATACATCCGTCGCACCACTGCTCGCATTGCCCCACCAGCTCCGATGCCTGCAGAAGTGCTTGCTCCAAGCATGCATCAAACATACGACCGATATCACGCATCCCAGGTACACCACCAAGTACACACCGACACTCCATTTCCTGCTTGTTATTGTTATTTCCACCAACCATTGTGTTGTGGTTTTGCAGGCTGATGGCCTCCATGTGATCACCTCCATGACATGGCTGCTCATCCATCGGAGGCAAGCACATCTACCTATCATGCCCGATGAGTACGAGAAGGCCATCGCCTTTATTCACCAAGTTGCCTCCTAGCTATTCCTAGAGAGTGACGCTGTTCCATCGACATTTGTTGCACATCCACCGCCATGGGTCTCGCACAGCCAGACGCCGTCGCAATCGGCCGCTCATCGACTCGACGCAGCCGGGCCCTCAGGTACGGCCATCGACGCCCCGATTTATCTCGGTGTGCCTCCGCCCCGCTCTTACCGTATAGGTGCCCCACCCCATGTGGACGTGCCGTCGCGTGGTGGTGTGCGGATCTTTGAGGTTCCCCGTGTGCACCCTTCCACCTCTAATTCTAGCCTGGGGTTTGACATCACGTTCAACTCAGACGACGAGTATGTCAGCATGTCGCAGCGGATAGTGGACGAGCATTTGGGTATGTCCTCCGCTGGTCAAGCTGCATCACCTAGTAGGCGTCCACCGTACATTCCTCCTTAGTCGATCTGTGCCGACCCGGAGGTGGTCCTCGACCCTGCGTACGCAGACTACGTCGACATGGTGCGGTGGACAGATGACACCCACCAGAGCCAATATCAGTTGACATCCGCATAACTGGGTGATGCGCCGCCACTGTTGTAGGACCCTGTGGAGCATATTACACATATAGATGCTCCTGAGATGGGTCTCGACCGAGCGAGCGGCCAACCCCCCGTCGACAGCTGTCACAGAGGATGGTGCTTCCGCGCAGCACCTTCTCACCGTCGTCGTTTCAGCGGGACGGGCGTCATCGTCCCAAGAGTGAGCGACATTAGATTTTTTTAAGCAAATGTCTTACTCCCTGTATGAAATAGGATTTTTGTTTGCATGTATGTATTACTTTGGTTTTTTCAAGTTATGCAACTGCGTTACGTTTTAGCACGGTTCGTGGAAAATCTTAATTTTTGTACTTTTCTGCTTTTCTTTGATTCAACCTTTCTACTTTCAAACTTTTCAACTTTTAATCTTTTCAGCTTTTCAGTTTTTTAGCTATTTTTACAGCTAAGTCCAATAAACGTTTAAACTATTTAGAACTTTCGCTTCTGCAAATTAGGTTTTCTAGTTCCGAACACACAACACACACTTTCCTCACTAGCCCATCCGAACATGACGAGGGAGAATAGCTGTGACCGGAGAAGAAGACCCTAATATGTTATAAAACCAATCATGAAATGTACGGATCAATGAAAACAACCAATCATGGCTCTTTTTCTCCCTGACTAGATGGACCGGGGGTGCTTCGACAGCCTTTCTAGGTTTCATCTGGAATTCTTCTATTTTTTATTGTCCAATCCTGTTTCATACAAGGTTTCATCTGGTGACTGTGCGCCTTTTCGGTTAATCTGGCATCGGTCCTGGCGACTGACGTCATATCTGCGATTTCCTTCTGTTACGCGTTATTTTTTACTTTGGTTTTTAACTACGCGTTATCCCCAATTGTTTTCTGGGTTACAGGTGGGAGGCCACTAGTCGCCAACTGGGATGGTGACTTGGAGTGGTAACTGCTGACGTGCCCTCAAGTTGCTAATTGGGATGGCGACTGGTGGCATCTCCACAAAATCCCCAACCGGTGTGGCGACTGAAGTCTGATTTGCAATTTCTTTCACATGTGAGTTATTTTCAATTTTGTTTTTTTCATATATATTATCCGTACGAAATTGTCGAAAAGACAATAAAGTACACACAAAAGTAGCATATAAGGCTCAGCCTATATTGGTCTTCTCATTATTTTTGAACTAATGCAATTTGTTTGTTTTTCTTTTATATTTGTTTATGTTTCTTTTTATATAATGTATGGACCAGAATCTTAATATAAATTATGGAGGATCTCAAATTACATGAATAATCACTGACAAACTCAAATGTGACACCTCTCCAATTGAATTTTTGAAACCACACAAAGGTTCCATGAATTTTATTAGAGAACCTATAATATTGAGAAAATGGCTTTGCTAAAATATGATATAACATTAAAAATATTATATAGACAGCTAAAATTTGTTGTTGCGGCTATTGTATACCTGTTAGGTATGATTTTTAGATCTGCCGCGGATAGAAGCATAAGAAAAAAAAAAAAAAAGAACATAGAAGCCTTAGCCCTTCTGCAGGTTGTAACTGAGCATGGTGTAGACCGTCTGCAGCATCGCCGGCACAAAGATCAGCGCGGCCGCGGCAGCGAGCGACACGGCCACCCACGGTGTCGGGAAGAAGTGCAGCACGAAGCCACCGCACCACCTGCTCACCGGCCTCCCCCGGTGCCGCGCCACCGTGCCGAGTAGCTCGCCGTACTCCTTGGGCATGCGCGCGCCCACCGTCTCCGCACCGAGCTCCCGGAACAGCGCCACAACCTCCTCGTCCGTCTGCCGCGCGGTCGCCAGCACCCCTCGCCGCCTCAGCAAGGCTGCGTCGCGGGCGCACCTAAGCAGGCCCTCCATACGCGCCACGTGCGCCGTGGCGCACGCGCCGTGCACCCAGTGGAACCGCTTCTCGAACGCCACGAGCCCGTGGAGCACCGCGGCGGTGTACTCATGGACGTGGAAGCACGGCATGCTCATGACGGCTACCGGGCTCGCGTCGCTGCACCAGAATCGGACGTCGAGGTCGGCGGCGCGCCTCGCCGGCGCCTCGCGGAACCACACCGCCGACTCCCGCAGCTCCGTGGCGCACGGGAACAGCCGTTCGGACTCCTTATTGATGCGGACCATCTTTAATGGCGTCGAGAGGATTCGGTACTTGTTCGCCGGGACGCGGGACCAGTGAAAGAGGTGGAGGACGTGGTGGAACTCGGCTTCCGTCGCGTCGCCGGCGTCGTGGAAACGCCTCGGGAAGACGTTGTCGAAGCAGCCGAGCACGAGCTCCTCGACGGAGCAGCGGCCGAGCTTCAGCTCGCAGCACGCGGCGGCGAGCATCTTGACGGCCGCGAAGGGCACCTGGTTCTCTAGCACCAACATGTCGAGCTTGATGTCCTCGGCGTGCTGCGCCACCGCCATGTGCAGTATGAAGTACTCTCTTGAGATGGAAACCGCCGTGTCGGCGGCGCAGCCGCCGCCACCGGAGCTGCTTTTGTTAAGCATGAGGCACACGACGAGGACGAAGCAACTGTCGAGCAGAAGCATCTTCAAGAACTTCTCCTCGTCGTCCAGCATCTCATCCTCGTCGGCGAACTCGTCGCGGAGGCGGTCGCGCGCCTCGGCGAGTGCCGCGACGTAGCTGTCGACGTGCAGCCCGCGCTGCTCCTGCAGGTACCGCATGAACGGCAGCTTGGCATCGTCGGGGAAGGCCAGCTCACTCTCACCGCGGCGGTAAGGGCCGATGGCCACTGCTCGCACCGGCGCGGCGCGCCGGGGCCGGAAGATGGTGCCCGGACGGTCCCGGAGGTACCACAGCATCGGCGTCCGCGCGATGAGGTCGTTTAGGACGGCCGTGTTCGTTGTCGCCGACGTGATCTTGCGCAGCCACCTCGGCTTCGCCTCGCCGACGTTCATGTTCGCCTGGATGTCGATAAGGTAGTGATCGCTTCTGTTCATCTGGTCTAGTTAACTGTCCATGTCTGGAGCATTGTTCTGAATTATTTGCTTCAAAATAACATTGAAGAGTAAATTGCGTTTGTATGCTCCTAAATTTGTACCATTATGTCGTTCACATTGATAAATTCAAAGGTACCACAAAGATAATTATAATTTTGACATATAAAAAAAATTTTTAAGAAAAAAATACGATAATTTATAAAAATATGATGGTTTAAAATACGAAAATAACACAATTTAAAATAAGCAAACACGACAAACCTAAAAAATACGACTAATTAAAATAAAAAAAATGATAATATAAAAAAAATGTGACAACGAAAAAATATGGCAACATTAAAAAAAATAACCTAATATAAGAAATTGTGACACATAAAAATATTTGACACTTTAAAATCTAATGAATCATTTTATGGTCATTAAACAAAGTTCTATTGGTTTATATCAAAATTGGAAATAATGTTGATAAAAAATATTTTTTTAGCCATTACATAAACTTAATTTAACTTGGCAAGTACCTAAAACTATCTGTCTTAGCGAATTTAATTTTTAAATTTGTCTACATTAGTAAATTTTGTCATTATGTGAGTTAATTGTTGGAATTAAATATAGATTTTCAATTTTGGTGCCACGTATTTTAAATTCTTGAACTTAGAAATGCTATCTCACTAAGCTACATCATTTTCTATCAGTTTTTAATGATAGATGGACCTAAAGGAAACATTGGTCAATTTTAAGGATATTTTAAGTTAAATTTCAAATTTACAGATCTTAGTGACACAACCTTATAAATTTAGTACTTGAATGGCAATTTACTCACATTTTTACGCTAATAATTCAATAAGTAGTTATTTTAGTATAGTATGACATGCTATATCAGTTTTTTTTTTCTGACATAGCTGGTGGATTATTCAATTAAGTACTGAAATTAGTGAAAAATGATAAGAATTCATTAATTAAAAAGAAGCAGGACTGAACAACCCTGCACTAATAACATGATAACTCCAATTAAAAATATGCAGGGCTAATGGGAACGAGTTTAGATACCTCTTGTCTAGAAAGAATGCAATTTTTTTAGCTGTATACAGTTTTTAAAATGTAACTTTCACAATTATGTTTTATTATAATGTATTAATAAAAATTGATAAATTATAATATTATAAAATCAATTTTTAGGCTCACTCAAACGCTGTCGCGTTGCTCGGCGTTTAGAATATATATAATTTTTTTTTGCTGGTTGATGGCATACGCCAGCACTCACTGAGTGCCAACCAAACAGCGGTCCCACGTTTTTAATCTCTTCTCTATAAAAAAAAACTTATTGCTCTTTCTCTCATATAAAATCTTCGCCAACAATTAAATTATTGAAATATTTGATTCTTAACTTATGTTATATATTCTCTTTTCTTGAACACTAAGGTGTACTGGAGATAATCTCATGATGAATATAATTATATAATTTTTATAATTAATCTAAATATTTATAAATATATTAGTGGTTAAAATGAAAAAAATTTGACCAAATAATTTTTTTAGAAGAGAGAGTATCAAATTAACGAAACCGAGTTAGAGATCTATAAAGTTAAAAACAAATTTAGAGAGTGTTGATAGATTAAGAGTGTAATTTCCTCTTATAATTAATTTTGGATTTATATGTTTGGATGGAGAACACTGATGATATCTATCACGTGTGCGTTACGCGACGGCAAAAGAATTTGAAAGTACGATCAGGATAATGTCAGCAATATTATTAATTTTGACAAATATCATCAATTATTTGTCCAGAGGCAGATTAGTGGTGACATGGACAGAATGTAGGTAGTGAGGGCGAAAAAAGATTTTATGGCGTTTTATAGTGTATGGTTAAGGTACAATTTTTTTTTTATCATTTGTGTGCTCATTTTTTCTCACATTTTCTTATTTTAGATTGTCGTATTTTTTAATTTTAATTTATCATATTTTCTTCATTAAACTTACTTATTTTTTAATTTTATGTTGTCACATTTTGATTTTAGATTCTCGTGTTTTTTTAGTTAAGTTTATTATATTTTTTTTTATTTTAGATTGTCATATATTTATTATTTTAAGTTGTTATATTTTTTTATTTTAGATTATTGTATTTTCTTAATACTGCCACATTTTATTAGTTTAAGTTGCCATATTTTTTTATAAATTTTTTTGCATGTAAGAATTGTGAGCATCTTAACTACATCTTTTTGTTTATTGAATCATGTGATTTATTGTTGGGATTTGAGCACAAATACTTGCGATAGATCACAGAAAGACATGCTATAAATCATAATTGTATTGCAACCACCCATTTATATGGTCTAAGGGGCAAGAAGTGTCTTACTTTTTTTTACGATGTGTTTGGCCTGTTTAGCTTTTCCAACTAACCTGATTAGGCTTATAAAAAGTCCAATAAGCTGATAGAAGGTGGCTTAGGGTGCCTTTGGTCTTGTTTGTTTGCACTTTAACTTTTCACATAAGTTAGAACTAGTCCAAGTAAAGACTTAAATTTTGAGATTATTTTCTAAGTTGAAGCTCCTTTAGACTTAGAAGTCTCAAATAAACTCATTTGTATTATAAGTTTAAATCAGTTTATGAGATTAAGCTAAGTTAGGTATTAAGTTTCTTTAAAAATTCTAGCTTAAAAAGTGTTTCAACTTATAGAATAAGTTGTGAGTTTTTAAACTCTATTTGATACGACTTCACCTCATCTGGGAAGTTGGAGCCGAACCTAATGCACCTTTATGCAAGACTGGGTAGCATTTGCATGTGGGACAGGAGTTTAGGTGGAACAGTGTTACTTTTTGAGATTTTTTTATAAGTAAGATTAAAAAATTAATTACAAAAATAACTCAGCTCGTAAATTTTATAAAAATAGATCGTCCCGTCAACCTGTCAAGTCCTGAACACTCGACAAGCACTTTGTTGTGTGAAAATCGACTTGTCGAGTGCCCACACTCGACAAGTCCTCAAGCTCGACCAAAGACAAAGACAAAAGAAAAAAATAGAGAATTTGTTATGGATAGTGAATTTTGGTTTTTTCTATCTTTTTTCTTTTTTATTTTTTGTCATAGATTTTTTTTCATGATTTATAAGACAAATTTTTTTGAGAATTTTTTATGATAATTTTGTGATTTAACGATTGTGGTAATCCAGTTATCACCTAATTGGAAATATACATTAAAAATCACCTTTAATAGAAAGTATATATCTAAATCAGGTGGTAAGATAAGACTCCAAAATGTACATAGAATGATGATTTGGCCAAGGTATTGATGGAGATTTGCTTATACCATTTAATAGTTGAACAAGACTACAAAGAGAGAGCCAAATAATCTTACTTCCTATGGTCGTAGGACATCACGGGAAGAGATAATGAGGAAGTCTAAGATATTATAGACTTAGTCCCCCTTACAGATGTTTATCCTATAGATACGATCACTAATCCTTTTAATAGTCGAATGGACCCTGTTACCTACGATCACCCTGATTGTAGACATAAGGTCATAGATGATACACGACCAAATATACCTTATTGGTGAACCAAAACCTGGAAGCACTTTTGAGACAAAGGGCTGGTCAAGAACCCATTTGTTGACAACAGTCTAAAGGCTTGATGGTATGTCTATTCGACCATACTTGGTGGTTATGTTTATTCGACCATACCTGGTAGTGGTACGTATTCCACCACAACCTTTGGATACTGTGATCCTTTATTTTCCTAGGAATATCATAACTGCTGAATATAGTAACCGTCAAGAAGATAAATACGCAATCATTCATAAACGTGCAGCCACTCATAATTACACATCAATGACCAGAGCACGTCCTTCGCCCGGCGACCTTTCAATTCTGTAACTGATGACCTTCAACAAGTTATAAAAGAGAGAGGTCGAGCATAGAGAAGGGAACCTGACCTGGACTTCAACGACAAAAGAAAAGGATACACATCCAATAGAAGTTGATAGAGAATAGGAGAGGGGTTTTTATCCCGTTCAAGAATAGCTCTTATTCTTTTCTGTAATCCTTTACACTCTTAGTGAAATCACAACAGGAGTAGGGCTACTACTCAGCCTCCGAGGGCCTGAACCTGTATAATTCCTATGTCTCCAGTGCATCTATATTTGCGGCACTTCCTCTGGGTGATTGTTAGAAGTGCTTCCCTACATGAATATTAAATCTTGTGTAAGTTCGGCTTGGAACCTTATTCCAATCGTCGATAGCTGGCACCCACCGTGGGGCTCCGTCAAAGAATTCTTCTTCACCACCTAAGGTTATCATATCTATAGATCATCATGTCTTGTCTGCATGATTCCGAGAATGATTATGATCTCGAGGATTGCATTGACATCGACATGGATGATGATACTCTTCCAATGGAAGAAGGCGATGTCGCCTCAGATCCTTGCACCGTGGAGAATCTTTCCCAGGACCTGGTTATCGACCAGGAATCAGAACAGGAAATTCACTCATCTTCAGTGAGTCCTTCCACGATTGAAGGTGAGTATGTGCCACAACCCATCACCTTGACTAATGCAAGTGTTGAAGATCCTGATGTTTCAACATCACAAATGGTTAAATCCAACGATCATCTTGTGTTGGGTCTGGAAGATTCTGCTCCAGATAATCTTTATCCTATCTTCGACTTCGAGCATGACTCAGACGAAGAGGATATGTTTTCTCTATCGGAGGTCTCAGCTCCCCAGGAAGTTGCTGGACTTTCCAAGGAAACTCTTGAGCAACGTCTTACTAGGGAGGAGGCAGACCATAAATGAGAAGAGGATGAAGCTCACGAACAGCGGGTAGAAGAAGTTTGTAAGGTCACAGAGGAAACTATACACCTTGCACGACTTCAACAAGACACTATTGGTCGTGATTTTAGCCCTGGAACATCTCGCCAACGACATTTTGGTGGGTGTAAGCGTGGTCAAATGCCTCTTACAGATCCAGAATGTTTGCTAACGGCCGAGGTGATCATGGCTAGAACACCTTTGGCTCCCCAAAGGAGTACTCAAGATCGCATCCATGTGATCGCGGAGGCACTCCATAACCCTCCTGCTGGTTTTGCTAATGATGACGGGGTGACATTCGCAGGAGTTCTTGTAAAAAACCTTGATAGAGTTGCATCAGATGTAACTCCTACCACATCATCGCGGTCGGTAAACCAGAGGGGGAGTACTCATGCCCGATCGGCACTAGACCATTGCGGCCACAACAAGATCAGGAGGATTGGTTATTCCCGTGGCCATATTCGTGGTCCAACGCATTCACGTTTGGGACAGCGACAAGAAGTCCCTCATGCCACTTCTTTCCACGGCCATGCTGATGGTCGTGACAATTGACAACCACAGACTTCTTACGTAGGCTGTAAAGCTTTTTTGGTTGGACTACTAGCAGTGGTCTGGCCGGACAAGTTCAAACCTGGCATGATCGAATGGTTTGATGGAACCCAAAATCCATCTGAGTTCCCCCATATTTATGTTACTGCCATCCAGGCAGTGGGAGGAAATGAATGAGTAATGGCAAATTATTTGCCTACGGTCCTTGAAGGTCCAATCCGAACTCTGCTATTCAACCAGTTGGAAGGATAAATTTACAATTAGGAAATGTTGTGCGATACCATCCTTAACAATTTTTAGAATTGTTATGAGAAGTCCGACAAGGAGGATGATCTTCATCGTCTTTGCCAAACTTCGACCGAAACCCTTTGATGATTTGTCAAGAGATTTGTGGGAGTGAGAAATACTATTCCCAATATCTCTGACAGTTCGGTTATCAGAGTCTTTAAACACAGTGCTTGATACTGAAGATTTACGGAGAACTTAAACATCCATCCACCACGATCAGTGTCTGAACTTTTCGACATGGCTGATCAATATTCCTATGCAGCTGAGCCTGTGGAATGGAATAGGATGGTGGATAAGGGTGATTTACCCCCTCAACCTGGTCTTAGCACAGACAAGAAAGATAGTTCTGGCAAGAAGTCTGGGGTATCTACGGGTGGGAAGAATAAGAGATCGAAGAAAGATGGAATTGATCAACTTCGAGAGGTCGCAAACCTGGAAAATCGACCACAAAACAAAGGTAACAAAGTTTCATTGAAGATTAACCAGCATTCTTTTGGTGGACACTCTAGCGACCATGCAGGGAAGCAAAATGGCTCACAGGGGAAAAAGAAGTGTCCACCGCATCAAGCTCTAGGACATGACCTCCAGAATTGCCGCACCTGGTTGAAGTCACTACCATAGAAATAGACATCCAGGATGGCACATCACAGACGGTTATGAACTTTTCAATGGAACACCATTTGCGAAGGCCTGTTGGGAGAATATGTTAAGTTATCACAGTCAGTTCTGATGTCAAAACCAACTATGATAGTCAACCAAATAGTTTTGAACGCAAAACCGTCTGTAATAGTCTACTTATCATAGACGGTTTTAAACTAAAACCCGACTGTGATAGATACAATCGGTTCTCAACTGAGAACCGTCTGTGATAACTAGAATATCATAGAGGGTTCCGTTATCAAAATCGACTGTGATATATACAATCGGTTCTGAACTCAGAACCGACTTTGATAGTGTAGTATTAGAGATGGTTCTAATATCAGAACCGACTATTCTAAACAGTGCCGGCGCTTCAAATTCTCAATTTTGTTCATTTCGGTCTCCGATCTTCACGCGGCGCCTAGGCGAACACGAAGCGTCACCTTGGAAATTCTATAAATAGCTTGACAGTGGAATAATTGCCATTTACTTTACAAGTTTTTATAATTCTCAAATTGTTTGACTCTTTAGCTTCTTTGCGCCAATGGCATCCTCAATGGCATCGTTAGCCTCGCCCTCCCCGGTAAGAACTCTCAATCTTTTGGACTTACCCCTGTATTGTTAATTTCTGTTCAGTACATTCTTGACCGGTTGATTTGCACAGGGAAGGGGACCTGTGAAAGACTCGGGCAAGGTGAAAGCCAAGCTAACGGCCCTCCAGGAGAAGCACAAGCTTCATACAGAGAAGCACACTCAGCTACGGCTTGACTTGGACGATCTCTTCCAGCGCATTTAGCGCATGAAGATGGATGGTGACAATGCTTGGGCGGGGACGAGGCCTCTTCGCGAGGAGAAGCAAGCCGCGGATATGACCATCGCTAGCTACGGCTTGACTATGAAGGATACCATCGCGAAGCTGAGGGAGGTCGCAAGCCTTCTCGACGCCATAGTAGTTGATCCTAAGAAGGACAAGTTGTTGCTGGAGGAGTCCTGGGTCCTGGCTGCAAGTCAAACTGACTTTATTCTAGATGCAGCTAGGGCTAAGACCACTCCTTGACCTAGCATTTTGTATTTTTACTTTTTTTTATAAGTGATAAAAAAATTAATGAAAAATTTGTTCTGATGTCAATTTTCCAATTTTCCAGCACGTTCTTGGACTGCATGCTGTCTTCCCTCTTTCTTTATCTTTCTTTAGCTTTTGGCGAACATTCGATCGTACAAAGGTATGTGCACTGTGTGCCATCAAGGAACGATTATTGCGATCATATACATAGAAGCGGCAATCTTTGGCGTGTGAGGGTAGTCCTTCAGAGCCCTTGTATCGCGATCATATACACAGAACTCAGAAATATGTACAATTGAGATTGAACAAATAAATGTAATCGACAATTAAATTCAGTATGTTAGATGTACAAATAAATGTAAGGCCGCACTAATACGAACCTTGCGGGTCCCTAAACTTCCCCTTGGTTGATATGACCTCCGCAAGGAAAAACTAAGTGAGCATCCCTCGGACCATACCAATTTGCCGAGGGTCAAACTTTTCCGAAGGGAAGTCAACCCCCTATAGCAAGAGTTGGTACATAAAAAATTAGCTCAATGCAGTTGTAAATTCTGCCAAATCGATACAAAGGGGAGCAGTTGTATACCTCGGGGAAATCTGGCCGGTGAGAGGTGATGATCAGGTCATACATGTGGCGCATCATGTAGAACCTAGATGTATTGTCATCCGGCTGCGATGGCACTGCCAATTTACAGACCGAGAGTTAGCTGGGGACACGTTATAAAATAAAACAGATGCCAGTTGAAATTTGTACCGAAATTTGTAACCACTGAAACTTATCGGCTCGTCGCTCGTGTTGTCGCCCTCCCTCGGCAAAGTAGTTCGTGAAAGCCCTGCAGATAGTCAAAATTGTCAGTTTGAGGATAGTCGAAATTGACAATTTGAGGACAGTAAATCTAGATGCAAGACAGGTCCACATGAATATCATAACCTTTCGAATACATCTCGTGCGCCGCAATACTGGTACCCTTTCCTCTGCAATGAATCAAGGTAGAACACCTTGTTCCTTTTCGGAATAAGTACTAGCAGGATCCAGTGGTAGCTACATGTTACACGTAAAGAATTAATAATTTAATCTAAGTTTGGCGGGTGCATATGGAGACACTAATCTACGGGTGAAGTACTGATGAAAACACTCACCTCTGGTTGTAGGGTACAAGTATGTACTCCTTGTCGACCTGAGCAAGCAACCCTCTTTTGATGTAGTCGACAAAGAAGTCTGCATCGATCCTAAACATCACCTCAGCGACCATCTGGGGGTCCAAGAAACCAACAGGTTTGCCCTTAGATTTGGCATATCTGGTCATGCAGCTGCATGGAAGTAACCAATTAATAAATGACATATATCCGTATATGCACGAACAGGCGTAGGATTGTAGGATACTTACAGCACCCAAGACTGTAGGATTGACAAGTCGAGCGCATCTTTGTTCAGTAAATTGTGCAGGTCTTCGAAGGTCACTGGGTAGGTTCCAACGTCGTTCTGGAACTCTGCCACGGTGTACTTGACCATGATGTGCGTCAGACGCTGCGTTCTGGTCTGGTTTGTCCTCTTCATGTATCATGCATGCAGGTTCTGACATGCTACCCCCATGCTAGAAATTGCGGCATCGGAGGTCATGGGCATCCCCAGAGCGAACGGCATGAGAGCTGGCGCATTCTTCTCACTCTCCTTCGCCGGGCTCTTCTTTGCTTTTCCTCTACTAGCCAGCTTCTTGAATGGTTGCCTCCTAGTCGGAGTCAGCTTCGTCATCGGACCAGTTGGTTGGCTTCTCGGAGAGGTCGGCTGGCTAGTAGGGCGAGTGTCGGTCTGTGATGTAAGAACCTACGTATTAGGACACTAACTCCGAGGGCTATTATTATAGTATGAATTATGAAACTGGTGGGGGAATTACCTCATCCAGGACGATGTCATTCTTGGGCCATTGCACGAACGTGTGCACTGCATCCCCGAGAGTGGTAATATCGTCGTTCGGCGGCTTCTCCAACGGAAAACCCTTGCAATGGTCGGAGACACTATCCACCTGGACCCGTGCAAAACCCTCAGATAGAGGGGCACCATGGATTGTGGCCCCCGCCGTGCATGGTTGCGCCATCCCACGGCCAGCCTTGATCGGGAAGAGACCGGCCAGCACCATAAGCTTGCAAGAGGCGGGTTCCTACAAACAGTGCGCATTAACATATTGAATTTCACCGCTTTTCACTTTCGAATGAATTAACATAGACAAACGGTCATTACCTGCAAAAAGTCCACCGGATACTTTGGAGAGGGCTCTGTTTGCGAAGACCCCGGCGTAGATGCGCAGCTGCTATGGTGGCTAAGCATGGGGGTCGGTACTTCCGCTGCTACAAGGGGGGTGCCCTGGGTCGCCTTTCTTAGCTCTTTATACATGTACCGCATCTCCGACAACTGCTGCAGGAGTGCTTTGTCCCGAGCAGCGAACTCCGATCGCATCTCCTCCTTGAACCGTTCATCGCGGGCTTTGTGGGATCTCTTTCTCCTCTCAGCCGCCTCCTCATCATCAAGGAAACCATCCCTCCAAGGCACAGTGGCACCGAGGCTGCACACACGACCTGGATGCTCATTGTTTCTTAACGCCGCCGTGAGGATATCCCTGTCCCTCCTCGGGTTGAACTCTTCGGATGCTGCCTGCGCACTCAGCGTCACCTGCAACAGGAGAACTTAGCGATACAACCCATTGCATGCGTGTTACGAGGATAGTACGTGATCGGACAATCTTACCAGCCAGTCGATCACTTCCCTGTCCGCAGGGTTATTCATAGAGACGCTTCCGGAGGAGGTCATCGTCGATCTTGCTCGGCACCAATTGCGGGCGTGCACATCCGTTATGCCCGCATAAGAAGCGTCGGCCGAAGACTGGGAAGCCTCCTCGTCTTGCTTCCTCCACAATGCCTTCTTCCCCACATACCCACCAGTGCCTAGTCTGTGTGGGTGGGTATTCTTGGCCTGGTTAGCCTGGCCCTTCACACTAAGCTCCTGGAACTCTGACTTGCCCTTCATCTCCACGAACTGCTGCCATGCCTCGAGAGTCACGAAAGGGAAGTCATCAAAGGGGGTCTTCGACTCCTACACATAGCACCTGACAAGGTGGCTCTTGAAGTTCCTCCACACCTTATTTATTGATATCAGTGTCCTCCGGCGGACGGTGAATTGGTGATCCTCGGGAATGTGAAACGCCGCTTGCATTTCTTCCCACAGCGCATCCTTGCACTCTGGGGACACTTGACCCTAGTCAGAGGTGGTGATGGGCACCCTCTCCCTTGCTACTTTGCCGCATAGTGAGCGGTACTGACCGACAAGTTTGTCCGGAGCTTCCGGCACACCATTGTCATCGAACTGGACGTGCTGCTTTTCCCTCTTGTCGAGACGCGCGCATGTCGTTCGGCCTCGCCCCTTTCTCTTCTGTGACTGGGTCATGGTGGATGCGGTGACCTCCAGCCCAGGAGTCTCATCGCCAGCGAGGTCAC
The DNA here is from genome assembly GCA_019359835.1 of Pharus latifolius. Classification (NCBI taxonomy): domain Eukaryota; kingdom Viridiplantae; phylum Streptophyta; class Magnoliopsida; order Poales; family Poaceae; genus Pharus; species Pharus latifolius. The sequence continues at coordinate 23,498,038 of CM033327.1, forward strand.
TTTGACTCCCCGAGTGGTGCATTTCATCACCAGACATATTAGTTCCTAACATAAGTGAAAGAGAGAACAGTTTAAGTAAATCTGAAACCAATAATTCTATAACAAAACCCATATACTTATAATTAACCAAGAATGACAGAAACGGTGGGGAGGTGACAGAGGTGATCGCGTCGGAAGGTGGGAGGGCGATGGAGGTGATCGCGCCTGACGGTGGAAAGGCGATGGAGGTGATCGCGACGAACGGAGAGGAGGAGATGGAGGTGATCGCACCGGACTGTGGGGAGGCGATGGAGGTGATCGCGACGGACGGTGCGAGGGCGGAGAGAGCTAGGGCAAACAGTCGCGAAGTCTGGAAATGAGCGGGACAAAGCCCGCCTTGAACTATGTACTGTGTAGAGATTATCACAGTCGGTCCTATATTCACAACCGTCTGTGATAATATCCATAGCTAGTGATCATCTCTAAAGAGATTATCACAGACAGTTTTGAGTTGAGAACCGACTGTGACTGAGATTATCACAGTCGGTTTGGACTTGAGAACCGACGGTGCACCTTAAGAACTCGAAGCATCGGACATTGTTGGGAATATCACAGTCGGCTCTAGATTCATACCCGTCTGTGATAATTCATAACCGTCTATGATAATCTCTCTAGTGAACGTCTTCTACGCAATATGTAGAGTTTTACAACTTGAAACTCTGTAGCTCTGCAACTCTGAATGCTCGAAAACATGTTTTAAATGAACACTCAGATATTTCAAATGGAGTCCAAATGCTTCGTAAATTGGTTACAATGTAGATCCGAAAATTGGTTACAATGTGGAGCATGCTCAAATAAATTTAACATACAATGTGGAGCATGCTCAAATAAATGTTACATACAAATGGGGACTTTGACCGACAATTTCCACATACACAGCCATGTTATCCTCAACTTTCTACTTGCCGCGGCCCTGCAAAGACGAGAATTAGAGGAGATATATAAGCTATATCGATGGAAACAGAGAGATAAGGACGTACGGTTGATTACCTTTAAAGTATAACCCTTCTTGGTGATCCATATGCACGTAACTGGTTTCATCAGTGTCTTCAGTATCGACCTATACGCCATCTCCAAATGGAGGCATCTCATCAAATTGATTGTATTCCTCCTCGTCTACGACATTTTCAACTCCAGCAATCCTTCTCTTGCCATGTAGGATGACGTGCCACTTCTTATTGGCCGGGTCAGTGACGTAAATGACCTGAATGGCTTGCTTTGCAGGTATGAATGGCTCATATTTATAAGCAACTCGATCGAGATCCACAGAAGTGAAACTGTAACTGTCAATCTTCACACCTTGTGGGATTTGGACCCATCGGCATCGAAACAGGGGAATCTTGAAGAGTACATAATCGAGCTCCCAAATTTCTTCAATGAACCCGTAGTACGAGTTTAATCCACGTACTACCCTTGTTCAGCCTGTCTCGCTGAACTCCTCATGGAAAGCTTCTACGCTCACTCCACTATTTTGCACAGTGCTCTTTCGATCTTGAACTTTCGTGTAAAATGTGTACCCATTGATGTCGTATCCCTGCCATGTCTGTACAGTAAACGTGGGCCCTTTTGCCAACCATTTAAGGTTCTCACTTGCGGACTCTCCGGTGATTCGCACTTTTATCCATGCGTTAAATTGACTGTTATGTTCTCCCGTGATCCAAACTTCGGATCGGCGAGGATTATCTTGTCGTAGCATCTCCTTGTGCTTGTCGATGTACGGAGACACCTCCGTCATGTGTTGCAAGACCCAAAAATGAGCTTTCGAGTACATATCGAAATCAGGAATGATGGCTCTCCGTCCAATAGTGCCAACACCATCAAGCCTCCCCTCGTGATGAGACATAGGAACTCCTATTGCTTCTACCTCGGCCATGTAATCGATGCAGAACTCAACAACCTCTTCCGCTACATAACCTTCGACAATGCTACCATCGGGCCGGGACCGATTCCTCACGTAGGCCTTAAGTAAACCCATGTACCTCTCGAATGGATACATATAACGTAGGAACACGGGTCCACATATCTTGATTTCTCTGACAAGGTGGACGGTGAGATGGACCTCAAGCTGACAGAGAGTTCGAACCATCTCGCTTTGTAGAGAATCTAGTCTATCGAGATCAATGACCTTGCAAGAAATTGCATTGAAGAAAAAACACAGCCTCATGATCGTCTCTCTGACCATATGCGTCTCTGACCTCATGATGGCAATAGGAAGTATTTGTGTCATCAACATGTGACAATCATGAGACTTCATACCCAGCAATTTCAAATTGCCCATGGACACAAGTTTTTTCATATTTGCGGAGTAACCCGATGGAACTTTAACACCATAGAGACACTTACAGAGTTCTGTCCTCTCAGCCTTGCACAAAGTGTAGCATGCAAGGGGGAGGTATATACGGCTTTTATTGTCCTCTCTCGGTGCTAGCTCGGGCCTGATTTTCATTTTGATCATGTCATGCCGCACATTGACGCCATCTTTTGTATTCCACGGAATGTTTAGCAATAGGCCGATTAAACTGTCACAAACATTCTTCTCTACATGCATGACATCAATGCAATGACGAACCTCTAAATGCTCCCAATACGGTAAGTCCCAAAATATCGATCTCTTCTTCCAAGTGTTCTTCGTGTGGGGTTTCAATTTACGACCGTTTACAAACACAATGTCTATGTCCTTCACTCGTGAGTAAACTTCTTTCCCGCGCGTAGGCTTTGGGGCTGAACCATCTTCTTTGTGGCCATCAAATTCCCTCTTCCTCTTATGATACGCGTCATTCTTCGGAAGAAACCTACGGTGATGCATGTACACTGTTTTCTTGCAATTCTTCAGCCACAAGCTCTCAGTCTCATCTACGCAGTGGGGACAGGCTTCGGCTCCTTTCGTCTACGGCCCGACAAATTTCCAAGGGCAGGGAAATCGTTGATGGTGCAGAATATCATAGCACGTAGGATGAAGGTCTCTCGTTTGTATGCGTCCCATACCTGCATCCCTTGGTTCCACATTGTTAGGAGATCCTCTATAAATGGTGCTAGGTACACATCAATATCGTTTCTGGGTTGTTTTGGTCCTGAGATAAGTAGAGACATCATGATGTACTTGCGCTTCATACACAACCAAAGAGGAAGGTTGTAGATACACTAAAGAACCGGCCAAGTGCTATGCCGACTGCTCATGTTACCAAAAGGATTAATTCCATCGGTACTCAACCCAAACCTCATATTCCTCAATTCCACTCCAAAGTTAACAAATTCCCTGTCGATGTTTCTCCACTACGAAGAATCAGCGTGGTGTCTCAGCTTTCCATCCTTCTTCCGGTCTTCCGAGTGCTAACGCAGTAATTTTGTCTCTTTATGGTTTGCAAACAAATGCTGCAAGCGGGGAATGGCGGGCAAATACCACAACACCCTAGCAGGAGGTCCTTGCTTTATCTCAGCGCAGTCGCCATCGTCGGTTCGGATCTTACACTTATAGCGGGATGCGCCGCACACCGGACAAACATGCATATCCTTGTAGTCGCTACGGTAAAGGATGCAATCATTAGGGCATGCGTGTATCTTTTCTACTTCCATTCCCAAAGGACACAATAGCTTTTTCGCTTGGTAGGTGTTTTTTGGCAACTCGTTTCCTTTTGGGAGCATGTCCGCCAAAAGATCTAACAGTGCTGTGAAACTCTTGTCGGTCCAGGTGTTACTTGCCTTCAATTTTAACAGTTCAAGCACACTAGCTTTTCTGAGTCCTCAATCAAGCGCTTGAATTTGCCAAACCCCCTTTCACTGTAATTTCCTTCCACATCACGCAACATGTCACCTAAATTGTCATCCTCTGGGATATCCTCATCGAAGTCGTTGTTGGGATCCGACATGTCCTGTTCCTCAACTTGAGTGGCACTTGTTTCTGCAGTTAGCTCTTCTCCATGGTGGACCCAACACGTGTACCCCTTTTTGAAACCACGTCTGATCAAGTGGGCGACAATTTGAGATGAGTTGGTGAACATCTTAAGTTTCTGGTAGTCTACGTAAGGACAGTACATATATGGTAAACCCTTCTTCGCCATGTCTTGCTCAGCAACCTTTTGGAAATCTAAAACACCTTTCATGATGTTGGGGGAAATCTCCGCGAAACTAAGTCCAGGTAAGTTGTGTCACATTTACCCGGGGACATGGCCTCCGGTGCCTCCCCGGGCGCCGCCTTTTGGCCCCCGGGACTTGGCCTCCGGTGCCGTCCCGGGCGCCGCCATTCGCCCGGGGACCTGGCCTCCGGGGCCTCCTCGGGCGCCGCCTTTTGGCCCCCGGGACATGGCCTCTGGCGCCGTCCCGGGCGCCGCCATTTGCCCGGGGACATGGCCTCCGGTGCCTCCCGGGGTGCCGCCTTTTGGCCCCGGGACTTGGCCTCCGGTGCCGTCCCGTGCGCCGCCATTGGCCCGGGGACCTGGCCTCCGGGGCCTCCCCGGGCGCCGCCTTTTGGCCCCCGGGACTTGGCCTCCGGTGCCGTCCCGGGCGCCGCCATTGGCCCGGGGACATGGCCTCCGGTGCCTCCCCGGGCGCCGCCTTTTGGCCCCTGGGACTTGGCCTCCGGTGCCGTCCCGGGCGCCGCCATTTGCCCGGGGACCTGGCCTCCGGTGCCTCCCCGGGAGCCGCCTTTTGGCCCCCGGGACTTCGCCTCCGGTGCCGCCCCGGGCGCCGCCATTTGCCCGGGGACCTGGCCTCCGGTGCCTCTCCGGGCGCCGCCTTTTGGCCCCCGGGACTTGGCCTCCGGTGCCGTCCGGGGCGCCGCCATTTGCCCGGGGACCTGGCCTCCGGTGCCTCCCCGGGCGCCGCCTTTTGGTCCCCGGGACTTGGCCTCCAGTGCCGTCCCGGGCGCTGCCATTTGCCCGGGGACATGGCCTTCGGGGCCTCCCCGGGCGCTGCCTTTTGGCCCCCGGGACTTGGCCTCCAGTGCATGTCCCGGGCCTCATCGCCCTCCTCAAGGTAAAAGTCTCGAGTTGTTTATCACGTGCAGGTCACGCGAGGAGCGCCTCGGGAATCAGCCACCACCTGTCAAGCATCCAAGACGTTTGACCGGGAGAAGGACGTTCCTACCCCTCAATCCGACGGTGGCTTCCGGGGTAATTTAGGCTTTTTGCTTCTTTTTGGGGCTATAAATAGCCCTTGTACCCCTCAGTTGTAAGCGAGTGATTCATATTGATTGGAATAGCTAAACTCACAGGTGTGCTCCGGAAGCCTCTCCCTCGGAGAGAGCCTCCCCAGCCGACTCCGGTCGGGAGCACGCCGACAGGACTAGGGCCCCCACTGGGACCCGAACCTGTATAAATCCTCGTGTCAATTCTTGTGTTTGTCCAGCGTGGGAGGACAGGTTACCCGGTCAGCCCGCGTCGCATAATCTTCGCTAGGATCGTTCACAAAACCTGCCGGGGTATTCGCAATACCACGACAGTTGGCGCCGTCCGTGGGGACTCATGACAAGACGCCATGGCTCCCCCAAGAACAAGGGATCGCACCCTTCCCGGTGACGCCGGTCTCGGAGACCCGGCGCCGCCCGTCCGGGACACTGCTGTCCCGGCGCTTGCGCCCGGAGGGGGCCTGGCCCAGGTACCGCCTCCCTCCTTTCGTCTTAACTTAGGTGCTTCCACCTCCAGGTCATTTCCGGTGACCGCAGAGACCTCGGCCGGGACCAGTCTCCCCCCGACGGCTCCCCCGGCTCCCCGGGACGCCCTGCTTGAGGCTCTAGTGGAGGGCCAGCTCCGCACCCAGCGCTCAATGGATGAGCTGCTCAGCGTGTTGGCGTGGCCTCCGGCCCCCACATTTGAGTCGCACCCGTACTCGGGGACTATGCCCCCGTTTATGGGTTACCCGGCCGCCCCTCCGGCCTCTGGGGGTCTGTCTGCCCCGTATGATCCTGCCGGGGGGTTCCCTCCCCCTGCGGGATATACGTCTGGACCCTTCCCGGCACCCGGGCCCGTCCCGGTGCCGGGAGGCTACTTCATGCCAAGGCCCTTCGTGGCACCAGGGGGGTACCCCGTCCCAGGCCTATTTCCGGGGCCGGGAGCCCACTTCATGCCGGGGGTTTTCCCTACGCCAGGAGCCAGTCCCGCCCCTCGCGTCGCGTTTACCGCACCGGGGGCGGTCGACAGAGCAGCTCCCGTGCCTCAGCGAACTCCCCCCTCGTCGGTTCCGGATGTTACAGGGGCTTCCCCCTTTCCGGTTCCGGTCGTTGCCATTGGGGTCCCCTCCACTTCGGTTCCAAACGTCGCCATTGGCGCCCCCTCCCCGGTTCCGGATGTTACAGGGGTTTCCCCCTTTCCGGTCCCGGGGGTCTTCCCAGGGGGCTCCCCCCAGCCGGCCCCGGAAGCCTCCGGGCCGGCGGCTACAGTGCATAAGCTCCCTACCTCGGCGGAATAGGTCCGTTTCGCCCGGGGGGAGGTCGAGCGAATGCATTCACCAGAATGCGGGGAAGAACTTCCCCCTGGCCGCAGGCGCGGGGAGCCTCGCTCTCGCATCGGTCGGGGGAAGAGACCCGCTGAAGACCAATCTCTCTGGAGAATAGCCCGGACGTCCGGGAACTCAGTCCCGGTCCGGAGGAGAAGCGTCGCCACCGCCACTCCGGCGGACCTCTCGGACCGCTTCCAGACTCAGACAACGAGGGCGTGCCCCCCGTCAAAGAAGACAGCGACTGGGGCTCTCCCCGGGAAGTGCAGGGGGCTAACCAGCCCCTGTGCCGAAGACTTCACAGTATCCGGTGGCCGCGGCCCTACCGCCCTCCGCACATCGATCACTATAACGGTGAGGCAGACCCTTACGAATTTGTGCAGGTTTACTCCACAACCATCTCCGCGGCCAGGGGGGACGAGATGGTACAATCCAACGTCTTCCCCCTCTACCTCACTGGCATCGCCCGCTCCTGGTTCTACAACCTGAAGGCCGGCTCCATCAAGTCTTTCACGCAGCTCAAGCGGGAGTTCTGCGCGAACTTCCAGGAGAACTATGTGCGCCCCCTGGACTCCTCGCAGCTGTACACTGTCCGGCAGAGGACTGGGGAGACCATCAGAAGCTTCTTCAAGCGCTTTGCTCAGGTGAAGAGCAAAGTGGCCCACGTCCCCGACTCCACGATCATCGAAGCCTGCAAAAGCGGCATCCTCCTAGGGGAGCTCCACCGAAGGCTCTCTCGGAGCTGCCCCTCTTCCGCCGACGAGCTCTTCAACGTACTCGAAAAGTACGCTCGGGCGGAGGAAGACGACATCTGGAAGAAGACCCAGGGGGCTCCCGCCCCCGTCGACTGGGGGGCCAGGGATCCCCTCAAGTGCCCTAGGCAGGGGGGGCGTAACGAGCCACGGCCTCGGGACACCTTTGTCCTCGAGGGCGGAGGCGGCTCGCGCGACCCCCCGAGGGGCAACCTCCCTTTCCCCAAGCCGAAAGGCCATGGGGGAGGACAGTCTTCGCGCGACTGGGAAGGCCCTGCGGGGAGAAGGCGGGAAGGACCGTGGTGCAGCTTCGACGGGTCCAGTACCCACGCTACCCGAGACTGCAGCCAGCTATTGCAGCACTTCGCGGCATTCCTTGACTAGCGCGGGCAGGGGGAGGGGAGCCCGGCCTCCTTGCTCCATCAGCCAGCTGTTCCGGCCCTTCCCGCTCCCGCGGGGGGTCAGCAGACGCAGGAGGGGGAGCCTTCAGAAGCTCTCCCCTTTCAAACTTCTCAGCGCCGCATCAACTTCATCGTGGGAGGGTCCGCCTCCGGGCGGGACTCCAAGCGCCAGCGTAAGGAGTACGCGCGCGAGGTCAAGGTTGTGGGGGTGCTACACGCGTCCCCGCCACCCAAGTAGTCGGACGTCCCCCTCACCTTCACGGCGGAAGACGCGCGAGGGGTTCGCTTCCCCCACGACGATGCGCTCATTGTCTCTGCCACCATCTACAACTGCCACCTGGCCCGTATCCTTGTGGACGGCGGGAGCTCCGCCGACGTCCTATTCCCGAAGGCCTTCAATGAGATGCAGGTGGATGAGAAGCTCCTGCTGCCCGCTGCCGGGCCCCTCCAAGGTTTTGTCCCGGGGAAGGCGATCCACCCCGTGGGCAAGGTAGACCTCCCTATGACATTCGGCACCCCGGAGAACTACCGGACCGAGCTAGTCCGCTTCGACGTAGTGGACCTCCCCTCCTCCTACAACGCGATAATGGGGAGGACCACAATCAACCGGCTGGGGGCTGCCACTCATCAAAACTACCTCTGCATGAAGATCCCCGGGCCGCATTGCGTGATCAACGTCCGGGGAGACCAAGACATGGCCCGTGCTCTATACGAGCGCGCTACGGCCACAATTGGAAGCGTCAACCTCATAAAGGCGCCCGGGGGGAGGCTTCCCCCCCGGAACTAGACGCCGTTGCGCCACCGCCCGGGAGGCCCCTCCTCAAGCCGCGTCCGGAAGGGGGCCTCCGGAAGATCCTGTTGTCCCCGAGCGACGAAGACAAAAACGTCCGGATCGGGGCGGAGCTCCCGGAGGAGCATGCAGCGCAACTTGCGGCTTTTCTGCGCGAAAACTCCGATGTTTTTGCGTGGAAGCCTTCGGACATGCGGGGCGTCGCCCGGGAGGTCATTGAGCACAAGCTTGCAGTGGCCCCCAGTCACCCCCCGATCAAACAGAAGCTGCGGAAACTCTCCCTCGAGCGCCAGGAAGCAATCAAGGTGGAGATTACCCGGCTCCGAGAGGCGGGGTTCATTAGGGAGGTCCTGCACCACGAGTGGCTCGCGAACTCCGTCCTCGTCAAGAAGTCAACCGGCAGGTGGTGAATGTGCGTGGACTTCACCGACCTTAACCGCGCCTGCCCCAAAGACAACTTCCCGCTCCCGCGGATTGACCAACTCGTCGACTCCACTGCGGGGTGCGAGCTCATGAGCTTTGATATTTACTTGATTTGCCTCATTTTTGTGTACATTTTCCCCATGCTTTTGGGCATATCAGTCATTAACCTCGGCATATGTCTAGATTATTCCAGATTTGTCGCCAAATCGAGCGGATTACTCGTTTTGCAATTTTTATCGCAGGTCGGCGACGATTGGATGGATTTCTGGCTAGAGGTAGTGCCTCATCGACTTATTCTGACCTTCGGTCGATTCTGGATGGAAGTGCGCATTCCCGCGGTTGCGTAGGAACTGACCGCACCGAAATCGGAGTCTCCGGAGGCCCGGAATCCCAAACCCTAGCCACGAGGTCACATTTCTAATTCTCCAAAACCTCGAGGGCTTTTCCGCAAAAGTGCCAAATTTCCCTTTCTTCTCCTTGCCGCCGGCCACTGAAGCATTTTGAGCCTGGTTTTTGTTTTGTTACCTTCTCCTTCTGCCTCCCTCCTCACGTTCCACACCTTCGTCCACCATGCCGGCGACGACCAGGCCGTACGCCGCCGGCGGAGCTTCTCTTCTGCCTCCCCCAAAATCTTCCACACCTCCGTCCACCTCCGGCTCTAGCCGGCTTCTTCTTCTTCTTCGCGCCACAGTGAGGCCCCTGGGTTCCGCCATCGCCTCGCGCATCACCACCGCCCTCACTTGCGCCATTTCTCCCACTCCCGTGCGTGCTGTGCCTCCACACCTAGATCTGGGGCATCAAAAGCCCCAGATCCACCCGAGCCGCTGCCGCCCAGATCTGCTGCGAGGCGCCTCCGGCCTCCGCGCCGCGCCTCCATCCCGCGCCTCCGGCCTCCGCGCCGCGCCTCCATCCCGCGTCGCCGCCACACGTCGCCGTCGCCGATCCCCTGGTGCTCCCGCCGCACCGCCACCACATCACGAGCCCCGCCGGGTCCTCCGCTCCATCTCACGCCGCTCTCCTCGCGCCGTCCCCTAGCTCACACCTCCACGAGCTTCCCCAGGCACCGGATCTGTGCCTCCACGGGTGTCCTAGCCCACGGCTCCCGAGCCGCCTCCTCTGCCCATCCTGCGCTGCGCCGCCACCCACCAGGCGCCTCCATTCACTCCGGTCGCCGCCACAAGCCGTGCCGCCCTCTTCATCAACTTCGGCGCCTTCTTGGGTCCCCTTGGCCATGGGCTTCATCCTCAACTTCGGCATCGACGACCTCTTCTCCAGCTACTCCAGCAGCCATCACACTGGTTCTACTTCTTCTCACTTTCTTTATTCTTGAATTGTGATGAACTGAAATGGATTCAGTGTATGAGATGATAAAATTGTGTAAATGCTGAGAATCAATACTCATTTCTGAATCAAATGCAAAGTAAATTCCTTAGTCTATCCTATTTGAATTGAGTTAATTTCCTCTGTCTCTCTGTGATGTTCTTGTTTGGGCTATCTGTATTGAGTTTAAATGGTGTTGTGATAAACTGAAAGCTGTGCTGGATTAGTTTTCATCCCCTGTTTATCAGTACCCTGTTGCTTCAAATACCTGAACTGAAATTTGATGGATCAATTCTTAGTCTTTGGACTGAATTGAAAGGTTTTAAAATCTGTAATTGTTCTTTGCTCATAATTGATGAATCAAAGTCCTGAAGCTGAATTCCATTGGTTGCAATTGAATCCATTTTACTGTTTGAGATGATTCGAGCTGATTTGAGCTTTTGTTCTTGACATTTGTTTGTTCATGGATAGCCAAGAACTTGGATTTGCATTGTTTCTGTTGATAGTGTTGAGCTATGGATTTTTGCTTGTGCTTGCTTGGGGATGGCTGTTAAGAGGAGTTGAAGTATGTTATGTGCTATTTAATCATGCATTTGTTCGTTGATTTCATCGACAGCTCACTTGTATTAGTTGTTTTCGCCGTGCTTTTGCGAGACTACTAAACGACAATGATTCTATCGCATGTACTCACGAACGTATGTATAGATTTAGCACAGATCGTTTGTATCCCTCTGTTTTCTTTCATCCGATTTATTTTCTTTTGCCATTGATTTAGTTTAGCTATTCACGATTTGTTTTCTCTAGTCCTTGTGGAAAGAACGACTAGAATACTCGCCTTACAGCATCGTCCTCGTTCTATTGTGAGACGGTCTAGGCCGGTATCAAGCTTCCTAGACACCTACTTGGGCTACCATCAAGTCCGGATGGCGGAAGGGTACGAGGAAAAGACGAGTTTCATAACTCCCCTCGGAACCTTCTGCTACGTCCATATGCCCTTCGGGCTCAAGAACGCGGGGGCGACCTTCCAGCGCCTCATGACGCTGGTCTTTAAAGATCAAGTCGGCCGCAACGTCGAAGTCTACGTAGACGACGCGGTCATCAAGAGTCCCCGCGCAGCCTCCCACATCGACGACCTGGCTGAAACCTTCCGCAACCTCCGCGCGTTCGGGCTCAAACTCAACCCGGAGAAGTGCGCCTTCGGAGTGCACGGGGGGAAGCTCCTAGGTCTCCTCGTGTCCCAGCGGGGCATTGAGGCAAACCCCGAGAAGATCAGGGCATTCCTAGATATGCCCCCGCCGCGCTCCGTCAAGGATGTCCAGCGGCTCTCCGGCGCCTAGCCGCGCTAAGCCGCTTGGTCTCCCAGTCGGGGGAGTGGGGCCTCCAGTTCTTCAAGATCCTCTGAGGGCTCGAGGGGTTCCGCTGGACCCCCGAGGCCCAGGAAGTCTTCAACGACCTCAAGAAGTATCTCACGAGCCCTCCAATGCTCGTGAGTCCGTCTCCAGAAGAGCCCTTGCTCCTCTACCTCGCCGCGACCCCCATCGCCGTCAGCGCGGTCTTGGTGAAGGAGCAAGGGGGGCAGCAGCGTCCCGTGTACTACGTGAGTGAGGCCCTCCAAGGGGTCAAAACTCGGTACACGGAGATGGAGAAGATCTGCTACGCCCTCCTGATGGCGTCCCGGAAGCTTCGCCATTACTTCCTCGGGCACCCCATCACCGTCCCGTCGTCCCTCCCCCTGGGGGAGGTATTGCGGAACCAAGAAGCTACCCGCCGGATTGGGAAGTGGGGGGCCGAGCTCGCCCCCTTCTCCCTGTCCCTTACCGGCCGCTCCGCCATCAAGTCGCAGGTCCTCGCCGACTTTGTCGCAGAGTGGACTACGGCCTCTAGGTCCGGGGACGAAGACCTCCCTGTGCCGCCCCGACGCAGTGATCATTGGACTCATGTTCAATGGGTTGCTGTGTCTCGCCGGGGCTGGTGCGGGAGTAGTCCTCCGGAGCCCCGAGGGGAAGGAACTCGAGTACGCCGCGCGGCTCGAGTTCCCCGCAACCAACAACGTCGCCGAATACGAGGCTTTGCTCCTCGGGATGCGCCTTGCGCGCTCCCTGGGGATCCGGCGCCTCCTAGTCAAGGAAGTGCGGAAGATGGAGAGGCATTTCGATGGCCTCGAGGCCCGGCATATCCTGCGAAGGGACAATGACCGGGCCGATGCCTTGGCCCGGGCTGCAAGCGCCCGGGAATCGCTCCCTAAGGGGGCTTTCCTGGAAATCCTCACGAAGCCCTCGGTGGCCTCCCTGGACACGGGCGACGAGCCTCATGTCCCGGAGGTCGCCGAGATCACCCGGACTCCGTCTTGGATGGACCCCCTCATCTCCTTCATCAAGGGGGAGGGGGACCCTCCTAGTGAGACCGAGGCTAAACGCCTCCAGGCTAAAGCCCGAGCTTATCTCCTGCTGGAGGGGAGGCTCTACAAGCGGGGGGCTTCCGCCCTCATGCGCTGCCTCCCCTGGCCGGAAGGACTTCAACTTCTCGAAGACATCCACGCGGGGAGCTGTGGTTCTCACCTAGCCCCGCGTGCCATCGCGGCCAAGGCCCTCCGGCAGGGCTTCTATTGGCCCACGGTCATGCGCGAGGCGCGAGACCTTGTCTCCGCGTGCGAGGCATGCCAGAAGATGGCCAAGGGCTCGAACCTCCCCCCTATAGCGTTGCAGACAATCCCCATCACTTGGCCCTTCGTGCGCTGGGGGATGGACCTCTTAGGGCCCTTCCCCCCAGCGCCCAGAGCATACAAGTATGCGGTAGTCGCGGTCGACTATTTTACAAAGTGGGTTGAGGCGGAGCCTTTGGCCAGCATCACGCCCCGGGCCGTCCAGCGGTTTTTCTGGAAAAACGTCGTATGTCGTTTTGGTGTCCCCCGGGAAATCACCGTGGACAACGGGACCCAATTTGACTCGACTTATTTTCGGGAATTCTGCGAAGGCCTGGGGCTCGTCATCCACTTCGCCTCACTGGCCCATCCCCGGAGCAATGGGGCTGTCGAGAGGGTCAACGGCGTGATCCTACAGGGGTTGCGCCGGAGACTCGAGCAAACCGCTTCTAAGCGGGGTGCATGGGTAGAGGAGCTCCCTAGCATCCTCTGCTCCATGCGCACGACCCCGTCCCGGGCGACGGGGCGTACTCCCTTCTCCCTGGTCTACGGGGCGGAGGCAGTTCCTCCCCTTTCGCGGCTTCGCAGGGGAAGGCACTGTACTTCATTTTATTAGCAATACATAGGTTTTGCTCTTCAACTATCTCATTGCAGGTCCTTCTCATTACCGCCCCTAGCGGCGATGCCCTCCCCGCGAGGATGCCCTCCCCGCGACGATGCCCTCCCTGTGAGGATGTCCTCCCCGTGAGGAGGCACCGGTGCCGGGAATCTCACCCGGATGATCCGGTTGTAGAAACCCCCAGCGAGCTGCTCCACCTCCCGGCGCGCGGGCTCGAAGAACTCAGGGAAGCTCCGCGGGATGCGGCCCCCGATCGCCTGGGCGCCCACTCCCTGGTGCTCGACGAGCCCGGCTGCGGCCGCGACGACGGGGATCGCCCGGCCTCGCGCCCGGGCGTCCGCTGCCTCTGGGATCACGGAGACTTGTGTGTTAAGAAAACGTACAGCCTCCGCGAGCATGGCCAGGGGCACCTCCGAGCCACCCCCGGAGCCTAGGCTTACGCCAAGGCTCTCGAGGGCCGAGCGGACGGAGTGGCCTGCGTCCACCACCGCCCGGACGCTCGATCCCTCGAGCTCCTGGTAGGCCTCCTCCCTCGCCTTCGCCTCCTCTCGGAGGCGGCCGTTCACCACCTCCGAGACGTGAACTTGGGCCCGGACCCGGGCCAGCTCCTGGAGAGTTTCGTCCCGCTGGCCCAGGAAGGAGGCGGCCCTGTCCTCCGCGTCCTTGAGCAGCTGGATGATGCGCTGCTCGACGCCCCAGGTAATTGCCATCCCCTACAAATTCGGGAGTTAGAAAAATTTTGGATGTAGGGAACCAAGAGAAAGCGACAACCGCTTCGGGTGAATACCTGAGCTTGGAGGAACCGAAGCTCCGCGAAGCGATCGTGGAGCGTCGCCCCCGCGACGAAGGCCTGGACCTTCGGGGTCTGCAGGCCTTCCGCGTAACGTTCGACCTCCCCTGCGGAAAGCAGGGGGGTCTCCCGCCTGGCGCTTGTCCCGCCGCGGCCGATAACGGGCTCCCGGACCTGGGCGCCCGGTACGACCTCGGTCGGGGTGGCGGTCGTCGTTGCCTTCGTCGCCGAAGTCCCCCCCGAGGAAGTGGCTGAGGAAGCTCCGGAGGGGGTCCCGCGCCGGGGGGGATCATCAGCCCTTTCCCCTTCCCGGGCGGGAGGGCCCCCGGGGCCCCCACTTCCGGCGGGACCTCGTAGACCGAGGGGCTCCCCCCCTCGTCCACGGGCCATTCAACCCGCGGAGGCGAGGTCTCCGCGAACCTCACCTCCGGTTTCTCCGGCTCCAAGGGTGCTGGGGGCGCCGGGAGGACTGCTACTGAGGGCGGCGACGGGGCGTAGTCCGCCGAATCGGACGCCGCCCCGCCCCCTGCCGGCTCCTTCCCCCGGGCCGCAACGGGGCTCGTCGGGGGAGGGGGTGTTGCTTCCTTCCGGGCCGCCGCCCGGGCGCGCTCGGTCCCGGGGGTCTCGTCCCGGGGCTTCGCCGGTGTCGCCGCCGGCGTCGTCTACGGGCTGGGGGTTTTTTGGACTCTGGCCTTCTTAGGCTCAGAGCCTTCGGCCGCGTCCTTCCTCCGTTTGTGCGACCCGGGGGTGGGGAGGAGCTTCCTCTCCGGTAGCTTCAGCCCATAGGCCTCAGCCACCAAGTTCCGGGGAGGGCCCTCCCCCACGAGGCGCACGACGCGCTTGTGCTCGTCGGCGAAGTACCTCCCCAGGAGGTTCTCTGCCTTTTCCCGCGCTGCCGGGTACGGCCGAACTACAAGAGGTAAAGAGTTAGTCAAATTTTCAAAAATTTGTAAATGCAATAAAGCAGGTTACCGGGACTTACGTCGGGTCACCGGCTTGACCGGGGGCCGCTGCTCCCGGCCCATGCCGGTCCCCCTCCTCCCGCGCACGAAGGGGGAGATCCTCAGGAGGATCATCTCCTCGGCGGCGTCCAGCATAGAGCGGGTCTTCCGGGAGATGATCACCTTGCCGAGGAGCTCGAGCTCCTCGTCCGTCCACACCGGAGGCTTCGGCGCGGACGACCGGCTGTAAGAGGCGGGCACCGGGGCGTACGTCACCTCGTCGTCCCGGACCCGGAGGTAGAACCACCACCTGATCCAGTCGCCCCAATGGTCCCGGGAGGCTGCCGCCGGGTAGTCGGCCACCCGGGACGGCAGCATCTGCACCATCACCGAGCCGAAGGGGGACTTGGGCGCCCCCTTCACCAGGTGGGAGCTCCGCGCCGCCGGCTCGTAGAAGTACCAGAAGACGCGAAGGGTGGGCTCCCTCCCGGTCGCCGTCTCGAATAACCAGATGAAGATCCCCATCCGGACTATGGCGTTCGGGGTGAGGTGGTTGACCCCGTACACCTTCAGAAACTCCCGGAGCATGGGATGCACCGGGAGCCGGAGCCCCGCCTCCAGGAAGGCCTCGAAGGCCACGACCTCTCCGGGCCTGGGGCGGGGGGCTCCGTGTTTCTTCACGGGGACTCGAACGTCCCCGTCCTCGACGACGCCGCGTTTGACCAAGGACTCGGCGTCCTCAGCCGTGAACTCGGACGCCCAGAGGAAGTCCGGAGCGACTTCATAAGGGGGCACCTCGGTCGTCATCGCTCGACCCTTCGGTGCCATCAGGTTTGTTTTTCTGGTGAGTAACTTTTCAGGAGGCTACGTCTAAAGGTTCCGGACGCTCGCTACCGGGAGCTAGCTACCGGAAGAGGGCTACCGGGAGAGAGCTACCGGGAGAGCTAAGCGCGCTAAGGCTGAGGTTTGGAATGAACTTCCGGGCACCCCGCAAGGCCCTATTTATACGGTCGAGCCATGATCTAGATGGGCGCCACGTGGCACCCCGCGGATCAATCTGGGCCGTTGAAGTTCAAACCACGCGCGGGAAACGAATGGATTGGTGCGTGAATCGAGGCACCGGTTCGAACCGTGAGTGCAATTATGGCGAAATGGCGCGGCCTTAAGCGTGGGGCACGGAAACTGAAGCATCACGGCCTCGGTGGCTTGGTCCGGAGATTTTCCTGGTGACATGTGCCATACCCACCGGGGACTCGAGCGTCGTCCCCGGGGGGCATGGGGGGCTACTGTTGGGGAAAATCTCCGCGAACCTAAGTTCAGGTAAGTTGCGTCACATTTGCCCGGGGAGATGGCCTCCGGTGCCTCCCCGGGGGTCGCCTTTTGGCCCCCGGGACTTGGCCTCTGGTGCCGTCCCGGGCGCCGCCATTTGCCCGGGGACCTGGCCTCCGGGGCCTCCCCGGGCGCCGCCTTTTGGCCCCCGGGACTTGGCCTCCGGTGCCGTCCCGGGCGCCGCCATTGGCCCGGGGACATGGCCTCCGGTGCCTCCCCGGGCGCCGCCTTTTGGCCCCCGGGACTTGGCCTCCGGTGCCGTCCCGGGCGCCGCCATTTGCCCGGGGACCTGGCCTCCGGTGCCTCCCTGGGCGCCGCCTTTTGGCCGCCGGGACTTCGCCTCTGTTGCCGCCCCGGGCGCCGCCATTTGCCCGGGGACCTGGCCTCCGGTGCCTCCCCGGGCGCCGCATTTTGGCCCCCGGGACTGGGCGTCCGGTGCCGTCCGGGGCGCCGCCATTTGCCCGGGGACCTGGCCTCCGGTGCCTCCCCGGGCGCCGCCTTTTGGCCCCCGGGACTTGGCCTCCGGTGCCGTCCCGGGCGCCGCCATTTGCCCGGGGACATGGCCTCCGGGGCCTCCCCGGGCGCCGCCTTTTGAGCCCCGGGACTTGGCCTCCAGCGCATGTCCCGGGCCTCATCGCCCTCCTCAAGGTAAAAGTCTCGAGTTGTTTATCACGTGCAGGTCACGCGAGGAGCGCCTCGGGAATCAGCGACCACCTGTCAAGCATCCAAGACGTTTGACCGGGAGAAGGACGTTCCTACCCCTCAATCCGACGATGGCTTCCGGGGTAATTTAGGCTTTTTGCTTCTTTTTGGGGCTATAAATAGCCCTTGTACCCCTCAGTTGTTAGCAAGTGATTCATATTGATTGGAATAGCTAACTCACAGGTGTGCTCCGGAAGCCTCTCCCTCGGAGAGAGCCTCCCCAGCCGACTCCGGTCGCGAGCACACCGACAGGACTAGGGCCCCCACCGGGACCCGAACCTGTATAAATCCTTGTGTCAATTCTTGTGTTTGTCCGGCGGGGGAGGACCGGTTACCCGGTCAGCCCGCGTCGCGTAATCTTCTCAAGGATCGTTCACAAAACCTGCCGGGGTATTCGCAATACCACGACACATGTATTCCTCACCCACTCGGTTGTCATTATACATCCAGTCTCGATGGACCATCTGCAATTAATCAAATTCATACACATGCTAATTAGTAATACTCTATGTACGGTCGACACGCAATAAATTATAAATCTAGCTAGCTAGTGTTTGATGTGGAGTTTGCGGTATAACTAGTTAACTACTACTTGAACTGCAAGCAATTAGTTGGTGGCGTGGATAACACATATCATAAAGCAATTAAATAGCTACAGTACAGGTCAAAAATGAGTTACAACCAGGATTTGCTACTGTAGCTTCCCCTCCCTCTCACTCTAATTTGATCAATCAATGGAGATCGATATTGATGATGAAATCAAGTAATGTGGTTGCCTTAGGACCAAGTTCCAACCTTGGATCTTCAAAATTGTTGCCCCCAAATGCTCCCCCGGCCTTTCGAGATATTGCTCTTCCTTGCCCCAAATCTCTTCGAACTGGATAGTATGTCGAGCAAGAGTGTACGACTAGCTCAAAACATCCACCAAAAGACCTTTTATACCAGGTTCAATACAGACGGTTCTATATAATACCGTCGGTAATATCGGTGCATTTGTGTAGAACTATGACAGAAATATCACAGACGGTTTTGACATCTTAACCATCGGTGATAATTAGAATATCACAGACGGTTCTGAGCTCAAAACAGTCCACTTTACTATCACAGTCGGTTTTTACTTCAGAACCATCTGTGATAACAGAAATATCATAGACGGTTTTGACATCTTAACCGTCAGTGATAATGAGAATATCACAGACGGTTCTGAGCTCAAAACCGTCCGCTTTACTATCACAGTCGGTTTTTACTTCAGAACCGTCTGTGATAATTATAAAATAAACACTCTGCTCTACTATCACAGACGGTGATAAGGTCCGAACCGTCTATAATACCCTGGATTGCTTGCAGTCGAACCATTCGACTAGTACAATTGTTCAACTTGTTTTTCATATTTGGTTCTATCTTATTTTCAATGTTAGTATTTAAAGAAATGAACGTTGAGACTATTTGGTTTTATCTTGATTTTCATATTTGTTGTATATATATGTCTGTGGATGTTCAAAAAATGTTGAGACAATTACAGTCAGTCCTGAAATTAAAACCGTTTGTAATGTTACTATCAGAGAGGTTTTGAGTTAAAAACCGTCTTGATTGCAGCAGTATTTTCTTGTTAACATTTTCACACAGAGCATCATTTGGTGATTATCAGTTACATAATCAATCGAAAAGCCAGATATATAAGGAAAAGAAATTTCTTATTTCTTACAATCTTTGCATACATAAGGGATACAAGCGCCAAAGCGTCGACCTGATCCGAAAGTAATTTACAAAGTTCTCCTAGGGACGTATTGGCATCAGTAGGATCTACACTGGCCACCCCAAGAGAACTACCAATGGCTCTGAGCCTATCTACATCATCTCTCAGCAAAGGTGTGTTTTGGACGTGGAAGTGTGCGCCTTACCCCAGCAAGTTGATCATCCAAGAAAAGCTGATGATACAAAGGTGTTGAAGAGGGGATATTGGAAGGATTTTTGTGGATCTCCAAAGGTGGAGTCGATGCAACTGGAGGGGTTGCAAGGGGCAATGTGGCAACACAGGCCTCAACAACATCTAGAGTCTTCGCTGTAGCTCCATTGGAGGATCTTTCATCATTTCTGAGTCTCTTCTTTGGAGGGAGCATTTCCTCAGGCACCTGTGGATTTTGAAATGTATTTGTTTCAAGGTAATCAAGTCATAAAAGAAAGATCTGCATTAGAGTTTCAGAGAAGACTTATTTTCTGAAGATCCTGATCGAGTTCATTCCTTATCTCTTCCTCATCACTCTCAATTTCAATAACCTCATCGGAATCTAGGCTCGCCATCAAGGTGGGAGTTGAGGAGGGAATAAAGACAGGGATTTAGGAGCAGAATTCCTAAAAGAATTAGCCAAGAATTTGTAAGTCTTAAGGATTGAAGAGCCTCTCTATTTATAGAACCAAAAGGTGATGGTTCATATGCGCGGGTGCCTAGAGTTTTAAAAGGCGCACTACTAGTTTTCAAGGTCAATAAATTCATGATAACTTCTTGGGAGATAAACTGCAACACGGCAGAACAGTGCCCACTTAAGAAGTTGAAGCGTCAGATTATATAATTCGATGCAAATTAAATTTGAAGTAAATAATTAAGTCTCTTCATTTGCCCAGTTATTATGTGCGGTTATCCACGATTGCATGTTGGGAATTTGAAGCGTCGGACACTGTTGGGACTATCACAGACGGTTGGGAGATCAAAACCGTCTGCTTTACTATTACAGATAGTTCTGATGTCCAAACCGTCTCATACTTTCTATCAGAACAGGATTCAACCTTGCAATCGTTACACTTAAGCTCATCACGATATCACGAACCAGCCACCGGTTGTACCTTCTGCAGCGTTGGTAAGAACCTTGCAAGAGCGTGGTAAGACGCTTGAGAGGGTGTGAAACCACTTGTCTGAACCTGGTAGTTTGTAGGGATAATACTTCTTGTGTTTCTTCTACTTTCTACTAATCATGGCAGGATCTGATAAAGAGGACAACGAGTGTGTCCTTCATGCTGAGCTGAAAACCATGATGGAAGAGATAACCAAAGGTATTGAAAGATTGGAACGACGTGTTGCCCAGCTTGATGACAGGGTTCAGGTGATCGAGAACCGCCCACCTGCTATCCAACAACAGCAAAATGATGCAGCCCAGGAGCACGATGATGATGTAGAGGGACATGTGGCACCTCGCAATCAACCCGCTATGCGACGTGCGGCACATGACTTAGAGCGCTTCAACCGAAATCGTCAAGGTATGAGAGGTAGCAATGGTAATAATAACTATCGCAATGATGATCCATTTGCTAAAGTTAAGTTTACCGTATCTTCTTTTTCTGGTACATATGATGCTGAGGTGTATTTAGATTGGGAAATGGAGATTGAACAAAAATTTAACTCCCATCTTGTTCCGGAAATTCATAGAGTTAGACAAGCCACTAGTGAGTTCAAGGATTTTGCTATAATTTGGTGGAATGAACTAGTAAAGTCTAACGTACATCCTGGTACTTGGCATGATCTGAAGAGACAAATGCGTGCTAGATTTGTGCCTCCTTCCTTTAAACGTGATTTGCGTAAAAAATTGCAACGCTTAGATCAAGGTAACAAATCAGTAGAGGAGTACTACCAAGAGCTTCAAATAGGCATGTTGCGTTGTGAGGTAGAGGAAACCGAGGAGGATAAAATGGCTCGTTTCTATGGAGGGTTAAGGCATGATATACAAAATATTATTGATTACAAGGACTATCATGATGTCAATAGATTGTTCCAACTTGCTGTTTTGGCAGAAAAAGAATTGCAGGGACAACAACAGCGGCCACGAAGCAACTTTGGTAGTACCTTCACCCCAAGACAGGCGTCAACCAAATCAGAGCCACCTCCTGCTGTTCAGTCTACTGCCCCCTCGACCAGTAGGGCGCGTTCAGTTGCACCGTTACCATCGCCACATACACCCGAGGTAAGCAAAACTTCTAATGCGCAGGCACCAGCGAAGTCGTCTTCATCTGTTGCCTCCATGGGACGTACAATAGGTATCATATGCCACCGTTGCAAGGGGATGGGCCATGTCATGAAGGACTGCCCAAGTCAGCGAGCTTACATTGCGACAGAAGATGGTGGGTACGTTAGTGCTTCTGATATTGAAGATGAATATGCTCTTGTAGCTAACCTTGCAGGTAATGTTGATGACAAATCAGAACATGATGATGATGGGGAAGCTTTGGGTACGGTAGCCACACAAGAATACCAGACCATCATTGTCCAGTGGGTCCTTAGTACTCAAATGAAGCAAGCCGAGCGAGCCCAACGCCACAACTTGTTTCAAATGTTCCTCCTCATCAACGATCGGCGCGTCTGAACAATCATTGATGGTGGGAGCTACAACAACTTGGTGAGTTCTGATCTGGTCAAGAAGCTTGGCTTGACCACACAACCACATCCCCAACCATATCATGTTCAATGGTTCAACAATAGCGGTAAGGTTAAGGTAACGCAAACCGCAAGAGTACCATTTTTCATTGGTTCATACCATGATGTTGCTGATTTTGATGTAGTGCCTATGCAAGCATGTTCACTTTTATTAGGCCGACCTTGGGAATATGACACTAATGCAACTCATCATGGTAGAAATAATTGGTACACTTTCATGCACAAAGGAAAGAAAATAACCTTGCTTCCCATGACTCCATCTGAAATTGTGCATTTTGATAGGGCAAGACTTGAAAATGAGAAGAAAGAGAACACCACAGAATCTGAAAATCAGCAAGTAGCTAAAACTATTTTTCAGCATAAGAAAGATAAGAATGTACCTGCTTCTAAGACTGAGGGAATTAAATTGAAGGGTGGTGTTTTGCTTGCTACAAAATATGATCTTGCTGAACCATCATGCTTTGTTTTGATATGTAAAGAGACCTTGTTTTCATTTGATGATATGCCTGTCCCTTTTCCACCTGCTGTTACTAACCTTTTGTAGGAGTATGACGATGTGTTCCCCGCTGAGGTGCCCCCAGGACTACCACCTATTCGAGATCGCGACACAAAATTTTTGGGTCGTTTCTGGAGGATATTATGGAATAAATTGGGGACAAAGTTACTGTTTTCTACTATTTGTCATCCCCAAACTGATGGCCAAACAGAGGTGGTAAATCGCACCTTGTCCACACTGTTGCGAGTTGTTTTGATGATCCGGGAGGATCTCCAAGTCCTGATCGCATGCGGCTTCGCGACCAAGTCCTGATCGCATACGGCTTCGCGACCTTAACCGTGTTCGGAAAGGTTTCGCGAACATGGATGGGTCCGCGACCATGGATTGGTCCGCGACAAGGAAAAGGAATTCGTTCCCTGTTCGGAATTGTAATCCGATCCGAATGTGTATAACTAAGCTTATCTGTTTAGGATTAGTTATATGAGTCTAATACGTTTAGGTTATTGAGTCTGATACGTACTCATATGATTGGACAATAAATACCTTGTAATAGGTCTAGTTTAGATCATCGAAGAGTCATAGAACTTATTTGAGTTTTAGACAATTATAGTTCCTTTGACGTAGACAAGTGTGTCTAACGTTCGATGTGTAAAGCCCTCTTTGAAATAAAGAGTTGTGCAATTACTTTGGGTTTCGGTATTTTCGAGTAAGATCCTGTTATTCCGCATATTAGAATCTGGGCGAGCCTAGTGCGAAAACCAAGACTAGGTCTCAAACGGATCAAGTTGGTATCAGAGCAACTTTCCTATCCTGTGGATGGTGAAGACTCGCCAGGGTTACAAAACTTCCGGTGAAATTCCAGGCGATCAATTGACGGTTCCTACAGCCGCATCTCCGACAATGTCTGACGATACCTCCGTTCAAGCTAACCTAGCCGAACAAGTGGCTAAACTCTCCACTGACATGGAAACCGTGCTTGCTTGGATTAAGCAGTAGGCCATGATTGTACCTCCTGAAGTAGGGAAGGTTATGGGTGAGAAGACTGGTGAAGACTTGCGCAGGGCAGACGAAGATGAAGACGAAGGCGACCACAAGACCGACGACCTCGCCAACACCTCCTTAGCTGTCGGATCTTTTAAAGTCGAAGCTAAGATTGATATACCCATGTATGATGGGGTGATCGATGCCGAGAAGCTGGATTCTTAGATCGACCAACTTGAGACCTACTTTGACCTTAAAGGGTTCAGTAGCGCTCAAAAGCTCAAATTTGCACCTTTGAAGATGAAGGACCACGCCAAGACATGGTGGAAGACCCTTGTCGCCAGTGGTGAAGCTGACGACCTTGCGTGGGGTCAATTCAAACGACTTCTGCGACAAGAATTCTATCCGATGGGTTACCTTGAGGAGAGATGGGAGCGTTGGCACAGATTGTACCAACGGCGCGACCAGACCGTCCAAGACTATACGACAGAGTTTCGGCGACAAGCAATGGTCATTGGCATCTCACTATCCGACCCTCAGGTATTTCGGAAGTACACATCTGGACTTCAGAAATCGATCAGTACTGAGCTAAGTCTATTCGGTGTCCAAGACATTGCGACCGCGAGCACAACTACTATGGCAATCGAGAAGAAGAACAAATCCCGCAGCGACAAAAGCACGAAGGAAAGTGCGACCTCGACAAAGAAAAAGCTGAGTCCGAAGAAGAACGCTTCAAAATCGGGCACGGGTGCCTTTTGCGAACATTGTCAAGTCGCGGGGCATACCAAGGACAAATGTTACAAGCTTCATCCTGAACTTCGACCAAAGAAAAACGGACCAGGGAAAAGAACAGCCACGGCTACTGCGACTTCACCCGACGAAGAAGTTGTCCGAGTGAATTCGGTTAATGAGGAGGATACGACCTTGTCTCTGATGGCAATGCCGAAGGAGAAGGGTTCCGATCCACCGAATGACCATCACCCAACGGAGGACTTGTTCACCATCAACATCCAGGTGAAGCACGAAGTGGTCGCAGCGATATTCGATCCAGGAAGTCAGAAGAATCTAGTCTCCGCTGGACTGGTTCGGCGACTTGGTTTGAAGACAACCACACACCCGCGACCATACCCGCTGGGTTGGTTTACATCCGACGTGAACCAACAGATTACGAGTCAGTGTGTGTTGAAGTTTGCGATCTCTGCACGATATATCGATGAGGTGCAATGCGATGTTGTCCCTAGCGATATCTGTCAGGTGATCTTTGGGAGTCCGTATCTGTATGACCGAGACGCTCACTTCCATCGGCGAGCGCAAGAGTACGACCTCACCAAAGACGGAGTTAAGTTCGTGATCAGTAGAGACCTCCACGTCAACACTTCGAACTTGATTACCGCAAATCAAGCCAAACGAATTGTTAACGCATGTCACAAGTATGTGCTTGTCATGATTCGACCCATTGGTCAAGGTGAGGGTACTCGACCAGCATTGTCGCTGGCGTGCCGAGAGGATTCTGGTCGTTTGTCGGGACTGCTGGAGAAATACAGTGATATGTTCGAAACTACCCAGGGTCGTCTGCCGAAACGTCCAGTCGAGCACGAAATTCAGCTTGTGTCCGATGCGACACTGCCCAATCTGAGTATGTATCGCAACTCAGTATTGGAGAATGAAGAGATCAAGAGACAACTTGGTGAGTTGCTGAACAATGGTGTCATTCAACCGAGTAGTTCACCTTGTGGATCTCCTGTGGTGTTAGTACCAAAGAAAGATGGGACTTGGTGTATGTGCATCGACTATCGAGCACTGAACAAGATCACCATCAAGAACCGGTACCCCCTTCCTCGTATTGATGACCTGCTAGACCAATTGAAGCATGTTGTTGTCTTCTCCAAATTGGATCTTAAGTCAGGATATCATCAAGTCAGCATCCGAGAGGAGGATACGTGGAAGACCGCGTTCAAAACACGACAAGGTATGTTCGAATGGCTGGTCATGCCGTTTGGTCTCCGCAACACCCCGGCAACTTTCATGCGTCTTATGAATGACGTTTTGAGACAGTTCATCGACAACTTTGTGATCGTTTACCTCGACGACATTCTAGTTTATAGTCGTTCGTGGGATGAGCACCTCATTCATGTCGAAAAGGTGTTCGATCAGCTTCGGCAACATCGACTTCGCCTCAACCATAAGAAGTGCGAGTTTGGCCAGCAAACTCTACTTTACCTTGGATTCCTGGTCGGCAACGGTATGTTGCAAATCGACCCAGATAAGGTAAAAGTGATTCGTGAGTGGCCGCGACCACGAACAGTTACGGATGTGCGTAGTTTTGTGGGAGCATGCCAATATCTTCGGAAGTTCATCCGACACTTCTTGATTGTGGCTTCTCCATTGCATGCATTAACCAGGATCGATCAGAAGTTCGAGTGGACAGGGAAACATGAGGACACGTTTCTCTTGCTGAAAAGGAAGTTCAGCGAGGGGCCTGTGTTAGCTTTGCCGAATCTCCAGAAACCGTTCGAGCTGGAAACCGATGCCTCAGGTTATGCGATGGACGCAGTGCTTATGCAAGAAGGTCGACCAGTGGCATATCACTCCGAGTTATTCCAGGGAGCTCAGAAGAACTATCTGACTTATGATAAGGAGTTATGCGCACTGCATCAGGCCGTGAAACATTGGCGGTGTTATCTTTTGGGTAAAGAGACGGTTGTCCACACTGACCATCAACCATTGCAATATTTGCAAACTCAGTCCAAGCTACAGCAAGCTCGGCACATGAAGTGGATGTCGTATCTGCAGTAGTTCAATCTGGTGATTAAGTACAAAAAGGGCGTACACAATAAATTGGCGGACATGTTGTCGCGACCACCAGTTACGATCCTCTGCTTATCAGCATTCATGCAGATCAAGCCCTCATGTCATGATGACTATGCCACTATGTACAGTGAAGACCCTGATTTTCAAACAGTACTGACTGAACTCGAAACAGGGAAAACTATGGAGTTCGTTCGTCGAGAAGGACTCTTGTACAAGGGCAATTTACTTTGCATACCTCGTGGAGCACCTCGAATTCAATGGTTGTGAGAAGCGCATACATCGAAGGTAGCTGGTCACTTTGGGGTTACAAAGACGTTGCAAAATCTTCACCGACATGTGTTCTGGCCACGTATGCAGCAAGATGTGGCTAGCTTTGTTCGAGGCTGTGGTCTCTGCAGCATCACGAAACTGGCAAACCGGAAATTAGGTTTGTACACTCCTTTGCCAGTTCCATCGCGACCATGGGAGAGCATATCCATGGATTTCTTGGGAGGATTGCCTAAGACCCGACGTGGCAATGACTATCTATTCGTGGTCGTTGATCGGTTCTCCAAAATGATTGTACTTATACCTTGTCGGAAGACTATCACGGGAGAAGAGGCAGCTCGGGTATTCTTTCAACACGTTTGGACACACTTCGGACTGCCGACTTCTATTGTGTCTGATCGCGATACCCGGTTCCTTAGTCACTTTTGGCGATCGCTCTGGAAGATGATGGACACCAAGCTGAAGAGGAGTACTGCTTTTCATCCGCAAACTGATGGTCAAACCGAGGTGGTTAATCGTACAGTCGTTCATCTCTTGAGAGGAAATAACTCGAAGCACCCGAAGACCTGGGATGAAAGCATACCGTACCTACAGTTTGCTTTTAATCGAGCAGTGCATGGTTCGACTGGAAAGTCGCCGTTTGAGGTCTATTTAGGATTTCTACAACAGAGTCCATTTGACCTGGAGTTTGTGATCCCTACCTCAGCACAGAACAGCAAGGAAGCATCTGATCAGGATCGAGCACAAAAGTTCCTGGAAGGTATTCAACGACTCCATCGTGAGGTTGAACAGAACTTGCTGAAAGCTCAACTCAAGTACAAGGCGCGACATGATCGGCACCGAGTGGATGCGCAATTTCAAGAAGGTGAGATTGTATGGTTACATCTGAGTAAGGAGTGACTTAAAGGTGAAGGTAAGAAACTCAAACCCATTCATTATGGTCCTTTTCGGATTTTGCGGAAAGTGGGTAATAATGCTTGTCAGTTTGAGTTACCTCCATACATGGATATTTACTCGGTCGTCAATGTTGAGCACCTCAAACTCTTCGAGCCTTCAATGCTGGATGATGAGCCAGATACCATAGTACCATCTGTTGAAGACTTGGTCTATCAACGAGGCAAACCTTTACGTGAAGATGTGATTCTGGAGAAGAATGTGACTACCACCCGCAGTGGCACAAAGGAGACTTTTCGAATTGGTCGGAAAGATCAACGAGCACGTGCGGCAAAGTGGTACACAAAAGAAGATGGACAAGCCCAATTTCCACATCTCCAGTTTGATCGAGAGGTCGCAACGGGGGTTGGCTCCTTCTCAACAAGGGAGTCATGATCCGGGAGGATCTCCAAGTCCTGATCGCATGCGGCTTCGCGACCAAGTCCTGATCGCATACGGCTTCGCGACCTTAACCGTGTTCGGAAAGGTTTCGCGAACATGGATGGGTCCGTGACCATGGATTGGTCCGCGACCAGGAAAAGGAATTCATTCCCTGTTCGGAATTGTAATCCGATCCGAATGTGTATAACTAAGCTTATCTGTTTAGGATTAGTTATATGAGTCTAATACGTTTAGGTTATTGAGTCTGATACGTACTCATACGATTGGACTATAAATACCTTGTAATAGGTCTAGTTTAGATCATCGAAGAGTCATAGAACTTATTTGAGTTTTAGACACTTATAGTTCCTTCGACGTAGACAAGTGTGTCTTACGTTCGACGTGTAAAGCCCTCTTTGAAATAAAGAGTTGTGCAATTACTTTGGGTTTTGGTATTTTCGAGTAAGATCCTGTTATTCCGCATATTAGAATCTGGGCGAGCCTAGTGCGAAAACCAAGACTAGGTCTCAAACGGATCATTTGAAGAAAAACTTAAAGATGTGGGAGGAGTGCCTACCTCATGTGGAGTTTGCCTACAACCGTGCGCTACACTCGACTACCAAGGTAAGTCCTTTCCAGGTAGTGTATGGTTTCAACCCTCGTGCTCCTATTGACCTATTGCCTCTTCCATCATCTGAAAAGGTCCATCTTGATGCTAAGAAACGTGTTGAGTTTATTTTAAAACTACATGAAACAACAAAAGAAAATATTGAGCGAATGAATGAAAAATATCGCATTGTTGGTAGTCATGGTAGAAAGGAATTGTATTTACTCCTGGAGATCTTGTATGGCTACACTTATGTAAAGAGCGTTTTGCTGAGTTAAGAAAGTCAAAATTAATGCCTCGTGCGGATGGTCCATTTAAGGTGTTAGAGCGAATAAACGATAATGCCTACAAACTTGAGTTTCCTGCAGATTTCAGGATTGGCCCCACTTTTAACATTTCCGATTTGCGGCCATATTTGGGAGAAGAAGATGAGCTTCAGTCGAGGACGACTCCAATTCAAGAGGGGGAGGATGATGAGGACATCACCCCTAACGATGCGTCCATTCTTCCAACACCCGTTGTGCAAGGACCAATAACAAGGGCACGTGCACGTCAACTAAATCACCAGGTGAGCTCGTTTCTTAGTACACGAGAGAATATTGACAAGAGCGAGTTACTACCTAATAATATTGTGCTTGTGCTCAGGAATCATGGTGTTGATCAGCGAGGGTGTCACTTTGCGCCAAGACGGGTCGGGAATCAAGTCTACCACAAGCTGGAGTCCGGGTCGGCCACGGCGGAGCAACCTGTCTTCAAATGGGCGTAGCAGATGCATACAAACTCCGTTTGGGGCGTTCAAGTACATTACGGAGAAGCCCTCGACGAGACCTTTCCAACGGATCTGATCCCACGTCCAAAATCATTCTGAGTCAATAACAATCGTCGAAACAATTGGAGATCAGATTCTGTTGGGCCGTGCGGTGCTGCGTCACCTGTCTATTGGGCCTCGGCCCGTGTATCCCGCGTGGGGGGGGGGGGGGGGTGCGCCCCAAACCCTAGACGCCACCCCTCTCTCATATTAAAACCTCGTAGCCGTCATTGTTAGACTCAGGTTTTGCTTAGAATTTTCTGCTGTCGCAGTTCGCCGTCTTTTGGTTTGTGGAACCCCAACACTTCGTGATCTTAATACATACTTGCAATTCGAGATTGTTCTTCTGTGTTCTTGCACGTGTTCTTCGATTCACTTGCAGGAACAGGTCTTCATGGCTAGGTCGACCGCACCTCGCTACGGTTGATAACAAACGGAGCAGTGGTGTAGCGATTGCAGGCCTAGATCGGTTCTGGTCGAAAGTCGGATCATCAATGTCGAGTCTCCACCAATCGAACTATCCCCTACCTGTCGGAAGATCGGGACCCCGTTCCTCATCATGTAGCGAAGACTCTAGAGGGTGTTGAGGACTGTGTTGCCACATTGCCCCTTGCAACCCCTCCAGTTGCATCGACTCCACCTTTGGAGATCCACAACAATCTTTCTAATATCCCCTCTTCAACACTTTTGGATCATCAACTTTTCTTGGATGATCAACTTTCTGGGGTAAGTCGCACACTTCCACGTCCAAATCCACTCCGAAGCTTAGCAATCATCTTCACCCTCTCTGCTGGTCGTTATGTCTTTCAAAACTAACCCATGCATGTGCAGGAGGAGAAAGCTGCCTTGTGCAGAACTCTCCAAGAAGAAAAAGAGGCACTGGAGAAGCGTTCTAAGGAGATGTCTTCTGCTATTTTGCACTTGGCAGAGTGCTATAAGGGTTCTCGAGAAGAAGCGCGCAGGTTTCGGTCAGAGAGAGATTACGCTCGGCAGCAACGAGAACTCTCCGATACAATAAGGAACAACTGCACTCCTTTGCTGAGAGATGATGTAGATAGGCTTAGAGCTATTGCTAGTTCTCTTGGGGCGGCCAGTGTAGATCCTACTGATGCCAATATGTCCCTAGGAGAACTTTGTAAATTACTTTCAGATCAGGTCGACGCTTTGGTCGCTTGTATCCCTTATGTATGCAAAGATTGTAAGAAATAAGAAATTTCTTTTCCTTATACATCTGGCTTTTCGAATGATTATGTATAATTGATAATCACCGAATGATGTTCTCTGTGTGAAAATGTTAACAAAAAAATACTTCTGCGATCAAGACAGTTTTTAACTCAAAACCGTCTCTGATAGTAACATTACAGATGGTTTTAATGTTAGGACTGACTGTAATAGTCTCAACGTTCTTTGAACATCCACATACATATATATACACCATAACACCATAATATATCATTTTTTAAATACTAACATTGAAAATAAGATAAAACCAAATATGAAAAACATTTTATTCAATCATTTGGTCACGTTTCTAATATTATTGCTACCCGTCTGATTGGTATTGGTGGCTCTTACATGCAGATTCATCATCTTATACTAATTCACCAGAGAAACTAGTGGCCGTGGATGGAGTTGCGGCGGCCATCAATGGAGGTTACGGGTTAGGGCTTGTCGTGCCCATGGAGAAAAATAAGTGGAACAATTCAACTAGTTGAACGGTTTGACTGCAAGCAAAATTCCAGGATATTATAGACGGTTCGGACCTTATCACCTTCTGTGATAGTAGAGCAGACTGTTGATTTTATAATTATCACAGACGGTTATGAAGTAAACACCGACTGTGATAGTAAAGCGGACAGTTTTGAGCTTAGAACTGTCTGTGATATTCTAATTATCACCAACGGTTCAGATGTCAAAACCGTCTGTGATATTTCTGTCATAGTTCTACACAAATGCACAGATATTACCGATGGTTTAAAGTGAAACCCGTCAGTGATAGTTTCTATGATATTCTGTTCTACAAAAATGCACCGATATTACCGACGGTATTATATAGAACCGTCTGTATTGAACCTGGTATAAAAGGTCTTTTGGCGGATGTTTTGAGCTAGTCGTACACTCTTGCTCGACATACTGTCCAGTTGGAAGAGATTTGGGGCAAGGAAGAGCAATATCTCAAAAGGGGAGCATTTGGGGGCAACAAATTTGAAGATCCAAGGTTGGTACTTGCTCCTAAGGCATACAAATTACTTGATTTTATCATCAATATCGATCTCCATTGATTGATCAAATTAGAGGGAGAGGGAAGGGAAGCTACAGTAGCAAATCCTGGTTGTAACTCATTTTTGACCTGTAGCTATTTAATTGCTTTATGATGTGTGTTATCCACGCCCCCAACTAATTTCTTGCAGTTCAAGTAGTAGTTAACTAGTTATACCGCAAACTCCACATCAAACATTAGCTAGCTAAATTTATAATTTATTGCGTGTCGACCGTACGTAGAGTATTACTAATTAGCATGTGTATGAATTTAATTAATTGCAGATGGTCCATCGAGACTGGATGTATAATGACAACCGAGTGAGTGAGGGATGCATGAAAGGTGTTTTAGATTTCCAAAAAGTTGCTGAGCAAGACATGGCATATATGTACTTTCCTTGCGTAGACTGCCAGAATCTTAAGATGTTCACCAACTCATCTCAAATTGTTGCCCACTTGATCTGACGTGGTTTCAAAAAGGGGTACACGTGTTGGGTCCACCATGGAGAAGAGACAACTGCAGAAACAAGTGCCACTCAGGTTGAGGAACAGGACATGTCGGATCCCAACAACGACTTCAATGAGGATATGCCAGAGGATGACAATTTAGATGACATGTTGCGTGATATGGAAGGAAATTACAGTGAAAGGGAGTTTGGCAAATTCAAGCGCTTGATTAAGGACTCAGAAAAGCCATTGTGGATTCATTTTGCTACGTTAAAGTGCCATTTGGGCTCAAGAATGCTGGTTCCATGTACCAGCACTTGATGCAAAAGACCTTTCAGTCTCAATTAGGACATAATTTAGAAGCTTATGTTGATGATTTGGTTGTAAAGAGCTTAAAAGTTCTAGTCATGTAGATGATTTAACTGAAACTGTATGTAATTTGAATAAACATGGAATCAAGTTGAATCCTGAAGAATGCTCTTTTGGAGTTTCTTTAGGTAAACTCTTGGGTTTTCTTATTTGTTCGAGGGGTATTGAGGTTAATCCCGAGAAAATTCGGACCATTGAGCAAATGCGACCTCCTTCGACCACAAAGGAAGTACATAAACTAATGGGTCAAATGGCGACTTTGAGACATTTCATTTCAAGGTTAGGCGAATGTGGATTACCTTTCTTTAAGGTTCTACCAGAGCACAATGGTCTCCCGTGGTCACATGAAGCCAATAAAGTCTTTCAGGAGTTAAAAGCATACCTCACTAGTGCTCTGGTGCTGGTTTCCCCTATTCAGGGAGAATTATTACTTGTCTAATTAGCTGCTACCCCTCATGCGGTCAGCGCTGTTTTGGTCGCAGAGCGGGAAGGTGTGCAATGACTAATCGACTACGTCAGTGAAGTATTGAATGGACCAAAGGAGTGTTATCTTGAGGTCCAAAAATTACTTTATGCCCTTTTAATGGCTTCAAGAAAGTTACAACATTACTTTCAAGTGCACAAGATTATTTTGCCTTCATTCTTTCCCTTAGGAAATATACTCCATAACCCGAAAGCAACAGGTCGAGTTGCGAAGTGGGCGATAGAACTTGGAGCGTTTGATCTCCATTTCACTGCTTGAGTAGCAATGAAATCTCAAATTTTTGCAGATTTTGTGGTCAAATGGACTAATCCTGAACCATATGAACAAGAATTTGTGGATTTGGAGAATACCGACCACTAGATGTTGTATTTTGATGGCTCTCACAGTTTTTCAAACTCGGTTGCTGGAACGGTCTTAATACGCTCCAGGGCCACCAATTCCAGTATGTCATACAATTACACTTTGTTGCTACAAATAATGCAGCAGAGTATGAAGGTCTTTTAGCTGGGCTTCGAGCAGTCAAATCCCTTGGTGTCCGTCGGCTAGTGGTGAGGGGAGACTCATAGCTAGTCATAAACCAGGTAAACAAGGAGTACAGCACCTCCGATGAGACAATAGCCCTCAATCATGACCATCGCAGAGGCATCAGAGGTGATTATTAACGTCGCCACCCTTGAGCATGAAGCCTATTAGATTCATCTATTGAGAATCTATCTTGCACATGGGACCTTACTCGAGGAAAAAACCGAAAGTGATCGGTTAGTTAAAAAATGCGAATGTAATGACTAGTCGAAGGTATCCTGTACAAAAAAGGTGCTCAAGGAGTCCTTATGCACTATATACCTTAGGAAGAGGGAAAACTCCTTCTGAGAGAAATCACGAAGGCATGTGCGGTGCACACGCTTCCTATAGAACACTGGTTGGAAAAGCTTTTCGACAAGGTTACTACTGGCCTATAGCACTCAAAGATGCTATGCAATTGGTCAAGACTTGCCCACAGTGTCAATTTCATGCTCGGCAGGTTCACTAGCCAGCATATGCATTATAGACTATTCCTTTAACTTGGCCGTTTAAGACGTGGGCAATAGATATTCTGGGTCCAATGCCCCAAGCTGTCAATGGATACAGATATATGTTCGTAGCCATTGATACGTTTACTAAATGGATCGAGGCTGAACCAGTCCAAACCATTACCACCGTAGCGGTGAAGAAGTTCTTTCATAAGAACATTGTGACGTGATTTGGCGTTCCAAGTTGTCTTATCACAGATAACAAATCCCAGTTTGTTAGTGGTCTTTTCTATACTATTGAGACGACATTGGGACCAAAATCTATTTCGCATCTGTTGCTCATCCACAGAGCAATGATGTAGTCGAATGCACCAACGGGCAGATAAAACAAGGGGTCAATAAAAGTGTTTTCGATCGCCTTAAACTACGCTCGGGGGCTTGAGTAGATGAACTCTACTCTGTTCTATGGGTGTTACGTACTATGACCAGTAGAGCTACAAGCGAGATTCCTTTCCAACTGGTTTATGGTGCAGAAGCCATGGTACCAATTGAAATTCAAATTGGTTCTCCTCGTGTGGATCACTTAGATACTATCAATCAAAGTGAAACTCGCGAAGATGAAATTGCTCTTCTCGAAGAAAGGCGCAATCGAGCACTTGTTCGGTCAGCGACATATTTACTGGGAGACCTAGTTTTAAGAAAAATCCAAAACCAGTCCAATCGTAACAAATTCTCCCCTCAGTGGGAAGGCCCCTATACTATAGTTTCAATACCACGACAAGGGTCCGCTCGATTAGCTATGGAAGGCAAAAGAATTTTATCGAACACATGGAACATCGACTAGCTGCGTAATTTCTTTGTATAAGTTTTTCCATTTCCATTGTAATTTCATATAAATTAAGTATTTTCCTTTTCACTCTATGTTATGGTTGCATCCCTAGTTTAGCCTTATCCTTTTTCTCAGCTCACACCCAGGGGCTGGTCGTGATAAAATGACTTACTATGATGTTCAAATGGATTCGCTGGCCGATCTCATGGTCGCATCTAGATAAGAAATCTCTTTGTAAGCCATTTCTTAACGTATGAGGGACTTAGTATGTTTCTGATCATCTGGGTGGTTGTCAGTTAACAAAAAGTTTGTACATTTTGGATTAAGTCGTTTATCCCAATGACTTCATGATCGCATCTAATTAAGACATATCTTTTTAAGCCTTTTCTTAATGCATAAGAGACTTGCTAGTATGTTTCTATACTACGACTTCGGTATAAGTGATCGTTCAAGCCTTGGTCTTCTTAGATCAGATTACTTACCTTGCAACCACTATACAATGACTTCGGTAGTAGTGATCACAAGAGGGGGTTAGGGGGATATAACTATAGCATTAAGATAGAAGGATAAGTACTTTGTATTTCATTATTATTCCTTTTTTCATTTTTTATCATCTACTTTCTGCTAATCATGTGTATTTGCAAGGTACAAAGATTCTGATAAGAAAAATATTTCCATTTCCATTATCAAATTTACAAAAATTTACAATGAGAGGGAATACATTAGGCAAGGTCGAGGTCATATAACAATTTGTCTACTAAAGGCTTGACCTCGGCCCTGGTTGCATTCAGCTGATCCTCACTGTCAAAAACTGTATCTCCCACCACTGGACTCAGATCTAAATTTGAACTGTGGTGATGCCTAAGCTTGCAGAGAATGGCAGAGACTATGGCACTGACATCGGTTTTCAGTCTCTCCTTGTACCTCATTGCAAATTCTGGGATATTGGCAACCAGCGAGTCAGCTTGAGCCACAACCAAAATGCAAGAGATAAGTTATCCTTCTCGGGATTAACAACATCAGCATCAAGAGAGTCCGCAACCTCCCTCAGTTTTTTAGAGTATCCCTCTCAGTAAGACGGCAGCCTTTGATAATTGTATCCAAGGTGTCCTTTTCATCGCGGACAAGCTTCTCAGCTTCTCGAGCAAGCTTTGCAGTCTCTCAAGCCCTCTCATTGGCTGCCTTGTAGCGGTCGACAATCTTGTGGTGAGTTTCGAGGTCATGTCCTTGCCTGATGAACTTCTCCTCGAGGCGCTCTTTCTCCCCTTGATGGAAGTTGCATAATGCAGTCTTCTCCTTCAGGACACCAAGGTCTCAGCAAACTCTCCGCTGATCACCCTCCCAGCTTCGTCTCCCTATATGATCATGAGATCATTCCTAGTCGTATACGAAAAAATTCAAAGAGTAAAAATTCTTACCATGGAGACAGATGCTGACTGGGCCACAGAAGGATTTGGGACATTCACTACTCCTCGGCCACAGTTAGAGATGCTGCAGCAGGAGAGGAGGTGGTTCAGTTTATCCTATACATACAATTTGGGATTGGATAATTCATTCCTAACCAAATAGCTCAACTTTAGTAGAGAGAAGATAGATGTTCACCTCAAGCAATGAGGAGCAATTTGTCTGGCCCTGAATGAGGGCAGTATAGTCGATGGCTGTGGACACACAGCCTCTTCCCACAAGTCACAATCATTTTGTGCAGCTAGGGAAGAGGTCTTAGCCAATTTCTTCGGTGAGAATCCACCAGATGATCCAATGTTGTCACCATATCGCTTCTTTGAAGCAACCGGACATTCGAGCAACTGCAAAAACCAAAACACTTGGGAAACCTTGTAGGATCAAAGATGCTGACTAGAGGGGGGTGAATAGGAGGCTTTAAAAACTTTAAATTTAAAACAAATATTTGCAAATCAAGAACGAATAATAATATGAGTAAGAAGAGAAGAGAACGAACACAGCGATTTTTACCGAGGTATCGGAGACTAGCCCAGTCTCCACTAATCCTCATTGAATCACTCAAGTCACTTGAGTTTTGGCTCAATACCCACAAAGGGTATTATCAACTAGTGGTTGCTCCTTGTCCACTCAGGAAAGGCGAGCACCGATGCCTTATACACTTTTGTCGAGCCTCTCCAACAATCTCCAAACTGGAGAGGTCAACGGCCACGCCTCCAAACTGTCTAGGTGAGGGCACTCACCAAGAGTAATAGGCAGCAAGGTCTTCTCTAGACCTTCAAACACGCACCGAGAAACTACGAGTATGCAAATGCAATGAACTGAAACGCTCGGTGGATCAGAAAACACTCGACTTGATCAACAGATCAAGATTTTGTGTAGAAAACTAAAAATCAAGAGTGTATAAGAGAATGATGCTGCTTGTTATCTAAAACTCATGCCCAAAGCCCCTATTTATAGCCTCAAGAAACAAAAGAACCGTTGGAGCTAGGGCTGAAAATCAGCAACACTAACTGACAGTCAGTTTCATACACAACAACTGACAAAATTTACGGATAAAAAATAGCTAGCCGTTTGTGGTCGTTTAAGGAAACTTGAAAACCACAACTGACAATTAGTTATGCAAACTGACAGTCAGTTCGACCAAGTATTCGACCAAAACAAATAGAAACTCAGATGAAAATAACTGTGGTCGAAACCCCAACTGACAGTCAGTATGGACAAACTGACAGTTAGTTTAGTACAAAAAATTTGAGCCCAAAATACACCCTCTCTGGACAATTGTCAGTTAATACAAACTGACATTCAAACTGACAGTCAGTTCAACAAACTGACAGTTAGTCTGAACAAAAACAGCTATAACTTTAAATCCAGAAATCCAAAAGAGGTGTTTAATAGCTCGTTTGAAAGATAATTTTAAGGGCTACAATTTTGTCAACAGAAGCAAAAACCAGATCGGCCTAGATCTTTCTAGAAGTTTGAAAAACTCTTCTACTATCAAAAACTCAACCGAAAATCCAAGTCTTTCAAAATCAAATTCAAGTCAAATCCAACCAAAAAGATGCAATCCAATGACCTGAGTTTCTCGGTTTATGTTGGAGATGAAAAGAGGACTTTTTCCACCCCTCTTTATAGTATGGTTAAAATCTAAGCAACAAAGTCCTTAACCGATCTATCTCTAAACGCCGAGATCGGAAGAAAATGAAATTACAGATTACCTTAGGTCTTTTGCATCTTCATGTTTGCACCTTGTCTTTGCTCTTCTGCACCTTGTGCTTCTATTTCACTTTATGTCGGGTTCATCTTGATCATCTCGCATTTCTTCCCGAATAAGCTCTGTATCAAAAATCTCAGAAGCACAGTTAGTCTGAAACACTTTGTTTTCATTAATCATCAAAATTAGGGTTAGGCATGAAGGCCTAGATGCAACAAACCTTTGTTCAGGAAAAGACTTGCACCAATCTTCCAAAAAAGAATTACCTTTTGAGATGCCTGTGCAACATCATCAACACTAATATCCTACGGTTCCAGTGCCTTGACATTGCCTTCAACCACCAAATCTTCTTCCTCGTCTTCAACAAGTCGCTCTTGGATTTGGGATGCCATTGAAGCAAAAACAGAGAGAAAAGAGAAGGATGGAAGATGAAGAGTCTGAAACTTAGAAAATCTGTGAAAGATTGAAGACTCTAGAATGGGAGGATGGCCATTTATAGAGTTCTGAAGGTGACGCTTCGATTTCTAGGGATGCAGCGAAAAACCCTTGAGATTTTCCCAAATACCTGCTTGGCAACCGCACTCAAAGTTTTTCTTGAGATGCAACAAAAACCCTCAGGATTTTTTCAATGCCTGTCATGATGGCCTGGCAACCGCACTCAAACTTTCTTCTCGAGTTGTGTGGGAAGGTGAAGCGACGAAGTATTAGCATAGAATTCGAAGCGATATCTTGTCATTTCAAATTTGGGGGCTAGCTAACGGAGATTTGCTTATACCTTTTAATAGTTGAACGAGACTACAAAGAGAAAGCCAAATAATCTTCAAGGGAAGAGATAATGAGGAAGTCTAAGATATTCTAGACTTAGTCCAACCCTTACAGATGTTTATCCTGTAGATACGATCACTAAATCTTTACGATCGTAATACTTATCATCAAAAGAGTTCATAGTCGAATGGACCCTACCTACGATCACCCTGATTGTAGAGATAAGGTCGTAATCGATACGCGACCAAATATATACACGACCAAATGTACCTTGTCGATGAACCAAAACCTAGAAGCACTTTTGAGACAAAGGGCTGGTCGAGAACCCATTTGCTAACCACAGTCTAAAGGCCTGATGGTTATGTCTATTCGACCATACCTGGTGCTTATGTTTATTCGACCATACCCGGTAGTGGTACGTATTCGACCACAACCTTTGGATACCATGACCCTTTATTTCCCCAGGAATATCATAACTCCGAATATAGCAACCGTCAAGAAGATAAATGCGCAATCATTCATAAATGTGCAACCACTCATAATTACACATCAATGACCGGAGCACATCCTTTGCCCGGTGACCCTTCAATTCGGTAACCGATGACCTTCGACAAGCTATAAAAGAGAGAGGTCGAGAATAGAGAAGGGGACTTGACCTGGACTTCGATGACAAAAGAAAAGGATGCACATCCAATAGATGTTGATAGAGAATAGGAGAGGGGCTTTTAGTCCATTCAACAACAGGTCTTGTTCTTCTCTGTAATCCTTTACACTCTTAGTGAAATCACAACAGGAGTAGGGCTATTACTCAGTGTCTGAGGGCCCAAACATGTATAATTCCTTTGTCTCCGGTGCATCTATATTTGCGGTACTTCCTCTGGGTAATTGTTAGAAGTGCTTCCCTACGTGAATATTAAATCTTGTGTAAGTTTGGCTTGGAACCTTGTTCCAATCATCTACAGGTATATTTAGTGAGAGTTTCCTAGTGTGTACGCATGTAGTTAAATGGAGATATATTATTGAAAACGGAGAAAGTACATGAGTAGGTGAGCAACACTAAAGGAAATTAAGCATAGAAATCATCTAGAAGGGCCAACAATGGTGAAGTTGTGAGGAGGTTTTTGTTCCGGTTTCAAAGTATGATTAGCTTCGCGACGGCGCTCCAATCTTTGTTCCTTTATAAGTCATTTTGGTGCAAAACGCCATTCGACCTCATAGTACGGGTCAAC
This sequence comes from Pharus latifolius, assembly GCA_019359835.1. NCBI lineage: Eukaryota > Viridiplantae > Streptophyta > Magnoliopsida > Poales > Poaceae > Pharus > Pharus latifolius. The sequence continues at coordinate 23,537,485 of CM033327.1, forward strand.
CTCATCCAGACCCCAGTTCTCTGCCAAACTGAAGCTCCTGCGGCGAGCCTTCACTTCTTGCAGAAAATTTACACGTTCCTTGGCTTCCTCCAACATCTTGTTATCAATCCACTAAACAAAGTTGCACTTGCGCTCGTAAATCTGAGGAACACATGTGATAAATCAATAGGTCAAATAGTGTAGAAGAGAATGATAACAATAGTAGAGCACTCACATCAGTTCGCCAAGGGTACTTGGACATTGTGCAACCGTAGAATCTCATCTGGAGCGACTGTTCATCGGCGGACATGTATGCCATGCACATCTTGTTGCAATGGCAACGCGGTGGAAGCTCATATAGCTCCATATCTTCATCATTGGTTACTCTGGAGGATGAAGCAGAAGCAGCCACAAGATCAGACAAGGAGTAATTACCTGTGAGTGTGTTATTAGGACGTAGATCGGTTGAGTGCGAAAATGATGGGGGGATACACTTCATATTTGTAGGCTGGAGGCAAGGACTTAGGAAATGGTGGAGAGGCATTTTTCTTTGGGCACGAGGTTTTATGATGGAAAGGTGAAAAGTTGAAAAAGTTGAGGTGACAACTCGGGTTGCTTTCTGTCTTGAAAAGTTGTAAAGTCAATAAAATGGAAAAGGCAACTCAGTTCTGCAGGTTTTTTTGACGCAACACTTAAAAGATAAAAAAGTTGACGTGAAAACTTGGGCGGGTTGTTGTCACAGAAAGCTGCAAGGTCGACAAGCATGACTTTGGGAGTTTTAATAGGTGTTTTGACTATATTATATTTTGTTCTGGATCTTTGGAATATTCTGACATTCATATCTTTTAAATTGTAACTTAGATTGACGATTATTTTTGACCATTCGAACGATGAAGTCAAAACAATAAGATCGCCATAAACAGATCATTAATTAGAGTTACATATCTCAAAAAGACCCAGCACAATTTAATCCAGAAAACAATGCATTTACTAAAATAAATAATATAACACGTTGAAAAAATAAAGGTGTTAGTACATGTTCGCTATGGGTTTGGATGACCTCTCTTATCCCATGCCTATCTTTCGGAAAAGGCGATGGAAAATATGGATTAGGTGGCACATTCGATCACCGCCCAACCGCGGTAGAAGGACCATGCCGCTCAGTGTCTGCATGGCCCTGAGATGGCTGTGTCGGTGGAGGGGGATCTTTGATCTCACTCAGTGCTAACTCATCCGGTTGGTAGTACTCATCATCATCGGAGTCATCTGAAGCGAGAGTGCGATGTCTCAATGAGTCTCCTCTCTGCAGATCTCTACGTTGAGAAGTGTGCATCGATGATGAACGACGAAGCTGAGATGGGCCAATGGACATACCCCGTATGTCACCTCCCCAAGTCTACGAAGTGCCGCACTGGTTGGGCCGTGCCAATGAAGTGCTCTATCGAGCACCACTCAAGCTAGGCCTAGCTGACATTGGGCTAGGTGGTCGGGCCCCTCTCTGGTGTGGAACAGATGTGTCTATCTTTCAGCCACAGCTCAGGTCTGAGACGAGTCGCCGTGCTCCAATGTTGATGGAACGTAGAGCGCCATGTAGCTCCATTTGAAATTGTCGTCTTCCCCGAGCAATACCGGACAGCAGGGAATGCGTTTGCCTCTTGATGGCCACCACTATGTCAACCTGCACATGCGAAATTACTGCAGGGACTCTAGAAAAATAAATAAGAGACCAACGTAAGGATCCAGTCAACACGAACATACCGAACTATGAATCCAGTCCAGGAACACAACATCAAGGCCTAAAATGGTGCGATTTTGTAATATCACAAGTGAATGGTTGAACATTGAGCACTTGAGGGTCGAATTCTACGAGGAACAAGCGTATTCATCTTTCTAGCTTAATGGATGACTGATTAAGTCTAAACGAGTTGTGGCTATGCTTTTCTACAACTAACATATCAATCTATGGTTTGCAAGCTGGAATGAAAATCTAGGGTTTCGGGAGTTCCATAGCCATCCAGCGTAATTCTATCCAAGGTCCGAGGATTATAAGTTAATTTCCGCTATTTTCCAAGACAAATTATGTTTCTAGTTCGAGGTGCTGGGTCAATAGTAAGAGGATCGCTTCCACTGTCATGTTTGGTGAGAGCCTCTATCCTGTTTAGGATCCCGTGTCAAAGCGCTAAGGATTCAAGAGCTCCCCTAATTTCTTGTTAAGACTCAACTGTTACATCTGTTGTCGAAACAAGGAATTAGGGTTTGAAGAAAGAAAACATCAGAAAATTACTCCAAAACTTGAAATAAAGATCGAGGAAGAATCAAGCCTTCCGGATTAGGTCATCCCTAACCCTAGAGGGGATCTACTCACTAAAAGCCATAAGAATACAAAAATAACAATAAAAATTAAATAAAAACTTACTTGATTACTTGAGACTTGAAGTTGCCATACTTGCCGGCTCACAAAATCAATAAAAATAGAGAAGGGGGCTCTTCTAAACTAAACTACAACTAAACACTAAAGAAAATCATATCTAATTGAGGCAAAAACTTCTCTATTTATAGTACATAAGTCCTAGAATTAATCAATTACAACTCAAAACTTGTTTAGGAAGGAAACTGACTCAGATTCGGACTTTGGAATGCGTTCAATTGCCTAACGGGTCTGTTGAATATGTCAAATGGGCTAACGGGTCTGTTTCGCATTCAGGATTCGGGTTGGGGATTGGGATTTCAGGTTGCGTATTCGGATCTTGGATCCCTGTTTTTGAGAATTTCAGTAACTTCTTTCTGCACTTTGTTCCTATCCAAACGATGTTGAAATATCCCCAAATTTGGTATGTTTGTTCCCTGAAACATGATGAACACACTCATGAAAGTGGATTGTAAAAATGTTACAAAAAATAACATAAAATGACGTATCAAACGAATTTTAAGCATCATTTTTGCACATTTTCAATACTAAACCTAGAGTAAAATTCTAACAAATTAAGAGTTATCAGTGCACTGCGAGGAAATGCCATGCGGTGCAATCTGAGATATGTGCCTAGGTGTCCACGGTCTCCATATAACGCGTGCGTCCAGCAGGAGATCAAACTCTCCTCGGTACGCCATGTAGCTGTAGTAAATCTGAGACGATGACCGCCTAGGCCGACCTCCCAACCAACAAGCTCCTATGGTGAGTCGATCAACCCAATCCTCATAGTCCATTGGCGCACTATAAGGATGGATGGGCTGCTCCAAACGCGGCCGACCAATGGGGAAGTGCACCCATGACCACAATTGCAGCAATGTAGGGCATGCGGACAACAATGATCCGACTGAGGTCTTAGAACATGCCTTGCACAGCCCCTATATATCGCACATAAGACTGCCATCGCTCAGTTGTAACTTGGCATGGCCCCTGGGTCCGCATCAACGATACTCTCCACTAGGGGAATGAACCACGTGTATACAGTGTCACCGTGCATGGAAGGGAATAGTATATACTGCAGTGTAACCAAAAAGTAGGCAAAAAGATGCCACCAAACTACATCACCCGAGGCATCATGGGGGCACTCACGATAGCGTGTCAGAAATATATGGAGGACACCATATTTGGATTATGGGATCTCATCACTTTGGTTACTGATATATAATCGGAGGTGCATCTGCGTGCGCCAAACTGCATGTGTAGGCCGGGACATGATGGGATGTCCATTGACAGGTAAACCAAGCAGCATGGTCACATCCTCAGCGTGATCGTGATCTCCTTCCAGCGGAAGTGCAAAGTGTGGGTCTCTGGATGCCATCGATCTACCAATGCAGTGATCAACAACCTGTCTAGCGTGATATGTTGACCTATCTGTAACATACGGGCGAATGGCATTTGTCGTGGTATTGCGAATACCCCGGCAGGTTTTGTGGACGATCCTAGCGAAGAAAACGCGACGCGGGTTGACCGGGTGACCGGTCCTCCCTTGCCGGACAAACACAGCAAGTGACACGAGGATTTATACAGGTTCGGGTGCCGGTGGGGGCCCTAGTCCTGTCGGCGTGCTCCCGACCGGAGTCGGCTGGGGAGGCTCTCTCGGGGAGAGGCTTCCGGAGGACACCTGTGAGTTTTGGCTACTCTAGCAATAATGAATAACTTGTTCTTACAACAGGGGGTACAAGGGCTATTTATAGCCCCAAAAAGAAGCAAAAAGACTAAACTACCCCGGACGCCACCATCGGATCGAGAGGTAGCAACATCCTTCTCCCGGTCAGGTGCCTCAAATGCTTGACAGGTGGCCGCTGATTCCCGAGGCGCTCCTTGCGTGACCTGCACGTGATCAAGAACCAAAGACTTTACCTTTAGAAGGGCGACAATGCCCGGGACAGGCATCGGAGGCCACGGCCCGGGGCAGATGGCGGCGCCCGGGACATACACCGGAGGCAATGTCCCCGGGTGAAAGGCGGCGCCCGGGACATGCACCAGAGGCAATGTCCCCTGGCAAATGGTGGCGCCCGGGATATGCCCCGGAGGCAATGTCCCTGGGCGGAAGGCGGCGCCAGTCCTCGGGCGAAAGGTGGCGCCCGGGACATGCACCGGAGGCAATGTCCCCGGGAAAATGGCGGCGCCCGGGGTAGGCACCGGAGGCCACGTCCCCGGGCGAAAGGCGGCGCCCAGGATATGCCCCGGAGGCAATGTCCCCGGGCGAATGGCGGCGCCCGGGATATGCCCCGGAGGCAATGTCTCTGGGCGAAAGGCGGCGACCGGGACATGCACCGGAGGCAATGTCCTCGGGAAAATGGCGGCGTCCAGGGCAGGCACCGGAGGCCACGTCCCCGGGTGTAAGGCGGCGCCCGGGATATGCACCGGAGGCAATGTCCCCAGGCAAATGGCGGCGCCCGGGATATGCCCCGGAGGCAATGTCCCCGGGTGAAAGGCGGCGCCCGGGACATGCACCGAAGGCAATGTTCCCGGGCAAATGGCGGCGCCCGGGATATGCCCCAGAGGCAATGTCCCCGGGCGAATGGCGGCTCCCGGGGCAAGCACTAGAGGCCATGTCCCCGGGCGAAAGGCGGCGCTCGGGACATGCACCGGAGGCAATGTCCCCGAGTGGAAGGCGGCGCCGGGCGGCAATGTCCCCGGGCGGAAGGCGGCGCCCGGGGCAGGCACCGGAGGCAACGTCCCCGGGCGAATGGCGGCGCCCGGGACATGCCTCGGAGTCCATGTCCCCGGGCGAAAGGCGGCACCCGGGATATGCCCCGGAGGCAATGTCCCCGGGCAAAAGGCGGCGCCCGGGACATGCACCGGAGGCAATGTCCCCGGGCGAAAGCGACGCAACTTACCTGGACTTGGTCTCACGGAGATTTTCCCCAACAGCATTAAACTTGCATCCCTAAGGATGGGATGTAGCCTTCATGGAGAGGCCAGTAGTCCATGGGAGCACATACTACAAGCGGCTCCAGGTCCTAGCCCTCGGACAACATACGACCACGATGTCCATGATCATATATGTCGGTGAGTAGCTCTAGAATATCTCTATCCTCGCCAACCATATCTATTAAAACTCTAATCCATTAGTGCAAAAATGAGCCATTAACATCTCAACACGAAAATAAAATACAACATGTAGATAACAGACAGCATGAAAATAAAGTAACATACAACATGTACCATTAAACCATTAATTTGTCCACTGCACAATAAAATAACGTACATATTACAATCATCGTGGAAATTTTATCAGGTTTTGACTAATTGCAAACTCAAGTCTAACTTGACCGATGATACTCAAGTTTATTACAAGATTTCTGTTTTTTTATTCACTTTTTCTTTCTTTTATTTAATTATTTATTTTTTTTCTTCTTTAACTTTTTCGTGCCCTTGGCCAGAATGTTTTTACTGTATCATTCCATCACGGCTAGAGGAGACACAGCTGAAGACGCTTACTTAAGTGCACTTACAAAAAGGCAACTTTGTCGGTTTCTCAAGCCCCTGTAAGCAACCTCAACACTCCGTATACCTTCCCTTCACCAACTGGTCGACGATTCACCACTGCCTCCCCCCAGTGGGTCGCATATACATTACACGAGACTAGACAAGGCTGTATCTTAAGCAAAAGTTTTATTGAAAATATAACTTTTTTATGTGCATAAGTTAAGTAAATCTTACCTTCCCCAGCTAGTCGACGATTCACCACCACCTCCCCCCAGTGGGTCGATTATACTTCACTCTTACACTTTTTTTTATTTTTAAAGAGAAGGGCAATTAGCAATCTAGGCATAAAAAGTGACATAAGAGAATAATTTTATGTAATAGTTTATTAGAAACCTTCAATTTGGAAGAAGTCAATGATAATTCAAAAGGCAAGTTCAAGTTTTAAGGGTCAATTTAAGATAAAAACTAAACATAAGCAATTGAAATGTTTAAGAGAGCTAAGTTCAATGGATCATATGCAAAGATGTGATAGAATAATCATCTAATTGATTAAAGATCATCTTCAAAACTATGCATTCCAAGTGATAAATCTCTCTTTTTTATTATTTTTTATTTTTCAGTTCATGATGGAATGTGATGGAATGATGATTCGATAAAGACTAAGCAAATGGTTAAGTGAACACCCCCAAGCTAAATTAAACTAAGCAAATGGTTAAGTGAACACCCCCAAGCTAAATCAGACATTGTCCTCAATGTATGGAAACGGATACAGATTACCGTTTGCGGTTGTGGTGGAAGATGACGTAGTGAAAGAGGATGTTGCGGTCCATGTAGCTCCAATGGTGCAGTCCAAGACGACGCAAGTGAAAACCCAAAAACAAAAACAAAAACAAAAAAGAAGAGGAAAATAAAAAGAAAAACTTGTGTACCGTGGGGAGTTTGGGTAACCGGGTTGCCTCCCAGCTAGCATTGGTTTAACGTCCTGCTCGACGGAACGTTTTCAATCATTCAGAAATATATAGAATTGAAAGAATTGACCAAGTTCAGCTTACTTACTTGGTCTCCCGCATTGTATAACTTGATACGGTGCATGTTTACCTTGAAAGTGGTGCCGTTTTGTGCTCAAAGTTCTATGACACCATATGGAAAGACCTTTTCTATTGCATATGGCCCAGTCCATCATGATTTTGATTTTCCTGGGAACAATTTTAACCATGTGTTGAATAATAAAATCAAATCACCTGGTTTAAACTTACGATCGAATATCTGTTTGTCGTGTCACTTCTTCGTGTTGTCTTTATAGATCAAGGCACTTTCGTAGGAGTTGTTTTCGAGCTCTTCTAGTTCATGAAATTCAAGGATTCGCCTTCACCCCGCTTTGTCAAAGTCCCCATTGAGTTCTTTTAACACCCACAATGCCCTGTGTGATAGTTCAACAGGCAAACGACAGTTTTTACCAAATACAAGTTTGTAAGGCGTCATACCTAACGGAGTCTTGAATGCAGTGCGATATGCCCAAAGGACATTTGGAAGTTTGAGCACCCAATCCGTATGAGACGGTGCCACCACCTTTTGCAAGATCGACTTGATTTCCCTGTTTGAGACTTCTACCTATCCACTTGTTTGAGGGTGATAGGCAAGAGCAACTTTATGAAGTATCCCATATTTCATTAGCTATTTTTGAAATTGGTAATTAGTAAAATGTGCACCGCCATCACTAATTACTACCCGCGGTATACCAAATCAGGGAAAGATGACTATTTTGAAAAGCTTGATCACATGTTTTGATTCATTTGTTGGTGTAGCAACAGTTTCTACCCATTTAGAAACATAATCAACCACAACCAAGATGTAGGAGTTACCCATAGAAGATGGAAAAGGTCCCATATAATCTACCCCCATACATCAAAGAGTTCAATTTCAAGAATATTTGTTAAGGGCATTTCATGTGTTTTACTTAAATTTCCTGAACATTGGCAAGGATTGCATTTTTGCGGAAATTCATAAGCATCTTTAAATAAAGAAGGCCCAAACAAACCTGATTGCAATACCTTAGCCGCTGTTTTTGAAGCTCCGGCGTATCCACCATGTGGAGATGAATGACAGTGTTCAAGAACGCTTTGAATCTCGTGGTCGGGCATGCATCATCAAAAGATGTTGTCAACTCCCTTTTTGAAAAGGTTCAAATCATCTGAGTAGTAGCGTCGGATGTCGTGGAGGAAGCGCTTGCGTTGACTACTTGTCAACCCTGGTGGGAGTTCATGGTTAAATAAGTAATTCGCATATTCAGCGTACGATGGTTCTTGTTGAATCAAGTAAAGGTGCTCATCGGGTAAAGCCTCATTGATGTGAACGTCGCCGGTGTCGGTCAAGAGTCGCTAGAGATGATCAGCGACGACGTTCTCAGCAACTTTTTTATCTTTGATCTCCAAATCAAATTCCTGCAACAGTAGGATCCATCGCGCAAGTCGTGGCTTGGTTTCTGTCTTGGTCAAAAGATACTTAAGAGGAGTATGATCAATATGCACAATAAATTTTGAAACAATTAAATATGGACGAAATTTATCTAGGGCATATACTATAGCAAGTAATTCTTTTTCAGTTGTAGTGTAATTACTTGACCATCATCCAAAGTTTTGCTTACATAATATATAGCATATAAAATCTTGTTTGTTCTTTGCCCTAGAACAGCGCCAATTGCATAATCACTAGCATCACACATCAATTCAAAAGGTTCATTCCAATTTGGAGGTTGTATAATGGGAGCACTAGTTAATGCATGTTTCACTTAATTAAATGTGTGAAGACATTTATCATCAAAATCAAAAGGCACATCTTTACCAAGCAAATGAGTGAGAGGTTTAGTAGTTTTGGAAAAATCCTTAATGAAACGACGGTAAAAACCTACTTGTCCCAAGAAACTGCGTATGCCCTTCACGTTCGTTGGTGGTGGAAGACTTTCTATGACCTCAATTTTTGCCTTGTCGACTACAATCCCTCGTTCAGAAATTACGTGGCCTAGAACCACACCATCTTGAACCATGAATTGGCACTTTTCCCAATTTATCACAAGGTTGACTTCTTCGCGTCGGCTTAAAACTCGAGAAAGATTTTGTAGACAGGCATCAGAAGAGGAACCATAAACACTAAAATCATCCATAAAGACTTCCATTATTTCTTCGATTAAATCTGAAAAGATAGCCATCATACATCTTTAAAAAATTGCAGGCGCATGACATAACCCAAACGGCATTCGCCGGTATGCAAAAGTACCGAAAGGACATGTAAACGTCATCTTATCTTGATCATTGGGATGAATTGGGATTTGAAAGAATCCCGAATACCCATCAAGAAAACAAAAATATGCATGTTTAGCCAATCTTTCCAACATGTGATCAATGAAAGGTAATGGAAAGTGATCCTTCCTAGTGGCACTATTCAATTTACGATAATCAATGCACATGCACCATCCGGTAAAAAGTCTAGTAGGGATCAACTCATTGTTAGTATTCTTAACCACAGTCATACCTCCTTTTTTTGGAACTACATGAATAGGACTAACCCAATTACTTTCATAAATAGGATAAATGATACCCGCATCTAGTAGTTTAGAAATTTCAGCTTTAACAATTTCTTTTAAGTTTGGGTTTAGTCTACGTTGACGCTCAATGGAGGTTTTAGTTTCATCAACTAGAGAGATCCTATGCATGTAAATTTTAGGGCTAATCCCTTTGATATAATCAATTGAATAACCAAGAGCATTGTGATGCACACGAAGTAAAGAAATCAATTTTTCTAGTTGAGAATTGGTCAAGTTTGCATTAACAATGACAGGTTGCATCTCATCATCATCCAAGAACACAAATTTCAGCGAGGAAGGAAGAGTTTTAAGTGTAGGTTTACTTACCTTGTCCTTACCTGTGATGTCGGATTCAGAGATGTCCACTTTGGATGGTTCATTTGTTGGTTTGTCTTCGTTTTGTTCGTCTTCTTCGGTGCTGTCCATTTTTTCATTGTTGAGTATTTCATCCGTTTCTTCTCCCAAAGTGAGTTGAAGTGGCGACTAAGACTTCTTCTAGAGCATCCACGCTGCAAATTTTCTCTTCATACATAGGGCAGTCAACAAGTTTAGACATTTTAAATAAAATTTTCTCCTACCCTATGCGAAAAGTAATTCGTCCCTCACGAACATCAATGAGGGCACATGCTGTCCGGAGCATGGGTCGTCCCAATATAATAGGTATAGAAACATCTTCATCCATATCGAGAATGACTAAATCAACCGGAAGATAAAATTTACCGACTTGAAGAGGCACATCTTCCAGGATTCCCTCCAGATGCTTCGCTGAACGATCAGCAAGTTGTAGAACCATGCGGGTGGTTTGATTGCACCCATGCTGAAACGTTGTGCAATGGTGAGAGGCATTACGCTAACGCTTGTGCCTAGGTCACAAGCGCTCGATTTATGTGTACTATACCTATGTTGCAAGGGATGGAGAAGCTCCCTTGATCTCGTAGCTTTGCTGGCATCCTATTCTAAATTAGAGCACTACAATTTTTGGTTAAAGTAACAGTTTGAAATTCACTCAAATCCCTTTTTTTAGTAAAAATGTCTTTCAGGAAGTTTCCATAAGAAGGCATTTGAGTTACTAAATCAGTAAAAGGAACAGTCACATTAAGCTTTTTCAAGATCTCAATAAATTTTTCAAATTGCTTATCGAGTTTTCCTTTTCTTGTGGTTCGGCGACCTTGTCATCATCCTTTACAGGCTGTGATGGTACTTCTTCAATTTCTCTTGCCGACGCAGGTTCGGTTGGTGGTGTTCGTTCCAGTACCTTTGATCCACTCCTTAAGATCACTGCATTAGAAACAAGAGGGTTAGAACAAACTATGGGATTAATTTTCTCAGAATTGCGAGGATGAATAGGTTGAGAACGAAGAGGATTATGGACATGAGTCGATATGGAGTCGATCATTTGTTTTATGGACGTCTTCTCTTTCTCTTGATTTGCTAGAAAGTTCTCTAGCATGCGCTCCATGTTCAATTGCTCAGGTTGTTGTTGGTTTGGTGGTCGATAAGGTTGCTGATTTTGTGGTTGAAATGGTGGCCTTTGAGCTTGATATTGGGGATCTTGTTGATGTGTTTGCTGCTGTCCAAAATTTGGTTGTTGGCGTTCAGGTTTATGATTTTGTCTTGACCATGCAAAATTTTAATTGTTGCGCCATCCAGAGTTAATACGATTAGGAAAAGTATTACCTTGCTGTTGTTGCAAACCTTGAAAAGTGTTTGCTTCCTCCATGGATGGGTTAAATTGGCATTCATGGCCATAGTGTCCTTGTATGCCGCACAGTTCACATATAGGTGCAATTGCATTAACAGATGAAGTAGTAAAAGATCCAAGAATTGACAATCTATCAGTGAGAATTGCTACCTATTCGGCCAGTTGCGACATTACACTTACATCCATGCTATTGGTCGGATTTTGTTGAGCAGCTCGTTCGGTTCCCCATTGCGTGTAGTTCTGAGTTATACCTTCAATGAGGTCGTATGCTTCATCTACACTTTTGTTCATTAGTGCGCCGCCAGCTACGGCGTCTACGGCCATCCGTGCGTTGTAGTTGAACCTGCTATAAAACGTCTGAACCTCAAGCCACTTTTCTAGTCCGTGATGCGGACATTTGATCAACAGGTCCTTGTACTGCTCCCAGGCATCGTAAAGTGATTCACCTACCTGCTAAGAAAAAGATGCAATCTAGTTGCGAATTTGAACAGTTTTAGCAGGAGGAAAAAACTTACCAAGAAAAGCTCATGAGAGTTCATCCCAAGTAGTGATTGACACAGGAGGAAGAGTGTATAGCCATGCCGTTGCCTTCTCGCGAAGCGAAAAAGCAAAGAGCCTCAAACGAAGTGCATCCTGTGTTACTCCATGAACCTTGAAAATATCACTATGCTCAAGAAACATATGTAAATGTAGTGATGGATCTTCAGTGGGAAGACCGCTGACCTGGTTTTGTTGAACCAAATTCAAAAGTGTAGGTTTAATTTCAAAATTATTTGATATAATCGGTGGTCTAAGAATACCTGATTGCAATCCCATACTGAGCGGCGTTGCATAATCCTTGAGTCTCTTTTGGTCCTCCATTGTTGGTTGTATTTTGATGTCTTCAAAAGTCTGTGAGTTTTCCTCCGATCTTACCTGTCTTGCCTCGTACTGAAGCTGGTGCGCGGTTTTGACAGGTTCGTCCGAGCTATCTAGTTTTGCACTATGTCCCTGAAAGGTTATTGGTGCAAAGAAATAGGAAAAAGAAAAATAGAAGCAAGATTGAGAGGTGAGATTGACTTATATTAGCGAAAATTAATCTAAAAAGATGAATTACCGCTGTTCCCCGACAACGGCGCCAAAAATTTGATTACACCTAAAACAGTGTGATTTTGTAATACCGCAAGTGAACGGTTGAACGTTGAGCATTTGAGGGTCGAATTCCATAAGGAACAAGCGTATTCGTCTTTCTAGCTTAATGGATCATTGATTAAGTCTAAACGAGTTGTGGGTGTGCTTTTCTGAAACTAAGCTATCAATCTAGAGTTTGCAAGCTGGAATAAAAATCTAGGGTTTCGGGAGTTCGATAGCCATCCGGCGTAGTTCTATCCAAGGTCCGAGAATTGTAAGTTAATTTATGTTGTTTTCTAGGAAAAATTAAGTTTCCAGTAGGGGGTGCTGGATCAACAGTCAGAGGATCGCTTCCGCTGTCATGTTTGGCGAGAGCCTCTCTCTTGTTTAGGATCCCGTGTCAAAGCTCTAAGGATTCAAGAACTCCCTTAATTCTTGTTAAGACTCAACTGTTACGTTTGTTGTCAAAATAAGTAATTAGGGTTTGGAGGAAGAAAACATCAGAAAATTACTCCAAAACTTGAAATAAAGACCGAGGAAGAATCACGCCTTCCGGGTTAGGTCATCCCTAACCCTAGAGGGGATCTACTCGCTAAAAGCCAAAAGAATGCAAAAATAATACTAAAAATTAAATAAAAACTTACTTGATTGCTTGAGACTTGAAGTTGCCGTACTTGCCGGCTCACAAAAGCAATAAAAATAGAGAATTGGGCTCTTCTAAACTAAACTACAACTAAACCCTAAAGAAAAGTATGTCTAATTGAGGCAAAAGTTTCTCTATTTATAGTACATAACTCCTAGAATTAATCAATTATAACTCAAGACTTCTTTAGGAAGGAAACTGACTCAAATTCGGACTTGGAATGCCTTAAACCGCCTAACGGGTCTGTTGAACACGTCAAACGGGCTAACGGGTCTGTTGGAATGCCCTAAACCGACTGACAAGTCTGTTCCACAATCAGCATTTGGGTTGCGAATTTGGACTTCGGGTTGCAGATTCGGATATCGGATCCTTGTTTTTCAGAATTTTGGAATCTTCTTTCTCCAGTTTGTTTCCTATCCAAACGATGTCAAAATATCCCCAAATTTAGTATGTTTGTTCCTTGAAACATGATGAACACACTCATGAAAGAGGATTATAAAAATGTTACAAAAAATAACATGACATGACGTATCAAACGAATTTTAAGCATCATTTTTGCACATTTTCAATACTAAATCTACGATAAAATTCTACCAAATTAAGACTTATCAGTGCACTACGAGGAAATGTCATGTGGTGCTATCTGAGATATGTGCTCAGGTGTCCATAGTCTTCATATAACGTGTGCGTCCAGCAGGAGATCAAACTCTCCCTGGTATGCCATGTAGCAGCGGTAAATCTGAGATAATGACCACCTAGACCGACCTCCCAACCAACGAGCTCCCATGGTGCGTCGATCAACTCAATCCTCGTAGTTCATTGGCGCACCATAAGGATGGATGGGCCGCTCCAAATGCGGCCGACCAACGGGAAAGTGCTCCCATGACCACAGTTGCAACAATATAGGTTATGCGGACAACAATGACACGGCCGAGGTCTTGGAACATGCCTTGCACAGCCCCTGTATGTCGCACATAACACTGCCATCGCTCAGTTGTAACGTGGCATGGCCCCTGGGTCCGCATCAACAATACTCTCCACCAGGGGAATGAACCACGTGTATACAGTGTCACCATGCATGGATGGGAATAGAATATACTATAGTGTAACCAACAAGTAGGCAAAAAGATGCCTCCAAACTACATCACCCGGGGCATCATGGGGGTACTCACAATAGCGTGTTAGAAATCTATGGGGGAGACTACATTTGGATGCCAGGATCTCATCACCGTGGTTACAGATATGGAATCAGAGGTGCATCTATGTGCACCAATCTGTGTGTGTAGGCTGGGGGATGATGGGATGTCTATTGACAGGTAAACCAAGCAACATGGTCACATCCTCCAGCGTGATCGTCACCTCCTCCCAACAGAAGTGGAAAGTGTGGGTTTCTGGACGCCATCGATCTACCAATGCAGTGATCAACGACTGGTCCAGCGTAATATGTTGACCTATCTGTAACATACGGGCGAATGGCAATAAACCTGCATCCCTAAGGATGGGGATGTAGTCCTCATGGAGAGGCTAGTAGTCCACAGGAGCATAGACTACAAGCGGCTCTAGGTCCCGGCCCTCGGACAACATACGACTGCGATGTCCATGATCATATATGCCGGTGAGTAGCTCTAGAAGATCTCTGTCCTCGCCGACCATATCTACGAAAACTCTAATCCATTAGTGCAAAAATGAGACATTAACATCTCAACACGAAGATAACAGACATCATCACTAGTACAGAAAAGCTTTCTTCTAACGGTAAAAAACACACTTCTACTAACGGTTTTTGTACCGTTAGAGATAGACACGATAGAACAAGACAATAAATTTTCTAACGATAAATAACCGTTAGAAAGAGTATACCGTTAGAACAAATAGTAGTGTTCTCACGGTTGTTTGGTAGTTTACCGTCAGAAAAATGTACACTCTTCTAACGGGTAACTAAGAGTATACCGTTAGAACAAAAAGTAGTGTTTTCACGGATTTTTAGTAGTTTACTGTTAGAAAATGTTGTTGTTTTCTAACTCTGCTTGCTATTTTTAGCCATTAGAAAAGGCTAGATACACAATACAGTACAGATGCAAAAAAGGGTACATTCACATATACATTGAACATATTGACACATTACACAGTTGTTCACATTTATTCACATTCAATTTATTCACATATATACGATCTAATACAAATACTAACCAATATGGACAGTTATTCAGAGTTATTGCATACAAATACTAACCAATAAGACTATAAACAATCTATGCACAGAGAGTACACGAAAAAGAGAAAAATTACAAGTGAGCCAAAAGCTTGTCATGGCTGTTGGTTGGGTGCAACTTCGTTGATAACATATTGTGCCCAGATTTGTCGGAGTTCTCTAATCTTTGCACTATCGTATTTGTCTTTGGACATGGCGATCTGCAAGCATGTGTGAATACTCAGTAATTAATTAACTAACTTCCTAGTTTTGAACATGACCCAATTTTCAAATTTGAGTTAGCTAAGATGCTTACCTCGGGGAATTGGGCAAAGTTTGTCCGCACTAGGTCGTACATGTAGCGCAACACATAAACCCACATTCCCACGAGTCTAGATGCTGATGGCACTGAGATAATTGCATATGCGAAGAAATTTTAGCTATTCTTTCCATAAACTAATTAATCATAAACTAAAAGACTCGTGAGTACCTCATATTCTTTCCAAGAAATTCGGGAGCCCTACGGCGCGGCATGCCTCCCTCCAGTGGATACATAATTTTTGAAAGCCCTACATTTTAGTTAGCATTGCCGGTTAATGTGTTATCATTAGCTAGTGAGGTCAAAATTTAAATCAAACATGTTACTTACGTGTCCATATTCCCCTTGACGACATATACGTTCAGTAACCTGTCGCGCATCGAATCGAGGTAGTACACCTCGTTCCTGCACGGACAGATCAAGAGGAGGACCCAGTGGCCCCTACATTGTACGTATAAGAGAACTGCTAGCTCAAAGTATATCTCAGGTGTAACATACAAGATTGAGTTAAATTAGTACGAAATGAACTAACCTTTGGTGGTACGGCACCAGAATGAACTCCCTGTCTTGCTGCGCCATCAGCGCCCTGGATATGTAGTGCTCAGTGTGCGCGGCGTCGTGCTCTAGCATCGTGAGGCTTATTTTCTCTGGGTCAAGGAAACCCACCTTGTCACATGCGGCCTCCGATGCTAGCCTGTACATGCACTGCATGCAAAGGACGACATTAGTATTGTACAGAAAGTTACTACATTTCCAATAACTACAGGAATATATAGGATTAGCAAACTCACAGGACTCCGGTCCGTATGATGGACATATCGAGCTCCCGCCAGTTGAAGAGGTCGAACAGATCCTCGTGTGCCACGGATATGGTCGCAGGATCACAGTGGAACTGCCTAGGCCTAAAGAGAACTAAGAAGTTCAGGTTGCGTCGAGCTCGGTGTTGGTACCACTAGTGGAGATCTCTGGTTGATCGATCCAATTTGCGCAAAGCTGCCTCCGACATGAGTGGGAACCCGTTCCTGAATCTCTTTGTCTGTCCCTTTCGCCCTTTTCCCTTGCCTTTGCCCTTGCCTTTTGCCGGGGATTGAGCGCGTACCTTTGAAAGCAAGGGCGGGGTGATGGCAGCTTTCTTGGGAGCTGAAGGGGCTTTGTTGGGAGGCGTGGATCCGCTGGCTGGGGTCGAGGCTATCTTTGTTGTGTTTAGGCCCACAGGAGATCCCTCATGCCCTACGTTGGGGGCGCAGTCCCCTGGTAGTATGCCGGCAGGCCACTTCAATTAATGAACATGTATGTTAGATTTTGAAAGTTGAGTGTACTGAGTAGGATGTAATCTAAAATGTGTAGGATTTACCTGCTGTATTACAACACACTTCTTGGGCCACTGTACGTAGGAGCCCACTGCCTCAGCAAGCGTCTGCATTTCCTCCGTTGGGACTGGCAACGGAGAAGCGTTGTAGCCCGGCATGGCCATGTCCACCTGTAACTTTGCGAACGCCAACCCTAGAGGTACATAGTGGATCTGGACATCTTCCCCAGACGGATATACGAACCCGTGGGCAATCACTGCCTGCCGGTCACCTAGGTGAGTCAGTAGGCTGCAGCTCTCTGGCTTCTGCAAATTTGTATAAATTAAAACAGGTTAGCGAAACAACTCTAACAGAACGGGATTGGCATCAATTTAAGTGCACAGCTGAAGGCTTGGAATACCTCAAGTAGATCCACTGGAGCCGTGAGGACCTTCGAAGAGCAATTGCTCATCAGACCCCGCGGGGTACCGTCGCCCTGGAGATCTGCATTTGCACTCTTGGCCATCAATGCATGTTTCAGCTGTGCAAACTCTTCCCTCATATGTGCGAACGTGGACTCGACCTCAGCCTGCACCTCAGCTCGTATCTCCTCCTGTACCTCAGCCCGTATCTTCTCGGAGAGCTCCGCTTCCTTCTCCTTCCAGGAGCGGGCCTTCTTCCTCGATGGAGCCAGATCTGCGAAACTAGCCTTCCACGACACTATGACTCCCACGGTCCATGTCCGCCCGGGATGCTCCTTATTTCCTGGAGCCTAGGTGAGGATGTCGTTCTCCCTCTACGGGGTAAACAATCCCTCCATTGCCTCCTTCTCAAAAGAGATCTATTACATTTGAGGCTACCTTGTGAGACAAATAGATATATACACTTGTGCGCACACAGTTTACGAGGTTAGCCAACTTACCATTCGCTTCACAACCTCGCGTCCCTAGGGTTTGGGAACTCCACAGACCCCGTGGACGACACGGACCCTCTCCCCCTCCACCACCGCTTGCACCTCGCATCCTGGATCTCAGAGAGCGGCAACTCAGGGGAGTCGACAATATAATTTTGCTCGTCTTCCTTCCTCCACTGCTCCTCCTTCCCTGCATAGCCCCGGGATTCGAGCCAATGCGGGTGGTCGTTCCTTTTCTTGATGGCCTTATTCTTCTCGCTAAGGGCCTTGAACTCGTCGGTCCCCTTCTGCTTGGTGAATTCCTCCTATACCTCCCCTGATATGAAGGGGTACTTCTCATAAGGAGATTTCCCCGCAGCGAGGAAGGTACTGACGAGCCAGTTCTGAAGGTTTTTTATGTTCCGTTCATGTCCTTCAAGCAGGTCGTCCTAGGTTTATCGTCGGGGATGTTCCACTTAGCCTGTTTTCAAACAATGCATACAAGCACGAGTTAGTTAAACTTTAGGATAAGCCAAGAGAACGTGATTATGAAAGAGTTCAGCGATTTCAGTTAATTTTACCTTCACTTGCACCTACAACCTATCCCTCTCGTCCGCCGTCACGTCCTTCCAGCTCTGGACGGTGATCATCACCCTTTCTTTTGCCAACAGCCCAACGTAGGCCGCGTACTTCCCAGCATTCTTTCCGATAGGCCTCCTAAATTGGTTGAACTCACAGGAAAGGTATATGCGTTTGGCCAAAAAGTCCAACGTCATCGCGCCTCGCCCCACCCACTTGCGCTGGGACGAACCAGCATCTTCAATTACGTTGCCCCTCGTCGAAGCACTACTATCATCCGATGAAGACGATGACATGACTTTCCCTAAAATTCCATAAACAAACCATCAAAAATTTATTGGAAACAGAAACCAAATAGTATTACAAAGCAAAAGGACCTATTTTAAATTTGTTCTATTGGTAAACACAGCAACTACCGATAGAAGATAAGCTTTCTTCTAACAGTACAGACATGGACTACCGTTAGAACATATTTCTGAGCATTTTCATCTATACATTTTCATAAGCAGCAGGCAACATATGGCAATTAATTCTTCTTGGAGTTCCATAACTCAGTTGAGGATTAGAGACTAATTATGGTTGCTAAAGGGATGTCAGAAAAAAATAGTACTAAAAGGCAAAAATTGTTGAAGTGTTCAGCAATTTTTTTATCGGTAAACACATGAGCTATCGATAGAACATAACAATTTTTTCTATCGGCAAAGACATGAGATATCGATAGAAGATGTTTATGAACACCACCAACATATAAAGTACATTATATGGCAATTGGATGCAATTGATCACACATACAACAGTATAGATAATTTCAAATCTCAAAATAGGTTCATATGGTAATTAATTCTTCTTGGAGTTCCATAACTCAGTTGAGGATTAATTGGAGACTAATTCTTCTTGGTTTCAATGAGAGTGTAAAAAACTGAAAGTATTCTCTCTATTTCTCATTGCATGGTTGTTTCTTGGCCTATGTAATATAGCAGGCCCGATTGACACAATTAGGAGGAAGTATAATGTAACAACTGACCTGATCATAATATGATTCAGCTACAGTGCAAGTCACAGCAGGGAACTAGTGGTTTAGATGGCATGGAACAAGAAGATATGAAACATAACAAAAAAAAATAGTACTAAAAGGTCAAAAATTGTTGAAGTGTTCAGAAATTTTTTCTATCGGTAAACACATGAGCTACCGATAGAACATAACAATTTTTTCTATCATCAAATACATGAGATACCGATAGAAGATGTTTATGAACACCTCCAACATATGAAGTACATTATATGGCAATTGGATACAATTGATCACACATACAACAATATAGATAATTTCAAATATCAAAATAGGTTCATTACAGTACTGAAACATATTATGTCAACCCTAGTTTAAATCAACAATGCTTGTGGAATTTTCTAAATCCTACACAGCAGGGAACCCTAGTTTAAATCCAAA
Organism: Pharus latifolius; assembly: GCA_019359835.1. Classification (NCBI taxonomy): domain Eukaryota; kingdom Viridiplantae; phylum Streptophyta; class Magnoliopsida; order Poales; family Poaceae; genus Pharus; species Pharus latifolius. The sequence continues at coordinate 23,557,121 of CM033327.1, forward strand.
ACATGAGCGGAGAAAAATAGCAAACCATAGTGTAAAAAACACAAAGATCAAATATGGAAAATGCTGGAAAAAGAACGACGAATTAGGGTATTTTACGGCGATCAGTTGTGGGGATGGAGAGGTGTAGAATGCAGCGGCGGCCAGCGAAGGACGAAAATAAGGACCGGCGGCAGTGGCGAACCGTAATCTAGGCGGCGATCGTGGTGCGGCAGTTAGGAAGTGGTCACCGGTGAGGGTAGGGGTTTTCGCGCTCATCAAACTAACTATTTTCTTCTAACGGTACAACCCAATAATACCGTCAGACCATGTATGTGCACTTTTCTCATGGTAGTTTGAGAAAATTCCGTCAGAGTTTCCAACTTGGTCTAATGGTATGAGAACAAAATACCGTTAGAAAAAGTAAATTTTTTCCAGATCTTAATTTTTGAAGTGGGCAGGGCATTAGAAAATGATGTTTTAGGCCTGTTGAAGAAGCAAGAGGCTGCAATGGGATTTTGGCAAGAAAATTTGAAGAGAAGAATTAAGTTCTTAGAATATAAGGGTACTGTACATGTTAGAACTCATGATGTGGACTAAAATTGAGATATATTAATGCTGTGAACTAGCTTATCATTAAGTTATAAACAAAAATGTATTGGCTGATGTATTAATGATAAGTTCTTCACCTTAATGCACAACTTGTGGGCTGTTTGCCTGGCATTTTTCCTTCAAATAGAAAATAGTCATCAATGGTTCGACCTCCGTCATGTGTTGCCTTGTGCTCGTGCTTGTATGGCTCGACCTTCGTCATGTGTTGTAAGACCCAAAAATGTGATTTCCCGTACACATCACGGGCAGGGACGATAGCTTTGAATCCAATCGTTCTGATGCCCTGAAGCCTGCCCTCGTGTCGGGACTTAGGAACGCCAATTGGGTCAACCCCGGCCATATAATCTATGCAAAATTCAATCACCTCCTCGGCGGCATAACCTTCCATGATACTCCCCTTGGGCCAACGACAAGTCCTTACGTATCCCTTCAATACACCCATAAATCTCTCAAATGGATACATATAGCGCAGGCACACGAGTCCACAAAACTTAATTTCTCTGATAAGGTGAACAATCAGATGAACCATATCATCAAAAAAGGATGGAGGGAAATACATCTCGAGCTGACAAAGAGTTGTAACAATGTCGCGTTGCAAAGCATCCAGTCCATCCGGATCAATTACCTGCGAAGACACAGTTGCGCCAAATATTCATATCAAAAAAATCTTCTAATTAAGCTCCACAAATGGAGCTAATTAACTTATAGTAGGAGTGCACGTACTTACCTTGCAAGATATTGCGTTGAAGAAATAACATGGCTTTGTGATTGTCTCTCTGACTTTAACTGGGAGTACCTTTGATAGCAATGGGAAGCATTTGTGACATCAGCATATGACAGTCGTGGGACTTCGTGCCAACCAGTTTCAAGTCCTTCATGGACACAAGTTTTTTCAAGTTCGCGGAATACCTGATGAGGACATCATACCTTCAGATACGCGCATTGAACCGGCCCTTGAAGGTCCCATAACAAGAGCTCGAGCACGACTACTTCATCAACAGGTGAACTCGCTCCTAAGTGAATTGCATTGTATTTTCGAGGATGGATTGCTATTTAATGATGCTATTATACTTAGGAATCATGGAGAGGATCACCGCAGGCATGGAGACCAGCAAGGAAGCTAAGGAGGCCAACAACCACGTCGAATTCGAGTTGGAGGTGAAGCCCATCCGCAAGGAAGCAAAGGAGGCCAACAACCACGTCGAATTTGAGTTGGAGTTGAAGCCCATCCCGTCTCCAATTCGAAGTTCGAGTCCACCTCGGAATCTAGGAGTAGTCTGCACTAAAATCGTCGCCCAGGACGCATACGGATTCCGCTTTCGATGATTTATATACCATTGGAAAGCTAAGGAGATAAGCTTTCGAATGGAACTGGTCCCACGTCAAAATTCCACCGGAGCCAATGGGAATCGTCGAAACAAGTCAGCGTCCAGAATCTGTCAGGGTGCTGCGCCACCGTCTTTGGGCCGTTGGCCCATGTACCTCGTTGGAGCCCATTAGGGCGCGTCCAGGGTTCCTTGGCCGACCCTAACACCTTATATTCAGTAGCCGTCATCCGAGTTAGGATTGGGTTTTGCTTAGATTATTCTGTCTTCGAACAGTTTCGCCGCTTGATCGGTTTGTGAGACCCCAACTTGTGAGATTAATCATTCGTATTTGCAATTCAGTTTGCTTTCTTCCGTGTTCTTGCTTGTGTTCTCGATTCGCAGCAGGGATAAGCCTTCTTGGCGTGGTCAATCACGCTCACGCAAGATTGATAACCAACGGAGCAGTGGTGTTGTGATTGCGGGGTTCAGATCGTGCCTGATTTGAAGCCGGATCGTTCTACGTCGAAACTCCACCAATCGATCTATCACGTACCTTTCGGAAGATCGGGCACCCAGTGTCACATCAAGTGGTATCAGAGCCTCGGTTGCCCGTCAGGTATACTTGTATCCCCTTTGTTCATTATTCATCTTTCACCTAGAGTCCAGAAAATTGCCCCACAAAAATATTTGAGTTCGCCGTCATATCCATCGTCAAAGCCACTTGTGCCCTTCGCGATTTCGTTTTCAGTTTCGCGTTGTTGAATTTGTATCCATCATCATCGTCTTGTTGCTGGTTTAGAGTAAGTTCTTGATCTAGTTTGAGTCTTGCATCTTGACGTCGAGTCTAACGCCATCACGTCGTCGTCGCCGCCGCGTCCAAATCGGGTGTCAATCTGTCAAGTTCGGTATTTTGCTTTTATCTCCTTCGTCTGAACTCCAAATTGGACAAATTCAGAGTCTAAATTCTAGCTCAGAAAATTCTCTACAAGTTTGTCCATTGTGAGAAGTTCTATAAACGCCGTTTTCAAGTCCAAAATCGCGTTGGAAGTGAATCTGTTTGATTTCGGATTTCCTACACAGACTGTATTGCGGGGCCCATATCTCCTAGATCCGTTATCCAAAATTGGTGTTCCATATATGCAAATTGATCAACACGAAACGATCTAGAACTTTTCTGTTATACGTTTTAGCGTTTGAGGCCTCTAAAATATCCGAAAACAGCATAGGATGTTTCTGCATAGTAGATCTGTTTTTCCAGCGAGAGAAAATTGAGTGTTTCTGTATATATCTTGTAATCTCTCATATGCGGCACTATTGATATTTAAAAAAAAAAGGTGAAAAAGGCAAGTGCAAAAAAAAAAGAAGCCGCACAAAGAAAAAAAAGAAAAAAGCAAGAAAAAAAAAATCAAAAGTGCTTGCATCGATTGTATCGACAATGTTACGTCATTCGTTTTGCTTGCTTGAGCTAGGTCTGAGAACGAGTTTAAGCCAGCAACTTTGACAAGTACTTTGGATATTTATTCAGCTTTGCTATATTCTAATTTCGATGATTGCATATTCCTTGCTACTAAATATTGCATATCCAAGCTCCACATACTTCTTATCAGGTACGGATTGGGTCTTGCAATCGCTTCACATACTGTTGGTATATCTCTGAATTGTGCTACCTGTCGCCTTGGTAAGAACCTAGTAAGAACTTGGTAAGACGCAGGAGAGTGTGTGATCCCACTTCCCCATAACCTAGTAGTTGCTAGGGATAATATTTTCTGTTATCTTTTGTTGTCTTGCTCACAATGACAGAAAGTTCCAACGGGAAGGACAGGGTTTCTACTGAGGACTGTGTGCTGCACAGCAGGGATAAGCCTTCTTGGCGAGGTCAATCACGCTCACGCGAGATTGATAACCAACGGAGTAGTGGTGTTGCGATTGCGGGGTTCAGATTGTGCCTGATTTGAAGCCGAATCGTTCTACGTCGAAGCTCCACCAATCGATCTATCACGTACCTTTCGGAAGATCGGGCACCCAGTGTCACATCAATACCCACATGGAACATTAACACCGTGCAGGCACCGACAGAGTTCTGTTTTTTCACTTTTGGACAACGTATAGCAGGCCGAGGGGAGGTATGTACGCTTCCCTTCTCCAAAGGTGCAAGCTCAGTCCTTATCCCCATTTCCACCATGTCACGGCGAACTTTGACACCATCCTTTGTCTTTCCCGGAATGTTCAAGAACAAACCAATCAAACTGTCACAGACATTTTTCTCTAAATGCATGACGTCAATACAATGTCGAACTTGTAAGTGCTCCCAGTACGATAGATCCCAAAGAATCGATCTCTTCTTCCAAACATTTTTTTCTTGAGGTTTACAACACTTATCGAACTCAGCTTTGATGTCCTTCACGCGCTAGTAAATCAACTTACCGGTCAGAAACACTGGGGCTGATCCCTTCTCAGGCTTCCGTTAAATGATTTCCTCTTCTTACGGTAGGCGTTATGCACCAGAAGAAACCTGCGGTGACCCATGTACACTGTTTTCCCGCAGTTTCGCAACCACATGCTCTTAATTTCATCTAGGCAAATAGGGCAAGCCTTGGCTCCTTTCGTACTATACCCCGACAAATTTCCATAGGCCAAGAAATCATTTATGGTGATATCATGGCCCGCAAGATGAAATTATCTTTCTTGTATGCATCCCACACCTTCACCCCCTCGCTCCACAATTTCTGTAAGTCCTCGATTAAAGGCGCTAGAAACACGTCAATATCATTTCCGGGTTGTCTGGGTCCTGAGATTAGTAACCACATCATGATGTACTTGCGCTTCATGCATAACCAAGGAGGAAGATTGTAGATGCATAAAATAATTGGCCAAGTGCTATGTCGACTGCTCATATTACCGTGTGGGTTCATACCATCTGTACTCAGCCCGAGCCTTATATTCCTAACTCCGCCGCCAAACTCATCAAATGTTCTGTTGATGTTTCTCCATTGAATAGAATCAGTTGGGTGTCTCAGTTTTTTGATTTGTTTCCAGCCTTTAGCATGCCAACGCAAGTACTTTGCGACTTTCGGATTTGCAAACACCCGCTTCAATCTAGATATATCACAGGAAAGTACCACACAGTTTTGACCAGAGGTCCTTTCTTTACCTCATGACCTTCACTGTCAATCTGGTCCCTACGCGTATACCTCGATGTGCCGCATCTTGGACAAACATTCAAATTGAAGTACTCGTTACGGTACAACACACAACCATTTGGGCATGCGTGTATTCTTTCAATTTTCATTTCCAACGGACACAACAGTTTTTTGGCTTGGTAAGTAGATCTTGGCAACTCATTTCCCTCTAGAAGCATGTCCACTAGAAGATCTAATAGTGCCATGAAACTCTTATAGCTCCAACCGTTGCCTGCCTTCAAGTTATATAATCTCAGCACAGAAGACAACTTTGTAAATTTTGCACATCCAGGGAACAGAGGCTTCTCAGAGTCAGTAATCAGTTTCTCAAATTCATAGAAGTCGTTTTTGTTGTAATCTTCCTCTACATCACGTAACATCTCATCTAGATTGTCATCATCATCTACGTGCACATCGGAATGAACATTATCAAAATTCGAATGATGATCGATATTATTGTAATCCACATCCGGGTCCTGCTAATTGGTAGCGGTGCTTGTTTCCTCGAGATCATCGCCATGCCATATCCAACGGGTGTATCGTGCGTTAAAACTATGACAAATCAAATGACACTTAATTTGATCAGAGTTGCTAAACCTCTTCAAGTTCATACAATCTGTATAAGGACAAAGCATATCTTTCTCCCCCTTCCTCGCCTTTTGTTGCTCAGCAAATTTAATAAACCCATTAACACCATCCAAATATTCAAGAGTAGTACATTTTATTCCATACATCCAATATTTTCTCTCCATCTACAATTAACAAAATTAATTTAATGAGTCAGGCATCCATGAAACCTGCCCAATTAAGTTATGTATATGTATATGTACAGCCTCTTACAACTGATATGTTAAACCCTATCCTGACGAAATTAACACTAATTAATTAACCTAACTACACAATACAAGCTAGTGAGATCCTAAAACATGAGGCATTTCCAGCTAGCTCCCAAGCTTGGAGCTACAAGCTTGGAACTAAACAATATAGCTAGCTGGCAAGTAGAGAGGGAGGGAGATCTAGAGGGAGAGAGAGATAAGTGATGAAAATTAAGCTTACATTAAAGAGAGGGGTGCAATCAACTTCCTTCTAGCTTGCCCTGATCACTCTAGCAGTGTAGCTTCGAGCGTGGAACTCTCATCGCAAACAGAGGGAAACAGAGTGCAGCAGAACAAAACAGCAGCTCAGCAATCGTCGAGTGGGGTTTTACTTATACTAAACCCATTTCTAACGGTAAATACATGAAATCCCTGTTAGAACATGTGCGTCTAATTTCGTACGTACATCTTCTATCGGTAAATACACATATATACCGTTAGAACAGGTACAAGTACATTGCTAAAACAAAAGCAAGTTGGTTCATGCATGACACAGCAATTTATGTACACACATGCACACCAGTTCAAAAAATTACAGTGCATGCCTGAAGCACATAAGCAAATACAGGTGTTTGTTCTAACGGTAAATATGTGTATTTATCGTTAGAACAGGTACAGGTACATGGATGGAACAAAGGCAAGCTGGTTCATGCATGACATAGCAATCTAAGTAGACACATGCACACCAATTCACACATTCAAGTGCATGCCTGAAGCACATATGCAAATACAGGTGTTTGTTCGAATAGTAAGTATGTGTATTTACTGTTAGAACAGGTACTGGTACATTACTGAAACAAAAGCAAGCTGGTTCATGCCTGACACAACAATTTATGTACACACATGCACACCAGTTCACAAATTGAAGTGCATGCCTGAAGCACATATGCAAATACAGGTGTTTGTTCTAACAGTAAATATGTGTATTTACCATTAGAACAGGTACAGGTACATGGTTGGAACAAAGGCAAGCTGCCTCATGCATGACACAACAATCTAAGTAGACACATGCACACCAGTTCACACATTCAAGTGCATGCCTGAAGAACATATGCAAATACAGGTGTTTGTTCTAACGGTAAATATGTATATTTACCGTTAGAACAGGTACTGGTACATTGTTGAAACAAAAATAACCTGGTTCATGCATGACACAGAAATCTAAGTACACACATGCACACCAGTTCACACATTCAAGTGCATGCCTGAAACAAAATATTTGTCTTAACAATCAAATAATCATATCTAAACACAATGTAACACCAAACAGATCTTAACTACAAGATAAAGAAATATTTTAAGAGATGCTAATTTGTAGATTAACTAGGAGACACAAAAATACTTTTCTTAGGTACTTGGTACTTCATCTGGCCAAAGAAATTAAAAATCTCTACTTACATGAGATCTTGATTTGCCTCCATTCCTTCAAGAAAATGGAAGAGGAAACATAAAAAATGAGTACTATTTAAACTCATTCTAGTTAATGGCTAAAACAAAAGCAAGCTGATTCATGCATGACACAGTAATTTAGGTACAAATATACACATGCCAGTTCACAAATTCAAGTGCATGTCTGAAACAGCAATACAAATACACACCTACCTACCAATACAATTAACTACACAAATACTCATGTACACATTCATGTCCCAAATAGCAATACAAATACACAAATATACAAATACAATAGTTCACACATTTAATGTGTATTACAAAAGTCACGTATGAAACAACAGATCATGATGGGGACCTGGTGATCCATACATTTTACATAAAAGAGAACCTTTGCAAGTTGCAACAATTAACTACCGACTACATGTTAGACCTGATACATCACATATCCATTCATCTGAAATAGCAAATGTATGAAACCACACTTGACTTAACCATAGGAGTTCAGTTCAAAGACGCCCGAGGAGCTGGAACTGGCGTGGAGTTACATTTGTATCAGTGATTTCCTTGGGCTCACACTAAACTCAACTCAACTCAACTCAATTCAGTTGAGTTGAGTTGAGTTAAGTTGGGTTGAGTGTGAGCCCGAGGAAATCACCGATACAAATGTAAGATGCTTTCTATAGGTCCTGATTTGAGAAACACACTGGGCTTGAGGATCTTCTCGATTGAGCCAATTAAGATCTCGCCCTTCACGTCCTTCCAGCTCTCGACAGTGATCTTCACCCTTTCTTTCGCCAACAAGCCAACGTAGGCAGCGTATTGCAATGAAGAACCGTGAAATATGTTGGCCCTCATGAGCATCGTCCAAGGACCTGCACAGATCATAAATGGGCATTCTAGAGCAAATTAAGACTGTTAACTGCTTCCTAAATGGCTCCCTATATGTGAAGGACTACCAACTGAAGGTTAGGTTGTGCTTTGTCATAGTAACATCGACTTGCAACTGAGAGATCAAGATATATATTACATTTCTACTCTATTTCATCAGAAGAAATTACCTTCCCAATATACATTAATTATTTAATGAACTTTTTACAAATATCTTGATCATTGAGCAAGCTAGTTGGCATTTGACTATGTTATTGGCATTGAGCAACCTACTGACAGATCAAGATATTTGTCTATCTCATGATATTTGTAAATATCTTGATCAATGATCTTTCAATTTCACGAGATATTTGTGTATCTCATGATACTTGTAAACTGCATATTTCAATTTCAATTTCAAGATCTTTCAATTTCAATTTCAATTTCATGATCTTTCAATTTCAATTTCAATTTCACGATTTTTCAATTTCATTTTCAATTTCATGATCTTTCAATTTCAATTTCATTATCTTAATTTCAATTTCATGATCAAGATATTACACTAGCTACTATATCTCATGATCTTTCAATTTCAATTGTTTGTAAGTCCAAGTTGGCATTGAGCAACCTGCAACCTATTGAGAGATCAAGATATTACATTTCTACTCTTATTGGCATTTTTTTCAAGTTAGCTAATTAGTGTTTGTCTTACAAATATCCTGATCATTTTCTTCATTTGAATTTCAAACAATTGAACATTATCTGCCCCACAATGATAATATTTAGTTGTTTTAGCAAAAAACATGAACAAGACACCGTACATAATCATATTGGAAAGAAGACACATCAATTAAAATGAAGGATAAAAAATTGCAGGATAATTGCCATCATAGGTTTAGAATAATATAATACTGCCAAAATTTTACTTGCCTTACTTGCCATGCCGAAATCCAGTCAAAGTGGCTGTCGATCGAGGTGGTGAGGTGCGGCGGTCGTCGGTGGAGGTGTGGCGGCCGTCCAGGGAGTTACGGGTTAGGGCTAGTCGCACCTGAGGAACTGTTCGAATGGAAGAAACAAACCCGGGTATTTGTAGAAGTCAAACAATTCTAACGGAATACAACAGCCTACCCCGTTAGTAATTAGCGATCTCTTCTAACAATATCAATCTTCAATTCCGTTAGTAAATCACTCTAGTTTTTCTAACGGTATAAACATTCAGTTTCGTTCAGTATTGTGTTCCTCTTCTAACGGTATATATATTCTTTACCGTTAGAATAAAACTATTTCTAGAAGTCGAACAGTTCTAACGGTACCCAACAGACTACTGTCAGCACTTCTTTATCTCTTCTAATGGTAAATATGTTCAGCAATGCTAGAATGAATCATTCTGCTTTTTCTAACGGTAGAAATAATAGTACCGTTAGTAATTTTCACTACTACAGAATTCATTATCACAGTCGGGTCAAAACAGTCATCACAGACGGTTCTGACCCGTCAGTGATATTCGAGTCAGTGATAATCGTGTACTATCACAGACGGTTTTGAACTGTCTGTGATTTTTCCCTTCACGGACTGTTATAAGATCAAAACCTTCTGTGATAATCATAATACACAGACTGTTATAACATCAGAACCATCTGTGATACTCTTAATACACAGACTGTTATAACATCAAAGCCGTCTGAGATACTCATACTACCACAGACGGTTTTGATCTCAGAATCGTCAGTAATAATATGAGTATCGCAGACGGTTCTGACCTCAAAACCATCTGGGATACTCACATTATCAGAGACGGTTATGACCTCAGAACCGTCTGTGCTACTCATTTATCACAGATGGTTATGACATCAGAACCATCCGTGATACTCACATTATCACAGATGGGTTTAAGGTCAAAACCATCTGCGAGGACGGTTATAATCTCAGAGCCGTCTGTGATAGTGTCCTTATCACAGACGGTTGTAATCTCAAAACCGTCTGTGTAGTAAGAGTATCACAGACGGCTTTGAGGTCAAAAGCATCTACGATATTGTCATTATCAGCGACTGTTATACTCTCGGAACTGTCAGTATCACAGACAGCTTTGAGGTCAAAACCATCTGTGATAGTGTCATTATCGGCGACGGTTATAATCTCAGACGGTTTGTAAGATCAAAACCGTCTGTGCATATTAATATTAGACATGTCCTCTGTACAAATAGCATTTCATATATACAGTTCATTTGATACATGCACAGTACTCAAATATATACAGCCTCATACATGCACACAACTTAGAAATATGTACAATAGCATTTCATATATACAGCACAGAACTCAGAAATATGTGCAATTGAGATTGAACAAATAAATGTAATCGACAATTAAAGTCAGTATGTTAGATGTACAAATAAATGTAAGGCCGCACTAATACGAACCTTGCGGGTCCCTAAACTTCCCCTTGGTTGATATGACCTCCGTAAGGAAAAACTCAGTGAGCATCCCTCGGACAATACCAATCTGCCGAGGGTCAAAGCTTTCCAAAGGGAAATCGACCCCCTGTAGCAAGAGTTGGGACAGAAAACTTAGCTCAATGCAGTTGTAAATTCTGCCAAATAGATAGAAAGGGGAGCAGTTGTATACCTCGGGGAAATTTGGGCGGTGAGGGGTGATGATCAGGTCATACATGTGGCGCTTCACGTAGAACCCACATGTATTGTCGTCCGGCTGCTGATGGCACTGCCAATTTACAGACCGAGAGTTAGCTGGGGAAATGTTATAAAGTAAAACAGATACCAGTTGAAATTTGTACCAAAAATTGTAACCACTGAAACTTATCGGCTGGCTGCTCGTGTTTTCGCCCTCCCTTGGCAAAGTAGTTCGTGAAAACCCTGTAGATAGTCAAAATTGACAGTTTGAGGATATTGAAATTGACAATTTGAGGATAGTAAATCTAGATGCAAGACAGGTCCACATGAATATATCATAACCTTTCGAATACATCTCGTGCGCCGCAATACTCATACCCTTTCCTATGCAATGAATCATGGTAGAATACCTTGTTCCTTTTCGGAATATGTACTAGCAGGATCCAGTGGTAGCTACATGTTACACGTAAAGAATTAATAATTTATTCTATGTTTGGGGGTGTGCATATGGAGACACTAATCTACGGGTGAAGTACTAATGAAAGCACTCACCTCTGGTTGTAGGGTACAAGTATGTACTCCTTGTCGACCTGAGAAAGCAACCCTCTTTTGATTTAGTCGACAACGAAGTCTACGTCGGTCCTAAACATCACCTCAACGACCATCTGGGGTTCTAAGAAACCAACAGGTTTGCACTTAGATTTGGCATAGCTGGTCATGCAGCTGCACGGAAGTAACCTATTAATAAATGACATATATCCGTATATGCACGAACAGGCGTAGGATAGTAGGATACTTACGGCACCCAAGACTGTAGGATTGACACACCGAGCGCATCTTTGTTCAGTAAATTGTGCAGGTCTTCGAAGGTCACCGGGTAGGTCCCAACGTCGTTATGGAACTCTGCCACAGTGTACTTGACCATGATGTGCGTCGGACGTTGCGTACTGGTCTGGTTTGTCCTCTTCATGTACCATGCATGCAGGCTCTGGCATGCTAACCCCATGCTAGAAACTGCGGCATCGGAGGCCATGGGCATCCCCAGAGCGAACGGCATGAGAGCTGGCGCACTCTTCTCACTCTCCTTCGCTGGGCTCTTCTTTGGTTTGCCCTTACTAGCCAACTTCCTGAATGGCTGCCTCCTAGTCGGAGTCAGCTTCGTCATCGAACCCGTTGGTTGGTTTCTCGGAGGGGTCGGCTGGCTAGTAGGCCGAGTGTCGGATTATGATGTAAGAACCTACGTATTAGGACACTAACTGATCCGTTTGAAACCTAGCCTTGGTTTTAGCACTAGACTCGCCCAGATTCTAATATGCGGAATAACGGGATCTTATACCCGAAACCCAAAGTAATTGCACAACTCTTTATTTCAAAGAGGGCTTTACACGTCGAACGTTAGACACACTTGTCTACGTCAAAGGAACTATAAGTGTCTAAAACTCAAATAAGTTCTATGACTCTTCGATTGAATTCGATGATCTAAACTAGACCTATTACAAGGTATTTATAGTCCAATCGTATGAATACGTATCAGACTCAATAACCTAAACGTATTAAAGTCATATAACTAATCCTAAACAGATAAGCTTAGCTATACACATTTGGATCGGATTACAATTCCGAACAGGGAACGAATTCTTTTTCCTGGTCGCGGACCCATCCAGGTCGCGAATCTTTTCTGAACACGGTTAAGGACGCGAAGCCGTATGCGATCAGGACTTGGTCGCGAAGCCACATGCGATCAGGACTTGGTCGCGAAGCCGCATGCGATCAGGACTTGGAGATCCTCCCGGATCATGACTCCCTTGTTGAGAAGGAGCCAACCCCTGTTGCGACCTCTTGATCAAACTGGAGATGTGGAAATTGGGCTTGTCCATCTTCTTTGGTGTATCACTTTGCCGCACGTGCTCGTTGATCTTTTCGACCGATTCAAAAAGTCTCCTTGGTGCCACTACGGGTGGTAGTCACCTTCTTTTCCAGAATTACATCTTCATGTAGAGGTTCATCTCATTGATAGACCAAGTCTTCAACAGATGATACTATAGTATCTGGCTCATCATCCAGCATTGAAGGCTCAAAGAGTTTGAGGTGCTCAACATTAACAACCGAATAGATATCCATGTATGGAGGTAACTCGAGCTGACAAGCATTATTACCCACTTTCCGCAAAATCCGAAAAGGACCATAACGAATGGGTTTGAGTTTCTTACCTTCACCTTTAAGTCTCTCCTTACTCAGATGTAACCATACCATATCACCTTCTTGAAATTGCGCATCAACTCGGTGCCGATCATGTCGCGCCTTCTACTTGAGTTGGGCTTTCAGCAAGTTCTGTTCAACCTCACGATGGAGTCGTTGAATACCTTTCAGGAACTTTTGTGCTTGATCCTGATCAGATGCTTCCTTGCTGTTCTGTGCTGAGGTAGGGATCACAAACTCCTTGTCGAATGGACTCTGTGGTAGAAACCCTAAACAAACCTCAAACGGGGACTTTCCAGTCCAACCATGCACTGCTTGATTAAAAGCAAACTGCAGGTATGGTATGCTTCCATCCCAGGTCTTCGGGTGCTTCGAGTTATATCCTCTCAAGAGATGAACAACTGTGCGATTTACCACCTCGGTTTGACCATCAGTTTGGGGATGAAAAGCAGTACTCCTCTTTAGCTTGGTGTCCATCATCGTCCAGAGCGATCGCCAAAAGTGACTAAGGAACCGGGTATCGCGATCAGACACAATAGAAGTCGGCAGTCCGAAGTGTGTCCAAACGTGTTGAAAGAATACCCGAGCTGCCTCTTCGCCCGTGATCATCTTCCGACAAGGTATAAGAACAATCATTTTGGAGAACCGGTCAACGACCACGAATAGATAGTCGTTGCCACGTCGGGTCTTAGGTAATCCTCCCAAGAAATCCATGGATATGCTCTCCCATGGTCGCGATGGAACTGGCAAAAAAGTGTACAAACCTAATTTTCGGTTTGCCGGTTTCGAGATGCTGCAGAGACCACAGTCTCGAACAAAACTAGCCACATCTTGCTGCATACACGGCCAGAACACATGTCGGTGAAGATTTTGCAACGTCTTTGTAACCCCAAAGTGGCCAGCTACCTTCGATGTGTGCGCTTCTCGCATCCATTGAATTAGAGGTGCTCCACGAGGTATGCAAAGTAAATTGCCCTTGTACAAGAGTCCTTCTCGACGAACGAACTCTGTAGGGTTCCCTGTTTCGACCTCAGTCAGTGCTGTTTGAAAATCAGGGTTTTCACTGTACATAGTGGCATAGTCATCATGACATGAGGGCTCGATCTGCATGAACACTGATAAATAGAGGGTCGTAATTGGTGGTCGCGACAACATATCCGCCAATTTGTTGTGTACGCCCTTCTTGTACTTAATCACCAGATTAAACTGCTGTAGATACGACATCCACTTCATGTGCCGAGCTTGCTGTAGTTTGGACTGAGTTCGCAAATATTGCAATGGTTGATGGTCGGTGTGGACAACCGTCTCTTTCCCCAAGAGATAACACCGCCAATGTTTCACGGCCTGATGCAGTGCGCATAACTCCTTATCATAAGTCGGGTAGTTCTTCTGAGCTCCCTGGAATAACTCAGAGTGATATGCCACTGGTCGACCTTCTTGCATGAGCACTGCACCCATTGCATAACCTGAGGCATCGGTTTCTAGCTCGAACGGTTTCTGGAGATTCGGCAAAGCTAACACAGGCGCCTCACTGATCTTCCTTTTCAGCAAGAGAAACGTGTCCTCATGTTTCCCTGTCCACTCGAACTTCTGATCGATCCTGGTTAATGCATGCAATGGAGAAGCTACAATCGAGAAGTGTCGGATGAACTTCCGAAGATATTGGCATGCTCCCAAAAAACTACGCACATCCGTAACTGTTCGTGGTCGCGGCCACTCGCGAATCACTTTTACCTTATCTGGGTCGATTTGCAACGTACCGTTGCCGACCAGGAATCCAAGGTAAAGTAGAGTTTGCTGGCCGAACTCGCACTTCTTACGGTTGAGGCGAAGTCGATGTTGCCGAAGCTGATCGAACACCTTTTCGACATGAATGAGGTGCTCATCCCACGAACGACTATAAACCAATATGTCGTCGAGGTACACGATCACAAAGTCGTCGATGAACTGTCTCAATACGTCATTCATAAGACGCATGAAAGTTGCCGGGGCGTTGCAAAGACCAAACGGCATGACCAGCCATTCGAACAAACCTTGTCATGTTTTGAACGCGGTCTTCCACGTATCCTCCTCTCGGATGCTGACTTGATGATATCCTGACTTAAGATCCAATTTGGAGAAGACAACAGCATGCTTCCATTGGTCTAACAGATCGTCAATACGGGGAAGGGGGTACCGGTTCTTCATGGTGATCTTGTTCAGTGCTCGATAGTCGATGCACATACGCCAAGTCCCATCTTTCTTTGGTACTAACACCACAGGAGATCCACAAGGTGAAGTACTTGGTTGAATGACACCATCGTTCAGCAACTCACCAACCGTCTCTTTCCCCAAGAGATAACACCGCCAATGTTTCACGGCCTGATGCAGTGCGCATAACTCCTTATCATAAGTCGGGTAGTTCTTCTGAGCTCCCTGGAATAACTCAGAGTGATATGCCACTGGTCGACCTTCTTGCATGAGCACTGCACCCATTGCATAACCTGAGGCATCGGTTTCTAGCTCGAACGGTTTCTGGAGATTCGGCAAAGCTAACACAGGCGCCTCACTGATCTTCCTTTTCAGCAAGAGAAACGTGTCCTCATGTTTCCCTGTCCACTCGAACTTCTGATCGATCCTGGTTAATGCATGCAATGGAGAAGCTACAATCGAGAAGTGTCGGATGAACTTCCGAAGATATTGGCATGCTCCCAAAAAACTACGCACATCCGTAACTGTTCGTGGTCGCGGCCACTCGCGAATCACTTTTACCTTATCTGGGTCGATTTGCAACGTACCGTTGCCGACCAGGAATCCAAGGTAAAGTAGAGTTTGCTGGCCGAACTCGCACTTCTTACGGTTGAGGCGAAGTCGATGTTGCCGAAGCTGATCGAACACCTTTTCGACATGAATGAGGTGCTCATCCCACGAACGACTATAAACCAATATGTCGTCGAGGTACACGATCACAAAGTCGTCGATGAACTGTCTCAATACGTCATTCATAAGACGCATGAAAGTTGCCGGGGCGTTGCAAAGACCAAACGGCATGACCAGCCATTCGAACAAACCTTGTCATGTTTTGAACGCGGTCTTCCACGTATCCTCCTCTCGGATGCTGACTTGATGATATCCTGACTTAAGATCCAATTTGGAGAAGACAACAGCATGCTTCCATTGGTCTAACAGATCGTCAATACGGGGAAGGGGGTACCGGTTCTTCATGGTGATCTTGTTCAGTGCTCGATAGTCGATGCACATACGCCAAGTCCCATCTTTCTTTGGTACTAACACCACAGGAGATCCACAAGGTGAAGTACTTGGTTGAATGACACCATCGTTCAGCAACTCACCAAGTTGTCTCTTGATCTCTTCATTCTCCAATACTGAGTTGCGATACATACTCAGATTGAGCAGTGTCACATCGGACACAAGCTGAATTTTGTGCTCGACTGGTCGTTTCGGTGGATGGCCCTGGGTAGCCTTGAACAGATCACTGTATTTCTCCAGTAGTCCCCAAAAACGACTAGAATTCTCTCGGCACGCCAACGACAATGCTAGTCGAGTACCCCCACTTTGACCAATGGATCGAATCATGACAAGCACATACTTGTGACATGCATTAACAATCCGTTTGGCTTGATTTGCGGTAATCAAGTTCGAAGTGTTGACGTGGACGTCTCTACTGATCACGAACTTAACTCCATCTTTGGTGAGGTCGTACTCTTGCGCTCGCCAATGGAAATGAGCGTCTCGATCATACAGATACGGACTCCCAAATATCACCTGACAGATATCGATAGGGACAACATCGCATTGCACCTCATCGACATATCGTGCAGAGATCGCAAATTTCAACACACACTGACTCGTAATCTGTTGATTCACGTCGGATGTAAACCAACCCAGCGGGTATGGTCGCGAGTGTGTGGTTGTCTTCAAACCAAGATGCCGAACCAGTCCAGCAGAGACCAGATTCTTCTGACTTCCTGGATCGAATATCGCTGCGACCACTTCGTGCTTCACCTGGACGTTGATGGTGAACAAGTCCTCTGTTGGGTGATGGTCGTTTGGTGGATCCGAACCCTTCTCCTTCGGCATTGCCATCAGAGACAAGGTCGTATCCGCCTCATTAATCGAGTTCACTCAGACAACTTCTTCGTCAGGTGAAGTCGCAGTAGCCGTGGCTGTTTTTTTCCCTGGTCCGTTTTTCTTTGGTCGAAGTTCAGGATGAAGCTTGTAGCATTTGTCCTTGGTATGTCCCGCGACTTGACAATGTTCGCAAAAGGCACCCGTGCCTGATTTGGAAGCGTTCTTCTTCGGACTCGGCTTTTTCTTTGTCGAGGTTGCACTTTCCTTTGTGCTTTTGTCGCTGCGGGATTTATTCTTCTTCTCGATCGCCATAGCAGTTGTGCTTGCGTTCGCGATGTCTTGGATGCCGAACAGACTTAGCTCAGTACTGATCGATTTCTGAAGTCTAGATGTATACTTCCGAAATACCTGAGGGTCGGATAGTGAGATGCCAATGACCATTGCTTGTCGCCGAAACTCTGTTGTATAGTCTTGGACGGTCTGGTCGCGTCGTTGGTACAATCTGTGCCAACGCTCTCATCTCTCCTCAAGGTAACCCATCGGATAGAATTCTTGTCGTAGAAGTCATTTGAATTGACCCCACGCAAGGTCGTCAACTTCACCACTGGCGACTAGGGCCTTCCACCATGTCTTGGCGTGGTCCTTCATCTTCAAAGGTGCAAATTTGACCTTTTGAGCGCTACTGAACCCTTTCAGGTCGAAGTAGGTCTCAAGTTGATCGATCCAAGAATCCAGCTTCTCGGCATCGATCACCCCATCATAATGGGTATATCAATCTTAGCGTCGACCTTAAAAGATCCGACAGCTAAGGAGGTGTTGGCGAGGTCGTCGGTCTTGTGGTTGCCTTCGTCTTCCCTGTGCAAGTCCTCACCAGTCTTCGCACCCATACCCTTCCCTACTTCAGGAGATACAATCATGGCCTGCTGCTTAATCCAAGCAAGCACGGTTTCCATGTCAGTGGAGAGCTTAGCCACTTGTTCGGCTAGGTTAGCTTGAACGGAGGTATCGTCAGACATTGTCGGAGACGCGGCTGTAGGAACTGTCAATTGATCGCCTGGAGTTTCGCCGGAGGTTTTGTAACCCTGGCGAGTCTTCACCATCCACAGGATAGGAAAGTTGCTCTGATACCAACTTGATCCATTTGAGATCTAGCCTTGGTTTTCGCACTAGGCTCGCCCAGATTCTAATATGCGGAATAACGGGATCTTATACCCGAAACCCAAAGTAATTGCACAACTCTTTATTTCAAAGAGGGCTTTACACGTCGAACGTTAGACACACTTGTCTACGTCGAAGGAACTATAAGTGTCTAAAACTCAAATAAGTTCTATAACTCTTCGATTGAATTCGATGATCTAAACTAGACCTATTACAAGGTATTTATAGTCCAATCCTATGAGTACGTATCAGACTCAATAACCTAAACGTATTAAACTCATATAACTAATCCTAAACAGATAAGCTTAGCTATACACATTCGGATCGGATTACAATTCCGAACAGGGAACGAATTCTTTTTCCTGGTCGCGGACCAATCCATGGTCGCGGACCCATCCAGGTCGCGAATCTTTTCCGAACACGGTTAAGGTCGTGAAGCAGTATGCGATCAGGACTTGGTCGCGAAGCCACATGCGATCAGGACTTGGTCACGAAGCCGCATGCGATCAGGACTTGGAGATCCTCCCGGATCACTAACTCCGAGGGCTATTATTACAGTAAGAACTATGAAATTGGTGGGGGAATTACCACATCCAGGACGATGTCTTTCTTGGGCCATTGCACGAACGTGTGCGCCGCATCCCCGAGAGTGGTAATCTCGTCGTTCGACGGCTTCTCCAACGGAAAACCCTTGCAATGGTCAGAGACACTGTCCATCTGGACCCGTACAAAACCCTCAGATAGAGGGACACCGTGGATTGTGGCCTCCGCCGTGCATGGTTGCACCATCCCACTGGCAGCCTCGATCGGGAAGAGACCGGCTAGCACCATAAGCTTGCAGGAGGCGGGTTCCTACAAACAGTGCGCATTAAGATATTGAATTTCACCGCTTTTCACTTTCGAATGAATTAACATAGAAAAAGGTCATTACCTGCAGAAAGTCCACCGAATACTTTGGAGAGGGCTCTGTCTGCGATGACCCCGGTGCAGACGCGCTGCTACTACGGTGGACAAGAATGGGGCTCGGTACTTCCGCTGCTACAAGGGGGGTGCCCTAGGTTGCCTTTCTTAGCTCGTCATACATGACCCGCATCTCCGCCAACTGCTGCAGGGGTGCTTTGTCCCGAGCAGCGAACTCCGATCGCATCTCCTCCTTGAGATGTTCATCGCGGGCTTTGTGGGATCTCTTTCTCCTCTTAGCCGCCTCCTCATCATCAGGGAAACCATCCCTCCAAGGCACAGTGGCACCGAGGCCGCGCACATGGCCGGGATGCTCCTTGTTTCCAAGCGCCACTGTGAGGATCTCCCTGTCCCTCCTCGGGTTGAACTCCCCGGATGTCACCTGGGCACTCAGCGTCACCTGCAAGAGGAGAACTTAGCAATACAACCAATTGCATGCGTGTTATGAGGATAGTAAGTGATCATATAATCTTACCAGCCGGTCGATCACTTCCCTATCTGTAGGGTTATTCATAGAGACGCTTCCGGAGGAGGTCATCGTCGATCTTGCTCGGCACCAATTGCGGGCGCGCACGTCCGTTATGCCCGCATAAGGACCGTTGGCCGAAGACTGCGAAGCCTCCTCGTTCTGCTTCCTCCACAACGCCTTCTTCCCCACATACCCACCGGTGCCTAGTCTGTGTGGGTGGGTATTATTGGCCTGGTTAGCCTGGCCCTTCGCACTAAGCTCCTGGAACTCAGGCTTGCCCTTCATCTCCAGGAACTGCTGCCATGCCTCAGGAGTCACGAAAGGGTAGTCATTGAAGGGGGTCTTCGACTCCTTCATATAGCGCCTGACAAGTTCGCTCTTGAAGTTCCTCCACGCCTTGTTTATTGACATAAGTGTCCTCCGACGGATGGTGAATTGGCGATCCTCGGGAATGTGAAACGCTGCCTGCACTTCTTCCCGCAGCGCATCCTTGCACTCTGGGGGCACTTGACCCCAATCGGAGGTGGTGATGGGCACCCGCTCCCTTGCCACTTTGCCGCATAGTGAGCGGTACTGACCGACAAGTTTGTCCGGAGCTTCTGGCACTCCATTGTCGTCGAACTGTATGTGCTGCTTTTCCCGCTTGTCGAGACGCGCGCATGTTGTCTGGCCTCGCCCCTTTCTCTTCTGCGACTGGGTCACGTTGGACGCGGCGACCTCCGGGCCAGGCGTCTCATCACCAACGAGGTCACTCTGACTCCCCAAGTGGTGCATTTCGTCACCAGACATATCAGTTCCTAACATAAGTGAAAGAGAGAACAATTTAAGTAAATCTGAAACTAATAATTCTATAACAAAACCCATATACTTATAATTAACCAAGAATGACAGAAACGGTGGGGAGGCGACGGAGGTGATCACGTCGGAAGGTGGGAGGGTGATGGAGGTGATCGCGCTTGACGGTGGAAAGGCAATGGAGGTGATTGTGATGGACGGTGGGGAGGAGATGGAGGTGATCGCGCTGGACTATGGGGAAGCGATGGAGGTGATCACGACGGATGGTGCGAGGGCGGAGAGAGCTAGGGCAAACAGTGGTTGGAAATGAGCGGGACAAAGCCCGCCTTGAAATATGTACCGAGTAGAGATTATCACAGTCAGTCCTATATTCACAACCATCTGTGATCCTATATTCACAATCGTCTGTGATAATATTATCACAGTCGGTTCTCAACTGAAAACCGTCTGTGATAATCTCCATAGTGATAATCTCTAGAGAGGTTATCACAGACGGTTTTGAGTTGAGAACCGTCTGTGATACTCATTTATCACAGACGGTTTTGACTTGAGAACCGACTGTGGCTGCATGAATGCACATTAAGAACTCGAAGCATCGGACACTGTTGGGAAGATCACAGTCGGTTCTCAACTGAAAACCGTCTGTGATAATCTCCATAGTGATAATCTCTAGAGTGGTTATCACAGACGGTTTTGAGTTGAGAACCGACTGTGACTGCACCAATGCACGTTAAGAACTCGAAGTGTCAGACACTGTTGGGAATATCACAGTCGGTTCTCAACTCAAAACCGTCTGTGATAATCTCTATAGTGATAATCTCTAGAGTGGTTATCATAGACGGTTTTGAGTTGAGAACAGTCTGTGATACTCATTTATCACAGACGGTTTTGACTTGAGAACCGACTGTGACTACACGAATGCACATTAAGAACTCGAAGTCGAAGCATCGGACACTGTTGGGAATATCACAGTCGGTTCTAGATTAATACCCGTCTGTGATAATTCATAACCGCCTGTGATAATCTCTCCAGTAACTCTATAGCCCTGCAACTCTTAATGCTCGAAAACTTGTTTTAAATGAACACTCAGATATTTCAAATGGAGTCCAAATGCTCCGTAAATTGGTTACAATGTAGATCCGAAAATTGGTTCCAATGTAGAGCATGCTCAAATAAATTTAACATACAATGTGGAGCATGCTCAAATAAATGTTACATACAAATGGGGACTTTGACCGATAATTTCCACATACACAGCCATGTTATCCTCAACTTTCCACTTGCCGCGGCCCTGCAAAGACGAGAATTAGAGGAGATATATAAGCTATACTGATGGAAACAGAGAGATAAGGACGTACGGTTGATTACCTTTAAAGTATAACCCTTCCTGGTGATCCATACGCACGTAACTGGTTTTGTCTGTGTCCTCAGTATCGACCTGTACGTCATCTCCAAATGGAGGCATCTCATCAAATTGATTGTATTCCTCCTCGTCTATGACATTTTCAACTCCAACAATCCTTCTCTTGCCATGAAGGACGACGTGACACTTCTTATTGGCCGGGTCAGTGACATAAATGACCTAAATGGCTTGCTTCGCAAGTATGAATGGCTCATCTTTATAAGAAACTCGATTGAGATCCACAGAAGTGAAACCGTAACTATCAACCTTCACACCCTATGGGATTTGGACCCATTGGCATCGAAACAGGGGAATCTTGAACAGTAGGTAATCGAGCTCCCAAATTTCTTCAACGAACCCGTAGTACGAGTTCAATCCACGTACTACCCTTGTTGGGCCTATCTCGGTGAACTCCTCATGGAAAGCTTCTACGCTCACTCCACTATTTTGCATAGTGCTCTTTCGATCTTGAGCTTTTGTGTAAAATGTGTACCCATTGATGTCGTATCCCTGTCATGTCTGTACAGTAAACATGGGCCCTTTTGCCAACCATTTAAGGTTCTCACTTGCGGACTCTCTCTGGTGATTCGCACTTTCATCCACGCGTTGAATTGACTGTTATGTTGTCCCGTGATCCAAACCTCGGATCGGCGAGGATTGTCTTGTCGTAGCATCTCCCTGTGCTCGTCAATGTACGAAGACACCTCCGTCATGTGTTGCAAGACCCAAAAATGAGCTTTCGAGTACATATCGAAATAAGGACTGATGACTCTCCATCCAATAGTGCCAACACCATCAAGCCTCCCCTCGTGACGAGACACAAGAACTCCTATTGCTTCTACCTCGGCATTGTAATCGACGCAGAACTCAACAACCTCTTCCGCTGCATAACCTTCGACAATGCTACCCTCGGGCCGAGACCGATTCCTCACGTAGGCCTTAAGTACACCCATGTACCTCTCAAATGGATACATATAATGTAGGAGCACGAGTCCACATATCTTGATTTCTCTGACAAGGTGGATGGTGGATGGACCATGATATCAAAAAACGACAGAGGAAAATACATCTCAAGCTGACAGAGAGTTCGAACCACCTCCCTCTGCAGAGAATCTAGTCCATCGGGATAACTGACCTTGCAACAAATTGCATTGAAGAAATAACACAGCCTCATGATCGTCTCTCTGACCTTATGCGGCAGAATACTCCAAATGGCAACAGGAAGCATTTGTGTTATCAACACGTGACAATCATGAGACTTCATACCCAGCAATTTCAAATCGCCCATGGACACAAGCTTTTTCATATTTGCGGAGTAACCCGATGGAACTTTAACACCATAGAGACACTTACAGAGTTCTGTCCTCTCAGCCTTGCACAAAGTCTAGCATGCAGGGGGGAGGTATATACGGCCTTTATCATCCTCTCTCGGTGCTAGCTCGGGCCTGATTTCCATTTCGATCATGTCACGCCGCACATTGACTCCATCCTTTGTCTTCCCCGGAATGTCCAGCAATAGGCCGATTAAACTGTCGCAAACATTCTTCTCTACATGCATGACATCAATGCAATGACGAACCTCTAAATGCTCCTAATACGGTAAGTCCCAAAATATCGATCTCTTCTTCCAAGTGTTCTTCGTGCGGGGTTTCAATTTACGACCCTTTCCAAACACAACGTCTATGTCCTTCACCAGTGAGTAAACTTCTTTCCCGCATTGAGGCTTCAGGGCTGAACCATCTTCCTTGTGGCCGTCAAATTCCCTCTTCCTCTTACGATACGCATCATTCTTCGAAGAAACCTATGGTGACGCATGCACACTGTTTTCCTGCAATTCTTCAGCCACACGCTCTCAGTCTCATCTTTGCAGTGGGGACAGGCTTTGGCTCCTTTCATAGTACGGCCCGACAAATTTCCAAGGGCAGGGAAATCGTTGATGGTGCAGAATATCATAGCACGTAGGATGAAGGTCTCTCGTTTGTATGCGTCCCATACTTGCACCCCTTGGTTCCACATTGTTAGGAGATCCTCTATCAATTGTGCTAGGTACACATCGACATCGTTTCCAGGTTGTTTTGGTCCTGAGATAAGGAGAGACGTCATGATGTACTTGCGCTTCATACAGAACCAAGGAGGAAGGTTGTAGATACACAAAAGAACTGGCCAAGTGCTATGCCGACTGCTCATGTTACCAAAAGGATTAATTCCATCGGTACTCAACCTGAACCTTATATTCCTCAATTCCGCTCCGAAGTTAACAAATTCTCTGTCGATGTTTCTCCACTGCGAAGAATCAGCGGGGCGTCTCAACTTTCCATCCTTCTTCCGGTCTTCCGAGTGCCAACGCAATAATTTTGCCTCTTTACGTTTGCAAACAAACGCTGCAAGCGGGGAATGACGGGCAAATACCACAACACCTTAGCAGGTGGTCCTTGCTTTATCTCAGCGCTGTCGCCGTCGTCGGTTCGTTCCTTACACTTGTAGCGGGATGTGCCGCACACCGGACAAACATGCATATCTTTGTAGTCGTTACGGTAAAGGATGCAATCATTAGGGCATGCGTGTATCCTTTCTACTTCCATTCCCAAAGGACACAACAACTTTTTCGCTTGGTAGGTGTTTTTTGGCAACTCGTTTCCTTCCGGGAGCATGTCCGCCAAAAGATCTAACAGTGCTGTGAAACTCTTGCCGGTCCAGCTGTTACTTGCCTTCAATTTTAACAGTTCAAGCACAGAGGCCAACTTTGTGTACTTCGACTTGCAACCAGGGAACAACAGCTTTTCTGAGACCTCAATCAAGGGCTTGAATTTGCCAAACTCCCTTTCACTGTAATTTCCTTCCATATCACCCAACATGTCATCTAAATTATCATCCTCTGGCATATCCTCATCGAAGTCGTTGTTGGAATCCGACATGTCCAATTCCTCAACCAGAGTGGCACTTGTTTCTGCAGTTGGCTCTTCTCCATGGTGGACCCAACACGTGTACCCCTTTTTGAAACCACGTCGGATCAAGTGGGTGACAATTTGAGATGAGTTGGTGAACATCTTAAGATTCTAGCAGTCTATGCAAGGACAGTACATATATGGTAAACCTTTCTTCGCCATGTCTTGCTCAGCAACCTTTTGGAAATCTAAAACACCTTTCCTGTATTCCTCAGTCACTCAGTTGTCATTATACATCCAGTCTCGATGGACCATCTGCAATTAATTAAATTCATACACATGCTAATTAGTAATACTCTATGTACGTTCGACACGCAATAAATTATAAATCTAGCTAGCTAGTGTTTGATGTGGAGTTTGCGGTATAACTAGTTAACTACTCTTGAACTGCAAGCAATTAGTTGGGGGCGTGGATAACACACATCATAAAGCATTTAAATAGCTACAGGTTGAAAATGAGTGACAAACAGGGTTTGCTACTGTAGCTTCCCCTCCCTCTCACTCTAATTTGGTCAATCAATGGAGATCGATATTGATGATGAAATGAAGTAATCTGTATGCCTTAGGACCAACTACCAACCTTGGATCTTCAAATTTGTTGGCCCAAAATGCTCCCCTTCCGAGATATTGCTCTTCCTTGCCCCAAATCTCTTCCAACTGGACAGTATGTCGAGCAAGATTGTGGGAGTAGCTCAAAACATCCGCCAAAAGACCTTTTATAGCATATCAGGTTCAATACAGACGGTTCTATATAATACCGTCGGTAATGTGGTGCATTTTTGAAGAACAAAATATCACTGGCGGGTTTCACTGTTTTAAATCATCCGTAATATCAGTGCATTTGTGTAGAACTTTGATATAAATATCACATACGGTTTTGACATCTGAACTGTTGGTGATAATTAGAATATCATAGACGGTTCTGAGCTCAAAACCGTCCGCTTTACTATCATAGTCAGTTTTTACTTCAGAACCGTCTGTGATTATCGCAGTTGGTTTTTACTTCGGAACTGTCTGTGATAATTATAAAATCAACACTCTGCTCTACTATCATAGACGGTGATGAGGTCCGAACCGTCGATAATATCCTTGATTGCTTGCAGTCGAAACGTTCGACTAGTTGAATTGTTCCACTTGTTTTTCATATTTGGTTCTATCTTATTTTCAATGTTAGTATTTAAAAAATGAACGTTGAGACTATTTGGTTTTATCTTGTTTTTCATATTTGTTGTATATATATGTCTGCGGATGTTCAAAGAATGTTGAGAGTATTACAGTCGGTCCTGAAATTAAAACTGTCTATAATGTTACTATCAGAGACGGTTTTGAGTTAAAAATCATCTTGATTGCAGCAGTATTTCCTTGTTAACATTTTCACACAGAACATCATTTGGTTATTATCAGTTACATAATCATTCGAAAAGCCAGATATATAAGGAAAAGAAATTTCTTATTTTTTACAATCTTTGCATACATAAGGGATACAAGCGACCAAAGCGTCGACTTGATCCGAAAGTAATTTACAAAGTTCTCTGAGGGACGTATTGGCATCAGTAGGATCTACACTAGACGACCCAGGAGAACTAGCAATGGCTCTAAGCCTATCTACATCATCTCTCAGCAAAGGAGTGCAGCTATTCCTTATTGTATCGGAGAGTTCTCGCTACTGCTCAGCGTAATCTCTCTCCGACCGGAACCTACGCGCTTCTTCGCGAGAACCCTCATAGCACTCTGCCAAGTGCAAAATGGCATAAGACATCCCCTCAGAACGCTTCTCCAGCGGCTTAATTTCTTCTTGCAGAGTTTTGCACAAGGCAGCTTGACGAGTATCGACACCCGAGTCAGTTCAAATAAATGCACTGTTGGTTTAGGACAGATTCGAGCCAGACATGTGCCCGGCGGTGCGAACTCAAGTCGTTTCTGGGAAGCATCAGCCCGAGGTCGCAGGCTTTGCGCGATCAGATCGCAGCTAGTGCGCGGTCAGAAGGTCGTGTGCTGTGCGCGGACAGAAGGTCGAAGATGTTGCGCGGTCAACCAACATCACGCGGTCAGAGAATCTTCGACCAGGGAACGTGGGAGTATTCTTTTCCTACAATAGGAATATTCCAAGTATCCCGAAGATTCTTCCACGTGGAGATCAACCGTCAGGAGGTTAATACGTGCAGTTATCCACAAATAACACGTGTTAAACCTGCGTAGGAGTTAACAGCAGTTCTCCAAACCGCATCCAAGCAACTGCTTGATGCAGTTCCAACTTGGCGCCCTTTCAAACTGTATAAAAGGGCAGCATGATGTATCAAACAGGGGAGATCGATCAAGAGATCAAGACACGACTCAAACAACCAAGGCTACGATTTAGACTAGATACTTTCCATAAGCCTTCTAGACTTCACTTTGTACATTTGTATAGGGAAAACCTTCATCTGTGAAGGTCTTCTCCTTCGACTTTGTAACTTTTTACTACACATAGTGCAATCCCAACAGGACGTAGGGCTTTTACTCCCACCATCGAGGGCCCGAACCTGTATAAATTTCTCTGTGCTTCAGTTCTCCATAGTTCTACATACCTTCCCGGAGGGTCACCCTGAAAGGTCTCACTATTATAAATTTTGCATAAGTTCGGCTGAGGACCCCGAGTCCGAATCGTCGACAGCTGGCACCCACCGTGGGGCCTTTCTCATGGCGTCCTAATTTTCATCCGGAGGTTCGCTGAAATATGGCTGGAGTATATGATTCCGAGAACGATTTTGATCTTGAGGATTATGCTCACATCCCGATGCCTTCTCCAAGCGACCCTGTTCCGATGGAGGAGGTTGGAGGCAAAAATCTCCCAGAGGCTGAATCATCTCTCCAGGTCATGTCCATCGACCAGGGAGCGACTAGCGCAAGGTCAGAACCCACCGAGGTTCTTAATACGCTAGAGGGTGTGTCCGGTCCGTCATACTACCCCTCTGAGGGGAAGGATGATATTGACCTGGAAATCAGCCCGGGGAGATTCGACCCTGATAACCTCCACCGTCTCTTTGATTTCGAGTCCGACTCGGAACAAATGGAGATGTTTTCCCCATCGGCGACCTCTATCCCTAGACAGTTTGCTGCCTTATTGGAGGACACTCCTGATCAACAGGCTGCTAGGGAAGAACGGTATCGCAAAGAGAAGGAGGATCAAGATCTTGAGCAACAAAAAGTCTCCTTGGTGCCATTGCGCAGAACTGCCCTTGAGGCTCTTCAAGATGCGCAGGCTCGTTACGATGCTGCTCCCAGTTCTTCTCGACGATCACGCGGTCGCAGACACGACCAGACCCCCTCTTTGCTTCCGGAGCGTTTCCCGGTGGACGAAGAAACGGTAACAGCTGGTGCCCCTAGGAGAAGTACCCATGGTCAACTGTGATCTATCGCGGAAGTCATGCGTAACTTCCCTCCTACGATCACGGATGCGGAGAAACCAGCCTTCACCAGGATCCTAGCAGAAAGACTGGATGAGGTCGCATCTGAGGTGACCCCAACGGCCTCTTCCCAGTCGGTAACACGTTCCCGCGAACGAGAGTGTTCTCACTCTGGTTCTGGTCGACAAAGTTACCCGCCGCCTGTACCATCCCGCCAGGACAAGTACAGGCAGACACATGATTCTCGTGGTAGGGATCGAGTCCCTGTCCACTCTCGTTTGGGACCACGGATAACTCCACCGTTGCGTGAAGTCACCCGTGACCCGGTCGAGAGTCACAGGGCAGTTCACGGTCCCTACGTCGGTTGTAAAGCTTTCTCGCCCGGCCTTCGTGCGGTCGTTTGGCCTGATAAGTTTCGACCAAGGGCCATTGAAAGGTTCAATGGAACTCAGAACCCATCCGAGTTCCTTCAAATCTACATCACTGCCATCCAAGCGGCAGGAGGCGATGACCGGGTCATGGCCAACTACCTGCCTACAGTCCTCAGAGGACCGGCTAGAACCTGGCTGTTTAATCAGCCTGAGGGTTCCATCTACAATTGGGAAATGCTGTCTGACGCCATCATCAGCAATTTCCAACACTGTTATCAAAAGCTGGGTAAGGAGGACGATCTTCATCGACTACGACAAACTTCGACGGAAACCCTTCATCAGTTTGTCAAGAGATCTGTTGGGGTGAGGAATACCATCCCGAACATATCGGACGGCTCCGTTATCAGGGCATTTAAACATGCCGTTCGATACCGGAGATTCACCGAAGACTTGCTCATCCACCCTCCTCGATTAGTGGCCGATCTTTTTGATATGGCCGATCGGTACTCCCACAGGCCGAAGCGATCGAATGGAACCGGATGGTCAATAAGGGTGACGTACCACCTCAACCAAGTTTCAAAGACGCCAGGAAAGAAGATTCAAGCAAGAAGCCGGAATCTTCATCGGGTGGGAAGTCAAAAAAGTCGAAGAGGAACCGCTCTGGACAGTACCGCGAGGTCGCAGTCGCAGAGAAGCCGCCTTCGACCAAAGGTAACAAGCCTTCATTTAAGAATAAAAATGCTCCTAGTGCTCGTAATGCCGACCAGCCAGAAAAGCCGACTAATCCGTAGGAAGGCAAGAAGTGGTGTCCACTCCACAACTCCGCAGGCCACGACCTCAAGAACTGTAGGAGTTGGTTGAAGCAGTTGGATGACTTCTACCAGGGAGTTGGACCAATGCCGACCTTACCGGCTAAAGAACAAGCATGCGGACTTAGAGACGCCGACGGAGACGAAGAGATGTCTTACCAGGTACCTCAAAATCACATTAATGTTATTTTCGGGGGTTCTTCCTCTTTTGTTTCCAAAAGGCAGTTTAAAGCCTTTTACGCAGAGGTTAACCAAATCGAGACATCCGTTGGTGAACCTCAGTACCCCCATTGGTCGGATACGCCTTTGATGTTTGATCGCACTTATTGTCCTGCGGGGCTTACACGACCATTGAGGCTTCCTCTGGTCATTACCCCGATCATCAGCAATGTGAGAGTCGAAAGAGTCCTGATCAACGGAGGGAGCTCCCTTGACATTTTATTGGTCAAGGCACTCAACGAGATGCAAATCCCTCGTTCGAAGATTAAGCCCATAATCCATCCATTTTATGGGATAATCCCAGGCCCCTCCATGATGCCGTTGGGACAAGTGGTCCTCCCGGTCACCCAGGGAGAACCGGATAGCTTCCGAACAGAATTGGTTACTTTTGACGTAATTGATTGTGATTCGGCATATAATGCAATCTTTGGCAGGCCAACTCTTGCTAAGTTCATGATGGCAACGCATTATGCTTATGAGTGTTGCAAATTGCCTGGCCCCAAAGGTGTCATCTCAGTCCGAGGCCGTCGCAACGTGGCACTCACGTGTGACCGGCTATCTCTGGAAATGGTCGACCAACTTCCCCTCCGGGACGCTCAGGTCGCCACCATCGCCACCGACGCGATCAAGGCTGCTCCTCGACCAGATGAGAAACTCATACTAGTTCCATTGTGCCCAAATGATCCATCCAAGACAATTCGGGTCAGATCAGGCCTGGATGACAAATAGGAACTCGAGCTCATTACTCTCCTCCGGGCTAACGCAGATGTGTTTCCGCGGAAACCATCCGACATGCCCGGTGTCCCAAGGGAAGTAATCGAGCACAGGTTAGCAATTCCACCTAGACAATGACCAATAAAGAAAAAGCTCAGGCGTTTTGCTGTTGACCGACAGGAAGCCATCCGAGAGGAGTTGGACAAACTCTTAAAGGCCGGGTTTATTCGTGAAGTCGATCACCCGGAATGGCTCACCAATCCGGTCATGGTCCACAAGTCAAATGGCAAGTGGCACATGTGCACCGACTACACTAGCCTTAACAGTGCCTGTTCGAAGGACGACTTTCCCCTTCCCCGCATCGACCAGCTGGTCGTCTCAACCGCGGGTTGCGAACTGATGAGCTTCCTGGACGCTTACTTAGGATATCATCAAATTAGCATGGCAGAAGAAGATGAAGAGAAAACTGCCTTCATCACCCCGTTCGGCACCTACTGCTACGTCAGAATGCCGTTCGGTCTCAAGAACGCAGGTTCCACGTACCAGCGCTTGATGCAAAAGACCTTTCTTTCCCAGATAGGGCGTAAGCTCGAGGCATATGTAGACGATCTGGTTGTAAAAAGTTCTAAGAGATCATCCCATTTGGACGATCTCGCTGGAACCTTCTGTAATTTGAACCGCTTTCGAATAAAATTAAACCCGAAAAAATGTTCTTTTGGGGTTTCTTCAAGAAAACTTCTTGGTTTCCTTGTTTGTTCCAGAGGCATTGAGGTCAATCCTGAGAAAATCAGGGCTATCAAACAAGTGAGGTCGCCCTCGACCATGAAAGATGTTCAACGCCTGGCTGGTCGCATGGCGGCCTTAAGTCGTTTCATATCGCGACTAGGTGAAAGGGGATTACTTTTCTTCAAAGCCTTACGGAAGCATCACAATTTCACATGGTCGAATGAGGCTGAGAAAGCGTTTCAGGAGGTAAAGACATATCTATCCAGTCCGCCAGTGTTGGTATCTCCCGACAAAGGAGAACCATTGCTTCTTTATTTGGCGGCCACACCGCACGAGGTCAGCGCTGTCCTGATCGCGGATAGGGAAGCGATACATAGACCCGTCTACAATGTGAGTGAAGTGCTTCATGGTCCTAAGGAGCGTTACCCTGAGGTCCAAAAGATACTTTACGCACTACTGATGGCTTCCCGTAAGCTACGACACTACTTCCAAGCTCACAAGATCATAGTACCCTCCTCCTTTCCTTTGGGGGATATTGTCCAAAATCTAGAGAAATCTGGTCGAATCGCCAAATGGGCAGTCGAACTTGGTGCTTTCGATATCAGTTTCACGCCCCGCACGGCGGTTAAGTCTCAAGTTTTGGCCGACTTTGTGGTCGAATGGACCAACCCTGAGCCACCCGTGCAGATGCCCAAGGAATTGGAATGCCCCGATCACTGGACAATGTACTTTGATGGCTCCCGTAGTTTTCAACACTCGGGGGCTGGAGTGGTCTTAGTTACGCCTCAGGGCGAACAGCTTAAGTATGTCATTCAATTACACTTCGTTGCGACTAACAACGCAGCGGAGTATGAAGGTCTTCTTGCAGGGCTCCGGGTAGCCAAATTCCTCGGAGTCCGTCGATTAGTGGTGAGGGGAGACTCACAGCTGGTCATAAACCAGGTAAACAAGGAGTACAGCACCTCCGATGAGACAATGGCTCATTACCTGGGGGAAGTGAGGAGATTGAAAAAATACTTCAGTCATTTCGAAGTCCAATACATCCCGCGAAAGGACAACATTTTCGCAGACCAATTATCCAAAATTGGGTCTCACGCACATCCGCTCTGGCAGGAGTGTTCATTGAACACTTGGACCGTCCTTTGATCATGACTTCGGTCGAGGATGATCCGGTAACAGCCTGTGTTACCAGCCTCGGTCAGGAACAGGGTTGGACTCATCCATTGAATCTCGAACATGGTACCCTACCTGAGGACGAAACCGAAAGCAATTAGTTAATTCAAAAAGCGCATATGTACAAGCTCATAGATGGGGTTTTGTATAGAAAGGGTACTCAAGGAGTATTCATGCGTTGCATATCTCAAGAGGAAGGTAAATCCCTCTTGAAAGAGATACATGACGGTGTATGCGGTGCGCACGCGTCATATCGAACACTGGTCGGAAAGGCTTTTCGACAAGGATTCTACTGGCCTTCGGCACTTGATGATGCCAAGCACATGGTCAAGATGTGTCCTCAGTGTCAATTTCACGCGAGACAGGTTCATCAACCTGCCTACGTGTTACAAACCATTCCCCTCGCATGGCCTTTTGCGGTCTGGGGGATGGACATTGTTGGTCCTATGCCACAAGCGGTCAATGGGTACAAGTTTCTGTTCGTAGCCATTGACACGTTTACAAAGTGGATTGAGGCCGAACCGGTACGAAATATTACCACATCAGCAGCACAAAAGTTCTTCCATAAGAACATTGTTGCTCGATTCGGTGTTCCAAATTGTCTCATCATAGACAATGGTTCTCAGTTCGTCAGTGATCTTTTCCTGGATTATTGCGATCAGATTGGGACCAAGGTGTGCTTTGCTTCTGTGGCGCATCCACAAAGCAATGGTGCTGTGGAATGGGCCAATGGGAAGATACTGCAAGGCATCAAAAAACGTGTTTTTGATCGCCTTAAGACTCACTCGGGGGCTTGGGCAGATGAGCTCTATACCATTCTATGGGCACTACGAACTACCTCTAGTCGAGCCACCGGTGAGACGCCCTTCCATCTGGTCTATGGGGCCGAGGCTGTGTTGCCTATGGAAGTTAGTATTGGGTCCGTTCGGACAGAACAATTCAAACGAGCTGATCAGTCCGAACAGTGATCACAGGATCTCATCCTCTTAGAAGAAAGGCGTGATCGCGCGTTAATCAAGTCCGCGGCATACTTGCAAGCTTTGCACAAGTACCATAACAAAATGGTGCGACCACGTAGTCTTCACGTGGGTGACCTGGTTTTACGAAAAATTCAAGACCAGTCTAATCGCAACAAATTCTCCCCAAAGTGGGAATGCCCTTACACTGTTGTCTCAGTGCCGCGACCAAGATCAGCGCGATTAGCCATGAAGGATGGTCGAATTCTGTCCAATACTTGGAACATCGATCAACTTCACATGTTCTACGTGTAAGTACTCAATCCCTTTTCCTGTTCAATTAGCATTTTTTCATAAAACAAAAAATGTATTGATTTCATACGATGAATATTTCCCTTCATGCCCATGTACTACGAATTCGACTCGGGGGCTGGTCGCCGGCGGTTAGATCATTACAACATTCTAGTCAGATTCGCTGGCCGATCTCATAACCGCTTCCAGACAAGTCATCCCTAAATAAGCCGTTTCTCAACGCACACGAGGCTTTCTGGCAAGTCTCGGTCATCTGAGTGGCTGCTGGTTTGCAAACAAGGCTAGGCGTTACACTGATCATAATTGCTGGTTCGATCACACATCCCTGGTCGTTATATTCACTTTTCTTCTGCGTTTGTAATACTAAATCTTCAGTATCTACAATCACTGGCAGGGGCTAGGGGGGATATGTTTATAATATGAAACAACATAAAACAAGAATATATTTGAGAGTATATTCATTTTCAAAAATGAGTTTCAACATACATTGCATTATACATAACTGTTTCTATACAGATGTAGGGATCACTCGATCCCAAGCTCAGTCACGAGCTTATTTACAAGGGGTCTGACCTCCTCCATGACGGCCTCCAATTGCTCCTCACTCTCGACCTCAACCGGTCCCACCAATGGATTCAGATCTGCATCTGGGCCATGGTGAAGTCGAAACCGGCAGAGAATGGCGGAAGCGGCTGACCGAACCCTGGTTCTGATCGCCTCTTCTCGTCGCCGTGTATCTTCAGGAAGATACTCGAGAAGTGACTCCGCCTGGGCAATGACTAGTGTAGACCAGTCATTTTGGCTGATGTTATCTTTTGTGGTTTCGACCACATCAGCCCTTAGGAGACGAGCCACCGTCTTCAGCTTTTCGAAGATCGACCGGCTCAGCTCTCTGTTTGCCTTCTCGGAGGTTTGAATAGAGCCCTAGAGGATCACCTTGTCCTGACTGAGTTGTCTTATTTGACCTGCTTGCGCTGCAGTAAGAGAAGGGGTTACTCACATGTTATGAAGTTAAGTCTTCCTAATCAGGAATCGACTTACCAGAGAGTTGTGACCGCAGCTTGTAGATCTCGATCCCTTGGTTTGAAGCCACAGAGATCGAATGAAGCTTGACCGTGGCCACTTCTTTCTTCAGAAACGCCACCTCTCTGTGACAGAACAAAAGGAGTGGTCATAACCAATTTGTATCTATACAAGTTGAAGAGTAATGATCCTTACCTGCGCAAGCTGTCTCGTTCTTTTTGTATGGCCTCAACGCTCGCTACCATAGCGAGCGACATGGCCGTCATCCGGGATAGCTCCTGCGATGCAAAGAGAAGTTAAGGGTGCCCTATGTACAATTCAGGAACCCAGAGAGAATTTTATCATACCTTCGTGAACTCCCCGAACGAAACATCTTCCGGGATGACAGGAGGTCTCGTCGAGGGACCCGTTGCAGCCGGTGGATGTGTCTGCAGGACATTATCTTCAGTCGCTGTTGCTTGCGACTGGGTCCCCACTCCTGTTTCTCCCCTTACGGTCCAAACTACTTCTTGGACCAAGGGGGCGGAGCGCTCCTCACTGGAGGCTCCGGTACTAGCAGCCACTTCAACCCTCCCCGGTGTGGTTGAAGGGCTTGGTGCTGCTTCTTTTCGCCTGCCAAGAAAGAATGAACCAACAATCACGATTGCTAATCATCACAACTCATTTTAGTACAACCAAGGTAAGGTTCTTACCTTATCTGAAATCCCATCAGCTTTTGGGATTTCAGGGAAGGCTCTCCCTGAGAAAGGGGACAGTCGTCGTCTGTCCTGGTCTTCCTCTTGATGAACAAGGCCTTTTTCCCCTATGTGTGTTCTCCTGTAAGCACATTTCTAAGGGAAGGTAAAGACAAATGGTAAGAGTTCATACCTGAGCAAACTGTCCGGTCGACAGGGTTGCGTCCGAAGGTCTGGATGGCTCCTGGACTTCTAGAATCGGCACAGAGTCCGCAACTCCCACATGGCCTTGTTCGGTCACCTCGTCTCCTGCCCGCCGGAGTGGAGGATTTTCCTCCTTGGGACTCACAGGAGTCGCAGGGGGAAGCTCTTCTCCCTGAATAAGCGTTAACTTGACGAACGAGCATACATAGGGAATTGAAGAAAACAAGACCATGAAAGAATCTTACCATGGTCACCCCTTCGATCGGGGAGGCAGAGGCAACTGACCCTGAAGCCTCGAGGGCTTCGGGAGCAGGGATGTCACCCGTGACCACGGGACTTTCGGTGGCCGCGGAGTCTGCTACAGTCGCTTCTGCGATAGCAGTTATTGCTGTCGGACAAGTTGGAGCGTCACCGGATGGAGAGCTCGCAATTTTCCTCCTCCGGCGGATTAGGGGGATATCGTTTTCCTCCTCTTCTTCGCTCCTCTCCCCCTGTACGACGAAGAAGTGATTCCAGTCTGCACCTGGAAAAATGGAAGGAACATGATATCTTACCGCAGTCTTCTTTGCGGTAGGAGGGACGCTCCGTGAAGACCCCTCTCCAAGATTTGGCCTGGCTTTCTTGGGGGCGGGATTTCTCGTCCTGGGTTTTGAGGAAACCTTCTTCACGTGCTTCATCGTCGGCTTCCCTAGGGAACCGACGTTCTCTCTTGGGAACGTCGCCTCGGCGAACCGCCCTAGGAGCTGTTTTCATTCCGGTAAAATTGTCAGTGCTGGACATATATAAGACCTGCAACACAGAAGCCAAGTGAAAAATAACATACCTTTCAGCGCTCCTGTCTAAGGTCATCGCCGGTGTGAACTAAGCTCTGTGGGCGAGGCGATCCCTTGGGGCCTTCTACCTTGGCGTTATAAGCCCTAAGGAGGTAGTTAGTCCGCCTCTCAATCTCGGATGAGGGCAGGACTGTTCCAGAATGGAAGTTAACTGATGCATTTCAAAAATAAAAGATCTCAGTGCCAGAGAAGGGTACCTTCATTATAGTCCAAGGTACTGTTCGCCATGGACTTGATCTCCTAAGCCGGATGAGCCCTTTCACGCAAGGGGCTCACCCGGTTCTTCACAAAGTCTCGGATGACATCGCGTGCTGTCAACCCCTGTCCGACTAAGTGAAGGATCACCTCAGCATGCTTCATGACCTTCGAGTTCATCGCCGGGAGGGAGTCTAACTCACTCGGCTTCTCCGGCAGCGAGTTCTCGAACCACAGCCCACTCTCGGTTGGCGGGGTACAGTAGAACCATTTCTGGTGCCACCCGTGCACTGAGTCACGCAAGGGTGGGAAGGGATAGTCTTTCTTCTCCCTTATCCGGAAGTATATGCATCCGACGGCATTGGCACTCTTTGACCACGCCGAGAAGTAGAAGCGTCGGAAGAGTTCCACATTGGGATACACTCCGACGTACGCCTCGCACAGATGTTGGAATACTACGAGGATTAGGACTACATTTGGGTGGAGGTTGATCAGCTCCAACCTATAATGCTCAAGAACATCGTTCAGGAACCGACTCTCAGGGAATCGGAACCCGCAACCCAGATACTCCTCAAAAACCACCAGTTCACCCTCTTGGACGACTGGTGTTTCTTGGTCCTTCTCCGCGGGCCGCCAGTTGATTAGCAGCCGCGGAGGAAGGATCTCCTCCTTCTCCAACGCCAACAGACTCTCCTCTGAGTGGTGGATCGATCGGCTCCAAGACGCCATTTTTGGTGAGGAATTGGCGGAAAGGTTGGCGGCTTTAGGAAGATGGAGGCTAAAAGGAACGAGGGTTTTGTGCGGCGGAAATGGCAAGGGTTTTGGTTGTGTGGCTTCTTCTAGAAGCTACCTGCTCCTTTTATAGACCCCAGGAGGCGCACTTCTGTGAGTAACGTTCCACTCAAACGTTCCATTGAATATTTTATTCATTTCCCATAATGGATACTGTCTCTGGCGGACCCGTTAAAGCGTTCCAGGTATCGGATCCGAAACAAAAAGACTTCTTTGTTTCAGACTCTGAAAGTACAAAAGCCTAAAAAGTTTTTCAGGGGCTTCCAGAGGACGTTTTCCTTCATATGCCTTGTATATTTTCATGAAAAAATCCTATGGCCCAATTTTTGGACGTATGGATATATTCTGATCGGGTTGTGGTATGATCGAAACCATGCTTTCGATTAAGCTCCGATTCTAATCGAAGTGACGATCTGACCGAGCCTCAGTTCTGGTCGCAGTAAGCTTCGGTTCTAACCGCGACTTTGAGTCTGATTGCAGTATCAGTGCTGGTCGCAGTACTACAATAAAAACGTGGTTCTAACCACAGAACTGAAGTTCGCCTGTGTATGAGTGGTTACAAAGACATTCCTTGTGGCCATATTTTCGCACAGAAGAGCTAAAGAACATTTATGTGAAGAAAAAGAAAAATTTTATTTCTTACATTCTTTGCATACAAAAGGGATACCGGCGACCAGAGCGTCGACTTGATCCGAAAGAAGTTTGCAAAGTTCTCCTAAGGACATATTGCTGTTAGTAGGATCTACACTGACAACCCCCAGAGAACTAGCAACTAATCTAAGCCTATCTACATCGTCCCTAACAAGAGACGCACTACTGTTCCTAATCAAATCAGAGAGTTCCTGCTGTTGCTGAACGTGGTCCCTCTCTCGACAGAACTGATGCGCCTCTTCACGGGATTGTTCAAAACATTCTGCCAGATGCAGAATCGCCGAAGACATCTCTTCGGTCTTCTTCTCCAGGGCCTTCTTCTCCTCTGGAAAAATCTGCCCGAGGAGAAGAGGCAGAATCGTGGTAGGCTGATCACTAGGGCCTCCAATCTCCTACATTTGCAAAAGTTAGTTGCACTAACTATAACTATCAGCAAAAGGAGATGAGGATTATTACCTGTCCCTGCTCGTGACAGGTTGATATAGCCATCCTGGAAAGTAGATCATCCGATAAAAGCGGATGATCACCCGATGACGAAAGTGCAACCTTCCCACCAGGTGATTGCTTCTCCAACACAAGTTGAGGATTTTCTGGTCGGGTAGTCACCGCTTGCCGACCAGGAAATCGATCACCCAAACAAAAGCAGGGAGTGTTGGAGTGAAGAACAGAAGGAAGAAAGAATGTTGATATATCTTCTACCTTTGCTCTGCTAAAGGATCCTTCGTCGACCTTGGGTTTCTTCCTTGAAGGAGATGGATCTTCAGGCATCTGAGGCTCCTGCTTGAAAATTTCCTCTTCATCACTTACAATCTCGATAATGTTATGATCTGCCATCGGGGAGTGTATGAAGAGAAGAACGAAGGTAACTTTGAAAAAACTTAACTGTGGGGAGAAATTGTGAAGCTTTGCAATTCGAAAGTTTCGGTACTTATAGCCTCCAAGGTGACGGTTCACTTTCCAAACGCCTCGGGTTTTTAAAGCATTTACAATTTCACCTCGGGTTAAAAAACATTTCAACGGCGCCATCATTACCTGTCACGTAATGACCAGAGCCCGTCTTGGAGAACCAACCGTCCCACTTAGTGCGCCACTAAGTGGGGGATTTGAAGAGTCGGGTTAAAAATCCGATGCATGTCTTTAAATTCGAAATAAACACGTCCCTTCGTTTTCTTCGGATTTGGGGGCTAGCTGACGAGGATTGACACCCAAGTCAGTTCAAATAAATGCACTGTTGGTTTAGGACAGATTCGAGCCAGACATGTGCCCGGCGATGCGAACTCAAGTCGTTTCTGGGAAGCATCAGCCCAAGGTCGCAGGCTTTGCGCGATCAGATCGCAGCTAGTGCGCGGTCAGAAGGTCGTGTGCTGTGCCCGGACAGAAGGTCGAAGATGTTGCGCGGTCAACCAACATCGCGCGGTCAGGGAATCTTCGACCAGGGAACGTGGGAGTATTCTTTTCCTATAACAGGAATGTTCCAAGTATCCCGAAGATTCTTCCACGTGGAGATCAACCGTCAGGAGGTTAATACGTGTAGTTATCCACAAATAACACATGTTAAACCTGCATGGGAGTTAACAGCGGTTCTCCAAACCGCATCCAAGCAACTGCTTGATGCAGTTACGACTTGGCGCCCTTTCAAATAGTATAAAAGGGCGGCATGATGTATCAAACAGGGGAGATCGATCAAGAGATCAAGACACGACTCAAACAACCAAGGCTACGATTTAGACTAGATACTTTCCATAAGCCTTCTAGACTTCACTTTGTACATTTGTATAGGGAAAACCTTCGTCTGTGAAGGTCTTCACCTGCCATTTTGTAACTCTTTACTACACATAGTGCAATCCCAACAGGACGTAGGGCTTTTACTCCCACCATCGAGGGCTCGAACTTGTATAAATTTCTCTGTGCTTCCAAGCTTCGGAGTGGATTTGGACGTGGAAGTGTGCGCCTTACCCCAGAAAGTTGATCATCCAAGAAAAGCTGATGATACAAAGGTGTTGAAGAGGTGATATTGGAAGGATTGTTGTGGATCTCTAAAGGTGGAGTCGCTGCAAATGGAGGGGTTGCAAGGGGCAATGTGGAAACACAGGCCTCCACACCCTCTAAGTTCTTCGCTGTAGCTGCACTGGAGGATCTTTCATCATTTCTGAGTCTCTTCTTTGGAGGGAGCATTTCCTCAGGCACCTGTGGATTTTGAAATGCATTTGTTTCGAGGTAATCAAGTCATAAAAGAAAGATCTGCATTAAAGTTTCAGAGAGGACTTACTTTCTGAAGATCCTGATCGAGTTCATTCCTTATATCTTCCTCATCACTCTCAATTTCAATAACCTCATTGGAATCTCGGCTCGTCATCAAGGTGGGAGTTGAGGAGGGAACAAAGACAGGGATTTAGGAGCAGAATTCCAAAATGACTTAGCCAAGAATTTGTAAGTCTTAAGGATTGAAGAGCCTCGCTATTTATAGAACCAGAAGGTGACGGTTCATATGCGCAGGTGCCTCGAGTTTTAAAAAGTGCACTACTAGTTTTCAAGGTCAATAAATTCATGATAATTTCTTAGGAGATATACTGCAACACGGCAAAACAGTGCCCACATAAGAAGTTGAAGTGTCAGATTACATAATTCGATGCAAATTAAATTTGAAGTAAATAATTAAAGTCTCTTCATCTGCGCAGTTACTATGTGCGGTTATCCACGATTGCATGTTGAGAATTCGAAGCGTCAGACACTGTTGGCACTATCACAGACGGTTGGGAGATCAAAACCGTCTGCTTTACTATTACAGACGGTTCTGATGTCCAAACCGTCTGTAATATGACTATCAGACGGTTGGGAGATCAAAACTGTCTGCTTTACTATTATAGATGATTTTGGTGTCTGAACCGTCTGTAATATGCCTGGAATTTTGAACCGTTCAACTTCTACAAATACTTTTTTCATCATTAATGAAAAACAAGCTATTTATAGAATTTCCAAGGCGACGCTTCATGTTTCTAGGCTAGTGCGCCGCGCAAACATCAGAACCCGAAATGACACCACACACCGTTCAGAATTTGGAGTGTCGATCACTGTTGGGACTATCACAGTCGGTCCTTATATAAAAACCGTTTCTAATGTTACTATCACAGATGGTTTTGAGTTAAAAACCATCTGTGATATTGAAAGAAGTTGAGAATTCGAAGCGTCAGTCACTGTTGGGGCTATCACAGTCGGTCCTTATATAAAATCGTCTGTAATGTGACTATCACAGATATTTTTTTACCTCAGAACCGTCTGTGATATTCAAAGCACATTGAGAAAGTTGACTTAAGAACAAAGTATAAAGAAAGAGGGAAGATAGCATGTAGTCCAAGAACGTGCTAGAAAATTGGAAAGTTGACATAAGAACAAAGTTTTCATTAATTTTTTTATCACTTACAAAAAAAAGTAAAAATACAGAATGCTAGGTCAAGGAGTGGTCTTAGCCCTGGCTACATCTAGAATAAAGTCAGTTTGATATGCAGCCAGGACGTAGGACTCCTCCAGCGACAAGTTGTCCTTCTTAGGATCAACTACTACCGCGTCGAGAAGGCCTGCGACCTCCCTCAGCTTTGTGATGGTATCCTTCATAGTCAAACCACAGCCAGCGATGGTCATATCCACGACTTTCTTCTCCTCGCGAACACGCCTCGTCCTCGCCCTAGCATTGTCACCATCCGTCTTCATGCGCTGAATGCGCTGGAAGAGATCGTCCAGGTCAAGCCGTAGCCGAGTGTGCTTCTCCGTAAGGAGCTTGTGCTCCTCCTGGAGGGCCCTCAGCTTGGCTTTCACCTTTCCCGAGTCTTCCACGGCTCCCCTTCCCTGTGCAAATCAACAGGTCAAGAATGTGCTGAACAGGGATTAATAATACAAGGGTAAGTCCAAAAGATTGAGAGTTCTTACCGGGGAGGGCGAGGCTGACGATGCCATCGAGGATGCCATTTGTGCAGAGAAGCTAAGGAGTCAAACAGTTTGAGAATTATAAAAACTTGTAAAGTAAATGACAATTATTCCACTGTCAAGTTATTTATAGAACTTCCAAAGCGACGCTTCGTGTTCTCCTAGGCGCTGCGCGCGAAGATCGGAGACAAAAATAAACACAGTTGAGAAATCGAAGTGCCAGCACTTTTTCAGTCGGTTCTGACCTCAGAACCGTCTCTAATACTACACTATCACAGTCAGTTCTGAGTTCAAAACTGATTGTATATATATTATCACAGTCGGTTCACAAGTGATCGCGACGGACGGTGCGAGGGCGGAGAGAGCTAGGGCAAACAGTGGCCGGAAATGAGTGGGAGAAAGCCCGCCTTGAACTATGTACCAAGTAGAGATTATCACAATCGGTCCTATATTCACAACCGTCTGTGATAATATTATCACAGACGGTTCTCAACTCAAAACCGTCTGTGATAATCTCCATAGTGATAATGTCTAGAGAGGTTATCACAGACGGTTTTGAGTTGAGAACCATCTCTAATACTACGCTATCACAGTTGGTTCTGAGGTCAGAACCGTTTGTATATATCACAGTCGATTCTGAGTTCAGAACCGTCTGTGATATTCTAGTTATCACAGACGGTTCTCAGTTGAGAATCGATTGTATCTATCACAGTCGGGTTTTAGGTCAAAACCGTCTGTGATAAGTAGACTAGCACAGACGGTTTTGTGTTCAGAATCGTCTGGTTGACTATCACAGT
This sequence comes from Pharus latifolius, assembly GCA_019359835.1. NCBI lineage: Eukaryota > Viridiplantae > Streptophyta > Magnoliopsida > Poales > Poaceae > Pharus > Pharus latifolius. The sequence goes on from CM033327.1 coordinate 23,599,717, forward strand.
TGTTTTTGACATCAGAACCGACTATGATAACTGAACATATTCTCCTGACAGGCCTTCGTAGACGGTGTTCCATCGAAAAGTTCATAACCGTCTGTGATGTGCCGTTTTGGATGTCTGTTTCTGTGGTAGTGTTTGTTTCTATTCTAACGGTATATATACTCGTTACCGTTAGAAAAACCCGAACAGCTTCTTCTAACGGTACTTTTCATATAAACTGATAGTAAAAGTACCTCCCACATGCCTTTTGCGACTATGAAGCATCTTTTCTAACGGTTGTAGTCTAAATCGCTAATAACCGTTAGAAGACAGGGGTTAGTAGACTGCATTTCTGTACTAGTGCATGAAAGAAAGTAACATACAACATGAACCATTAAACCATTAATATGTCTAGTGCACAATAAAATAACGTACGGATTACAATCATCCTGGAAATTCGATCAGGTTTGGGCTAATTGCAAACTCAAGTCTAACTTGGCCGATGATACTCGAGTTTGTTACAAGATTTCGTCGAACACATACAACATAGCTAGGTCGATGGTCTGGGTGCATTCAAACAATCCTTCTTGCTATGCCTAGGCTGTCTGTAGATCGAGCATTTCCTAGCTCGTGAGAGGCCCCTCTGTGACTCATCCATGTCGTTATGTATTCGATGTGTCTTCCGTCGCCCAGGACCTTTTCATCTAAGATTTACATCTAGGATCCATGTTACCTCACCCGTAGGGATAACTCCGTAGTCCCCAAGCGTCATGAAAACTCTCCACACGCCACTCCATGTCTTAGAAAGGTTTTCAAGGCTGAAGTACTCCGAAAGGTAGGGCGCTCGGCTCACACCAACCACCGCACATGAAGCAAGGACATGCGAGCAGGGCTTGTGTAGTAGCTTTAGTTTGTTGCATGTGCATTCAGCAACATCCCCAAGAATGATCTCGTGTACCCGTCTAGGCCTAAGTTGGCCACTTACTTTTTTTGCCAGAGGCAGACTTGGATTATTCGGTGCAGCCTGTTTATTACTATCACCTCGTGCCTCTGGGCCTTGTCTACGCAAGCAGTCAAGTAGGACTATACAACATCAGGCAAGGTTCTCATGGCATCATCGACTAGCATTTTGATTGTAACACTTCTATTGTTGAAGTACTCGGCTGTGCGGTACCATGTCATCTCCACTACAACAGTCACTGGCAAACACCTCACTCCCTTCAACACATAATTGCACACCTATGAAAGGTTGGTCGTCACTATCCCATACCTCGCGCCATCTTCGTCGTGCAATAAGGACCACTTCTCAATGTCCTTGTCCTGAATCCGTTGAGTGAATTTGCCAACGCTTGCATCACCGGCTGCATTGATGGCCCTCCTTGTGGTGTACATTACTGTCAATGCCTCCAGTTTGTCAAACACGGCCTAAAACTTGCTAGGTTGGTTTTGTGAGCATAGCCTCTTGAAAAGATCCATGATCTCTTTGCTACGGAATTGTGTGAAAAGGTTTGCTGCAATGTGCTACATGCACCAACAGTTGTGCACAGCCTCCCACTTGTATGGAGCATCTGGGGCCCCGCGCATTACCTCAATGGTGGTGAGCAACCCTCAGTGTCGGTCCGATATGATGCAGGCCTTCTCTTGATCACCGACAACATCTCGCTTCACATTGACCAGAAGCCACAACCAGCTTTTTGTGTTTTCTGACTCAAGATCGCGTAAGCCAATGTAAGCAATTGGTCATTACCACCCACACAACAGTAGTGAGAATTGTGCCCTTGTACTTCCCCATCAAGAATGTACCATCCATGCATATCACCGGTCGGCAATAACTAAATGCCTCGATGCATTTGCTGTATGACCAGAACAATCGATGGAGAACTCGTGTGTTCTCTATGGGGCTACCGTCTCGACGTACAACTGGCTGATCGAAGACATCCACAAACGGGCCTGGGTTGGTTTGACTGATGTTAGAGAGCAACTGCATTACATTGTTGTAAGCATGGTCGAATGTGCCAAACATGTCCTCAATGGCCTTCTGTTTTACTCTCCACGCCTTTACATATCGTATAGTATATCTACACCTATCGGTCACTTGCTTCATAATTTCTCTTGGCATTATGGAGATGTTCTCTCGCACAGCCGACAGGATGATGTTACAGACATATGAGGATGTCATGTTCCTATGCCTGTCCAGTGCATCCGTAAGCATGCATGTGTCTGCGATAACTCTTGTCAAGGAGGCAAAGTTGCTCATGGTTAGGCAAAGATATGGGACATTCACCATGTCACCAACCGAGTCTGTGGATTCCATGTTCACTCGGCTGAACAACATTGTGAATGAGCTCAAAGGACTAAGAGTTGTTTTTACTAACATTGAAATTATAAGAAAAATGCTTAGGGCTCTTCCGAAGAGTTTCGACACTCTTGTGATGGTCCTCACCAACTCCGATTTATCATCCACCACACCTACCAATCTCTATGGGAACCTCATCATCCATGAGATGCATCGGAAGGAGAAGGAGGCGGCTGAATCATCAGAGACGAAAAACAAGAACTTGGCATTTAAAGCCAACTGCAAAGGTAATTCAAACGATGGCTCCTCCGATGAGGATCTAGGCCTTCTTGTAAAGAACACCAAAAAGCTTCTTCGTAAGTTGCAAAAGAAGGAAGTCAACCTTAACACAAGACCAAAGGGGTCAAACAAGAAAATTTCAAGGATATCATATGCTATGAATGTCATGAAATGGGACATATAGCTTCAAGATGCCCAAATAAGAACAAGCCTTGGGATGAGAAGAAGAATGATCCTAAGAAGAAGAAATTCTTCAAAAACAATGGCGGAAACCAAGAAGCATGCTTTGAAGAATGGATGTCTGGAGAAGAGAGCTCCGATTCCGACTCCGATGATGAAGGGAGTTGAAGTGATTATTTTGGCTATGTGGAATTTGTGGAAACATAGAAATAAGATAATCTTTTAAAATCATTCTGGATTAGTGTCAGATTGGATTAAATTCTTCATATCTGATTTAGTGCTCTTATTGAATAGAATGAAGCCATCTCTTAAAATTGGTTTAAGCAGATGGATTGACCTTTTGTAATTTCTTTTGGTTTTTTGGTTTTATTTGTAATTGACTATTATCCTCTTGATAATATATTTTCTGGTAGGGTTTTCCCTACTGTCTCCTCTAAAAAAAGGGGGTTGTTCCAAGAAGCTAGCCGAATTAGCTCTTGGCAATAACAACACATCGACAAGTTCATCATTTTGCCTTATGGCTAAAGGTGATGAGAAGGTACATTTTCTTGACCCTTCATATGATGATCTAGTTGAAATGATTAGTGAATGAAATGATGCTTTTGGAATCACAAAGAAGAAGTATAGAGCACTTAAAGAAGAGCACTCCTCTTTACTTGCTCTTTACTCTGATTTAAAAGGATCTTATGAAGGTCTACTCATCAAGGATCTCACTAACTCACCAACTAAGGTAGATGTAGCTATTTCTTGTGACTTAGTTGATGATATACCAAATGTAGTCTCTAAAAATGATATGTCAACTAGTTGCAATAATCTACATGATACATCATGTTCATCTAGCTCTAGTGATAAAGATTTGCAATGCCATGTATCACGCTCCAATGAAATAATCTTAAATGAAAACAATGAACTAAAGGCTCAAATCAAAAAATTTAGTAAAGCTTTAGAAAATTGTTACAAAGGGAAAGCATCTCTTGATCTTCTTCTTAGTGAGCAAAAATTCTCATTTAGAAAAGAGGACTTGGATACTTCCAAAGAAAGGAAATAAACTGAACACAAAAACTATTTTTATAAAAGCATGCAACAAATTTTGTTATAAATGTCCTGAAATTGGTCATTCACATGATGCTTATCCTTTAATGACTTCAACTCATTTTGATGCATGCCATATGCTTAAGAGGTCAAAGAAAGGATATGTGATAGCGAAGTTTGTTGGAGTACCCATACTAAGTAAAAAGAAGAAATCTATTTGGGTGCCCAAAGCTTTGATCGCTAGCATTGAAGAACCCAAAAGGGTTTGGGTACCTAAACGGACTTGATTCTTTTGTTTTTGTAAGGTGAACTACAAGATCGGTGAAAAATATTGGGTGCTAGATAGTGGATGCTCCGAACACATGACCAGTAACAAAAGGTTGTTCACCCTATTGGAAGATAACTCAAGTAAAAACCAAAAGATCACCTTTGGCGACAATCATCAAGGCAATGTGGTAGGGTTGGGTAAAATTGCTATATCTCATGATCTTTCAATTTCAAATGTTTTACTTGTTGAATCATTGAATTTTAATTTGTTATCCGTTACACAAATTTGTAATCTTAGATTTCATTGCATATTTTCTCCTAAAAATATTTTAGTTGAAAGTTTAAAAGACAAATCTTTGATCTTCAAATGTTTTCATTTTGGAAATCTCTATCTTGTTGATTTCAACTCAAAAGATGCATCTCTTTCAACATATCTTGTTTCTCAAACATCGAAGGGTGGGCTTTGGCATAGAAGACTTACATACATTGGAATGCATCAACTTAAAAAGCTTTTAAAACTTGATTTGGTAGTTGGCTTGAAAGATATGAATTTTAAAAAGGACAAACCTTATAGTGCTTATTAAGCGGGCAAGCAAGTAGCTACTTTACATCGAACCAAGTGCATTCTTTCAACTTGCAAATTGTTGGAACTTTTGCATATTGATTTGTTCGACCCAGCTGAATATCAAAGTATTGGAGGCAATAGTTTTTGCTATGTTATTGTTGATGATTTCTACAGATTTACTTGGGTGTTTTTCTTAGCTCACAAACCTGAAACCCCATCTTATTTTAAAAGATTTGCAAAAAGAGCTGAAAAGGAATTTGAACTCTCCATCAAGAAAATCTGTAGTGATCATGGTGGAGAATTTCAAAATTCTGATTTTATTGATTTTTGTGATAAGTCCAGAATCAAACATGAATTCTCTGTGTCCTACACACCTCAACAAAATGGTGTTGTAGATCGGAAGAATCGGACATTGATTGAAACGGCTAGAACAATGCTCAATGAGTACAATAGGCCTATCCAGTTTTGGGCAGAGGTAGTTGACACAGCATGTTATGCCAACAATCATCTTTATACCCATCCACTTTTGAACAAAACTCATTATGAGCTGATTATAGGGAGAAAACCAAACATTTCATATTTTTGAGTGTTTGGTTGCAAATGTTATATTCTTAAAAACCGCATGCATCTTGGAAAATTTCAAAGAGGAGTTGACGAGGGTTTTCTACTTGGCTATGCATCCACTAATAAAGCTTATCGGGTTTTCAACACTACAACAAAATGTATTGAAGAATCATGCAATGTAGAATTTGATGAATCTAACAGCTCTCAAGGAGATCATGAGGATTTTGATGATGTAGGCAATAGTGGCTTTAGGGAAGCTATGAAGGAGATGACCATTGGTGATATCAAACCCAGAAATGAAGAACAAAATTCACCTGGTCGAAAGGATAAATCACCCGCAACCACTCAGGCTGATGTCGAACATGAACCTACGACCACAAATATTGATGCTACTCAACCTGCGACCACCCAGAACAATGCTGGTCGAAAAGACCTTGAACCAAAGGCTGAAGAGAATGATGATCAAGCATCACAGAACCCACAACTTCATCAAACGTTCGCCAAAGGTCACCCCCTGAATCAAATCTTGGGTGATGTTAGTAAGGGTGTTCAAACTCGCTCTCGTATTGCTTCTTTCTGTGAACATTTGTCCTTTGTTTCTTCGTTGGAACCTAAAATTATAGATGAAGCACTTAGTGATCTAGATTGGGTAAATGCCATGCATGAAGAACTAAATAATTTCACTAGAAAGAAAGTTTGGACATTAGTAGAAATACCTAAGGATCATAATGTGATTGGAACAAAATGAGTTTTTAGAAATAAACAAGATGAGAATGGAGTAGTAGTACAAAACAAAGCTCGTCTTGTTGCACAAGGATATTCTCAAGTTGAAGGCTTGAATTTTGGTGAAACTTTTGCACCCGTAGTAAGATTAGAAGTATTCGCATTTTTCTTGCATGTGCATCAAATTTCAACATCAAATTATTTCAAATGGATGTGAAAAGTACATTTTTAAATGGAGAAATATCCGAATTAGTTTTTGTAGAACAACTTCCCGGTTTTGAAGATTCAAATTTTCCAAATCATGTATACAAGCTCTCTAAGGCTCTATATGTACTCAAACAAGCTCCTCAAGCTTGGTATGAACGTCTTAGAGACTTTCTTATTTCAAAAGGTTTTAAAATTAGGAAGGTAGACACAACGCTTTTTACAAAAGTGATTGAAAAAGATCTTTTTGTATGTCAAATATACGTTGATGATATCATATTTGAGTCTACTAATGAATCCTTTTGTCATAAGTTTGGAGAAATGATGTCTAGGGAATTTGAGATGTCAATGATTGGAGAGCTAAGTTTCTTCCTTGGACTTCAAATCAAGAAACTCAAGAACGGAACGTTCGTAAGTCAAACCAATTATGTGAAGGACTTGCTCAAGTGTTTTGGGATGGAAGATGCTAAAGCCACCAAAACTCCCATGGCCACTATTGGGCATCTCGATATGAACAACGATGGAAAAGCGCTTGATTCTAAACTTTATCGATCTATGATTGGAAGCTTGCTTTATCTTACTGCATTTAGGCCCGACATCTTGTTTAGTGTTTGCTTATGTGCTAGATTTCAATCGTCTCCTAAGGAATGTCGTTTGATTGCTCGTAAAAGTATCCTTAGGTACTTGGAATGCTATCTAAATATAGGACTTTGGTACCCTAAAGATGCAAATTTTGCATTAATTGGTTACTCGGATTCGGATTATGCGGGGTGCAAAATTGATAGAAAAGTCCATCAAATTTTATGGATGAAGCAAACCCTTTTGGATTATGGAATTTCTTTTGACAAAGTTCCACTCTTGTGTGATAATGAAGGTGCCATAAAGATTGCAAACAATCCGGTTCAATATTTTAGAACAAAGCATATTGATGTTACGCACCATTTTATAAGAGATCATGTGGCAAAAGGGGACATAGATATGACTAGATTTTGCTTTTTTAGAAGTGAATTGAATATTATTGATATAACAAATACAAGTTAAATGTCTGCTTTGCAGTCCTCCCGCCTTTTTGTGCTTGATGTCAAAGGGGGAGAGATTAGGGAGAGATTGGGGAGAGATTTTTGTATGACATTATTTATGTGCTCGTCGTTTATTCATTATGGACTCTCAAATGACTCATATGTGTATTTATATATGCATGCATTCAGGGGGAGTTCTTGTATATCTAATGTCCATGCATACACTTAGGGGGAGTCATTAATTTTTTTGTTTTCAACACTTGTTCTCATCAATCATCAAAAAGGGGGAGATTGTTGCATCTAGGCCCTTTTTGGGTTGATTTTGATTATTGATGACATTAAGTGTCTTGGACTAATCGTGTCTTTGAGCTATTTCTATGCAGTGTTATTTCTGTAAAGGTGTTATTTCTGTAAAATTTGCAAGTGATCTGGAAGGTCTCCAAGTCGCAAGCGCAAGGTCGCAGTGTCGCCCGAGGTCGCAGTCCAAGGACGTGAGCCAAGGTCACAAGAGGAAGGTTGCAGTGTCGCCCGAGGTCGCAGTCCGAGGACACGAGCCAAAGTCGCAAGTGCAATGTTGCCAAGAAGGAAGCTGCAAAGACCTAAGGTAAGTGCCTGTTTATTTTACCGATCTCGGAGTTTGGAGTTGGACTGGATTTTATAAGAAATTCTTTTTTAGTTTAAACCGTACTATTAAGAGGGGTTGCAAAATCTCTTTTAGTTCTGACAAAAACTGAGAAACAAGTCTCTTGGTCATCTGGTAGTTAATTGGTTACTCGGATTTGGATTATGCGGGTTGCAAAATTGATAGAAAAAGGACATCTGGTAGTTTTCAACTTGTGGGGAGATCACTAGTCTGTTGGTCATCTAAGAAACAAAATTCCGTAGCTCTCTCCACCGCCGAAGTGAAATATGTTTCAGCGGGTATTTATTGGGCTCAAATTTTATGAATGAAGCAAACCCTTTTGGATTATGGAATTTCTTTTGACAAAGTGCCACTCTTGTGTGATAATGAAAGTGCCATAAAGATTGCAAACAATCCGGTTCAACATTCTAGAGCAAAGCATATTGATGTTACGCACCATTTTATAAGAGATCATGTGGCAAAAGGGGACATAGATGTGAATTATATTAGAACTGACTTGTAGCTAGCAAACATCTTCACCAAACCTTTAGATGAGACTAGATTTTGCTTTCTTAGAAGTGAATTGAATATAATTGATATATCAAATGAAAGTTAATTTTCTGCTTTGCTGTCTTCCCTCCTTTTTGTGCTTGATGTCAAAGGGGGAGAGATTGGAGATATTGAGGAGAGTTTCTTGTATCTGGATTACATTATTGATAGTTTATATACTCGTTGTTTATTCACTATGAACTCTTAAATGACTCATATGTGTATTTATATATACATGCATTCAGGTGGAGTTCTTGCATATCTAATGCCTATGCATACACTTAGGGGGAGTCATTAAACACTTGTTGTCATCAATCATTAAAAATGGGGGAGATTGTTGCTTCTAGGCCTTAATCTTGATTTTGATGATAAATGACAACAAGTGTCTTGGACTAATCTATTTGCTTTGAGTATAATCAATAAGATTAGGTAAAAAGAAGAAACGTCAACTAGGAGTCGCAAGATGGAAGCCGCGAAGACCTAAGAGCCATTTCCGTAACGTCTACAAGTAATCCAGGAGGATCTGCAGGTCGCAGTCCAAAGTCGTGAGTCAAGGTCACAAGTGCAAGGTTGCAATGTCACCCAAAGTCGCAACCCAAAGTAGTGAGCCAAAGTCACGAGCCAAGGTCGTGAGCACAAGGTTGCCAAGAAGGAAGCCGCAAAGACCTAAGGTAAGTGCTTGTTTATTGTACTGATCTCAGTGTTTGGAGTATTGACCAGTTTTATAGAAATTTTTTTTTAGTTTTTCACTATACTATTAAGAGGGGTTGCGAAATCTCTTTCAGTTGTGGAAAAAATTGAGAAACTCTTAGGTCATATGTTGCATTCACATTCATTTATATTTTTTGTCGAAATCTGAGAAAAAATATATAGATTTCAAAGAGGGACTGAAACTGGTCTTTTCAGTATTGTTCATTCAACCAGAGGTCACTCGAGCACTGTTCATTTGACCAGATACTGTTCATTCGACCAGAGGTTACTTGAGTACTGTTCATTTGAACAGATATTGTTCACTTGACCAGACACTAGCCGTTGGAAGGTCTATTTACTAGCCGTTGAGGTCGAAGCTAGCTATTAGCTGTACTAATTTCTTTCCTTATCGACCACAACGGTTAGCTGAGAGATTGGGCTATATATATAGGTGTTTTGAGCAATATTCTCACACATCTTAAGCTACATTCTTATATACATCTTTGAGCAGTTTCTGTACACACTTTGGAGAAATTTCTATACAGTTTTTGAGCAGATTTTTGATCAAATTTATAAACACTTTTGAGCAGTTTTATAAATAGTTTTCGAGCAGTTTTTAAAACACTTTTGAGCAGATTTTCTCTACTGTTTTTGAGCAGTTTTTTAAACACTTGTAAGCAGATTTTCTCTACTATTTTTGAGCAGTTGTTTTTAAAATACTTTTGAGCAGATTTTCTCTACTGTTTTTGAGAAGTTTTCAAAACACTTTTTGAGCAGATTTCTAAATAGTTTTTGAGCAGTTTTTTAAACACTTTTTGAGCAGTTTTTCGAAAGAACCAAGAGATATAGTTTGATATATAGTTGAGCCCAAGTGCTAAGAATCTTGATCTTTTGATCAAGTATCATTTATTGTGATTGAGAGAGATCATCTGAGAGCATTCATTTGCATCCTTAGAAGTTTCTCGGTATTTGTTGGGGATGAAGAGAAGATCTCACAACTTATTACTCTTGGTGATCGCTTTCACCTAGACGGTTTGGTGGCGTGGCCGTTGATCTCTCCATTGACGAAACTTGTCAGAGACGCTCGGCATGTTTGTGAGAGGTTCGGTGTTCACTTTTCCGGAGTGGAGAAGGAGCAACCCTAGTGGATAATATCCTTTGTGGATATTGAAGCAAGACTCATTCATTTGACTGATTCAACGAGGAGTATAGGAGATTAGGTGAGTCTCTGAGACCTCGGGATACATCGTTGTGTTTGTTTCTCTCCCTCTCATTCTTTTGAGCAATCTAAATTATTTGAATTAATTACATCTGATTTATTTGAAAAGATTTTAAAGCCTCCTATTTACCCCCTCTAGTCGGCATCCTTGATCCTACAGCATCTAGTATTGCTTGTTATCTATCTCCCTTACGACCAGCCCTTCAATTAGAACCATTTTGTCGAGAGAGCTCTTCCCGAATAGATTCAGGATCCATAAGTTCATGTCCAGGAATGAGGTGTTATATATACTCAGCTCGCCCATCACATACTGGTAACGGCTCATATCACCCCTACTTTGACCTTGCGAACTAAACCGTTGTTGTCGTAAAATATGCAAATTTTTCTAGAGTTTCCATTCCTTACACACATTCATCCCACACATAAATAACATGACATTATTATGTTTAACAACCCAAACTCTATGGACCCATTTTTTTAAGTTCGGCAACCATGCATCCATGTATTTTCATAATTTATGAATACATTCTTTTCTATCCCAAAATATCCAACTCCTTTCTACTAGTTCAGATCTGTGTTTAGATTGCACAGATGTGCATTATTATGTATGTTGTACAAATTTGCCTTCTGAAAATAGACCGAATTCATCTCCAACAGCCCTCAAACCAAACATAGTTCTGTTTTCGAAAACAGAGTTTCTAAATTACTTCAATTACCCTAATTACCCTATACTTACAATTAAATTATTTAGTTTAATTAATTTCTTTATAGATTATCTTTTAGTACAAATTATTTTTACTACAACAAATGATGCATTACATTTGTACTACATCTGTCCAAAATGTGTTGGACTACAATGCAATTTCTTCCGACTTACACATATACATTAAAAAAAACCTAATGTCTAAACATAGAACATGCACATAATTCCTGAACATGCACATAATTCCTGAACATACACATGCACATGCATATAATTCGTAAAAACATACACATGCACAAAATTTCTAAAAACATACACATATACATTTAAAAAAAACCTAATTTCTAAACATATAACATGCACATAATTCCTAAACATACACATGCACATGCACATAAGTCCTAAAAACATACACATGCACATAATTTATAAAAACATATATATACATGTACATTTGAAATTCTAAACCGCCTCCCCGCGTCCAAGCCGTCTCCCCACAACCATCTCCTCCCACATCCACGCAGCCTCCCCGCGACTGTCTCCCCGCGTCCTCACATCCACGCCATCCCTCCTTCACCCGTCCGTGCTACCGGCTCGTCCCTTCTACCACGTCCATGCCGCCTCACTGCCGTGGCCTCCTCCCGCGTCCAAGCCGTCTCCTCCTCCCCCGTCCACACCGCCCCCCCACGGCCATCTCCCTGCATCCCCGCATCCATGCGGCTGTCTCCCCGCGTCCATGCCACCTCCCCGTGGCCGTCTCCTCCTCCCGCATCAACGCTACCTCCCAGTGGCCGTCTGTAACACCCTAGTTTTGGGGGTGAAAAGTTTTTGCATAAAAACTCTGCATGCATGTATCTCTGTAGTAGTAGCCAGATCAGCTGAACTCTAATCTCTCCCAAACCCTAAAAATCTCTAAATCTATTCTCTAGATACAGATCAAGATCTGACCATCCAGAGTTAACCTACCAGTTACTCTGAAGATAAAAGTCTTCAGGAGCCAGATTAAATTCTAACCCTAACTCCCAGTATCTTAAGTCTTTTTCTGTTTTCGAAAGCAGAAAATCCAGATTTACCCTAAGTACCCCAGTTTCCAGATAATGGAGTTATCTTGATTTAATCCTATCCAGACTCAATTGTCTCTTGGAATATGTTCCTAGGTACATCCTCAACTTACTCCAAAAAGTTGGGAACCAGATTGTTTCACCGAAACACTTTTCGCAGTTTAGTCCAAATTTTACTGCGAGTAAGTCCTTTTCTATTTACCTGGAAGCCTGAAAAGGTTAAAATCTGCGAATCAACTCCAACTCCAGAATTTCTTCAGGGAACACCTCCCAAATGCTATTTGATACAGATCTCCCTTTTGATCAGACTTCAAAATCTCTCTCCAATCACCAGAATTCGAGATCGACAAAATCCAGATCTATTGTACCCTAATTTTACCCTATTTTCAAAAATAGGTGAAATCCCTCAAATCTTATCAAACTTTCTCCAAATTTGAGCTAAATGAGTATTAATAGAAATATTATACTCAGCCATGGAATCAAATTCCAAATTGAACCTCTCAAAGACCAGATTTGCAATTTAGTCCAAAGCCAAATCAAAAATCATCGCAAATCAGTCCCTGGTTCGACCACGGGCTACTGTGCACGACCAGGCCGTTCAATCGACCACGAGCGGGCGTTTTGGTCGTCGCCGTTGCCGCTGCTACAGCTTCGTCGCCGGCAATCTCCAGCGTTGCCACCTCAGCCACTGTTTCGTTGCCGTGTGTATGCCTCGTATTCGCCACCGTGGAACCACTCGACCCCTCCAGCAGCGCCTTCGCTCTCCCGCGCGCGCGCCCGACAACGGCAGCCCAGCTGCGCCACGTTGCAAGCATGCCTGGGCGAAGCATCAACTCGCCGTTGCATCAACCAGGACTGCGCGCCAGGCTGCAATAGCCGGCACGGCCGCTGGAGCGCGTCACTTCGCTGCTGTCCCGCCCGGCCGGTCAATTCGCCGTCGATTCACAGCTCCAAGTCTCCAGGCACTTTCAACCGTTGCTGCTCACTTCGCCTATTTAAGCTTGCTCTGGCCATCTCCTTTACTCACACACACGCCAGAACCACTCAAGTTCCTAACCACGCCGTCCTCTTCGTCTTCTTCGGCGAACTCGAAGAGAGGCTCACGGTGCCAGGCCAACCTACTGCACCAAACTCCAAATTGAAGCTACCAGTAAGTAACCCTCATCCACTTACCTGTGTAGTAGCAGCCAATTGAACTCTATCGCACCACATCGCCGGGAATTGCTGGTTTTCCCCGATAACTCCGGCGAGCAATTAACCCCTAGTTAAACCGATTCAGCTCTTGAGCCAGTAATCAAAGATGCTCACTACACCTTGCTTAACAACTCTAAGCAACCAGAATCATCAATTTTGCTAAAATTTGAAAAACCCCAAATTCAACCATGCATGTTCACTGTGCTTGCTGATTTAGCTTATCTGTTGAACGTTTGGCTAATCCAACTTCACACCTAGCTTTCTTATGCCCCAGAGAACATCCTCAAGCAAGGATTTGAGTTCATTTGTCCTAGAACAGAAATGCCCAATTTTCGTGGCTTCTCCCCTAGCTCCGGTCGCCGGATTTTGTTCCCGGCCGTTTCAACCCTAACCACCTTGTCTAGTAGATGTGCCTCGACCCCATGAGTATTTTTGTCTTCTAGCTCGACACCTGGATCGGCCCAGATGAAGAGGTATCGCCATGCCAAAGTTTTGTCCAGAGACTGTTGAGAACAGTTCGGCCACCGTGTTCTTCGCCGGTTTTCATCACTTTCCAGCCATCTCCTGCCCTAGATCCTGTTGAGACATTTGTTCCTGCTACAAATGCCTAACTACCAGACAAAGTGGTGCATCATTTGGAGCCTTGAGTCAAAAGATAAGGCTAACCCTAGTTTTTGGCCATGTCAACCCTATGCCAGGTTGTGTCAGCCAGTGGCATTGAGCCTTTTCACCCACTTCCAGCCTTGAACTCTGGAAATAACCTTGTCCCTTAGACTCCTGATGTTGTGATCTACACTTTTCCCTACTGTCACAACTTGAGTTGAGCCCTCTATCACCCATTGACCTTATGTCGATGCCTTGAACCGAATGCCAACCTAAAGACATTCGCTGTTTTTGGGCGAACCAGTCACAACCTTGACATTACCCTGATATTTTGGAACCTTGTAAACCTTAACAACTAATCTTAACCCTGGTTACCATAGTTTAACTCAAATCGCTTCCAAATCTTGTATCACCAGAGTGTTTTCTCCTTGCATCATTGCATGTAGTGGATTAGTAAGAGTAGGATTGATTGTAATGCCTGTTTGCTTGTTTGATTCTGTTCAGAGCAAGAGCCCGAGGTTGAAGAGCTTGTCACTGAACCGTCATCAACTGCTGATACTTACGACGCGGAAGGCAAGTCATACTTTGATCATATTGAACCTATATTTTATGAATTGCTATGCTATTCCATGAGTAGATATCTCATTAATATTGCATGAGTTGAGATCAATGATATTATGGCAGTGATAGATTGAATACTTGAGGAATGTGAACTTGTTAAGATAGCAAGCCATGAATTAAGGTATATACATATACATTTATATTCATGAAATAGAACCCCTAGCCGTGACCAGTGTTTTGGTATGGAATGGTGGTAGCACTGGAGGTTCTTGGCTGCACTGGATGTGCAGGCACTGAAGGTGCATGGTTTGTGGTATGATCTGGTCACTGGCATATAAGGACTAGAACCTTGTGTTGTGCGTCTAGTGGCATGAAAAACGTACCAACCACTTACCTGGTATGGGACAGGCGCAATCTTGTAGCTTTCTTGGTATTAGCAGTTCCCTGCATGGCTTGTCGATCCAGTTTCTCGCGTGGAAACTGGTGGGACGCAGTTCGTCCATGAGTGATGTGAGATCAGAAAAATTATGAGAGGATAAGGTGTAAAGAAGGAAGACGCCCTACGCCAGATTAAGTCGTGCGCGACTGTAATCAAAAGAGGCTATGTGTCATGCAGGAACATAGACCCAGGCTAGGAAGTAAGGCAGTGGGGAAGACCCACAATAGTACTTGGGACTGGATTGTCCATTTACCGGGCAGGGATACTATTAATACTAGACTGCAAAACGTTGTGTGATCTCGGCCTTGTCACATGCGTATAAGTCGCATGGAGTTGGCCCGACTTGAAAGTCGAGTGAAAAAGTGGATTTAAAAAGAGGTACACCTCTGCAGAGATTAAAAATGTATTCGAATACTTCGTACTCCCGAGTTTTAGGAGTATGCCGCGGTGGATTAAATCCACGGGGTGTGACACAAGTATTGTTTTATAAACTAAAATTTGTTAGTTCAAGATTACCCAAGTGACATGTGTTGTCACGATAAGGGGCGTTGCCGTGGGCTGTCATGTGTTGACGTGTCGCGGTAATACCATAATATAGAAATCATATGATAACTAAGAGGCATGTGGACTTTGCCTTAAGCATATGATAACTAAGAGGCATGTGGTTTTTGCCCTAAAGTATATGAGATACTGATATGAGTATAAGATTGAAAGGCTTAAATAAAAGTAATGTGATATGAGGATATATCGCCTTGGATATGGGATATATGCATATTGACATCAGTATGATTTATTTACTGCCATGAGTATGATTGGAAGTTGAATAAGAAATGAGAAAGAAATGTATTTTGAGAAATCCTTCACTCTTTCCCCAATAGCATAGGTTCATGTCATTTATACTATATATATCTCTACCTTCCCTATGACTTGCTGAGTACGTAAGTACTCACCCTTGCAACAACTCATCAATAGATGGAGCGTTCTATGACCTTGGAGGATGCCTGAAGATGCTGCAGACCTAGGAGATGATGAGCAGTTTCCTCCGGAGCCCTGATGTGGTGCTGTCTTGCTGTCAACCTCTGTTTCCTGTGGATTGCTTTTGGGCCTAGCTTCCGTCGACTAGATGTGTTATTTTGCTGTACCTTTGTGCCTTGTAAGGCACTCTATCCCGTATTGTACTAAGGCCTGACGGCCATACAATTATGACTACTGTAATATTTTGCTGCTTCAATATATTCCTGTGTTGACTCATCCTGGGAAGTCAAGTGGTTTATGGGACCAGCTGCACCGAGCTGGGCTCCTCACAGGTGATGTCACAGTCGTGGCAGTCACGACACCGTCTCCCCGCGTCCCCGCATCCCCGCGGCCGTCTCCCTTGTAGGATCGAGGATGCCGACTAGAGGGGGTGAATAGGAGGATTTAAAAATTCTTTTCAACTCACAGAATTTTTGTAGGATATGAAGAAAAGCCGAGTTTTCGCAAAAGGGTCTAAAAGTATCTAAGATCAATTTGCATTCAACAAGATAGAAAATGAAATACAACAAACAACAAGAGTAAGTGGAAGCAATTGAGTCAAGGTAAATACAAATTGTGCAAGAGAGAAAAATTGACACAACAATTTTTACTGAGGTCTCGGAGACTCGCCCAGTCTCCCCTACGCCATGCCGGACAATGTCCGGATAGTACATGTCAATATGACCATTGCAAACATGTCAGTTACCATTCAGCTACTTTTGTGAAGGCCAGACAAATCGTCTTTTGTCTGGACCAAAAGCCCGGACAAATGTATATGTCTCTGGTCCACTTTTAGTATTTTAGTCCAAGATAGAGTTTGTACAGGCCGGGCATTGTCCGCTCACATCAGAGAATGTCCGCTCAACTCTGGACAAATACACCCGGGCAAAAACATTTGTCTCTTATTTATTTTTTCTCAAGGCTGAAAAAATTTGTACTGGCAGGACATTGTTTGGCCATCTGAGACAATGTCCGCCGTCAAAGACAATATCCGACCATCAAAGACAATGTCTGGCAATCACAGACAATGTATGGCCTGTTCCAGACAGATGCACCCGGACGGATTCATATGTCTCTGGTTTTATTTTGCATATATCTAAAAGGTTTTGTATGAACCGGACAATGTTTGGTCACCACAGACAATGTCCGGCCTGTGCAAATCGAAAACATGACTTAGGAATTTTACTCAAACTTTATTTGAGGCTATATGCAAATGCAATTGTCTGTGTCCACGCGGATATGCATGCTGACAGTCAGCATAGACCACGACCAGTTTTGATTGAAAAACTTTAAGCCACTGGTCGAATATCTGGTCGAATAGCAAGTGGTCCAATGTCCGTATTCGAGTTTTGTACTAGTATGACTAGTTTGAACTTCTACGACCACAACCATCTCCAAATAGTGATACGGCCAATTTGTGCATATACAACCACAACCAGCTCTAGGATTCAGTTTGTTTGCTCTATGCGACCACTACTAAGTGTAGTTTTCAAATATTACCTCTAATTAAAACAAACTACACTTGTTTTCTAGTAATGCAAGAGGTGAATAAGCCCTAGTGCAATATGATATGAATACATTTGAGCTTCCATACTAGATCGGCTCAAGCTACTAGTTTCTGAGCCCTCTTAATAGTATGGTTAAACTAGCGAAAAGAAACCTATTAACTTGGTCTATCTCCAAACACCGAGCCAATAAAATTTTAAGAAAATGATCCTTAATCTTAGATCTTACCTACGGTGAAGCTTGACATCGCTTAAGGTGGCTCATATCAACATCATTCTCCATACGCCCTTGTTTGCTTTCATCTCGCAATACACTTTGAGACTAAAACACATACACTCATTAAACAACATTAGTCTCATAGTTAGGTTGTCATTAATCACCGAAGAAATTACTCCCAAAGGAGTTGACTCAAGAATTTCCTTTTTTTGTGTTTAATGACAGAACCATTTTCAATAAACTACAAAAGGGTAAGAGATGAAATATACAGTCATATAGATCCATACATGATAAGAGATAAACACAAGATCCATACTACTCATGTCATGATAACAATTAGCACAAGCTTGTTGCAAGCACAGATGACTGATAAGATGAGATCCCCCCTCAACATATGCATCGATATTAAATCACAGTAAGGGAGACATCAACTTCAGGGTTTAACAAATAACATTTCAATTTACTTCTACTAAAACAGGGTTTATTCAAATTGTCATTAATCATCAAAACCTAGATCCAACATCCCTGCGTCCATGCCGCCTCCTTACGGCCGTCTCCTCCTCTCGCGTCCACACTGCCTCCCCACGGTTGTCTCCTCCTAGGTCAGTGGGTTTACCTCATAAAGTTTTAGAATATTTTCTTGATGTTTGTCCATGAACACTATGATTATATGTCCCAAAGATATCAATAAAACTACTACACTTTCCTAAAGAAAATACAACTACTACACAAAAAAGTTCTACAAGAATTTTGGGCTTGAGATTTATATGTTCTTTTTATGTGTTTTCTATATTTTTATATACGACCAATGGGTGTTCTTATCTATGCTAAATATTTTGGTTCACATATCATATAAAAAAATACAACAAGCAAACCAAACACAAATTTGGATATTACAGGAGTCAAATTGAAATATTGACAATAAACTTACTCCAAACATACTACAGTAGCACACAAAAGTTTTAATCAAGAATTTGGGTAGTATATGGGGTGGAGCTAAGAGTTTATGTCCTTTCCCTCCCTTCAACTATAGGAAAGGAAAGTGAGAAAATTGGGAATTAATAATTAGGTTGTCCTTTTGCAGAGACATAAAATGGGCATAGGTTGGGAGGTTATTATCGAAACTAACACCAACTCAATTTGTTAAGCCGCCACTCATGTAATGGTTGGGTCCATGACTCATGACCTATGCTTTTGGTTGGCCCCCTCTACTAGCTAAGTGCACCCCATGTGCATAAACCGTATTAACTTTTTGTTTGCTTTTTCCGAGGACTATAAATTTACACAAAATAACTCTAGTGTAGCATAATTATTGATATCTTTGTTTTATCTATTCAAAAGTCCTTATCTTTAATTTATTTAATGCATCTTTGATGTAATATTGCAGATAGCTACCGCAATATTAGATTGTGATCACCGAACTAGTGGGAGTTCTATAAACATTTCTCTGTCAGAGTCTTCCTTTAAATAAACCATGGACTCAGTCTCAAACAAAGGAACGAGGTACTTTATTTAGACTCGAAGAAATTTGCATGAGCTAAAACCTTAATGTTTTGATTCTTGTATCATAAGCTTAACTTATTTATTTATTATTGATCAAGATTGACCGTATGGCATCTGGAAGCAGCAGTAACAAGGGTCAAACTAACAGTAACAACAACAAACAAGTAAATATTGTACAAGCTTGATTTTTTGAATCCTTGTTAATTGTAATATAATCTAATTAATTTCTTATATATGTAGAATTCTATTGCATCTGGAAGTGCTAGTGGCACTACGCCAACCAATGCTAGTGTTGAAAGTATTGTCAACGAGAATGTGGTGGCATCAAATGATGTTGGGACTGAGAATACTACTATTGGAAGTAAATCACCAACTTGGAGTAGAAGCATGCCTCTAAGGAGGAGGACTTCAGAAGTTTGATAGCACTTCAAAGTAGTGCAAGATGAAGTTCAAGTGAATGACAAAGTTGTGATGAAGTCTATGGCTAAATGCAACTATTGCAAGGCTAAATTCTCCGCTGATAGCAAACTTGGTACAACACATCTGAGATCTCACTACAAAAGTCAGCATGATAAGTCTAAACAAACTGTTATTAAATTTGGAAAAGTAGGAGAGGAAAACACTTTACAGTGTTCACTAGTACAGAAATGCAGTCTACTAACCCCTATCTTCTATCGGTTATTAGCGATTTAGTAGAAAACCGTTAGAAAAGGTGCCTTGCAGTCATAAAAGGCATATGGGAGGTATTTTTTCTATCGGTTTGTAAGAAACTTAGCGTTAGAAGAAGCAGAATGATTTACTCTAGCGGTGATGAACATATTTACCGTTAGAAGAGATGCATAAGTACTGATGGGAGAATGTTGTGCGCCGATAAGAGTGGTCAACTTGTACAAATAGTTTTATTATATCGCTAATGGATGTTTGTACCGTTAGAAGATATCAAAAATTGCTTAGAACTGTTCATCTTCAAATAGTTTTATTCTATTGGTAATGTATGTTTATACCGTTAGAAGATAGCACAAATATCTCAGAATTGTTCCCCTTCTACAACTAGTCTTATTCTATCGGTAATGTATGTCTATATCGATAGAATATGTACAAAAATTCCTATCGGTAGGATGTAGTATGCCGATAGAACTGTTCTACTTCTACAAATAGTTTTATTCTATCGGTACAGTATGTTATACCGACAGAATATCTCCAAAAATTCCTATCGGCAGGATGTAGTGTGCCGATAGAACCGTTCGTCTTTTACAAATATTTTTATTCTATCGGTAATGGATGTTTGTACCGTTAGAAGATATCGAAAATTGCTTAGAACTGTTCATCTTGAAATAGTTTTATTCTATCGGTAATGTATGTTTATACCGTTAGAAGATAGCACAAATATCTTAGAACTGTTTGCCTTCTACAACTAGTCTTATTCTATCGGTAATGTATGTCTATACCAACAGAATATGTACAAAAATTCCTATCGGTAGGATGTAGTGTGCCGAGAAAACTGTTCTCCTTCTACAAATAGTTTTATTCTATCAGTAATGTATGTTTATACCGTTAGAATAGATTGAAAATTACTAATGGTAGGCTGTTGTGTACCGATAGAACTGATCTAGTACTATAAATACCCGGGTGTCTCTTTCATGCATACAGTTCATCGGGCGCTCGTAGCCATAACCCGTAAGCTCCATGGACGGTCGGCGCACCTCTACCGGTGACCGCTGCACCTCTGCACCTCCATCGACGCCCACTAGATTTCGGCATGGCAAGCAAGGTACGTAAAATTTCGGCAATATTGTTAGATTATTCTAATCCGATTATAGCAATTATTCTGCAATTTTGTATCCTTCATTTTGATGTGTCTTCTTTTCAATATGATTATGTACAGTGTCTTGTTCCTGTTTTTTAGTAAAACAACTAAATAATATTACTGTGGGATAGATAATGTTCAATTGCTTGCTGATCCTATCAAATGAAGAAAATTATCAGGATATATTTGCAATAAAAACGCTATCTAACATAGTGAAATGCCAATAAGAGTATAAATGTAATATCTTCATCTCTCAGTAGGTTGCTCAATGCCAACTTGGACTTAGTAATATTTGAAATTGAAAGATCATGAAATTGAAATTGAAATTGAAATTGAAAGATATTTGTAATTGAAATTGAAAGATCATGAATGTCAAGATATTTACAAATATCAGGAGATAGACAAATATCTTGATCTTCTCTGTAGGTTGTTCAATGCCAATAACATAGTCAAATACCAACTAGCTTGCTCAATGATCAAGTGCATGTAAAAAGTTCATTAAATAATTAATATATGTATATTGGTAGGTCCTTGGATGATGCTCATGAGGGGTAAGGTATTTCACGGTTCTTCATCGTAGTACGCTGCCTACGTTGGCTTGTTGGCGAAAGAAATGGTGAAGATCACTGTCGAGAGCTGGAAAGAAACGGTGAAGATCACCGTCGAGAGCTGGAAGGACATGAAGGGCGAGATCTTGGTTGGCTCGGTAGAGAAGATCCTTAAGCCCGGCGTGTTTCTCAAATCAGGACCTATAGAAAACATCTTACATTTGTATCGGTGTTTCAGCCTTTTTTTGCATGCACCAGCTTGTGGCCAGATGCTTACCTGCTTGGAGAAGAAGAATTGTTGTCATTTGCACAGCCATTCTACACCATCATTACACACAACCACATCTTGCAAGGTAGGTTCTTTTTGTTAATGGAGTTGAGTTGAGTTGAGTTGATCGAGTCTGAGTCCGAGGAAATCACCAATACAAATGTAACTCGACCGCAGTTCCAACTCCTCGGGCATCTTTGAACTGAACTCCTATGGTTAAGTCCAATGTGGTTCAGACATTTGTTGTTTTGGATGAATGGATTTGTGATGTATCAGGTCTAACTTGTAGTCGGTAGTTGCATTGTCGCAACTTGTAAAGGTTCTCTTTTATGTAAAATGTATGGGCCTCTGGGTCCTTGTATCAATATGTTGTTAATTTTAGACGTGACTTTTCTAATATACATCGAATGTGTGAATTGTTATATTTGTATATTGTTGTATATTTGTGTATCATGTATTGCTATTTGGGACATGAACTTGAATGTGTACATGGGAGTATTCGTGTATTTAATTGTATTGGTAAGTAGGTGTGTATTTGTACTGCTGTTTCAGACATGCACTTGAATTTGTGAACTGGCATGTGTATGTTTGTACCTAAATTGCTGTGTCATACATGAATCAGTTTGCTTTTGTTTTCAGCCATTAACTAGAATAAGTTTAAATAGTACTCATTTTTTATGTTTCCTCTTGCATTTTCTTAAAGGAATGGAGGCAAACCAAGATCTCATGTAAGTAGAGATTTTTCATTTCTTTGGCAATATGAAGTACCAAGTACCTAAGAAAAGTAATTTTGTGTCTCCTAGTTAATCTACAAATTAGCATCTCTTGAAATATTTCTTTATCTTCTACTTAAGATCTGTTTGATGTTACATTGTGTTTAGATATGATTCTTTGGATGCGAGAACTGGTGTCATGTGTGTCATGCATTACCCAGTTTGGTTTTGTTTCAGCCATGTACCAGTACCTCTTCAAACAGTAAATACACATATTTACCGATAGAACAACACATGTATTTGCTGTGTCATGCATTACCCAGTTTGGTTTTGTTTCAGCCATGTACCAGTACCTCTTCTAATGGTAAATACACATATTTACCGATAGAACAACACATATATTTGATGTGTCATGCATTACCCAGATTGCTGTTCCATGCATTACCCAGTTTGGTTTTGTTTCAATCATGTACCAGTATCTCTTCTAATGGTAATACACATATTTACCGATAGAACAACACCTGTATTTGCTTATGTGCCTGAGGCATGCACTTGGATGTGAGGACTAGTGTGCATCTTTGCACTTAGATTGCTGTGTCATGCATTACCCAGTTTGGTTCTGTTTCAGCCATGTACCAGTACCTCTTCTAACGGTAAATACACATATTTACCGATAGAACAACACCTGTATTTGCTTAAGTGCCTCAGGCATGCACTTGGAGGTGAGGACTGGTGTGCATCTGTGCACTTAGATTGTTGTGTCATGCATTACCCAGTTTGGTTTTGTTTCAGCCATGTACTAGTACCTCTTCTAACGGTAAATACACATATTTACCGATAGAACAACACATATATTTGCTGTGTCATGAATTACCCAGATTGCTGTTTCATGCATTACCCAGTTTGGTTTTGTTTCAATCATGTACCAGTACCTCTTCTAATGGTAAATACACATATTTACCGATAGAACAACACCTGTATTTGCTTATGTGCCTGAGGCATGCACTTGGATGTGAGGACTAGTGTGCATCTTTGCACTTAGATTGCTGTGTCATGCATTACCCAGTTTGGTTTTGTTTCAGCCATGTACCAGTACCTCTTCTAACGGTAAATACACATATTTACCGATAGAACAACACTTGTATTTGCTTATGTGCCTCAGGCATGCACTTGGATGTGAGGACTGGTGTGCATCTATGCACTTAGATTGCTGTGTCATGCATTACCCAGTTTGGTTTTGTTTCAGCCATGTACCAGTACCTCTTCTAACGGTAAATACACATATTTACCGATAGAACAACACATATATTTGCTGTGTCATGCATTACCCAGATTGCTGTTTCATGCATTACCCAGTTTGGTTTTGTTTCAATCATGTACCAGTACCTCTTCTAACGTAAATACACATATTTACCAATAGAACAACACCTGTATTTGCTTATGTGCCTCGGGCATGCACTTGGATGTGAGGACTAGTGTGCATCTTTGCACTTAGATTTCTGTGTCATGCATTACCCAGTTTGGTTTTGTTTCAACCATGTACCAGTACCTCTTCTAACGGTAAGTACACATATTTACCGATAGAACAACACCTGTACCTGTTCAACAATGCACCAGTACCTGTTCTAACGGTATATGTGTGTTTGTACTGATAGAAGATGTGAGTACAAAATTACCAGCAATTAGTCTAACGGGCATTTCATGTATTTACCGTTAAAAATAGGTCCAGTATAAGTAAAACCCCACTCGACCATTGCAGAGCTGCTGTTTTGTTCTGTTGCACTCTGTGTCCCTCTGTTTGTGATGAGAGTTCCACGCTCGCAGCTACAATGCTCGGGTGATCAGGACAAGCTGGAAGGAAGTTGATTGCACCCCTCTCTTTAAGGTAAGCTTAATTATCATCACTTATCTCTCTCTCCCTCTAGATCTCCCTCCCTCTCTACTTGCAAGCTAGCTGTATTGCGTAGTTCCAAGCTTGTAGCTCCAAGCTTGGGAGCTAGCTGGAAAGGCCTAATGTTTGAGGAGCGCACTAGCTTGTATTGTGTAGTTAGCTAGGTTAATTAGTATTAATTTCGTCAGGCTAGGGTTCAACACATTAGTTGTAAGAGGCTGTACATGTACATATACATAACTTAATCGGGCAGGTTTCATGCATGGCTGACTCGTTAAATTTTGTTAATTGTAGATGGGCAGGAAATATTGGATGTATGGAATAAAACGTACTACTCTTGAATATTTGGATGGTGTGAATGAGTTTATTAAATTTGCTGAGCAACAAAAGGAGAGGAAGGGAGAGAAAGATATGCTTTGTCCTTGTACAGATTGTATGAACTTGAAGAGGTTTAGGAACTCTGATCAAATTAAGAGTCAATTGATTCGTCGTGGTTTTAACGCGCGATACACCCGTTGGATATGGCATGGCGAAGATCTTGAGGAAACAAGCACCACTACTACCAATCAGCAGGACTCGGCTGTGGATTGCAATAATATCGATGATCATCCGAATTTTGATAATGTTGATCATTCCGATGTGCACGTAGATGATGATTGTGAGACCCCCATTTGAGGATCACCTTGGTAACCGCCCAGGTAGGTTACACACAGCAGGATGACACATGAGCTCCAAACCAGACAAGCATAGTAATAACATTAAACAAGTATCAGGCCAACATGGCCAATATTACATAGCCAAAGCACCGAAAATGGTGCTAAGTAGAGTTGCTAGGAAAATAACAAGTTTGTCAGAACCAGACTCGGTATTCAAGTACCGAACACACAACATAAAACACAAAGCAACGACAAAAAGCTTGACTTCCATCCGCAGCGAGGTTGGAGTGGCTCCTCCCACATCTGACTTGACTTGGTGCGCAATCCTTCTAGAACGTGGGCTCGTCCGGGGCACTTCCATCTTCTGCCGGGAACTCATAACTGAAGGAATTGGGATCCTCAAATCCCTCTTCTACAGTTGGAAGTAAATTGCAAGGGTGAGCACTTGGTGCTCAGCAACACTCATTCCGGGGATTATAGTAATTGTACTTATATGAGGGTGAAACATATGATTCAGGGGTTTTAGTTTCACATGGATAGAGATATATAGATTTCCAAGTTATTTGTTCAGTAAACAGTACTTTGTCATGAAAATAGTACTTTAAACATTAAACAGGTTTTCAATAAAAACATTAGATGTAGTGGTCTCCCATGAGTCACTACTTTGTTAACCACATTATGAAAACATTCCAAAACATTACTTGTGCTATAACCCATGGATAACATCCACTACGAAAAGACTCCTGAACCTGGGAGTACAGAGTATCTGATACTTCTTTTACGCTTTGCAAAGGTGTACCTCTTTTTAAATCCACTGATTCACTCGGCTTTCAAGTCGGATCAGCTCCATGTGACTTATACACATGTGACAAGGCCGAGATCACACAACGCTTTACAATCCAGTATTAACAGTTTCCCTGCCCGGTAAATAGACAATTAAGTCTCAAGTACCGTTGTGGGTCTTACCCACTGCCTTACTTCCTAGCCTCTCTGGTCTATGTTCCCTCAGGACACATAGCCTTGGTCTATGTCCACGCGAGACATACAACCATTTAAGATTACAGCCGCTCACGGCTTAATCAGGTCTAGGGCGCCTTCCTTCGTTTACGCCTTTTTCTCTCATCATTTTTCTGACTCACATCACTCATGGCCGAACCTTGGCCTTCCAGTTTCCACACGAGAAACCAGATCGTCAAACCATGCAGGGAACTGCTAATACCAAAAAGCTACTGAGTTGTGCCTGTCCCATACCAGGCAAGTGGTTGGTACGTTTACAATTCGTATAGAGACACAGCACAAGGTTCTTGTCCTTATGAACCAATAGTGAGGAACATTCACATTCCCTGGTGCGCACCGCACCCTCTCCATACAAACCAATCCTCACTACTGATCCCTTTTATCAGTTTTCTTGACAAAACGGTTTTAATTATAACTTCTCATGTATTTGACCATTTCAAGTTTAATGTGAATATTCAGTATATGAGTCCTAGGGTGACAAAAGCATATATATACAGGTTCAATAACAAAAGGGGTTTCATAATCCATTAGGTAATATCTATTCATGTCATTCAAACATACTTGTACTTCAAATAAGCATGCATAGTAAGAACAGTGAATATACTTCATATGAAAATATTGGGTGAGACATGATCAAAGGAATGAGGCTTGCCTTGCAATGTGGGGTCTAAGAATTCAGACGGATCTTCAAAGACTTCTTCCGCTCCTTCAGCTTCTGACTCTGCGGCAATCAGACAACACACAAACACATACCACATAAACATACTGAAAATAGTTTCTATAGAAAGTATTAAGTAAATAAGTCATGCATGCAGGGGAAAAGGTTAGGGCAAGGTCACAAGGGTTCTGGTCGAAGAAACGGCTAAAAAGGATTGAACGTCGAAGGGTCGACATTCAGTTCATGGCTTTGGCATAACTTCAAACTGATCTTAGGATGGTTTTCTGGAGAAGTGATAGTAGAGAAAGTTGTAGAACACAACTCCAGGAATCTAGGGGACAAGGTGGAATTTCAATTGCTCAACCAGAAGGGGTCAAACAAGGCTAATGCCAATGGCTGACATGCACTGACATAGTGCTGGACATGGCCAGAAACTAGGGCATAGCTTAACTTTTGAACCAGGGCTCCAATTGATGCACCACTTTGTCTGGGAGGTAGGCATTACTAACAGGAACAATATACTCAACAGGCACGAGGGCTGAAAGTGGCCGGAGGGCGGCCAAATCCGGCGATGAACTACGGTGGTCTGGACATGAACTGAGCTACTGGACAGTAATCTTGGCATAGGCATAACTCACAATCTAGGCAGATCCAGGTGTCGAGCTAGTGGACAATATTGCTCAGGGTACTGGAATCTATCTAAGGGACAAGGTTTCAGGAGCTAGATCGGCCGGGAAAGAATTCCGGCGACCGGCGCTGGAGAAGACGACACTGGAGCTTGGGTATTTTTGATACAGGGCGAAAGAGCTCAATTCCAAGCTTGGGGATGATCTCTAGGGCACAACAAAGCTACTGGGGAGGTTAATTTCATTGGGTATCGACCGGAGAAGCTTGGCACCGAAGTCCGGCGAACTGCCGAGGTTCCAATTTGGGATTTATTCGATTTGAGCTTAATTGGGGATTCTGGTTCTACAGGCTTGCTCTACTAAGCTTACTGATCAACTTCTTCTACAGGATTGAGGGTTAATTTGGGCTGAATTGAACGGCATTGGGGCAAATCGGGAATCCGGCGATCACCGGCGATGGGGATCGATCTGGTGCAATTGGCTGCTATGACACAGAGAGGGGAACGAGGGGAACTCACTGGTGAACCTGGATTGAAGAAAGGGGCTGTGGAAAGGGCTAGCACCGTGAGCTCACTCACTGGCTCGCCGGAGAAGAAAGCGAAAACGGCGAGAAACTGGAAATTTGGCTAAGTCCTGAGGTTGTGCTTCTTCACAGCGTTGAGGGGGTTTAAATAGGTACGGGGACGGGGCTTGCGAGGGAGAACGCGACAACGGTTGCTTGCGCCGGGGAGAAACTTGTCGGGCGCAGGCACAACGACGGCGACGGCGACGTGATCGCGCTTCAGGCGGTGCTGCAGCTTTGCCAGTTGCCTTGGGACTTCACCAGTGATGGCCCAGATGCGGAGGCGACAACGTAGCTCCGGCAATGACACGTAACGCCATGCAACTGCCACGGCAACGGGAGCGCGCGCGAAAACAAAGCTCGGGAGCGCGGCCGTTTATCCGCTGGGCAAGGCGACGCACTGCTGGCACGTGCGCACGGGGTGGCATAGCAACTCACGGGCACAGGCGACAGAAACGGTGGCCGGCGGCGAGCAAGCACGGCGAGAACACAGCGCGGCAACGGTGGCTCGTGCACTGGTCGTGGCAACGACCAGGGGCTGGTCGAAAGGACCTGAAAATAAATTTGGGCCGTTCTGCAATTTCTGAAACTTGTTCCAGGGGCTGTCTTGTGAAGAAAACTTGAATAGAACTTGGGCCGGTTTGCAAATTTGGAGATCTGAGGGTCCGATCTGAAATCTGATTTCGCAGCTAAGTTACAAAAGATTATTAGAACTTATCTGGCCAAGGTTTGGTAAGATCAGGCAAGATCTGAAGAGTTTCGACACAATTGGGGAAAACGGTTTAGGGTAAAATAGGGTAATTAGGGTTTTAAAAAAATGGCAAGGCTTGAAACTCAGCTTTAGGGTGAGATTTTGGAGATGGTCCCGAAGGGAAAAATGTTCTGAACAACATTTAGAAGGGAATGGCTGAAGCAGATTAGGGTTTGGGGTCCAGATGTGGATTTTGGCTATTTTAGGGTTTGGCAAAAACATGGGTGTTACAAATCTACCCACCTTAGAAACAATCTCATCCTCGAGATTAGGGCAGGTCGGAGAATAGGAAGGGAAATTCTCGTCGGAGATCTTCTTCTTTTTCCCAAGTTGACTCCTCCTCTGAGTGATTGTTCCACTGGACTCTGCAAAATCGGAGGGTTCTTGACTTCAGCACTTTCTCTCTGGTTTCCAGAATTCTAACAGGGTACTCTTGACAAGATAAGTCTGGTTGAATCTCATTCTCTGTAGGAGATATCTGTTCTGTTGGTTTTCTCAAGCATTTCTTCAGCTGAGATACATGAAACACGTCATGAATTCCAGTTAGTTCTAGTGGTAATTCCAACTTGTATGCCATTTCACCTCGCTTTTCCAGAATTCGATATGGTCCCACATATCTAGGTTTTAACTTTCCCTTCATCTGGAATCTTCGAACTCCTTTGTATGGCATAACCTTGAGATACACATAATCGCCCTCTTCAAAAGATAGCTCTCTTCTACGGTTATCTGCATAGCTTTTCTGTCTAGATTGAGCTGTTTTCAGTTTTTCTTGTATGATCCTGACGTGGGCTGTGGCTTCTTCTACCAGTTGGGGTCCTAGATGTTGCTTTTGACCAATTTCTGTCCAATACAGAGGCGTGCGGCATCTTCTTCCATATAGGGCTTCATATGGCGCCATTTGCAGGCTTGCTTGGAAACTGTTGTTGTAGGTGAATTCTGCATAAGGTAGAAATAACTCCCAAGAGTCTCCATAGTCCAAAACACAAGCCCTCAACATATCTTCCAAAATTTGGTTTACTCTTTCAGTCTGACCTCCAGTTTGAGGGTGGTAAGCGGTACTGAATTTTAACTTTGTGCCCAGGGCTTTCTGCAACTCTTGCCAAAATCTTGAAACGAACTGGGCTCCTCTATCGGAAACGATAGCCTTCGGCACTCCGTGCAGGACGACTATTCTGTTGAGATACAGCTCTGCTAAGTCCTTAGCTGTATATAGGGTCTTTACTGGGAGAAAATGCGCTACCTTTGTTAATCTATCTACTATGACCCATATAGAATCGAATCCTTTTTTCGTCCTTGGTAGTCCCACAATAAAATCCATTCCGATTTCATCCCACTTCCACTCTGGGATTTGTAGAGGTTGTAGCGGTCCCGCAGGCTTTTGATGTTCTGCTTTTACTCTTTGGCATGTGTCACAAGTTGCGACAAACTTGGCAATCTCTCTCTTCATTCCTTTCCACCAAAAATTTTTCTTCAAGTCCTTGTACATTTTGGTGCTGCCTGGGTGTATGGAGTATGGGGTTTGATGAGCCTCTTGCATGATCAGGCCTTTGATCTCATTGTCATTTGGAATGCAGATACGGTCATCGTACCATAGAATTCCCTGTTCATCTTCTCGAAGGTTGGTTGTATCTTTGCTCTTCATGTCCTCCTTCATCTCTTGAAGGTCTGGGTCAATCGCTTGAGCTTGTCTGATCTTATCCTTCAACTCACATTCCATCTTTAGTGTAGCGATGGTTCCTTGGTCCACTAATTCCAATTGTAACCTTTCGAAGTCTTTGATCAGTTGTGTCGGCACTTCTAGCTGGGTTATCTGGTTGCAATGAGACTTCCTGCTCAAAGCATCAGCTACTACATTGGCTTTTCCTGGGTGATAGTGGATCTCTAGATCATAATCTTTGATCAGTTCTAGCCATCTTCTTTGCCTCATATTCAATTCCTGTTGCGTGAAGATATACTTCAGGCTCTTATGATCCGTATAAATTTCGCACTTACTGCCTAGTAAGTAGTGTCTCCATATCTTCAGTGCATGTACGACCGCAGCTAACTCCAAATCATGTGTTGGATAATTTTCCTCATGAGGTCGTAGCTGTCTAGAAGCATAAGCTATCACTTTCCTTTCTTGCATTAATACGCATCCCAATCCTTGTTTGGAGGCGTCACAGTAGACTTGAAAATCCTTTTTGACGTCTGGCAGTATCAGGATTGGTGCAGTTGTCAGTCTTTTCTTCAGTTCCTCAAAACTTCTTTCGCACTCCTCGGTCCAATTAAAAGAGGCGTTCTTCTTCAGTAACTGGGTCAGCGGTTTGGTGATCTTCGAGAATCCTTCTACGAATCTTCGATAATATCCCGCTAATCCCAAGAAACTTCTAACTTCTGTTGCGGTTTCAGGCTGTTTCCACTCAGTAACAGCTTGTATCTTCAATGGGTCCATAAATATTCCTTCTCCTGAGATGATGTGTCCCAAGAAAGAAATCTTCCTCAACCAAAAAGCACATTTGCTAAACTTGGCATATAGCTGGTGGTCTGCCAGTTTCTGTAGCACTATCCTCAGGTGATGTGTGTGCTCCTCCTCTGTCTTAAAGTAGACAAGGATATCATCCACAAATACAATGATGTACTTGTCCAGGAATTCCATGAGGATCTTATTCATTAGATTCATGAATACCGCGGGTGCATTAGTTAATCCAAAGGGCATCACTGTAAACTCATGCAACCCATATTTGGTCACGAAGGCAGTTTTAGGAATGTCCTGCTCTCGGATCCTTAACTGGTGGTATCCCGATCTCAGGTCTATTCTTGAGAATACTTTAGCTTCTCTGAGCTGGTCAAAAAGGTCATCTATCCTTGGTAAGGGGTATTTGTTCTTAATGGTCATGTCGTTTAGCTTGCGGTAGTCTATGCAAAGTCGCATGCTACCATCCTTCTTAACAAAGAGCACTGGGGCTCCCCATGGTGATGAGCTTGATCTGATGAATCCTTTTTCTTCCAATTCAGCTATCTGCTTCTTCAGTTCCTCTTGCTCATGACCAGTCATCCGAAACAACTTCCTAGCATACGGAGCAGATCCGGGTTTCAGTTCGATAGTGAACTCTATATCCCTATTCGGTGGCAATCCGGGAAGTTCTTCTGGAAAGACTTCCGGGTACTCGTTGACAATCGGCACCTCTTCAAATTTCACTTCTTCAATGCAGTTCAATCTCTGCAGATGGTCGCAGATTGGAGTTCTGTCTGCATGGAATGTAATTTGCTTTCCACTGGCATTTGTCAGGGTGATTGTTTTCTTCTCACAATCCATCAATCCCTTATGCTTGGCCAGCCAATCCATTCCGAGAATGACATCCAATCCTTGAAGGTTTAGAACTAGCATGTCTGCCAGGAATTCTAGATTGCCGATACAAAAGGCAACATTTCTACAGATAGAATTAACAATCATCCTAGCACCAGGTGACTGAATGATGATAGGATGCTCTAAAGCAATCACAGGCAAGTTATTACTTAACAAGCAATCTTTTGCCATGAATGAATGAGTTGCACCGGGATCAAATAGAACAACTGAAATCTGAGAGGAGATTAAGAGTCTACCGATCACGACGTCAGTTGCCTCTCCTGCTTCTGTAGCAGTCACGAAGTTGAGTCTTCCTCCGGTGGTTGGTGTTCCTCTTCCTCTGCTGGTTTGGAATCTTCCTCCTCTGGCTTGTGGTGCTCCTCTAGCAATAGTTCGTGCAGGTGCAGGGAATTTGGTTGCCTGAGCTTTAGCAACACTGGGAGGTAAATGCCGAAATGGACAAGTCTCTCTGTGGTGTCCTCTTCTGCCACAATGGAAACATTCTGCATTCTTCAGTGTACAATCTCTATATAGGTGACTCCCTTTGCATCCGGGACATGTTAGAGTTGTTGGCGATGGAGTCCTCTGGGGTCTTGGAGGTGCAGGTGGTCTGAAAGCGGCTCTGGCATATGGTGCTGGTCTTCCTCGGCTAGAATTTCCTTGAAATGGATATGCTACACTTTTCCTCTTGCGGTCCTCTTCTACTATGCCTCTTTTCTCCTCCATTTTGAGCACTCGATTCACAAGGACTTGGAAGTCCGTGAATTCGTGCGTTGATAAGTGATACTGATATGAGTTTTGTAGGCCTTCGCAAAATCTGTCGATCTTTCGCTCTTCTGTCATGATGTCTTCAGGTGCATACCTGGCCAATTTGATGAATTCGTGTAAATATTGCTTCACCGTCCTTCCTCCTTGCCTTAGATTCAAGAATTCTCTGCGTTTGGCTTGAATAGCTCCTTTGGGGACATGGTATTTACGGAACTGTTCCTTGAATTCATTCCAGGTAATTGAATTCTGATTAGGGTGTACTGTCTTGTAATTCTCCCACCATGCTGCAGCCGATCCTGTGAGCTGATGGGGTCCATACAGCAACTTCTCTTCGTCATTACACTTGACAGTATCCAATTTCCTCTCAATTTCTCTTAACCAATCGTCTGCCACGATCGGGTCTTCAGTGCAGGAGAAAGTTGGAGGACGCGTCTTTTGAAAGTCTGTCAGTCTTGCTCCAATGTTCGAGCTTTCCTCGCGGCGGGTTGCGGAGTTTTGCATCAGCTGTTCCAGAATTTGACTCTGTACCTCTGCGGACCTCTGTCTGTTTTGCTCCATCCATATTAATATTTCCGTCAGATTTCCTCCTTGCGGTACTGAGGTCGATGAATTTGGCTGATCTGAGTCATCTCTAGTCCTTCTCGTTGATGTGTTTCTTGGGACTTCTTCTGAGCCTTGGATTCTACCTCTGGTGTTCACCATTCTGTTCTGACAAGATAATTGAGAAAAGACTACTAATTTAAGAGAGCACAGATTGAACACAAGCTGAAATGAAAGATCAACCCAAGAGATTGGATTGGAACATGCGATTGCTATTTTCAAAGGTTTTCCAAAGATACAAGGTTTTCACCTTTACAGCTTTAGAGTTACCAACAAACAATACAAACAAAGCAGCTACTACAACAAGAGCTAAAG
Organism: Pharus latifolius; assembly: GCA_019359835.1. Taxonomy (NCBI): domain Eukaryota; kingdom Viridiplantae; phylum Streptophyta; class Magnoliopsida; order Poales; family Poaceae; genus Pharus; species Pharus latifolius. The sequence goes on from CM033327.1 coordinate 23,633,207, forward strand.
ACTAACGGTTACAAGGGCTAGAGCAGAAGGGTCAAGCTGAAGAGAAAACTAGGATCTCCTGTCGGTCTTGGAAGAACTGCAAGGTTCCACTTCTTCAGGGTCTTCCTCTTCTTGATCTTCATCAGCATCCATAGGGTCCCATTGCATGTCATTGTCCTCTTCTTCCTCAGATGAATCGTTGGTGTCGCATGTAGCAATCTCTTTTCCTTTGCCTTCAGGAACTTCCTTCCCTTTCGCGAGAGTAGGATATTCTGGTGCAGGGGTGTTGATCACAATGCCACGCGAAGCAGGCGTGAAATAACCCAGGTAATCCCTAGGTCTTCCCCCACTCTTGCGGGCTGTGAGTCTTATCTTCAAGCGGTTCCTCTTGTTCACCGATCCTTCGTCTTCGACTTCTCGAGCTTTGCTAGGTTCAGCCAACTCCTGAATCTGTTTCTCTTTCTCTTGGAGTTCTGAGCGAACCTTTGCAAGCGCTCCTTCGAGATAGTGACGGTCATCCCGAGCATTTTCATGCTCACGCAACAACCGAGTGTAGCTTGATTCCAAGACTTGGACTACATCTCTGGTTTTGGTCAGGATGGCGTCTCTCTGGTTGGTGGAAGGATGAACAGTTCGACGATCCGATCCGGGAACTTGGTAGGGTACAAAACAGAAGGGAGAACCTATAAGAAAGTCATCGTACAGCTGGCGGATGGTACCTACAGCACGACGAGCAGCGTCTTGGATAGCATCTTCTTCTTCTTCTCTACGAGCTTCTTTTCTTGTTGATCCTCTCTCGATCTCTGGAATCTCGTACACAATCACCGAGGCACGAAAACCAAAAGGTCTACCATCTACTTCTTCTCGACGGACGTAGTATACGGGTCGCTGGTTGTCTCTTGCTCCCAGAAATTGCAACATCATCCAAAGCATCAATGCCCATGATCCCAACTCGTCTCCGTGAATTAGCTTCTTACCAGGGGCCATCTGCGATGATGAGACACGGAATACTTAAAAGTAGGAAAACGATTTTGAAAGTTTTCAAATAATACTCATTATGCTTTTCTTAAACCAATTAGGTTTTCACAATTAGATTTTTACCAAATAATCTAGCGATTCTCTACTTTAGGGACGCCCATTCTAGTAAGGGTCACGACCTACAGTCAAGCTTCATGCTCTGATACCATTCGCTGTGAGACCCCCATTTGAGGATCACCTTGGTAACCGCCCAGGTAGGTTACACACAGCAGGATGACACATGAGCTCCAAACCAGACAAGCATAGTAATAACATTAAACAAGTATCAGGCCAACATGGCCAATATTACATAGCCAAAGCAACGAAAATGGTGCTAAGTAGAGTTGCTAGGAAAATAACAAGTCTGTCAGAACCAGACTTGGTATTCAAGTACCGAACACACAACATAAAACACAAAGCAACGACAAAAAGCTTGACTTCCATCCGCAGCGAGGTTGGAGTGGCTCCTCCCACATCTGACTTGACTTGGTGCGCAATCCTTCTAGAACGTGGGCTCATCCGGGGCACTTCCATCTTCTGCCGGGAACTCATAACTGAAGGAATTGGGATCCTCAAATCCCTCTTCTACAGTTGGAAGTAAATTGCAAGGGTGAGCACTTGGTGCTCAGCAACACTCATTCCGGGGATTATAGTAATTGTACTTATATGAGGGTGAAACATATGATTCAGGGGTTTTAGTTTCACATGGATAGAGATATATAGATTTCCAAGTTATTTGTTCAGTAAACAGTACTTTGTCATGAAAATAGTACTTTAAACATTAAACAGGTTTTCAATAAAAACATTAGATGTAGTGGTCTCCCATGAGTCACTACTTTGTTAACCACATTATGAAAACATTCCAAAACATTACTTGTGCTATAACCCATGGATAACATCCACTACGAAAAGACTCCTGAACCTGGGAGTACAGAGTATCTGATACTTCTTTTACGCTTTGCAAAGGTGTACCTCTTTTTAAATCCACTGATTCACTCGGCTTTCAAGTCGGATCAGCTCCATGTGACTTATACACATGTGACAAGGCCGAGATCACACAACGCTTTACAATCCAGTATTAACAGTTTCCCTGCCCGGTAAATAGACAATTAAGTCTCAAGTACCGTTGTGGGTCTTACCCACTGCCTTACTTCCTAGCCTCTCTGGTCTATGTTCCCTCAGGACACATAGCCTTGGTCTATGTCCACGCGAGACATACAACCATTTAAGATTACAGCCGCTCACGGCTTAATCAGGTCTAGGGCGCCTTCCTTCGTTTACGCCTTTTTCTCTCATCATTTTTCTGACTCACATCACTCATGGCCGAACCTTGGCCTTCCAGTTTCCACACGAGAAACCAGATCGTCAAACCATGCAGGGAACTGCTAATACCAAAAAGCTACTGAGTTGTGCCTGTCCCATACCAGGCAAGTGGTTGGTACGTTTACAATTCGTATAGAGACACAGCACAAGGTTCTTGTCCTTATGAACCAATAGTGAGGAACATTCACATTCCCTGGTGCGCACCGCACCCTCTCCATACAAACCAATCCTCACTACTGATCCCTTTTATCAGTTTTCTTGACAAAACGGTTTTAATTATAACTTCTCATGTATTTGACCATTTCAAGTTTAATGTGAATATTCAGTATATGAGTCCTAGGGTGACAAAAGCATATATATACAGGTTCAATAACAAAAGGGGTTTCATAATCCATTAGGTAATATCTATTCATGTCATTCAAACATACTTGTACTTCAAATAAGCATGCATAGTAAGAACAGTGAATATACTTCATATGAAAATATTGGGTGAGACATGATCAAAGGAATGAGGCTTGCCTTGCAATGTGGGGTCTAAGAATTCAGACGGATCTTCAAAGACTTCTTCCGCTCCTTCAGCTTCTGACTCTGCGGCAATCAGACAACACACAAACACATACCACATAAACATACTGAAAATAGTTTCTATAGAAAGTATTAAGTAAATAAGTCATGCATGCAGGGGAAAAGGTTAGGGCAAGGTCACAAGGGTTCTGGTCGAAGAAACGGCTAAAAAGGATTGAACGTCGAAGGGTCGACATTCAGTTCATGGCTTTGGCATAACTTCAAACTGATCTTAGGATGGTTTTCTGGAGAAGTGATAGTAGAGAAAGTTGTAGAACACAACTCCAGGAATCTAGGGGACAAGGTGGAATTTCAATTGCTCAACCAGAAGGGGTCAAACAAGGCTAATGCCAGTGGCTGACATGCACTGACATAGTGCTGGACATGGCCAGAAACTAGGGCATAGCTTAACTTTTGAACCAGGGCTCCAATTGATGCACCACTTTGTCTGGGAGGTAGGCATTACTAACAGGAACAATATACTCAACAGGCACGAGGGCTGAAAGTGGCCGGAGGGCGGCCAAATCCGGCGATGAACTACGGTGGTCTGGACATGAACTGAGCTACTGGACAGTAATCTTGGCATAGGCATAACTCACAATCTAGGCAGATCCAGGTGTCGAGCTAGTGGACAATATTGCTCAGGGTACTGGAATCTATCTAAGGGACAAGGTTTCAGGAGCTAGATCGGCCGGGAAAGAATTCCGGCGACCGGCGCTGGAGAAGACGACACTGGAGCTTGGGTATTTTTGATACAGGGCGAAAGAGCTCAATTCCAAGCTTGGGGATGATCTCTAGGGCACAACAAAGCTACTGGGGAGGTTAATTTCATTGGGTATCGACCGGAGAAGCTTGGCGCCGAAGTCCGGCGAACTGCCGAGGTTCCAATTTGGGATTTCTTCGATTTGAGCTTAATTGGGGATTCTGGTTCTACAGGCTTGCTCTACTAAGCTTACTGATCAACTTCTTCTACAGGATTGAGGGTTAATTTGGGCTGAATTGAACGGCATTGGGGGAACAGGGCAAATCGGGAATCCGGCGATCACCGGCGATGGGGATCGATCTGGTGCAATTGGCTGCTATGACACAGAGAGGGGAACGAGGGGAACTCACTGGTGAACCTGGATTGAAGAAAGGGGCTATGGAAAGGGCTAGCACCGTGAGCTCACTCACTGGCTCACCGGAGAAGAAAGCGAAAACGGCGAGAAACTGGAAATTTGGCTAAGTCCTGAGGTTGTGCTTCTTCACAGCGTTGAGGGGGTTTAAATAGGTACGGGGACGGGGCTTGCGAGGGAGAACGCGACAACGGTTGCTTGCGCCGGGGAGAAACTTGTCGGGCGCAGGCGCAACGACGGCGACGGCGACGTGATCGCGCTTCAGGCGGTGCTGCAGCTTTGCCAGTTGCCTTGGGACTTCACCAGTGATGGCCCAGATGCGGAGGCGACAACGTAGCTCCGGCAATGACACGTAACGCCATGCAACTGCCACGGCAACGGGAGCGCGCGCGAAAACAAAGCTCGGGAGCGCGGCCGTTTATCCGCTGGGCAAGGCGACGCACTGCTGGCACGTGCGCACGGGGTGGCATAGCAACTCACGGGCACAGGCGACAGAAACGGTGGCCGGCGGCGAGCAAGCACGGCGAGAACACAGCGTGGCAACGGTGGCTCGTGCACTGGTCGTGGCAACGACCAGGGGCTGGTCGAAAGGACCTGAAAATAAATTTGGGCCGTTCTGCAATTTCTGAAACTTGTTCCAGGGGCTGTCTTGTGAAGAAAACTTGAATAGAACTTGGGCCGGTTTGCAAATTTGGAGATCTGAGGGTCCGATCTGAAATCTGATTTCGCAGCTAAGTTACAAAAGATTATTAGAACTTATCTGGCCAAGGTTTGGGAAGATCAGGCAAGATCTGAAGAGTTTCGACACAATTGGGGAAAACAGTTTAGGGTAAAATAGGGTAATTAGGGTTTTAAAAAAATGGCAAGGCTTGAAACTCAGCTTTAGGGTGAGATTTTGGAGATGGTCCCGAAGGGAAAAATGTTCTGAACAACATTTAGAAGGGAATGGCTGAAGCAGATTAGGGTTTGGGGTCCAGATGTGGATTTTGGCTATTTTAGGGTTTGGCAAAAACAGGAGTGTTACAATGATGACAATCTAGATGAGATATTACGTGATGTAGAGGAAGATTACAACGAAAACAACTTCTGTGAATTTGAGAAACTGATTGCTGACTCTGAGAAGCCTCCGTTCCATGGATATGCAAAATTTACAAAATTGTCTTATGTGCTGACATTATATAACTTGAACGCAAGCAATGGTTGGAGCGATAAGAGTTTCACGGCACTATTAGATCTTCTAGCGGACATGCTTCCAGAGGGAAATGAGTTGCCAAGATCTACTTACCAAGCCAAAAAACTGTTGTGTCCGTTGGGAATGGAAATCGAAAAAATATACGCATGCCCAAATGATTGTGTGTTGTACCGTAACGAGTACTCCAGTTTGCATGTTTGTCCAAGATGCGGCGCATCGAGGTATATGCGTAGGGACCGGATTGACAATGAACGTCATGAGGTAAAGAAAGGACCTCCGGTGAAAACTGTGTGGTATTTGCCTGTGATACCTAGATTGAAGCGGCTGTTTGCAAATCCGAAAGTCGCGAAGCAGTTGCGTTGGCATGCTGAAGCCCGGAAACAAGACGAAAAACTGAGACACCCAGCTGATTCTATTCAATGGAGAAACATCAACAAAACATTTGCTGAGTTCGGTGGTGAAGTTAGGAATATAAGGTTCGGGCTGAGTACAGATGGTATGAACCCACATGGTAATATGAGCAGTCGACATAGCACTTGGCTGGTTCTTTTATGCATCTACAATCTTCCTCTTTGGTTATGCATGAAGCGCAAGTACATCATGATGGCGTTACTAATCCCAGGACCCAGACAACTCGGAAATGATATTGACGTGTTTCTAGCGCCTTTAATCGAGGACTTACAGAAATTGTGGAGCGAGGGGGTGCAGGTGTGGGATGCATACAAGAAAGAGAATTTCATCTTGCGGGCCCTGATATTTTGCATCATAAATGATTTTCCGGCCTACAGCAATTTGTCGGGGTATAGTACGAAAGGAGCCAAGCCTTGCCCTATTTGCCTAGATGAAACTGAGAGCATGTGATTGCGAAACTGCCGGAAAACAGTGTACATGGGTCACCGCAGGTTTCTTCCGGTGCATCACACGTACCGTAAGAAGAGGAAATCATTTAACGGGAAGCCTGAGTAGGGATCAGCTCCAGTGTTTCTGACCAGTATGGAGATTTACTCGCGCGTGAAGGACATCTAAGCTGAGTTCGGTAAGTCTTCTAAACCTACTAGCTTGGAAAGAATATGAGGTACTCAGGAAACTTTTTGTTTATGTTTAATTAGTTTTTGGAAACAATAGCTAACATGTCTTCGCATATGCAATTATCTCAGTGCCATCAGCAGCCGCAATCGTGGGAATGAGGGTTTTATGTGCTACGCTATATGTACGACCTAGTGCAGACAAACTTTGCCCAATTCCCCCAGGTAAGCATCGATAGCTAACTCAAATTTGAAAATTGGGTGTCACGTTGAAAATTAGGAAGTTAGTTACTCAGTATTCATACATGCTTGCAGATTGCCATGTCCAAAGACCAATACAAAAATGCAAAGATTAGAGATCTCCAACAAATCTGGGCTCAATATGTTATGGAGGAAATTGCGCCCAACCAACCGCCATGACAAGCTTTTTGCTCACTTGTTGTCAATTTTCTCTTTTTCGTGTACTTTGTGCATAGACTGTTTATATATATGTGAATAAATGTCCATATTGGATTGAAATTTGTATTTGTCCATATATATGTGAATAAATGTGAATAACTGTCTAATGTGTCAATCTATTCAATGTATATGTGAATTTACCCTTCTTTGCATCTGTACTGTATTGTGTATCCAATCTATACTGTATTCATCTGTACTGTATATGTGAATGTACTGTATTGTGAATGTAATGAATGTACTGTATATGTAAATGTACTGTATTGTGAATGTAAAGAATGTAATGTATATGTGAATGTACTGTATTGCATCTATACTATATTTCTATCGATAAATTCATTCACAACCGAGAGAGTACTATCATTTTTCTATCGGTAAATTCATCCACAACCGAGAGAGTACTATACTTTCTTCTATCGGTACACTCGTAATTTACCGTTAGAAGAGTGTAACTTTTCCTGCCAGTAAACTCATACACAACCGAGAGAGTACTATCGTTTTTTCTATCGGTAAACTCATTTCCAACCGAGAGAGTACTAAGGTTTTTTCTATCGGTACACTCGTAATTAACCATTAGAAGAGTGTGAATTTTCCTGCCGGTAAACTTATACACAACCGAGAGAGTACTATCCTTTTTTCTATCGGTAAACTCTTTCACAACCGATAGAGTACTAAGGTTTCTTCTATCCGTATACTAGTAATTAACCGTTAGAAAAGTGTGACTTTTCCTGCCGGTAAACTCATTCACAACCAAAAGAGTACTATCCTTTTTCTATTGGTAAACTCTTTCACAACCGTCAAACTAGAACGGGTTTTCTACAGGTTGTCGCCTAAAATGCCGTTAGAATAGTGTAGTTCTTCTATCGGTTATTTACCGATAGAAAATGACGTGTCTTGTTCTATCGTGTCTATCTCTAACGGTACAAAAACCGATAGTAGAAGGGTGTTTTTTACTGATAGAAGAAAGCTTTTCTGTACTAGTGGTTCGCAGTACAATGAGGAAATTAGTGTCTATAAATATTATCTTGCAATCATCATGCATGAATACTCGTTTAATTTTTTGGAGCATGAGTACACTAATGATTTCATTACATCATTATGCCCCACATTTTCTTTGAAGTGTCGCAATGTCACTAGGAGAAATATAATGGATATTTTTAAGGAAGAGAAGAAGTTGTTTGATTTTTTATCCTCTCTTAAATGTCATTTGAGCTAAACAATGGATGTTTGGACCTCCAATCAAAATAAGGGCTATTTGTGTGTTACTTGTCATTTTATTGATGATGATTGGAAAATTCAGAAGCGGATTATATACTTTATACATTTGGAAGGGAGGCACTCAGGAGCAAATACTTCAACCCTTGAAGAGCATGATTCCCTTATTTGTCATGGCAGGTTTTTTCATGTTCGATGTGTAGCTCACATTGTTAATCTCATTGCAAGGGATGGTTTGAAAATGGTTGGAAAAGCTGTCAATAACATTCGCTCCACAATTACTATTATTAAGAGTTCTCCTTTACAATTTGAGTTTTTCAAAAGCCAGTTTCTGAGTTAGATTTAGACTCAACAAAGGGTCTCTCTCAAGATGTAGCTACTAGGTGTAATTCCACCTATTTGATGCTAGCAAATGCGTTGTATTATAAGAAAGCTTTCCAATGGCTTGCTTTGCTAAATCAAGAAAAATATGGACATTGCGCTCCTTCTACAAATGAGTGAGGAAAAGCAGAATTGTTGTGTAAGTGCTTGAAGAACTTTTTCAATGTCACTAAAATTTTATCAGGCTCTTCCTATCCAACTTCAATTTTGTTCTTCATAGAGTTTTGTGAAAGTCACATCCTACTTATTGAGTGCACTAGTATAGAAACACAGTCTACTAACCCCTATCTTCTAACAGTTATTAGCAATTTGGAAGAAAACCGTTAGAAAATGTACTTCACAGTCGCAAAAGACATATGGGAGGTATTTTTACTATCGGTTTCTATGAAATTTACCTTTAGAAGAAGCTACGCGGGATTTTCTAACAGCAAAGAATAAATATACCGTTAGACGAGGAACACAATTACTATCGGTAGCATTTTGAATACCGTTAGAAAAAGCAAAATGATTTACTGTAGCAGTGATGAACAAATTTACCGTTAGAAGAGGTGCAGAAGTATTGACGGTAGTTTGTTGGGTACCGTTAGAACCGTTCGACATCTACAAATAGTTTTATTCTATCGGTACTGCTTATTCATACCATTAGAAGAGATCCAAAATTACTAACGGTAGGATGTTGTGTGCTGTTAGAACCGTTTGACTTCTACAAATAGTTTTATTCTATCGGTATTGCATCTTTATACCGTTAGAAGAGATCAAAATTACTAATGGTAGGTTGTTGTGTACCATTAGAACTGTTCTACTACTACAAATACCCGGGTATGTCTCTTCCATTCGAACAGTTCCTCGGGCGCTCGTAGCCCTAACCAGTATGCTCCATGGACGGCCGGCGCACCTCCACCAGCGACTGCCGCACCTCCACACCTCCATCGATGGCCACTTGTTTCTCAGGTGAATCATGTCCAAGATGGATCTTAGCCTCAACACTTTTGACTAGATTTCGGCATGGCAAGCAAGGCAAGTAAAATTCGGCAATATTTTTAGATTATTCTAATCCTATGATGGTAATTATCCTGTAATTTTTGTATCCTTCATTTTGATGTGTCTTCTTTTCAATATGATTATGTACGGTGTTCTGTTCCTGTTTTTTTACTAAAACAACTAAATAATATCATTACGGGACAGATAATGATCAATTGTTTGAAATTCGATCAAATGAAGAAAATTATCAGGATTTGCAAGACAAACACTAGCTAACACAGTGAAATGCCAATAAGAGTATAAATGTAATATCTTCATCTCTCAGTAGGTTGCTCCATGCCAACTTGGACCTAGTAACAATTGAATTGAAAGAATATGAGATTTAAATTTAAATTGAAAGATATTTGTAATTGAAATTGAAATTGAAAGATCATGAAATTGAAATTGAAATTGAAATTGAAATTAAAGTTGAAATTGAGAGATCTTGAAATTTAAATTGAAATATATATGCAGTTTACATGTATCATAAGATACACAAATATCTCATGAAATTGAAAGATCATTAACATCAAGATGTTTACAACTATCATGAGATACACAAATATCTTTATCTCTCTGTAGGTTGTTCAATGCCAATAACATAGTCAAATGCCAAATAGCTTTCTCAATGATCAAGTGCATGTAAAAAGTTCATTAAATAATTAATGTACATTGGCAAGATAATTTCTTCTGATGAAATAGAGTAGAAATGTAATATCTTGATCTCCAGTTGCAAGTTGATGTTACTATGACGAAGCACAACCTAACCTTCAGTTGGTAGTCCTCCTCAAATAGGTAGCCATTTAGTTAACAGTAAACAATCTTAATTTTCTCTAGAATGCTTATTTATGATCTGTGCAGTTTCTTGGACGATGCTCATGAGGGGCAACGTATTTCATGGTTCTTCGTCGCAGTACGCTGCCTACGTTGGCTTGTTGGCGAAAGAAAGGGTGAAGATCACCGTCGAAAGTTGGAAGGACGTGAAGGGCGAGATCTTCGTTGGCTCGGTCGAGAAGATCCTCAAGCCCGACGTGTTCCTCAAATCAGGACCTATAGAAAGCATCTTACATTTGTATCGGTGATTTCCATCGGGCTCACACTCAACTCAACTCAACTCAGTAATATAAGTGGTTTCCTCTTCCATTTTCTTGAAGGAGATGGTTTGCCTCCATTCCTTCAAGAAAATGGAAGAGGAAACCACTTATATTACTGAGTTGAGTTGATCGACTCTGAGTCCGAGGAAATCACCAATACAAATATAACTCGACGTCAGTTCCAGCTCCTCGAGCGTGTTTGAATGGAACTCCTATGGTTAAGTCAAATGTGGTTCGGACATTTGCTGTTTCGGATGAATGTATTTGTGATGTATCTGGTCTAATTTGTAGTTAGTAGTTACATTACTGCAACTTGCAAAGGTTCACTTTTACGTTAAATGTATGGGCCACTGGGTCCTCGTGACGATATGTTGTTTCAGACGTGACTTTTCTAATATACATCGAATGTGTGAGCTGTTGTAGTTGTATATTGTTGTATATTTGTATATTTGTAATGCTATTTGGGACATGAACTTGAATGTGATGGAATGTACCAAGTGGTAGTTTGAAAAGCCTTTTTTGCCTCTTAGTTAATCTACAAATTAGCATATCTTGAAAGATTTCTTTATCTTCTAGTTAAGATCTATTTGGTGTTACATTGTGTTTACATATGATTATTTGATTGTTAAGACAAATTAATATGTGCACTGGTGTGTATGTTTGTACTTAAATTGCTCTGTAATGCATGAAACAACTTGCTGTTGTTTAAGCAATGTATTTGCACCTGTTCTAACGGTAAGTCCACATTTTTACCGTTAGAAGAAACATCTGTATTTGCAAATGTGCTTTAGACATGTACTTAAATTTGTGAACTGGTGTGCATGTGTGTACTTAGATTGCTGTGTCACGAACGAACCAGCTTGCTTTTGTTTCAACCATGTACCAGCACCTGTTCTAACGGTAAATACACATATTTACCATTAGAACAAACACCTGTATTTGCATATGTGCTGCAGGCATGCACTTGACTGTGTGAAGTGGTGTGCATGTGTGTTCTTAGATTGCTGTGTCATGCATGAACCAGCTTGCTTTTGTTCCAGCCATGTACCAGTACCTGTTCTAACGGTAAATACACATATTTACTGTTAGAACAAAGACCTGTAATTGCATATGTGGTGCAGGCATGCATTTTACTGTGTGAACTGGTATGCATGTGTGTAGTTAGATTGTTGTGTCCTGCATGGACCAGCTTGCTTTTGTTCCAGCCATGGACCTATACCTGTTCTAATGGTAAATACACATATTTACCGTTAGAACAAAGACATGCATTTGCGTATGTATCTATTCTAACGGTATATATGTGTATTTGAAAGGTCCATCTCCACGTGGCATGAGTTTTGATTTGCGCTGTTCCAAAAATCGATCCTTCCGCAAGTGTAGCCAGACAAGATCACCTAGTGAAAACACCAGCTTCCTCCTCTTCTTGTTTGCCCTGGTCGCATATTGCTGGGTCATCTTCTCAATTTGTTCCTTTGTCTTTGCATGGAGGTTCTTCACGTATTCAGCACACTTAGACGCATCCATGTTTATTCGTTCTGGCATAGGCAAAGACAACAAATCAATAGGAGCAAGTGGTTTAAAGCCATAAACAATTTCAAAAGGACACAAATTAGTGGTCGAATATAGCCCCCTATTATACGCAAACTCCACGTGCGGCAAACATTCTTCCCATTCTTTTAAGTTCTTTTTGAGCACTGTCCTCAGCATGGTCGACAATGTACCGTTGACGACCTCAGTCTGTCCATCAGTTTGAGGATGGCAAGTAGTTGAAAATAAGAGTTGCGTACCTAGCTTACCCCATAGTGTTTTCCAAAAGTAGCTCAAGACTTTGGCGTCTCGATCTGAAACAATAGTGCGTGGCATGCCATGCAAGCGAACAATTTCTCAAAAAATATGTTAGCAATATTTGAAGCATCATCGCTAGTATGACATGGAGTAAAGTGCGCCATTTTAGAAAACCAATGAACGATCACAAACACTGAGTCTCTTCCTCTCTTAGTCCTAGGCAATCCTAAAATAAAATCCTTGCTAATGTCTTCCCAAGGAGCACTAGGTATAGGTAAAGGAGTATACAAACCATGAGGTTGGAGTTTTGACTTAGCTTTGTGACATGTGACGCAACTACCTATCAAGCGTTCAACATCTCTTTGCATCCTGGGCCAGTAAAAGTGGTCAGTCAGCATGTTGTAGGTTTTCTTTTTGCCAAAGTGACCCATCAACCCACCTGAATGCGCTTCCTACAACAACAAAAGACAAACAGAAGACTCGGCCACACACAATTTGTTAGCTCGAAACAAATATCCATCATGCACATAATATTTCTCCCAACCTTTTCCCTCGCCACACTTAGAATATGGATCAAGAAAATCACGATCAGTGGCATATGAGTCCTTTAAGCTCTCAATACCAGGTACTTGAACATCAAGTTGAGAAAGCACAACATAATGCCTAGACAGTGCATCAGCTACGACATTATCTTTACCCTGCTTATATTTGACAATATATGGAAAGGTTTCAATGAATTCAACCCATTTAGCATGTCTACGATTCAACTTATTCTGACTTTTTAAATGTTTTAATGATTCATGATCAGAGTGTATGACAAATTCTTTCAGCCAAAGATAATGTTGCCAAGTTTCAAGTACACAAACTAAAGCATATAATTCTTTATCATAAATAGAATAATTCAATGTAGGTCCACTTAGCTTTTCACTAAAATATGCTATTGGCTTACCTTCTTGCATCAACACACCGCCAATTCCGATACCACTAGCATCACATTCAATCTCAAATGTCTTACCGAAATCAGGTAGTGCTAGTAATGGCGCCTCAGTTAGCCTCTTTTTCAATGTTTGGAAGGCATGTTCTTGTGCTTCACCCACTTGAAAGGAACTTCCTTCTTTGTCAACTCATTGATCGAGGCAGCAATGGAACTGAAATCTTTCACGAACCTATGATAGAAACCTGCAAGTCCATGAAAGCTCCGAACTTGGCTCACATTAATAGGAGTTGGCCAGTCCTTGATTGCTTGCACCTTCAATTCATCAATGGCCACGCCCTGTCTAGAAACAACAAAGCCAAGAAACACTACTCGATCGGTGCAAAAAAGTTCATGATTTGATGGTAACCACTACGCAAGTCAATCTTAGAAAAGATAGTTGAACCACTTAACTCATCTAGCATATCATCTAACCTAGGAATAGGATGACGATATCGAATGGTAATATTGTTAATAGCTCTACAATCTACGCACATTCTCCAAGACCCATCTTTCTTGGGTACCAAGATAATAGGTACAGCACAAGGACTAAGACTTTCATGTACATACCAGAAGAGGAACAACCACCCGCATCAGCTCGGATCCTGGGGCTATGCGGGGAAGGAGGAGCAGTGGAGGAAGGAAGACGAGCAAATTTCTGTCGTCAATTCCCTTGAGTTGCCGCTCTCCGAGATCTGGGATGCAAGGTGCAAGCGATGGTGGAGGGGGAGAGGGTCCGTGTCGTCCACGGGGTCTGTGGAGTTCGCAAACCCTAGGGACGCCGAGGTTGTGAAGCGAATGGTAAGTTGGCTAACCTCATAAACTGTGTGCGGACAAGTGTATATATGTATTGGTCTCAAAAGGTAGCTTTAAATGTAACAGATATCTTTTGGGAAGGAGGCAATGGAGGGATTGTTTACCCTGTAGAGGGAGAACGACATCCTCACCCGGGCTCTAGGAAATAAGGAGCATCCTGGGCGGACACGGACCATGGGAGCCATTGTGCCGTGGAAGGCCGGTTTCGCATATCTGCTTCCACCGAGGAAGAAGGCCCGCACCTGGAAGGAGAAGGAAGCGGACCTCTCCGAGAAGATATGGGCCGAGGTACGGGCGGAGATACAAGCTGAGGTGCAGTCTGAGGTCGCACAAATGAGGGAAGAGTTTGCACAACTGAAACAAGCTTTGCTGGCCAAGTGCAGATGCAGACCAGGGCGACGGTACCCCTCGGGGTCGGATGAGCAGTTGCTCTTCGAAGGTCCTCGGGAATCCAGTGGATCTACTTGAGGTATTGCAAGCCTTCAACTGTGCACTTAAGTTGATGCCACTCCTATTCTATTAGAGTTGTCTCGCTAACCTGTTTTAATTGTTAGAAATTTGTAGAAGCCGGAGAGCTGTAGCCTACTGACTCACCAAGGCGACCGACAGGCAGTGGTTGCACACGGGTTCGTATATCCATCTGGGGAGGATGTCCGGATCCACTATGTACCTCTGTGGTTGGGATTCGCACAGGTACAGGTGGACATGGCCATGCCGGGCTACAATGATTCTCCGTTGCCAGTCCCAACGGAGGAAATGCAGATACTTGCTGAGGCAGTGGGCTCCTACGTATAGTGGCCCAAGAAGTGTGTTCTAATACAGTAGGTAAATCCTACACATTTTAGATTACATCCTACTCAGTACACCCAACTTGCAATATCTAACATACGTGTTTATTAATTGAAGTGGCCTGCCGGCATACTACAAGGGAATGCGCCCCCAACTCGAGGCATGAGGGATCTCGTGCGGACCTGAACACAGTAAAGACGGCCTCGACCCCAGCCAACGCATCCACGCCTTCACCTCGGAAGAAATCCGCCATCACCTCGTCCTTGCCTTCGAAGGTATGCGCTCAGTCCCCGGCAAAAGGCAAGGGCAAAGGGCAAAAGGGACAGCTGGAGAGGTTCAGGAACGGGTTCCCACTCGTGTCAGAAGCAGCTTTGCGCAAATTGGATCAATCAACCAGAGACTCCACGTATGGTACCTACACCGAGCTCGGCGCAACCTGAACTTCTTAGTTCCCTACAGGCCCGGGTAGTTCCACCGTGAGCCCGGGAGTATATCCGTGGCACACGAGGATCTGTTCGACCTCTACAACTGGCGGGAGCTCGATATATCCATCATACGGTCTAGAGTCCTGTGAGTTTGCTGATCCTATATATTGCTGTTTTCTAACTCTGTATTGCTGTAGTTCATTTCAAATGTAGTAACTTTCTATGCAATACTAATGTTGCCCTTTGCATGCAGGTGCATGTATAGGCTAGCATCGGAGGCTGTGTGTGTGACAAGGTGGGTTTCCTCGACCTAGAGAAAATAAACCTCACGATGCTAGAGCACGAAGCCGCGCGAGCTGAGCACTACATATCCAAGGCGCTGATGGTGCAGCTGGACAGGGAGTTCATTCTGGTGTCGTAGCACCAAACGTTAGTGCATTTCGTACTAATTTAACTCAATCTTGTATGTTACACCTGAGATATCTTTTGAGCTAGCGGTCCTCTTTTACGTACAATGTAGGGGCCACTGGATCCTCATCGTGATCTGTCCATCGAGGAATGAGGTGTACTACCTCGATTCGATGCGCGACATATTATCGAACGAATATGTGGTCAAGGGAAATATGGAGGCGTAAGTAACATGTTTGATTTAAATTTTGGCCGCACTAGCTAATGATAATACATTTACCAGCAATGCTAACTGAAATGCAGGACTTTTGAGAAATATGTGTCTGCTGGAGGGAGGCATGCCGCACCGCGGGGCTCCCTAATAGCTTGGAAAGTATATGAGGTACTCACGAGACTTTTTGTTTATGCTTAATTAATTTATGGAAACAATAGCTAACTTGTAACACCCTGGTTTTGGGGGGGTGAAAAGTTTTTTTTCCTGCATGCATGTATCCCTGTAGCAGTAGCCAGATCAGCTGAACCCTAATCTCTCCCAAACCCTAAAAATCTCCAAATCTATTCTCTAGATCCAAATCAAGATCTGACCATTCAGATTTAACCCACTAGTTATTTTGAAGATAAAAGTCTTCAGGAACCAAGTTGAATTCTAACCCTAACTCCCAGTATCTAGAGTCCCTTTCTGTTTTCGAAAACAGGAAATTCAGATTTACCCTAAGTACCCCAGTTTCCAGATAATTGAGTTATCATGATCTAACCCTATCCAGACTCATGTATCTTTTGGAATATGTTCCTAGGTATACCCTCAACTTACTCCAAAAAGTTGGGAACCAGATTGTTTCATCTAAACACTTTTCGCAGTTTAGTCCAAATTTTACTGCGAATAAGTCCTTTTCTGTTTACCTGGAAGCCTGAAAAGGTTAAAATTCACAAATCAACTCCAACCTCAGAATTTCTTCAGGGAACACCTCCCAAATGCTATTTGATACATATTTCCCTTCTGTTTAAACTTCAAAATCTCTCCCCAATCACCAGAATTCAAGATCGACAAAATCCAGATCTATTTTACCCTAATTTTACCCTATTTTTGAAAATGGGTGAAATCCCTCAAACCTTATCAAATTTTCTCCAGATTTGAGCTAAATGAGTATTAATAGAAATATTATACTCATCCATTCAATCAAATTCCAGATTAAACCTCTCTAAGACCAGAATTACAAATTAGTCCATCTTTCAACCGAAATCATTACAATTTAGCCCCTGGTTCGACCAGCACCTCAGTTCTCGACCGGAACCAGTGCAACCGACCAGCTGCTACTTCGACCAGTGCTGGGACTTCGACCACGACCTGGTTACAGCCCACGATCACAGCCCCAGCTTGCATGCGACCACGTGCACAACTGCAGCTCCCATCGACCTCGACCTCGCCACTGCTGTGCTGTGTTTGCCTCGGCCTCAAGCACGCACTGCTGCTTCAAGCTTCGATCACTTCACCTGCTGCCACGTGTGTGCTCGGCGTTGGCTACTGTGGATCTTCCCCGGCGCAACTCACAGCCATTGTTTTCTCCCGTTTGCACGCCACCAGCAACGGTCGACGCAGGAGCTTTGCGCCACGTGGAGAACTCGCCGCGGCCAGCCATCAACTTGCCTTCACATCACCTGTAAAGCCTTCACGGCCGCTGAACCAAGTCACCTCGACGCCAGCTCGCCGTGAAGTCGCAATCCTGTCATTTCTTGCCAGCTTCAACTCCCCGTGCACATCTAGCCGTTGCAACACCTCCAGCCTTACCTATTTATACCCCCTGGGACTTAGCCAGCTTCACCACACAGCAAAAAAACAGAAAAACCAGCAGCAACACTGTGCCTTCTTCTTCCCCGGTGAGCAGCAAAGAGGGAGCACGGTGCCAAGCTTCACCGCTACTTCATTCCTCGATCCAACACCCCCAGTGAGCTTCTCTCATCTCCCTCATGCTTCTCGAGCTTGGAATTTAGTCTAAATACCCTCAGTCGCCGGCAATTTCAGTTTTACTCCAGTAGCTCCGGCGAGCAATTAACTTTATTCCAGAACGAATTGATCTTCGAGCCAGTAGTGAAATATGCTTAGAATAGCTCACTTAAGACCCCTGAGCTACTGGTTTGAACAAATTCGTTGTAAATCAAAAACCCCCAATTTCCAGCCATGAACATGAACTTGTACTTACTGATTTAGCTTCTCTGTTGGGCAATCTGTTAATCTAACTTCACCAATGCATTTCTAGTACCCTGAGGACCATACTCAAGCAAGGAATTGAGTTCAATCACTTTAAATCAGAAAATGCCCAAATCAGATTTGAGTTCATCTTTTCTCCAGCCAGCATCTTCCAAATCCAGCCGATCTAGCCCTAACCACTTTGCCATTTAGATGTTTTGGACCGTTTTGAGCAACTTTGTCTTCTATCACGACTTCTAATTCGGCCTAGATTGTGAGATATAGCCATGCCCGAGTTGGCTGTACTGTTTATGTTGCATGTGCTCCAGGCCAGTCAACTTCCTTGCCAGTTTTCATCACTTTCCGGCCACCTCCTGCCCTAGATCCTGTTGAGACATTTGTTCCTGTTACAAATGCCTAACTACCAGACAAAGTGGTGCATCATTTGGAGCCCTAGATCAAAAGTTATGGCAAACCCTAATTTCTGGCCATGTCAACTCTATGTCAAACTATGCCAGTCAGTGGCATTAGCCCTGTTCACCCACCTCTGGTCATGAAAAACAGAAAATACTTTGTCAAATAGTTGCCTCACTACCTTGTGCATCATATGCTTGAATAAAAACCCATTTTGGCTACTAGAAACTGTTCAAACCATGTCAATGCCATCCTTGGGCATTGTCAGCCTATGTCAGCCAATGGCATTGGGCCATTTTGACCCCATCTGGGTATGCAAACTGAACATAACTTTGTCCCTTAGACTCCTGATGTTGTGATCTACATTTTATTCTACTGTCACAACTTGAGTTGAGCCCTCTATCATCCATCGACCCTATGTCGATGCCTTGAACCAAATGTCGACCTAAAGGCGTTCGCTGTTTTTGAGCGAACCAGCAGCAGCCTTGATATCATTCTGATATTTTGGAACATTTGGAACCTTGTAAACCCTTGTCAACTAATCTTAACCTTGGTTTCCATAGTTTAACCCAAATCGCTTCCAAATCTTGTATCGCCTAAGTGTTTCTCCTTGCATTATCGCATATAGTGGAATAGTAAGAGTAGGATTGATTGTAATGCCTGTTTGCTTGTTTGATCCTTGTTCAGAGCAAGAGTCCGAGTTCGAAGACTTCGTCGCAGACCCGACCTCAACTGCTGTTTCTTACGACGCGGAAGGCAAATCATACTTTGATCATATTGAAACCCATATTTTATGAATTGCTATGCTATTTCATGAGTAGATATCTCATTAATATTGTATGAGAAAGATTGAGAATAGTTGAATTATGAATTGGCAGCATCAGGCTGATGCCTGTGAAATGTGAATTGATCAAATAATGAGCCATGAACTAATATATTATGTATATAAATCTATATTCATGAAATAAAACCCCTAGCCGTGACCAGTATTTTGGTATGGAATGGTGGTAGCACTGGAGGCGCTTGGCTGCACTGGTTGTGCGGGCACTAAAGGTGCATGGATTGTGGTATGATCTGGTCACTGGCATATAAGGACCTAGAACCTTGTGTTGTGCGTCTAGTGGCATGATTAACGTGCTGACCGCAAGCCTGGTATGGGACAGGCCTGAACAAGTAGTATGTGGATCACACATGAAACCCCTATATGACAAACTCACGATTAACACGGGGTGCGCTCCAACACATATCACAGGATGTGATCATGCACGCTGACCCTGAGGGGAAGACGCCAATTAGTGGGGGTTGTGAAACCCTGCCACAACTGTGGTTTGCGTGAAGAAAACCACGGGGTCTGGGGTGAATTGTGTGTGAAACATGGCAAAAGTTCTTGTTATTTCCACCTTGCCGCTCACAGTATGAAGTGAGTTAGGGGTCAAATCCTTGTGATAGGAAGGGCATGAAAGTGGATATATCTTGCGGGTAAATTGGTACCCCTCTGCAGAGTTAAAAATGTATTCGAATACTTCGTGCTCCCGAGTTTTAGGAGTATGCCGCGGTGGATTAAATCCACGGGGTGTGACACAAGTATTGTTTTATAAATTAAAATTTGTTAAGTCAAGATTACCCAATGACATGTGTTGTCATGATAAGGGGTGCTGCCGTGGGCTGTCATGTGTTGACGTGTCGCGGTAGTACCATAATTTAGTGATCATATGATATCTAAGAGGCATGTGGATTGTGCCCTAAGTATATGAAATGCTGCCATGAGCATGAGATTTGAAAAGCTTGGAAGAAAAATATTTATGGAAAAACCTTCTCACCTCTTTCCCTCAATAGCATAGGATCATGACATCTCTACTATACGTATCTCTACTCTTACCTATGACTTGCTGAGTACGTAAGTGCTCACCCTTGCAACTTATCAACAATAGATGGAGTGCTACAATACCAAGACGAAGGCTTGGAAGATTTCGTGGATCCAGAAGGAAGAGAGCCAGTTCTGCCAGAACCCTGAAGTGTGCTGTTCTGCTGTCAACTTCTTACGACTGTGGGGGTTTCGCCTAGCTTCCGCCGAGTAGTTGTCTTTGTTTTAATTAGACCATTTGTGCCGTGAAGGCATTGTATTACTCTTGTTGTATCAGGCCAGCAGGCCATACTGTTTATCAATGATATTTTGTAAGTTACTCTGCTGCAATGAACTCCTGTGCTTGACTTATCCTGGGAAGTCAGTGGTATGTATGTATGAGGCCGGCTGCAACGAGCTAGGTCTCCACGGGAGTAGTCGTGGTACCCTGTGCGGGGCACGACAAAGAAAAGTGGTATCAGAGCAGCATGAGAACTTGACTGTAGGACGACACCTTTAGGAATTGGCTCGCCAGGAAGGCGTAGGTTATTTAAAAATCTATTTTCTAAAAACACTATTTTTGAAAACAGGAGCCTTGTAGCTTCTAAGAGTTTTGGATTTCAAAAGTCTTACTTGGCTTTTCTCAAAATTCGGCAAGATGTCGAGAGAGCGTTCTGCTTTTATAGAGTGCCTCAGGAGTTGGGCTACGTTGCTACGGCATATAGCCTAGTTCTTTTGGTAGAACCCTGGTTGAGTAGTTAGTCGACCGTCGTGGAGGATTAGCCGGGAAAAGGGTAGTATAGATTGAGCAGGTGGATGCTCTTGCTAGCTTTTGTGCTCTGCCGTTGCTTTCGCAATGGTTAACTTGTTTACTATGGCTAGAAGCCTAAGTGTTTTGTGCATTAAATAGTTGCATTAATTTCCGCATTAGTGCCCTAGTTCTCTCTCTTAGTTAGTTAGACCTATCTGCTCTTCCTTCAGAAGAATCAGTATGGTGTACACGAAGAGAAGATCGCAAGGTAGTCAAGAGGACAGGGAGCAAGCTTCGCCCAGGGAAGACCCTACAAGGGGAGGACCTTCATCTCAACAGAGACCCCAGGAATCAAACCTTTCTCAGGAAGATCAGCCAACCCTCCAAGAAATTCTTCTCTCCATGGAAAAGAGCAGACAGGAGGCACAAGCTGCCCACACCCAGTTGTTGGCTCAGATCATTCAAAAGATACCAGGAGGGACATCTGAAGGAACTGCTGTTGGAACCCGACTATCAGATTTTCAGAAGACCCGACCACCAACATTTGCTAGTGCAACTGATCCCATCGTCGCCGATGATTGGCTCAGGGACATCGAGAGGAAGTTGGATACAGTTCGTTGTAACGACCGAGAGAAAGTTCTATTCGGATCACACCAACTTACAGGAGCAGCAGCCGCATGGTGGATAAACTATCAAGAGGCTCACCCTGACAAGGATAACATATCCTGGACGGAATTTAAAGAACAATTCCGGAAATTTCATGTACCCATCGGTGTCATAGCCGCCAAACGCCGAGAGTTCCGAAACTTGGTACAAGGGAGCCAGACCGTTACAGAATATCTGCACCGATTCAGCCATCTAGCTCGCTATGCGCCGGAGACATCGACACGGAGGTCAAAAAGATTGAGCGCTTCACCGAAGGACTTCAGCTCTATCTGCAGTACCAGATTGCCTCCCACGAATTTTCAGAGTTCCAAACCTTAGTCAATCGGGTATTGAAGGTGGAAGAAAAGAGGAGCATAGGAGAAGAAAGTCGAAAAAGAAAGATGCTACAGCAAGCACGGCCGCCCGCCAACCCAACCAGGGGAAGAGTCCCAACATTCCCCAATTTCCGACCAGTCTACCAAGCACCAAGATCACCAGCAACACCGTCATGTCCAAGCTGCAAAGGAACTCACTACCAAAGGGACTGCCCTCATGCTAGAACTCAGTGTTTTCACTGTGGGCAGTATGGACACCGCAAAGATAGCTGTCCTTGGATTCAGCTCCCAACGTCAATAGCAAGATCGCAAGCTGGAACACCGACGATGACATCCAGAACCACAACTTCACCACCATTGCAGAGCCCCAGAGGAAGTTCGCCCAACAAAGGAGGGACCATAGCAGGCCGAGAACGAGGAAGAGGAAGAGGACAGATGGGAAGCCGAGGAGGCCGATTAAACTTCACCTCTCTTCAAGAAGCAAACGACGCCACCAACATTCTCCTAGGTAGATTCTTGATCCAGTCTACATCTGCTTTAATACTGTTGATCCTGGAGTTACAAATTCATTCGTATCAGAGGAATACATATGGTACCTCTAAAGTACTCTATGGTTACACAGACCCCAGGAGCTAAGCTGCCTGTATATTCAGCTTGCCATCATATATAACCTTCAGAGTAGAAGGGGAAGAGTTTATGGCTAGCCTATTAGTCCTAGAACTGCAAGGCCTAGATATTATATTGGGAATGGATTGGATATCCCAACATAAAAGTCTAGTGGATTGTGAGAGGAAAACTCTGAGCCTTGTTAGTAACCAAGGAAAGAAAGTCTTGTTCCATCTGGACAAGTCGTCAGTCAAGAAACCACAAGGGTCTATTCAAGCACTTTAGAAGATATGCTTGGATCAATTGCCATAGTACAGGAATACTCGGATGTATTCCCAAAAAGAACTCCCAGAGATGCCACCTGATAGGGAGATAAAGTTTACCATTGAGCTTAAACCAGGAGTGGCACCTATAGCTAAGAGACCATATAGGATGCCGGTAGCAGACTTAGAAGAGTTGAAAAGTCAGCTAGAGGAGCCAAAGAGTAAAGGATTTACTGACCTAGTGCTTTACCTTGGGGAGCCCCAATGCTGTTGAAGAAAGATGGAACTCTAAGAATGTGTGTGGATTACCAAGCGCTGAATGAGGTGACCATTAAGGACAAGAATCCACTGCCAAGGAATGATGAACTATTCGACCAACTTCGAGGAGCCAGAATATCCTCCAAGATAGCCCAAAAGCCCGGCTATCACCAACTGGAAATCACGAAGAAGGACATAACCAAGGCTGTTTTCACTACAAGATACGGGCTGTACGAGTTTACTGCAACCTTCATGAACATCTTGAACAGCACATTCATGGATCATCTCGATAAGTTGTCATTGTGCTCATAGACGACACCCTCAGAAGTCCAGAGGAACATAAGCGGCACTTGCACAAAGACTTTAGAAGACCAAGAGAGTGCAAGTTCTATGCCAAATCCGCCAAGTGCGAGGAAAGTTTCCAGAAACTTAAGGAAAAGTTAACAACCACACCAGTCCTCACATTGCCAGATAGTAAGGATGACTTCGAAGTGTTTTGTGATGCTTTGAAGACTAAGCATAGGCTGTGTGTTGATACAAAAAGGCGAAGTGGTAGCTTATGCTTCACGACAGCTAAAGCTGCATAAGGAAAACTACCCTATTCATAACTTGGAGTTAGCAGCGGTAGTACATGCCTTGAGGATATGGCGACATTACTTGCTTGGGAATAAGTGTGAAATCTACACGGATCGTAAGAATCGCAAGTATATTTTCACCCAGGCAGAACTCAACATGCACCAACATCGTTGGCTAGAGCTAATCAAGGACTATGACCTCAGCATTCTCTACCACCCAAGAAGAGCCAATGTGGTAGCAGACGCTTTGAGGAGAAAGGCCTACACTTTACAAGAAGTTGTGTTGAATAACCCACACTTACAGCAAGAATTGCAAGGACTAGAGGTAGAAGTGGTACCGTCAGGAAGGTCAGCCACTCTCACAGTAAAATCCTGACTCAAGAGACAAATAGAGAGTGCTCAAAAGGAAGATAAAGAGATCTGCAAGATCAAGAGCCGAATCAGGTTAGGTAAAGCTCGGGATTTTTCTAAGGACGAACATGGAATTGTATGGTAACAAGGAAGGATCTGTGTACCTCAAAGCGCAGACCTCAAGGAGTTGATTCTGCGTGAAGCTCATAAAACACCATACTCAATACACCCTGGTAACATCAAGATGTATCAGGACTTGAAAACTCGATTTTGGTAGGTCGATATGAAGAAAGAAATTGCGGCATACATTATAAGAGGTGACACGTGCCATAGGATCAAGGCCGACCCTCAGAACATAGTCTCAGATCGTGGAAGTCAGTTTACATCAAAGTTTTGGGACCAACTTCATAAAACCTTGGGAACCCAGTTGCAGATCAGCACTGCATATCATCCACAGACGGGGAAACAAACTGAGAGAGTCAATCAGATCCTGGAAGAATTGCTAAGAGCTTGCATTTTGAATAATGGGACTTCATGGGAAAAATGCTTACCATTTGCAGAATTTACCTATGACCACAGTTATCAGGCTAGCACCATTTGAAGCTTTATATGGACATAAGTGCAGAACCCCATTACATTGGGATGAGTCAGGAAGAAGGAACGTAATCGGACCGTTCAAGATACTCAAGAGAAAGAGGAGAAGGGTCCTATAAACTGGAACTACCATCAGAACTTGGAGGAGTACATGATGTATTCCATGTCTCTTAACCTTGGAAATGCCTAGAGGAACCTGCGGATCAGGTAGAAACTCTTGGTATTTCATTGCAGAAGAACTTCACCTACCTTGAGCAACCACTCCGAATTGTAGCCAGAGATGAGCGTCAACTTCAAAGAAAGAAGATCAAGCTGTGCAAAGTTCAATGGAAAAAGAGGAAGATTTGCTTCAGACCTATCCCCATCTTTTCTCTTCTCTAGGTAAATCTCGGGGCGAGATTTCTTTAAGGAGGGTAGGCTTGTAACACCCTGGTTTTGGGGGGGTGAAAAGTTTTTTTTCCTGCATGCATGTATCCCTGTAGCAGTAGCCAGATCAGCTGAACCCTAATCTCTCCCAAACCCTAAAAATCTCCAAATCTATTCTCTAGATCCAAATCAAGATCTGACCATTCAGATTTAACCCACTAGTTATTTTGAAGATAAAAGTCTTCAGGAACCAAGTTGAATTCTAACCCTAACTCCCAGTATCTAGAGTCCCTTTCTGTTTTCGAAAACAGGAAATTCAGATTTACCCTAAGTACCCCAGTTTCCAGATAATTGAGTTATCATGATCTAACCCTATCCAGACTCATGTATCTTTTGGAATATGTTCCTAGGTATACCCTCAACTTACTCCAAAAAGTTGGGAACCAGATTGTTTCATCTAAACACTTTTCGCAGTTTAGTCCAAATTTTACTGCGAATAAGTCCTTTTCTGTTTACCTGGAAGCCTGAAAAGGCTAAAATTCACAAATCAACTCCAACCTCAGAATTTCTTCAGGGAACACCTCCCAAATGCTATTTGATACATATTTCCCTTCTGTTTAAACTTCAAAATCTCTCCCCAATCACCAGAATTCAAGATCGACAAAATCCAGATCTATTTTACCCTAATTTTACCCTATTTTTGAAAATGGGTGAAATCCCTCAAACCTTATCAAATTTTCTCCAGATTTGAGCTAAATGAGTATTAATAGAAATATTATACTCATCCATTCAATCAAATTCCAGATTAAACCTCTCTAAGACCAGAATTACAAATTAGTCCATCTTTCAACCGAAATCATTACAATTTAGCCCCTGGTTCGACCAGCACCTCAGTTCTCGACCGGAACCAGTGCAACCGACCAGCTGCTACTTCGACCAGTGCTGGGACTTCGACCACGACCTGGTTACAGCCCACGATCACAGCCCCAGCTTGCATGCGACCACGTGCACAACTGCAGCTCCCATCGACCTCGACCTCGCCACTGCTGTGCTGTGTTTGCCTCGGCCTCAAGCACGCACTGCTGCTTCAAGCTTCGATCACTTCACCTGCTGCCACGTGTGTGCTCGGCGTTGGCTACTGTGGATCTTCCCCGGCGCAACTCACAGCCATTGTTTTCTCCCGTTTGCACGCCACCAGCAACGGTCGACGCAGGAGCTTTGCGCCACGTGGAGAACTCGCCGCGGCCAGCCATCAACTTGCCTTCACATCACCTGTAAAGCCTTCACGGCCGCTGAACCAAGTCACCTCGACGCCAGCTCGCCGTGAAGTCGCAATCCTGTCATTTCTTGCCAGCTTCAACTCCCCGTGCACATCTAGCCGTTGCAACACCTCCAGCCTTACCTATTTATACCCCCTGGGACTTAGCCAGCTTCACCACACAGCAAAAAAACAGAAAAACCAGCAGCAACACTGTGCCTTCTTCTTCCCCGGTGAGCAGCAAAGAGGGAGCACGGTGCCAAGCTTCACCGCTACTTCATTCCTCGATCCAACACCCCCAGTGAGCTTCTCTCATCTCCCTCATGCTTCTCGAGCTTGGAATTTAGTCTAAATACCCTCAGTCGCCGGCAATTTCAGTTTTACTCCAGTAGCTCCGGCGAGCAATTAACTTTATTCCAGAACGAATTGATCTTCGAGCCAGTAGTGAAATATGCTTAGAATAGCTCACTTAAGACCCCTGAGCTACTGGTTTGAACAAATTCGTTGTAAATCAAAAACCCCCAATTTCCAGCCATGAACATGAACTTGTACTTACTGATTTAGCTTCTCTGTTGGGCAATCTGTTAATCTAACTTCACCAATGCATTTCTAGTACCCTGAGGACCATACTCAAGCAAGGAATTGAGTTCAATCACTTTAAATCAGAAAATGCCCAAATCAGATTTGAGTTCATCTTTTCTCCAGCCAGCATCTTCCAAATCCAGCCGATCTAGCCCTAACCACTTTGCCATTTAGATGTTTTGGACCGTTTTGAGCAACTTTGTCTTCTATCACGACTTCTAATTCGGCCTAGATTGTGAGATATAGCCATGCCCGAGTTGGCTGTACTGTTTATGTTGCATGTGCTCCAGGCCAGTCAACTTCCTTGCCAGTTTTCATCACTTTCCGGCCACCTCCTGCCCTAGATCCTGTTGAGACATTTGTTCCTGTTACAAATGCCTAACTACCAGACAAAGTGGTGCATCATTTGGAGCCCTAGATCAAAAGTTATGGCAAACCCTAATTTCTGGCCATGTCAACTCTATGTCAAACTATGCCAGTCAGTGGCATTAGCCCTGTTCACCCACCTCTGGTCATGAAAAACAGAAAATACTTTGTCAAATAGTTGCCTCACTACCTTGTGCATCATATGCTTGAATAAAAACCCATTTTGGCTACTAGAAACTGTTCAAACCATGTCAATGCCATCCTTGGGCATTGTCAGCCTATGTCAGCCAATGGCATTGGGCCATTTTGACCCCATCTGGGTATGCAAACTGAACATAACTTTGTCCCTTAGACTCCTGATGTTGTGATCTACATTTTATTCTACTGTCACAACTTGAGTTGAGCCCTCTATCATCCATCGACCCTATGTCGATGCCTTGAACCAAATGTCGACCTAAAGGCGTTCGCTGTTTTTGAGCGAACCAGCAGCAGCCTTGATATCATTCTGATATTTTGGAACATTTGGAACCTTGTAAACCCTTGTCAACTAATCTTAACCTTGGTTTCCATAGTTTAACCCAAATCGCTTCCAAATCTTGTATCGCCTAAGTGTTTCTCCTTGCATTATCGCATATAGTGGAATAGTAAGAGTAGGATTGATTGTAATGCCTGTTTGCTTGTTTGATCCTTGTTCAGAGCAAGAGTCCGAGTTCGAAGACTTCGTCGCAGACCCGACCTCAACTGCTGTTTCTTACGACGCGGAAGGCAAGTCATACTTTGATCATATTGAAACCCATATTTTATGAATTGCTATGCTATTTCATGAGTAGATATCTCATTAATATTGCATGAGAAAGATTGAGAATAGTTGAATTATGAATTGGCAGCATCAGGCTGATGCCTGTGAAATGTGAATTGATCAAATAATGAGCCATGAACTAATATATTATGTATATAAATCTATATTCATGAAATAAAACCCCTAGCCGTGACCAGTATTTTGGTATGGAATGGTGGTAGCACTGGAGGCGCTTGGCTGCACTGGTTGTGCGGGCACTAAAGGTGCATGGATTGTGGTATGATCTGGTCACTGGCATATAAGGACCTAGAACCTTGTGTTGTGCGTCTAGTGGCATGATTAACGTGCTGACCGCAAGCCTGGTATGGGACAGGCCTGAACAAGTAGTATGTGGATCACACATGAAACCCCTATATGACAAACTCACGATTAACACGGGGTGCGCTCCAACACATATCACAGGATGTGATCATGCACGCTGACCCTGAGGGGAAGACGCCAATTAGTGGGGGTTGTGAAACCCTGCCACAACTGTGGTTTGCGTGAAGAAAACCACGGGGTCTGGGGTGAATTGTGTGTGAAACATGGCAAAAGTTCTTGTTATTTCCACCTTGCCGCTCACAGTATGAAGTGAGTTAGGGGTCAAATCCTTGTGATAGGAAGGGCATGAAAGTGGATATATCTTGCGGGTAAATTGGTACCCCTCTGCAGAGTTAAAAATGTATTCGAATACTTCGTGCTCCCGAGTTTTAGGAGTATGCCGCGGTGGATTAAATCCACGGGGTGTGACACAAGTATTGTTTTATAAATTAAAATTTGTTAAGTCAAGATTACCCAATGACATGTGTTGTCATGATAAGGGGTGCTGCCGTGGGCTGTCATGTGTTGACGTGTCGCGGTAGTACCATAATTTAGTGATCATATGATATCTAAGAGGCATGTGGATTGTGCCCTAAGTATATGAAATGCTGCCATGAGCATGAGATTTGAAAAGCTTGGAAGAAAAATATTTATGGAAAAACCTTCTCACCTCTTTCCCTCAATAGCATAGGATCATGACATCTCTACTATACGTATCTCTACTCTTACCTATGACTTGCTGAGTACGTAAGTGCTCACCCTTGCAACTTATCAACAATAGATGGAGTGCTACAATACCAAGACGAAGGCTTGGAAGATTTCGTGGATCCAGAAGGAAGAGAGCCAGTTCTGCCAGAACCCTGAAGTGTGCTGTTCTGCTGTCAACTTCTTACGACTGTGGGGGTTTCGCCTAGCTTCCGCCGAGTAGTTGTCTTTGTTTTAATTAGACCATTTGTGCCGTGAAGGCATTGTATTACTCTTGTTGTATCAGGCCAGCAGGCCATACTGTTTATCAATGATATTTTGTAAGTTACTCTGCTGCAATGAACTCCTGTGCTTGACTTATCCTGGGAAGTCAGTGGTATGTATGTATGAGGCCGGCTGCAACGAGCTAGGTCTCCACGGGAGTAGTCGTGGTACCCTGTGCGGGGCACGACATAACTTTTCTTAGCATATGCAATTATCTCAGTGCCATCAGCAGCCGCAATCTTGGGAATGCGGGTTTTATGTGCTGCGCTAGATGTACGACCTAGTGCGGCAAAATTTGCCCAATTCCCCCAGGTAAGCATCGATAGCTAACTCAAATTTGAAAATTGGATGTCACGTTCAAAATTAGAAAGTTAGTTACTCAGTATTCACACATGCTTGCAGATCGCCATATCCAAAGACCAATACGACAATGCAAAGATTAGAGATCTCCGAAAAATTTGGGCTCAATATGTTATGGAGGAAGTTGCGCCCAACCAACCTCCATGACAAGATTTTCGCTCACTTCTTGTCAATTTTCTCTTTTTTGTGTACTCTATGCATAGATTGTTTATATATAATCTTATTGGTTAGTATTTGTTTATATATACTCTGTGCATAGATTTGTCCATATTGGATTGTAATTTGTATTGGTTTGTATATATGTGAATAAATTGTATATGTGAATGTACCCTTCTTTGCATCAGTACTGTATTGCGTATCCAATCTGTACTGTATTGCATCTGTACTGTATATGTGAATGTACTGTATTGTGAATGTACTCTTCTAATGGCTAAATAGCAAATAGAATTACAAAACAACAACATTTTTTCTATAGGTAAACTCATTCACAACCGTGAGAATACTATCTTTTGTTCTATCGGTACACTCTTACTTAACCGTGAGAAGAGTGTAACTTTTCCTGCTGGTAAACTCATACACAACCGTGAGAGTACTATCCTTTTTTCTCACAGTACACTCTCATTCAACCGTTAGAAGAGTGTAAGTATTTCTATCAGTAAACTCATTCACAACCATGAGAATACTATCTTTTGTTCTATTGGTACACTCTTACTTAACCATCAGAAGAGTGTAACTTTTCCTGCCGGTAAACTCATACACAACCGTGAGAGTACTATCCTTTTTTCTCACGGTACACTCTCATTTAACCGTTAGAAGAGTGTAAGTATTTCTATCAGTAAACTCATTCACAATAGTCAGACTAGAAAGGTTTTTCTACCAGTTGTCGCCGAAAATGCCGTTAGAACAGTGTACTTCTTCTAACAGTTATTTACCGTTAGAAAATGACTTGTCTTGTTCTATCGTGTCTATCTCTAATGGTACAAAAATCGATAGTAGAAGTGTGTTTTTTACCAATAGAAGAAAGCTCTTCTGTACTAGTGATTAGATGGACCATAACATCAAAAAAAGATGGAGGGAAATACATCTCAAGCTGACAAAGAGTTGTAGTCACATTGCATTGCAAATCTAGTCCATCCAGATCAATTACCTACAATGACACAGTTGCAACAAATATTTAGATCAAAAAATCCGGAAAGTTCCATGAATGGAGCTAATTAACTTACTAGGAATACACACTTACCTTTCCAGATATTGTGTTGAAAAAATAACATAGTTTTGTAATTGTCTCTCCGACTTTGACTAGGAGAATGCCTCTAATAGCAATGGGAAGCATTTGTGACATCAGCACATGACAATCATGGGACTTCATACCAACCAGTTTCAAGTCCTTCATGGACACAAGTTTTTTCAAGTTCGCAGAATACCCGCATAGAACTTTGACACCATACGGGCACTGACAGAGCTCTATCTTTTCCCTTTTTGACAAAGTATAGCAGGCCGGGGGGAGGTATGTATGCTTTCCTTTCTCCAACGATGCAAGCTCAGTTCTTATGCCCATTTCGAGCATGTCACGACGAACTTTGATGCCATCTTTCGTCTTTCCCGGAATATTCAACAACAAACCAATCAAATTGTCACAAACATTTTTCTCTACATGCATGACATCAATGCAATGTCGAACTTGTAAGTGCTCCCAGCATGGCAGATCCCAAAGAATTGATCTCTTCTTCCAAATATTTTTTTCCTGGAGGTTTAGAACATTTACCGAACTCAACTTTGATGTCCTTCACGTGCAAATAAATCTCCTTACCAGTCACAAACACTAGCACTGATCCTTTCTCAGGCTTCCCATTAAATGACTTCCTCTTCTTACGGTAGACGTGATGCATCGGAAGAAATCTGCGGTGACCCATGTACACTGTTTTTCTGTAGTTTGGTAACCACATGCTTTCAGTTTCATCCAGGAAAATAGGACAAGCCTTGCCTCCTTTCGTACTATACCCTGACAAATTTTTGTAGGCCGGTAAATCATTTATGGTGCAAAATATCATGGCCCGCAATATGAAATTCTCTCACTTATATGCATCCCACACCTGCACCCCTTCGCTCCACAATTTATGTAAGTCATTTATTAATGGTGATAGAAACATGTCAATATCATTCCTGGGTTGTCTGGATCCTGAGATTAGTAACGACATCATGATGTACTTGCGCTTGATACATAACCAAGGAGGAAGATTGTAGATGCATAAAAGAACCGGCCAAGTACTATGCCGATTGCTCGTATTTCCGTGTGGATTCATATCATTTGTACTCAGGGCAAACCTTATATTCCTCACTTCGCCGCCAAACTCACCAAATGTTCTGTTAATGTTTCTCCATTGAATAGAATTAGTTGGATGTCTTAATTTTCCGTCTTGTTTCCGACCTTCAACATGCCAACACAAATACTTCGCATGTTTCGGATTTGCAAACAGCCGTTTCAATCTAGAAATCACAGGCAAATACCACACAGTTTTGGCCAGAGGCCCATTCTTTACCTCATCACATCCACTGCGATAAATTTGGTCTCCACGCTTATACCACGATGCACCGCATCTAGGACAAACATGCAAATCCTCATACTCGTTACAGTACAGAACACAATCATTTGGGCATGCATGTATTCTTTCGATTTCCATTCCTAACGGACACAACAGTTTTTTGGCCTAGTAAACTGATCTTGGCAACTCATTTCCCTCTGGAAGCATGTCCACTAAAAGATCTAATAGCGTCATGAAACTCTTATCGCTCCAACCACTGCTTGCCTTCAAGTTATATAATCGCAACACAAAAGACAACTTTGTAAATTTTGCACATCCAGGGAACAAAGCCTTCTCAGAATCAACAATCAATTTCTCAAATTTACCAAAATCATTTTCGCTGTAATCTTCTTCTACATCACGTAACATTTCATCTAAATTGTCGTCATCGACATGCACATCCGAATGAACATTATCAACATTCTGATGATCATCATTACTGCAATCCACTTCCAGGTCCTGTTGAGTGGTAACGGTGCTCGTTTCCTCAAGATCTTCGCCATGCCATATCCAATGGGTATAGCGTGCGTTAAAACCATGACGAATCAAATGACTCTTAATCTGATCAAAGTTGCCGAACCTCTTTAAGTTCATACAATCTATACAAGGACAATGCATATCTTTCTCTCCCTTCTTCGCCTTTTCTTGCTCAGCAAATTTAATAAACCCATTCCACCCTCCAAATACTCAAGAGTAGTACGTTTTATTCCATACATCCAATATTCTCGGTCCATCTACAATTATTTCACAAAATTGACAAATTGAAATAACTAATTGGAAGTATGAAACATGGTCAATATATAGGCTATATGCATACAACTACTTACAATTGATGTATGAAACCCTAACTTCATGCATTAATTGGAAGAGCCAGCCAGCTAGCTTATTAACTTCAGCCATAAATCATTCAATTCTTAGCTTAACTTCAACAAGCTATAGCTAGCTAGCTAACCTCCTAGCTTGGAGCTACATCTAGTTTAATGACTTGGAAGTAGAGAGAGAGGGAGAGTGTGAGAGAGTGATCGAGAGAGAGAGAGAGAGGTGATGAGAAGATGACATTACTGAGGGGGATCGAATTATCAACGTTCCAGCTAGCTTTTCCAGATCACTCTAGTCTGGAGGGTGGATGCACGTACGGTAGAACCAATCGAGGATGCAGAGCAAGGGTGGAGATATATAAGTTGTGCAATTTCACTATCGGTTCAAAAATACAACCGTTAGTGAACTTTCCTCTCTTCTAAAGGTCCCCACTGTCATAACCATTAGTATATATGACGTTTGAATAAAACAAACTGTTAGTACAGTTTTCTCTCTTCTATCGGTTCGCACAGTACTAACCGATAGTAAAAATGACGTAATTTCACTATCTGTTATAAAAGACAAACCGTTAGTACAATTTTGTCTCTTTTAACGGTTCATACAGTATTAACCGATAGTAAAAATGACGTGCTATTCACTAACGGTTTCCTAGAGCATAACCGTTAGTACAAAATCTCTTCTCCACATCGGTCCTCGTACACTAACGATTTTCTCCCAGATTGCATATAACCGTTAGAAGATAGGGTCAGAGGACTGCATTTCTGTAGTAATGATATCTCAATTTTAGTCCACAGCATGAGGTCTAACATGTACAGTACCCTTATATTGTAAGAACATAATTCTTTCCTTCAAATTTGCTTGCCAAAATCCCATTGCAGCCTCTTGCTTCTTCAACAGGACTAAAACATCATTTTCCAATGCCCTGCCCACTTCAAAAATTAAGCTTTGGAAAATATTTACTTGTTCTAACGGTATTTTCTTCTCATACAATTAGAACAAGTTGGCAACTCTGACGGAATTTTCTCAAACTATCGTGAGAAAAGTGCACATACATGGTCTGACGGTATTATTGGGTTGTATCATTAGAAGAAAATAATTAGTTTGACGGTATTTCTTGTTTGTACCGTTAGAAAAGGCCCTCACTACTTTATTAAACTTCGCAAGAGAGTTTCCCTCCAGTCGAACCGTTCTAACTTATAGCACTGTGTCTCTTCGAGCGCAAAAACCCCAACCCTCACCGGCGACCACTTCCTCACTGCCGCACCATGATTGCCGCCTGGATTACGGTTCACCACTGCTGCCGGTCCTTATTTTCCTCGTTCGCCGGTCGCCGCTGCATTCTACACCGCCTCTCCATCACCACAACTGATCGCCGTAAAATACCCTATTTCATCGTTCTTTTTCCAGCATCTTCATATTTGATCTTTGTGTTTTTTACACTATGGTTCGCTATTTTTCTCCGCTCATGTTTTGGAATTAAACTAGGGTTCCCTATTGTGTAGGAGTTAGTAATTTCCGTAGGCATTGTTGATTTAAACTAGGGTTGACATAATATGTTCCAGTTCTATAATGAATCTATTTTGAGATTTCAAATTATCTATATTGTTGTATGTGTGATCAATTGTATTCAATTGTCATATAATGTACTTTATATGTTGGAGGTGTTCTTACACATCTTATATCAGTATCTCATGTATTTGCCAATAGAAAAAATTGTTATATTCTATCAGTAGCTCATGTGTTTATCGATAGAAAAAATTGCTAAACACTTCAACAATTTTTGCATGCTTTTTAGTACTATTTTCTTCTGACATGCCTTTTAGCAACCTTAATTAGGCTCCAATCCTCAACTGAGTTATCGAACTCCAAGAAGAATTAATTGCCATATGTTGCCTGCTTCCTATGAAAATGTATAGATGAAAATACTCAGAAATATGTTCTAACGGTAGTCCATGTTTGTACCGTTAGAAGAAATCTTATCTTCTATCGGTAGTTGATGTGTTTACTGATAGAACAAATATTTAAAATAGGTCCTTTCGCTTTGTAATACTATTTGGTTTCTGTTTCCATTAAATTTTTGATGGTTTGTTGATGGTTCTGTAGGGAATGACATGTCGTCGTCTTCATCGGATGATAGTAGTGGTTCGACTAGGGCCAACGTAACTGAAGATGCTGGTTCATCCCAGTGTAAGAGGGTGGGGCGAGGCGCGACGACGTTGGGCCATTTGGCCAAACGCACCGACCTTTCTTGTGAGTTCGACCAATTTGGGAGGCCGATCGAAAAGAATGCTGGGAAGTACACGGCCTACGTTGGGCTGTTGGCGAAAGAAGGGGTGAAGATCACCGTCCAGAGCTGGAAGGACGTGACGGCGGACGAGAGGGATAGGTTGTGGGTGGAAGTGAGGTAAAATTAACTAAAATCGCTGAACTCTTTCGTAATCACGTTCTCTTGGCTTATCCTAAAGTTTAACTAACTCGTGCTTGTATGCATGCATTGTTTGAAAGCAGGCTAAGTGGAACATCCCTGACGATAAACCTAGGATGGCTTGCTTGAAGGACAAGAGCAGAACATGGAGAACCTTTAAGAGCTAGATTGTCAGTATCTTCCTCACTACAGGGAAATCTCTGTACGAGAAGTACCCCTTCATATCGGAGGAGGAATCAGAGGAATTCACCAAGCAGAAGGGGACCGACGAGTTCAAGGCCCTTAGCGAGAAGAATAAGGTGGTCCAGAAGAGGAACGACCACCCGCATCAACTCGGATCCCAGGGCTATGCGGGGAAGGAGAAGCAGTGGAGGAAGGAAGACGAGCAAAATTCTGTCGTTGACTCCCCTGAGTTGCCGCTCTCCGAGATCTGGTATGTGAGGTGCAAGTGGTGGTGGAGGGGGAGAGGGTCCATGTCGTCCACGGGGTTTGTGGAGTTCCCAAACCCTAGGGGCGCTAAGGTTGTGAAGCAAATGGTAAGTTAGCTAACCTCGTAAACTGTGTGCGCACAAGTGTATATATGTATTTGTCTAACAAGGTAGCTTTAAATGTAACAAATCTCTTTTGAGAAGGAGGCAATGGAGGGATTGTTTACCCCGCAGAGGGAGAATGACATTCTCACCCGGGCTCTAGGAAATAAGGAGCATCCTAGGTGGACACGGACCGTGGGAGTCATTGTGTCGTGGAAGACCAGTTTCACAGATCCGGCTCCATCGAGGAAGAAGGCCCGCTCCTGGAAGGAGAAGGAAGCGGAGCTCTCTGAGAAGATACGGGCTGAGGTGCGAGCGGAGATACGGGCTGAGGTGCAGGTTGAGGTCGAGTCCTCATTCGCACATATGAGGGAAGAGTTGCACAGCTTGAACAAGCATTGCTGGCCAAGAATGCAGATGCAGATACCTAGGGCGACGGTACCCTGCGGGGTCGGAT
This sequence comes from Pharus latifolius, assembly GCA_019359835.1. Taxonomy (NCBI): domain Eukaryota; kingdom Viridiplantae; phylum Streptophyta; class Magnoliopsida; order Poales; family Poaceae; genus Pharus; species Pharus latifolius. The sequence goes on from CM033327.1 coordinate 23,669,477, forward strand.
GAGCAGTTGCTCTTCGAAGGTCCTCGCGGATCAAGTGGATCTACTTGAGGTATTGCAAGCCTTCAGTTGTGCACTTAAGTTGATGCCACTCCCATTCTATTAGAGTTCTTTTGCTAACCTGTTTTAATTGTTAGAAATTTGCAGAAGTCGAAGAGCTGGAGCGTATTGACTCACCTAGGCGACCGGTAGGCAGTGGTTGCCCACGGGTTCGTATATCCGTCTGGGGAGGATGTACGGATCCACTGCGTTCCTTTGGGGTTGGGGTTCGCAATGGTACAGGTGGACATGGCCTTGCTGGGCTACAACGATTCTCCGTTGCCAGTCCCAACAGAAGAAATGCAAACACTTGCTGAGGTAGTGGGCTCCTATGTACAGTGGTCCAAAAAGTGTGTTGTAATACTGCAGGTAAATCCTACACATTTTAGATTATATCCTACTCAGTACACTCAACTTGCAAAATCTTACATACGTTTTCATTAATTGAAGTGGCCTACCGGCGTACTACCAGGGGACTGCGCCCCCAGTGCAGGGCATGAGGGATCTCCTACGGACCTGAACACAGCAAAGACGGCCTCGACCCCAGCCAGCAGATCCACGCATTCACCTCGGAAGAAAGCCACCATCACCTCGCCCCTGCTTTCGAAGGTACGCGCTCAGTCCCAGGCAAAAGGCAAGGGCAAAGGGCGAAAGGGACAGCCATAGAGGTTCAGGAACAGGTTCCCACTCATGTCGGAGGCAGCTTTGCGCAAATTGGATCAATCAACCAGAGACCTCCACGAGTGGTACCTACACCGAGCTCGGCGCAACCTGAACTTCTTAGTTCCCTTCAAGCCTAGGTAGTTCCACCGTGAGCCCGGGAGTATATCCGTCGCACACGAGGATCTGTTTAACCTCTTAAACTGGCGGGAGCTCGATATGTCCATCATACGGATTGGAGTCATGTGAGTTTGCGGATCCTATATATTGCTGTTTTCTAACTCTATTTGCTAACTCTGTATTACTGTAGTTCTTTTGAAATGTAGTAACATTCTGTGCAATACTAATGTCATCCTCTGCATGTAGGTGCATGTACAGGCTAGCATCGGAGGCTGTGTGTGACAAGGTGGGTTCCCTCGACCCAGAGAAAATAAGCCTCATGATGCTAGAGCACGACGCCGCGCACGCTGAGCAGTACATATCCAAGGCGCTGATGGCGCAGCAGGACAAGGAGTTCATTCTGGTGCCGTACCACCAAAGGTTAGTGCATTTCTTACTAATTTAACTCAATCTTGTATGTTACACCTGAGATATACTTTGAGCTAGCGGTTCTCTTGTACGTACAATGTAGGGGCCACTGGGTCCTCCTCGTGATCTGTCCGTGGAGGAACGAGGTGTACTACCTCGATTCGATGCGCGACAGGTTACCGAACGAATATGCTGTCTAGGGGAATATGGACACGTAAGTAGCATGTTTGATTTAAATTTTGACCTCACTAGCTAATGATAACACATTAACCGGCAATGCTGACTGAAATGCAGGGTTTTCAAAAATTATGTGTCCACTGCAGGGGGGCATGCCGCACCGCAGGGCTCCCAAATTTCTTGGAAAGAATATGAGGTACTCACGAGTCTTTTAGTTTATGATTAATTAGTTTATCGAAAGAATAGCTAACATCTCTTGGCATATGCAATTATCTCAGTGCCATCAGGAGCCAAACTCGTGGGAATGCGGGTTTTATGTGCTGCGCTACATGTACGACCTAGTGCGGACAAACTTTGCCCAATTCCCCGAGGTAGGCATCTTAGCTAACTCAAATTTGAAAATTGGTTGTCACGTTCAAAACTAGGAAGTTAATTACTGAGTATTCACACAAGCTTGCAGATCGCCATGTCCAAAGACAAATACGACAATGCAAAGATTAGAGAGCTCCAACAAATTTGGGCACAATATGTTATGGACGAAGTTGCGCCCAAACAACAGCCATGACAAGCTTTTGGCTCACTTGTTGTAATTTTTCTCTTTTTCGTGTACTCTTTGTGCATAGATTGTTTATAGTCTTATTGGTTAGTATTTGTATGCAATAACTGTGAATAACTGTCCATATTGGTTAGTATTTGTATTGGTTCGTATATATGTGAATAACTGTGTAATGTGTCAATCTGTTCAATGTATATGTGAATGTACCCTTTTTTGCATTTGTACTGTATTGTGTATCCAACCTTTTCTAACAACTAAAAATAGCAAACAGAGCTAGAAAACAACAACATTTTCTAACAGTAAACTACCAAACAACCATGAGAATATTATCATTTTTGCTAACGGTATACTCTTAGTTACCTGTTAGAAGAGTGTGCGTTTTTCTGACGGTAAACTACTAAACAACCGTGAGAATACTACTTTTTTTTCTAACGGTATAAGCTTAGCTACCCATTTGAAGAGTGTGCATTTTTCTAACGGTATACATTAAATTAACCGTTAGAAGAGTGCAAGTTTTTCTGACGACAAACTCGCATGTAACAGTGAGAATACTATTCGTTTTTCTTACGGTATACTACCAATTAACCATTAGAATAGTGCTTGTTTTTCTGACGGTAAACATGTATGAACCGTGAGAATACTATTTTTTTTCTAACGGATAGTGCTAGTTAACCATTAGACTAGAATGGTTTTTCTGACGGTTATCTATGAAAATGCTGTTAGAATAGTCGTCTTTTTCTAACAGTTATTTACCGTTAGAAATTTCCCTGCCTTGTTCCATCGTATCTATCTCTAACGGTACAAAAACCATTAGTAGAATTTTGTTTTTTACTGTTAGAAGAAAGCTTTTCTGTACTAGTGGTGGCTCCAAGAGGATGATGAGTTTCTTGCTTCCATGGCAAGAGCTGTGAAGGAAAAGTTTGACAAGTATTGGGAATAAAGTAATGTGGCTTTGGCAGTTGCATGTTTTATAGATCCTTGCTACAAAATGAAAGTGGTTGAGTTTTACTATCAAGAGATTTATGGCAATACTGATGTTGAGAAGATTTGTGATTTGAAGGCCCTTGTTGACAGGTTATTCGAAGCATATGCATCTCGATACAGTGATTCGTCAGTTAGTGCTGTACATCGTGCCACTGGATCTTATACTAGATTTGCTTCCCACCTGCATGACCTCAATCCTAATGAAGAGCCAAAGCGCAAAAAATTGAGTGCTTCCCTAAAGGATATCAATGAAGAGAATTAAGAGAAATATGAATTGGAGAGGTATTTAGTTGAGTCATTGTTGAAATGGCCTGGAAATGATTACTTTGATATTTTGGCTTGGTGGCATGCTCAAGGTGCAAAGTATCATATTATTTCCTTGCTTGCATGAGATGTTTTGGCCATTTCTGTATAAAAAATTTATAAAAAATAGAAAAAATTCATACAGAAAATTCTAAAAAACTCTGAAATTTTTACATCCCGTCCTCTAAAAATACAAGGACCTTGTCTTATTTACACTTACCAATCTTGCTCCAAACCTACACCAAATTCTTCCTAAATTTTTTAAAAACCTCATATGGATTTTAATTCGCCTGATGGTTTCCTAAATTGGCTCGATTCTTCTAATTCTCCTAGTGAAAACATCAAAAATTTCGAAAATCAAATGCAATTAAATTTTTCGTAGTCACCATGTCCTCCAAATTACCCTCCTTATCCACCAAATTACTCCCATATCTCCCAAATCACTCTCTCTATCCACCACAAGCCCATTCATTTCCATAAGCCCTTCAATATGGGAAAATTATTTTCATTTTATCGGTATGCCGAAGAATTATCCGTTGTTCTCACGACCACCACCCCGTAAAAAAATTCACAATCTACGTCAGTGTTAGACAGTGGTACCCCACATTCCATTCCAACCAAGCTGTTAGTGTAGGTCATCATTGACAATGACAATGAGAATGCTGCCACAGATGTAGGAGGATGGCCAAGCATTCACCATGGTCGGTGGATGACGATATGAAGCTAGTAATTATTTCACTTCTTATATAATTTTCTACTTGTACTTAAATTTAAATATATGCAACTAAATTATTTTAAATTTTTAATAGCATTATGTTTGACAAACATGTAGATCCATGCTTGGTTGAACAATTCGTTTGATCTTATTGATGGAAATAGTAGGAAATGCGACATGTACTAGGTGAATGTCATGGCATCATACAATGAGACAAGCTCAAGAAATCGAAGAAGAGAGACCAAACATTGCAAGGACCACTGGCAAAGGATCAGCAAAAAGTAGTCCGATTCAATGGTGTTGGCTCAGACTAAAGGAAGTGTATGCCAGTAGTTGTTCTGATGACTAACTCATAGCACAATCTTGTGAAATGTAAAAGACAAAGATGGGCCATCCTTTCATCTTGGATCACTGGTGGATAGCAGTTTATGATCAACCAAAGTGGCATAAAACATAAATCAAGACTGCTAACAAAAGAAGTAGGTTATTCGAGTGAGGTGCCTACACGTCGGCATCCAACAAAGATGATGTCTTTGTAGATGAGACACGGTTGGAAAGATGAGATGCTAAAAAAGAAAATACAAAGGGAAGAGCAAATTGTAGGATTATTTGGTGGTTGTCAAAGCGAATCTTTAGACCTTCGTCACAAACTGAGTGGGACTGTTCGGCGAAGAAAATTTTCTTTTTTTTCTTGCTCCAGGGAGTTCTCTCCTATTTTATTTTAATTTGCGGACGTGCCATTATGTTTTTGACAGAAAATATAAAGAAAAACACAAGAAGACAAGAAATATATGCACAGATAAACTTGCTTTTTTATTAATCCTTATTGAATTATAAAAATACAAGTATTTGTGATTTTTACTCCTTTATCTTCCGAGTCATGGTGGAATCTAACAACAAGAGATTGTGTGGATCTTTGGTTCCTGAAACTTCGTAATGCTCCCAGTTAATTACCCTACTAAGATTCTTAACTTAGTACAGAACCTCTAATTAAGCTGTGTTTTGGTCGTCTTCTTCAAGCTTCAATTTTGCTCTTCATGCAATAGGTGAAGAGATGCAATGCAATAGGCATGATGATGGTGTGGCCTCCGCTTTATCAGTTTTGGCTATGGAATTGTCTAGCCTCGTCGGCACCCAGACAGAGATAAGGTCACATGGCTAGTCTTGTTGGCACCTAGCCATGTGCTTGTCTGGCCTCATCGGTTACGGTCGAACTTGTTGCCTTCGTCTTATTAGTATGTGGCAACAAGTTTCTTGTGTCGATGGAGAAAGTCTGATGCAGTGCATAATGGAATTGACCTTCGCCTCATCGGCACTTGGTTAATTAAGTGTCCGGCCTCATCGGTCGCAAATGAATGCAGGTATGGAGGTGACAAGACTTATGTAGTCTTGCATGATGCACATGACGAGTAGAAATGGTGCTTTGTTAAATAAGTTGTGCTCCCTTGAAAAATGTGGCATGAGCAGCTTGATAGGAGAAGTGACTTGCTAGTCGCGCTTGGCCTTATAGGCTGGGTAGACAAACACATGTCACAAAGATCATTTGTACAGGACTCTTGTGAAGCGCAATGCATCTTCGGATCTTTTATGAAGATCGATGAAAGGCTTGCCGACCCTCTGCCTTATTGACGGACTACAGAAACGGGGCACTGATTACGCTCTCGAAGTGAAAACATCATAGATTTATTTATGATTCACCATTGGGGATGGAGGCCATCGTGGCATTGCTGAATGAAAACAGTCTAGACTTAGAAATATTTTTCTAAAGTCTTACTCTTGCCTTTGTCTTCTAATTCTACCCTCCCCTCTGTCTCTGTGTCTATCTTTGTGTGTTTCTGAAAGGCTAGAAGAGATTTCTTTATATAGGTCTCAACCTCTCCTATTTTTAAGGAATAATTATTTTGTTACTCATGAGTTTTCTAGCCTTTCTCTCATAACATGTGGGACTAATTGAGGGTTATCGTTTATCCACAAGAACTATTACTTATCTAGATAACTAATGAGATTTTAACATTTTTGGTGTGTCCTCTTTTATGATATATGGTGTCTACTTAGACGAAGGACTCACTTCTGTTATTTTATTTATTATTTAATTTTTTAGAAAAAATCCATCGAACAAAATACCCCTCGCTAAGTTGAGTTCGTGCAGGAAGCAACTCGAGCCCGAACCAGCCAAATCTGATTTCGTTCTCCGGTTGCGGCATTTATGATTAACGTCTAGCAACATTTACTTCCTCAGTTCGGACTTAGAATAAGAGTTTGTATACCCGAGACGTCGGCACGCTAGAAGTGAAGGATAATAGAGATGGAAGAATTGCTCCAACAGATTTTTTTCGAACCAATTGAAGAGGCTTTGCAGAGTCGAGCGGGCATAAGAACATGGATTTTACTGACGTCTATATCGAGATGGGACATCAATCACTTGAAGTCTCGGTACAACCAACCAAGAATATATAGTATAGTGGAAGAGGATTTATAATTTGGTATACAGATATACCACTTGACTAGGTCAATTCATATACACTACTCGCATACACTTGTCAACTCTGCTAATGAAGTCAGAGAATTGCAATTTGACACGATTCCGAAAGCAATCACAAAGTGAGATCAATTGTCCTTCAGGTGTTCTGTACCTGTTGGGGGAAATCTCCATGCGGTCAAGTCCAGGTAAGTTCATGATTGCCCGGGGACAGTGGCCTCCGGTGCCCGCCCCGGGCGCCGCCATTTGGCTCCCGGGAGCGTGCCCCCCGGGCATGTCCCGGGCGCCGCCATTTTGCCCGGGGACAGTGGCCTCCGGTGCCTGCCCCGGGCGCCGCCATTTCGCCCGGGGACAGTGGCCTCCGGTGCCTGCCCCGGGCGCCGCCATTTGGCTCCCGGGAGCGTGCCCCCCGGGCATGTCCCGGGCGACGCCATTTTGCCCGGGGACAGTGGCCACCGGTGCCGGCCCCGGGCGCCGCCATTTGGCCCCCGGGACCGTGCCCCCCAGGCATGTCCCGGGCGCCGCCATTTGGCTCCCGGGACCGTTCCCCCCGGGCATGTCCCGGGCGCTGCCATTTTGGCCGGGGACAGTGGCCTCCGGTGCCTGCCCCGGGCGCCGCCATTTCGCCCGGGGACAGTGGCCTCCGGTGCCTACCCCGGGCGCCGCCATTTGGCCCCCGGGACCGTGCCCTCCGGGCATGTCCCGGGCGCCGCCATTTGGCTCCCGGGACAGTGCCCCCCGGGCATGTCCCGGGCGCCGCCATTTTGCCCGGGGACAGTGGCCTCCGGTGCCTGCCCCGGGCGCCGTCATTTCGCCCGGGGACAGTGGCCTCCGGTGCCTGCCCCGGGCGCCGCCATTTCGCCTGGGGACAGTGGCCTCCGGTGCCTGCCCCGGGCGCCGCCATTTGGCCCCCGGGACCGTGCCCCCCGGGCATGTCCCGGGCGCCGCCATTTTGCCCGGGGACAGTGGCCTCCGGTGCCTGCCCCGGGCGCCGCCATTTCGCCCGGGAACAGTGGCCTCCGCTGCCTGCCCCGGGCGCCGCCATTTCGCCCGGGGACAGTGGCCTCCGGTGCCTGCCCCGGGCGCCGCCATTTGGCCCCCGGGACCGTGCCCCCCGGGCATGTCCCGGGCGCCGCCATTTGGCTCCCGGGACCGTGCCCCCCGGGCATGTCCCGGGCGCCGCCATTTTGCCCTGGGACAGTGGCCTCCGGTGCCTGCCCCGGGCGCCGCCATTTCGCCCGGGGACAGTGGCCTCCGGTGCCTGCCCCGGGCGCCGCCATTTGGCCCCCGGGACTGTGCCCCCCGGGCATGTCCCGGGCGCCGCCATTTTGCCCGGGGACAGTGGCCTCCGGTGCCTGCCCCGGGCGCCGCCATTTGGCCCCCGGGACCATGCCCCCCGGGCACGTCCCGGGCGCCGCCATTTGGCCCGGGGACAGTGGCCTCCGGTGTCTGCCCCGGGCGCCGCCATTTGGCTCCCGGGACCGTGCTCTCCGGGCATGTCCCGGACGTCATCGCCCTCCTAAAAGGTAAAACCCCTGTTTGTTTATCACGTGCAGGTCACGCGAGGGACGCCTCGGGAATCAGCGACCACCTGTCAAGCATCCAAGACGTTTGACCGGGAGAAGGACGGTCCTACCCTTCAATCCGACGGTGGCTTCCGGGGTAGTTTAGGTTTTTTGCTTCTTTTTGGGGCTATAAATAGCCCTTGTACCCCTCTGTTGTAAAGGATCAGTTCATTATTATTAGGAATAGCTAATCTCACAGACGTGCTCCGGAAGCCTCTCCCCCGGAGAGAGCCTCCCCAGCCGACCCTGGTCGGGAGCGCGTCGACAGGACTAGGGCCCCCACCGGGACCCGAACCTGTATAAATCCACGTGTCAATTCTTGTGTTTGTCCGGCGGGGGAGGACCGGTCACCCGGTCAACCCGCGCTGCGTAATCTCCGCTAGGATCGTCTTCAAAACCTGCCGGGGTATTCTTAATACCACGACAGTTCGCGCCGACCGTGGGGATCCGTGACGAATCGCCATGGCTCCTCCGAGAACAAGGGCCCGCGCCCTTCCCGGTGACGCCGGTCCCGGTGACCTGGCGCCACCCCTCCGGGACGCTGCTGTTCCGGCGCTTCCGTCCGGAGGCGACCATTCCCAGGTACCGCCTCCCACCTTTCCTCTCAATCTAGGCGCCTCCACCTCCGGGTCGCTCCCGGCGGCCGCGGGGACCTCGGCTGGGACGAGTTTCCCCCCGACGGCTCCCCCGGCTCCCCGGTATGCTCTGCTGGAGGCTCTCGTGGAGGGCCAGCTCCGCGCCCAGCACTCTATGGACGAGCTCCTTAGTGTGTTGGCGTGGCCCTCGGCCCCCACATTTTCGTCGCACCCGTATCCGGGGATCATGCCCCCGTTTATGGGATACCCAGCGGCCCCTCTGGCGTCAGGGGGGCTGTCTACCCCGTATAATCCCGCTGGGGGGTTCCCTCCCCCCGCGGGATATACTTCCGGACACTTCTCGGCACCCGGGCCTGTCCCGGTGCCGGGAGGCTATTTCATGCCCGGGCCCTTCGTGGCACCAGGGGGGTACCCCGTCCCCGGCTCGCTTCCGGGGCTGGGGGGTCATTTCATGCCGGGGGCTATTCCTACGCCGGGAGTCAGTCCCGCCCCCCGCGTTGCGTTTACCGCACCAGGGCCGGTGGACAGAGCAGCTCCCGTGCCTCAGCGAATTTCCCCCCGCATTGGCTCCCCAACCCAGGATGTCGCCGAGGGGGCTCACCCCCCACTGGTTCCGGATGTCACAGGGGCTTCCCCCTTTCCGGTCCCGGTCGTTGCCACGGGGGCCCCCTCTTCGGATCCAAACGCCGCCCCGGGCGCCCCCTCCCCGGTTCCGGATGGTGCAGGGTCTCCCCCCTTTCCGGTCCCGGGGGCTGTGGGAGGGGGCTCGCCCCAGCAGGTCCCGGTAGCTCCCGGGCCGGCTTCCACAGTGCAGGAGCTCCCTCCCCCAGCGAAGCAGATCCGCTTCTCCCGGGGGGAGGTCGAGCGAATGCATTCTCCCAGCCGCGGGGAAGAGCTCCCCCCCGGTCGTTGTCGCAGGGAGCCTCGCTCTCGCACCGGTCGGGGGAAGAGACCAGCCGAAGAACCATCCTCCCCGGAGGGAAGCCCGGACATCCGGGAAATCAGTCCCGGCCCGGAAGAGAAGCGTCGTCACCACCACTCCGGTGGCCCTCTTGGGCCGCTACCTGACTCGGATAATGAGGGGGTGCTACATGCGTCCGTGCCACCCAAGTGGTCGGACGTCCCCCTCACCTTTACGGCGGAAGACGCGCGAGGGGTTCTCTTCCCCCACGACGACGCGCTCATTGTCTCCGCGACAATCTACAACTACCACTTGGCCCGCATCCTCGTGGACGGCGGAAGCTCCGCCGACGTCGTGTTCCTCAAAACCTTCAAGGAAATGCAGGTGGATGAGAAGCTCCTGCAACCAGCGGCAGGGCCTCTGCAAGGGTTTGTCCCGGGGAAGGCGATCCACCCCGTGGGTAAGGTAGATCTCCCGATCACCTTCGGCACCCCGGAGAACTACCGGACCGAGCTAGTCCGCTTCGACGTAGTGGACCTCCCCTCCTCCTACAATGTGATTATGGGGAGGACTACGATCAATCGGCTGGGGGCTGCCACCCACCAAAACTACTTGTGCATGAAGATCCCCGGGCCGCATGGCGTGATCAACGTCCGGGGGGATCAAGACATGGCCCGTGCTCTATACGAGCGAGCTGCTGCCACAATAGGAAGCGTCAACCTGATCAAGGCACCCGGGGGGGGAGGCTCCCCCCCCGGACGTAGACGTCGCTGCGCCATCCCCTGGGAGGCCCCTCCTCAAGCCGCGTCCGGAAGGGGGCCTCCGGAAGGTCCCGCTGTCCTTGGGCAGCAGGGACCAAACTGTCCAAATCGGGGCAGAGCTCCCCCAAGACCATGCAGTGCAACTCGCAGCCTTTCTGCGCGAAAACTCCAATGTTTTTGCGTGGAAGCCTTCGGACATGCGGGGCGTCGTCCGGGAGGTTATTGAACACAAGCTCGCGGTAACCCCCGGTCACCCCCCTATCAAGCAGAAGTTGAGGAAGCTCTCCCTCGAACGTCAAGAAGCCATCAAGACGGAGATAGCCCGGCTCCGAGAGGCGGGGTTCATCCGGGAAGTGCTGCACCCCGAGTGGCTCGCAAACCCTGTCCTCGTCAAGAAGTCAAGTGGCAAGTGGCGCATGTGCGTGGACTTCACCGACCTTAACCGCGCTTGCCCCAAAGACAACTTCCCGCTCCCGCGGATCGACCAGCTCGTTGACTCCACCGCGGGGTGCGAGCTGATGAGCTTCCTAGACGCCTACTCGGGATACCATCAAGTCCGGATGGCGGAGGGGGATGAGGAAAAGACGAGTTTTATAACTCCCCTCGGAACCTTTTGCTACCGCCATATGCCCTTCGGGCGCAAGAATGCGGGAGCCACCTTCCAGCGCCTTATGACGCTGGTCTTCAAAGATCAAGTCGGCCGCAACGTCGAAGTCTACGTAGACGACGCGGTCGTCAAGAGCCCCCGTGCAGCCTCCCACATCGACGACCTCGCAGAGACCTTCCGCAACCTCCGCGCGTTCGGGCTCAAGCTCAACCCGGAGAAGTGCGCCTTCGGGGTGCGCGGGGGGAAGCTCCTGGGTTTCCTCGTGTCCCAGCGGGGCATTGAGGCAAACCCCGAGAAGATCCGGGCCTTCCTAGAGATGCCCCCGCCGCGCGCCGTCAAAGATGTCCAGCGGCTCTCCGGCCGCCTGGCCGCGCTCAGCCGCTTCGTCTCCCGTTCGGGGGAGCGGGGCCTCCAGTTCTTCAAGATCCTCCGAGGGCTTGAGGGGTTCCGCTGGACCCCCGAGGCCCAGGAAGCCTTCAACGACCTCAAGAAGTACCTCTCGAGCCCTCCAATGCTCGTGAGTCCGTCTCCGGAAGAGCCCTTGCTCCTCTACCTCGCCGCGACCCCCGTCGCCGTCAGCGCGGTTTTGGTGAAGGAGCAAGGGGGGCAGCAACGTCCCGTGTACTACGTCAGTGAAGCCCTCCAAGGGGCCAAGACTCGGTACACGGAGATGGAGAAGATTTGCTACGCTCTCCTCATGGCGTCCCGGAAGCTCCGGCATTACTTCCTGGGGCACCCCATCACCGTTCCGTCGTCCCTCCCCCTGGGGGAGGTACTGCGGAATAAAGAAGCCACCGGCCGGATTGGGAAGTGGGGGGCCGAGCTTGCCCCCTTCTCCCTGTCCCTTACCGGCCGCTCCGCAATCAAGTCGCAGGTCCTCGCCGACTTCATCGCAGAATGGACTCCCGCCTCTGGGTCCGGGGACGAAGATCTCCCTGTGCCGCCCCGACGCAGTGACCATTGGACCCTGCTGTTTGATGGGTCGCTGTGTCTCGCTGGGGCTGGCGCGGGGGTAGTCCTCCGGAGCCCCGAGGGGAAGGAGCTCGAGTACGCCGCGCGGCTCGAGTTCCCCGCAACCAACAACGTCGCCGAATACGAGGCTCTGCTCCTCGGGATGCGCCTTGCGCGCTCCCTGGGGATCCGGCGCCTACTAGTGAAGGGAGACTCTCAGCTCGTTGTCTGCCAAATGGACAAATCTTACCTGTGCCATGACGCAAATTTAAGTCTTTACTTGCAGGAAGTACGAAAAATGGAGAAACACTTCGACGGCCTTGAGGCCCGGCATATCCCGCGAAGGGAGAATGACCAGGCTGATGCTTTGGCCCGGGCGGCAAGCGCCCGGGAAACGCTCCCCAAGGGGGCCTTCTTGGAAACAATCACGAAGCCCTCGGTGGCCTCCCCGGACACAGGCCCCGAGCCTCCGGTCCCGGAGGTCGCCGAGATCGTCCGGCCGTCGTCATGGATGGATCCCCTCATCTCCTTCATCAAGGGGGAGGGGGACCCTCCCAACGAGACCGAGGTTAAGCGCCTTCGGGCCAAAGCCCGGGCATATCTCCTACTGGAGGGAAGGCTCTACAAGTGGGGGGCTTCAGCCCTCCTGCGCTGCCTTCCCCGGTCGGAGGGACGTCAACTCCTGGAAGACGTTCACGCGGGGAGCTGTGGTTCTCACCTAGCCCCGCGTGCCATCGCCGCCAAGGCCCTTCGGCAGGGCTTCTACTGGCCCACAGTCATGCGCGACGCGCGAGACCTTGTCTCCGCGTGCGAAGCATGCCAGAAGATGGCCAAGGGCTCGAATCTCCCCCCTGTAGCGCTGCGGACTATCCCCATCACTTGGCCCTTCGTGCGCTGGGGGATGGACCTCTTAGGGCCCTTCCCCCCAGCGCCCGGAGGATACAAGTATGCGGTAGTCGCGATCGACTACTTTACAAAGTGGGTTGAGGCGGAGCCCTTGGCTAGCATCACCTCCCGGGCCGTTCAGCGGTTTTTCTGGAAAAACGTCGTTTGTCGTTTTGGTGTCCCCCGGGAAATCACCGTGGACAACGGGACCCAATTCGACTCGGCTTATTTCCGGGAATTCTGCGAAGGCCTGGGGATCGTCATCCACTTCGCCTCAGTGGCCCATCCTCAAAGCAATGGGGCCGTCGAGAGGGTCAATGGCGTAATCCTACAGGGGTTACGCCGGAGACTCGAACAAACCGCTTCCAAGCGGGGCGCGTGGGCAGAGGAGCTCCCTAGCATCCTCTGCTCGATGCGCACGACCCCGTCCCGGGCCACAGGGCGTGCTCCCTTCTCCCTAGTCTACGGGGCGGAGGCAGTCCTCCCCCCGGAGATCGGCTTCCGGTCGCTGCGGGTCGAGCTCCTGAACGGAGCCACGACCGCAGCTTACCGGGCCAATGAAGACAACCGGCGGCTGGAAGTTGACCTCGTGGAGGAGGAACGCGACCGAGCGCTCCTCCGCCACGCCATCTACGAGCGCGAGATGTCGCGCGCATACAGCCAGCGCGTGCGCGAGAGAGCTTTCCGCCTTGCGGACCTTGTCCTCAAAAGCGTCACAGACCCCCAAGCCCAGGGTAAGCTCTCCCCCAAGTGGGAGGGCCCCTACAGGATCTCCGCTGTCCTAGGCTCGGGGGCCTACAAGCTCTCCAACCTTCAAGAGCAGGAGCTGAAGCACACCTGGAACTTGCGTTTACTTCGCAAGTTCTACGTCTAGCCTTACGGGCCTGCCCCCTCCCCCGGAGCGGTCACGCCGGAGGGGGAGGAGGGACACTGTAGTTTCCCTTTTTTCCCCCTTCGCGGCTTCGCAGGGGGGGCTTTGTATATTTCGTTAATAAATGCATAGCCTTTGTTCTTCAACTGTCTCACTGCAGGTTGTTCTTGTTTACCGCCCCTAGTGGTGATGCCCTCCCCGCGAGGACGCCCTCCCCGCGAGGATGCCTTCCCCGTGAAGATGCCCTCCCCGTGAGGAAGCCCTCCCCGCGAGGATGCCCTCTCCGTGAGGAAGTGGGCCCTGCCCCAGCAAGTCCCTCCTGAAGGGCGGCTTACGAACAGCCCTCGTGGACTGAGGGTGTAAGCAGCAACCCGGTCCCCAGCGGCCGCGGTAACGAGTCACTTTGGGAGATTAGTCCCCTACCCAAACACTCAAGACCCGTCTCCGGGCACTTCCTCCTCCGGGAGTAGACGCTCTCCTCAGCGGGACGTCTAATGGCTTTCTGGATCTATCTTCCTCCTCCGGGAGTCGACGTTATTCCCGGGTCCCCGTTCCCACGGCGACCGGAAGATCAGCCCCTTGCGTCTTGATTGGATCTATCTTCCTCCTCCGGGAGTCGACGTTATTCCCGGCTACCCGTTCTCACGGCGACCGGAAGATCAGCACCTTGCGGCTTGATTGGATCTATCTTCCTCCTCCGGGAGTCGATGTTATTCCCGGCTCCCCGTTCTCACGGCGACCGGATGATTATCTCTCGAAGACCTTATTCCCGGCTCCCCATTCTCACGGCGACCGGACAATTGCTTTACGAAGATTGGGTTTCTCAGATATATTTTCCCCCGGAAACATTATTCCCGGTTCCCCGTTCTCACGGCGACCGGACGAAGTCTCCCGGGAAACTCCCCTCCGGAGGTCTTGTTGGCTTTTCATTGGCCCCTTCCGCGCCTTGTTCCTGGTTCCCTGCTCTCCCGGCGGCCGGATGAACCCCTCCCGGTGCCCCCGGGCACCCCGGAAGGCCCCTCCCCCGGAAATCCTTTTACAATTTTCTAACAAAATATCTCTACAGGTTATGCTCCCCCCGGGGACCCTGTTACCCCCACAGCACGCGGTGGCCTCCTCCCGCCCGCTGTGGGCGGGGGGGGACAGGGGGCCCCCGGGGTCACCCACGAAGAGACTTAGCTCATCTTTTTTAAGATGAGTCGTCCAGACCATCCAAGAAGAAGAAAATAGAGGCAATAAAAGGAAACAACGAGCTTTATTGATCAGCAAACCCGGAGGACATCTTCCCCCTCCGGTGGGTTTCGGAAATGATACAACCCGGGTCCTAACCCGGGGGATTTTCTACGAGCCTAAGGCCCCTACGCCTAAAGCTCCCGGAGGCGCTCCCTCAGCTCCCGGGCCAAGTCCCGGTACAGCGCCCGGACGCGACGCTGAGAGTCCCGAAGTACGTCTTCGGGCCAAAACTCGTACCCAGCCGGCGGAAGTATCCGGAGAGGAGGTATCATCTGGGTCTTCGGGCGCGGGGGAGTTAATTCAGCACGGCTGTTGTCAAAATTATCCAAGTGCCATTCCGGGCGCCACCTCAACCGGACAGGCACCCGGGCAGTACCGCCGTCGCGCCTCCCGGAGACAAGGCTCAGCAAAATCAAAGCTGCTTGGGCGTCCCCCGGAGAGCCTCTCCTGGACCGTTGCTCGGGAGTAACCCCCCGGGAACCCTGGTAACATTTCATTGCAAAGACTTAGAAAAACTTCTAATATATTTCATTGCAAAATGTTTTTGTACAAGTGCCCGGGGCTTCTCCTAAGAAGCTACCGGAATCAAAATGTCTAACAAAACAAAAAGGGGTCCTAGCTAAAGACCCGGGGGAGGCTCATACTTTGGCATTGGGATCCTCCCCCCGGGGAGCTTCCTCCGTGGCCGGGGCAGGGACATCTGCGGCCGGAGGCGCCGGAGTCGGGAACCACGTCCGGATGATCCGGTCGTAGAACCCCTCCGCCAGCAGCTCCACCTCCCGGCGCGTTGGCTCGAAGGCCTCCGGGAAGCCCCGGGGGATGCGCCCCCCGATCGCCCGGGCGCCGACCCCACGGTAGTCAACGAGCCCCGCGGCGGCCGCGATGACGGGGATCGCCCGTTCGCAGCCTCCGGGATGGCGGAGACTTGTGCGTTAAGAAAACGCACAGCCTCCGCGAGGGTCGCCGGGGGCACCTCCGGGCCGCTCCCGGAGCCCAGGCTAACGCCAAGGCTTTCCAAGGCCGAGCGGACGGAGCGGCCTGCGTCCGACAGCGCCCGGACGCTGGAGCTCTCGAGCTCCCGGAGCGCCTTCTCCCGCACCTTGGCCTCCTCTCGGAGGCGGATGTAGGCGCCCTCCGAAAGGTGCACCTGCGCCCGGGCCCGGGACAGCTCATCAAGAGCTTCGTCCCGCTCCCGGAGGGCCGCCTCCCGCTGCTCGACGCAGGCCGCGGCCCGGCTCTCCGCCTCCTTGAGCAGCCGGGTGACCCGCTGCTCAAGGCCCCAGGTAACAGTCGCTACCTACAAAATGCATAAAGAGTTAGAAAAATCTTAAGTGCAGGAAAAAAGCCGAAGTGTTGAGAGCTCGAGTTACCTGGGCTCCGAGGGACTCGAGCCCCTCAAAACGCTCGTGGAGCGTTCCTCCGGCTACGAAGGCCTGCACCTTCCGGTTGTGCAGGCCCTCCGCGTAGCGGGCCACCTCACCCGCGGGAAGTAGGGAGGTGTCTTGCCCGGCCCTCCTTTCTCGGCCGGGAGAGGGCCCCCGGACCTCTGAATCCGGGAGCACGGCCGGCGTCGCCGGCGTCTTCGTCGACGAAGTTTCCTCCGAAGACGAAGACGAAGATTGGGCGGGGATCTCCGCCCGGGGGGGGATCATCGGGCCTTTCCCCGCCCCAGGCCGGAGGGCCCTCGGAGCCTCCTGCTCCGGGGGGACCTCGAAGACTGAGGGGCTCCCCCCCTCTTCATCAACCGGCCAGAGGCGCGGGGGCGCCGCCCCCGAAAACCTCACCTCTAGCCTCTCCGGCGCCAATGCCGCCGGGAGAGGCGAGAGGAGCGTCACGCGAATTGGCGATGGGGCGTAGTCCGTCGAATCGGACCCCGCCCCATCGACAACAACCTCCTTCCCCCGGGCCTCAACGGGGGCCTCCGGGGGCCGAGGCGTCGCCTCTGCCCGGGGCGCCGCCCGGGCCCTCACCGGCGTCGTCACCGGCGCCGTCGTCGGGGCTGGGGTCTTTTGGACCCGGGGCTTTTTGGGCTCCGAGCCCCCGGTAGCATCCTTCCCCCGTTTATGAGACCCGGGGGTGGGAAGGGGCTTCCTCTCCGGAAGCCTGAACCCGTAGGCCTCGGCCACCAAGTTCCGGGGAGGCCCCTCCCCCACGAGGCGCACGATGCGCTCGTGTTCGTCGACAAAGTACCTCCCCAGGAGGTGCTCCGCCTTGTCCCTCGCCACCGGGTACGGGCGCACTGTAAGAGGTAAAAAGTTAGTCAATTTCCCGTAAAAAACTGCAAGTACAAAAATGCAGGGGACTTACGCCGCGTCACCGGCTTGACCGGAGGCCGCTGCTCCGGGCCCATGCCGATCCCCCTTCCCCCGCGTGAGAAGGGGGAAAGCCGCAGGAGCGCCAGCTCCTCCACGGCGTCCAGCATCGAGCGGGCCTTCTTCGCCAGCACCACCTTCCCGAGGAGATCGAACTCCTCGTCCGTCCACACCGGCGGCTTCGGTGCGGATGACTGGCTGTAGGTGGGAGGCTCCGGGGCGTAGACCACCGCCTCGTCCCGGACCCGGAGGTAGAACCACCTCCGGAGCCAGTCCACCCAGTGGTCCCAGGAGGCCGCCGCCGGGTAGTCCGCCACCCGGGAGGGCAGCATCTGGACCATCACCGAGCCGAACGGGGACTTCGGTCCTCCCTTCACCAGGTGGGAGCTCCGCGCCGCCGGTTCATAGAAGTACCGGAAGGCGCGGAGGGTGGGCTCCCGCCAGGTTGCTGTCTCGTAGAGCCATATAAAAAGGCCCATACGGACGAGCGCGTTCGGGGTGAGGTGGTTGAGAGCCACCCCGTATTCTTTGAGAAACTCCCGGAGCATCGGATGCACCGGGAGCCGGAGCCCCGCCGCGAGGAAGGCCTCGAAGGCCACGACCTCTCCGGGCCTGGGGCGGGGGGCTCCGTCCTTCTGGACAACTACCACCTAGCACGCATCCTCGTCGATGGTGGAAGCTCCGCCGACGTCCTGTACCGGAAGGTGTTTGGGGAAATGCAGGTCGATGAGAAGCTACTGCAGCCCGCAGCAGGGCCCCTGCAGCCCGCAGCAGGGCCCCTGCAGGGATTCATCCCGGGGAAGATGATCCACTCAGTGGGGAAGGTAGATCTCCCAATGACCTTCGGTACCCAGACAATTACTGGACGGAGATGGTCCGGTTCGACGTGGTGAACCTCCCCTCTTCATACAATGCAATCATGGGGAGGACCACGATGAACCACTTGGGGGCGGCAATCCACCAGAGCTATCTCTGCGTGAAGATCCCTGGGCCTCACAGCCTGATCACCGCTTGAGGTGACCAAGGCGTGGCCCGCGCTTTATACGAGAGCGCCGCCGCGATGATCGGGAGCGTCAACATGATCAAGACCCCGGGGGGAGAGACCTCTTCCCCGGCGCTGGACTCCACGGCAGTCCCCTCTGGGAGGTCTCCCCCCAAGCAGCGTCCAGAAGGGGGACCTCCAGAAGGTCCCACTGTCCCTGGTCGAAGCGGACAAGACCGTCAAGATCGGGGTGGATCTCTCCAAGGAGCACGCGGAGCAACTCCCGACTTTCCTGCGCAAGAACTCCGATGCCTTCGCATGGAAGCCCACCGAAATGCAAGGCGTCACCTGGGAGGTCATTGAGCATAAGCTCGCTGTGACCCCCGGTCACCCGCCGGTCAAACAGAAGCTGAGAAAGCTTTCCCTTGAGAGCCAAGAGGCCATCAAGGTCGAGATTACCAATCTCCGGGAGGCAGGATTCATTCAGGAGGTCCTGCATCCCGAGTGGCTGGCGAATCCTATCCTCAGGAAGAAGTCGAACGGTAAGTGGCGGATGTGTGTAGGCCTCACCGACCTCAACCGCGTTTGCCCAAAAGACAACTTCCCACTCTCGCGGATCGACCAACTTGTCGACTCGACCGCGGGGTGCGAGCTGATGAGCTTCTTGGACGCATACTCGGGCTATCACCAAGTCCGGATGGCGGAAGGGTACGAGGAAAAGACGAGTTTTATAACTCCCCTCGGGACCTTCTGCTGCGTCCAAATGCCCTTCGGGCTAAAGAACACGGGTGCAACCTTCTAGCGACTCATGTCACTGGTCTTCAAAGATCAAATTGGCCACAACGTCGAAGTCTATGTCGACGACGCGGTCGTCAAAAGCTCTCGTGCGATCAGTCACGTCAACGACCTCGCAAAGAACTTCCACAGCCTGCACGAGTAAGGGTTAAAGCTCAACCCGGAAAAGTGCACCTTCGGTGTACGAGGAGGGAAGCTGCTTGGCTTTCTTGTGTCTCAGTGAGGCATAGAGGCCAACCCCGAAAAAATTCGAGCCTTCCTAGACATGCCTTGCCCACGTTCCGTGAAAGAGGTACAGCAGCTCACCGGCCGCTTGGCCGCGCTAAGCCGCTTCGTCTCGCGGTCGGGGGAACGCGGCTTCTAGTTTTTCAAACTCCTCCAGGGGCTCGAGGGGTTTCGCTGGACCCTCGAGGCCCAGGAGGCCTTGATGACCTGAAGAAGTAACTCACGAGCCCCGCAATGCTCGTGAGCCCGTCACTGGAAAAGCCCTTGCTCATTTATCTCATCGTGACCCCGGTCACCGTAAGTGCGGTATTGGTAAAGGAGCATGATGCGCAACAACGTCCCGTGTACTACGTGAGTGAAGCCCTCAAAGGGGCTAAAACTAGGTACACGGAGATGGAGAAGATCTGCTACTCCCTTCTAATGGCGTCCCGGAAGCTTCGTCACTACTTCCTGGGACCCCCGATCACGGTCCCGTCGTCTCTCCCCTTGGGGGAGGTACTCCGGAACAAAGAAGCCACCGACCGGATCGGAAAGTGGGGAGTCGAGCTCGCTCCCTTAACCCTTTCCCTCACCGGGCGCTCCGCCATCAAGTCACAAGTCCTCACCTACTTTGTGGAAGAGTGGACCCCTGCCTTCGAGTCCAGGGACGGGAGCCTCCCCGAACCGCCCTGACGCAGTGACCATTGGACGCTCATGTTCGATGGCTCCTTGTGTCTCGCTGGGGCTGGTGCGGGGGTGGTCCTCTGGAGCCCCGAGGGGATGGAGCTGGAGTACGCGGCGCGGCTCGAGTTCCCCGCCACGAACAACGTCACAGAATACGAAGCTTTGTTCCTCGGGTTGCGCCTCACGCGCTCCCTGGGGATTCGTCGCCTCCTCGCGAAAGGAGACTCCCAACTCGTAGTTTGCCAAATGGACAAGTCCTACTTGTGCCATGACGCAAACTTGAGCCCCTACTTGCAGGAGGTATGCAAGATGGAGAAGCACTTCAATAGCCTGGAGGCCCAGCACATCCCTCGGAGAGACAGCGACCGGGCCGAGGGGAAGCTTTACAAGCGGAGCCTCCGCCCTGCTCCATTGCCTCCCGCTGCCGGAAGGGCTCCAACTCCTCGAGGACATCCACGCGGGGAGTTGCGGGACTCACCTGGCTCCATGCACCGTCGCGGCCAAGGCCCTTCGCTAGGGCTTTTATTGGCCCATAGTGGTCCGTGACGCATGAGACCTTGTCTCCGCGTGCAAGGCCTGCCAGAAGATGGCCAAGGGTTCCAACCTCCCCTCCATAGCTTGGCCCTCCGCGCTCTGGGGGATGGACCTCCTAGGTCCCTTCCCCCCAGCGCCCGGGGGCTACAAGTATGTGGTGGTCGCAGTCGACTACTTCATCAAGTGGGTAGAGTCCGAACCTTTGGCCAGCATCACGTCCCGAGCAGTGCAGTGGTTTTTCGGGAAGAATATCGTATGTCATTTTGGGGTCTCCCGGGAAATCACTGTCGATAACCAGACCCAATTTGACTTAGCATATTTCCAGGAATTCTGCGAAGGCTTGGGGGCTACCCTCCACTTTGCCTCTGTCGGTCACCCCCAGAGCAACGGAGCTGTCGAGAGGGTCAACGGTGTGATCCTACAGGGGTTACGCCGAAGGCTCGAGCAACCTGCCTCCAGGCGGGGCGCAAAGGGCGGAGGAGCTCCCAAGCATCCTCTGTTCCATGCGCACGACGCTGAGTCGAGCGATAGGGCGCAAGCCTTTCTCACTCGTGTATGGGGCTGAAGCGGCTCTCCCCTCGGAGATTAGCTTCCGATCACTGCGTGTCGAACTCCTGGAGGGAGCTACGACCTCGACGTACCAAGCCAACGAAGCCAATCAACGTCTGGAAGTCGATCTCGTCGAAGAAGAACGCGACCGAACGCTCCTCCGCCACGCCATCAACGAGCGCGAAATGGCGCACGCATACAACCGGTGTGTCCATGCGAGAACTTTCCGCCTTGGGGATCTTGTCCTCAAGCGTGTGACTGACCCCCAAGCCCAGGGCAAACTCTCCCCTGTCGCACCTCGAAACTAGGACTACGACTACTCCTGTAGAGACCGAGCTCGCTGCAGCTAGTCCCATACATACATACCCTTGACTTCCCAAGATAAGTCAAGCACAGGAGTATATTCATATTGCAACAGAGTAACTTACAAAATATTTAAGCAGTGTGGCCTGCTAGCCTTAATATTACATAAAGAGATTACATTGCCTTCGCGGCATACATGGTTTAGCAAAATAACATCTATACAGCAGAAGATAGGTGACCCTCCCACAATGAGAAGTGGACGGCAGAACAACACACATCAGGGCTCTGGCGGAACTAACACTCCTCCTTCTGGATCCAAGAAGTTCTCCACGCCTTCATCTTGATTATTGAATGCTCCATCTACTGATTTGTAGGTTGCAAGAGTGAGCACTTACGTACTCAGCAAGTCATAGGTAAGAGTAGATACATATTGTAGTGATGATATGAACCTAGACTAGTCAAGAATTATGGATATTTGTAAAATAACCTTTTTCTTTCTTATCTCATCTCATCTTACCTCATGGCAGCACTTTTCATAACATAGCATTGCTATTCATGTTCACTAGATTATAGTACTACCGTGACACGTCGACACACGACAGCCCATGGTAGCACTCCTTATCATGACAACACATGTCATTTGGGTAATCTTGATTTAACAAATTTTATTTAGAAAATATACTTGTGTCACACCCCGTGGATTTAATCCACCGCAGCAGACTCCTAAAAACTCAGAAGCACGAAGTATTCGAATACATTTTTAACTCTGCAGAGAGGTACCAATTTACCCACAAGATATTCCACTTTCAAGCCCATCCTATCAATATAATTAGACCCTTCCTCACAACCATGTGTGAGTGGCAAGGTGGAGATAACAAGAACTTTTGTTATGTTTCACTTACAATTCACCCCTGACCCTGCAGTTTTCTTCACACAAACCATAGTTGTGGCGGGATATACCCCCACACCCCATGTCTCTTCTCATTACTGAGTCAACGTGCTTGATTATAATACGTGGAGGAGCTGAACCCCGTGAGTTTAGTGTACTGTTTTCCATCTCATGCAGGTGTTTCACGTGCGATCCACATAAGTACTTGTTCAGTCCTGTCCCATACCAGGCTTGTGGTTAGTACGTTTGTTCATGCCACTAGACGCACAACACAAGGTTCTAGTCCTTATATGCCAGTGACCAGACCAACCACAACCCTGCACCTTCAGTGCCTGCACATCCTTTACAGTTTAGCACCTCCAGTGCTACCACCATTCCATACCATTTTTCTGATCACGGCTAGGGGTTTTATTTCATTAATATATATAAATACATATAATAGTTCATGGTTCAAAACTTGTTTATTTCACATTTCATAGATAACCAGTCTAGTACTGCCAATTCATAAATCAACCATACTCAATCTTTCACATGCAATATTATCTATATTCAAGGTTATGTTATAACAACTCTTAAAATATAGGTTCGAGATGACCAAGAATATGACTTGCCTTCCGCGTCGTAAAATACAGCAGTTGATGTCGGATCAGCAGTGAAGTCCTCGAATTGGGGCTCTTGATCTGCTCTCCAGTCAAACAAACAACCAATAATCACAATCTTTTCAATACATTATTATACTATATGCAATAATGTAAAGATGAATGTTTTGATGATTCTGAAATGATTGGATTCAGAAGCTGATTAGGGTTAAGTTATGGAAACCAAGGTTAAGATTAGCTGTCAAAGGTTTACAAGGTTCCAATTGTATCAAAATATCAGAATGATATCAAGGTTACGACTGGTTCGCTCAAAAACAGCGAACGTCTTTAGGTCGACATTCAGTTCAAGGCATCGACATAGGGTCGATGGATGATAAAAGGATTATCTCAACTTGTGGCAGTAGAATAAAATGTAGAGCACAACTCCACAAGTCTAAGGGACAAGGTTATTTTCAGTTTGTACAACTGGAAAAAGGTGAAAAGAGCTAATGCCACTGGCTGACATGCTCTGGCATAGGGCTGACAATGTCAAAATCTAGGGTTTAAGCATAAAATACTGTTCAAGGGCTCAAATCAAGTTGTGATAGAAGAAGAAATTGTAGATCACAACCTTAGGAATCTAAGGGACAAAGTTATGCTCAAAATTCACATCTGGAAGGAAGTGAAAAGGGCTAATGCCATTGACTGACATAGCCTGGCATTGAACTGGCATGGCCAGAAACTAGGGCTTGCCATGAATTTTGATCTATGGCTCCAATTGATGCACCACTTTGTCTAGGAGGTTGGCCTTGATAATAGTAACAAATGATTCAATAGGTTCCAAGGCTGAAGATGGCTAGAAGGTGATGCAAATCATGACGAAGGGTGGTGGCGACACGGCACAGTGAAGCCACTGGACAAGATCTTGGCATGGCTATATCTTGCAATCTGGACAGTTTCAGAGATCGGGGTAGAAGACAAAAATGCTCAGGAGATTGAAGCACATCTGCTGGACAAGGTGGTGAAGCTGGATTGGCCGGGAATAGATTTCCAGTGGCCGACGCCGGAGAAGATGACACTGTAATTGGGGATTTTCGATACAGGAGGTTTGAACTCAATTCCAAGCTCAGGGAGTAAGAGAGAAGCATAAGGATGCTATTGGGACGGTCAATTTGGGGAAACCTTTGATTCGAGCTCAATCTGGAAATCTGGATACACAGGCTTGCTAAATAGAGATCACTGATCATTTTATTCCACAGATTCGAGAGCTGATTTGGATTGAATCGGGCTGCATTGCCGGAACAGGGCATTTGGCATTTCCGGGGATCACCGGCGTTAGGGTCCACCGGAGAGCAATTCAATGCAACAGTACAATCAGGAGGGTGAGAGATACTCACTGCTGGCTTCAATTTGGCAAGAGGTTCAGTGATTGGAGCTGGCACTGTGAGCCCCCGAGCTGGACTCGCCCGAGAAGAAGACGAAGGTGGAGAGGATTTTGAATTGGCTAAGTTCTGGTGAAGTGAAGCTGATACAAAGTGTTAGGCTGTTTAAATAGACCAGGGGCGAAGCTTGCGAAGATAAAACAGCAAGGAAATTGGTGCTGGTGACTTGACTGGTCGGGCACAGGCGCGACAACGATGAACGGTGATGCGATGGCGCACAGGCGATGCAACTGCTAATCAAGCTTTCGGCTCATTGGAACTCAACAATGTCGGGCGATACAAAGTGGTGGCGACAATGGCTGGCAAAGCAAGGCAACGTGGCGCGGAGTTGCTGACAACGGTCGCTGTTGCAGCTGCTGGTCGCGCACGGGAGCAGGTTTTGGTCGTCGACGTTGCAACGGCGTTGCCACGACGATGGCTGAGACGTGGACGCATGCGCACAAGCATGCACGGTCACAAACGCAGGCAAGGCTTGGCCGGCGGCGAGCAAACACGGCGCAAGAATCACTGCGAGCTCTGGTCGAGAGCTAGCTGCTGCCCTCGTCGAATTTGGACTGGTTTGTGACGATTTTTGATTGGCTTTGGACGGATCTGTAATTCTGGAGATTTAGAAGATTTAATCTGAAATTGATTCTGCTGATTTGGCAAACTTAATTCAATAGATAATTTGAGATGTTTGAATGATTTTTGGTATAAACTGAAAATATAGTAGATTAGGGTAAAATAGATCTGAATTTTGTTGATCTCGAATTCTGGGGTTTAGGATTTGATTTTGAAATACTCATAAAGGAAGATTTTGTGTTGAAAATCATTTGGGAGGTGTTCCCTGAATCAGATTTGGATTTGGAGATGATTTGTAACATTTTTCCTTTTCAGGCTTCTGGAAAATCTGGAAAAGGGCTGATCTGTGATACTCTTGGACTGATTTGCGAAAAAGGCTTAGATGATGAAATCTGACTGCCAACTTTTTGGATTAAGGTATTGGCATACCCTTGATCATAATCCAAGAATAATCTGACCAGAACTTGGTCAAGGTTTTGATTAAATCTGAATTTCTGAAACTTAGGGTAATTGGATAATATAAAATATTTATATTTTCGAAAACATAAAGGAGTTGATAATTCTGGAAGTTAGAGATAGAATTGAATCTGGGTTCTGAATGCTTTTAGGTTCAGAGTAACTGATAAATCACATCTGAACAATCTGATCTTGATTTGGGGTTCACAGGAAAGATTTGAGGATTTAGGGTTTGAGATAGATACTGATCTGGCTACTACTACAGATACATGCATGCTGTTCATGAAAAGGAAAGTTTTCAGCCCTAAACTCAGGGTGTTACATCCCCCAAGTGGGAAGGCCCCTAAAGGGTCTCTGCAGTCCTGGGCTCAGGGCCCTGCAAGCTCTCCAACCTCCAAGATCAAGAGTTGAAGCATACATGGAACGTAGGCTTGCTTCGCAAGTTCTATGTCTAGCCTCCAGGCCTTTTGCCTCCCCCGTAGCGACTTCGCAGGGGGAGGCATTGTTTCCTGCCACGGTTACGCAGGGGGGACATTGTATTCGCTTTACCTCCCCCACCGCGGCTCCGCGCAGGAGGTGTTGTATTTTAAGTTCTATCAATACAATTGGGCTTTTTCTCCGACTTGAGTTCATTGCAAGTTCTTACATTATCATCTCCTAGACGATGCCCTCCCCGTGAGGACATAGGCTATCGCAGCCTAAGAGTCCCTATGACGGGTGCCCCGCTCCCTTAGGGCGGCTTACAATCACCCCTCTTGGACTGAGGGGGTAAGCAGCAACCTAGTCCTCAAGGACTGAGGTAACGAGTTAATTTGAGAGACTAGTCCCCCCTCAAACACTCAGACCCGTCATCGGGCTCACCCTCCTCCGGAAGCAAAATTGTCTCCCTAGAGAGACATGGCGACCGGGAGATTTCTTGGAAAATCTTCTTGGAGAATTTTTGCCCCGGTAATCATTAATATCCGGGCCCTTCACTCCTTGCCCATAGCGCGTGAAGCTAAGCTACAACCCGCTATGGGGAGGGGGGTAACTCGTGCTCGGATCGTCCTCTCCTGGACCATCATTTGGACTCGAAAAATTTCAAAAACAAGGAACGAGCAAACCTAGCTTTATTGATATATTTAACCGAAGGACATCTCCCCCCCCCGGTGGGTATCGGTACATCTAACCGGGGGACAACCCCCCCGGTGGGAAAATGCAAGATACAACTAGGGGAAGTCAACTCCCGCGGGAAATACCAGGGGAGACAGTCCCCCTCCAGAGGCTCCTACACCTAATAATCCCGGAGGCACTCCGATAGCTCTAGGGCCAGGTCTCGATACAAGCCTCGTATACGCCGCAGGTCCTCCCAAAGCAAGTTTCTGGCCAATACTCGTAGCCCGCTGGTGGGAGTATTCGAGCGGTGGAACCCTCCGGGACCCCGGTATTGGAGGGGACAATTCGGCATGGTGGTTGTTGAAGTTATCAAGGTGCCACTCTGGGAGCCACCGCAGCCGGATCAGCTCCCAGGAGACACCCCTACCACGCCCTCTGGAGATGAGACTTAGCAAAATTAAGGCACCTTGGGCATCCCCTAGGTGATACCCTCTAGAGCCCGGAGGCCTGATCTTTTGAGAGGCTCCTCGCACCACTGGGGCGCCTCTAAGTTTGCGCTCAACTCTCGGGAGCCTTCCCCTGGAAGTAACCTCCCGGGGTGCCTGGTGAATTGAATTCAAGACTTAGCAAAAAATTTATTTCATTTCATTAAAATGTCTTTTGTACAGGTCTCCGGGGCTTCTTCTAAGAAGCTACGGGGAGCAAAAATCCTAAACAAAAAAGAGGACTTATCTAAAGGCCCGGGGGGAGGCTCATACTTGTTCATTGTTGTCCTCCCCCTGGGAGGTCTCCGCCAGAGCCGTGGTGTCCACCCTTAGGGGTGACGACGCTGGGAATCACACCCGCACGATCCGGTTGTAGAAGCCCCCGGCTAGCTGCTCTACCTCTCGCCGGAGCGGCTAGAAGAACTCGGGAAAATCTCGGGGGATCCGGCCCCCGATCGCCCTGGCGCCGATCCCCTGGAGTTCTACAAGACCCGCGGCGGCGGCCACCACTGGGATCTCCCGGCCCCGTGCCCGAGCGTCGGCGGCCTCCGGGGTCACAGAGACTTGTGCATTAAGAAAACACACGGCCTCCACGAGCATCGCCGGCGCAGCGTCAGAGTTGCCCCCTGGGCGGAGGCTCACCCCAAGTCTGTCGAGGGCCGAGTGGACGGAGCGACCCCCTTCCACCACCGCTCGGGCACTGGAGCCCTTGAGCTCCCGGAGGGCATCCTCCTTTTCCCTTGCCTCCCTCTGAAGCCGGTCGTTGGCGCCCTCCGAGGCATGTTGTTGAGCCCGGACTCGAGCCAACTCCGGGAGTGCATCGTCCTGCTCCGCGCACAAGGCGGCAGCCTTCCCCTCCACCTCCTTCAGCACCTTGTCGAAGCGCGCCTCCATGCCCCGGGCGAGGGCCGCCCCCCTGTAAACACGAAAGTTACTCGAACCCCAAGAGTTGGTAAAAGCTCAGAAAGAAACAACCTGATCTGGGAACGAACCTGGATATGGAGCGACTGCAGCTCCCCGCACCGGTCGCGGGGCGTCCCTTGCGGGATGTACTCCTGCACCTTTCGGATCTGGAGCCCCTCCGCGAACTGGAAGACCTCCCCCGCAGACAGCAGGGGGGTCTCCCACCTGATGTCTCCGGACCCGTTCGCGTCGATGGGCCCCCTCACGAAGGTTACGGGGGTGATGTGGACCAGAGTAGCGGTGGCCGGGGTCCTTGCCGCCGAGGAGTTGGCCGAAGAAGAGGTGGACGAGCTTTCCGACGGGGTGCCCCCCAGGGGAGGGATGAGGAGCCCTTTCCCCTTTCTAGGTCGTAGGACCCCCGGAACCTCCGTCGCCGCGGGGACCTTGTAGACCGAGGGGCTCCCCCCCCCTGTCCACCAGCCATTCGAGGCGCGGAGGGGAAGCCTCAGCGAAACGAACCTTTGGACGCTCCGGCTCCAGAAGTCCCGGTGCCACCGGAGGTGCGACCGCCGAAGGTGGCGAGGGGGCATAATTTGCTGAGTCAGACGTCCCCTCGTCGCCGGCCGGCATCTTCTCTCGGGCCTCTCGGGAGGCCTCAAGACAGTGCGCAAACCTTTGCACCTCTGGCGCCCCCCCCGGAGTACTCTTCTACGGGGGGCGGCATCACCTCGCGCCTAGAAGGTGCTCGCGCACGTCTTGACCCGGGGGTGGCGTCCTGGGCCTTCACAGGCGTAGAGCCCGACGTCGTCATCGGACCGGGGGCCTTCTGAGCCTTGGCATGCTTCAGCTCAGAACCCCCAGCGGCCTCCTTCCCCCGCTTGTGAGAGTCGGGGGTCGGGAGAGGCGTCCTCTCCGGTAGCCTTAGCCCAAAGGCCTCGGCCACCAAGTTCCGGCGAGGACCCTCCCCGATGACACGCACGATACGTTCGTGCTCGTCAGTGTAGTACCTCCCTAGGATGTTCTCCGCCTTCTCCCGGGCGACCGGGTATGGCTGGACAGCAAAAATGAAGGGAGATAGCGAAATTAACAAAAAATCAAAGGAAGGTTGCCGGGGGCTTACGTCGGGTCACTGGCTTTTGAGGGGGCTGCTGTGCTGGGCACATTCCAATCCCCCTCCACCCGTGCGAGAAGGGGGAGACCTCCAGTAGCGTCAGCTACGAAGCCAACCACCTTCTGAGTAGCTTCAACTCCTCCTCGGTCCATACCGGGGGCTTCGGGGCGGACGATCGGCTATAGGAGGGGGGCTCTGGGGAGTAGGTCACCTCGTGGTCCCGGACTCGGAGGTAAAACCACCTGCGGACCCACTCCCCCCAGTGGTCCCGGGAGGCCGCCACCGGATACTCTTGCAACCGCGACAGTAGGAGCTGTATCATGGCGGAGCCGAACAGAGACTTTGGCCCTCCCTTCACCAAATGGGAGCTCCTCGCCGCTGGCTCGAAAAAGTACCAGAACAACCGGAGTGTCGGCTCCCGTCCGGTGGCTGTCTCGAACAGCCAGATGAAGAGCCCCATCGGAACGAAGGCGTTCGGCGTCAGGTGGTTGAGCGCCACCCCATATTCCCGGAGAAACTCCCGGAGCAACGGATGCACCAGGAGCTGGAGCCCGGCCTCGAGGAAGGCCTCGAAGACGACAACTTCTCCGAGCCGGGGCCGGGGGGCGCCATCCTTCTTGGAGGGGATCCAGATGTCCCCATCTGCGACGACTCCCAATCCATGAGGGACTCTAAGTCCCCCAAAGTGAACTTGAAGGCCCAGAGGAAGTCCGCGGTGAATTCCTCCGGAGGCACCTCAGCGGCCTTGGCACGACCCTTGGGATCCATTTGTTTTTCCGGTGGGTTGAGATCTCAGGGAACTATCTAAGGGGCTTAGGTTTTCGGAGACTAGGCTTCCGGGAGAAGGCTACCGGGAGAGCTTAGGGCGCCAGTGGTGTTTGAGGATCGAAAGTTCGAGTGACTTCTTTGGGCCCCTCGAAGACCTATTTATAGGGCTCAAACGTGGCCCCGATGGGCACCATGTGGCCCATGATGATGAATCCGCGCCACTCAATTTAAACGGCGCGCATGAATCGAAGGAGCGAGCACGGGAAACGATGCATCATCGGTTTGAACTACACGAGGTTGTTATGGCCAAACGGCGCGCTCCTATCGTGACTAGGGGCGACATGATGACCAACGGTGCTGCCGTAAGTACCTAGCACAAAATTCGAAGCGTCGACAAGGCGCCAGAAATCCACCCGAAGGAGATGTTCCCAGTAATGAGCCATCTCCTTCGGGGACTCGAGCAGCATCCCTGGAGGACATGGGGGGCTGCTGTTGGGGAAAATCTCCGCGGGATCAAGTCCAGGTAAGGGGCAAGGCTACTGGTGACCCCCATCCCGGGCGTCGCCATTTGCCCGGGGACAAGGCTCCCGGTGACCCCCGCCCCGGGCGCCACCATTTGCCTGGGGACAAGGCCCCCTGTGACCCCCGTCCCGAGCGCCGCCATTTGCCCGGGGACAAGGTCCCTGGTGCCTCCGTCCCGGGCATTGGCCCGGGGACAAGGCCCCAGGTGACCCCTGTCCCGGGCCCCGCCATTTGCCCGGGGACAAGGCCCGCCCGGGCAAGGCCCCGATGACCTCCGTGTCGGGCGCCGCCATTCGCCTGGGGACAAGGCCCCCGGTGACCTGTAACATCCCAATTTTTGCTACCATTTTAGCTTGCCAGTCAGCATATCTTCATTAGATTCTCGGATGTCTCAACCCCATTTTTGATCTCTTATCTCAGAATCATGATCTTATGTATGCCACTACCTTAACTTAAAAAGTTGGCAGCTAAACTCCACCATTCAGACCATTTTCGCATTTTAGTCCAAAAGTATTTTAGATTAATCTTTTCATATTTTCTCAGAAGCCTTAAAAGGCTAAAAGCCACAAATTAGCTCCAAACCTTGATCTAATATAGCAAATGTCTTCCCTTTACCTTTCTGAACATTTTTCCCTTCTGGAAGAATTCCAAAATCTTAACCGAAACCCTGGTTTCAGCATCGCCAAAGTTTTCAAAACCCTAATTACCCTGTTTAGCTTAATTACTCTGTTTTCGATTTTTGTCAAAACCACCATTTTTCTTGCTAGATGAGTCCAAGTGATTTAGTAACACTCATATGGAAAAATCAGATCTCAAGTCAGCCGTCCAGATCCCCAAATTTGTAAACTGGTCCAAGATCCCAAACTAAATCTTCGCAGATCAGTCCCTAGCCCCTTTTCGACCTCGACCAGGGCTGAGCCCGTTGCGACCACGACCAGTCACCACTTTGACCATGACCAGTGCCGTTCGTCGTGATTCACCACCGCGATCTTCACCGCCAGCCAACATCTGTCTCCACCTACAGTCGTGTCCGGCGTGTTCGCACGTGGTGCTCACGTCGCACCAAAACCCTCCACCGTGGCGACGACCGATGACAGACAGCAACGCCGTTCGTTCTGCGCACGCGCGTGCCTGCTACTGTCCGAACATTTTTACCACTTCACCGCCATGCCGAAGCCGGCCACCCCGTCGCTCTGCTCCAGCCAGATTTGCCGCACTCTTCTCCTGTGGTAGAGTCGCTGCCGCGTCCCAACGCCGTGCACGCCGTCTCGATCTTGCTCCGACGCCAGTCACGCGTATCCCGTTTCGATTTGCTGGAACTCTCGAGAGCCCCAGCCACTGCCTATATAAGCTCCCCCTCGCCCAGAGTTTCTTCACACCACTCCAGTAGCAACCAAAGTCCCTGTTCGTCTCGCGTTTCTTCTTCGTCTCCGGCGAGCCCAGTTCGGGGAGCACGGTGACAGCGCTCTCCACCGCATCTTCTTCCAAACTGACGACACCCGTGAGTAGTCCTCATCTCCCTTGTCATGCTGTAGCACTTAATTGAGTTCTCTTGCACCTCATCGCTGGTGATCGCCGGAAATGGCTAAAACCCCTGTCCCGGCAATGCCCCGTGTGTTTTAGCCCAAATTGGCCTCCGTGCTAGTAGGACAAATTGATCAGCACCTCACCCTTAGCAGCCCTGTAAGCTTGGATTTCGAAATTAGCCTCAAATCGAAAGCTTCCCCTTTTTGTGCGCTACCAGTGACCGGGCTCACGTCGCCAGGCCACACCGGTGATACTCCGGTCAAATTGGCCATGTCCGTAGCTTCCCCTGGTCCCCCTCTCACTCTCTTAGCAAGGAATCGAGTTCAATCGCACTGTAGCCAGAACCCCCAAATCCAGCGCCTTCTTCCCCAGCTTCGGCCGCCAGAATTTGTCCCCAGCCGATCTAGCCAATGCCACCTTGGCTCTTAGGTAGGTCTCAGCCCCCTGAGCATTTCATTCAACTAGACAAACCTCTAAATCTGCCCAGATTGTGAGATATGCTCTTGCCAAGTTCTTGTCCAGCGATGTGCCTGTGCCGTATCGCCGCCGTAGTTCATCGTTGTCGTTCGTCGTCGTCCGGCCGCCTCAACCCTTGAAACCACCGCCAATGTGTCCCTGGCATCCACGCCTACCTCCTAGACATAGTTGGTGAAGTATTTGAAGCCCAGAACCAGATTTTCCTCTCTGCCCTAGTTTTTGACAGTGTCAGTGCAGTGTCAGTGCTTGTCAGCCACTGACAGTAACCTTGTTTGACACCTTCTATTTGAGCAATTGAAATGCCACTTTGTCCACTAAGTTCCTGGAATCATGTTCTACAATTTTCTCTACTGTCACATCTCCAAAAAAACCCACCTAGAGCCAACCTAGGGCTATGCCTAGCCGTGAACCGAATGTCGACCCTTCGACGTTCAGCCTCTTTGAACCTATCTCTTCGAGCAACGCTTGAGTAACCTTGTCCAAAGCATCTCCCCTGCATGCATGTTATATTTTATTTATTATTTCCTATAAAAGCTATTTTCTGCATGTTAACTGTGGTGCGATGTGTTGATTTGCCTCGTTGTTGTGTGTGGGAAATAGAGCAAGGAGAAGAAGAGTCAACAGAAGACTACGAAGAATCGTCTTAGAAACTAGGCCCCTCACTGCAAGGCAAGTCTCAAACCCTTGATCATGTCTCGCCTAATATTTTGAAATGAAGTATGTTAGTTGTTTCCAAATATATGCATGCCTTACATTCAAATCAGAATTATGTTCAAATAAAGTGATTAGATATGACCTAAATGATTGTGAAGCCTCTTTTGTGATTGAATATCCATGCACCCTTGTCACCCTAGAATGCCATGCTTAGGCTATGCTTGTACTCAAGATTATGTGTTAAATGCTAAATGGTCACATGTGAGAAAAGTATATTCAAAACCCTTTTTGTGAAAGAAAACATGATTGGAATCGATAGTGAGGATGGTTTGATTGGTTGGTGCTGTGTGCGCGCTGGGAATGTGTAAGACTCCTCACTAAAGATTCATAAGGACAAGAACCTTGTGTTGTACTTCTATGCGGCATGAAAAACGTACCAACCACTTTCCCGGTATGGGACGGCACAACATAGTAGCTTTCTCAGTATTAGCTTTTCCCTGGTTGTCGGTCCAGTTTCTCGAGAGGAAACTGGTGGGCCACAGAGGGCCATGAGTGATGTGAGATCAGAAAAATAAAGAGAGGATAAGGTGTAAGAAGGAAGACGCCCTAGTCCTAGATTAAGTCATGCGCAACTGTAATCAAGAGAGGCTATGTGTCTTGTGAGACAATAGACCAAGGCTAGGAAGAATTGGCTGTACCCACAACGGTAATGAGGACTGGAATGTCTATTTACCGGGTAGAGAATTGTTAATGCTAGGATTGTAAACTGTTGTGTGATCTCGGCCTTGTCACATGTGTAAAAGTTGCATGGAGAGGTACTGAGTTGAAAGTTGAGTGATCGGAGGATTAAGGTGGTACACCTTTGCAAAGTTATAAAAAGTATCGGATACTCCGAGCTCCCAGGTCATGCAGTCTGCGTGCAGTGGATTCTATCCACGTCGATGCAGCACAAGTAGCTTTTGGGAAAGTTTTTCATAAAATCTGAATAAAGTGGTGACTCATGGAAGACCGCCACGCATAACATCTTCCGAAAATCTAGTTTAGGATTTCAAAAGTCTCACTTTTGAAAACAAAAACCTCTTCTTCAAAACTAAGAGTGAAAAATCTATTCTATGAGCCAAAGAGCCATCCTTTGAAAATTTTCCCCCTCATCTAGGTACCTGCATTCTTATTTGAGACTTGTTGAGCACTATGTGGACAATGTGCTCACCCTTGCTTTTGCAAACAAAAATTTAGAGGAAGGATTCATTGATCCCTAGTCCTACGGTCTTGAACCCAACATGGCAGAAGAAGAAACCGCTCCAGAAGATCCAGCTCACTAGAGGGTCACTTACCAAGTTGAGTCCGATGTGGAGGAAGCCCATGCAACGCCGCTATAGTTGAAGATGAAGACCGTTGAAGTCCTTTTGCTTGTTGTTGTTTTTTTTTCAGTGCCGACCTCTGTGTCGAAGAAAACTCCTTAATTTGGTATCAACACTAAATTTCGTCATTTTGGAGCTATGTTATTGTAATGTTGGTCCTTATGATCAGCACTTGTTTTATTTACTTGCACTATTATATAATGCATCTTGTTATTGTGAGCTTGCAATGTACCTTTCTGAGTGCAACCCACCTGGGCGGTTGCCACTGGATTCCTTAAATGAGGGTCCCACATGACCCCCGTCCCGGGCGCCGCCATTCGCCCGGGGACAAGGCCCCCGGTTCCTCCATCCCGGGCGCTGCCATTTACCCGGGCACAAGGTCCCCGGTGCCGGCTCATGTGAGGATCACACGAGAAGCACCTCGGGAACTGGCAAGGACACTTGTCAAGCATCCCGCCCCCTCAGCCGGAAGAAGGACGCTAGTGCCCTTCGATCCAACGGCTGTGACCGGGGTAGTTTAATATTTTTGCATCTTTTGGGCCTATATAAGCCCTTGTATCCCTCTATTGTAATAGAGAACAACTCATTTGTATCAATAGACAAAAAGGAATAGGCGTGCTGAGGAGCACTCTCCCCACGAGAGAACTCCCCCAACCCACTCCTGTTGGGAGCATGTCGACAGGACAAGGGTCTCCACTGAGACCTGAACCTGTATAAATCTTCGTGTCACTTGCTGCGTTTGTGCGACGGGGGAGGACCGGACACTCGGTCACCCCTCGTCATCTTTGCTTAGCTAGGAAACCTCCACAAAACCTGATGGGGTATTCGCAATACCACGACAATGAGAAGGCGAGTGCATAGCTGTACACTCTTCCTCCTATGTCGATCATCATATGGGATAAACTTTCACGCTCTTAGTAGGTTTTTTGCTCCTATTAAAACCGTTCATATTCGCAACTAGATTGCATTTTTTTCTCAGTAGGCAGAAGAATCACTTTAAGATGCTTGTTAACGATACAAAGACTTGCTGATCAAGTGTCCGCATCATGAACTGAAGAAGTGGCTTGTGGTTCAGACGTTCCATAGCGGACTGAACTACAACACGTGGACGGCTGTAGACGCCCCAACTAGCAGCGCACTGATGAACAAAAGTGTAGATGAAGCATGCAAACTCATCGAAGGTATAACTCAAAACTAAACTCAATGGGGAACCAAACGAGCTGCTCAAACAAACTTCAACCAACAATATAGATGAAGTGTAATGTAGGGCTGTGCAAATCTGAACCAAACCCAAAAAATCGAACCAAAAAGACCAAACCGAACCAAAAATAGCAGTTTTTTTTTTGTATTTGGTATCCGGTTCGGTAGGCCAGTTTAGCCATATTCGGTATTAGGTTCAGTTCAGTAAAAAAACAAAAAAAAAGGAAAAAACCGATTTACCCATTCTCCATTTTTCTTGGCCTGTTTCACTATTTGGCTATTCTATCTATCCTACCCCTAAGTTCCTAACTCCCCTGCTCCCTGTGGCCCGTGCTGTCCTCCCCGTTCGCAGCTTCGTGCTGCCTCCTCCTCCTTGGCTCCCCGTGCTGTCTCCTCCGGCCTCCGCCCGTCTACTGCCTCATTGTCCTCCCTGTCGTCCCCAACTCCCCATGTCGCCTCCCCGAGGCATGAGCGGCTGAGCCGCCTCCCACACCGTGGCCCGTGCCGCCTCCTCTATGGCCCATGTTGCCTCCTTGACCTCCCCGTGTCCCGTGCCCCCTTCCACTCCCAGATCTACCGCCATCTTCAGCCTCTGCCGCCTCTCCCATGCCGCTTCTCTCTCCATCCAGCCACTGCCGCCTCCCTCGTGCTGCCTCCCACTCTGGCCTCCTCCGCCTCCCAATCCCAAATCCACCGCCTCCTCGTGCCACTTCAAGCTCCCCCTGCTGCATCAAGCTCCCCGTGCTGGCTCCAACTCTGGCCTTCGCCACCTCCTCTTCCCCTTGTTGCATCTAGGCCCTTTTTGGGTTGATTTTGATTATTGATGACATTAAGTGTCTTGGACTAATCGTGTCTTTGAGCTATTTGTATGCAGTGTTATTTCTGTAAAGTTTGCAAGTGATCCGGCAATGCCTACAAGTCGCAAGCGCAAGGTCACAGTGTCGCTCGAGGTAGCAGTCCAAGGACCCGAGCCAAGGTCGCAAGTGCAACGTCGCATTGTCGCCCGAGGTCATAGTCCGAGGAAGCGAGCCAAAGTTGCAAGTGCAATGTCGCCAAGAAGAAAGCTGCAAAGACCTAAGGTAAGTGCTTGTTTATTGTACCATTTTTAGAGTTTGGTGTTTGACCGGATTTTATAAGAAATTCCTTTTTAGTTTAAACTGTACAATTAAGAGGGGTTGCAAAATCTCTTTTAGTTCTGGCAAAAACTGAGAAACTCTTAGGTCATATGTTACATTGGCATTCATTCACAATCTTGGTGAAGGATCTCAAACAGGAATTGAAACTGGTCATCCGAGTACTGTTCATTCGACCAGTGGTCCCACGAGGACTGTTCATTTGATCAGTTACTGTTCATATGACCAGTAACGCAGTTCATTCGACCAGTAACACTGTTCATTCGACCAGACATTCCAACGGCTATTTATTAGCCGTTAGAGGTCGTAGCTGGCTGAGAAGTTGGGCTATAAATATAGGTGTTTTGACCAGTATTGTCACACATCTCAAGCTACATTCTCATACACTTTTTTGAGTTGTTTTAAAACACTTTTGAGTAGTTTTTTAAAACACTTTTGAGCAGATTTTCTCTACTGTTTTTGAGCAGCTTTTATAAACAATTTTTGAGCAGATTTTTGAGTAGAATCTGTTCACATTTTCGAGCAGTTTCTAAGGAGTTTTTAAACAGATTTCTCTACTATTTTGATCAATTTTATAAACAGTTTTTGAGCAAATTTTTGATTAATTTGATAAACAATTTTGGAACTGATTTTTGATCAGTTTTACAAACAATTTTGAGCACATCTTTGAGCAGTGTTTGAGAAAATTTTTGAGAAGCTTCTGTTCATATTTTTTATCAGCTTTATAAACACTTTTGGGCAGATTTTGATCAGTGTTTATAAACTTTATTTGAGTAATTTTTCTAAAAAACCAAGAGATATATTTTTTGATATACACTTGAGCCCAAGTGCTAAAATTTTGATCTTTTGATCAAGTATCATGCATTGTGATTGAGAGAGATCTTCTAAGAGCATTCATTTGCATCCTTAGAAGTTTCTCGGTATTTGTTGGGGGTCAAGAGAAGATCTTGCAACTTGTTACTCTTGGTGAACACCGTCACCTAGACAGTTTGGAGGTGTGGCCGTTGACCTCCCCATTAACGAAGGTTGTCGGAGAGACTGGGCATATTTGTGAAAGGCATCGGTGCTCACCTATCCGGAGTGGAGAAGGAGCAACCTTAGTGAAAAATATCCTTCGTGGATATTGAACCAAGACTCATTCATTTGAGTGCTTCAACGAGGAGTAGGGGAGACCGAGAAAGTCTTCGAGACCTCGGGAGAAATCACCGTGTTTGATTTTCTTACTCTTTCTTAGTGTAAAATATTATTAAATTGTTTCAGTTTATTTGCTCTTAGTCTTTTCCTTGTAAAAATTGTTTTTAGTTGAAAGTTTTAAAGCCTCCTATTCATCCCCTCTAGTCGGCATCCTCGATCCTACACGTGGTATCAGAGCATGGTCTCTCATTTATTGGCTTTACCGCCTAGAGAGTAAGGATAGACTCGATAGAGTATTTTGGTTTGATTGCCCCTCACTTTGATGGCTCACATTATTTTCATTGGAAGATTATTATGAGCTATTATTTTAAGGCACTGAGTTTGGATTTATGGAGTTTAGTGGAGAAGGGTGTGACTTATCCGTTGATTTTAGATAAGGATATTCTCCTTTTAAATACAAAGGCTAAAGATGTGCTTCTTAGATCCCTTAGCCATGATGTGCTCGAACTAGTGAGTGGTCGTTCGACTGCTCACGATGTTTGGACAACCCTTGACTCTATCTTTGAGGGCACATCTAGCTTTGAGCATGCTAAGGTGTGCTTCTTGATGCGATATTATGAGGTATTTGTGATGTTGGAGAATGATACACTCTACACCATATATGATCGCTTGATCAACATCACAAATGAGCTCAAAGCCTATGGCGCTAATATTTCCAATCTAGACATTTGTAGGAAATTGCTTAAGGTGTTGATACGGGGTGCCAATTCTAGGAGGCGGCTTATGAGCACAAACCCTAGAACAAGAGCAAAAGATTCTCTGAAAATATTTGTATATTCAATTCGTGGTTCTCAAAACTTTGACCATGCCTCTCTTTTATAGAGGATGGTGTCTACAAAGATAGAAGGTTTAAAACCAGAATTCTAAACTAATTTGAAACAAAATAGAATCCTAACAAACTACAAAAAGAAATTTCTGAGCTAATTTTCACGGATCTGAACAGGACTCTTCCCCCTTGTGCACTTGCCATTGTTTCGGGTCTCCTAGTTGCATACGATGTTGGAATTCGATGATTCTTGATGCGTTGGAAAGCTCTTCAATTACCTTTCCAACAAGTGCTCACACGACCTACTTGGACATCTGTGCTAAAATGGGCTCTTGGTTGAAGTCGCTAAACAATTAAGCTTGATCGACAGACTCGATGGTCCTCAGGTTGCAACCATGTGTATTTAGGCTTGATCGACTGTGACCATGAGCAGTGTTGCGACCTTGAGCAATGCTGATTACGAGCATAGTTCTTCTGATCGAGAGCAAAGTTCTTCTGGTCGATCGCTGATGCGAAGGATGTCCTCATCATACTCCCCATATTGAAAAGGACTCATCCTCGAGTCCGATAGTGTAGAGCCAAAGGACGAAGAAGGTCCAAAATGTTGAATGTGGTGCGAAGGATGTCCTCATCAAGACTCCAGGGATGAGGTTAATTTTTTTGGCTTTTTGGTGTATAGGCTGAAAACAGATCTAAACTAAGGGATAAATAATCCTACCGTGTAAACCAAAGCTCAACGAATAAATTACAAGAACAATGGTAAAGAGAATAACTCCCAATTCTAGGTGGCGGCTTCTGAGCACAAACCCTAAAATAAGAGCAAAAACTTCTTCAAAAATATTTGTGTATTCTATTCGTGGTTCTCAAAACTATGACCATGCCTCTCTTTTATAGAGGATGGTGTCTACAAAGATAGAAGGTTTAAAACCAGAATTCTAAACTAATTTGAAACAAAATAGAATCCTAACAAACCATAAAAAGAAATTCCCACACTAATTTTCACGAATCCGAACATGACTCTTCCCCCTTTGCACTTGCCATTGTTTCGAGTCTCTTGGTTGCATACAATGTTAAAATTCGATGATTCTTGATGCGTTGGAAAGCTCTTTCGATTACCTTTCCAACAAGAGCTCACACGACCTACTTGTACATCTGTTCTGAAATTGGTGCTTGGTTGAAGTTGCTGAACAATTAAGCTTGATTGGCAGACTAGATGGTCCTCAAGTTGCGACCATGTGTCTTCAGGCTTGATCGGCTACGACCATGAGCAGTGTTGCGACCTTGAGCAATGTTGATTACACGCAAAGTTCTTCTGATCGAGAGCAAAGTTCTTGTGGTTGATCACTGCTGCGAAGGATGTCCTCATCAGGTGTTACCGGAGGATCGTTGCGGAGACTTCATTACCACTCTTGCAAATAGTGACCTCTCCGACACTTCACCAAGTGAGCTCATTGACATGCTTATGTCAAATGAGGCTATGCCCAAGGATAAGGACATACATTCCACCTCCGAGCGTATTAAGAATGATGATTTCGTTGCGGAGGATCGGGAGCTTTCTAGCAAGCACAAAGACGTCATCGACTTGGTTTGCCTAAGAAAGACAAAGGCGAAATCTTGCAAGAAGAGCTTAAAGAAAGAAAGAAAGAAAGCATTAAGATCAAAGTCTTCATCTCACAACAAATCTATATGCCTTATGGCATGTGACTCGACGGTATCAAGTACTAACTTCTCTAATGATGAGCTTATGGATATGATTGTAGAGTTAAATGACTTTCTTGGCAATATGAATAAAAGTTTTTGCACTTTAAAGAATAACTTCTCATCCTTGAAAGTGCAACTTCAAGAGTTGAAAAGCTCTTATGATTCTTTGCTTGCCAAGGAAGCTATTAGCTCCACAATTACCTTAGATGATAGAGTTGCTTGTGACTTGCTTATTGATCCATCCTTAGATTCACATACTTCCACTTCACATGCTAGCACCTCTTGTAATGACTTAAGTGTTAATTCATGTTTAGACTCAAATGCTAGCTTTGTGGACACTAGTACTTCATGTGATAATTTGTCTATTGATTCATTTATTGATTCACATGCTTGTACGGTTGATACTAGTAACTCATATCATGATTTATCTAGTGACTCATCTTTATGCCATGGTGTTAGTAATAGTTGCTCTTCATTTGATATGTCTAGCTCATCTAGTGATTCTATTGTTATGCCTTCTAGTTCATCTACTTGTGATGATATGTCGTCATGTTCTCATTCGCATCATGTTTCATGTGTTAACACGGTATCATCTCATGTACCTAAAATTGAAAATGACAAAATTAAGACTAAAATAAATAGATTGAGCCATGACCTTACTAGATATCATATGAGTAGTGCTATGCTTGTTAAACCCCTTTAGATCATAGATATTCATTTAAAAAGGGGAAATTAAATCATGCTCACTCATCTAGTAAGAGGCATCGCATATTTCATCGCACTTATACCATTTCATTTTTAAAGCCCTCTCGAACTTCATGTTCCGCATGTCACTTAATAGGGCAACATTCGCATAAGTGTGTATCTAACCCTTTCAAAGTTGGTTTTTTGACTCTTATTTGATTTCTTGCTCTAGAAGGGGTTTAATTGCAAAACTTGTTGATTTCTATTTTCAAAAACCTAAAGATAGAGCCATTTGGGAACCAAAGGACATATGCAATAAGGCTAGAGGGCCTCGTATAATTTGGGTACCTAAAAAGGCTTGACTCTTGATTGGAAAATCCTTTATGAAAAATTCTTTTTGTAAAATATGTGTCATGCATTGAAAATCATTTTTGTAAATTTTCATTTCAATTGGATTTGATTTGAGCAACATGTGATTTTTCACAAATCAAATCTGAAATCTGCAACTTTAGACTTCTTGTGGTTTTTGACTGATTTTTCATTTTTATATCTCTTAATTGGTTGGCTATTTGAAGAAAGTTTATACATAATATTTTATCCTCTATGATTGGTCTTTATTGTTAATTTATTTGAAAATTTTTGGAAGTCATTTGCGTGGTTTTTCAGGTGCCTTTACTTGTGTAAAATAATTTACCCAAAACCTGAAATCTAAAACTTTCAATATGGTCAACATTTTTTTCATATCTTGTTATTGACTCCGATATTGGCTTCACTATAAAAGGCTAACTAGTTCCTCATTATCTCATTTATCTCTAGAATTTATTTTGGAATTTTTGGAACTTGTGTGTGTATGTTTCTATGATTATAAGAAAAAAAACCACATTGTTTAAGAAAATTTTTCAGTCAAATTGGATGTCAATCTCTCATTCCTTTCAAATAACTAAAAATTTGAATATGGGATTTTCATGGATAATGTTTGTATTGATGTTATTTTTCTCTATGCAACTTTCCATGATTTTTTGTGCTTCTTTGGATGGTTTCTAGATCCTTCTTCATTATCTTTGTTTTAGGCCATAAAGAGGGGAGTTCATGACTTTTATTTTGTTTGAATTCTTGTTGAACTCTCTTTATTCACCAATAGGTCATTTCTATCTCTTGCACATAATTTATGACCTAACTTGGATGATTATTTCTCACGTAGTCCTTGTTTCACCAAATCTCCATTTTGGTGGAATTGATGGACTTTGATTTATGCAAAATTTCATGAAATTGGAGCACATGTTTGAATGGGTTATAGATTTGAATACTCTTTGTGGAGATTTGAGCTTTTCATTAGGTCATATGCTTTTTTCTTTTTTTGTGACCTAAAATTGGTTTTTTTTCAAACCTCTTTTTGGCATACGTTTTGTTTGTATGTTTTTTGGTGATTAATGCCAAAAAGGGGGAAGAATTTTGTGAGGATTAAAATTGTTATTTCCTATTGCTCATTGCAAATTGAGCTTGGTTACGAACATCATAGAGATTTTCTTTTATCACAAGGTTTTAAAATTGGGAAGGTAGACACAACCTTATTTACAAAAGAAGTTGAGAAAGATCTGTTTGTGTGTCAAATAGATGTTGATGATGTCATATTTGGGTCTACTAATGAATCCTTTTGTCATGAGTTTGGAGAAATGATGTCTAGAGAATTTGAGATGTCAATGATTGGAGAGCTAAGCTTATTCCTTGGACTTCAAATCAAGCAACTCAAGAATGGAACGTTCGTGAGTCAAACCAAGTATGTAAAGGATTTGCTCAAGCGCTTTGGGATGGAAGATGCTAAAGCCATGAAAACTCCCATGGCCACTACTGGACATCTCGATATGAACAACGATGGAAAAGCGGTTGATTCTAAACTTTATTGATGTATGATTGGAAGCTTGCTTTATCTTACCGCATTTAGGCCCGACATCATGTTTAGTGTTTGCTTATGTGCTAGATTTCAATCGTCTCCTAAGGAATGTCATTTGATTGCTCTTAAAAGAATCCTTAGGTACTTGAAATACTATCCAAATATAGGACTTTGGTACCCTAAAGATGCAAATTTTGAATTAATTGGTTACTCGGATTTGGATTATGCGGGGTGCAAAATTGATAGAAAAGTCCATCAAATTTTATGGATGAAACAAACCCTTTTGGATTATGGAATTTCTTTTGACAAAGTGCCACTCTTGTGTGATAATGAAAGTGCCATAAAGATTGCAAACAATCCGGTTTAACATTTTAGAACAAAGCATATGGATGTTAGGCACCATTTTATGAGAGATCATGTGGCAAAAGGGGCATAGATGTGAATTATGTAAGAACTGACTTGCAGCTTGCAAACATCTTCACCAAATATTTAGATGAGACTAGATTTTGCTTTCTTAGAAGTGAATTGAATATTATTGATATAACAAATGCAAGTTAAATGTCTGCTTTGCTATCCTCCCGCTTTTTTGTACTTGATGTCAAAGGGGGAGAGATTGGGGAGAGATTTTTGTATGACGTTATTTATGTGCTCGTCATTTATTAATTATGGACTCTCAAATGACTCATATGTGTATTTATATATGCATGAATTCAGGGGGAGTTCTTGTATATCTAATGTCCATGCATACACTTAGGGGAAGTCATTAATTTTTTCGTTATCAACACTTGTTGTCATCAATCATCAAAAGGGGGAGATTGTTGCATCTAGACCCTTTTTGGGTTGATTTTGATTATTGATGACATTAAGTGTCTTGGACTAATCGTGTCTTTGAGCTATTTGTATGCAGTGTTATTTATGTAAAGTTTG
Organism: Pharus latifolius; assembly: GCA_019359835.1. Lineage (NCBI taxonomy): Eukaryota > Viridiplantae > Streptophyta > Magnoliopsida > Poales > Poaceae > Pharus > Pharus latifolius. The sequence continues at coordinate 23,712,973 of CM033327.1, forward strand.
CAAGTGATCTGGGAGGGTCTGCAAGTCACAAGCACAAGGTCGCAGTGTCACCCGAGGTCGTAGTGCAAGGATGTGAGCCAAGGTCGCCAGCGGAAGGTTGCAGTGTCGCCCGAGGTCGCAGTCTGAGGACACGAGCCAAAGTCGCAAGTGCAATGTTGCCAAGAAGGAAGTTGCAAAGACCTAAGGTAAGTGTTTGTTTATTTTACCAGTCTCAGAGTTTGGAGTTGGACTGGATTTTATAAGTAATTCTTTTTAAGTTTAAATCGTACTATTAAGAGGGGTAGCAAAATCTTTTTTAGTTTTGGCAAAAACTGAGAAACTCTTAGGTCATATGTTGCATTCGCATTCATTCACAATCTTGGTGAAGAATCTCAAAGAGGAATTGAAACTGGTCATCCTAGTACTGTTCATACAACCAGTGGTCCCATGAGTACTGTTCATTTGATCAGTTACTGTTCATTCGACCAGACATTCCAACGGTTATTTACTGGCCATTAGAGATCGTAGCTGGCTGTTAGCTGTACTAATTTCTTTCATTTTCGGTCACAAAGGCTAGCTGAGAAGTTGAGCTATAAATATAGGTGTTTTGAGTAGTATTCTCGCACATCTCAAGCTACATTCTCATACACCTTTTTGAGCAGTTTTAAAACACATTTGAGCTGATTTTCTCTATTGTTTTTGAGTAGTTTTTATAAACAGTTTTTGAGCAGATTTTTGAGAAGTTTCTGTTCACATTTTTTAGTATTTTTAAAATAGTTTTTGAGCAGATTTCTCTACTGTTTTGATCAGTTTTATAAACACTTTCCGAGCAGATTTTTTATCAGTTTTATAAACAATTTTGGAACTGATTTTTGATCAGTTTTATAAACACTTTTGAGCAGATCTTTGAGCAGTGTTTCAGCAAATTTTTGTGAAGCTTCTCTTCACATTTTTTATTAGTTTTATAAACACTTTTGGGCAGATTTTGATCAGTGTTTATAAACATTTTTTTGAGTAGTTTTTCTAAAGAACCAAGAGATATTTTTTGATATACACTTGAGCCCAAGTGTTAAAATCTTGATCTTTTGATCAAGCATCATTCATTGTGATTGAGAGAGATCTTCTGAGAGCATTCATTTGCACTATTTGCATCTTTATAAGTTTATCGGTATTTGTTGGGGGTCAAGAGAAGATCTTGCAACTTGTAACTCTTGGTGAACGCCGTCACCTAGATGGTTTGGAGGCATGGTCGTTGACCTCTCCATTAACGGAGGTTGTCGGAGAGGCTCGGCATATTTGTGAAAGGCATCGGTGTTTGCCTATCTGGAGTGGAGAAGGAGCAACCTTAGTGAAAAATATCCTTCGTGGATATTGAAACAAGACTCATTCATTTGAGTGCTTCAACGAGGAGTAGGGGAAACCAGGTGAGTCTCTGAGACCTCGGGAAAAATCACCGTGTTTGATGTTCTTACTCTTTCTTAGTGTAAAATATTATTAAATTGTTTCAGTTTATTTGCTCTTAGTCTTTTCCTTGCAAAATATTGTTTTTAGTTGAAAAGTTTTAAGGCCTCCTATTTACCCCCCTCTAGTCGGCATCCTCAATCCTACACCCCCCCATGCGGCTGTGCCTCCTCGAGCTCCTCGTGCTGCCTCGGCGCCTATTTGACCCTGAGGCCCGAGTCCCGTGCCTCCGGCCTCCATTGCCTCCTTCGCAAGCTAGCAACAACGGAGTCAACCACAAGATTGTGCAATGTAAGACTCTCAGTCACTCTCAGTCATTTGTTTCATTTCATAAATAAAGAATTTCGATGAGATCATGAGACTAAGCTCAAAGTTTCCTGAAATGGCAATGGACAAAATTGATAGAACTAACACTAGTTATATTTTCCATTTTAGATGTCTGAAGCAGATGATATCCAAAACAGTGGTGGATCACTAGGAAGTGATGAAACATTTGCAGTTGAGGGCAATGCACCTTCGAATAATTGAAGAAAAAAATGAGCCATAGAGCAGAAGTATGGAACCACTACACAGTACGAGAAGGTGAGAAGAAGGCTGCACGCAAGCATTGTTCAAGAGTAGTTGCATGTGATTCAGCTAATAATGGTACTTCATCACAAATCTCTCATGCAAAAATTTGTAAAAAGCATCCCGATAGAAATAAGTGCAGCAAGCAAACTTTACTAAATTTGCAATCTAGTGCGGATGGAAGTAGTTCTCTTTCTAATTGGCAATACAAGCCTGAAGAGATTAGGGAAGGACTTGCTCGCATGATAATTATAGATGATCTACCGTTGAGTTTTCCAGAACGTGAAGGTTTTAAACAGTTCATGTCAAAAGTGTGTCCTCATTTTCATGTTCCATCTAGGTGAACAATGCAAAGAAATATTGTTCGAATTTATGAAAATGAGAAAGTTATGTTAAAAAAGTTTTTCAGTGATTCTTGTCAAAGAGTTGGCCTCACCACAGACACATGGATTTCTTCAAGACTTCATAATTATATGTGTCTAACAACACATTTCATTGATAATGAGTGGAAACTAAACAAAAAAAATCCTTAGCTTTTGTTTAGTAAACACTCACAAAGGAGAAGACATCGGTAAAGCACTAGAGAAATGCTTGCTTGCATGTGGAATTGTAAATGTGTTTACTATCATAGTAGATAATGCTAGTGCAAATGATGTTGTTGTAGGCTACATGAGGAGAGCTTTGAATAATTGGGGATGTAGTGTTGCACAAGGCAAATATCTTCACATGAGATGTGTATCTCATATTATTAATCTTGTGGTTCAAGATTTGTTGAAGAGGATGTCTAATTCCATCTCCCGTGTTCGTAATGTTGTGAGATATGTGAGAAGTTCCACTTCAAAAATGAATAATTTTAAGCAATGTGTTGAATTCACTAAGATAGAAAGTAAGGCATTTGTATGTCTTGATGTGTGCACTAGATGGAATTCAACATACCTTATGTTAGAATCGGCTCAAAAATTCGAGAAGGCATTTGATAGGTTTGCACTCCAAGACACTTATTACATGTCAAAGGTGGGTGATGATGGACCTCCCCAAAATCAAGATTGGGACAATGCTCATTATTTTGCACAATTTCTGAAACATTTTTATGATCTCACACTTTGTGTTTTGGGCACTCAGTATGTTACTTCCAACATTTTCTTTGAAGAGATTGCTGCTGTGAATATTTTGTTGTGAGATTGGTACGATAGTCCAGACGAAAACCTATCTGAAATGGCTATTAAGATGAAGGAGAAATATGATAAGTATTGGGGGGATCTTGAGAAGATGAACATGTTGATATTTGTTGCTTCTATTCTTGATCCCAGGTATAATGAAATTTGTTATTTTTTTCTTCTATTTAAGGGTATATAGTCTAGCCAAATTTTTCTTGTTTTCCTCAATGTAAGGTACAAACTATCTGATTACGTGAAGTTTACAATTTTAGAGATGTATAGTCCAATCAAAAGAGATGAAGTATGGATAAAGGTAAACAATGCATTTCGTTCTCTTTTTGAAGAATACAAGAGCATGTATGCTCAAGGTGAAAGCCGAAGTGATAAACAACAAGGAGCACTAAATTCTAGTTCTGAACCTCAAGTAAATACATCAAATTTGATGAGATCTTTATACAACAAGAAAATGAAAGTTTCTTGTGAAGCTGGTGCGTATAGCAAAATTGAATTAGATAAGTATGTTGGTGAAGATATAGAAGAAGATCGGGAAGATTCTGACATTCTCGCTTGGTGGAAATGTAACTCTCCTCGTTTTCCTATACTTTCACGCATGGCTCGTGATGTGTTAGCAATTCCTATATCGACAGTTGCTTCTAAGTCAGCTTTTAGTACTAGTGACCGTGTTCTTGATGATTTTAGAAGCTCGTTGACACTGTTTACGGTGCAATGCTTGTTATGTTCACAAGATTGGATACAGCGTTCCGGTCGCATCAATGTTGAAGAGGATTTAGTTGAATTAAATGGTTTTGGAGAAGGTACTAAATTATAACAATTGTGTTTCAGTTTCATGTTACAATAGTTAAATTGTTTCACCTTGTGTTTATCATATTTTTGTGTCATGCAGGCTTAGTAAGTCCCCAATTAGAATCTGTTGCAACAAGTATTTACTCATGTGATCAACCGTGAGCTGGTAAATTTTTTTAAGCTTGACTGCACATTACATCAATAATTTGATATGCATTTTTAACATTATAATTTGTTCTTGTCGCAGATGTTCCTTTTCATGATGCCAACAAGACCAGGGAACTTCTATAGGTTGAACACATTTTTCTCCTGAATATTTTGTGTTGAATTGTGATGCATGAGTTGTTCCATGGATTGTGGATTGTGCTAATGTATTGTGGATTCTCTATTTTTCTTGTTATCTAGACTCTCAGTGACTCAGTGTGATTGTGGACTTTGCTTATGTTTTATTGACTTGCTTGACTGGTTGGTTATGTTTTGTAGGCTATGGTGTTTGGCTTAATGTTATTTGGTGTTTAATTTTAATTTTTGATCACTTTAAACCTTCAATACTATACTATTATGTGGTACTCCAAATCGTAAAGCAAAAAAAGAGCCAAAGATGTCATGTAGGTTTGTGATAATTTGATAAATTTGGCATTTACCGAAACTGAACCGAATTGTAAATTTTTGGTAAATATAGTATGTATGTGCAATACCAAATTTTAAAAAATACCAAAAAAACCGAATAAACCAAATGCACACCCCTAGTGTAATGGCTCAATCAACCAAGTAGGTAGCTCTTCTCACCTACTAAATATTCTATTAATCCATTGCATCTGTATGTGAATTGTGCGATATACAAGGCCATTGTGGCCATTAATGCCAATTTAACCCATCCGTGGAGCAAGTGAACACTTTTCAAGGTGCGCAACAATGGCAAGATAATGCCTTTCCTAACTCCTACAACTCTAGATGGCACAACAACCAAAATTTCACTTGGTCAGGACAAAATCAGCAACTTTAACATTAACAACAAAATTTTGGACTACAACAACTACACCAACAAAACCATCCATATCAAGCGCAAAGGCCACCGTACCAACCTCAAAATCAGCAACCATACTGACCGCCGCACCAACGGCAACCTGAGTAGTCGAACATGGAGTGCATGCTAGAGAACTTTCTAACAAATCAAGAGAAGAAATAAACATCCATGGACCAAAAGATGGACCCATATCGACTCACATTTGCATGCTCGAGACACAAATCGCACAATAGGCGAATCCTGCACCGAAAAATGCTAACCCTCTCCCTTCTCAACCAATTAATTATCATGATTATGAACAAATAAATGCTATTTCTTGTTCTAACCATCTTATTTGCTAATGCAGTGATCCTATGGAGTGGAACAAAGCTACCGGAATGAACACCACCCACCAAACCACCATCGGTAACTAAAACAACAAAAGAACCATTACCACCGGCAAAGGATGATGGCAAGATCGCCGAACCAAAAAAAAGAAAGTGGAGAAAATCAGGTAACACATGTTTATAATCGAATTCCACCATTCCCAGGAACCTACGTTCAAGCAAATCTCGATAAGCAATTTGAAAAATTCATGGAGATCTTCAGAAAACTCAATGTTACTGTACCTTTCACTGATTTGGTAGCTCAAATGCTTGCTTATGGAAAATTTTTGAAAGACATACTCACTAAAAAGAGGGATTTGTGTGAATTTCAAACTATTGTTTTTCAAACAAGTGCTAACCTGCAAATAAAGTCAAGAACAAACAAGCACGTGTGTATGGTAGGGACAAGGCTCTCCAAAAGGTCAGCTGAAGAAAGTCCTCTCACATAGATCAACCGATAATACATATCATGAGGATGGCATATGTCGATACAGGGTAAATGAGAACTCACAGGGATATGATAATTCTTATCAAAACTGAACAGCTCAAAATGATACGAGAAGGGTGTCAAGACTACCTGAATAGTGGATGGTGTGAATGGTAACGTAGTAGGGACCTTCACAGGGGTGGTATCTGATGGATCAGGATGAACGCAGAATTTTTGGCCCATCAATCAATGTATCATCAAAAGAAAATAGTCCAAACGGACGCAGAGGTGTCTCGAAAACAGGTTCTTCAACATCATCAAATATGATCAGATCAGTAGGAGGTGAAATGATCTAAGGCGATATCGAGAAAATAGTGTCAGGTGTAGCCCTTGGGACACTTGACGAAGTGATCATGGCCTCATATGCATCCACACGAGATGACAAGATGTGCAATGATTCTTGAAATCCATGTAGATCATTAACGTGTACATTATGTATGTCATTCTACAGAGTCTCAAGATCGTGTGAATGTTGTGCCATATGCTTGGACTGCTTGACCATGTGCTCCACCAGCACCTTGGGTCCAGATGTATCCTCAACTGCGGGAGGTGACTATCGGGCAAAGGTATTGCAATCAAGTTTGTTTTGGCCTTCTTTATTTAAATATGCTTACAACTTCATGCAAAAATGTGATCCTTGCCAATGTTAAGGAAATTTGAGCAAAAGACATGAAATCCCCTTAACAAACATTCTTGAAATTGAACTTTTTGATGTATGGGGTGTAGATTATATGGGACCATTTCCTTCTTCTATGTAACTCCTACATCTTGGTCGCGGTTGATTATATTTCAAAGTGGGTAGAGGCTATTGTTACACCAACGAATGAATCAAAATATGTGATTAAGCTTTGCAAAACAGCCATCTTTCCCTGATTTGGTGTACCACGAGCGGTGATTAGTAATGGTGGTGTGCATTTCGCTAATTACCAATTTCTGAAATTGTTGATGAAACATTGGGTTATTCATAATGTTACTCTTGTATATTACCCTCAAACAAGTGGATAGGTTGAAGTCTCTAACAGAGAAATCAAAACGATCCTACAGAAGGTGGTGGCACCGTCACGAACGGATTGGGCGCTCAAACTCTCCAATGTTCTTTGTGCATATCGCACCACATGCATTCAAAAATTCGCTAGGTATGACGCCTTACAAAATTGTAATGGTAAGAACTATCATTTGTCAATTGAATTGTCACATTGGGCATTATGGGCGTTAAAAGAACTCCATTGGAATTTCAACAGCGCGGGGCCAAGGAGAATTCTTGAATTGCATGAGCTGGAAGAGCCTCAGAACAACTCCTACAAAAGTGCCCTAATTTACAAACACAACACGAAGAAGTCTCATGGCAAACAGATCCTCAACTGTAAGTTTAAAGCTGACTTGATTTTATTACTTAATACTTGATTGAAATTATTTCCAGGAAAATTGAAATCGCGATGGACTGGGCCTTACGCGATAGAAAAAGTCTTCCCATATGGTGCCGTAGAGCTTTAGGCACACGATGGTACCACTTTCAAGGTAAACATGCATTGCATCAAGTTATACAATGCGGGAGACGAAGTAAGTGCACTGAACTCGGTCAATTCTTTTGACTCCATCTATTTCTGAACGATCGAGAATGTTCCATCGACCGGGGCGTTAAACCAGAACTATTCGGGAGGCAACCCGGTATACTAACATGTAGATCTCTCTCTTATTAACGCAGCGGCGAAAGAATCATTCAATTATGACGTCATTTGACCCTCAAAAACTTGTTTTCGACAAAGGTACACAGGAAATAACAAAAAAAACTGAAAATTCGAAGAAAATTCGAAAAAAAACAAAAATTTGGCAAGGGACCTGAGCCCAGCACAACTGTGGCACAAGCCGTGCCCTGGGCCGAGCACACCCCGTGCCCATGGGCATGCCAAGCTCAGTTTGAGCGCCTTGGTTGCTGTTTTTGCTGATTTTTTTAGATTTTTTACTCCTTTCCTTCTCCTATACTATCCAAACTCCTACCAAACATCCCTATTTAAAGAACCCATCTTCTCCAACTCTTCCAAATAGCCACAAACTCCATTATTGAGCTCCAAACCTCCACAAAACCTCCACAAACCAGCCCCAGATCTCCAAATCCAACCTTAAAAATCCGATCTAACCGTGGATTCTGACTCCTTGCGCCGTGACTCCTCTAGATCCGCAACTTCTACACCAATGACAATGCCTTGACATGACCGAGAGGGATGTGTTTAGTAATAACTGCATGTGAACGGTTGAACGTTAAGCACTTGAGGGTCGAATCCACGAGGAACAAGCATATTCATCTTTCAGCTTAAGAATTTTGCCAACTAAACCAGAGCGAGAGTTGGTTTTTGAGGGCTACAACTAAATCTCTCACTAAATCTACAAATCTAGAGTTTAAAAGCAATAAAAGAGCAAGTATGAAAATTAGGGTTCTAGAATTAAGAGAGGAAACCAAGAGTTTTGGAAATTCCATAACCATCGGACGTAATTCTAACCAAGGTTTGAGCATTGCAAATAAGTTTTAGGTGTTTTACAAGACATATTAAGTTGCCGGTACGTTCGCCAGTCAATGGTCAGAGGATCACTTCTACAGTTAAGTCTGGCGAGAGCCTCTCTCCTGTTCAGGGTCTTGCGTCAAGGTGCAAAAGGACTCAAGAACTCTCCTATATTATTGCTAAGGCTTAGCTGTTACGTCTGTTGCCAGAGCGAGAATTTAGGGTTTAGAGGAAGAAAACATTAGAAACTAATCACAAAACTTGATATCGAGACCGAGGAAAGATTACACCTTCCAAATTAGGTCATCCCTAACCCTAGAAGTGAATTACTTGATTCCCTCAAAGAATTAGATCTGCTGTCCACACCGGCTTACAAACGCGAAAACTAGAATAAAATAGAGAAGGGGCGTAAACTAACCTAAACTAATACTAACCTTAAAACTGCATGACAAAGTAAACCAAAAGCCTCTCTATTTATACTAAAAATCCTAAGTTAATACTATTACAATTCTAAAAAAAAACAATTCAAAAATGACCCCAAATCGGTCTCCAAAACGTGAGATCCATGAGGGGACCCGAGCAGGGACCCGACCAGGCAGGCGCTCTGGGACTCGGGACCCAGACAAGACCAGATTGGGACCCAAAGTTGGGACCCGACTGCGACCCAACAGGATCTGGACCCGAGACCCAACTAGGACCCGACTGGGATCAGAACTCGGCACCCGATTGGAATCCAACTAGGACCCGAAGTCAGACTGGGACCCAGACTTGGGAACCAATTGGGACCCAACGATACTTACTTTTCAAATCCCTCTAAGCTAGCATTTTGCTTGTGCTCAAAATTAAGGATGTGAGTGGGATAAAATTAAGTTTCAATCGGGAATGCCAAAATTTTGAAAAATTTAAAAAACGAACTGAATACAATTTTTGACAAATCATAGGGTATGTAATAATTGAAGAAACAATTTAATATTCAAATACAAGCTTGCAACGCATAAGTTTCCAACTTCTAAGGAGTTTAATCAATTAAACAATTTTGGTTAAATCATCATGAAGAGTGAAAATTAAACAATTGCTAAGCCAAACAATCATGAAATCATTGAATATACTAAATCTGCTGAATTGCCCCATTTATGCTAATGATAAAGATAATATTTTTCACCTCTCTTTTTTATTTTTTTTATTTTTCTTCTCCAACTTTTCCGTTCTATTAGCCATAATTTTTGAACTGAAGCATTCCATCGCAACCAAAGGAGATACATCTGAAGATGCTTACTTAAGCACATTTGCAGATAGGTAGCTTTGTTAGTTTCCTGAGCCCCTGTAAGCAACCTCAATGCTTAGTGTACCTTCCCTTCACCAGTTGGTCGATGATTCCTCACCTCCTCCCCCCAACATGTTGGATACACTTATCACGAGACTAGACAAAGTCGCGACTTAAGCAACCGTTTTATTCAATTTTGAAAATGTTGGGGGAAAATCTCCGCGAGACTAAGTCCAGGTAAGTTGCGTCACATTCGCCCGGGGACGACGCCTCCGGGGCCTCCCCCGACGCCGCCTTTCGGCCCCTGGGACTTGGCCTCCGGTGCCGGTCCCGGGCGCCGCCATTTGCCCGGGGACATGGCCTCCGGTGCATCCCCGGGCGCCGCCTTTTGGCTCCTGGGACCTGGCCTCCGGTGCCGGTCCCGGGCGCCGCCATTTTGGCCCCCGGGACTTGGCCTTCGGCGCCGGTCCCGAGCACCGCCATTTTGGCCCCCGGGACTTGGCCTCTGACGCCGGTCCCGGGCGCCGCCATTTGCCCGGGGACATGGCCTCCGGTGCCTCCCCGGGCGCTGCCTTTTGGCTGCCGGGACCTGGCCTCCGGTGTCGGTCCCGGTAGCCGCCATTTTGGCCCCCGGGACCTGACCTCCGGCGCCGGTCCCGGGCGTCGCCACTTGCCCGGGGACATGGCCTCCGGTGCCTCCCCGAGCGCCGCCTTTTGGCTCCCGGGACCTGGCCTCCGGCGCCGGTCCCGGGGGCCGCCATTTGCCCGGGGATAGGGCCTCCGGTGCATCCCCGGGCGCCGCCTTTTGGCTCCCAGGACCTGGCCTCCGGTACCGGTCCCGGGGGCCGCCATTTTGGCCCCCGGGACTTGGTCTCCGGTGCCGGTCCCGGGCGCCACCATTTGCCTGAGGACATGGCCTCCGGTGCCTCCCCGGGTGCCGCCTTTTGGCTCCCGGGACCTGGCCTCCGGTGCCGGTCCCGGGAGCTGCCATTTTGGCCCCCGGGACCTGACCTCCGGCGCCGGTCCCGGGCGCCGCCACTTGCCTGGGGACATGGCCTCCGGTGCCTCCCCGAGCGCCGCCTTTTGGCTCCCGGGACCTGGCCTCCGGCGCCGGTCCCGGGCGCCGCCATTTGCTCGCGGACATGGCCTCTGGTGCATCCTCCGGCGCCGCCTTTTGGCTCCCGGGACCTGGCCTCCGGTGCCGGTCCCGGGCGCCACCATTTTGGCCCCCGGGACTTGTCCTCTGGCGCCGGTCCCGGACGCCGCCATTTGCCCGGGGACATGGCCTCCGGTGCCTCCCCGGGCGCCGCCTTTCGGCTCCTGGGACCTGGCCACCGGTGCCGGTCCCGGGAGCCACCATTTTGGGCCCCGGAACCTGAGCTCCGGCGCCGGTCCCGGGTGCCGACACTTGCCCGGGGACATGGCCTCCGGTGCCTCCCCGGGCGCCGCTTTTTGGCTCCCGGGACCTGGCCTCCGGCGCCGGTCCCGGGCGCCGCCATTTGCCAGGGGACGTGGCCTCCGGGGCTGCCCCGGGCGCCGCCATTTTGGCCCCCGGGACCTGGCCCCCGGCGCCGGTCCCGGGCACCACCATTTGCCCAGGGACGTGGCCTCCGATGCCTCCCCGGGCGCCGCCTTTTTTGTATCGGGACCTGGCCTCCGGCGCATGTCCCGGGCCTCATCGCCCTTTTAAAGATAAAGTCTCGAGTTGTTTATCATGTGCAGGTAACGCGAGGAGCGCCTCAAGAATCAGCGACCACCTGTCAAGCATCCAAGGCGTTTGACCGGGAGAAGGACGTTGCTACCCCTCGATCCGACGGTGGCTTCCGAGGTAGATAGGTCTTTTTGCTTCTTTTTGGGGCTATAAATAGCCGTCGTACCCCTCAGTTGTAAGCAAGTGATTCATTTATTGGAATAGCCAAAACTCTCAGGTGTGCTCCGGAAGCCTCTCCCCCGGAGAGAGCCTCCCCAGTCGACTCCGGTCGGGAGCACGCCGACAGGACTAGGGCCCCCACCGGGACCCCAACCTGTATAAATCCTCGTGTCAATTCTTGTGTTTGTCCGGCTGGGGAGGACCGGTCACCCGGTCAGCCCACGCCGCGTAATCTTCGCTAGGATCGTTCACAAAACCTGCTGGGGTATTCGCAATACCACGACAGTTGGCGCCGTCCGTGGGGACTCGTGACAAGACGTCATGGCTCCCCCAAGAACAAGGGCTCGCACCCTTCCCGGTGACCTAGGTCTCGGAGACCCGGCGCCGCCCGTCCGAGACACGGCTGTCCCGGCGCTTCCGCCCGGAGGTGGTCAAGCCTAGGTACCGCCTCCCGCGTTTCCTCTTAACTTAGGTGCTTCTACCTCCAGGTCGCTCCCGGTGACCGCGGGGACCTCGGCCGGGACCAGTCTCCCCCCGACGGCTCCCCCGGCTCCCCGGGATGCCCTGCTAGAGGCTTTAGTGGAGGGCCAGCTCCGCGCCGAGCGCTTTATGGATGAGCTGTTCAGCGTGTCGGCGCGGCCTCCGGCCCCCACATTTGCGTCGCACCCATACCCGGGGACTACGCCCCCGTTTATGGGTTACCCCGCGGCCCCTCCGGCCTCCGGAGGTCTGGCCGCCCCGTATGATCCCGCCGGGGGGTTCCCTCTCCCTGCGGGATATACGTCCGGGCCCTTCCCGGCACCCGGGCCCATCCCGGTGCCGGAGGGCTACTTCGTGCCCGGGCCCTTCGTGGCACCAGGGGGGTACCCCGTTCCAGGCCCATTCCTAGGGCCGGGGGCCCATTTCATGCCGGGGGTTTTCCCTACGCCGGGAGCCAGTCCCGCCCCTCGCGTCGCATTTACCGCACCGGGGGCGGTTGACAGAGCAGCTCTCGTGCCTCAGCGGACTTCCCCCTGCATCGGCTCTCCGGTCCCAGACGTCACCGCGGGGGCTCCCCCCTCGCCGGTCCCGGATGTTATAGGGGCATCCCCTTTTCCGGTTCCGGTCGTTGCCATAGGGGCTCCCTCCACTTCGGTTCCAAACGTCGCTGTGGGCGCCCCCTCCCCGGTTCCGGATAATACAGGGGCTTCCCCCTTTCCGGTCCCGGGGGTCTTCATAGGGGGGCTCCCCTCAGCCGGCCCCGGAAGCCTCCGGGCTGGTAGCTACAGTGCATAAGCTCCCTCCCTCGGCAGGACAGGTCCGTTTCGCTCGGGGGAAGGTCGAGCGGATGCATTCACCTGAGCGCGGGGAAGAACTTCCCCCCGGCCGCGGGCGTGGGGAGCCTCGCTCTCGCACCGGTCGGGGGAAGAGACCTGCTGAAGAGCCAGCCTCTCCGGAGGAGAGCTTGGACATCCGGGAACTCAGCCCCAGTCCGGAGGAGAAGCGTCGCCACCGCCACTCCGGCGGACCTGTCGGTCCGCTCCCTGACTCCGACAATGAGGGCGTGTCCCCCGTCAAAGAAGACAGCGACCGGGATTCTCCCCGGGAAGTGCAGGGGGCTAACCAACCCCTGTGCTGAAGACTTCGTAGCATCCGGTGGCCGCGGCCCTACCGCCCCGCGCACATCGTGCAGGTATACTCCACAGCCATCTCCGCGGCCGGGGGGGACGAGACGATACAATGCAACGTCTTCCCCCTCTACCTCACTGGCATTGCCCGCTCTTGGTTCTACAATCTGAAAGCCGGCTCCATCAAGTCGTTCACGCAGCTCAATCGAGAGTTCTGCGTGAACTTCCAGGGGAACTATGTGGCCCCCTGGACTCCTTGCAGCTGTACACTGTCTGGAAGAGGACTGGGGAAACCATCAAAAGCTTCTTCAAGCGCTTTGCTCAGGTGAAGAGCAAAGTGGCCCATGTCCCCGACTCTATGGTCATCGAAGCCTGCAAAAGCGGCATCCTCCCGGGGGAGCTCCACCGAAGGCTCTCCCGGAGCTGCCCCTCTTCCGCCGACAAGCTCTTCAACGTACTCGAAAAGTACACTCGAGCGGAGGAAGACGACATATGGAAGAAGACCCAGGGGGCTCCCACCCCCGCCGATCGGGGGGCCAGGGATCCCCTCAAGCGCCCTAGGCAGGGGGGCGTAACGAGCCACGGCCTCGGGACACCTTTGTCCTCGAGGGCGGAGGCGGCTCGCGCGACCCCCCGAGCGGCAACCGCCCCTTCCCGAAGCCGAAAGGTCATGGGGGAGGACAGTATTCGCGCGGCAGGGAAGGCCCCGCGGGGAGAAGGCGGGAAGGACCGTGGTGCAGCTTCCACGGATCCAATACCCACGCTACCCGAGACTGCAACCAGCTATTGCAGCACTTCACGGCGTTCCTCGATCAGCGCAGGCAGGGGGGGGACTCCGGCCTCCTTGCTCCCTCGGCCAGCTGTTCCAGCCCTTCCCGCTCCCGCGGGGGGTCAGGAGACGCAGACGCAGGAGGGGGAGCCTTCAAAAGCTCTCCCCTTTCAAACTTCTCAGCGCCACATCAATGTCATCGTGGGAGGGTCCGCCTCGGGGCGGGACTCTAAGCGCCAGCTTAAGGAGTACGTGCGCGAGGTCAAGGTTGTGGGGGTGCTACACGCGTCCCCACCACCTAAGTCGTTGGACGTCCCCCTCACCTTCACGGCGGAAGACGCGCGAGGGGTTCGCTTCCCCCACGACGACGCGCTCATCGTCTCCGCGACAATCTACAACTGCCACCTGGCCCGCATCCTTGTGGACGGCGGGAGCTCCGCCGACGTCCTATTCCGGAAGGCCTTCAAAGAGATGCAGGTGGATGAGAAGCTCCTGCAGCCCGCGGCAGGGCCCTTGCAAGGGTTCATCCCGGGGAAGGCAATCCACCCCGTGGGCAAGGTAGACCTCCCTATGACATTCGGCACCCCGGAGAACTACCGGACCGAGCATGAACTAGTGGACCTCCCTTCCTCCTACAACGCGATTATGGGGAGGACCACAATCAACTGGCTGGGGGCTGCCACCCATCAAAACTACCTCTGCATGATGATCCCCGGGCCGCATGGCGTGATCAACGTCCGGGGAGACCAAGACATGGCCCATGCTCTGTACGAGCGCGCCGCGGCCACGATCGGAAGCGTCAACCTCATAAAGACGCCCGGGGGGGAGGCTTCTCCCCCGGAACTAGACGTCGCTGCGCCACCGCCCGGGAGGCCCCTCCTCAAGCCACGTCCGGAAGGGGGCCTCCGGAAGGTCCTGCTGTCCCCGGGCGACGAAGACAAAACCGTCCGGATCGGGGCGGAGCTTCCCGAGGAGCATGCGGCGCAGCTTTCTGCCTTTCTGCGCAAAAACTCCGATGTTTTTGCGTGGAAGCCTTCGGACATGCGGTGCGTCGCCCGGGAGGTTATCGAGCACAAGCTCGCAGTGGCCCCCGGTCACCCCCCGATCAAACAAAAGCTGAGGAAACTCTCCCTTGAGCGCCAAGAGGCAATCAAGGTGGAAATCACCCGGCTCCGAGAGGCGGGGTTCATTCGGGAGGTCTT
This sequence comes from Pharus latifolius, assembly GCA_019359835.1. Classification (NCBI taxonomy): domain Eukaryota; kingdom Viridiplantae; phylum Streptophyta; class Magnoliopsida; order Poales; family Poaceae; genus Pharus; species Pharus latifolius. Next base: position 23,728,030 of record CM033327.1, read on the forward strand.
GCACCCCGAGTGGCTCGCGAACCCCGTCCTCGTGAAGAAGTCAACCGGCAGGTGGCGGATGTGCGTGGACTTCACCGACCTTAACCGCACCTGCCCCAAAGACAACTTCCCGCTCCCGCGGATTGACCAGCTCGTCGACTCCACCGCGGGGTGCGAGCTCATGAGCTTCCTAGACGCCTACTCGGGCTACCATCAAGTCCGGATGGTGGAAGGGGACGAGGAAAAGACGAGTTTCATAACCCCCCTCGGAACCTTCTGCTATGTCCATATGCCCTTTGGGCTCAAGAACGCGGGCGCGACCTTCCAGCACCTCATGACGCTGGCCTTCAAAGATCAAGTCAGCCGCAACATCGAAGTCTATGTAGACGACGCGGTCATCAAAAGTCCCCGCGCAGCCTCCCACATCGACGACCTGGCGGAGACCTTCCGCAACCTCCGCGCGTTTGGGCTCAAGCTCAACCCGGAGAAGTGCGCCTTCGGGGTGCGCAGGGGGAAGCTCCTAGGTTTCCTCGTGTCCCAGTGGCGCATTGAGGCAAACCCCGAGAGGATCCGGGCATTCCTAGACATGCCCCCGCCGTACTCCGTCAAGGATGTCCAGCGGCTCTCCGACCGCCTAGCCGCGCTCAGCTGCTTCGTCTCCCGGTCGGGGGAGCGAGGCCTCCAGTTCTTCAATATACTCCGAGGGCTCGAGGGGTTCCGCTGGACCCCCGAGGCCCAGGAGGCGTTCGACGACCTCAAGAAGTACCACACGAGCCCTCTAATGCTCGTGAGCCCGTCTCTAGAAGAGCCCTTGCTCCTCTACCTTGCCACGACCCCCGTCGCCGTCAGCGCGGTCTTGGTGAAGGAGCAAGGGGGGCAGCAGCGTCCCGTGTACTACGTGAGTGAGGCCCTCCAAGGGGCCAAAACTCGATACATGGAGATGGAGAAGATCTGCTACGCCCTCCTGATGGCGTCCGGGAAGCTTAGCCATTACTTCCTGGGACACCCCATCACCGTCCCGTCGTCCCTCCCCCTGGGGGAGGTACTGCGGAACAAAGAAGCCACCGGCCGGATTGGGATGTGGGGGGCCGAGCTCGCCCCCTTCTCCCTGTCCCTTACCGGCCGCTCCGCCATCAAGTCGCAGGTCCTCGCTGACTTCGTTGCAGAGTGGACCCCGGCCTCTGGGTCCGGGGACGAAGACCTCCCTGTGCCGCCCCGACACAGTGATCATTGGACTCTCATGTTCGATGGGTCGCTGTGTCTCGCCGGGGTTGGCGCGGGGGTAGTCCTCCGGAGCCCCGAGGGGAAGGAATTCGAGTACGCCGCGCGGCTCGAGTTCCCTGCAACCAACAATGTCGCCGAGTACGAGGCTTTGCTCCTCGGGATGCGCCTTGCGTGCTCCCTGGGGATCCGGCGCCTCCTAGTCAAGGGAGATTCTCAGCTCGTAGTTTGCCAAATGGACAAGTCTTACCTGTGCCATGACGCAAACTTAAGTCTTTATTTGCAGGAGGTGCGAAAGATGGAGAGGCATTTCGACGGCCTCGAGGCCCGGCATATCCCGTGAAGGGACAATGACCGGGCCGAGGCCCTGGCCCGGGCAGCAAGCGCCCGGGAATCACTCCCCAAGGGGGCCTTCTTGGAAATCATCACGAAGCCCTTGGTGGCCTCCCCGGACACGGGCGACGAGCCTCATGTCCCGGAGGTCACCGAGATCACCCGGACTCCGTCATGGATGGAACCCCTCATCTCCTTCATCAAGGGGGAGGGGGACCCTCCTAGTGAGACCGAGGCGAAACGCCTCCGAGCCAAAGCCCGGGAATATTTCCTGCTGGAGGGAAGGCTCTACAAGCGGGGGGCTTCCGCCCTCCTGCGCTGCCTCCCCCGGCCGGGGGGACTTCAACTTCTCGAAGACAACCACGCGGGGAGCTGTGGTTCTTACCTAGCCCCGCTTGCCATCGCGGCCAAGGCTCTCCGGCAGGGCTTCTACTGGCCCACGGTCATACGCGACGCGTGATACCTTTTCTCCGCGTGCGAAGCATGCCAGAAGATGGCCAAGGGCTCGAACCTCCCCCCTGTAGCGCTGCGGACTATCCCCATCACTTGGCCCATCGTGCGCTGGGGGATGGACCTCTTAGGGCCCTTCCCCCCAGCGCCCGGAGGATACAAGTATGCAGTGGTCGCGGTTGACTACTTTACAAAGTGGGTCGAGGCGGAGCCCTTGGCTAGCATCACGTCCCGGGCCGTTCAGCTGCTTTTCTGGAAAAACGTCGTTTGTCGTTTTGGTGTCCCCCGGGAAATCACCGTGGACAACGGGACCCAATTCGTCTCGGCTTATTTCCGGCAATTCTGCGAAGGCCTGGGGCTCGTCATCCACTTCGCCTCAGTGGCCCATCCCCAGAGCAATGGGGCTGTCGAGAGGGTCAACGGTGTAATACTACAGGGGTTGCGCTGGAGACTCGAGCAAACCGCTTCTAAGCGGGGTGCATGGGCGGAGGAGCTTCCTAGCATCCTCTGCTCCATGTGCACGACCCCGTCCTGGGCAACGGGACGTACTCCCTTCTCCCTGGTCTACGGGGCGGAGGCAGCGTACCAGGCCAACGAGGCCAACCAGCTCCTGGAGATCGACCTCGTGGAGGAGGAACGTGACCGTGCGCTCCTCCGCCACGCTATCTACGAGCGCGAGATGGCGCGCGCATGCAACCAGCGCGTGCGCGAAAGATCCTTCCGCCTTGGGGACCTTGTCCTCAAGCACGTCACAGACCCCCAAGCGCAGGGTAAGCTCTCCCCCAAGTGGGAGGGCCCCTACAGGATCTCCGCGGTCCTAGGCTCGGGGGCTTACAAGCTCTCCAACCTTCAAGAGCAGGAGCTGAAGCACACGTGGAACTTGTGTTTACTTCGCAAGTTCTATGTTTAGCCTTACGGGCCTGTCCCCTCCCCCGGAGCAATCACGCCGGAGGGGGAGCAGGGACACTGTATTTACTTTTCCTCCCCTTTCGCGACTTCGCAGGGGGAGGCACTGTACTTCATTTTATTAGCAATACATAGATCTTTCTCTTCAACTGTCTCATTGCAGGTTCTTCTCATTACCGCACCTAACGGCGAGGCCCTCCCCGCCAGGATGCCCACCCCGCGAGGACGCCCTCCCTGCGAGGATGCCCTCCCCGCGAGGAAGTGGGCCCAGACCCAGCAAGTCCCTCCTATAGGGCGGCTTACGATCAGCCCTCGTGGACTGAGGGTGTAAGCAGCAACCCAGTCCTCAGTGGCCGCGGTAACGAGTCACTTTGGGAGACTAGTCCCCTCCCCAAACACTCAAGACCCGTCATCGGGCACTTCCTCGTCCGGGAGTAGACGCTCTCCCCAGTGGGACGTCTAATGGCTTTCTTGGATATCTTTTCCCCGGAGACCCTGTCTCCCGGAAGGATTTTCTCCGGAATCTTCCTCAGGATTTCTGGCCTTATTCCCGGCTCACTGTTCTCACGGCGACCAGACGATTGTCTCCCGGAGAAGTTACGGATTTCTCGGACATTTCTTCCCCAGAGACCTTATTCCCGGCTCCCAGTTCTCACGGCGACCGAACGATCATCTCCCAGGAAGCTCACCTCTGGAAATCTCATTGGGTTTTCTTGGATGTTTCTTCCACACGAGGCCTCATTCCCAGCTCCCCGTGCTCACGGCGACTGGATGATTGTCTCCCGGAAGGTCTTTCCCTTGGAAACCCCGTTTTAGAATTTTCTAACTTAGAAAAATTCTCATGCTACAGGTCACTTCCACCCCGGGGGCCTTGTTACCCCCACAGCGCGCGGAGCTACCCTCCGGCCCGCTATGGGCGGGGGGGATAAGGAACCCCCGGGTGTCGACCACACTGCCTACGAGCAAACTTAGCTCATCCTTGTCAAAAGGAGTCGTCCAGACCATCCATGAATAAAAAATAAAAAGACGACAAAAGAAGAAGCAAACCAACAGCTTTATTGATTGTCAAACCCGGAGGACATCTTCCCCCTCCGGTGGGCTTCGAAAACGGTACAACCCGAGCTCTAACCCTGGGGATTCCCTACATCCTAAGGCTCCTATGCCTAATACTCTCGGAGGCCTTCCACTAGCTCCCGGGCCAAGTCCCGGCACAATGCGTGCACGCGGCACCGAGCTTCCCGGAGCACATCTTCGGGCCAGAACTCGTATCCCGCCGGTGGAAGTATTCGAAGAGGAAGTATCATCCGGAACCCCGGACGCGGAGGGGACAATTCGGCGCGATGATTGTCAAAATTGTCCAAGTGCCACTACGGACGCCACCTCAACCGGATCGGCTCCCGGACGACGTCCCCGTTGCGCTCCCCGGAGATGAGACTTAGCAAGATTAAAGCCGCTTGGGCGTCCCCCGGAGAGTCCCTCCCGGACCTCTGCCCGGGAGTAACCTCCCGGGAACCCTGGTAACATTGCATTCAATTCAAGACTTAGAAAAATTTCTAACTCTATTGCATTCAAAATATCTTTTTACAAGTGTCCGGGGCTTCTTCTAAGAAGCTACCGGGATCAAAAGTCCTAAGAAAGGAAAAGGGTCCTAACTAAGACCCGGGGGGAGGCTCATACTTTTTCATTAGCGTCCTCCCCCCGGGGGGCTTCCACCGGTGCCGGGGCTGGGGCGTCTGCGGACGGAGGTGCCGGTGCCGGGAACCTCACCCAGATGATCCGGTCGTAGACGCCCCCGGCGAGCTGCTCCACCTCCCGGAGCAAGGGCTCGAAGAACTCGGGGAAGCTCCGCGGGATGCGGCCCCCGATCGCCCGGGCGCCCACTCCCCAGTGCTCGACGAGCCCGGTCGCGGCTGCGACGACGGGGATCGCCCGGCCTCGCGCCCGGGCATCCGCTGCCTCCGGGATCACGGAGACTTGTGCGTTAAGAAAACGCACAGCCTCCGCGAGCGTGGCCGGGGGCACCTCCGAGCCACCCCCGGAGCCTCGGCCTACACCAAGGCTCTTGAGGGCCCAGCGGACGGAGTGGCCCGCGTCCACCACCGCTCGGACGCTCGACCCCTCGAGCTCCCGGAAGGCCTCCTCCTTCGCCTTCGCCTCCTCCCTGAGACGGCCGTTGACAGTCTCCGAGATGTGGACCTAGGCTCGAACCCGGGCCAGCTCCTGGAGAGCTTCGTCCCGCTGATCAAGAAGGAGGCGGCCCTGTCCTCCGCGTCCTTGGGCAGCCAGATGACGCGCTGCTCAACGCCCCAGGTAATTGCTGCTCCCTACAAATTCGAGAGTTAGAAAAATTTTGGATGCAGGGAACCAAGAGAAAGCGACAACCGCCTTGGGTGAGTACCTGGACTTGGAGGGACCGAAGCTCCGTGAAGCGCTCGTGGAGCGTCCCCTCCGCGACGAAGGCCTGGACCTTGGGGGTCTACAGGCCTTCCGCGTAGCACTCGACCTCCCCTGCGGAGAGCAGGGGGGTCTCCCGCCCTGGCGAGAAAGCTTTACAGCCAACATAGGAACTGTGGAGAGTTCCGCGGTTCCCAGCCTGATCACAACTGATTTCACGCAATGGGGACGTGCCACGTGGTCCCAGACAAGAATGCATAGGAATTCGATCCCGATCACGAGAACTTCCCACGCATATGGATTTGTCGTGCTGAAGTGATCCGGATGGTAGTCGATTACGCCTACCATAACTAGAGTAAGAACACTCCTTTTCTGGGGAACGTATCGTAGACCGGGAGGAAGCTGTAGGGGTTGGATCGGATGCAACCTCATCCAGCTTCTTCGCCAGGATCCTAGCAAAAGCAGGTTTGTCCGCGTCTATGAGGGTAGGAGGAAAATTATGCAAGTCTTCCGCGATAGAACGAAGTCGACCATGTGTACTTCTCTTTGGTGTGCCATGTGTCATTGTTTCTTCATCCGTCAGTGAATATTGCAGGGGTAACCAAGGCGTCTGGTCGCGCCTGCGACTATGTGGGCGACGGGAGGAACTAGGGGCGGTGTCATAACGAGATTGCGCATTTTGCAAAGCCTCTAGGGCTGTTCTCTAGAGTTTGTTATCTCGTCAATCACGGTCCTGATCCTCCTTTTTCTTACGTTCTTGTTCTTCCTTTTATCTGTGTTCCTGTTCCTCCCTTTCGATCTGCTGATCGGGAGTTTCCTCTGATAAGGCAGTGAATTCTCTGGGGAGAGAGGCCGTAGAAGGAGAGAACATCCCTGTTTGTTCCGAGTCGGAATCGAAATCAAAGAGAGAGTGGTGGTTGTCAAGATCAAACCTCCCTGGACTGAGTTCTCAGTCACTATCATCCTGGTCCTCGACGGGGATGCATGGTGACCGAGACTTGATTTCCAATATGGTGGAACTGACATTAAGTTCCAGAACTGTCTCTTCCATCCCCTGGTCGACGGACATGACCTAGGAGGGGGAAAACGTGTCCTCCTGACGCCCCTTCGGAATGTCTTCGGAACTGATCTCTTCCAGTGGAACGGGATCATTAGGCGAAGGCATTCGTATGTGGGCATAATCATCGAGATCGAAGTTATATGCCCAAGACATGGCTCACCAAACCTCCGGATGAAGGGAAAGCACCTTGAGAAAAGGCCCCACGGTGGGCGCCAGTTGTCAACGATTTGGACTCGGGGTCCTCAGTCGATCTTACACAAATTTGTGAGTTGTGAGACCTTTTAGGGCGCTCCTCCGGGAAGGTAGGATAAGTAATATTTGTTTGAGCACGAGAGAATTTATGCAGGCTCGGGCCCTCGATGGTGGGAGTAATAGCCCTACGTCCTGTTATGATTTCACTATATAGGAGAAAAAGTGTTTACAAAAGGGGGAAGAGATGATCACAGGCGAAGATCTCTCCTTTATTAGTATCTATTGAGTTATGACTAAGCCTTTAGGTTACTCGGACTCCTGGTAATGCTTGTATGCTTAACCATCCTCTAGATCGTGCATTGACCATCTTTTTATACTGAATAGAAGGGCACCAACACGAAGTGGTTTTGGACGGTTGCTACTATGCAGTTTGTGTAACCGCTCCTCTTTCCTACGCGAGTTTAACACGTGTAGTTAGTGGGTAACCGCACATATTAACCTCCTGGCAGTTGTCTTCATACGTGGGAGAAGTTAGCTTGACCCTGGAGATGTGTTTGTAAAAGACTTAAACACCTCGAATTGTCTTGGTCGTATGTAGTCGTTGACCCCCTGACTGCGCATTGTCTACGATCTTGTGATCGTGCAAGGGCTGCGATCACAATCTACCTTTATGTCCGCGCTCTCCTAGTATATAGAAGACTAGTCATCTGAGATCATAGTGGCCATTTAAGACTCATAGACACTGTCGCGCCCCGAAACTGGGACTACGACTACTCCTGTAGAGACCTAGCACGCTGCAGCTAGTCCCATTTATGCATAGCATACACATACCCTTGACTTCCCAGGATAAGTCAAGTACAGGAGTATATTACATTGCAACAGAGTAACTTACAAAATATTTAAGCAGTGTGGCCTGCTGGCCTTGATATTACATAAGAAGATTACAATGCCTTCACGGCATACATGGTTTAGCAAAATAACAACTACACAGCAGAAGATAGGTGACCCACCCACAATGAGAAGTAGACGACAGAACAACACACAATAGGGCACTGACGGAACTGACACTCCTCCTTCTGGATCCAAGAAATTCTTCACGCCTTCATCTTGATTATTGAACGCTCCATCTACTGATTTGTAGGTTGCAAGGGTGAGCACTTACGTACTCAGCAAATTATAGGTAAGAGTAGATACGTATAGTAGTGATGATATGAACCTAGACTAGTCAAGAATTATGGATGTTTGTAAAATAATCTTTTTCTTTCATACCTCATCACATCTTATCTTATGGCAGCACTTCTCATAATATAACATTGATAATCTTGTTCACTAGATTATAGCACTACCGCGACACGTCGACACACGACAGCCCACGGCAGCACTCCTTATCATGACAACACATGTCATTTGGGTAATCTTGATTTAACAAATAATTTATTTAGAAAATATACTTGTGTCACACCCCGTGGATTTAATCCACCGCAGCAGACTCCTATAAACCCGGGAGCTCGGAGTATTCGAATATGTTTTTAACTCTGCAGAGAGGTACCAATTTACCCGCAAGATATTCCACTTTCAAGCCTTTCCTATCATAACATAATGATTGGACCCCTGACTCACTTCATACTGTGAGCGGCAAGGTGGAGATAACAAGAACTTTTGTTATGTATCACTCACAATTCACCCCTGACCTTGTGGCTCTCCGCAAACACAGTTGTGGTAGGTTGTATCCTAACCTCGACCCCTCCTCATATTCCCATTGCTGGTTCAAATATCAGATCACCTTCAGTGATATTGTGGGAACCGTCCCTATGTCAATCATGCATCACTACACAACTCATGCAGGGGTTTCATGTGTGATCCACATAAGTACTTGTTCAGGCCTGTCCCATACCAGGCTTGTGGTTAGCACGTTGTTCATGCCACTAGACGCACAACACAAGGTTCTAGTCCTTATATGCCAGTGACCAGACCATCCACAACCCTGCACCTTCAGTGCCTGCTATCCTTTGCAGTTTAGCACCTCCAGTGCTACCGCCATCCATACCATTTTTCTGGTCACGACTAGGGGTTTTATTTCATGAATATATAAGTATATAAATACATATATAATAGTTCATGGCTCAAAACTTGTTTATTTCTGTAACACCCTGAGTTAGGGGTGAAAATTTCCTTTTTCATCAATAGCATGCATGCATGTATCTGTAGTAATAGCCAGATCAGTATCTTTCTCAAGCCCTAAAATCTCCAAAATCTATCCTGTGATCTCAAATCAAGATCAGATTATTCAGATATGATCTATCAGTTACTTTGAACTTAAAAGTCTTCAGAACCTAGATCCAATTCTATCTCTAACTCCCAGAATTATCAACTTCTTCTGTTTTCGAAAACAGAAATACCTTATATTACCCAAATACTCTAAGTTTCAGAAATACAGATTTAATCTGAATCCTGACCAAGTTCAGACCAGATTATTCCTGGAATATGATCATGAGTATGTCAATACCTTAATATAAAAAGTTGACAGCCAGATTCTGCTATCTAGACTCTTTTCACAAATCAGTCCAAGAGTTATCGCAAATTAGTCCTTATCTGAGATCTGAAAACCCAAAAAGGCTAAAATCTCCAGATTAACTCCAAACTCAAAATCTCTTCGGCAAATCTCCTCAAAATGCTATTTGCCACAAGTTTCTCTTCAGTGCAGATATCAAAATGGAACCCTAAATGCCAGAACTTGAGATTGACAAAACTTAAACCTTATTTTACACTAAATTACCCTATTTTCAGTTTGTATCAAAAACTATTCAAATGTGTCAAATTTTATCAATTATCCTTGCCAAATATCCTGTTGAATATAATCTACCAGATTAGTGAAATCAAATTCAACTCTAACCTTCCAAATCTCCAGAATTACAGATTGGTCGAAATGTGAAAATCAAATATTGCAAATCAGTCCATTTTCGACCAGGACAACAGCAGCATTCGACCAGGCCGTTTGCTGTACACGACCAGAAGCCTCGCCGTGTTTTGCTTCCTTGCGCCGTGCACGCTCGCCGCCAGCCAAGCTTTGCCGCACTTGTGATCGTGCATGCCAGTGCGCACGTGTCCTCGCTCCAGCTGGTGCCGTGGCAAGACCGCTGCTACGTCGACGACCAGTGGTTGCTCCCGCACGCGACCAGCAGCGACTTTGTCAGCAATCCATCGCCACGTAGCCTCGCCGCGCCAGTACTTGTCGCCACCGCTTGCTACAAGCTTTGCCAGGTCCCGATGAGGCGACATTGTGATCAGTTGAAAGCTTGTCGCCGTCGCATCACCGCTCTTGCTGTGTCTTCGCCGCTGCTGCTCCTGCACGCAACCAGTCAAGTCACAGCAACCAATCTCTTCGTTGTTCCCCTTTGCCATCTTTGCCTGACCTATTTAAACGCTCCTGTGTGCAGCAGCTTCTCCACACATCGCCAGGACTTAACCAATTTCCAAAATTCTTCGCTGTCGTCGTCTTCTCCGGCGAGCCATCGAGGAGGCTCACGGTGATAGCTCATTCCACATCATCTCTTGCCAAATTAACAGCATCTGTGAGTTCCCCTCGTCTCCCTCATCGTGCTGTACCATCTAATTGGATTACCTTGCACCTTATCGCCGGTGATCGCCGGGATTGCTAAATGCCCTGTTCCGGCAATGCAGGCCAAATCACTTCGAATTAGCCCTCGATCCTGTGAAGCAAATTGATCTGTGAGCTCTAATTAGCAAGCCTAAGCATCCAGATCCCTAGGTTGAGCTCGAATCGAAGGTATTCCCAAATTCAAACTCTACCAGAAAACCGGCGATCGTCGCCAGGCTTCTCCGGCCATCCTCCGGCCAAAGTGATCGTGCAGGTAGCTTCCTCTTACCCATATATCACTCCTAGAGCAAGGAATCGAGTTCAAACGGCCTGTGTTGGAAATGCCCAAATCCAGTGATTCTTCTCCGGCGCCGATGACCGGAAAAGCTTGTTCCAGCCATTTCAGCCCTCGAAATCTTGTCATTTAGATGTGCCTTAGTCTCCTGAGTATTTTTGTCTTCTAGCCCGACACCTAGATCGGCCTAGATTAGAAGTTATAGCCATGCCAAGTTTGTGTCCAGAATTGCTCCAGTGCAGCCAGTTCATTTCTGTTCATCATCAAATTTCTTGCTTTCCGGCCATTTCTTGCCCTAGATCCTGTTGACTTAATTGTTCCTGTTACTTAAGCCTACCTCCCAGACAAAGTGGTGCATCATTTAGAGCTCCAGATCAAAAGTTATGCTAAGCCCTAGTTTTTGGCATTGTCAGCTCTATGCCAGAGCTTGCCAGCCAGTGGCATTGACCTTGTTTACCCACTTCTGGTTGTGCAATTTGAAAACCACTTTGTCCACTGAATTTGTAGAGTTGTGGTCTACATTTTCTTCTACTACCACAACTTGAGATAAGCACCCTAGCTTTTCTTAAAGCTATGTCCAAGCTTTGATCCGAATGTCGATCTGTTGACATTCGCTGTTTTGATTAAACCAGTCACAAAATTGTTATCCCTATTGCAAACCTGAAACCCTAAGATTATCTAATCACCATCCTTAGCCAAATTCCTTGAAACCCTAGAATCTCGACTCAGTTCAGTTTGCAGTTCAACTTATCTCCAGTTTAGTTCAATCATTCTTGTTAAGCATTTCTGCATATAAGTCATAAAACATTTTAAATATTATAAGTAATTATTGTGTGTTTGTTTGTCGTCGAACAGATTCAGAAGCTGACTTTGAAGATTTTGCTGTCGACCCGTCATCGACTGCTGTATTTTACGACGCGGAAGGCAAGTCATATCCTTGGTCATCTTGAACCTATATTTTAAATGTTGCTATAATATAACCTTGAATATAGGCAATATTGCATGTGAAAGATTGAGAATGGTTGATTTATGAATTGGCAGTACTAGACTGGTTATCTGTGAAATGTGAAATAAACAAGTTTTGAGCCATGAACTATTATATGTATCTATATACTTATATTCATGAAATAAAACCCTAGCCGTGACCAGAAAAATGGTATGGATGGCTGTAGCACTGGAGGTGCTAGACTGCAAAGGAATGCAGGCACTGAAGGTGCAGGGTTGTGGATGGTCTGGTCACTGGCATATAAGGACTAGAACCTTGTGTTGTGCGTCTAGTGGCATGAACAACGTGCTAACCGCAAGCCTGGTATGGGACAGGGCTGAACAAGTAATTATGTGGATCGCACATGAAACCCCTGCATGAGATGTGTAGTGATGCACGATAAACACGGAGCGCGGCTCCCACACATATCACTGAAGGTGATCAAGCACGCTGACCCAGTAATGGGAATAAGCAATGGGGTGGAGGTTTGGATACAACCTGCCACAACTGTGCCTCGCTGAGAGCCACAGGGTCGGGGGTGAATTGTAAGTGATGCATAACAAAAGTTCTTGTTATCTCCACCTTGCCACTCACACATGGTTGTGAGGAGGGGTCTAATCATTTTGATAGGATGGGCTTGAAAGTGGAATATCTTGCGGGTAAGTTGGTACCTCTCTGCAGAGTTAAAAACGTATTCGAATACTCCGAGCTCCCGGGTTTTATAGGAGTCTGTTGCGGTGGATTAAATCCACGGGGTGTGACACAAGTACTATTTTCTAAATAAAATATGTTTAATCAAGATTACCCAAATGACATGTGTTGTCATGATAAGGAGTGCTGCCGTGGGCTGTCGTGTGTCGACGTGTCGCGGTAGTGCTATAATCTAGTGAACATGAATGATGATGTTATATTATGAAAAGTGCTGTCATAAGATGAGATGAGAAAGGAAAAGATTATTTTACAAATATCCATAATTCTTGACTAGTCTAGGTTCATATCATCACTACTATATGTATCTACTCTTACCTATGACTTGCTGAGTACGTAAGTGCTCACCCTTGCAACATTCAACTCAATAGATGGAGCCTACTTTGATCAAGATGATGGCACGGAGTACTACATGGATCCAGAAGGAGGAGAATCAGTTCCGCCAGAACCCTGAAGTGTGTTGTTCTGCCGTCAACTTCTTTTGTGGGAGGGTCACCTATCTTCTGCTGCGTAGTTAAATATTTTGCTAAACCCTGAATGCCTTGTAGGCATTGTAATTCTCTTTATGTAATATTAAGGCCAGCAGGCCACACTGCCTAATATTTTGTGAGTACTCTGTTGCAATGTAATATACTCCTGTGTTTGACTCATCCTGGGAAGTCAAAGATTTATGGTTTGAGACTAGCTGCAGCGAGCTAGGTCTCTACAGGAGTAGTCGTTGTCCCAGTTTCAGGGCGCGACAATTTCACATTTCACAAATAACCAGTCTAGTACTGCCAATTCATAAATCAACCATTCTCAATCTTTCACATGCAATATTATCTATATTCAAGATTATGTTATAGCAACATTTAAAATATAGGTTCAAGATGACCAAGGATATGACTTGCCTTCCGCGTCGTAAGATACAGTAGTTGATGACGGGCCAACAGCAAAATCCTCAAAGTCAGCTTCTGGATCTGCTCGACGACAAACCAAACAATACACACAAATATTACTTATTATATTAAAATGTTTTATGATCTATATGCAGATATGCTTAACAAGAATGATTGAACGATATTGGAGATAATTGGGATTGCAAGCTGAACTGAGTCGAGATTCTAGAGTTTCAAGGAATTGGCTGAGGATGGGTGTTAGATGCTCTTAGGATCTCAAGGTTGCAATAAGAACATCAGTTTTGTGGCTGGTTTGATCAAAAACAGCGAATGTCAGCAGATTGACATTCGGATCAAGGCTCTGACATAGCTTCAAGGAAAGCTAGAGAGCTTATCTCAAGTTGTGACAGAAGAAGAAAGTGTAGATCATAACTGTACAAATTCAATGGACAAAGTGGCTCTCAAGTTGCACAATCAGAAGTGGGTAAACGAGGACAATGCCACTGACTGACATAGTCTGGCATTGAATCTGACATAGTCAGAAACTAGGGCTTGCCATAACTTTTGATCTAGGGCTCCAAATGATGTACCACTTTGTTGGGAGGTAGGCATTGATAACAGGAACAAATAACTCAACAGGATCTAGAGCAGGAGATGGCTGGAAAGTGATGAAAAACAGTGAAGAAGTATGGTGGCGACACGACACAGTGAAGCCACTGGACAAAATCTTGGCATGGCTATATCTTGCAATCTGGACAGTTTCAGAGATCGGGCTAGAAGACAAAAATGCTCAGGAGGTTGAAGCACACCTGAAGGACAAGATGGTTGAAGCTAGATCGGCCGGGAATGGGTTTCCGGTGGCCGGCGCCGGAGAAGAAGACACTACAATTGGGGCTTTTAACTACACGAGGTTTGAACTCAATTCCAAGCTCAGGGAGTGAAAGAGAGGTATGAGGAAGCTATCTGCACAATCAATTTGGCCGGAGGATGGCCGGTGTGGCCTGGCGATGATCGCCGGCGACTGGTAGAGTTCATAATTGGGGAAACCTTCGATTCAAGCTCAATCTAGAAATCTGGATGCACAAGCTTGCTAATTAGAGATCATTGATCATTTTATTCCACAGATTCGAAAGCTAATTCGGGGTAAATCGGGCTGCATTGCCGGAACAGGGCATTTGGCATTTCCGGCGATTACCAGCGATGAGATGCATGGAACTTCAATTAAATGATACAGCACGATGAGTGTGATGAGAGAAACTCACTGGTCTTGTTAATTTGATAGGAGGTGCAGTGGAATGAGTTGGCATCGTGAAGCCTCGTGCTGGACTCGCCGGAAAAGAAGACGACAGCGAGAAGATTTGGAAATTAGCTTGATTCTGGTGAAGTGGAGATTGCACAAGATATTGGCTGCTTATATAGACCAGAGGACGGAGCTTGCAAGGATGGAGCAACAAAGAATTTGGTGCCAGTGACTTGAATGGCTGGGCGCAGGTGCGACAACGGCGAGCGATGATGCGATGGCGCACAGATGATGGAACTGTTGATCAAGTTGTTGCTTCATCGGGACTCAACGATGTCGGGCGGTGCAAGGCGGTGGCGACAAGAACTGGCAAAGCAAAGCAACGTGGTGAGGAGTTGCTGACAACGGCTGCTGTTGGTCGCGCGCGGGAGCATTTGCTGGTCGTCGACGCTGCCACGGCGATGGCTGAGACACAGACGCGTACGCAAAAGCAAGAACAAACATGCACGAGCACAAGTGCAGGCGGGGCTTGGCCGGCGGCGAGCATGCATGGTGCAAAAATCACGGCAAAGCTCTGGTCGAATTTGGGCTGATTTGTGATTTCAGATTCTTGGTTTGGACTGATCTGTAAATATGGAGATTTGGAAGGTTTGATCTGAATTTAATTGCACTGATCTGGTAGACTTGATTCAACAGATGATTTGGCACAGATAGAAGATAAAATTTGAGATGTTTGAATGAAAATAGAGTAGATTAGGGTAAAATAGATCTGAATTTCAATTGATTTCGAATTCTGGCATTTATGATGAGATTTTGAGGTACTCATAAAAGAAGATTTTGTGTTGAAAAGCATTTGGGAGGTGTTCCCTAAATCAGATTTAGATTTGGAGATGATTTGCAATATTTTTCCTTTTAAGGCTTATAGAAAATCTGGAAAAAGGACTGATCTGGATACTCTTGGACTGATTTGCGAAAAAGGTTTAGATGGTAAAATCTGACTGCCAACTTTTTGGATTGAGGTATTGGCAGACCCTTGATCATAATCCAAGAATAATCTGGTCTGAACTTGGCCAAGATTTTGATTAAATCTGAATTTCTGAAACTTATGGTATTTAACTAATATAAGATATTTCTGTTTTCGAAAACAGAAAGGAGTTGATAAATTTGGAAGTTAGGGATAGAATTGAATCTAGGTTCTGAAGGCTTTTAAACTCAAGACAGATAATAGATCAAATTTGAAAAGTTAGATCTTGATTTGGGTCTACAGGATAGATTTTAAGTGGTTACTATCCGCCGATTATGATGTGCGATTATGGATAACCACACATTCATCCTCATCTTGTTGACGGATATCTTGTCAATGAAGAAAAACTCATATTATCTTCGGAATAACTGATCATGATGGTTAGAGAGTGGTTATGGTCGATCAAGCATGAGAGCCTAACCGCATAACCCTTAGACCGTGGTCGGTAAGATAAGTCGCGACCAAACCTTTCTTTCTTCATGTGAAGACACTTCCAGTCTTAACAACTCTCTCTTATTGTTTGGTCACGTACTGGTTGCGACCATATATTGGTGATTACCATGTTTCCGCGACCAACGTGACTGTGGGTAGATATCTCTGCGGCCAGAGTGATCACGGGGTAGTGTAATGTGTGAGACCAAGGACTCTGCGACAATAGATATTGTGACCAAAGAAGTCCGCGGCCACAAATATTGAGACCACAGGCACTATGCTAGCATAATAGTCATGTGTGATGGGCCTCCGTGTATAAATGACAAGCTGGGCCAGATTATGTCCAGAGGATCTTGGACTATCTCCTGATCTCTCTGCGTGGTCTCAACTCCTATGACCATGGAAAGGCATAAACAAGTAACTTGGGTAACTTGGGTCTCTTTCTGTGGTCTCCTGTGACCACAGAAAGGCATAAACGAAGCACTGGGATAATAATCTCCGTCAGCTAGCCCCCGAATATGAAATGGAAAGGATATTTTAACTGAAGCGTCATTTTAGCTTCTCAAAAAAGGCACCTTTTCATTTCGAATTTTTACAAAGCCTAAGAAAACCTTTGGGTGCGTATGTCAGACCCATCATGAGAGGCATTAAATGGAAAGGATCTTTGTGGTGATAAAAGGTTGTCTTTTATGGGATACAACCCATGACTGAGAACTCCAAAACCCTATGAGACTTAGAATTCTTAGCCTCCAAGCTTTCCTTCTCGAAGTTCTTTCTCTTCTCCAATCTCACTTCAATGGCGTCCTGGACCCATTCTCACCACTACACAGTGGAGAACATGCTGGCCTTGGAACTGGAGGGTTACCTACCTTCAAGGTCTCTAATCCCATGGCGCCCTACTGAGGACGAAGAAGAAAGCCCCGCCATGCAACTAGGCGAGCTAGTGCTCTTCGAGGATTTCTTGCAGTGTAGGTTTTGTCTTCAGGAGAGTGACTTCTTTCGGTGCGTTCTCGCACACTACGATCTGAAGTTGGTAAACCTCAAACCTAACTCCATTTAATTCTTGCTCTCTTCCAGCACTTGTGTGGCGTGGTCGAAGAGCTCCACTGCTCCCGAGTGTGTGTACTATCGACTGCGGGAGAAGAAGGACTACCCACATTTTCTCCTCCGCGATTCTATCCATCAATGGTATCAGCCATAGTACTACTTCTTGGCTCATGAAGAGAGCCATCCCTGGTTCAAGAATTGTCGACTAGAGAAGAGCGGGGAGAAGGATACTGCCCCTTCCCTCAACGACGAGCAAAAGAGGCAAGCCCCGATAATTCGATACCTGATGAATGATGGCTTGACTACCCACGATGTGATCTGGGACTTTGTGAAGAACCGGATCAGCCCTTTGAAGAAAAGGGAATACCCTGCTTGGGAGGTTAGGGCCATGGAAGACGGTACTAGGGACTATAACCAGGGTAATTGCCCCATCTTACATATTGGTACATCCTTTTTAATCTGTTCTTCATTTGTCTGAATTGATCTTTGATGACTAATTTTGACTATTATTTTTTTGACACGTCAATAGAAGACATTGGAACAAATCGACAAGCTTTCATAGGCCATTTTAGAAGTGTTTTACATAACCACACGGAAATGATCTTCGCCTGTGAAGACCCTTTCCACAACCTTGTAATCCTTTTTTCTTTCACATAGCAAATCCTAACAGGACGTAGGGCTATTACTGCCACCATCGAGGGCCCGAATCTGTATAAATCTCTCTGTGCTTCAACTGACATTGGTTCATCATCCCTTCCCGGAGGGACACCCTGAAAGGTCTCACAACTCACAAAATTCTGCATAAGTTCGACTAAGAACCACGAGTCCGAATCTGTCGTGGTATTGCGAATACCCCTGGCAGGTGTCGTGGATGATCCTAGCAAAGAAAACGCGGCGCGGGTTGACTGGGTGACCGGTCCTCCCCCGCCGGACAACCACAGCAAGTGACACGAGGATTTATACAGGTTCGGGTCCCGGTGGGGGCCCTAGTCCTGTCGGCATGTTCCTGACCGGAGTCGGCTGGGGAGGCTCTCTCGGGGAGAGGCTTCCGGAGCACACCTGTGAGTTTGGCTATTCTAGCAATAATGAATAACTTGTTCTTACAACAGGGGGTACAAGGGCTATTTATAGCCCCAAAAGAAGCAAAAAAGACTAAACTACCCCGGACGCTACCGTCGGATTGAGGGGTAGCAACGTCCTTCCCCCAGTCAGGTGCCTTGGATGCTTGAGAGGTGGCCGCTGATTCTCGAGGTGCTCCTCGCGTGACCTGCACGTTATCAAGAACCAAAGACTTTACATTCAGAAGGGCTACAGTGCCCGGGACAGGCACCGGAGGCCAAGTCCCCGGGCAGGTGGCGGCGCCCGGGATATGCCCCGGAGGCAATGTCCCCGGGCGAAAGGCGGCGCCCGGGGCAGGCACCGGAGGCCACGTCCCCGGGCAAAAGGCAGCGCCCGGGACCGGCACCGGAGGCCAGGTCCCCGGGCGGAAGGTGGCGGCCGGGACATGCCCGGAAGGCAATGTCCCCGGGTGAAAGGCGGCGCCCGGGGCAGGCACTGGAGGCCACGTCCCCGGGCAAATGGCGGCGCCCGAGACATTCCCCGGAGGCAATGTCCCCTGGCCAAAGGCGGCGCCTGGGACCAGCACCGGAGGCCAGGTCCCCGGGCGAAAGGCGGCACCCGGGGCAGTCACCGGAGGCCACGTCCCCGGGCAAAAGGCGGCGCCCGGGACCGGCACCGGAAGCCAAGTCCCCGGGCAGGAGGCGGCGCCCGGGACCTGCACTGGAGGCCAGGTCCCTGGGCGAAAGGCGGCGTCCGGGACATGCCCCGGAGGTAATGTCCCCGGGTGAAAGGCGGCGCTCGGGGCAGGCACCGGAGGCCACGTCCTCGGGCAAATGGCGGCTCCTGGGACATGCCCCGGAGGCAATGTCCCCGGGCAAAAGGCGGCGCTCGGGACCGGCACCGGAGGCCAGGTCCCCGGGCGAAAGGCGGCGCTCGGGGCAGGCACAGGAGGCCACGTCCCCAGGCAAAAGGTGGCGCCCGGGACCGGCACCGGAGGCCAAGTCCCCGGGCAGGAGGCGGCGCCCGGGACCGGCACTGGAGGCCACGTCCCCGGGCGAAAGGCGGCGCCCGGGGCAGGCACCGGAGGCCACATCCCCGGGCAAAAGGCGGCTCCCGGGACCGGCACCGAAGGCCAGGTCCCCGGGCAAATGTGACGCAACTTACCTGGACTTAGCCTCGCGGAGATTTTCCTCAAAAGCAGCCCCCCATGCCCCCTGGGGACGATGCTCGAGTCCTCGGAGGGTATGGTACATGTCACCAGGAAAATCTCTGGGCCAAGCGACCGGAGCCGTGACGTTTTGATTCTCGTGCAGCGCTTATGATCGCGCCGTTTGGCCATAAATGCGCTCGCGGTTAGAATCGGTGCCTCGGTTTGCGCGCCCGTCCCTTCGTTTTCGGTGCGCGACTTGAATTCCAACGGCCCAGATGTACCGTGAAGTGCCATGTGGCGCCCATCTTGGCCACGCTTCGCGCCTATAAATAGGGCCTCGGGTGGCCCGGGGAGCTCATTCCAAACTTTCAAACTTCAGCGCCCTTAGCTCTCCCGGTAGCCCGCTCCCGGTAGTGAGCTCCCGGTAGCCTAGCCTCTGGAACCGTTAGGTGTCTGCAGTTCCCGGAAGCTTGAGCCACCGGAAAAAACCAAACCTAATGGCGCCGAAGGGTCGAGCGAAGACTACGGAGGTGCCCCTGGAGGAGGTCGCTCTGGACTTCCTCTGGGCGTCCGAGTTCACAGCCGGGGACTTAGAGTCCCTGGTCGAATGAGGAGTTGTCGAGGACGGGGACGTCCGGGTCCCCGTGAAGAAGGATGGAGCCCCCCGCCCCACGCCAGCAGAGATTGTGGCCTTTGAGGCCTTCCTTGAAGCGGGGCTCCGGCTCCCGGTGCACCCATTGCTCCGGGAGTTTCTGAGGAGTATGGGGTGGCCCTGAACCACCTCACGTCGAACACCATCGTCCGGATGGGCCTATTTATGTGGCTCTTCGAGACGGCGACCGGACGGGAGCCCACCCTATGAGCCTTCCGGTACTTCTACGAGCCGGCGGTGAGGAGCTCCCACCTGGTGAAGGGGGGACCCAAGTACCCCTTTGGCTCGGTGATGGTGCAGCTGCTACCGTCCCGGGTAGCCGATTACCCGGTGGCGGCCTCCCGGGACCACTGGGGGATTGGATCCGGAGGTGGTTCTACCTCCCGGTCCGGGACGACGCGGTGGTGTACTCCTCGGAGGCCCCGACCTACAGCCGGTCGTCCGCGCCGAAGCCCTCGGTGTGGACGGACGAGGAGCTGGAGCTCCTCGGGAAGGTCATTGTCTCTCGGCACACCCACTCTATGCGGGACACTGCCAAGGAGATGATGTTGTTGAGGATCTCCCCCTTCTCGTGCGGGAGAAGGGGGATTGGGATGGACCAGGAGCAACGGCCCCTGGTGAAACCGGTGACTCGACGTAAGTCTTCGTTACCTAGTTCAATGCATTTACAAATTTTACAAAATTTTTCTTACTCTTACCTTTCGCAGTCCGGCACGGGAGAAGGTGGAGAACCTCCTGGGGAGGTACTTCGCCGATGAGCACGAGCGCATCGTGCGCGTCGTGGGGGAGGGCCCTCCCCGGAACCTGGTAGCCAAGACCTTCGGGCTAAAGCTACCGGAGAGGAAGCCCCTCCCCACCCCCGGATCGCACAAGCGGGGGAAGGAAGCTGCCGGGGGCTCTGAGCCTAAGAAGGCCAGAGTTCAAAAAGCCCACGGCCCATCGACGACGCTGGCCTCCACGCCGGCGAAGGCCCGGGACGAGACCCCCGGGACCGAGCGCGCCCGGGCGCCGGCCCGAAAGGAAGCAACACCCCCTCCCCCGGAGAGCCCCGTTGAGGCTCGGGGGAAGGGATCGGCCACGGGCGGGGCGGCGTCCGATTCGGCGGACTACGGCCCCTTGCAGCCTTCGGTGGCAGCCCTCCCGGCGCACCCGACACCTTTGGAGCCGGAGAAGCCGGAGGTGAGGTTCGCGGAGGCCTCGCCTCCGCGGGTGGAGTGGCGCCCCTCATTCTATGAGGTCCCTCCAGAAGTGGAGGTCCCAGGGGCCCTCCCGCCCGGGAAGGGGAAAGGGCTGATGGTTCCTCCTCGGGGAGGGAGCCCTTACGAGAGCTCCTCGGCCACTTCCTCGAAGGCCACCTCCTCGGCGATGAAGATGCCGACCACTGCCACCCCGCCCGAGATCATGCCGGGAGCTCAAGTCCGGGGACCCCTCATCGGCCGCTACGGGACCGGCGTCTGGCGCGAGACCCCCCTGCTTTCCGCGGGGGAGGTCGCCCGCTACGCGAAGGGGCTGCAGACCCGGAACGTGCAGGCCTACGTCGCGGAGGGGACGCTCCATGATCATTTTGGGGAGCTCCAGTCTCTCCAGATTCAGGTACTTACCTGAGTTGATGATGCTTTCTTTCGGCACCCTACACTTGAATTTTTTCTAACTCTGGAGTTTGTAGGGGGCAGCCATTACCTGGGGCCTTGAGCAGCGCATCGGCCAGCTGCTGAAGGACGCGGAGTAGAGGGCCGCCACCTACCTGGGGCAGCACGACGAAGCCCTCCAAGAGCTGGCCCGGGTCCGCGCCCATGTCCACATCGCCGAGGCCGTCAACGGCCGCCTCCGGCAGGAGGCCAAGGCGAAGGAGGAGGCCTTCCGGGAGCTCAAGTGTTCAAGCGTCCGGGCAGTGATGGACGCGGGCCGCTCTGTCCGCTCGGCCCTCGAGAGCCTTGGCGTGAGCCTAGGCTCTGAGAGCAGCTCAGAGGTGCCCCCGGCCACCCTCGTGGACGTTTTCTTAACGCACAGGTCTCCGTGATCCTGGAGGCCGCAGATGCCCGGGCCCGAGGCCGGGCAATCCCCGTGGTTGCGGCCGTGGCCGGGCTCGTGGAGCACCGGGGGGTGGGCGCCCGGGCGATCGGGGCCGCATCCCCCGGAGCTTCCCCGAGTTCTTCGAGCCGTCGCGCCGGGAGGTGGAGCAACTCGCCGGGGGCTTCTACGACCGGATCGTCCGGGTGAGGTTCCCGGCACTAGTGCCTTCAGCAGCGGATACCCCGGCCCCGGCCCCGGCGGAAGCCCCCCGGGGGGAGGACGCCAATGATAAAGTATGAGCCTCCCCCCGGGTCTTAGATAGGACCCTTTTTGCTTTCTTAGGATTTTGTTCCCGGTAGCTTCTTAGAAGAAGCCCCGAACACTTGTAAAAAGACATTTTGAAATGCAATAGAAATTGAAAATTTTTCTAAGTCTTGAATGAATACATTGTTACCAGGATTCCCGGGAGGTTACTCCCGGGCGAAGGTCCAGAAGATGCCCCCCGGGGGACGCCCAAGCCGCTTTAATCTTGCTGAGTCTCGTCTCCGGGGAGCACAGCGGGGATGCCGTCCGGGAGCCGATCCGATTGAGATGGCATCGAGAGTGGCACATGGATAATTTTGACAATCATCGCGCCGAATTATCCCCTCCGCGTCTGGGGTCCCGGATGATCCCCCCTCTTTGGATACTTCCATCGGCGGGCTACGAGTATTGGCCCGAGGATGTGCTCCGGGAAGCTCAGCGCCGCATACGCGCATTGTACCTGGACCTGGCTCGGGAGCTAGCTGAGGGCCTCCGGGACTATTAGGCGTAGGAGCCTTAGGATGTAGAGAATTTCCTGGTTATGACCCGGGTTGTACCGTTTCCGATGCCCACTGGAGGGGGAAGATGTCCTCCGGTTGAATGCTTAATAAAGCTGTGTTTGCTTCTTGTTGCTTTGAGAGTCTTCTTTTAATATTTTTCTTGGATGGTTTGGATGACTTATCTTGATAAGAATGAGCTAAGTTTGCTCGTGGATGGTGCGGTCGACTCCCGGGGGTTCCTTATCCCCCCCGCCCACAGCGGGCCAGAGGGTAGGTCCGCGTGCTGTGGTGGTGACAAAGCCCCTGGGGTGAAGATGAAGACCTGTGACATAAGAATTTTTCCAAGTTAGAAAATTCTAAAACGAGGTTTCCGGGGATAAACCTTCCGGGAGACAATCGTCCGGTCACCGTGAGAACGGGGAGCCGGGAATAAGGTCTCGGGGGAAGAAACATCCAAGAAATCCATAATTTTTTCGGGAGAATCATCCGGTCGCCGTGAGAATGGGGAGCCGGGAATAAGATCTCCGGGAAAGAATATCCAAGAAAGCCTGAGATGAGATTTTAGGAGATAAACCTTCCGGGAGACAATCGTCCGGTCGCCGTGAGAACGGGGAGCTGGGAATAAGGTCTCCGGAGAAGAATATCCAAGAAATCCGTCCCACCGGGGAGACTATCGACTCCCGGAGGAGGATGTGCCCGATGACGGGTCTGAGTGTTTGGGCAGGGGACTAGTCTCCCAAAGTGAATCATTACAACGGTCCTTGATGACCGGGTTGCCGCTTACACCCTCAGTCCACGAGGGCTGTCCGTAAGCCGCCCTACAGGAGGGACTTGTTGGGTCAGAGCCCACTTCCTCACGAGGAGGGCGTCCTCGCGGCGAGGGCATCCTCGCGGGGAGGGCATCACCGTTAGGGGCGGTAATGTGAAGAACCTGCAACGGCAGTTGAAGAGAAAAATCTAGTTGTATTGATAATGCGACAAAATACAACACCTCCCCCTGCGAAGTCGCGAGAGGGGAGGGAAAGGTAATTACAATGTCCCCCTCCCACTCCGGTGTGATCGCTCCGGAGGAGAGGACAGTAAGTACGTGGTCCCCCTTCCCCCTCTAGCGTAATCACTCCGGGGGAGGGGACGGGCCTGTGCAGGCTAGACGTAAAACTTGCGAAGTAAACGCAAGTTCCATGTGTGATTCTGCTCCTGCTCTTGGAGGTTGGAGAGCTTGTAAGCCCCCGAGCCCAGGACCGCGGAGATCCTGTAGGGGCCCTCCCATTTAGGGGAGAGCTTACCTTGGGCTTGGGGGTCTATGACACGCTTGAGGACAAGGTCCCCAAGGCGGAAGGCCCTCTCGCGCAGGCGCTGGTTGTATGCGCATGGCATCTCGCGCTCGTAGATGGCGTGGCAGAGGAGCGCTCAGTCGCGTTCCTCCTCCACGAGGTCGATCTCCAGCCGTTGGTTGGCCTCGTTGGCTTAGTACGCTGCGGTCACAGCTCCGTCTAGGAGCTCAACTCGCAGCGACCGGAAGCAAATCTCCGGGGGGAGGACTGCCTCGGCCCCGTAGACTAGGGAGAAGGGAGTACGTCCCGTCGCCCGGCTCGGGGTCGTGCGCATGGAGCAGAGGATTCTAGGGAGCTCCTCTGCCCATGCGCCCTGCCTAGAAGCGGCCTGCTCGAGTCGCCATCGCAACCCCTATAGGATCACGCCATTGACCCTCTCGACAGCCCCATTGGTCCGGGGATGGGCCACTGAGGCGAAGTGGATGACGAGCCCCAGGCCTTCGCATAATTCCTGGAAATAAGCCGAGTCGAATTGGGTCCCGTTATCAACAGTGATTTCCCGGGGAACACCAAAACGACACACGACGTTTTTCCAGAAAAACCGCTGGACGGCCCGGGATGTGATGCTAACCAGGGGTTCCGGCTCTACCCACTTTGTAAAGTAGTCAACCGTGACCACCGCATACTTGTATCCTCTGGGTGCTGGGGGGAAGGGCCTAGGAGGTCCATCCCCCAGCGCACGAAGGGCCAAGTGATGGGGATAGTCTGCAGCGCTACAGGGGGGAGGTTCGAACCCTTGGCCATCTTCTGGCAAGCCTCGCACACGGAGACAAGGTCTCGCGCGTCACGCATGACTGTGGGCCAATAGAAGCCCTGCCGGAGAGCCTTGGCCGTGATGGCACGCGGGGCTAGGTGAGAGCCACAGCTCCCCGCGTGGAAGTCTTCGAGGAGTTGGAGTCCCTCCGGCCGGGGGAGGCAGCGCAGGAGGGCGGAAGCCCCCTGCTTGTAGAGCTTCCCCTCCAGCAGGAGATATGCCCGGGCTTTGGTCCGGAGGCACTTAGCCTCAGTCTCGTTAGGAGGGTCCTCCTTGCTCTTGATGAAGGAGACGAGGGGGTCCATCCATGACGGAGTCCGGGTGATCTCGGCAACCTCCGGGACGCGAGGCTCATTGCCCGTGTCCGGGGAGGCCACCGAGGGCTTCGTGATGATTTCCAGGAAAGCCCCCGTGGGGAGCGATTCCCAGGCGCTTGCTGCCTGGGCCAAGGCGTCGGCCCGGTCATTGTCCCTTCGCGGGATATGCCGGGCCTGGAGCCCGTCGAAGTGCCTCTCCATCTTTCTCACCTCCTGCAAATAAAGACTCAAGTTTGCGTCATGGCACAGGTAAGACTTGTCCATTTGGCAAACTACGTGCTGAGAATCTCCCTTCACTAGGAGGCACCGGATCCCCAGGTAGCGCGCAAGGCGCAACCCGAGGAGCAAAGCCTCGTACTCGGCGACGTTGTTGGTTGCAGGGAACTCAGACCGCGCTGCGTACTCGAGTTCCTTCCCCTCGGTGCTCCGGAGGACTACTCCCGCACCAGCCCCGACGAGACACAGCGACCCGTCGAACATGAGTGTCCAATGGTCACTGCGTTGGGGTGGCGCGGGGAGGTCTTCGTCCCCGCACCCAGAGGCGAGGACCTGTGACTTGATGGCAGAGCGGCCTGTGAGGGATAGGGAGAAGGGGGCGAGCTCGGCCCCCCAGTTCCCGATCCGACCGGTGGCCTCTTTGTTCCGCAGCACCTCCTCCAGGGGGAGGGATGATGGGACGGTGATGGGGTGTCCCAAGAAGTAGTGGTGAAGCTTCCGGGACGCCATCAGGAGGGCGTAGCAGATCTTCTCCATCTCCGTGTACCGAGTTTTGGCCCCTTGGAGGGCCTCACACACGTAGTACACGGGACGTTGCTGCCCCCTTGCTCCTTCACCAATACAGCGCTAACGGCGACTAGGGTCACGGCGAGGTAGAGGAGCAAGGGCTCTATTGGAGACGGACTCATGATGATTGGAGGGCTCGTGAGGTGCTTCTTGAGGTCGTCGAAGGACTCCTAGGCCTCGGGGGTCCATCGGAACCCCTCGAGCACCCGGAGGATCTTGAAGAATTGGAGGCCTCGCTCCCCCGACCGCGAGACGAAGCGGCTAAGCGCAGCTAAGCGGCCGGAGAGCCGCTGGACATCCTTGACGGAGCGCGGCGGGGGCATGTCCAGGAACGCCCGGATCTTTTCGGGGTTTGCCTCTATGCCCCACTGGGACACGAGGAAACCCAGGAGCTTCCCCCCGCGCACGCCGAAGGTGCACTTCTCCGGGTTGAGCTTCAGCCCGTACGCACGGAGGTTGCGGAAGGTCTCCGCCAGGTCGTCGACGTGGGCGGCTACGCGGGGACTTTTGACGACCGCGTCGTCTACGTAGACTTCGACGTTACGGCCGACTTGATCTTTGAAGACCAGCGTCATGAGGTGCTGGAAGGTCGCTCCCGCGTTCTTCAGCCCGAAGGGCATGTGGACGTAGCAGAAGGTTCCGAGGGGAGTTATGAAACTCGTATTTTCCTCGTCCCCTTCCGCCATCCGGACTTGATGGTAGCCCGAGTAGGCGTCCAGGAAGTCATCAACTCGCACCCCGCGGTGGAGTCGACCAGTTGGTCAATCCGCGGGAGTGGGAAGTTGTCCTTGGGGCAGGCGCGGTTCAGGTCGGTGAAGTCCACACACATCGTCCACCTGCCATTTGACTTCTTCACGAGGACGGGGTTCGCGAGCCACTCGGGGTGCAAGACCTCCCGAAATGAACCCCGCCTCTCGGAGTCGGGCGATCTCCCCCTTGATTGCCTCTTGGCGTTCGAGGGAGAGCTTCCTCAGCTTCTGTTTGACGAGGGGGTGACCGGGGGTCACCGCGAGCTTGTGCTCAATGACCCCCCGGGCGACGCCCCGCAAGTCCGAGGGCTTCCACGCGAAAACGTCGGAGTTCTCGTGCAGGAAGGCCGCCAGTTGCGCTGCATGCTCCTCGGGGAGCTCCGCCCCGATCCAGGACGCGGCTTGGGGAGGGGCCTCCCGGGAGGTATCGCCGCGACGTCTGGTTCCGGGGGAGAGGCCTCCCCCCGGGCGCCTTAATGAGATTGACGCTTCCGATTGTGGCGGCGGCGCGCTCGTATAGAGCACGGGCCATGTCTTGGTCTCCACGGAAGTTGATCATGCCGTGCGGCCCGGGGATCTTCATGCAGAGGTAGTTTTGATGGGTGGCAGCCCCCAGGCGGTTGGTCGTGGTCCTCCCCATGATCGCGTTGTAGGAGGAAGGGAGGTCCACTACGTCGAATCGGACCATCTCAGTCCGGTAGTTCTCCGCGGTGCCGAAGGTCATGGGGAGATCCACCTTCCCCACGGGGTGGATCGCCTTCCTCGGGACGAACCCTTGGAGGGGCCCTGCCGCAAGCTGCAGAAACTTCTCATCCACCTGCATCTCCTTGAAGGCCTTTAGGAAGAGGACGTCGGCGGAGCTCCCGTCATCCACTAGGATGCGGGCCAGGTGGCAGTTGTAGATGGTGGCGGAGACGATGAGCACGGCGTCGTGGGGGAAGCGAACCCCGCGCGCGTCTTGCGCCGTGAAAGTGAGGGGGACGTCCGACCACTTGGGCGGCGGGGACGTGTGCAGCACCCCCACAACCTTAACTTCGCGCGCGTACTCCTTACGCTGGCGCTTAGAGTCCCACCCGGAGGCGGACCCTCCCATGATGATGTTGATGCGGCGCTGAGAAGTTTGGAAGGGGAGAGTTTCTGAAGGCTCCCCCTCCTGCGTCTGCCCCTGCTGACCCCCCGCAGGAGCAGGAAGGGCCGTAACAGCTGGCCGAGGGGGCAAGGAGGCCGGAGTCCCCCCCCTGCCCATGCTGGTCGAGGAACACCGCGAAGTGTTGCAGCAGCTGGTGGCACTCTCGGGTAGCGTGGGTACTGGACTTGTGGAAGCAGCACCACGTTCCTTCCCTGCCTCTCCCCGCGGGGCCTTCCCGGCGGCGCGAAGACTGTCCTCCCCCATGGCCTTTCGGCTTGGGGAAGGGGCGGTTGCCCCTCGGGGGGTCGCGCAAGCCGCCTCCGCCCTCGAGGACAAAGGTGTCCCAAGGCCGTGGCTCGTTACGCCCCCCCTGCCTGGGGCGTTTGAGGGGGTCCTTGGCCCCCCGGTCGGCGGGGGTGGGAGCCCCCTGGGTCTTCTTCCAGAGGTCGTCTTCCTTCGCCCGAGCGTACTTTTCGAGTACGTTGAAGAGCTCATCGGCGGAGGAGGGGCAGCTTTGGGAGAGCCTCCAGTGGAGCTCCCCCGGAAGGATCCCGCTTTTGCACTCTTCGATGACCGTAGAGTCGGGGACGTGAGCCACCTTCCCCCTGGCCGCTTTATTCGCTCGACCTCCTCCAAGGAGAAACGAACCTGGTCCGCCGGGGGCACCCTCGGGGGAGGCCCTGGGGGAGGAGGGAGCTCATGCACTGTAGCTGCCGGCCCGGAGGCTATAGGGGTCGGCTGGGGGGGGCCCCCTGCGAAGACCCCCGAAACCGGAAAGGGGGAAGGCCCTGTATCATCCGGAACCGGGGAGGGGGCGCCCGTGGCGACGTTCGGAACCGAAGTGGAGGGAGCCCCCGTGGCGACGACCGGAACCGGAAAGGGGGAAGCCCCTGTAATATCCGGAACCGGCGAGGGGGGACGCCCCGCGGCGACATCCAGAACCGGGGAGCCGATGTGGGAGGAAGTCCACTGAGGCACGGGAGCTGCTCTGTCGACCGCCCCCGGTGCGATAAACGCGATGTCGATGATTCGGACTCGGAGTCCTCAGCCGAACTTATGAAAAATTTGTAATAGCGAGACCTTTCAAGATGACCCTCCGGGAAGGTATGTAGAAATATGGAGAACAGGAGCACAGAGAGATTTATACAGGTTCGGGCCCTCGATGGTGGGAGTAATAGCCCTACGTCCTGTTGGGATTTCACTATATGTAAGAAAGATTTACAAAAAGGGGAGAAAAAACCTTCACAGGCGAACGTTTTTTCCTATGTAAGGATACAGAAAGAAGCCAAAGAGGCTTGTAAAAGACTATCTAATCTAGGCCGTAGACTTGGCTGTTTGAGTGGTTGAGATGTGTTGTATATCGCTTGTCTCAGAGACGTTGATCTCTCCCTGTTTGATGCATCTTGCCACCCTTTTATACTGGTCGAAAGGGTGCCATGTCGTAACTGCATCAGACAGTTATTCGGATGCGGTTTTAGAGAACCACTCTTAACCTCCGCGCAAGTTTAACACGTGTTATTCATGGATAACTGCACGTATTAACCTCCTGACGGTTGATCTTCCACGCGGAGGAATCTTCGGGATAGTTGGGATATTCTCGCTATAGGGACAGCCGGACAGGTAAATCCCAAGTACCCTGGTCGAAAGTGCTCTGACCGCGGGATGTTGGCTGACCGCACAACATCTCCAACATTCTGTTCACGTATTGCACACGAATTCCTGACCGCGCGAAGCCTGCGGTTTGATCTCGCAAAGCCTGCGACCTAATCACGCAAAGCTTGCGACCTCGGGCTAATGCTTCTCAGAATGACTTGAGTTCGCACCGCCAGGCACGTGTCTGGCTCGAATCTGCCTTGAACCAATAGTGCATTTATTTGAACTGACTCGGGTGTCAATCCTCGTCAGCTAGCCCCCAAATTCGAAAGAAACGAAGGGACGTGTTTATTTCGAATTTAAAGTCATGCATCGGATTTTTAACCCGACTCTTCAAATCCCCGCTTAGTGGCGCACTAAGTGGGACGGTTGGTTCCCCGAGACGGGTTCTGGTTATTATGTGACAGGAAATGATGGCGCTGTTGAAATGTTTTTTAACCCGAGGTGAAATTGCAAATGCTTTCAAAAACCCGAGGTGCTTAGAATGTGAACCGTCACCTTGGCGGCTACAAATACCGGGTCTTTCGTTTTGCAAAGCTCCACAATTTCCTCTCACGGCTAAGTCCTTTCTAAAGTTACCTTCATTCTTCTCTTCATACACCTCCTGATGGCAGATCACAACACCATCGAGATTGAAAGTGATGAAGAGGAAGTTCTCAAGCAAGAGCCTCAAATGCCTGAAGATCCATCTCCCTCAAGGAAGAAACCCAAGGTTGATGAAGGATCTTCCAGCAGAGCAAAGGTAGAAAATGAGCCATCATCTTTTCTTTCTTCAGCTTTCTACTCCAACACCCCCTGCTTTTGTTTGGGTGATCAATTTTCTGGTCAGCAAGCTGTGACTATACGACCAAAAGATCCTCAACTTGTGTTGGGGAAGCAATCTTCTGGTGGGAAGGTTGCACTTCCACCATCTGGTGATCATCCGATTTTATCGGGTGATCTACTTCCCAGGATGGCTATACCAACGTGTCACGAGCAGGGACAGGTAATAATCCTCCTCTCCTTTCGCTGATAGTTATAGTTAGCACAACTAACTTTTGCAAATGTAGGAGATTAGAGGCTCCAGTGATCAGCCTTCTGCTACTCCGTCTCTTCCTCCCGGACAGATTCTTCTAGAGGAGAAGAATGCCCTGGAGAAGAAGACCGAAGAGATGTCTTCGGCGATTCTGCATCTGGCAGAATGTTTTGAACAATCCCTTGAAGAGGTGCACCAGCTCCGTCGAGAGAGGGACCACGCTCAGCAATAGCGAGAACTCTCCCATTTAATTAGGAACGGTAGTGTATCTCTTGTTAGGGATGATGTAGATAGGCTTAGATTAGTTGCTAGTTCTCTGGGGGTTGTCAGTGTAGATCCTACTGACAACAACATGTCCCTAGGAGAACTCTGTAAACTTCATTCGGATCAGGTCGACGCTCTGGTCGCCGGTATTCCTTTTGTATGTAAAGAATGCAAGAAATAAAACCTTCTTCTTTATATGAATATTCTTCACATCTTCTGTCCAAAAATATGGCCGTAAATATTATGTTCGCGACCACTCATACACAGGGAAATTTCAGTTCTGCGATCAGAATCACGCTTTTATAAAAGTACCGTGACCAGCTCTGATACCGCGATCAGACTTAAAGCCGCGGTTAGAACTGAAGCATACTGCGACCAGAATTGAGGCTCGGTCAGACCGTCACTTCGATTAGAATCGGAGCTTAATCAAAAGCATGGTCTCGATCATACCACAACCCGGTCAAAATATATCCATACGTCCAAAAATTGAGTCGTAGGATTTTTTCATGAAAATGTCCAAGGCATATAAAGGAAAAACGTCCTCTGAAAAGCATTGAAAACTTTTCAAGCCTTTTGTACTTTCGGTTTCTGAAACAAAGAAGTCTTTTTGTTTCAGATCCGATGCCCTTTAACGGGTCCACCAGAGATAGTATCCATTATGGGAAATGAATAAAATACTCAGTGGAACGTTTGAATGGAACGTTACTCACATTAGTGCGTCTCCTCGGGTCTATAAAAGGAGCAGGTGTCTTCTTGAGAAAGCCACACAGCCAAAAACCCTCAACATTTCCGCCGAACAAAACCCTCGTTCTTCTCAGCCTTCGTCTTCCCCAAAAGTTGCCAACTTTTCCTTCGACTCTCCACCAAAAAATGGCGTCCTAGAGCCGATCAATCCACCATTCTGAGGAGAGTTTAGTGGCGTTGGAGAAGGAGGAGATCCTTCCTCCGCGGCTGCTAATTAACTGGCGGCCCGCGGAGAAGGACCAAGAAACCCTGATCGTCCGAGAGGGTGAGTTGGTGGTTTTTGAAGAATATTTGCTCTGCGGGTTCCGATTCCCTGAGAGTCGGTTCTTGAAGGATGTCCTTGAGCACTATGGGTTGGAGCTAATCAACCTCCACCCAAACGCAGTGTTGATATTGGCGGTGTTTCAACACTTGTGCGAGGCGTTCGTCGGAGTATATCCCAGTGTGGATCTCTTCCAGCAATTTTATTTTTCGGCGTGGTCGAAGAGCGCCAACGCCGCCGGATGCATTTACTTCCGGCTAAGGGATAAGAAGGAGTATCCCTTCCCACCCCTACGAGACTCGGTGCACGGGTGGCATCAGAAATGGTTTTACTACACCCCGCCAACCGAGAGCGGGCTGTGGTTTGAAAACTCGCGGCCGCAGAAACCGAGCGAGTTGGATACTCTCCCGGCGATGAACGCGGAGTTCATGAAGCACGCCGAGGTGATCCTTCACTTAGTTGAACAAGGGTTGACAGCACACGACGTCATCCGAGACTTTGTGAAGAACCGGGTGAGCCCCCTGCGTGAAAGGGCTCATCCGGCTTGGGAGATCAAGTCCATGGCGGACAGTACCCTGGACTATAATGAAGGTATTCATTTCTGGCAATGAAATCCATTTATGTCATTTCTGAAATGCATCAATTTAACTCGTATCTGGGAACAGTCCTGCCCTCAGCCGAGATTGAGAGGCGGACTTGACGAGGATTGACACCCGAGTCAGTTCGAATAAATGCACTGTTGGTTCAAGACAGATTCGAGCCAGACATGTGCCCGGCGGTGCGAACTCAAGTCATTTTGAGAAGCATCAGCCTGAGGACGCAGGCTTTGCGCGATCAGGTTGCAGGCTTTGCGCGATCAAGTTGCAGGCTTTGTGTGATCAAACTGCAGGCTTCGCGCGGTCAGAAGTTCGTATGCTATACGCGGACAGAATGCCAAGGATGTCGCGCGGTCAGTCAATATCCACGCGGTCAGCCAACATCCCGCGGTCAGAGTACTTTCGACCAGGGTACTTGGCGTTCATTTGTCTGGCTGCCCCTATGGCGAGAATATTCCAAGTATCCCGAAGATTCCTCCACGTGGAAGATCAACCGTCATGAGGTTAATACGTGCAGTTATCCATGAATAACACGTATTTAACCTGCGTGGAGGTTATGAGCGGTTCTTTAAAAACCGCATCCAACCGCCCGAACAACTGTTTGATGCAGTTATGGTATGGCACCCCTTCGACTAGTATAAAGGAGTAGCAAGATGCGTCAAACAAGGGGAGAAAAGGATCGAAAGTTCGAACCATCTATTGAGATGAGATCAACGTCTCTAATATAAGTGAGATACAACCCATCTCAACCACTCACATAGCTAAGTCTACGACCCAGATTAGATAATATTTACAAGCCTCCTGGGGCTTCTTTTTGTACATTTACATAGGAAAAACCTTCGCCTGTGAAGGTCTTTTCCTGCCATCTGGTAAATCTTTATCACACATAGTGAAATCCCAACAGGACGTAGGGCTATTACTCTCACCATCGAGGGCCCGAACCTGTATAAACCTCTCTGTGCTCCTGTTCTCCATTTTTCTACATACCTTCCCGGAGGGTCATCTTGAAAGGTCTCGCTAATACAAATTTTGCATAAGTTCGGCTGAGGACTCCGAGTCCGAATCATCGACAGGACTAACTACCTTCTTAGGGCGTACAACGCAGAGGTAGAGGGCCCCAAGGGATCGCCTCGCCCCCAAAGCTTGATTCACGCCGGCGACGACCTTAAACAGGAGCGCCGAAAGGTACATTTTCCACTTGGCCTCTGTTTTGCAGGTCTCGTGTATGTCCAGCACTAATCAATTCCATTGGAATGAGAACAGCTCCTAGGGAGGTTCACCGAGGCGACGTTTCCCAGCGAGAACGTCGGTTCCCTGGGAAAGCCGACGACAAAACACGTGAAGAAGGTTTCCTCGAGACCCAGGACGAGGAATCCCGCCCCCAAGAAAGCCAGGCTAAATCTTGGGGAAGGGTCTTCACGAAGCGTTCCTCCTACCGCCAGAAAAACTGCGGTAAGATATCACATCCCTCCGATCTTTCCAGGTGCGAACTGGAATTACTTCTTCGTCGTACAGGGAGAGGGGAGCGAGGAGGAGGAAGATGATAATCTCCCCCTGATTGGCCGGAGGAGGAGGATTACGGGTTCTCCATCCGGTGACGCTCCAACCCATTCCGCAGAAACAACTGCTACCATAGAGGTGGCTGTAGCAGACCCCGCGGCCACCGAAAGCCCCGTGGCCGCAGACAACATCCCAACCCATGAAGCCCCCGAGGCTTCAGGGCCAGTTGCCTCTACTTCCCTGATCGGAGGGACAACCGTGGTAAGATTCTCTCACAGTCTTGTTTTCTTCAATTCCCCCTGTGCATTCGATAAGTTAATGCTTATGCAGGGAGAAGAGCTTCCCCCCGTGACTCCGGCGAGTCCCAGGGAGGAAAATCCTCCACCCCCGCGGACAGGAGTGGAGGTGGTCGGACAAGACCCTACTGTGGTTGCAAACGAGGCACCGCCCCCAGAAGTCCAGGAGCCATCCAGGCCCTCGGATGCAGCCCTGCCAACTGGTCCAGTTGCCCAGGTAAAGACTCTTATTGTTTGTCTTCATCTTCCCTTAGAAATGTGCTTACAAAGGAACACATCTAGGGAGGGAATGCCTTATTCACCAAGAGGAAGATCAGGACAGACGACAATTGTCCTCTTTCTCGCGGAGAGCCTTCCCAGAAATCTCAAAAACTGATGGGATTTCAAATAAGGTAAGAACCTTTATCTTGGTTGTATTAAAACAAGTCATGATGATCACGAATTGTAACTGCTTGGTTCCTCTTTCCGTTGTCAGGCGAAAAGAAACAGCATTCGGCCCTTCAACCGCTCCAGGGAGGGTTGAAGTCGCTGCTGGTGCAAGAGCCTCCAGTGAGGAGTGCTCCGCCCCCTTGGTCCAGGAAGTCGTCCGGGCCGTAAGGGGAGAGGCAAGCGCGGAGACCCAATCGCAACCAACAGCGACTGGGGGTAGTGCCCAGCAGGCACTCCCACTGGCTGCCCTTGTTGTGGCCGCATCAGGGCCTTCAATGGGTAGTCCGGTTACTCCGGAAGACATTTCCTTACGGCAATTCATGAAGGTAAGATGAACTTCACTTTCGGTGCCTAAATTGTACATAGGACACCTTTAAATCCTTTTTTGCATCATAGGAGTTATCCCGGATGTCGGCCAAGTCGCACGCTATGATGGCAAGTGTTGAGGCCGTACAAAAAGAACAAGACAACTTGCGCAGGTAAGGATCATTACTCTTCAACTTGTACAGATACAAATTGATTATGACCACTCCTATTCTACTACAGAGAGGTGGCATTGCTGAAGAAAGAAGTGGCCACAGTCAAGCTCCATTCGATCTCAGTGACTAGAAACCAAGAGATCGAAAACAACAAGCTGCGGTCACAACTTGCTGGTAAGTCGATTCTTGATTAGGAAGACTTAACTTCATAACGCGCGAGTAATCTTTTCTCTCGCTGCAGCGCAAGCGGGTCAAATAAAACAACTCAGTCAAGGCAATGGACTCCTCCAGAGCTCTATTTTAACCTCCGGAAGGGCGATCAGAGAGCTGAGCCGTTCAATCTTTGAAAAACTGAAGGCAGTGGCTCGTCTTCTGAAGGCTGATGTGGTCTCGACCACAAGAGATAATCTCAGCCTAAATGACTGGTCTACACTAGTCATGGCCCAGGCGGAGTCACTTCTCGAGTATCTTCCTGAGGATACACGGCGACGAGAAGAGCCGATCAGAACCAGGGTTCAGTCAGCCGCTTCCGCCATTCTCAGCCGGGTTCGACTTCACCAGGGACCAGATGCAGATCTGAATCCATTGGTGGGACCAGTTGAGGTTGAGAGTGAGGAACAACTAGAGGCCGTCATGAAGGAGATCAGGCCCCTTGTAGATAAGCTCCTGACTGAGCTTGGGATCGAGTGATCCCTACTTTTGTACAGAAACAGTTGTATACGATGCAATGTATGTTGAAATCCATTTTTGAAAAATGAATATATGTATTCTTGTTTTGTGTTGTTTCATACTATAAACATATCCCCCTAGCCCCCGCCTGTGATTGTAAATACTGAAGACTTAGTATTACAAACGTAGGAGAAAAGTGAATAATAACGACCAGGGATGTGTGATCGAACCAACAATTATGATCAAAGTAACGCCTAGCCTTGTTTGCAAACCAACAGCCACTCAGATAACCGAGGACTTGCCAGGAAGCCCCGTGTGCGTTGAGAAACGGCTTATTTAGGAGTGACTTGTCTGGAAGCGGTCATGAGATCGGCCAGCGAATCCGACTAGGACGTGGTAATGATCTAACCGCCGGCCACCAGCCCCCGAGCCGAATTCGCAGCACATGGGGATAAAGGGAAATATTCATCGTATGAAACAAAAACATTTTTTGTTTTATGAAAAGATGCTAATTGAACAGGAAAAGGGATTGAGTACTTACACGTAGAACTTGCGAAGCTGATCGATGTTCCAAGTATTGGACAAAACTCGACCATCCTCCATGGCTAACCGCGCGGATCCTGGTCGCGGCACTGAGACAACAGTGTAAGGGCCTTCCCACTTCGGGGAGAATTTGTTGCGATTAGACTGGTCTTGGATTTTTCGTAACACCAAGTCGCCCACGTTACGACTACGTGGTCGCACCCTTTTGCTGTGATACTTGCGCAAGGCTTGCAAGTATGCCGCGGATTTGATCACGCCTTTCTTCTAAAAGGATGAGATCTTGTGATCGCTGTGCGGACTGATCAACTTGTTCGAATTGTTCTGTCCGAACAGACCCAATACTGACTTCCATAGGCAACACAGCCTCGGTCCCATAGACCAGATCGAAGGGCGTCTCACCAGTGGCTCGACTAGAGGCAGTTCGTAGTGCCCATAGAACGGTATAAATCTCGTCTGCCCAAGCCCCCGAGCGAGTCTTAAGGCGATTAAAAACACGCTTTTTGCTGCCTTGTAATATCTGCCCATTGGCCCGTTCTACAGCACCATTGCTCTGCGGATGTGCCACAGAAGCAAAGCACACCTTAGTTCCGATCTGATTGCAGTAGTCTAGGAAGAGACCACTAGCGAACTGAGAACCATTGTCTCATCAGAGGTGCTGTACTCCTTGTTTACCTGGTTTACGACCAGCTGTGAGTCTCCCCTCACAACTAATCAACGGACTCCGAGGAATTTTGCTGCCTGGAGCCCTGCAAGAAGACCTTCATACTCTGCCGTGTTGTTGGTCGCAACAAAGTGTAGTTGGATGACATACTTAAGTTGTTCGCCCTAAGGTGTAACTAAGACCACTCCAGCCCCTGAGTGTTGAAAACTACAGGAGCCATCAAAGTACATTGTCCAGTGATCGGGGCATTCCAATTCCTCTGGCACCTGCACGGGTGGCTCTGGGTTGGTCCATTCGACCACCAAGTCAGCCAAAACCTGAGACTTAACCGCCGTGTGGGGCGTGAAATGGATATCGAAGGCACCGATTTCGACCGCACATTTAGCGATTCAACCAGATTTTTCTGGATTTCGGACAATATCCCCCAAAGGAAAAGAGGAGGGTACTGTGATCTTATGAGCTTGGAAGTAGTGTCGTAGCTTACGGGAAGCCATCAGTAGTGCGTAAAGTATCTTCTGGACCTCAGGGTAACCCTCCTTAGGACCATACATAGTAGACGGGTCTGTGTATTCCTTCCCTATCCGCGATCAGGACAGCTCTGACCGCATGCGGTGTGGCCGCCTGATAAAGAAACAATGGTTCTCCTTTGTCGGGAGACACCAACACTGGCGGACTGGATAAATACGTTTTTACCTCCTGAAACGCTTTCTCGGCCTCATCTGACCATGTGAAATTGTGATGCTTCCGCAAGGCTTTGAAGAAAGGTAATCCCCTTTCGCCTAGTCGCGATATGAAGCGACTTAAGGCTGCCATGCGACCAGCCAAGCGTTGAACATCTTTCATGGTCGAGGGCGACCTCATTTGTTCAATGGCCCTGATTTTCTCAGGATTAACTTTAATGCCCCTGGAACAAACAAGTAAACCAAAGAGTTTTCCTGAAGAAACCCCGAAAGAATATTTCTCCGGGTTTAATTTTATTCCAAAGCGATTTAAGTTACATAAGGTTTCAGCGAGATCATCAAAATGAGACAATCTCTTGGTACTTTTTACAACCAAGTCGTCTACATATGCTTCGAGATTATGCCCTATCTGGGAAGAAAAGGTCTTTTGCATCAAGTGCTGGTATGTGGAACCTGCGTTCTTGAGACCGAACGGCATTCTAACGTAGTACTAGGTGCCGAACGGGGTGATGAAGGCAGTTTTCTCTTCATCTCTTCTGCCATGCTAATTTGATGATATCCTGAGTAGGCGTCCAGGAAGCTCATCAGTTCGCAACCCGCGGTTGAGTCGACCAACTGGTCAATGCGGGGAAGGGGAAAGTCATCCTTCGGACAGGCAGTGTTGAGGCTAGTGTAGTCGACACACATGCGCCATTTACCATTTGACTTGCGGACCATGACCGGATTGGCGAGCCATTCTGGGTGATCAACTTCACGAATGAACCCGGCCTTTAGGAGTTTGTCCAACTCCTCTCGGATGGCTTCCTGTCGGTCAACAGCAAAACACCTGAGCTTTCGCTTTATTGGTCGTTGTCCAGGTCGAATCGCTAACCTGTGGTCGGTTACTTCCCTTGGGACACCGGGCATGTCGGACGGTTTCCACGCAAACACATCTGCATTAGCCCGGAGGAAATCAATGAGCTCGAGTTCCTATTTGTCATCCAGACCTGATTCGACCCGAATTGCCTTGGATGGATCATCTAGGTACAAAGGAACTAGTTTGAGTTTCTCATCTGGTCGAGGAGCAACCTTGATCGCGTCGGTGGCGACGGTGGCGACCTGGGCGTCCCGGAGGGGAAGTTGATCGACCATCTCCAAAGATAGCCGGTCGCACGTGAGTGCCACGTTGCGACTACCTCGGACCGAGATGACACCTTTGGGGCCAGGCAATTTTCCGCACTGGTAAGCATAGTGCGTTGCCATCATGAATTTAGCAAGAGTTGGCCTGCCAAAGATTGCATTATAAGCTGAATCACAATCGATTACGTCAAAGGTAACCAATTCTGTTCAGAAGTAATCCGGTTCTCCCAGTGTGACCGGGAGGACCACTTGTCCCAACGGCATCATGGAGGGGCCTGGGATTATCCCATAAAACGGATGGATTATGGGCTTGATCTTCGAACGAGGAATTTGCATCTCGTTGGGCGCCTTGACCAACAAAATGTCAAGGGAACTCCCTCCATCGATCAGGACCCTTTCGACTCTCGCGTTACTGATGATCAGGGTAATGACCAGAGGGAGCCTCAACGGTCGAGTAAGCCCCGCGGGACAATTAGAATGATCGAATGTCAGGGGTGTATCTGACCAACGGGGGTATTGAGGTTCACCAAGAGATGTCTCCGTTTGGTTAACCTCTCGGTAAATGGCTTTAAACTGCCTTTTGGAAACGAAAGAAGAAGAACCCCGAAAATAACATTAATATGATTTTCAGGTACCTAGTAGGACATTTCCTCGTCTCCGTCGGTGTCTCTAAGTCCGCACGCCTGCTCTTTAGGCGGTAAGGTTGGCATTGGCCCAACTCCCTGGTAGAAATCATCCAATTGCTTCAACCAACTCCTGCAGTTCTTGAGATCGTGGCCTGCGGAGTTGTGGAGTGGACACCACTTCTTGCCTTCCTGCGGATTAGTTGACTTTTCTGGCTGGTCGGCACTACGACCACCAGAAGCAGTTTTATTCTTAAATGAAGGCTTGTTACCATTGGTCGAAGGCGGCTTCTCTGCGACTGCGACCTCACGGTACTGTCCAGAGCGGTTCCTCTTCGACTTTTTCGACTTCCCACCTGACGAAGATTCTGGCTTCTTACTTGAATCTTCTTTCCTGGTGTCTTTGAAACCTGGTTGAGGTGGTAGGTCACCCTTGTCGACCATCCGATTCCATTTGACTGCTTCGGCTGTGTCAGAGTATCGATTGGCCATGTCGAACAGATCAGCCACTGATCGAGGAGGGTGGATAACCAACTCTTCGGTGAATCTCTGGTATCGAACGGCATGTTTAAATGCCCTGATAACGGAGCCATCAGATATGTTCGGGATGGTATTCCTCACCCCGACAAACCTCTTGACAAACTGCCGAAGAGTTTCGGTTGAAGTTTGTCGTAGCGGATGAAGATCGTCCTCTTTACCCAGCTTTTGGTAACAGTTTTGGAAATTGCTGAGGATGGCGTCGCACAGCATTTCCCAATTATAGATGGAATGTTCGGGCTGATTAAACAGCCAGGTTCTAGCCGATCCTTCGAGGACTGTAGGCAGGTAGTTGGCCATGACCCGGTCATCGCCTCCTGCTGCTTGGATGGCAGTGATATAGATTTGAAGGAACTCGGATGGGTTCTGAGTTCCGCCAAACCTCTCAATGGTCCCTGGTTGAAACTTATTGGGCCAAACGACCGCTCATAGGCCGGGCGAAAAAGCTTTACAACCGACGTAGGGGCCATGAACTGCCCTGTGACTTTCGACCGGGTTACGAGCGACCTCACGCGACGGTGAAGTTACTCGCGGTCCCAAACGAGAGTGAACAGGAACCCGATCCCTACTACGAGAATCCTGCTTTCGTCGGTACTTGTCCTGTCGGGACGGTACGGCCGATGGGTAACTTCGCCGGCCATAACCAGAGTGAGGACACTCTCGTTCGCAGGAACGTGTAGCTGAGCGGGAAGAGGCCGTCGGGGTCGCCTCGGACGCGACCTCATCCAGCCTTTCCGCTAAGATCCTGGTAAAGGCCGGTTTCTGCGCATCCCTAACTGTAGGAGGAAAGTTACGCATGACTTCCGTGATAGATCGCAGTCAACCATGGGTGCTTCTCCTAGGGGCACCAGGTGTTACTGTTTCTTCGTCCACCGGGAAACGCTCCGGTGGTAAAGAAGGGGTCTAGTCACGTTTGCGACCACGTGACCGTCGAGAAGAACTCGGAGCAGCATCGTAACAAGCCTGTGCATCTTGAAGAGCCTCTAGGGCAGTTCTGCGTAGATCTTCATCCTCCTTTTGTTTGCGATCCCGTTCTTCCCTAGCAGCCTGTTGGTCGGCAGTCTCCTCTGACAAGGCAGCGAACTGTCTAGGGAGAGAGGTTGTCGATGGGGAAAACATCTCGGTTTGTTCCGAGTCGGACTCAGAATCAAAGAGACGGTGAAGGTTATCAGGGTCGAATCTCCCCGGGCTGATTTCTAGGTCGCTATCATCCTTCCCCTCAGCGGGGTCGTATGACGGACCGGATTCATCCTCTAGCGTATTGAGAACCTCTGTGGGTTCTGACCTTGCGCTAGTCGCCCCCTGGTCGATGGACATGACCTGGAGAGATGATTCCACCTCTGGAAGATTCTGGCCTTCAACCTCCTCCATCGGAACAGGATCGCTTAGAGAAGGCATTGGAATCTGAGCATAATCCTCGAGATCAAAATCGTTCTTGGAATCATATACTCCAGCCATGTCTCAGCGAACCTCCGGATTAAAATTAGAACGCCTTGAGAAAGACCCCACGGTGGGCGCCAGCTGTCGACGATTCGGACTCGGAGTCCTCAGCCGAACTTATGCAAAATTTGTAATAGCGAGACCTTTCAAGATGACCCTCCGGGAAGGTATGTAGAAATATGGAGAACAGGAGCACAGAGAGATTTATACAGGTTCGGGCCCTCGATGGTGGGAGTAATAGCCCTACGTCCTGTTGGGATTTCACTATATGTAAGAAAGATTTACAAAAAGGGGAGAAAAAACCTTCACAGGCGAACATTTTTTCCTATGTAAGGATACAGAAAGAAGCCAAAGAGGCTTGTAAAAGACTATCTAATCTAGGCCGTAGACTTGGCTGTTTGAGTGGTTGAGATGTGTTGTATATCGCTTGTCTCAGAGACGTTGATCTCTCCCTGTTTGATGCATCTTGCCACCCTTTTATACTGGTCGAAAGGGTGCCATGTCGTAACTGCATCAGACAGTTGTTCGGATGCGGTTTTAGAGAACCGCTCTTAACCTCCACGCAAGTTTAACACGTGTTATTCATGGATAACTGCACGTATTAACCTCCTGACGGTTGATCTTCCACATGGAGGAATCTTCGGGATACTTGGGATATTCTCGCTATAGGGACAGCCGGACAGGTAAACCCCAAGTACCCTGGTCGAAAGTGCTCTGACCGCGGGATGTTGGCTGACTGCGCAACATCTCCAACATTCTGTTCGCGTATTGCACACGAATTCCTGACCGCGCGAAGCCTGCGGTCTGATCTCGCAAAGCCTGCGACCTGATCGCGCAAAGCTTGCGACCTCGGGCTGATGCTTCTAAGAATGACTTGAGTTCGCACCACCAGGCACGTGTCTGGCTCGAATCTGCCTTGAATCAATAGTGCATTTATTTGAACTGACTCGGGTGTCAATCCTCGTCACGCGACACGCGGGGCGGGACTGGCTCCCGGCGCAGGGAAAACCCCTGGCATATATCCGGCCCCCGGCCCCGGGAATGGGCCCGGAACGGGGTATCCCCCCGGTGCCACGAAGGGCCCGGGCATGAAGTACCCTCCCGGCACCGGGAAGGGCCCGGGTGCCAGGAAGGGTCCGGACGTATGACCCGCAGGGAGAGGGTACACCCCACTGGGGTCATACGGGGCGGATAAACCTCCGGAGACCGGAGGGACCACTGGGTGACCCATAAACGGGGGCACGGTCCCCGTATATGGGTATGGCGCATATGTGCGGGCCGGTGGCCGCGCCAACACGCGGAGCAGCTCATCCATAGAGCGCTGGGCGCGGAGCTGGCCCTCCACTAAAGCCTCGAGCAGGGCGTCCCGGGAAGTCGGGGGAGCCGTCGGGGGGAGACTGGTTCCGGCCGAGGTTCCCGCGGTCACCGGGAGCGACCCGGAGGTAGAAGCACCTAAGTTAAGAGGGAAGAAGGGAGGCGGTACCTGGGTCTGGCCCCCTCCTGGTGGAAGCGCGTCGTCGTGGGGGAAGCAAACCCCCCACGCGTCTTCCGCCGTGAAAGTGAGGGGGACGTCCGACCACTTGGGCGTCGGGTCCACTCGTGACCCAGCGCCGCCCATTCGAGACTCCGAGACCGGCGTCACCGGGAAGGGCGCGGGCCCTTGTTCTTGGGGGAGCCATGGCGTCTTGTCACGAGTCCCCACGATCGGCGCCAACTGTCGTGGTATTGCGAATACCCCAGCAGGTTTCGTGGATGATCCTAGTAAAGAAAACGCGGCGCGGGTTGACCGGGTGACCGGTCCTCCCCTGCCGGACAAACACAGCAAGTGACACGAGGATTTATACAGGTTCGGGTCCCGGTGGGGGCCCTAGTCTTGTCGGCGAGCTCCCGACCGGAGTCGGCTGGGGAGGCTTTCTCGGGGAGAGGCTTCCAGAGCACACCTGTGAGTTTGGCTATTCTAGCAATAATGAATAACTTGTTCCTACAACAGGGGGTACAAGGGCTATTTATAGCCCCAAAAGAAGCAAAAAAGACTAAACTACCCCGGACGCTACCGTCGGATTGAGGGGTAGCAACGTCCTTCTCCCAATCAGGTGCCTTGGACGCTTGACAGGTGGCCGCTGATTCCCGAGGCACTCCTCGCGTGACCTGCACGTGATCAAGGATCAAAGACTTTACCTTTAGAAGGGCAGCAATGATCGGGACAGGCATCGGAGGCCAAGTCCCCGGGCAGGTGGCGGCGCCCGAGATATGCCCTGGAGGCAATGTCCCCGGGCGAAAGGCGGCGCCCGGGGCAGGCACCGGAGGCCACGTCCCCGGGCAAAAGGCGGCTCCCGGGACCGGCACCGGAGGCCACGTCCCCGGGCGGAAGGCGGCGCCCGGGACATGCCCTGGAGGCAATGTCCTCAGGTGAAAGGAGGCGCCTGGGGCAGGCACTGGAGGCCACGTCCCCGGGCAAATGGCGACACCCGGGACATGCCCCGGAGGCAATGTCCGCGCGCCAAAGGCGGCACCCGGGACCGGCACCGGAGGCCAGGTGCCCGAGTGAAAGGCGACGCCCGGGGCAGGCACCGGAGGCCACGTCCCCAGGCAAAAGGCGCGACCCGGGACCGGCACCGGAGGCCAGGTCCCCGGGCGAAAGGCGGCACCCGGGACATGCTCCGGAGGCAATGCCCTCGGGAGAAAGGCGGCGCCCGGGGCAGGCACCGGAGGCCACGTCTCCGGCCAAATGGCGGCGCCCGGGACATGCCTCGGAGGCAATGTCCCCGGGCAAAAGGCGGCGCCTGGGACCGGCACCGGAGGCCAGGTCCCCGGGCAAAAGGCGGCGCCCGGGACCGGCACCGGAGGCCAAGTCCCCGTGCAGGAGGCGGCGCCCGGGACCGGCACTGGAGGCCAGGTCCCCGGGCGAAAGGCGGCGTCCGGGGTAGGCACCAGAGGCCACGTCCCCGGGCAAAAGGCGGCGCCCGGGACGGCCATCGGAGGCCAGGTCCCCAAGCGAAAGGCGGCGCCCGGGACCGGCACCGGAGGCCAAGTCCCCGGGCAAATGTGACGCAACTTACCTGGACTTAGCCTCGCGGAGATTTCCCTCAACAGAATCATCGACAGCTAGAGCCCACCGTGGGGCCTTTCTCAAGGCGGCCTAACTGCTATCCGGAGGTTCGATGAACCATGTCTAGAGCAAATGATTTCGAGAACGACTTCGATCTCTAGGATTATGCCCACATCCAGATGCCTTCACCTAGTGATCCTGTTCCGATGGAGGAACCGAAGGCGAAGACGTCCCGGACTTCGATTCGACCACTCAGGTCATGTCTATCGACCAGGAGGCGACCAATGCAGAACCAGAGCCTACTGAGGTTCTTAATGCGTTAGAAGTTGAATTCGGTCCATCGTATGACCCTGCTGAGGGTAAGAACGATGCTGACCAAGAGATCAGCCCGGGGAG
Source organism: Pharus latifolius (assembly GCA_019359835.1). NCBI lineage: Eukaryota > Viridiplantae > Streptophyta > Magnoliopsida > Poales > Poaceae > Pharus > Pharus latifolius. Next base: position 23,772,470 of record CM033327.1, read on the forward strand.
GTTTGACCCTGATAACCTCCATCGTCTTTTTGATTTCGAGTCGGACTAGGAACAAACGGAGATGTTTTCTCCCTCGGCGACCTCGCTCTCCAGACAATTCGCTGCCTTATTGGAAGAAATTCCCGATCAACAGGCTGCTAGGGAAGAACAAGAATGCAAACAGAATGAAGATCAAGATCGCGAGCAACAAGACAATGAACTTCGCAGAACAACCCTAGAGGCTCTTCAAAATGCGCAAGCTTGTTACGATGATGCTCCGAGTTTTTCCCGGTGATCACGTGGTCGCAGACGCGACCAGACACCGTCCTTACCCCCGGAGCGTTTCCCGGCGGACGAGGAAACAGTAACACCTCGTGCCCCTAAGAGAAGTACGCATGGCTGGCTTTGATCTATCGCAGAGGTCCTGCGTAATTTTCCTCCTATGGTCACAGATGCGCAGAAACTTGGCTTCACCAGAATCCTGGCTGAGAGGTTGGACGAAGTCGCATCTGAGGCGACCCCAACGGCTTCTTCCCAGTGAGTAACACGTTCCCATAACTGAGAGTACTCTAACTCTGGTTCTGGTAGATGGAGTTGCCCACCACCCGTCTCGTTTCGGCAGGACAAAGCGAGACAGGTGGAGGATTCTTGTGATAGCGAAAGAATTCCTGTCCACTATTGCTTGGGACCACGAGTGACTTCTCCATTGTGTGAGGTCGCCCGTGATCAGGTCGAGAGCCGCAGGTCAATTCACAGTCCCTATGTTGGTTGTAAAGCTTTCTCGCCCGGCCTTCGCACGGTCGTTTGGCTAGACAAGTTTAAAGCAGGGGCCATAGAGAGGTTTGATGGAACTCAGAACCAGTCCGAGTTCCTCCAAATCTACATCACTGCCATCCAGGCAGCAGGCGGCGATGACTAGGTCATGGCCAACTATCTTCCTACAGTCCTCGAAGGACCGGCAAGAACCTGGTTGTTCAATCAACCTGAGGGTTCGATCTATAACTGTGAAATGTTGTGTGATGCCATCCTCAACAATTTCTAAAATTGTTATTGGAAGCCGGGTAAAGAGGACGACCTCCATCGACTACGGCAATCTTCGACCGAAACCCTTCGTCAGTTTGTCAAGAGATTTGCCGGGGTGAGAAATCTCATCCCGAACATATACGATAACTCCGTTATCGGGGCATTTAAACACGCCGTTCGATATCGGAGATTCACTGTAGATTTACTCATCCATCCTCCCTGATCAGAAGCCGATCTCTTTGATATGGCTGATCGATATTCCGACGCAGCTGAGGCTGTTGAATGGAATCAAAGGGTTGATAAAGGTAACCTACCACCTCAACCAGGTCTTAAGGACATTAAAAGGGAGGATTCAAGCAAGAAGCCGGAATCTTCATCAGGCGGGAGGTCGAAGAAGTCAAAAAGGAGTCGATCTGGATAGTATTGAGAGGTCGCGGTCGCAGAGAAGCCTCCATCGACCAAGGTAACAAAAATTCGTTTAAAAATAAAACTGCTTCTGGTGGTCATAGTGCCGACCAGCCGAAGAAGTCAACTAATCCGCAGGAAGGCAAGAAGTGGTGTCCGCTCCACAACTCTGCAGGTCATGACCTCAAGAATTGCAGGGGTTGGTTGAAGCAGTTGGATGACTTCTACCAGGGGGTTGGGCCTATGCCGACCTTACCAACTAAGGAACAAGCATGCGGGCTAAGAGACGCCGACGAGGACGAAGAGATGTCTTACCAGGTACCTCGTAATCATGTTAATGTTATTTTTGGAGGTTCCTCCTCTTTTGTTTCTAAGAGGCAATTTAAAGCCTTCTATCGAGAGGTTAACCAAACGGAGACTTCCCTTGGTGAACCTCAGTACCCCCGTTGGTCGGATACACCTTTGACGTTTGATCGCTCTGATTGTCTTGCGGGGCTTACTCGACCATTGAGGCTACCTCTGGTTATTACCCCGATTATCAGTAATGCGAGAGTCGAAAGGGTTCTGATCGACGAAGGTAGCTCCTTGGACATCTTATTGGTCAAGGCGCTCGACGAGATGCAGATTCCTTGTTCGAAAATCAAGCCCGTAATCCATCCATTCTATGGGATAATTCCTAGTCCCTCTATGATGCCATTGGGACAGGTGGTGCTCCCGGTCACGCTGAGAGAACCAGATAACTTTCGAACAGAATTAGTTACTTTTGATGTAATTGATTGTGATTCGGCTTACAACGCAATCTTTGGCAGGCCAACTCTTGCTAAATTCATGTTGGCTACGCACTACGCTTACCAGTGCGGCAAGTTGCCTGGCCCCAAGGGTGTTATCTCGGTCCGAGGTAGTCGCAACGTGGCATTGACGTGTGATCGGCTATCCCTGGAGATGATGGACCAACTTCCCCTCCGAGACGCACAGATCGCCATAGTGTCCACTGATACTATCAAAGGTGCTCCTCGACTAGATGAAACACTCAACCTAGTTCCATTGTACCCAGATGATCTGTCCAAGACAATTCGGGTTGGATCAGGCATGGATGACAAATAGGAACTCGAGCTCATTGCTTTCCTCCGGGCTAACGCAGATGTGTTTGCGTGGAAACCATCCGACATGCCCGGTGTCCCAAGGGAAGTAATCGAGCACAGGTTAGCAATTCCACCTGAACAGCGACCAATAAAGCAGAAGCTCAGGCATTTTGCTGTGGATCGGCAGGAAGCCATCCGAGAGGAGTTGGACAAACTCCAAAAGGCTGGATTTATTCGTGAGGTCGATCATCTGGAATGGCTCACAAATCTGATCATGGTCCGCAAGTCAAATGGCAAGTGGCGCATGTGCGTCGACTACACCAGCCTCAATAGTGCCTGTCCGAAGGACGACTTTCCCCTTCCCCGCATCGACCAGCTGGTCGATTCGACTGTGAGTTGTGAACTGATGAGTTTCCTGGACGCTTACTCGGGGTATCATCAAATTAGCATGGCAAAAGAACATGAAGAGAAGACTGCCTTCATCACACCGTTCGGCACCTACTGCTATGTCAGAATGCCATTCGGTCTCAAGAACGCAGGTTGCACGTACCAGCGCTTGATGCAAAAGACCTTTCTTTCCCAGATGGGGCGTAATCTTGAAGCTTACGTAGACGACCTGGTTGTAAAAAGTTCAAAGAGATTATCTCATTTAGTCGATCTTGTTGAAACCTTCTATAATTTAAATCGATATGGAATAAAATTAAACCCGGAGAAATGTTCTTTCGGGGTTCATCAGGAAAACTTCCTGGTTTTCTTGCTTGTTCCAGAGGAATCGAGGTCAATCCTAAAAAGATCAGGGCTACCGAGTAGATGAGGTCTTCCTCGACCATCAAGGACGTTCAGCGCCTAGCAGGTCACATGGCGGCATTAAGCCGGTTCATATCGCGACTAGGCGAAAGAGGACTACCGTTCTTCAAAGCCCTGCGCAAACATCATAACTTTACATGGTCCGATGAGGCCGAAAAGGCATTTCAGGAGGTAAAAGCGTATCTGTCCAGTCCACCGGTCTTGGTTTCTCCCGACAAAGGAGAACCATTACTTCTCTACTTGGCGGCCACACCACATGCGGTCAGCGCTGTTCTGATCGCAGATAGAGAGGGTGTGAACAAACCCATCTACTATGTAAGTGAAGTACTTCATGGTCCTAAGGAGTGGTACCCTGAGGTCCAGAAGATACTTTACGCGCTACTGATGGCTTCCCATAAGCTACAACATTACTTCCAAGCACATAAGATCACAGTACCCTCATCTTTTCCATTGGGGGACATTGTCCACAATCCAGAAAAATCTGGTCGGATCGCCAAATGGCTGTCGAACTTGGAGCATTCGACATGGGACCTTGCCCGAGGATGTTCCATTGAGGGTCCCAACTTGGAGCATTCGACATGGGACCTTGCCTGAGGCTGTGTTACCTATGAAAATCAGTATTGGTTCTGTCCGGACAGATCAATTCGAACAAGTTGATCAGAATGGGCAATGAGTACAAGATCTCATCCTCCTAGAAGAAAAACGTGATCGAGCTCTGATGAAGTCCGCGGTGTACTTGCAAGCTTTGCGCAAGTACCATAACAAAAGGGTGTGACCACGCAGCCTTCACGTGGGCGATCTGGTTTTGCATAGAATACAAAACCAATCTAGTCACAACAAGTTCTCCCCACAATGGGAAGGCCCCTACACTGTTGTTTTGGTGCCGCGACCAGGATCAGCTCGGTTAGCGATGGAGGATGGTCGGATCTTATCTAATACTTGGAACATCGACCAACTACGCAAGTTTTACGTGTAAGTGCCCAATTCTTTTTTCCTTTTCAATTAGCATGATTTAACAAAATAGGTGCTTTTAGTTGTTTCATATGTGGTTCCTCTTTTGCCCGTATGTAACGAGTCTGGCTCGGGGGCTGGTCGCTGATGGTTATATTGCCACAATATCCTGATCGGATTCGCTCGCCGATCTCATGATCACTTCCAGACAAGACACCCCTCAATAAGCCGTTTCTCAACGCACACGGGGCTTGCTGGCATGTCCTTGATCATCAGGGTGGCTTCCGGTTTGCAATAAGGTTGGGTATTGTGTTTAATATAATTATTAGCCTGGTCGGGCATATCTTGTCGTCGCTACACATATGTTTCTCCTGTGCTCATAATACTAAGTCTTCAGTATACATAATCACAAGCAGGGGCTAGGGGAATATGGTCGCAACATGAAACAAAAAGAAGAAGTGTTTCCTTTTTAAACGAAAAATGCATGCATTTGCATTGTATAAATTGTATTTGTACAGGTGCAAGAATTTACATTATGCCAAGCTCGTTCAAGAGTTTCTCTACAAGGGGTCTAACCTCCTCCATGATAGCCCCAAGCTGGTCTTCACTCTCGACCTCCGCCTCTTCCGCCACTGCATTCAGATCAAGATCTGGGCCATGGCAAAGACGAAGTCGGCAGAGGATGGCAGAGGCTGTTGATCGAACTCTTGATTTGATTGCCTCTTTTTGTCGTCTAGTATCTTCAAGAGGATACTCAAGAAGTTACTCTGCTTGGGTCACGACCAGTGTGATCCAATCGCTAAGGCTGAGGTCGTCCACCGCGATTTCGACCACATCAGCCCTCAGCAGACCGACTACCATCTTCAGCTTCTCAAAGATGTTTCCTTGAGCACTGCTGCAGGCTGAGAGTGACGTGCTCAAATCTCTGTTCTCCCTGCGAACAGAGTCAATGGTCGCTTGGAGATTTGTCTTCTCTTGATCACGCCAGCTTATTTGGTCGTCTCGCGCTGCGACAAGAGGCCATTATAAACAATTCATATGACAAAATTAATTTACTCTGGTGAGAAGTATGCTTACAGGAGAGCTGTGATCGCAAATTCTGAAGTTCGGTCTCCAGGAAAGAGATTTTGGAGGCTGCCCGGAATTCTTGGTCTTCCCGATCAGCGAGGCTCTTCATCAAATAAGCATTTTCTCTGTGACAGAAGAAGATGATTACCAAGATTAGGACTTGCATTCGAACGAGTAAAGAAATGTCTTCCTTACTGCTGTAGGTGACCTGTTTCCTCTTCTGCAGGCTCGATGCTATCCGCCATGGCCATCGACATGGTCGCCATGCGGGTCATTTCCTATGACATGGAAGGAGATCAGTTTCAAAACACAGATGCTCTTATGCAAGCACAAAATTCATAGGGGGTCTTCGACGTACCTCGACATACTCCCGGAATGAGAGTTTTCTCAGTTCAACCGAAGGTTGAATCTCTGGGTTCGCCTTATCGCCAGCAAGGGCGACGGATGGGTTTTCCCGCTGACCTTTATTTTTCGCTAGGGCTGCAAATTCCAACACCTCCGATTGGACTTCTGCAGACAGCCTATCTACCACGGCCCGAAAAACCTCCCTGGCCGAAGGGATGGAGCTTTGCTCCCCGGAGACCTCGGTCGCAGGGGAAGCTCCAACACTAGCCGAGGCTACTGAAGGGCTGGGCACTGAGTCTCTGTGCCTAAGCAAATGGAAATGTCATCAGTTGGGATTTCTACAAACAACCACTGTAATATGACCTTGTCCCGATAGGGGAGATTTCTTACCTTACTCGAAATCCCTCCAGTTTTTGGGATTTCAAAGAAGGTTCCCCAAGGAAAAGAGGACAGTCGTCGTCTGTCCTGGTCTTCCTCTTCGTGAAGAGGACCCAGTCTTTTTCTCCCTGTATGCGTAAATTCATAAGCATGCACATGAGGAATGATAAAGACTAGAGCTGTGATAATATTTACCTGGGTAACCTCCTCGGTTGGTAGGGATACAGTCGTTGGACCAGGTGTTTCCTGGACCATAGGCATTAGGACTTCATCTCCGACCACAGGGTTGCGGGCGGTCGCGGTATCCTGCTCTGTCGTTTCCGTCCCAGGCGTCAGGAGCGGAGTGCTCGCCGTCCCAGGGCTGGCAGTAGTCACTTCATGGCTGATGGAGGGGATGTTTTCTTCCTCCTGCATGAGCATTGCTTAATGGATGTTCATAGATGGATAACAACCACTAAGACTGTGAAGAATCTTACCACAGTCATCCCTTCTGTCAGGGGGAGAGGTGTAGCAAATCCTGAAGCTTCCTGAGCTTCAGGTACTGGGACTTCACCCGCAACCACAGGGTTATCAGTGGTCACGGGGCCCGTTGCGGTCGTCTCTGTCCTCGCGGATGAAGACAAGACCTCGCTGGACAAGGAGGCAATCGTCTTCCTCTTGCGACAGATCAAGGGGACGTCATCCTCCTCTTCCTCGCTTCCTTCACCCTGTACGACGAAGAAGTGATTCCAGTTTGTACCTGGTAACAGGGGGCATTGAGTATCTTACGGCAGCTCTCTTTGGTGTAAGAGGAGTCTTCGGCAAGGAAGCCTCTCCCAGAATCCTCTTGGACTTCTTGGGAACGCTTTCTTTCGTTATGCGCTTCGAAGAGATTTTCTTCACTCACTTCGGAGCCAGTTCGCCTAGGAGACCAACGTATTCGGTTGGACGCGTTGCCTCGCCGAACTTCCCCAAGAGCTGTATCATTCAAAGTTGTTCTCATTAATACGAGATCTGCAGATGGAGCTTATCAAGAAAGTCCGTACCTTTCAGCGCTCCTATCTGAGGTCGTCACCGGCATTGATCAGGCTCTGGGGGTGAGGTGATCCCCTGGTTCCCTCCACATTGGCATTATACACCTTGAGGAGGTAATTTGTCTTTTTTTCAATTTCGGATGAACCTAGAGCTGCATCAAGAGCAAACAAGTTAACAAATACGACATTTCAAAAGAAATTTGTGTTTTTGTTGTATGGAAGACATACCGTTATTGTAGTCCAAGGTGCTATCCGCCATGGACTGTATTTCCCAAGCCGGATGAGCCCTTTCACACAGGGGGCTCACCTGATTCTTCACAAAGTCGCAGATGATATCGCGAGTAGTTAGTCCCTCCTGGACTAAGTGAAGAATCACTTGGGTCTGCTTCTTCTGCTTCACACTTAGAGCAGGAAGAGAATCCAACTCACTAGACTTCTTTGGCCGGGAGTTCTCAAACCACAATCCGCTCTCCGACGGAGGGGTGCAGTAAAACCATTTCTGGTACCACCCGTGAACGGAGTCCCTCAGTGGTGGAAAGGGATACTCTTTCTTCTCCCTTATCCGGAAGTAAATACATCCGGCGGCATTGGCGCTCTTCGACCATGCCGAATAGTAGAAGCGCCGGAAGAGCTCCACGCTTGGAAGCACTCCGACGAAGGCTTCACACAAATGCTAGAAGATTGCCAGGATCAGGACAGTATTAGGGTGGAGATTCACCAACTCCAACCCGTAATGCTCTAAGATCCCCTTCAGGAATCGGCTCTCGGGAAATCGGAACCCGCATCGCAGGTATTCCTCGAAGACCACCAATTCGCCCCCTTGGACGATTGGGGTTTCTTGGTCCTTCTCCGCGGGCCGCCAGTTGATTAGCAACCGCGGAGAAAGGATCTCTTCTTTCTCCAGCGCCACCAGGCTCTCCTCCGTGTGGTGAACCGATCGGCTCCAAGATGCCATTTTTTGCAAAAGATTGTAAGAAAAGCTGGCGGCTTTAGGCCTGATGGAAGATGAAGGATGATGGTTTTGTGCGGCGGAAGTTCTAAGACAGGTTTTTGGTTGTGTGGCTTCCTCAGGAAGCTACTTGCTCCTTTTATAGGCCCGAGGCAATGTTCCACTAAGGGCAACGTTCCATTGAATATTTTATTCATTTCCCATAATGGATGCTTTCTCTTAGAAACCCGTTATGCACTCCCACAGTGAATCCGAAATGAAAAGTATCTTTTGTTTCGAATATGGGGGTTAGGGTGTACATAAGGACGTGAAAATGTTACAAAAATTTTCAGAGGAAGTTATCCTTCATGTTTTTTGTAAGATAAATTTTCACGTGTTGGTTACAATGTATTCCTATGATCACTTTAAAATTTGCATTTTGGTCATAATGATATTCTATGATCATTGCAAATGGATAACCGCTATGCAGACGGTTGTCATCTGGTCAAGACGTTATGTTATTAAGACTTCTATTCTGATTGCGATAACAATTTTGATCGGATTTTAGTTCTGATCGTGATAATAGTTTTGATCGGATTTCAGTTCTGATCGTAATAATAGTTTTGATCGGATTCGGTTCTGACCGCGGCTTTGGTTCTGATCACGGTACCAGTACTGGTCGCGGTATGACATATTAATGCGTTTCTAATCGCAGTACTCAGATTTACCTGTGTATGTGTGGTCGTAAAGACATTGCTTATGGCCATATTTTCGCATAGAGATTATGAAGAGTTTTCAAGTTATGTAAGGTAAAAGAAGTCTTTGTTTCTGACAATCCTTGCATACAAAAGGGATACAGGCGACCAGAGCATTGACCTGATCTGAGAGGAGTTTACAAAGTTCTCCTAGGGACATATTGGCGTTAGTAGGATCTACGTTGACGGCCCCAAGAGAACTGGCAACTACTCTAAGTCTATCTACATCATCCTGAATCAGAGAAGCACTACCATCCCTGATCGAATCAGAGAGTTCTCGCTGTTGTTGAGCGTAGTCCCTCTCCAAGTGGAATTGGTGCGCTTCTTCATGAGAGTTGTCATAACATTCTGCCAAATGCAGAATAGCTGAGGACATCTCCTCAGAATGCTTCTCCAGCGCCTCTTTTTCTTCTTGAAGGGTCCGCTCGAAGGATCCACCCTTGCCAAGAACTTGAAAGTTTGCAGGCTGGTCGCTGGGGGCTCCAACAATTTTCATCTCCTGCAAATACATGCGTTAGTTTTATAAGTTAAAACGACCAACGGAAGAGATGAAGATAGTTACCAATCCTCGCAAGTGAGAGTTGAAGTATTTCCCCCAGAAAGTAGGTCACCCGACAAAGGCTGAGGACCACCAGATGGTGGACGTGCAACCTTCCCACCAGAAGATTGTTTCCCCAACACAAGTTGAGGATTATCTGGTCATGGAAGTACAGCTTGCCAACCAGAAAATTGATAACCCGTCAAAAGACGGGAATCACTGGGATGAAATGGAGAAAGCTAAGAAGAAGGCCTTGAAGGATTATCATGGACCTCCAAAGGTGGAGATGAAGGTTCGACCTGCCGAGGTGCATGAACAGGGAGGACTACAGGAACCAAAGGAAGAGAGAACAATGATGCGTCTCTCACCTTTGTCCTACTGGAAGATCCCTCGTCAACCTTGGGTTTCTTCCTTGGAGGAACCAGATCTTTGGTCGTCTGTGAATTTCTGAAAAAGCGTTCGAGGAAATGATCAGAGCATAAGATGGCAACTTGAATTTTGGGCAACCCCATCTTGTTTCCTCGGCGCGTCCAAATTCCAATCTGCTGCTGTCTAGTTCATTGTTTTCATCGTATATTTCTCATACGAACTCAGATTTTCATGTTCTTGTGCTTTCTGGAATCGTAGTGAGAAATCCCACAAAACGTTAGTTGTGGACATTTTCAAATTCGGCCATCTTCGGGATGCTTAATTTTGGGCAAACTCGAGTCCAATTCAGATTTGAATTGTTCAATCCGAGACAGGTTCAGTAAAACTATCATATCTTTTGATTCCCAACTCCGTTTTTGATGTTCTTGTTTTGTTGGAAAGATAAAAAGGTCCTCTACAATATTTCTGTTGGGTAGATCTTCAGATTCGGAGCTTTTGGAGTGCGAAGTTGCCGAACAACATTTCTGTTTTGTTGTAAAGTTGCAAAAGAAAGAGGCAAGTGCAAAAAAAAAAAACAAAAGCCGCACTGTTTATTAAAAAAAAGGAAATAAAAAAAATCAAGTGCAAAAAAAAAAATCATAGAAGAAACATATGTGTAGCAAAGAGGAGAATTTTCAGTGGCGCAACTTGGGTTCTAGTCCTTTGTGATTCTAGTTGCTTGCTTGAGCTAGATCTGAGTCTAGGCTAGTTCCAGTACTTTGACTATTACTTTGGACTAATTTTCAACTTTGCATTACTGATATTGAATTGTTGCTACACATATATTAGCCTTCCGAGCTCCACTTTGTTCCAACTCAGTTACAGGTTTACTTTGCAATCGCGTCACTCACGCTCGTCATGGTATCACGAACCAGCCACCGGTTGCACCCCTACTGCCTTGGTAAGAACACTTGTAAGAGCGTGGTAAGACACTTGAGAGTGTGATTTTCCCCTCCACAACCTAGTAGTTGATAGTGATAATACTCTGGTGTTGTCTTCTATTTTCTACTAACAATGACAGGTGATACATCTGATGGAGACGAGTGTATTACAAAAGGAGAGCTCAGGAAACTCTTGGGTGAACAACACAATGCCATTAATGAGCACCTTAATAGCAAGCTTGAAGATACTATAGGTACCATGAACAAGTTGCGACGAGACATGGCGACACTCACTGATAGCTTGGCCACGCTCACTACACGCATTGAAAGAATGGCAAAAAATCAGCCACCTAACAACGGTGCCAGACGGGGGGAAGTGCGCGAGGCAGCACAAGATAATGAGGCGTCCGTTGTAGGAGATGATGATGATGCTTGGAAAGACCGCGTTGCTGACACTGCACTCGCCGCTGCCTAACATGCACGTCAACAACGCTACTTTAATTACAACCGTCAATATATGGGAGGTAATAATTTTAATCACCGCAATGGTCGTGTTCATGATGATCCTTTTGCCAAAGTTAAATTTACCATACCATCTTTCTCTAGTGTATGTGTTGCTGAAGTTTATCTAGATTGGGAAATGACAGTTGAACAAAAATTTAACTCCCATGTAGTCCCCGAGGTACATAGAGTTAGACAAGATACTAGTGAGTTCAAAGATTTTGCTATCATTTGGTGGAACGAATTAGTTAATTCTGGCTTAGAACCTGATACGTGGGATAGGTTAAAGCGAGCTATGCGTGGTTGATTTATTCCTCCTTCCTATAAACATGATTTGCGTAAGAAATTGTAGTGTTTGAATCAAGGTAATAAGTCTGTAGAGGAGTACTATCAAGAGCTACAAATAGGCATGCTGTGTTGTGGAGTAGTTGAGGATGATGAGGATAAGATGGCTCCTTTTTATGGGGGTTTACGTCATGAAATCCAGGACCTAATTGATTACAATGAATATGATACCGTCAATAGATTGTTCCATCTTGCTATGTTGGCAGAAAAAGAATTGCAAGGAAGGCCGCAAAGGACAAGGAGCAACTTTGGTAGTACATCTACACCGAGCTCGACGCCGGGACAAGTCAAATTAGATTCACCTCTTGTTGTTCGGTCTACTGCCCCCTCCACGAGTAGGGAGTGTTCAGCAGCACCGCCACCATAGTCACGTACGCCCAAGGTAAGTAAATCTACTAGTGTGCAGGTACTACCGAAGAGTTCATCATCGGTCACTTCCATGGGTCGAATGAAAGGGATTGTGTGCCACCGTTGCAAGGGACTGGGCCATGTTATGAAGGATTGCCCAAGTAAGCAAGCATACATTGTAACGGCAGACGGTGGGTACATTAATGCTAGTGATGTTGAGGATGAATATGCTCTTGTAGCTAACCTTGGAGGTAATGATGATGATCATGAGACGGCCAACGATGGTGAGGAGATTTTAGGCATCGCTGCCACTGAGAGTTACAGGGCCCTCATTGTGCAGCGAGTATTGAGCACTCAAATGGAGCAAGCGGAGAAGCTACAATGTCATAATTTGTTTCAGATGTTACTCATCATCAAGGATTGACGTGTTTGTGTCATAATTGATGGTGGAAGCTACAACAACTTGGTGAGTTCAGATCTGGTCAAGAAGCTTGGCTTGACCACACATGCGCATCCTCATCCACACCATATCCAATGGTTCAACAACAGTGGTAAGGAGAAGGTATCACAAACTGCGAGAGTGCATTTTTCCATTGGAACATACCATGATTTTGCTGATTTCGACGTAGTGCCTATGCAAGCATGTTCACTTTTATTAGGCCGTCCATGAAAATTTGATACTGATGCAACTCATCATGGTAGAAGTAATAAATACACTCTTATGCACAAAGGAAATAAAATCACTTTGCTTCCTATGACACCTGCTGAAATTGTGCAATGTGCTAAAGAAAGAGCTAACAGAGATAAAACTTTATGTGATAAAAGTGAGAATCAAATTGTAGCTAAAGAAATGAACCCACTTAACAAGAAACAACCTAGTTCTACGAAATATGAAATTAAATTGAAGGGTGTTGTTTTACTAGCTACTACGTTTGTTTTGCATGATATGTCTCCTGTTCTAGTGCCTGTTGCTCCTAATCTTTTGCAGGAGAGTGTACTTGAGTCCAGGAAGACTCCACTTCAAGAAGGGGAGGATGATGAGGACATCACCAACATAGATATGAATGCCGCTCTGTCCACTCCTCCCACTCCGTCGCCCGAAGACCATGGAGAACATCAAGTCGGCATGAACCTACATGTCAAGCCTTTCAAGCCAGCTACACTGAAGGTCCAGCATACCAACGCTCCAAGATGACCCCAAGAAGAAGCTCAAGTTGTCCACACACCAAGACAAGCCCAAGATGAAGCCCAAGTCATCCGCGAGTCCGATTTGGCCATCCAGGAGCACGCTAACTTCAAACGGATGTCCAGGCCACGTATGGAGTCCGTTTGGGGTGAATGAGCACTTTATGGAGAAGCCCATGACGCCACCTTTCCAATGGATCTGGCCCCACTACCAAATTCCACCTAGATCTCCTGCAATCAATGAAAAAATTCGCGGATAGATTGTGCCAGGTGCTGTGCCACCTCTACTTTGGGCCCAAGGCCCATGTATCCCTTGGGTTACGTGGGGTGGGTTCTCTGGCCGATGGCCTACCTCTGGCCGCCATAGTCCTGCTACATATGACCACCACCCCCTATCCTTTTGGGTGGGTTTTGCTTAGATTATACTACTTAGATAGTTTTCGCCGTTCATCAGTTTGTGGAACCCCAACTCGTACTCTTCATTGGTAAATGGCAATATTCAGATTATGTCTACTGTGTTCTTGCTTGTGTTCTCGATTTGCATGCAGGGATAAGCCTATTGGCGAGGTCAACCGTGTCTTGGCGGGGTTGATAACCAACGAAGCTGTGGTGTAGCGATTGCAGGGGTTCTAATCAATTCTGATTGGAAGCCAGATCGACAACGTCGAGTTCTCCATCAATCGATTTACCTCTACCTATCGGAAGATATGGACACCGTTCACATTAGTTGGTATCAGAGCGAAGGTTGCCTGATAGGTAACACTGTCCTCTATGTTTAGATTGATTATGTTCTTCATCCTAGAGCCCAGAAAATTTGCCCTACAAAAAAATTGAAATTAATTTTTCTTAGAAAACAATTGAAATTAACTTATAATCCTCAGACGATGGATAGAATTACGCCGGATGGTTATGGAACTCTCGAAACTCTAGATTTTCATTCTAGCTTACAAACCCTAGATTGATAGACTTAGTTGTAGAAAATACCACAAAAACTCGTTTAGACTTAATCAGTGATCCATTAAGCTAGAAAAACGAATACGCTTGTTCCACGTGGAATTCGACCCTCAAGTGCTCAACATTCAACTGGCCACTTGCAGTATTACAAAATCACACCGTTTTAGGTACGATCAATGACCGTTAGGAGTTTTTGCCCGTTGCCACCCTTGACCTACCCACACTGCTCACAATGGGATTTTGCAGGAGCGAAGTGGACTCGTTCTGTTGGTTCATTAATGGACTTCGCTCCATCCTTTTGCCCCATATTCCTCGAATGAACATATCTAACGAGCAAAACTGGAAATTGCTCAAGTCTAGCTCATCCCGTCCTAGTTCCTCACAAGCCGCCGACCCTGACCAGCCGGTGATGTATGATTTTCCACGTTACAAGCTTCGATAGAGGCCTTGGGCACCAGTTTCTCTGACTTTAGGTCCGTCCGACTTTTCAAATTACAGGGCTTTGTGGATTGCAGGATGTTTCACATCACAGGCCACGTGGACTGCCTCTATGACTATCATGTACACTGATAAGTGCTAAATTGGTAGTGCTTTTACCCTAGGTCTGCAAATGAAAATGTGTTAAAAATATGCTAAAAAATCTTTTGATGTGACATGTTATGTCACATTTTATATAATTTTTACAATCTGCTTTCACAGTTCTGTTTGTTATATTCCAGGGATCATACCTACAAAATTTGAGGACGTTTCGAGTTTGTTTGAACCAGTTTCGACGAAAGACACGAAAACTGGACGAAGAGGAACCCTGATTGAACACGAGATGGTTGAAGATACCTGGTCGAACACACTTGAACAACCTAAACGAGATGAAGAATCCTGATCGAACACACCATGGTCGAAGACACCTGGTCAGACGCACCTGGTAAATTGGTCAGACATGCACTAGTACAGAAATGCAGTCTACTAACCCCTATATTCTATCGGTTATTAGCGATTTAGTCGAAAACCGATAGAAAATGTGCCTCGGGTCATAAAAGGCCAACGGGTGTATTTTTCCTATCGGTTTGTAAGAAACTTACCGATAGAATAAACACTATGATTTACTGTAGCGGTGATGACTATATTTGTCGTTAGAAGAGATACATAAGTACTGACGGGAGAATGTTGTGCGCCGATAGGACTGGTCGACTTCTTCAAATAGACTTATTCTATCGGTACTGTATGAGTCTACCGACAGAATATCTCAAAAATTCCTATCGGCAATATGTAGTGTGCCGATAGAACCGTTCACCTTCTACAAATATTTTCATTCTATCGGTAATGTATTCTTGTACCGTTAGAATATATCAAAAATTGCTTAGAACTGTTCGTCTTCAAATAACTTTATTCTATCGGTAATGAATGTTTATACCATTAGAATATAGCAAAAATATTTTAGAACTGTTCGTCTTCTACAACTAGTATTATTCTATCGGCAATGTACGTATATACCGACAGAGTGTGGACAAAAATTCCTATCGGTAAAATGTATTGTGCCGATAGAGCCATTCGCCTTCTACAGATGTTTTTATTCTATCGGTAATTGATTTTTGTACCATTAGAATATATATAAAATGACTAACGGTATGCGGTTTTTGTACCGATAGAACTTATCTAGTACTATAAATATACGGGTATGTCTCTTTCATTCTCACAGTTCATCTGGGGCTCGTAGTCCTAACCCGTAAGCTCCATGGATGGCCGGTGCACCTCTACAGGCGACCGCTGCACCTCCGCACCTCCATCGACGCCCTCTAGACTTCGGCATCCCAAGCAAGGTACGTAAATCATTCTAATCCGATTATGTTAATTATTCTGATTTTTTGTATCCTTCATTTTGATGTGTCTTCTTTTCAATATGATTATGATCTTTGCAGGTCCTTGGATGATGCTCACGAGGGGCAACGTATTTCACGGTTCTTCATCGCAGTACGCTGCCTATGTTGGCTTGTTGGCGAAAGAAACGGTGAAGATCACCGTCGAGAGCTGGAAGGACGTGAAGGGCGAGATCTTGGTTGGCTCGGTTGAGAAGATCCTTAAGCCCGGCGTGTTTCTCAAATTAGGACCTATGGAAAGCATCTTACATTTTTTTGCATGCACCAGCTTGTGGCCAGATGCTTACCTGCTTGGAGAAGAAGAATTGTTGTTATTTGCACAGCCATTCTACACCATAACTACACAGAACAACATCTTGGAAGGTCGGTTCTTTTTGTTAATGGAGTTGAGTTGAGTTGAGTTGAGTTGAGTTGATCGAGTTTGAGTCCGAGAAAATCACCAATACGTACAAATGTAAATCGACGGCAATTCCAGCTCCTCGGGCGTCTTCGAACTAAACTCCTATGGTTAAGTCCAATGTGGTTCAGACATTTGTTGTTTTGGATGAATGGATTTGTGATGTATCAAGTCTAACTTGTAGTCGCTAGTTGCATTGTCGCAACCTGCAAAGGTTCTCTTTTATGTAAAATGTACGGGCCACTGGGTCCTCGTCGTGATCTGTTGTTAATTTCAGACGTGGCTTTTCTAATATACATCGAATGTGTGAATTGTTGTATTTGTATATTGTTGTATATTTGTGTATCATGTATTGCTAATTGGGACATGAACTTGAATGTGTAGGGAGTATTTGTGTATTTAATTGTATTGGTAGGTAGGTGTGTATTTGTACTGCTGTTTCAGACATGTACCTGAATTTGTATTGGTGAACTGGCATGTGTATGTTTGTACCTGAATTTGTGAACTGGCATGTGTAATTTCTTTGGCAAGATGAAGTCCCAAGTACCAAGAAAAGTATTTTTGTGTCTCCAAGTTAATCCACAAATTAGCATTTCTTGAAATATTGCTTTATCTTCTAGTTAAGATCTGTTTGATGTAAGATCTGTTTGATGTTACAATGATACGATTCCTTGGATGTGAGAACTGGTGTCATGTGAGTTTGGTACAAGTACCTCCTCTAACGGTAAATAGACATATATACCGATAGAAAACACATATATTTGCTCAATCATGCATCATCTAATGGTAAATACACATATCTACCGATAGAAAAACACATATATTTGCTCAGTCATGCATCATCTAACGGTAAATAGACATATTTACCGATAGAATAAGGCCTGTACTTACTCAGTAATGTACATTCTCTAACGGTATATGTGTATTTTTACCGATAGAATATGTGGGAGGCAAATAACCTTAGTTAGTCTAACGGTTATTTCATGTATTTACTGTTAGAAAAAGCTCCATTATAACGAAAACCCCACTCGACCATTGCTGAGCTGCTCTTTAATTTGTTCTCTTGCACTCTGTGTCCCTCTGTTTGTGATGAAAGTTCCACGCACGCAGCTACACTGCTAGGGTGATCAGCGCAAGCTGGAGGGAAGTTGATTGCGCCCCTCTCTTTAAGGTATGATTAATTGTCGACAGTTATATCTCTCTCCCTCTAGATCTCCCTCCCTCTCTACTTGCAAGCTAGCTGTATTGTGTAGTTCCAAGTTTGTAGCTGTAAGCTTGGGAGCTAGGTAGTTGGAAATGCGTCATGTTTTAGGAGTTAACTAGTTTGTATTGTGTAGTTAGCTAGGTTAATTGGTGTTAATTTCGTCAGGCTAGGGTTCAACACATCTGTTGTAAGAGGCTGTACATGTACATATACATAACTTAATCGGGCAGGTTTCATGCATGCATGGCTGACTCGTTAAATTTTGTTAATTGCAGATGGACAGGAAATATTGGATGTATGGAATAAAACGTACTACTCTTGAATATTTGGATGGTGTGAATGAGTTTATTAAATTTGCTGAGCAACAAAAGGAGAGGAAGAGAGAGAAAAATGTGCTCTGTCCTTGTACAGATTGTATGAACTTGAAGAGGTTTAGCAACTCTGATCAAATTAAGAGTCATTTGATTCGTCGTGGTTTTAACACGCGATACACCCGTTGGATATGGCATGGCGAAGATCTTGAGGAAACAAGCACCACTACTACCAATCAGCAGGACTCGGATGTGGATTGCAATAATATCGATGATCATCCGAATTGTGATAATGTTCATTCCGATGTGCACGTAGATGATGATGACAATCTAGATGAGATGTTACGTGATGTAGAGGAAGATTACAACGAAAACGACTTCTGTGAATTTGAGAAACTGATTGCTGATTCTGAGAAGCCTCTGTTCCCTAGATGTGCAACATTTACAAAACTGTCTTCTGTGCTGATATTATATAACTTGAAGGCAGGCAACAGTTGGAGTGATAAGAGTTTCAGGGCACTATTAGATCTTCTAGCGGACATGCTTCCAGAGGGAAATGAGTTGCCAAGATCTACTTACCAAGCCAAAAAACTGTTGTGTCCATTGGGAATGGAAATCGAAAGAATACACGCATGCCCAAATGATTGTGTGTTGTACCGTAACGAGTACTCCTGTTTGCATGTTTGTCCAAGATGCGGCGCATCGAGGTATACGCGTAGGGACCGGATTGACAGTGAACGTCACGAGGTAAAGAAAGGACCTCTGCGAAAACTGTGTGGTACTTGCTTGTGATACCTAGATTGAAGCAGCTGTTTGCAAATCCGAAAGTCGCGAAGCACTTTCGTTGGCATGCTGAAGCCCGGAAACAAGACGGAAAACTGAGACACCCAGCTGATTCTATTCAATGGAGAAACATCAACAGAACATTTGCTGAGTTCGGCGGCGAACTTAGGAATATAAGGTTCGGGCTGAGTACAGATGGTATGAACCCACATGGTAATATGAGCAGTTGGCACAGCACTTGGCCGGTTCTTTTATGCATCTACAATCTTTCTCCTTGGTTATGCATGAAGCGCAAGTACATCGTGATGGCGTTACTAATCTCAGGACCCAGACAACCCGGAAATGATATTGACGTGTTTCTAGTGCCTTTAATCGAGGACTTATAGAAATTGTGGAGCGAGGGGGTGCAGGTGTGGGATGCATACAAGAAAGAGAATTTCATCTTGCGGGCCCTAATATTTTGCACCATAAATGATTTTTCGGCCTACTGCAATTTGTCAGGGTATAGTACGAAAGGAGCCAAGGCTTGCCCTATTTGCCTAGATGAAACTGAGAGCATGTGGATGCGAAACTGCCGGAAAACAGTGTACATGGGTCACCGCAGGTTTCTTCCGGTGCATCACACGTATCGTAAGAAGAGGAAATCATTTAACGGGAAGCCTGAGAAGGGATCAGCTCCAGTGTTTCTGATCGGTAAGGAGATTTACTCGCGCGTGAAGGACATCAAAGCTGAGTTCGGTAAGCATTCTAAACCTCGAGAAAAAAATGTTTGGAAGAAGAGATCGATTCTCTGGGATCTACCGTACTGGGAGCACTTACAAGTTCGACATTGCATTGACGTCATGCATGTAGAGAAAAATGTCTGTGACAGTTTGATTGGTTTGTTGTTGAACATTCCGGGAAAGACAAAGGATGGTGTGAAAGCTCATTGTGACATGGTGGAAATGGGGATAAGGGCTGAGCTTGCACTTTTAGAGAATGGAAAGCGTACATACCTCCCCCTGGCCTGCTATATGTTGTCCAAGAGTGAAAAAACAGAACTCTGTCGGTGCCTGCACGGTGTTAAAGTTCCATGTGGGTACTCTGCGAACTTGAAAAAACTTGTGTCCATGAAGGACCTAAGACTAGTTGGCACGAAGTCCCACGACTGTCATGTCCTGATATCACAAATGCTTCCCATTGCTATCAGAGGCATTCTCCCAGTTAAAGTCAGAGAGACAATCACAAACCTATGTTATTTCTTCAACGCAATATCTTGCAAGGTAAGTACGTGCACTCGTACTATAAGTTCATTACCTCCATTTGTGGAGCTTAATTAGAAGATTTTTCTGATGTGAATATTTGGCGCAATTGTGTCCTCGTAGGTAATTGATCTGGATGGACTGGACGCTTTGCAACGCGATGTGGTTACAACTCTTTGTCAGCTCGAGATGTATTTCCCTCCATCCTTTTTTGATGTTATGGTCCATCTGATTGTTCACCTTATCAGAGAAATTAAGTTTTGTGGACCCGTGTGCCTGCGCTACATGTATCCATTTGAGAGATTTATGGGTGTATTGAAGGGATACGTAAGGACTCGTTGTCGACCCGAGGGGAGTATCATGGAAGGTTATGCCGCCGAGGAGGTGATTGAATTTTGCACAGATTATATGGCCGGGGTTGACCCAATTGGTGTTCCTAGGTCCCGACACGAGGGTAGGCTTCAGGGCATCGGAACGATTGGATTCAAAGCTATCATCCCCGCTCGTGATGTGTACGCAAAATCACATTTTTGGGTCTTACAAGACATGATGGAGGTCGAGCCATACATACACGAGCACAAGGTAATGTTACGGTCACAGAATCCTTCGAAGTCAGACGTTTGGGTCAGCAGAGAACATAACAGGAAATTTGCTGAGTGGATCCAAGAAAGAGTCACGCGAGCTGCCGAGGGCTCCGTAAGTGAAACTGTGACATGGTTGGCTAGAGGCCCAAGATTCACTGTAGGGACTTGGCAGGGGTACGACATCAATGGGTATTCATTTTACACAAGAGCTCAAGACGCCAAGAGTAGCACGCAATGTAGCGGAGTGACACTGTTTGCTATTTCCGAGGATGCCAGGTCAGTAAGGGTGCTGAACTCATATTACGGTGCTATTGACGAAATATGGGAGCTCGATTACGGATTACTTAAGATTCCCCTGTTTCGATGCAATGGGTCGAAATCCCTCGAGGTGTTCAAGTTGACAGTTACGGGTTTACTCTCGTCGATCTTGGTAGAGTCGGACACCAAGACGATCCATTCATACTTGCAAAGCAAGCCACACAGGTATTCTACATCGTTGACCCAGCCAATCCAAACTTGCATGTTGTCCTCCCCAGCAAGAGACGTATTGTTGGGGTCGAAGATGTTGTCGACGAAGAGGAGTACAACCAATTCGATGAAATACCTCCATTTTTAGAGGACATTCAATCTATCCCTACTGAAGATATCGACGAAACAACGTATCTGCGAGATGACCACGAAGAAAGATTATGGGTGAGAACCATTGATGATTAATTTCTATTTCAGGGATAAATGCCAAGCAAACAGCCCACAAGTTCTGCAGCAGGGTGAGGAACTTATCAGTAATACATTAGGCAGTACATTTTTCTTTAGAACTTAATGATAAGCTAGTTCACAGCATTAATATATCTCAATTTTACTCCACAGCATGAGTTCTAACATGTACAGTACCTTTATCCTGTAAATACTTAATTCTTCCCTTCAAATAGCACTTGGAAAAATCTCATTGCAGCCTCTTGCTTCTTCAAATTAAGCTCTCCAAAAATCAATTTTTCTGACGGTATTTTGTTATTTCTACCGATAGAAAAGGACATCCACTACTTTAATGTGTCTCAGGCACTTCAAAAGTTTCGCTGCGAAAAGTTTACTTGTTCTATCGGTATTATTATATTTTACCGTTAGAATAAATTCGTTAGTTCACGGTATTTTGTTGTCTGACGGTTTTTTGTTGTTTGTACCGATAGAAAAATACACTGGCGCTTTGAATTCTCAACCATGTCGCCATGCGTCTCCTTGGAAATTCTATAAGTACCTCGCCATGCGTCGCGGTATTTTGTTGTTTTTCTAATTCTCGAACGCTTTGACTCCTCATCTTCTCTTTCACAATGGCAACCTCCATGGGATCGTCAGCCACACCCTCCCCGGTAAGAACTCTAAATCTCCGGGGTTTACCCCTGTATTGTTAATCCATGTTCAGTACATTCTTGACCTGTTGATTTGCACAGGGAATGGGAGGCGTGGAAGACACTGGCAAAGTGAAGGCTGACCTGAGGGCCCTCCAGGAGGAGCACAAGCTCCTTACGGACAAGCACACTCAGCTACGGCTTGACCTTGACGATGTCTTCCAGCGCATTCAGCGCATGAAGACGGATGGTGACAATGCTAGGGCGAGGACGAGGCGTCTTCGCGAGGAGAAGAAAGCTGCGGATATGACTATCGCTGGCTGCGGTTTGACTATGAAGGATACCATAGCGAAGCTGTGGGAGGTCGCAGGCCTTCTCGACGCGGTAGTAGTTGATCCTAGGGACAACTTGTCGCTAGAGGAGTCCTGCGTCCTGGCTGCAAGTCAAACTGACTCTATTCTACATGCAGCCAGGGCTAAGACCACCCCTTGACCTAGCATTTTGGGTTTTATTTTTTTTTATAAGTGATAAAACAACAATTAATGAACAATTTCTTTTTATGTCAATTTTCCAATTTTCCGGCTATCTTCTCTCTTTCTTTACCATTCTGCAGCTTTCAAGCACGGTCTGTTTGATGTTAAATTGTGTGTACCTTTTCATTTTCTGACGGTATTTTGTTGTTTTTACCGATAGAAAAATGGAACCCAATACTATAATCTCAGGAACTTAATTAAAAAAATTTTCTGGGGAAAATTGGTCTCACGGGATTTTATTGTTTATACCGATAGAAAAAAGGAATCCACTACTTCAAATATTTTTTCCGGAAATTTACTTTTTCTATCGGTAGTATTTTGTTGTATCAATAGAAACGGACATAATTCTATCGGTATTATTTTGTTGTACCGATAGAAAAGGTCATCCGCTACTTTATTACTCGTACATGGCCCTTGAGTTTCCCTCCAATCGAACAGTTCCAACTTAGAGCACTGCGTCTCTTCGAGAGCGAAGAAAACCACAATCTCCGCCGTGACCACTCACTTCCTCTCTCCCACACGACGATCGCCGGCTGGACACTGGTTCGCCACTGCCACCGGTTCTTATTTTCGTCCTTCGCCGGCCGCCGCTGCGTTCTACACCGCCTCTCCATCACCACAACTGATCGCCGTAAATACCCTAATTCGTCGTTCTATTTCCAGCATCTTCCTTATTTGATCCTAGTGTTTTGTACGTACTAATTCTTCGATTTTTGCAACTACACTAGGGTTCCCTATTGTGTTGGATTATGTACATTCCGCAGGCAATGTTGATTTAAATTAGGGTTGACATAATATGTTCCAGTGATGTAATGAACCTATTTTGAGATTTTAACTTATCTATACTGCTGTATGTGTGATCAATTGTATGCAACTGCCATGTAATGCACATTATATGTTGGAGTTGTTCATACACATATTCTATCGGTATCACCTGTATTTGCCGATAGAAACAATTTGTCTGCTCTATCGGCAGCTCTTGTTTTTACCGATAGAAAATATTTCTGAACAAGTATTACAACTTTGGATCTAGAAGGACATGAGGCATGCAATGTACTAGTTTGGTTGGGAATTTTTACTCACTTGGTATGAATATATGGCAATGTGGATGGGTCTTCGATGTATATGTTTCAAATGCATATACATATATGACTTTTCCAAACTAATAGATGTGATGAAGTCCTGATGACTTGCATACAGGTAATGCTAAAGATAACCAAGAGAGGGTGCTATAGACCATATTATTCCTTTTTTGGTTGTGACCTACTTTCTGTGCTACTTCAATATCTTTATATTCCATTAGCATTAGGTTTGTCAGATTATGCACAGTGACACTTAGATGCTTGTGTGCATATTTACGTGTGAAATAATAATGCTGGCCCATGAATATTAGTATAGAAAATCATTGAGAATGTTATGTGATGACAATGAATAGTGGCTTATCAACAAAATTCCATATATAGAAAACATTGTTATTTTCTATCGGTATCTCACGTGTTTGCTGATAGAAAAATTGTTATGTTCTATCGGCAGATCATGTGTTTACCGATAGAAAATATTTCTGAACAGTTCAAGAAGTAATTTATGCATGTATTTCTTTTAGTATTATTTTCTTCAGACATCCCTTTTGCAGCCCTAATTAGCCTCCAGTCCTGGGCTGAGTTATGGAACTCCAAGAAGAATTAATTGCCATATGTTGCCTGCTTCCTATATGAAAATGTGTAGACGAAAACGCTGAGAAATAGAATCTTATCTTGTATTGCATGGTAGCTTTTGTGTTTACCGATGGAAAAAATATTTAAAATAGGTCCTTTTTCTTTGTAAAATGATTTGGTTTGTGTTTCCATTAAATTCTTGATGGTTTGTTGATGGTTTTGTAGGGAAAGACATGTCATCGTCTTGATCGGCTGGTACTAGTGGTTAGACTAGGGCCAACCCCAATGTAACTGAAGATGTAGCTGTTACATCCCAGCGCAAGAGGTTGGGGCGAGGCGCGACGACGTTGGGCCGTTTGGCCAAACGCACGGATCTTTCTTGTGAGTTCAACCAATTTGGGAGGCCGATTGGAAAGAATGCTGGGAAGTACGCGGCCTATGTTGGGCTGTTGGCGAAAGAAAGGGTGAAGATCACCGTGCAGAGCTAGAAGGACGTGACGGTTAAATTAACTGAAATCGCTGAACTCTTTCGTAATCATGTTCTCTTGGCTTATACTAAAGTTTAACTAACTCGTGATTAATTGTATGCATTTTTTGAAAACAGGCTAAGTGGAACATCCCCGACGATACACCTAGGACGGC
Source organism: Pharus latifolius (assembly GCA_019359835.1). NCBI lineage: Eukaryota > Viridiplantae > Streptophyta > Magnoliopsida > Poales > Poaceae > Pharus > Pharus latifolius. Next base: position 23,796,931 of record CM033327.1, read on the forward strand.
CTGCCTGAAGGACATGAACGGAACATGGAAAACCTTTAAGAGCTGGCTCGTCAGTAACTTCCTCGCTGCGGGGAAATCTCCTTGCGAGAAGTACCCCTTCATATCGGAGGAGGTATGGGAGGAATTCACCAAGCAGAAGGGGACTGAGGAGTTCAAGGCCCTTAGCGAGAAGAATAGGGCGATCTAGAAGAGGAATGACCACCCGCATCGGCTCGGATCCCGGGGCTATGCGGGGAAGGAGGAGCAGTGGAAGAAGGAAGACGAGCAAAATCATGTCATCGACACCCATGAGTTGCCGCTCTCCGAGATCCGGGATGAGAGGTGCGAGCGATGGTGGAGGGGGAGGGGTCCGTGTCATCCACGGGGTCTGTGCAGTTCGCAACCCCAAGGGACGTCGACGTTGTGAGGCGAATGGTAAGTTGGCTAACCTCGTAAACTATGTGCGCACAAGTGTATATAAGGCAATTTGTCTCACAAGGTACCTTTAAATGTAACAGATCTCTTTTGAGAAGAAGGCAGTGGAGGGATTGTTTACCCCACAGAGGGAGAATGACATCCTCACCCGGGCTCTAGGAAATAAGGAGCATCCCGGGCGGACACGGGCCGTGGGAGCCATTGTGTCGTGGAAGACCGGTTTTGCAGATCCGACTCCACCGAGGAAGAAGGCCCGCTCCTGGAAGGAAAAGGAAGCGGAGCTCTCCGATAAGATACGGGCTGAGGTGCAGTCTGAGGTCGCACAAATGAGGGAAGAGTTTGCACGGTTGAGAGATGCATTGCTGGCTAAGAGTGCAGATGCGGATCCCCAGGGCGACGGTACCCCGCGGGGTCGGATAAGCAGTTGCGCTTCGAAGGTCCTCGCGGATCCAGTGGATCTACTTGAGGTACTGCAAGCCTTCATCTGTGCACTTAAGTTGATGCCACTCCCATTCTGTTAGAGTTGTTTCGCTAACCTGTTTTAATATTTACAAATTTGCAGAAGCCGGACGGTTGCATCCTACTGAATCACCTAGGCGACAGGCAGGAAGTGGTTGGACACGGCTTCGTATATCCATCTAGGTCGGATGTCCGAGTCCACTGCGTACCTCTGTGGTTGGGGTTTGCAAAGGTACAGGTGGACATGGCCATGCCAGGCTACAATGATTCTCCGTTGGCAATCCCAACAGATGAACTGCAGACACTTGCTGAGGCAGTGGGCTCCTACGTACAGTGGCCCAAGAAGTGTCTTCTAATACAACCGGTAAATCCTACACATTTTAGATTACATCCTACTCAGTACACTCAACTTGCAAAATCTAACATACGTGCTCATTAATTGAAGTGGCCAGCCGCCGGGCTACCAGGGGACTGCGCCCCCAGCTCGGGGTATGAGGCCCGATCTCGTGCGACCCTAGACACATCAAAGACGGCCTCGACCCCACCCAGCGCTTCCACGCCTTCACCTCAGAAGAAAGCCGCCATCACCTCGCCCTTGCCTTCGAAGGTACGCGCTCAGTCCCCGGCAAAAGGCAAGGACAAAGGCGAGGGAAAAGGGCAACAGGGACAGCCGAAGAGGTTCAGGAACGAGTTCCCACTCATGTTGGAGGCAGCTTTGCACAAATTGGATCGATCAACCAGAGACCTCCACGAGTGGTACCTACACCGAGCTCGGTGCAATCTGAACTTCTTAGTTCCCTACAGGCCTGGGCAGTTCGACCGTGAGCCTGGGAGTATATCCGTGGCACACGAGGATCTGTTCGACCTCTACAACTGGCGGGAGCTCGATATGTCCATCATACGGACTGGAGTCCTGTGAGTTTGCTGATGCTATGTATTGCTGTTTTCTAACTCTATTTGCTAACTCTGCATTGTTGTAGTTCATTTGAAATTTAGTAACTTTCTGTGCAATACTAATGTCGTCCTTTGCTGCAGGTGCATGTACAGGCTAGCATCGGAGGCTGTGTGTGACAAGGTGGGTTTCCTTGACCCAGAGAAAAGAAGCCTCACGATGCTAGAGCACGCGCCGCGCATGCTGAGCAGTACATATCCAAGGCGCTGATGGCGCAGCAGGACAGGGAGTTCATTCTGGTGCCGTACCACCAAAGGTTAGTGCATTTCGTGCTAATTTAACTCAATCTTGTATGTTACACCTGAGATATATTTTGAGCTAGCGGTCCTCTTTTACGTACAATGCAGGGGCCACTGGATCCTCATCATGATCTGTCTGCCGAGGAACGAGGTGTACTACCTCAATTCGATGCATGACAGATTATCGATCGATTATGTGGTCAACAGGAATATGGAGGCGTAAGTAACTTATATGTTTGATTTAAATTTTGACCTGACTAGCTAATGATAATACATTAACCGGCAATACTAACTGAAATGCAGGGCTTTTGATAAATATGTGTCCGCTGGAGGGAGGCATGCCGCACCGCAGGGCTCCCTACTAGCTTGGAAAGAATATGAGGTACTCACGAGACTTTTTGTTTATGCTTAATTAGTTTATGGAAACAATAGCTAACATGTCTTCGCATATGCAATTATCTCAGTGCCATCAGCAGCCACAATCGTGGGAATGCGGGTTTTATGTGCTGCGCTACATGTACGACCTAGTGCAGACAAACTTTGCCCAATTCCCCCAGGTAAGCATCGATAGCTAACTCAAATTTGAAAATTGGGTGTCACGTTCTAAATTAGGAAGTTAGTTACTCAGTATTCACACATACTTGCAGATCGCCATGTCGAAAGACCAATACGAAAATGCAAAGACTAGAGATCTTCGACAAATCTGGGCTCAATATGTCATGGAGGAAGTTGCGCCCAACCATCCGCCATGACAATTTTCTCTTTTTCGTGTACTCTATGCATAGATTGTTTATATACATGTGAATAAATATATATGTGAATAAATCTCCACATTGGATTGCAATTTGTATTTGTCCATATATATGTGTATAAATGTGAATAACTGTCTAATGTGTCAATCTGTTCTGTGAATTTACCCTTCTTTGCATCTGTACTGTATTGTGTATCCAATCTATACTGTATTGCATCTTTACTGTATTGTGAATAACGTACTGTATATGTGAATGTTCTATCGGTAAATTCATTCACAACCGAGAGACTACTACCACTTTTCTATCGGTAAACTCGAAATTAACCGTCAGAAGAGTTTGACTTTTCCTGCCGGTGAACTCACACACACCCGAGAGACTACTACCACTTTTTCTATCAGTAAACTCATCTACATCCGAGAGACTACTGTTTTTTTCTATCGGTAAACTAGAAATTAACCGTCAGAAGAGTTTGACTTTTCTTGCCGGTGAACTCACACACACCCGAGAGACTACTACCACTTTTCCTGCCGGTGAACTCATCCACAACCGAGAGACTACTGTCGTTTTTTCTATCGGTACACTCAAATTAACCGTTAGAATAGTGGTACTTTCCCTGCCGCAAACGTCAGACTACGACGGGTTTTCTATCAGTACACTCCTAATATGCCGATAGAATAGTGAAGTTCTTCTATCGGCTATTTACCGATAGAAAATGTTCTGGCTTGTTCTATCGTGTCTATCTCTATCGGTACAAAAACCGATAGTAAAAGGGTGTTTTTTACCGATAGAAGAAAGCTTTTCTGTACTAGTGATGCCAGGTCGAACACAACTGCTCGTGTTGACCCTAGCCAAGCCCAACACGACCGCAGGCATGACCCGTGCCACAGGTTGTGGCCGGCTCGGTTTCTAGGGTTGTTTTGGTCGGTTTTGCTCATTTTAACTCTGATTTATTTGTTTCTCGTGCCATTTAAAGCTAGATTCCGTCGCCTGCACGTCAAAATTTATATTTGGACACGTTAAACCATTATCATAAATAGAGAAACTTTTGGCTCAATTTTTATGAAATGCCTTTAGGGCTTAGTTTTAGTTTAGTAGAGCCCCCTTCTCTATTTTCCGCGTTTGAGAAGGACGACATACCTAATTTTGAAGCAATCAAGTAAGTATTCATTTATTTCTTATTATTTTTTTTGTACTTTTATGGCTTTTTGCGAGTAATTCACTTCTATGGTTAGGTATGACCTAATCCGGAAGGCGTCATTCCTCCTCGGTCTCGATCTTATGTTTTGCAATTAGTTCCTTACATTTTCTTCCTCTAAACCCTAAATTCTTGTTCTGACAACAGATGTAACAGTTGTGCCTTAGCAAGAATTTATGGGATTTCTTGAACCCTTATTGCCTTGACGTGGGACCCTAAACAGGAGAGAGGCTCTCACCAAACTTAACAGTGGAAGCGATCCTCTGACCGTTGTACCATCAACCGTACCAGCAACTTAATTTGTCTTGGAAAAATTGAAACTAACTTGCAATTCTCAAACATTGGATAGAATTACGCCTGATGGTTATGGAATTCCCAAAACCCTAGGTTTTCCTTTCTATTTCTAAAACACTAGATTTCATACTTGCTCTTCACTGTTTCAATTCCTAGATTGATAGCTTTGGTAGTAGATTTAGTGGTAGAAAAACAACACCCAAATCGTTTAGACTTAATTAGTAATATGTTAGCGTAAAAGATGAATACGCTTATTCCTTGTGGAATTGGACCATCAAATGCTCAACGTTCAACCGTTTGCTTGCAGTTATTACTCAACCGTGCCCCTCTGGGTGTGATCATGTTTTTGGCGCCCTTGCCGAGGAACAACAGTAATTCAACTTTTAGATTAATTTTTGCTGATATAAGTCAATCTCACTTCTCAATCTTGCTTCAATTTTTCTTTTTTCTTTTTTTTTGTGCACCACTAACCTTTCAGGGAAGTAGTGCAATCTGGATAGCTCAAAGAAACCTGTCAAAACTGCACGCCAACTTCGGTACGAGGCATGGCAGGTAAGATCAAAGGAAAATTCGCGACAAACCATTGAAGGGAACAAAGAACAACCAATAATGGAGGACCAAAAGAGACTAAAGGATTATGCAATCCCACTTATCATGGGTTGAAATAAGGCATACTTAGACTAGCAATCGAATCGAATAATTTTGAAATAAAACCTGCACTCTTGAACTTGGTACAACAAAATCAACTCAGCGGTCTTCCCGCTGAAGATCTATCCATGCATTTACATATGTTTCTTGAACATTGTGATACTTTCAAGATTCATGGAGTAATACAAGATGTGCTTTACTTGAGGTCCTTTCCTTTCTCGCTGCGTGAGAAGGTGAGGGTAGGGCTGCACAATCTTCCTCCTGTGTGGATCACCACATGGGACGAGCTCTGACACGCTTTTCTTGATAAGTTTTTCCGTCTTGCTAAAACTATTCGTATTCGCAACCAGATTGCATATTTTCCTCAATGGGCAGGAGAATCACTTTACGACGCTTGGGAACAGTAGAAAGACTTGATGATCAAATGTTCGCATCATGGACTAGAAAGGTGACTTGTGGTTCAGACATTCTATAGTAGGCTGAACTACAAAACACAGATGGCTGTAGAGGCCGCAGTTGGCGGTGCACTGATGAACAGAAGTGTAGATGAAGCATACGGACTCATCAAGGTATAACTCAAAACTACACACAATGGGGAATCGAACAAGCTGTTCAACAGACTCCGACCAACAATGTGGATGTAAATGTAATATTGCAATTAGCTGATCAGGTAGCTCTTCTCATTGATAAATTAGCTATTCTTGCATCACATGCTAATTCTTCTATTAATGACATTACACTTGTATGTGAACTGTGCGGCATACAAGGCCACTATGGCCATAAATGCTAGTTTAACCCATTCATGGAGCAGGTGAATGCTTTTCAGGGTGTGTAACAACGGCAAGGTAATGCCTTTCCTATCTCTTACCACTATGGATGGCACAACAGCCAAAATTTCGTGTAGTCGGGACAAAATCGGAAACCTCAACTTCAACAATAAAATTTTGGACATTAGCAAATATACCAACAAAACCCGCCATATCAAGCACAAAGGCCACCATATGAACCACAAAATTAGCAACCATATCGACCACCGCACCAATGGCAACCTGAGCAGTCGAACATGGAGCACATGCTAGAGAACTTTCTAGCAAATCAAGAGAAGAAAGAAACATCCATGAACCAAAAGATGGACTCCATATCTACTCACATCCGCATGCTCGAGACACAAATTGCACAATTGGTGAATCGTGCACCGAAAAATGATAACTCTCTTCATTCTAAACCAATTAATCCTCGTAATTCTAAAAAATTAATTCTATAGCTTGTTCTAACCCTCTTATTTCTAATGTAATGATCCTAAGGAATTGAAAAAAAATCTACCGGAACAAATACCACCACTGGCAAGTGAAACAATGGAAGTACCATTACCACTGGCGGAGGATGACGACAAGATCGTCGAACCAAAAGAAAAGAGAAGTGGAGAAAATCAGATAACACATGCTTATAATCCAACTCCACCTTTCCCAAGAAGGTACGCTAAAGCAAACCTTGATAAGCAATTTGAAAAATTCATGGAAATGTTGAAAAAGCTACGGGAAATGTTGAAAAATTCATGGAAATGTCACTATACTTTTCACTGATTTGGTAACTCAAATGCCTTATTATGAAAAATTCCTGAAAGACATACTCACTAAAAAGAGGGATTTGAGTGAGTTTCGAACTGTTACTTTGATCAAAAATTGGAGTGCTTTTATCCAGAACAGGATACCAGCAAAGCTACGGGATCAAGGGAGTTTCTCATCCCTTGCAACATAGATACGATACATGTCAATTGTGCTCTTTGCGACCTAGGTGAAAGCTTGAGTGTGGTGCTTCTTACCATCGCACAATGTTTGAGCATGGGTGTGAACAAACCTACACGCATGGTTTTGCAACATGCCGATCACTTGGTGAAGCATCCGGACAGTAGGTGCCCTCATTGATGTTCGTGAGGGACGAATCATTTTTCACATAGGGGAGGAGAAAATTTTGTTTAAATTGTCTAATCTTGTTAACTACCCTATGTATGAGGAAAAACTTTGCAACATGGACACTCTAGAAGAATTCCTAGAAGAGGAGTCACTACTTTGACTCACTTTGGAAGAAGAAACGGATGAAATTCTTGAAAACAAAAAAACAGACAGTAGCAAAGAAGACAAACAAAATGAAGACGAACCAACAATAGAATCATCCAAAGAGGACATCACTGATTCTGACACCTTAGGTAAGGAAAAGGTAGGTAAAACTACACTTAAAACTCTTCCTTCCTCGCTGAAATATGTTCTTTTGGATGATAATGAGATGCAACCCATTATTGTTAATTGAAACTTGACCGATTCATGACTAGAAAAATTGATTTATTTACTTCGTGTGCATCGCAAATCCCTAGGTTATTCAATTGATGATATCAAAGAAATTAGCCGTGAAATTTGTATGCATAGGATCTCTTTAGTTGATGAAACAAAAACCTCCATTGAACATCAACGTAGACTAAACGCTAACTTAAAGGAAACTGTTAAATCTGAAATTTCTGAACTGTTAGTTGCGGATATCATATATCCTATTTCTAATAGTCATTGGGTTAGTCCTGTTCATGTGTGTAACACCCTGTTTTGCCAAACCCTAAAATAGCCAAAATCCACATCTTGACCCCAAACCCTAATCTGCTTCAGCCATTCTCTTCTAAGTGTTGTTCAGAACATTTTTCCCTTCGGGATCACCTCCAAAATCTCATCCTAAAACTGAGTTTCGACCCTTGCCGTCTCAGAACCCTAATTACCCTAATTTTACCCTAAACTGCTTTTCCCCAATTTTGTCAAAACTCTTCAGATCATGCCCGATCTTACCAAACTCTGGCCAGATGAGTTCTAATAATTTTATGCAACTTATCTGCGAAATCAGATTTCAGATCAGCCCTCCAGATCTCCAGATTTGCAGATCAGTCCCTGGAAGCAAAGTTCTGAAAATTGCAAATCAGCCCTTCTATTCTTTTCGGCTGTTTTCGACCAGCCCCTGGTCGTTGCCCACGACCAGTGCACGAGTCGCCGTTGCCGCGCCGTGTTCTCGCCGTGTTTGCTCGCCGCCGGTCACCGCTTCTTGTCGCTTGTGCCCGTGAGCTGCTGTGCCACCCCGTGCGCACGTGCCAGCGCCGTTGCTTCGCCTCGCCCAGCGGATAAACGGCCGCGCTCCAGAGCTTTGTTTTCGCGCGCGCTCCCGTTGCCGTGGCATTTGCATGGCACTACGTGTCGTTGCCGGAGCTGTGCCGCTGCCTCCGCATCTGCGCCGTCCCGGACGAAGTCCCAAGGCGCCCTGGCGTCGCTGGCAAAGCTGCAGCACCGCCTGAAGCAAATCACATCACCGTCGCCGTCGTTGCGCCTGCGCCCGACAAGCTTCTCCCCGGCGCAAGCAACCGCTGTCGCTTTATCCCTCGCAAGCTCCGCCCCTGGACCTATTTAAACCCTCCCTGTGCCTTGAGAGCCTCAAGCCTCCAAAAAATCGGCTAAGTCCCAAACTCCACCGTTTTCGCTTTCTTCTCCGGCGAGCCAGTGAGTGAGCTCACGGTGCCAGCCCATCTCGCTGCACCATTCTCCAATCCAAGTTCACCAGTGAGTTCCTCCCTTCTCCCTCTCTGTGTAATAGCAGCTAATTGCACCAGATCGATCCCCATCGCCGGTGATCGCCGGATCCCCGATTTGCCCTGTTTCCCCAGTGCCGTTCGATTCCCTCCAAATTAGCTCTCGATTCTGTAGAAGAAGTTGATCAGTAAGCTTAGTAGAGCAAGCCTGTAGAATCAAAATCCCCAATTGAGCTCAAATAGAAGAAATCCCATTTTGGAACCTCGGCCGTTCGCCGGACCTCGGCGCCAAGCTTCTCCGGTCATTCTCCGACCAAATTGACTGCACCAGTAGCTTCTACACTCCACCCTTTAGCTCCCTGAGCAAGGAATCGAGTTCAAGAGCCTTGTAGCAAAAACCCCTAATCCCCAGTGCCGTCTTCTCCAGCGCCGGTCGCCGGAATTCTTTCCCGGCCGATCTAGCCCCTGAAACCTTGTCCCTTAGCTTTGCCTCAGCTCCCTGAGCATTTTCTTCCACTAGCTCGACACCTGGATCTGCCTAGATTGTGAGTTATGCCTTTGCCAAACGTTTGTCCAGATCAATGTCTGTGCCGTGTCGCCACCGCAGTTCATCGCCCGATTTGGCCACCCTCCAGTCACTTTCAGCCCTTATTCCTGTTGAGTATTTTCTTCCTGTTAGTAATGCCTACCTCCCAGACAAAGTGTTGCATCAATTGGAGCCCTGGATCAAAAGTTAAGCCATGCCCTAGTTTCTGGCCATGTCCAGCACTATGTCAGTGCATGTCAGCCACTGGCATTAGCCTTGTTTGACCCCTCTGGTTGAGCAATGGAAATGTCACTTTGTCCCCTAGATTCCTGGAGTTGTGTTCTACATCTTTCCCTTCTATCACTTCTCCAGAAAACCATCCTAAGATCAGTTTGAAGCTATGCCAAAGGCATGAACCGAATGTCGACCTTTCGACGTTCAATCCTTTTTAGCCGTTTCTTTGACCAGAGCCCTTGTGACCTTGCCCTAACCTTTTCCCCTGCATGCATGACTTATTTACTTAATAATTTCTATGGAAACTATTTTCTGTATGCTTATGGTATGTGTTTGTGTGTTGGTTGATTGCCGCAGAGTCAGAAGCTGAAGGAGCAGAGGAAGTCTTTGAAGATCCGTCTGAGTACTTAGACCCAGCATTGCAAGGCAAGCCTCATTCCTTTGATCATGTCTCGCCCAATATTTTCATATGAAGTATATTCACTGTTTCTTACTATGCATGCTTATTTGAGATATAAGTTATGTTTGAATGACATGAGTAGATATGACCCAATGAATCATGAAACCCCTTTTGTTATTGAACCTTCATATATATGCTTTTTGTCACCCTAGGACTCATATACTGGATATCCACATTAAACTTGAAATGGTCAAATACATGAGAAGTTATGATCAAAACCGTTTTGTCAAGAAAACTGATAAAAGGGATCAGTAGTGAGGATTGCTTTGTATGGAGAGGGTGCGGTGCGCACCAGGGAATGTGGATGGCTCCTCACTATTGATTCATAAGGATGAGAACCTTGTGCTGTGTCTCTATGCGAATTGTAAACGTACCAACCACTTGCCTGGTATGGGACAGGCACAACTTAGTAGCTTTTTGGTATTAGCATTTCCCTGCATGGTTTGTCGATCTGGTTTCTCGCGTGGAAACTGGTAGGCCAAGGTTCGGCCATGAGTGATGTGAGTTCAGAAAAATAATGAGAGGAAAAGGTGCAAAAGAAGGAAGGCGCCCTAGACCTGATTAAGCCGTGAGCGGTTGTAATCTTAAACGGTCGTATGTCTTGCGTGGACATAGACCAAGGCTATGTGTCCTGCGGGAACATAGACCAGAGGCTAGGAAGTAAGGCAGTGGGGAAGACCCACAACGGTACTTGAGACTTAACTGTCTATTTACCGGGCGGGGATACTGTTAATACTGAACTGTAAAAGCGTTGTGTGATCTCGGCCTTGTCACATGTGTATAAGTCACATGGAGCTGATCCGACTTGAAAGCCGAGTGAACCAGTGGATTTAAAAAGAGGTACACCTTTGCAAAGTGTAAAAGAAGTATCAGATACTCTGTACTCCCAGGTTCAGGAGTCTTTTCGTAGTGGATGTTATCCATGGGTTATAGCACAAGTAATGTTTTGGAATGTTTTCATAATGCGGTTAACAAAGTAGTGACTCATGGGAGACTACTACATCTAATGTTTTATTGAAAACCTGTTTAATGTTTAAAGTATCATTTTCATGACAAAGTACTGTTTTACCGAACAAATGACTTGGAAATCTATATATCTCTATCCATATGAAACTAAAACCCCGGAATCATATGTTTCACCCTCATGTAAGTACAATTGCATTAATCCCCGGAATGAGTGTTGCTGAGCACCAAGTGCTCACCCTTGCATTTATATCCTACTATAGAAGAGGGATTCGAGGATCCCGATTCCTTCAGTTATGAGTACTCAGCTGAAGATGGAAGCACCCCGAACGAGCCCACTCTCTAGAAGGATCATGCACCAAGTCAAGTCAGATGTGGGAGAAGTCCCTCCAACCCCGCTGCTGATCGAAGTCAAGCTGTTTGTCGTCGCATTATGCTTTATGTTGTGTGTTCGGTACTTGGATACCGATTTTGGTTCTGATAAACTGGTTATTTTCTTAGCAACTCTACTTAGCGCCATTTTCGGTGCTTTGGCTATGTAATATTGGCCATGTTGGCCTGATACTTGTTTAATGATATTACTATGCTTGTGTGGTTTGAGCTCATGTGGCATCATGTTGTGTGTAACCTACCTGGGCGGTTACCAAGGTGATCCTCAAATGGGGGTCTCACAATGTGGTCCCAAAGAAAGGGGGTGTGACTATGGTTAAGAGTGCTAACAATGAATTGATCCCTACTAGAATTGTTACTGGATGGTGCATGTGCATTGATTATCGCAAATTGAATAGCGTCACTGGGAACGATCACTTTGCATTACCTTTTATTGATCAAATATTCGAAAGATTGGCCAAACATTGATACTTTTGTTTTCTTGATGGGTATACGGGGTTATATCAAATCCCAATTCATCCTGATTATCAAGACAAGACGACGTTTACATGTCCGTTCCGCACTTTTGCTTATCACTGAATGCCGTTTGGGCTATGTAATGCACCTGCGACCTTTCAAAGATGTACGATGACTATATTTTCAGATTTAATTGAGGAAATAATGGAAGTTTTTATGGATGATTTTAGCGTTTATAGTTCCTCTTTCAATACCTGTCTACATAATCTTTCTTGAGTCTTGTGCAGGTGCAAAGAAGTAAATCTTGTGCTCAATTGGGAAAAGTATCAATTTATAGTTCAAGAATGCGTGGTGCTTGGCCACGTAATTTCTGAATGAGGGAGTGAAGTCAACTAGGCAAAGATCAATGTCATTGCGAGTCTTCCACCACCAACCAACGTGAAGGGTATACACAGTTTCTTGGGACATGTAGGTTTTACCGTTGTTTCATTCAAGATTTGTCAAAAATTGTTAAAGCTCTCACCCAATTGCTTGGCAAAGATGTGCCATTTGATTTTGATGAAAAATGTCTTGATGCCTTTAATCAATTGAAGCATGCATTAACTACTGCTCCCATCATCCAACCTCCAAACTGGAACGAACATTTTGAATTGATGTGTGATGCTAGTGATTATGCAATTGGTGCTGTTCTAGGGCAATGAACAAATAAAGTTTTACATGCTATATACTATGTAAGCAAGACTTTGGATGATGCTGAAATTAATTACACCACAACTGAAAAAGAATTGCTTGCTGTAGTATATGCCCTAAACAAATTTTGATGATATTTGATTGGTTCTTAAGTATCTTTTGACCAAGACAGAAACCAAGCCACAGCTCACATGATGGATCCTACTGCTGCTGGAATTTGATTTGGAAATTATTGTTGGGGAAAATCTCCGTGGGACTAAGTCCAGGTAAGTTGCGTCACACTCGCCCGGGGACGTGGCCTCCGGCGCCACCTTTTGGCTCCCGGGACCTGGCCTCCGGCACCGGTCCCGGGCGCCGCCATTTGCCCGGGCACGTGGCCTCCGGTGCCTGCCCCAGGCGCCGCCTTTTGGCCACCGGGACCTGGCCCCCGGCGCCGGTCCCGGGCGCCGCCATTTGCCCTGGGACCTGGCCTCCGGTGGCTGCCCCGGGCGCCGCCTTTTGGCTCTCGGGACCTGGCCTCCGGCGCTGGTCCCGGGCGCCGCCATTTGCCCGGGTACCTGGCCTCCGGTGGCTACCCCGGGCACCGCCTTTTGGCTCCCGGGACCTGGCCTCTGGCGCTGGTCCCGGGCGCCGCCATTTGCCCGGGGACCTGGCCTCCGGTGCCTGCCCCGGGCTCCGCCTTATGGCTCCCGGGACCAGGTCCCGGCGCCGGTCCCGGGAGCCACCTTTGGCCCGGGGACCTGGCCTCCGGTGCGTGTCCTGGGCCTCGTCGTCCTTCTAAAGGTAAAGTCTCTAGTTGTTGATCACGTGCAGGTCACGCGAGGAGCGCCTCGGGAATCAGCGACCACCTGTCAAGCATCCAAGGCATTTGACCAGGAGAAGGACGTTGCTACCCCTCAATCCGACGGTGGCTTCCGGGGTAGATAGGTCTTTTTGCTTCTTTTTGGGGCTATAAATAGCCCTTGTACCCCTCAGTTGTAAGCAAGTGATTCATTTATTGGAATAGCCAAAACTCACAGGTGTGCTCCGGAAGCCTCTCCCCCGGACAGAGCCTCCCCAGCCGACTCCGGTCGGGAGCACGCCGACTGGACTAGGGCCCCCACCGGGACCCGAACCTGTATAAATCCTCGTGTCAATTCTTGTGTTTGTCCGGCGGGGCAAGACCGGTCACCCGGTCAGCCCACGTCGCGTTCTCTTCGCTAGGATCGTTCACAAAACCTGCCGGGGTATTCGCAATACCACGATAGTTGGCGCCGTCCGTGGGGACTTGTGACAAGACGCCATGGCTCCCCCAAGAACAAGGGCTCGCACCCTTCCCGGTGACGCCGGTCTCGGACACCCGGCGCCGCCCGTCCGGGACACGGCTGTCCCGGCGCTTCCGCCCAGAGGCGGTCAGGCCCAGGTACCGCCTCCCGCCTTTCCTCTTAACTTAGGTGCTTCTACCTCCAGGTCGCTCCCGGTGACCTCGGGGACCTCGGCCGGGACCAGTCTCCCCCCGACGGCTCCCCCGGCTCCCCGGGACGCCCTGCTTGAGGCTCTCGTGGAGGGCCAGCTCCGCGCCCAGTGCTCTATGGATGAGCTGCTCAGCGTGTTGGCACGGCCTCTGGCCCCCACATTCGCGTCGCACCCATACCCGGGGACTATGCCCCCGTTTATGGGTTACCCGGCGGCCCCTCCGGCCTCCGGAGGTCTGGCCGCCCCGTATGATCCCACCGGGGGGTTCCCTCCCCCTGCGGGATATACGTCCGAGCCCTTCCCGGCACCCGGGCCCGTCCCGGTGCCGGGGGGCTATGTCGCGCCCCGAACAGGGTACCACGACTACTCCCGTGGAGACCTAGCTCGCTGCAGCTGGCCTCATACATACATACCACTAACTTCCCAGGATAAGTCAAGCACAGGAGTTCATTGCAGCAGAGTAACTTACAAAATATTATTCATAAACAGTATGGCCTGCTGGCCTGATACAATATATGCCTTCACGGCACAAATGGTCTAAATAAAACAAAAAAAACAACTACTCGGCGGAAGCTAGTCGAAACCCCCACAGTCGTGAGAAGTTGGCAGCATAACAGCACACTTCAGGGCTCTGGCAGAATTGGCTCTCTTCCTTCTGGATCCACGAAATCTTCCAAGCCTTCGTCTTGGTATTGTAGCACTCCATCTATTGTTGATAAGTTGCAAGGGTGAGCACTTACGTACTAAGCAAGTCATAGGTAAGAGTAGAGATACGTATAGTAGAGATGACATGCTCCTATGCTACTGAAGGAAAAGAGGTGAGAGGGTTTTCCAAAAATACTTTTCTTCCAAGATTTTCAAATCTCATGCTCATGGCAACATTTCATATACTTAGGGCACAATCCACGTGCCTGTTAGTTATCATATGATCACTAAATTATGGTACTACCGCGACACGTCAACACATGACAGCCCTCGGCAGCACCCCTTATCATGACAACACATGTCATTTGGGTAATCTTGACTTAACAAATTTTAATTTATAAAACAATACTTATGTCACACCCCGTGGATTTAATCCACCGCGGCATACTCCTAAAACTCGGGAGCACGAAGTATTCGAATACATTTTTAACTCTGCAGAGGGGTACCAATTTACCCGCAAGATATATCCACTTTCATGCCCTTCCTATCACAAGGATTGGACCCCTGACTCACTTCATACTGTGAGTGGCAAGGTGGAGATAACAAGAACTTTTGCCATGTTTCACACACAATTCACCCCAGACCCCGTGGTTTTCTTCACGCAAACCACAGTTGTGGCAGGGTTACACAACCCCCACTAAATTGGCATCTTCCCCTTAGGGTCAGCGTGCATGATCACATCCTGTGATATGTGTTGGAGCGCACCACGTGTAAATCGTGAGTTTGTCATATAGGCGTTCCATGTGTGATCCACATACTACTTGTTCAGGCCTGTCCCATACCAGGCTTGCGGTCGGCACGTTAATCATGCCACTAGACGCACAACACAAGATTCTAGGTCCTTATATGCCAGTGACCAGATCATACCACAATCCATGCACCTTCAGTGCCTGCACATCCAGTGCAGCCAAGCACCTCCAGTTTGGAATGAAGTTCCCGGGCCCCCCAAGGCCCTATTTATAGGGGCGAGCCGTGATCCAGATGGGCGCCACGTGGCACTCCGCGGAGCAATCTGGGCCGTTGAAGTTCAAACCGTGCGTGGGAAACGAAGGGACTGGCGCCCAAATCGAGGCGCCGGTTCGAACCGCGAGCACATTTATGGCAAAGCGGTGCGATCATAAGCGCGTGGCACGGGAACCGAAGCGTCACGGCTCCGGTGGCTTGGCCCAGGGATTTTCCCGGTGACATGTACCATACCCACCGGGGACTCGAGCATCGTCCCCAGGGGGTATGGGGGGCTTCTGTTGGGGGAAATCTCAGTGGGACTAAGTCCAGGTAAGTTGTGTCACACTCGCCCGGGGACGTGGCCTCCGGCGCCGCCTTTTGCCTCCCGGGACCTGGCCTCCGGCGCTAGTCCCGAGCGCCGCCATTTGCCCGGGGACGTGGCCTTCAGTGCCTGCCCCGGGCGCCGCCTTTTGGCCCCCGGGACCAGGCCTCCGGCGCCGCCATTTGCCGGGGACGTCGCCTCCAGTGCCTGCCCTGAGCGCCGCCATTTGCCCGGGGACCTGGCCTCCGATGGCTGCCCCGGGAGCCGCCTTTTGGCTCCCGGCACCTGGCCTCCGACGCCGGTCCCGGGCGCCGACATTTGCCCGGGGACCTGGCCTCCAGTGGCTGCCCCGGACGCCGCCTTTTGGCTCCTGGGAATTGGCCTCCGACGCCGTTCCCGGGCACCGCTATTTGCCCGGGGACGTGGCCTCCAGTGCCTGCCCCGGGCGCCGCCTTTTGGCTCCCGGGATCCGGCCTCCGGCGCCGGTCCCGGGCGCCGCCATTTGCCCGAGGACCTGGCCTCCGGTGGCTACCCCGGGCGCCGCCTTTTGGCTCCCGGGACCTGGCCTCCGGTGCGTGTCCCGGGCCTCATCGTCCTTCTAAAGGTAAAGTCTCTGGTTGTTGATCACGTGCAGGTCACGCGAGGAGCACCTCGGGAATCAGCAACCACCTGTCAAGCATCCAAGGCATTTGACCGGGAAAAGGACGTTGCTACCCCTCAATCCGACGGTGGCTTCCAGGGTAGATAGGTCTTTTTGCTTCTTTTTGGGGCTATAAATAGCCCTTGTACCCCTCAGTTGTAAGCAAGTGATTCATTTATTGGAATAGCCAAAACTCACAGGTGTGCTCCAGAAGCCTCTCCCCCAGAGAGAGCCTCCCCAGCCGACTCCGGTCGGGAGCACGCCGACAGGACTAGGGCCCCCACCGGGACCCGAACCTGTATAAATCCTCGTGTCAATTCTTGTGTTTGTCCGGCGGGGGAGGACCGGTCACCCGGTTAGCCCGCGTCGCATTCTCTTCGCTAGGATCGTTCACAAAACCTGCCGGGGTATTCGCAATACCACGACAATTATAGATAAGAAAGGTGCTGAGAATGTCATCGCCGATCATCTTTCACGACTCTTCACCGACACCGTCGACGTTCAAATCAATGATGCCTTATCTGATGAGCACCTTTACTTGATTCAATGAGAACCATGGGATGCCGATTATGCTAACTATTTATTTAAATGTAAACTTCCTCCAGGTTTGACGTACAGACAACGCAAGCTCTTCCTCCACGACATGCGACGTTACTACTGGGATGATCCGAATCTTTTCAAAAAGGGAGTTGACAACATCTGTCGATGATGCATGCCCGACCACAAGATTCAAAGCATTCTTGAACATTGTCATTCATCTCCGTGTGGTGGACACGCCAGAGCTTCAAAAACAGCGGCAAAGGTATTGCAATCAGATTTTTTTTGGCCTTCTTTATTTAAAGATTCTTATAACTTTGTGCAAAATTGTGATCCTTGCCAACGTTCTGAAAATTTGAGTAAAAGACATTAAATACTTTTAACAAACATTCTTGAAATTGAACTTTTTGATGTATTGGGTGTAGATTATATCGGATCTTTTCCATCTTCTATGGGCAACTCCTACATCTTAGTTATGGTTGATTATGTTTCAAAGTGGGTAGAGGCTGTTGCGACACCAACAAATGAATCAAAATATGTGATTAAACTTTTCAAACAGTCATCTTTCCCCGATTTGGTGTACCGCGAGCGGTGATTAGTGAAAGCAGTGCACATTTCACTAATTACCAATTTCAAAAATTGTTGATGAAATATGGGGTTATTTATAAAGTTTCTCTTGCATATCACCCTCCAACAAGTGGACAGGTTGAAGTCTCAAATAGAGAAATCAAAACAATCTTGCAGATGGTGGTGGCGCTGTCACAAATGGATTGAGCTCTCAAACTCTCCAACATTCTTTGGATATATCACACAACATTCAAAACTCTGCTAGGTATGATTCCTTACAAAATTGTATCATGTAAGAATTGCTATTTGCCTGTTGAATTGTCACACAAGGCGTTATGGGCAGTAAAAGAACTCAATTGGAACTTTGACAAAGTGGGGCGAAGGTGAATCCTCCAATTGCATGAACTAGAGGAGCTTCGGAACATCTCCTACGAAAGTGTCCTACTTTACAAAGACAACACAAAGAAGTGGCACGACAAACGGATCCTCAACCATGAGTTTAAACAAGGTGATTTGATTTTAATATTCAATACGCGATTGAAATTGTTTCCATGAGAATTGAAATCACGATGAACTGGGCCTTACGCAACAGAAAAATTCTTCTCGTATGGTGCTGTAGAGCTTTGGGCACACGATGGTACATTTTTCAAGGTAAACATGCATCGCATCAAATTATACAATGCAGGAGATGCGGTAAGTGCACTAAACTCGGTTGATCCTTTCACTTCCATTTATTTCTGAATGACCGAGAATGTTCTGTCAAGTAGGACGTTAAACCAGTGCTAGCCGGGAGGCAACTTAGTATACTAACATGTCATTTGGCCTCCAAAACCAATTTTCCGAAAAACATACAAAAACTATGGCTAAAATTTTTGAAAAAGAAAAAATAACAAAATTTTGAAAACTAACAGAGTCAAGCATGACCCGTGCCTTGGACCGAGCGCAACCCGTGCTTGGGGTCGTGCTGAAAAAAAATTAGAAAAATTTTTACAGAGCCGAGCACGACCCGTCCTGAGGTCGTGCTGGGCTCAGTTTGCTCTCTACTTGCTCTATTTTGTGCTGAAAATTTTGATCTCTCACTCCTATCCTCTTCTATATACCTACAACTCCTACCAACCACCCATATATAAAGAAATATATCTTCTCCAACCCTCCCAACAGCATAAACTCCATTATTTGAACTCCAAACCTCCACAAAAACACCACAAAACCGCTCTAGATCTCTCCATCCAACCATTAAAAATTCTATCCAACTGCGGATTACAACAAAGTGCCATAGTGGTATGTCTCCACAAACCTTCTCCGACCCTGATGCTGGGCTCGGTTTGCTCTCTACTTGCTCTATTTTGTGCTGAAAATTTTGATCTCTTGCTCCTATCCTCTTCTATATACCTACAACTCCTACCAACCACCCATATATAAAGAAATATATCTTCTCTAACCCTCCCAACAGCATAAACTCCATTATTTGAACTCCAAACCTCCACAAAAACACCACAAAACCACTCTAGATCTCTCCATCCAACCATTAAAAATTCTATCCAACTGCGGATTCCGACTCCTCGCACAACAACACCTTCTGATCTGAAGCTTCTACAACAATGATGACACCCCAATGCAACGTCAAGCAAACAACAAAGTGCCATAGTGGTATGTCTCCACAAACCTTCTCCGACCTTGATTTCCCGCACATCTATTTCACTTATCCTGATCATCTTACTAGAATTTTTATATTTGAAAAAGAGATAGTAACATCCCTGTTTTTCCCCAAACCATGCCCAATCTAAGTCTTTTATCTCAGGATTGTAATTCAGGGTATGCTAATACCCTAACCCAAAAAGTTGGCAGCAGAACTCTTTTGTTCAATCCCTTTTTGCAAATTAGCCCAATAGTATCGCAGATTAGTCGTTTTCAGATTTTCCAGAAGCCCGAAAAGGCTAAAAGCCACAGTTTATCTCCAAATCTTGATCTGATTCAGGGAATATCTCCCATTCACTATTCTGAGCAAGTTTCCCTTCTGCGAGAATTCCAAAATCTCATCCTAAGCTTTAGTTTTCAACCTCGCCAAAATCCAAACCCTAATTACCCTAAACTACTCTGTTTTCATCTCAGCTCAAACCTAATTGAAAATCCCAGATTTCTTTACCTGTCACTGCTAAACTATTTGTTAAGTTTAGTAGGCCACACTAGTGAATTTCTTTTCAACTCAGTCCACTCAATTCTCTAGATTTACAGATCAATTCTTGGATCAAGCTTATGTATTTACAATTCGGCCCAAATTTCTTTTTCTAGCCAGTTTCGACCAGAGCTCCAGCAACTTTGTCAGCTTCGTCGCACTACGTAGCTCCGCCGTGTCAACTCTGTCGCCTCCACATCTGCACCAACACTGGACCAAGTTCCAACAGCCCTGACCGTTGTCGATAAAGATGGATAGGCGCCTGCTCACTGTCGCGTCGTCGTCACCGCTGTTCCTCCTGCGCCCGGCAAGTCCCATCCTCGGCGCAAGTTTCACTACTGGATTTCCCTCGCAAGCTCCGTCCCGCATCTATTTAAACCCTAGTGATCTACTCCTGTGCTGTGCATTAGACTTAACCATTTTCACTTGCCTTCTTCTCCTTTCCTCTTCATCCTCGACGAGCCCCCGTTGAGGCCATCGTTGCCAGAGCTTCTCACTCCACTAAACTCCATTTTTCTTTACCAGTAAGTTCCTTATGCCTATCTCTCTGTGTCATAGCATTTAATTGGACTACAGTGATCTCCATTGTCGGTGATTGCTGAAATCCTCAAATGCTCTGTTCCCGTAATTAATTCCTCTCCAACCCTTTTCACCACCCCTTTCTGTAGAATAAATCGATCCTTAGCTGATTCTTAGCAAGCCTGCTTAACCAATTTTCAAATTGAAGCTGAGTTGAGTGTTCTCCCGTTTCTTCGCGCGCTGCCGTGGACGGTTCACGTCGCTAGCACACTCCGCCATTCCTCCAGCCAAATCAACCTCTTCTACTCATTCATTAAGTCTCACAGACCGTGTAGCCTGAGCCAATTAACCTGCATTGTCGTGTATCATCGGTGCCCCTTTCACCGTCGTCTTCAAGCCCGGCGTCAACACCGGTGAGCCTCAGTTCACCACCATAGTTCAATCCCTCACTCTAGCACGGTCTGTATCATCTCAGGATCAAAACCCCTCAATCAATTTCAGGATTAATCAGCCCCAATTCTCTGTCACCGTAGCCCATCCTTGTTTCAAGCGGCCAACGATTTGAATCTCGCCGTTCACCGCCGTCAAGCCACCTCAGCCCAATTCACCTTTCCAGTAGCTTCACCCTGATCTCACCTACATGTTTAGCAAACTTAGACAAGCAGCGCATGCGTCGTTTGTCCAGACGCCCATGCCCTAGCTAGATGTAGTGCACTGGCATGCAATTTTCCTGTGCCAGGGACTTTCCTGCAATTTTCTTTAATTTCAGGACTTTTCTGTTGAAACCACCTTGTCAATTAGATGCCTCACTGTGTTTGGCACCTAATGCCCCCTTTTAAACCCATCTTGACTTTTCAGAAGCCCTATATTAGCTCTATGCCATTCTCAGGCATTGTCTGGCCGTGGACCGAGTGTCAACCTATAGACATTCATCGAATCCAAGCCAAACCCTGTGAACCAGACCCAAGTATCTTCTCTCTCGCTGTTCTGCCTTCGACCAGATCATCTACTTTGCATACATGTTTATACTTTACCTATTATTTTCTATATTAAGTATTTTCTGAATGTGTGGTGTGTTGCTGTTTTGTTGTTTGCGTTCGAGATCAGAGCCAGAAGCGGAAGGATTGGAAGGAATCTTTGAAGACCCAGCAGAGCAGTTAGAACCCACATTGAAAGGCAAATCTCCACCCCTTGACCATGTCTCTCCCAATAGTTTGAAAATGAATTAGATTAATTGTTTCCATGTATATGCATGCTTTATATTCAATTAAGAATTATATTGGAAGAATGTGGATAGATATGACCTAAATCCTTGTGAAACCCCTCATGCTTGTATTCTCATGCACCATTGTCACCCTAGGAAGTTATGCTTAGATTATTCTTATACTTAAATACATGCATTGAGTTTTAAATGGTCAATCATATGATAAACATTCTTGAAAACCCTTTTTGTGAAAGAAAATGTGAAATAGGAATTGACAGTGAGGATGGTTTGAATGGTTGGTTGTTGTGTGTGCATCGGGTATGTGAATGTCTCCTCACTATTGATTCATAAGGACAAGAACCTTGTGTTGTGCTTCTATGCAACATGAAAACGTACCAACCACTTGCCTGGTATGGGACAGGCACAACTTAGTAGCTTTCTTGGTATTAGGAGTTCCCTGCATGGTATGTCGGTCCGATTTCTCGCGTGGAAACTCGTGGGCCGCAGTTCGGCGGTGAGTGGTGTGAGATCAGAAATATAATGAGAGGATAAGGAGTAAAGAAGGAAGTCGCCCTAAGCCTGGATTGAGTCATGCGCGGCTACAACCATAGGTCATATATCTTGCAAGGACATAGGCCAAGGCTAGGAAGAAAGGCAGTGGGGAGGACCCACAATGGTATTTTAGACTTAACTTTCTATTTATCGAGCAGGAATACTGTTAATACTAGACTACAAAATCGCTGTGTGATCTCGGCCTTGTCACATGCGTAAAAGTCGCATGGAGCTGATTCGACTTGAAAGCCGAGTGAAGAAGTGGATATAAAAAGAGGTACACCTTTGCAAAGTGTAAAAGAAGTATCGGATACTCTGTACTCCCAGGTCATGGAGTCTTATCGTAGTGGATTTTATCCACTTGGTTCAGCACAAGTAATATTTGGAATGCTTTCGTAATGTGGGTTAATAAAAGTGATGACTCATGGGAGACCATCACACATAACGATTTCTAAAGTATAACTTAAGATTTCAAAGTATTGCTTTTGAAACTAAACACTTTTCTTCATAACTTTAGAGTGAAAATCTATTTTATTCTTACATATAAAAAAAAGACCTCATTCCTTGAGAACCCCTCATCTATATACCTGCATTCTTGTAACGTGCCTTGCTGAGCATCGTGTAAAAACATGCTCACCCTTACCTTTGCATACAAATTCAGAAGAGGGAATCGTTGGTCCCGATTCCTTTGATTTTGAGTACCAAGAAGAGGAAGGAACCTCATCAGATGATTCGAGCTTCTAGGAGGGTCATGCACCCAATGGAGTCCGATGTGGTGAAAGCCCATGCTGAGCCACTGCAGAAGGAGGTGAAGACCTTTGTTGTTGCTTTCGGTGTTGTCCTGTGCTTTCGGTACCTTGATACTGACTCTTGTATTGAGAAACTCATTATTTTTATATCAACTTTTATTAACGTCATCCTTGATGTTGTGGTACTATAATATTGGCGCTCATGACCTTGTACTTGTTTTAACTATCTGCTTTACTGTTTAAAGTAAACTCTGTTGTTGTGAGCTTGTGATGTACCTTTCTGAGTGCAACCCACCTGGAGGTTGCCACCGGATTCCTCAAATGAGGGTCCCACAGAGACCCTTATGGCCAACCAAATTTTAGATGCTCATACCATTAGGTCTCTAGGGATTGAGGATGATGTGCTCCGCCTCATCATAATGTAGGTTGGGATATGCTTGTCGGGGTACCCGTTCCGACTTTCACGAAATAGTTTGGGAGATTCTAGCCTCCTTTGAACAAAATACCGTAAGCGTTCCTCCCGGCCAAACCGAGGGCATGAGATTTAGGTTTGGAAATGAGGATTACAATTTCACAATTGAAGAATTTGCCAATCTTTTAGGGTTAAAAACCGGGGGAACTTTTCGTGGTTCTCTAATTTTTCACACCCGGTAAAATTTGGCAAGCAATAACCGAGGAAGGGCAACACCTATTTCACCCCGGTAAATCAAAAGCATCCGCAATTTGCAATCCCGCCTTTCGCTACTAGCGGCATCTCATGGTTGGGACAATTTTGGGCCGCAATAGTAACCAAGAAAAAGTCTCAGAAACCGAGGTCGAATTTCTCTGGGCTATGATAGGTAAAATTCAACTCTCATCCACCGCCTAGCATCATCTATAGTGTTTAATGCTAGTGAACATCAAGAGTATTTGCCTGCAACCACCCTTGATCTACCTTCACTGCTCGCCATGGGATTTTGCAAGAGGGAAGCAGATTCATTCCGTTAGTTTATTAATGAACTTCCCTCCATCCTTTTGCGTGATATTCCTCGGATGAACATATCTAATGAGAGAAACTGGAAGTTGCTCCCGTTTAGCTCACCTACTCTTAGTCTAGTCCTTGACTTGGGCTTTTTAGGGATTCCCTGAAACTAGAGCAAGAACCACTTTCTAGTTGGATTCTTATTATAGCTCCTCGGCTTCAGTTGAAGCTCCTGGCCTATTGGTTGATGATAGGGTTCTTGTTGGTCCTATTGGTGGAGTTCCTACCCTTGGCCTAGGTTCCAGTCTTGTCTCGCATGCCAGCAAGTATTCTAGAAAGAATGAGTTGGTTTCATGTAGCTACGGTATCTTCTCGCCTATTGCACCTGCCTAGGTTCCAGCCTTTTTTTTTTAGGCTTTCACCCGCACCCGCACTAGTATGTGGTGATATCCAACTCGAAAGCCTGAACACAAACAAACAATCTTACCTTATTATTAGATAAAGGGGGAAGGAGCTAAAGCCAAAGCTAAGGAACTGACAACTACGAGACTAGGAGAATAGGAAAGACTTGGTATATAATAGGTGGCTTTGTTCCGGCTATAGTTCATTAGCAAGCGAGTAGGGGAACCGTTCCTTCTGTTCAATAAGGGAATACAAGCATTACGGGGAGTTTTTAATAGGAATAAGAAAATGACTCTTCCCAACTCAAGTCAAGCGAAGCCTAGTGAGGGGAAGAACTACTAGAGAAAGGCTAAGTGAAGTACTTCTCGGGACTTATCTCTTCTTTGGGGTAGCTATATTAGTTACAATAGTCCTTATTACTAAAGCCTCGTTGTTAATTGACTCCTACTTCAATTAAAGCTCGCCCATATCCCCTTTATCCCTCTAAACTAAAGCCCTTCACTCGCACAAAAGGACGGAAAGAAAGCTTTGATGACCGGAACTTGCTCCTTTTTGCTGAAGCATCAATGGAGCAAGTCATTTGCAAAAAACAAATGAGAAAGCTAGGGACCATTCTTGTCTAACTGAATAGGATTCTGGTGAACCGCTAGATCAAGACCATGAGAGAATCTTTCCAAACAAAGGAAAAACAGATATGGTGATTAGTGGTCTCCATGTCTAACTCCACGCATCTTCTCCCTTGCATCAAACCACTCGTATAAAGACACATCATAATGATCTCCAGCATCTGACTAGGCAACCCAATCTCAAATAAGCCGAATATGAAACCCCACTAGATAAAATAATGGGCCTTCTCGAGATCAACCTTAATGACAATAAATCCCCGCTTCCCTTTTTGTTGTTTAAATGAGTGAATTACCTCCTGGGCAATGAAAAGATTATCATTCTGTGTCCCCTAGGGACAAACTACTCTGAGTTGGAGCAACTCACCGCACCATGAAGTTCTTCAATTTATTAGCTTCATGATAATCTTTATTTTTTAAGAGAGAAGAGACATTTCAAAGGCTAATAGGCCTCAGCTGACTAAAGCTCTCGGGTCTCTCCAGTTTTGGGATGGGATGAGAACAAGCAAAGTCTGATTAGTCAAGTCGTCTAGAGTTTGACCAATGCTTCCTTCTTACGTAATTGCAAACTGAGGAGCCAAAAGTTTCACATTGTGGTCAAACTAGAACCCATCTAGACCGAGGAGCAAGAACATGAGCGGTAGACTGAACACCCACACAATCTCGATTTGACACATCAACACTTTCCACCTCTCTTCCTTCCCTTGGATCAGATAGGAAATCCTCACTTTTCCAAGACAGAAGAGAAGCTTGATTTTGATACGATTTGATGAAGTGCGAAGTGTGGTACCATGAAAGACCTTCAAAAGGTGGCTGATAACGAATCTTTCTTGAAACACTGCACAGACATGTTGTAAAGTAGTAAATGAAATAAAAAGCCCTTATCTTCTATTGTAAGCAATTCTTGGTGAATGATTCCTAACCCGGGATTCCATCCACAAACGCAAAGTTTGTGGCTGACCGATATTGCTCATCATCATTTAGCTATTGCATTTATTTTTATCATTGCCGGTCATATGTATCGAACTAACTTCGGAATTGGGCACAGTATCAAAGATCTTTTAGAAGCACACATTCCTCCTTAAAAATTTGCAAACAGTACAGAATGAAGAAGTAGAATATAGCCCACAACCAACATACTACCCATTGCGCTGAAGGGAAAGATGGATTTCAACTATTTCTACATTGACCGGCCCATTGCAGGTAGACGCAGACGAGGGTGAACTACTATTGTTGGAATCTTCCGCTGCAGGGTTTTTCCGTCTTCTACCAAAGGGAAGTTCAATTTAGAAATTTATGAGATTTTTCCTATTGGGATAGACAAATCTATGGTTGTCGGTTGTAGTGATTCTGTTAAGGAAGAGTACCGAAGAATGGAGATGAATGAGATTAATACTCTAATGGAGGAAGTTATATCCAATTACTGTACATGTTGATGATCTTGTATACTAACCGAGACTACATCCGCCCTTGCCCGAGAACATGTACGTCCTCCCAGTCATTTTTTTTGTGAGGGTTGAACAAACATAAAAGATATGTCTGCATGTCATCCCAGGACCCAGGGATCTGTTTACGCTTTCTTTCAGAATTCATCAGAAAGAAGCAGGAATGTGGCTTTTCAATCAGTCTATGCAGACAAATACTTACTTGATTGATGCACCGGTCCATCTTTATATCTATGATATTACTGAATAAGAAAGAACAACTGTGAACAAACAGGGTGAGGAGTCCAAGTCTGACTTCTTGTTCATTGGTACACTTTCCTGTACGAACAGAAGGGAAGCATTGAAAGCTGGGGCAATTTCCTAAGCTAGGGCTAAGTACCAAAAGTAGGCAGCTATTGAGTATTCACTAAATGAACAAGACAAAGGCCGCCCTTCCTATCATGATCATCTCGCTGTTGACTCTTCCAAACCTTCTACTGAACTAGGCCACGTATACTTGATTCATTAGGAAATTGAATACCTCAGGCGGGCCCTAAGCTCCATCTATGCAATTCTTTGTTCTTTTAATTTCCTATTCCTCCTAAGTATATAGTTTGTTGCTGCTTTCCTATTTCAGTCTCGACTTTGGTTTCCATTCAAGTAAAGACAGAGGGCAGAAATGATTATAGGTGGTCCCGTGCGTGGAGTACTTGAAAGCCTGAAAGACAACTTGATTGATAGCCTGAAGACAAAGATTAATAAGCATTTCCCAACCTAGCAAACTCATCATGGAATAAGGAAGCCAACTCTCCTTCTAAAGGTCCAGTAGATAAGGAAAATAAGCAAGATATTGATCCATTACTCGAAGTGAGCCCTGCCATAATGTGATGTGTTTCTAATGCCAATAAAAAGTAACCCATCCAATGGTATTTAACATCCAGAAAATTGCCAAATAAAACACGTGCCAAGTAGAAATATCACAAGTACCGCCGCGCCCTACGCCGTCGCAAGCAAAACTATAACCGAAATCCTTTTTATCTAGCATTAATTTGGAACCACGTGCATCTAAAGCACCCTTTACTAAAATCAATGTAGTTGTATGCAAACCTAGAGCAATAGCATGATGAACCAAGAAATCCCCAGGTCCTATTGTTAAGAAAAGTGAATTACTATTCTCACTAATAGCATTCAACCATCCGGGCAACCATAGGCTTCGACTAGCATTGAAGGCAGGGCCACTCGTTGAAGATAAGAATATATCGAATCCATATGTCATCTTACTATAAGCCAATTGTATCCATTGGGCAAATATAGGTTTGATCAAGATTTGCTTTTCTGGAGTACCAAAAGCAAGCATGACGTTGTTATGAACATAAAGGCCCAAGGTACGGAATCCCAGAAATAGGCTAGACCAACTTAAATGAGATATGATAGCTTCTTTATGGTCTAACATTCTTGCCAATACATTATCCTCATTCTATTCCAGATTGTAATCCCTAATGAAAAAAATAACTCCAGGAGCAAAAGCCCCTGTCATGATGAACCCTGCAATGTATTGGTGATGAGTATATAAAGCAACTTGAGTAGTAAAGTCTTGTGCTATGAATGCATAAGCAGGTAAAGAGTACTGTCGTGGTATTACGAATACCCCGGCAGGTTTTGTCGAAGATCCTAGCGAAGAAAAGACGACGCGAGCTGACCGCATGACCGGTCCTCTCCTGTCGGACAAACACAGCGAATGACACGAGGATTTATACAGGTTCGGGCCTCAGTGGAGGCCCTAGTCCTGTCGGTGTGCTCCCAACCGGAGTTGGATAGGGGAGCTCCCTCGGGGGAGAGATGGCTCCGGAGCACACCTATTAGATTGTCTATTCCAAGTAATAATGAGTTGTGTCCTTTACATGAGGTGTTACAAGGGCTTATATAGCCCCAAAAGACGCAAAAAGACTAGACTACCCCACCTGCCACCGTTGGATCGAGGGGTAGCAACATCATTCTCCAGGCCAGGAACCTTGGATGCTTGACAGGTGTCCGCCAATTCCCGAGGCGCTTCTCGCGTGACCCTCACGTGACCCAGGACCGGAGACCCCTATCTCCGGAAGGACGGCAACGCCCGGGACAAGCCACCGGGGGCCTCGTCCCCGGGCAAAAGGCGGCGTCCGGGACAAGCCACCGGGGGCCTTGTCCCCGGGCAAAAGGCGGCATCCAGGACAAGCCACCGGGGGACTTGTCCCCGGGTAGCTTGTCCCGGGCAAAATGCGGCACCCGGGACAAGCCACCGGGGGGCCTTGTCCCCGGGCAAAAGGCGGCACCCGGGACAAGCCACCGGGGGCCTTGTCCCCTGGCAAAAGGCGGCGCCCAGGACAAGCCACCGGGGGGGCCTTGTGCCCGGCCAAAAGGCGGCACCCAGGACAAGCCACCGGGGGGGCCTTGTCTCCGGGGAAAAGGAGGCACCCGGGACAAGCAACCAGGGGACCTTGTCCCTGGGCAAAAGGAGGCACCCGGGACAAGCCACCGGGGGCCTTGTCTCCGGGCAAATTGAACAGCCTCTTACCTGGACTTAGCCTCGTGGAGATTTCCCCCAACAGCAGCCCCCCATGCCCTTCGGGGACGATGCTCGAGTCCCCGAAGGGGATGGTTCATGTCACCGGGAAAATCTCCGGGCAAAACACCGGGGCCGTGACGCTTCGTTTCCCGCGCCGTGCGTTTATTACCGCACCATCGTTCATTAAGGTCTTGTCTCGATGGGAGCGCGCCGTTCGGCCATAATGGCCGCTCGCGGTTCGAACCGGCGACGTCTCGTTTCGTGCACCCGTCCCTTCATTTCCCGCGCGCTGTTGGAATTGAACGGCGCGGATGCACCACGAAGGTCCACGTGGCACCCATCGGGGCCGCATTTGGCCCCTATAAATAGGGCCTCGGGGGGCCCAAAGAAATCATTCCAAACTTCAAAGCTCCAAACTCCCTTAGCGCCCTTAGCTCTTCCGGTAGCCCTCTCCCGGAAGCAAAGTCCCAGAATCTTAGCCACCGGAAACTCCACCCCCTTTTTCCTTTTCCTTGCTCGTCTCCATGAAGGTATCTCCTATCAGAAGCCATCTGAAGACAGAACGAAAGGCATATATGAGTTTAAAGAAAAGCCTAAAGCCTTTTTCCAAAAATCGAAAATAACATTTTTCTTAAGGAAAATAGGTTTTCGTAAACAAATTTTTGTCAAAGAACTAGCGAACTTTCTCTTCTAGGGACGCCAAAGTCTATCTAAGGGTCACGACCTACAGTCGAGCCTTTTGCTCTGATACCAGATTATGTGGGACCCTCATTTGAGGAATCTGGTGGCAACCGCCCAGGTGGGTTGCACTCAGAAATGGCACATTACAGCTCACAACAACAAGATGCATTATATAAAAATGCGAGTAATTAAAAACAAGTGCTGATCACAGGTACCAACATTACAATAATTTAGCGCCAAAATGACGCACTTAAATGTTGATACAAAATTAAGGAGTTTTCCACACAAAGGTCGGCACTAAATGAAACAGTAATAATAAGCAAAAGGACTTCATCAGTCTTCTTCTTTAGCAACAGCGGTGTTGCACGGGCCTTTTCCACATCGAACTCCACCTTGGTACGTAACCCTCTAACAAGCTGGGTCTTCAGTTTCTTCTTCTTGTTCCATATTAGGTTCAAGTCCGTAGGACTCAGGGTCAACGAATCCTTCTTCTAAATTTGTTTGTAAAAGCAAGGGTGAGCATATCGTCCACATGGTGCTCAACAAGTCCCAAGTAAGAATGCATGTACATATAGATGAGGGGGAATTTCTCAAAGAATAGCTCTTTGGCTTTATATATGTATATAGAATAGATTTTCACACACAGCTTTGAAGAAAAGGTCTTTATTTTCGAAAGCGAGGCTTTTGAAATCCTAAGCTAGGTTTTTAGAAAATGTTGTGTGTGGCGGTCTTTCATGAGTCACCACTTTACTCATATTTTGTGAAAAACCTTCCAAAAGCTACTTGTGCTGCATCGACGTGGATAGAATCCACCACGCGTAGACAACATGACCTGGGAGCTCAGAGTATCTGATACTTTTTAAACTTTGCAAAGGTGTACCACCTTAATCCACCGATCATTCGGCTTTCAAGTCGGTACCTCTCCATGCGACTTTTACGCATGTGACAAGGCCGAGATGACACAACAGTTTACAGTCCTAGCATTAACTATTCCCTGCCCGGTAAATATACAGTTAAGTCTCAAGTACCATTGTGGGTCCTCCCCACTGCCTTACTTCCTAGCCTGGGTCTATGTTCTCGCAAGACACATCGCCTCTCTTGATTACAGTCGCGCACAACTTAATCTGGCATAGGGCGTCTTCCTTCTTTCCACCTTTTCCTCTCATGATTTTTCTGAACTCACATCACTCATGGCCTTATGCGGCCCACCAGCTCTCACAAGAAACTGGATCGACAACCATTGCAGGGAAAAGCTAATACTAAAGAAAGCTACTAAGTTGCGCCCGTCCCATTCCGGGCAAGTGGTTGGTACGTTTTTTATGCCGCATGGAAGTACAACACAAAGTTCTTATCCTTATAAATCTTTAGTGAGGAGTCTTTCACATTCCCAGTGCGCACACAGCACCATCCAATCAAACCATCCTCACTATTGATTCCAATCACATTTTCTTTCACAAAAAGAGGCTTTGAATATGCTTTTCTCATATGTGACCATTCAACATTTAACATATAATCTTAAGCATAGCATAGCCTAAGCATAATATTCTAGGGTGACAAGGGTGCAGGGATATTCAATGTCAAAAGGGGCTTTACAGTTATTTAGATCATATCTAATCATTTCACTGAAACATAGCTCTTATTTGAATCTAAGGCATGCATATACTTGAAAACAATTAACATACTTTATTTCAAAATATTAGGCTAGACATGATCAAGGGTTTGAGACTTGCCTTGCAGGGATGGGTCTAGCTGCTCAGATGAATCCTCGAAGATCTCTTCTGTTCCTTCAACGTCTGGTTCCACGGCGGACACAAACAACACACACACTATATAAGCATACAAGTACTAGAAATAATACGTAAATATATCATGCATGCAGGAGAAAAGGTTTGGACAAGGTCACTTGATATTGATCGAAGAGATGGGCTAAAAAGGACTTGAATGTCGAAGGGCTGACATTCGGCTCATAGCTTGACATGGCCCTAAATTGGTTTTAGGTCTGTTTTCTGGAGATGTGACAGTAGGGAATATTGTAGAACATGGCTCAAAAGGCTTAGTGGACAAAGTGGCATTTCAATAGCTCAAATGTAACAGGTCTAAATCATCTAATGCCACTGGTGGACATGCACTGACATAGTGCTGGACATAGCCAGAAACTAGGGCATTGCATAACTTTTGACTCAGGACTCCTATTGGTGCACAACTTTGTCTGGGGGCTATAGGCCTTGGCAACAGGAACAAAACACTCAACAGGCTCAAGGGCAGAAAGTGGCCGGAGGGTGGCCAAATTAGGTGAGTAAACACGGTGGTCTGGACATGAACTGAACTACTGGACAGTGATCTTGGCATTGGAGTATCTCTTGATTTAGGTCGATTCAGAAGTCGAGCTAGTAGACAATATTGCTCAGGGTACTGGAATCTATCTAGGGGACAAAGTGACCGGAGCTAGATCGGCCGGTGAGGAATTCCGGCGACCGGCGCTGGAGAAGACGACATGTAAATTGGGGGGTTTTTGATTCAGAGACTTTGAACTCGATTGCTTGCTCAGGGAGTGAGAGGGTGAGGTGAGGGAACTATTGGTGAAGCCAATTTGGTCGGGGGATGGCCGGAGAAGCTCGGCGACGAGAACCAGTTCACTGGTGGCGCGCAAATTGGGGAAAGCCACAATCTTGGCTCAATTTTGAAATCGAAACTCGTAGGCTTGCTATAGGGAGTGTGGTGAACAATTTCTTCCACTGGCACGAGGGCTGATTTGAATCGAATCGGGCAGCATTGAGGAAACAGGGGATTTGGGCTTTTCCGGTGATTGCCGGCGTTGAGGTTCGCCGGGGCCAATTAAATGAAATGATACTGAGAGGGGGATGAGAGTAACTCACTGGTGGCCTTGGTTTGGAGTGAGAAGCTGCAGGCGAAGCTGGCGACGGTGGCCTCAAAAGCAGCTCGCCGGAGAAGAAAGCTCTCACGGCGGTGCTGAGGAACTTGGCTGCTCTCTGGTGGTGGAAGCTTGAAGCTTGCAGCTGCGGGGTGGTGTGAAGAGATGCTGGGCGAGGGGGAGCTTATATAGGTGAGGCGCTGAGCTCTCGGGAGTTGAGGCGAATCAAACCTGATGCGCGTGACTGACACCGGAGATGGGACCGAGACGACGTTGGGACGCGGCAACGACTGTGCCGGGCGAGGGGAATCACGGCAAATCTTGCTGGAGCAGGGCGACGGGATCACTGGCTTCGGCATGGGCTCAACGTGGCGTTGCTTTGTGCTACTGGAGCACGCACGCGCGGGGACGATCACGGCACAGCGCGGGTGAGGTGCTCCACGGTGGCGGCACGGTTGTGTGCAGGTGGTGGCTACGTGGCTGCGGTGGTGGCTACGTGGCTGCGTGGGAACACTTCATCGGCAGCGAGTTCAGCGGCGAGGCAAAGCGGCGGGGCGCTGGTCGAACTGCATTGGTCGTGGTCGAAAATGGCACAGGGGCCTGGTTGCAAAGTTTGGGCTGATTTGCGAAGGTTTGGACTAAACTGCGAAGATTTTGGTTCGGGAACTTGGGCCTATTTGCAAATTTGGAGATCTGGTGGGCTGATTTGAATTCTGACTTTGCAGATGAGTGTTACCAAAATACTCGGACTCATCCAGCAGGGAAAATGGCAAAATCCGATAAGATCTGAGGGTTTCGACAAAAATCGAAAACAGGGTAAAATTGGGTAATTAGGGTTTGACAATTTTGTCGGGGCTGAAACTAGGGTTTCGGTTGAGATTTTTGAGTTCTTCCAGAAGGGAAAAACGTTCAGAAAAGTAAAAGGAAGACAACCATTTGATCAGATTTGAGTTGGAGATGATCTGAGACTTTTAGCCTTTTTGGGCTTTCTGAAAATTCTTAAAAGGACTAAACTGGGGTACTCTTGGACTGAAAGGTGAAAATGATCTGGGAGATGAAGTTTAACTGCCAACTTTTTAGGTTAAGGTAGTGGCACACGTAAGATCAAAATAGGGTTGAGATATCAGGGATTTCAAAGAAGATATGCTGACTCGCAAGCAGAAAAGATAGCCAAAAACTGGGATGTTACACTTACCTTCTGCAGTCCGGCCGTACCCGGCCGCTCAGGAGAAGGCGGAGAACCTCCTCGGGAGGTACTACGCTGACGAGCACGAGTGGATCGTGTGCGTTGTCGAGGAGGGCCCTCCCCAGAACATGGTGGCCGAGGCCTTCGGGCTGCGGCTACCAGCGAGAACGCCTCTCCCTACCCCTGACTCCCATAAGAGGGGGAAGGAGACCACCGGGGGATCTGAGCCAAAGTGCACGAAGGCTCAGAAAGCCCCCGGTCCATCGGCGACACCGAGCTCTACGCCCGTGAAGGCCCGGGACGCAGCCCCCGGGACAGGGCACGCGGGGGCGCCTCCCCGGCAGGAAGCGATGCCACCTCCCCCGGAGAACCCCGAAGAGGCTCGGGGGAAGGAACCAGCCAACGACGGGGGGGCATCTGATTCAGCCGATTACGCCCCCTCGCCCCCTTCGGCGGTTGCGCTTCCCGCGGCCCCGGCGCTACCGGAGCCAGAGAGGCCGGAGATTCGATTTGCAGGGGCCTCCCCTCCGCGCGTCGAATGGCCGGTAGACGAGGGGGGGAGCCCCTTGGTCTACGAAAGGGGAAGGGGCTCCTGATGCCTCCCCTCCCGGGGAGGGACCCCTCCGAAAGGTCGTCGGCCTCCTCCTCTTCAGCCACTTCCTCGGCAGCAAGGACGCCGGCCACTGCCACCCCGGTTCACATCACCCCCGCATCTTTCGCAAGGGGGCCCGCCGTCGGCCGCGATGGGTCCGACGTCATCGGGCGGGAGACCCCCCTGCTGTCCGCGGGGGATGTCGACCGGTATGCCGAGAGTCTGCAGACCCGAAAGGTCCAAGACTATGTCTCGCAAGGGACGCTCCACGAGCGCTTCGGGGAGCTTCAATTCCTCCAGATCCAGGTCCTTTCTCGAGCCGGTGGATGATCTTTCCTAACTTTGGATTTTTCCTAACTCTTGCGCTTGTAGGGGCGGCCATCACTTGGGGGATTGAAGCGCACTTCAGCCGGGTGCTGAAGGACACGGAGGAGAAGGCCGCTGCTTATTTGGAGCAGCGGGACGACGCACTCCGGGAGCTGGCCCGGGTTCGGGCTCAGATCCATGCGTCCGAAACCACCAACAACCGGCTCCGGAGGGAGGCGAAGGCAAAGGAGGATGCCCTCTGGGAACTCGAGGGCTCCATCGTCCGGGCCGTAACTGACGTTGGCCGCTCCGTGCGCTTAGCCCTCGAGGGGCTCAGAGTGAGCCTCTGTCCAGGAGGCGCCTCGGAAGCGGCACTGGCAATGCTCGCGGAGGCTGTGCGTTTTCTTAACGCACAAGTCTTCGTGATTCCAAAGGCTGTCGACGCCCGGGCCCGGGGCCGGGCGATCCCGGTGGTGGCTGCCGCGGCCGGGCTCATGGAGCACCGGGGGATTGGCGCCCGAGCGATCAGGGGCCGGATTCCCCGGAGCTTTCCGGAGTTCTTCGAGCCATCTAGGCGAGAAGTGGAGCAGCTCACCGGCGGCTTCTACGACTGGATAATCCGGGTGCGATTCCCTGCGCCGGCGCCTGCCCCGTGCCCGTTAGATAGGGCCCTTTTTGTTTTTAGGTTTTTGCTTCTGGTACCTTCTTAGAGGAAGCCCCGGACACTTGTACAAAGATATTTTTGGTGCAATAGAAATTGGATTTTTTGCTAAGTCTTTGAATCGAATTCACCAGGTTACCCGGGAGGTTACTCCCGGGCGAAGGTCCCGGAGAAACTCTCCGGGGGTGAGGCCTTTGAGCCCCAGCGGGTGTCACCCGGGGGATGCCCAGGCCGCCTTTATTTTGTTAAGTCTCTTCTCCGGGGGACGCAACGGGGGCGTTTCCCGGGAGCCGATCCGGTTGCCGTGGCATCCGGAGTGGCACTTCGACAACTTCAATAATCACCGCGCTGAACTATCCCCTCCGCGACCGGGGTCCCGGAGGGTTCCCCGGCTTCGAATACTTCCACTGGCGGGCTACGAATATTGGCCCGCAGACCTATTCCGGGAGGCCCAGCGTCGCATACGCGGCTTGTACCGGGATCTGGCCTGGGAGATATTGGAAGGCCTCCGGGATTATTAGGCGTAGGATCTTTCCGGGTTGTACCTCGGGTTGTGTCATGTTTAATGTAATGATGCCCATCGGAGGGGGAAGATGTCCTCCTGTTAAATGGTCTTCAATAAAGCTATTTGCTCGTGTACTCCGATTTCTTTAATAAAGCTAAGTTTGCTTGTGTACTTTGAATTCTTAGATGGTCCAGAACGGGGTGATTCCAGGGTGCTCCTTATCCCCCCCCCCCCACAGCGGGCCGGAGGGTAGCTCCGCGTGCTGTGGGGGTGACAAAGCTCCCGGGGCAAGGACCCTGCGCTTAAGAATTCTTCAAGTTTTCCCAAGGTTATAAGAATTTCTGGCAATGATTTTTCGAAAGCCCCGGTGGGATCCTCCGGTCGCCGTAAGATCGGGGAGCTGGGGATGAGGTCTCCGGGGAAAGAACGTCCAAGTAAATCCGTGAAACTCCCGGGGATAATTTTTCCGGGAGACAACCCTCCGGTCGCCGTGAAGATGGGGAGCCGGGAACGAGGTCTCCGAGAAAAATATCCGAGAATTCTGAAATTCCAAGAAATTCTCTCCGGGGAAAAAAGCCCTTCGGTCGCCGTGAAAACGGGAAACCGAGGACGAGTTTTTCGGGAGAACTAATATTTCTGGGAATTTTCCTGGGAGTGAACCCCCGGTCACCATGAAAACGTCGAGCCGGGAAGGGGCTTTCCGGGAGTCCCAATATTTCTGGGAATTTTCCCTGGAGAAAACCCTCCGGTCGCCGTGAAAACGGGGAGCCGAGAACGAGATCTCCGAGAAAGAAATATCCGAGAAAATCCGTCTCGCTAAGGAGACAATCGACTCCCAGAGGAGGATGCGCCCGATGACGGGTCTGAGTGTTTGAGTAGGGGACTAGTCTCTCAAATTGACTCGTTACCGTGGTCCTTGAGGACCGGGTTGCCGCTTACACCCTCAGTCCACGAGGGGTGATCGTAAGCCGCCCTACAGGAGTAGGACTCTCGTTGTAGGGACTTGTTGGGTCGTGATAGCCCACTTCCTCACGGGGAGGGCATCGCCGTGAGAGACGGTAATGTGATAACCTGTATTGATCTAGAGCTGAAGAAAAAACTAGTTGTATTGATAATGAATTAAAGTACAACGCCTCCCCCCGCGAGATCGCGACAGGGGAGGGAACGGTAAGTACAATCTCTCCTCCCCCTCCGGCGTAATTGCTCCTGGGGAGGGGACGGGCTCGTAGGTTAGACGTAGAACTTGCGAAGTAAACGCATGTTCCACATGTGCTTCAGCTCCTGCTCTTGAAGGTTGGAGAGCTTGTAAACCCTGAGCCCAGGACTACCGAGATCTTGTAGGGGCCCTCCCACATGAGGCAAAGCTTGCCCTGGGCTTGGGGGTCAGTGACGCGCTTCAGGATGAGGTTCCCGACGTGAAAAGCCCTTTCGCAGACGCGCTGGTTGTATGCACGCGCCATTTCGCGCTCGTAAATGGCCTGGCAGAGGAGCGCTCGGTCGAGTTCATCCTCCACGAGATCGACCTCCAGTCGTTGATTTGCCTCATTGGCTTGGTACGTCGCGGTCGTCGCTCCGTCTAGGAGCTCGACCCGAAGCGACCGGAAGCCAATCTCCGAGGGGAGGACTGCCTCGGCCCCGTATACAAGGGAGAAAGGAGTACGTCCCGTCGCCCGGCTCGGAGTCGTGCGCATGGAACAGAGGATGCTAGGGAGCTCCTCTGCCCATGCACCCCGCTTGGAGGCGGCTTGCTCGAGCTATTGGCGTAACCCTTGCAGGATTATGCCATTGACCCTTTCAACGGCCCCGTTGCTCTGGGGATGAGCTACCGAGGTGAAGTGAATGGTGAGCCCTAAGCCTTCGCAGAATTCCCGAAAATATGCCGAGTCGAATTGGGTCCCATTATCGACAGTGATTTCTCGGGGGACGCCGAAACGACATATGATATTTTTCCAGAAAAATCGCCGTACCGCCCGGGACGTGATGCTGGCCAGAGGTTCGGCCTCTACCCACTTAGTGAAGTAATCGACCGCGGCCACCGCATACTTGTAGCCCCCGGGCGCTGGGGGAAGGGCCCAGGAGATCCATCCCCCAGCATGCGAAGGGCCAAGTGATGGGGATAGTCTACAGTGCTACGGGGAGGAGGTTCGAACCCTTGGCCATCTTCTGGTAGGCCTCGCACGCGGAGACAAGGTCTCGCGCGTCACGAATCACTGTGGGCCAATAAAAGCCCTGGCGAAGGGCCTTGGCCGCGATGGCACGCGGGGCCAGATGAGACCCGCAGCTTCCAGCGTGGATGTTCTCGAGAAGCCGGAGTCCTTCCAGCCATGGAAGGCAGCGAAGCAGGGCGGAAGCCCCCTGCTTGTAGAGCTTCCCCTCCAACAAGAGGTATGCCCGAGCTTTGGCCCAGAGGCGCTTGGCCTCTGTCTCGTTGGGAAGGTCTCCCTCCCCCCTGATAAAGAAGCCAAGGGGATCCATCCAAGATGAAGTCCGAGTGATTTTGGTGACTCCCGGGACGAAGGACCCATCACCCGCGTAAGAGGAGGTCACTGAGGGCTTCGCAATAATCTCCAAGAAGGCCCCTTTGGGGAGCGGTTCCCGGTCGCTGGCTGCCCAGGCTAGGGAGTCGGCCCGGTTGTTGTCCCTCCGTGGGATGTGCCGGGCCTCTAGGCCATCGAAGTGCTTCTCCATCTTGCGCACTTCCTGCAAGTAAAGGCTCAAGTTTGCGTCATGACACAAGTAGGACTTGTCCATTTGGCAAACTACGAGCTGGGAGTCTCCTTTCACTAGGAGGCGTCGAATCCCCAGGGAGCGCTCAAGGCGCAACCCGAGGAGCAAGGCCTCATATTCGGCGACGTTGTTCGTGGTGGGGAACTCAAGCCCCGCCGCATACTCGAGTTCCCTCCCCTCGGGGCTCTGGAGGACTACTCCCACGCCAGCCCCGGTGAGACACAGGGAGCCATTGAACGTGAGTGTCCAATGGTTGCTGCGTCGGGGCAGCACGGGGAGGTCTTCGTCCCCGGGCCCGGAGGCAGGAGTCCATTCTGCCACAAAGTCGGCAAGGACCTGTGACTTGATGGCGCAGCGCCCCGTGAAGGCAAGGGGAAAGGGGGCGAGCTCGGCCCCCCACTTCCCTATCTGGCCAGTAGCTTCCTTGTTGCATAGCACTTCCCCCAAAGGGAGAGACGACGGAACGGTGATGGGGTGCCCCAGGAAGTAATGGCGAAGCTTCTGAGACGCCATCAGAAGGGCGTAGCAGATCTTCTCCATCTCCATGTACCGAGTTTTGGCCCCTTGGAGGGCTTCGCTCACGTAGTACACGGGACGCTGTTGCCCGTCTTGCTCCTTTACCAATACCGTGCTTACGGCGACTGGGGTCGCGGCGAGGTAAAGGAGCAAAGGCTCTTCCAGAGATGGGCTCACGAGCATTGGGGGGCTCGTGAGATATTTCTTTAGATCGTCGAAGCCCTCTTGGGCCTCGGGGGTCCACCGGAAACCCTCGAGCCCCCAGAGGATTTTGAAGAATTGGAGGCCGCGTTCCCCCGACCGCGAGACGAAATGACTCAGCGCGGCTAAGCGGTCGATGAGTCGTTGAACGTCCTTAACCGAGAGCGGCGGGGGCATGTCCAGGAACGCCCGGATCTTCTCGGGGTTTGCCTCTATGCCCCGTTGGGACACAAGGAAGCCCAGGAGCTTCCCCCCACGCACGCCGAAGGTGCATTTCTCCGGGTTGAGCTTCAACCCGTATGCACGAAGGTTGCGGAAGGTCTCCGCTAAATCACCGACATGAGCAGTCGCGCGAGGGCTTTTGACGACCGCGTCGTCGACATAGACTTCGACATTGCGACCGATCTGGTCATTGAAGACCAGCGTCATGAGTCGCTGGAAGGTCGCTCCAGCATTCCTAGGCCCGAAGGCCATGTGGAAGTAGCAGAAGGTTCCGAGGGGAGTTATGAAACTTGTCTTTTCCTCATCCCCTTCCACCATCCGGACTTGGTGATAGCCCGAGTATGGGTCCAGGAAGCTCATCAACTCGCATCCCACGGTCGAGTCGACCAGCTAGTCAATTCACGGGAGCAGGAAGTTGTCTTTGGGGCAAGCGCGGCTGAGGTCGGTGAAGTCCACGCACATTCGCCACTTGCCGTTCGACTTCTTCTCGAGGACGGGGTTTGCAAGCCACTAGGGGTGCAAGATCTCCCGAATGAACCCCACCTCTAGGAGCCAAGCAATCTCTGCCTTAATCGCCTCTTGGCGTTCAAGGGAGAGTTTCCTCAACTTCTGCTTGATCGGGGGGTGACCGGGGGTCACCGCGAGCTTGTGCTCCATGACATCCCGGGCGACGCCTCGTATGTCGGAGGGCTTCCAGGCGAAAACATCGGAGTTTTCACGTAGGAAAGCCGCGAGTTGTTCCGCATGTTCCTCATGGAGCTCCGCCCCGATTCTGACGGTCCTGCCCCTGTCGTCCGGGGACAGCGGGATTTTCCGGAGGCCCCCTTCTGGACGCGGCTTGGGGAGGGGCCTTCCGGAAGGTATCACGGCGACGTCTGACTCCGAGGGAGAGGCCTCCCCCCCGGGGTTTTGATGATGTTGATGGTCCCGATCATTGCGGCAGCGCGCTCGTATAGAGCGCAAGCCACGTCTTGGTCTCCCCGGGCGGTGATCACGCCATGAGGCCCAGGGATTTTAACACAGAGACAGTTCTGGTGGATTGTGACCCCCAAGCGGTTGATCGTGGTCCTCCCCATGATCGCGTTGTAGGCAGAGGGGAGGTCTACCACATCAACCTGGACCATCTTTGTCCGGTAGTTTTCAGGGGTGCCGAAGGTCATGGGGAGATCCACCTTCCCCACGGGGTGGATGGTCTTCCCCGGGACAAACCTTTGCAAGGGCCCTGCTACAGGCTGCAAGAGCTTCTCGTCCCCCTGCATCTCCCTAAATGCTTTTAGGTAGAGGACATCGGCGGAGCTCCCGCCATCCACAAGGATGTGGGCCAGGGGGCAGTCTGTAGATGGTGGCGGAGACGATGAGCGCATCATCATGGGGGAAGCGAACCCCACGCGCCTCTTCCGCCGTGAAGGTGAGGGGGACGCCCGACCACTTCAGTGGCGGGGACGTGTGCAGCACCCCCACCACCTTTACTTCGCGCACATACTCCTTGCGCTGATGCTTAGAGTCCCACTCGGAGGCGGACCCTCCCGTGATGACATTGACACGCCTCTGGGAGGTTTGGAAGGGGAGAGTTTCAGATGGCTCCCCCTCCGTTCGTCCCTGCTGTCCCCCCGCGGGAGCAGGAAGGACCAGTAAGGTCGACTGAGGGAGCAAGGAGGCCGGGGTCCCCCCCCTCCCCCGCCCATGCTGGTCGAGGAATGCGACGAATTGTTGTAGTAGTTGATGGCATTCTCAGGTGGCATGGGTATTGGACCTGTGGAAGGTACACCACAGACCTTCCATGCTTCCCGCCGCGGGGCCTTCTCGACCGCTGGACGACTGTCCTCCCCCACGGCCTTTCAGCTTAGGGAAGGGGCGATTGCCCTTCGAGGCATCGCGCGAGCTGCCTCCGCCCTCGAGGACAAAGGTGTCCCGAGGTCGTGGCTCGCTACGACCCCCCTGCTTGGGGCGTTTGAGGGGGTCCCTAGCCCCTCGGTCGACAGGGACGGGAACCCCCTGGTTCTTCTTCCAGAGGTCATCCTCCTCCGCCCGAGCGTACTTCTCAAGTACGTTGAAGAGCTCATCGGTGAAGGAGGGGCAGCTTCGAGAGAGCCTCCGGTGGAGTTCTCCCAGGAGGATCCCGCTCTTGCACGCCTCAATGACTGTGGAGTCAGGGATGTGAGCCACTTTGCTCTTAACCTGAGCGAAGCGCTTGAAGAAGCTGCGGATGGTCTCCCCCGTCCTCTGCCGGACGGTGTAGTTGCGAGGAGTCCAAGGGACGCACATAGTTCCCCTGAAAATTCTCGCAGAACTGGCGTTTGAGCTGTGCGAAGGACTTGATGGAGCCGGCCTTCAAGTTGTAGAACCATGAGCGGGCAATCCCGGTCAGGTATAGGGGAAAGACGTTGCACTGAACTGTCTCGTCCCCCCCGGCCACCGATATGGCTGTGGAATACACCTGCACAAATTTGTAAGGGTCGGCCTCACCGTTGTAGTGCTCGATGTGTGGCGGGCGGTAAGGCCACGACCATCGAATGCACCGGAGTCTGCGGCACAGCGGCTGATTAGC
This sequence comes from Pharus latifolius, assembly GCA_019359835.1. Classification (NCBI taxonomy): domain Eukaryota; kingdom Viridiplantae; phylum Streptophyta; class Magnoliopsida; order Poales; family Poaceae; genus Pharus; species Pharus latifolius. The sequence goes on from CM033327.1 coordinate 23,838,502, forward strand.
CCCCTCCACTTCTCGGGGAGAGTCCCGATCACTGTCTCCTTTGAAAGGGGACGCGTGCTTGTTGTCGGAGTCGAGAAGGGGCCCAAGAGGTCCGCCGGCATGGTGGTAACAGCGCTTTTCTTCTGGGTTGGTGGAGCTGACCTCCAAGACGTTCGGGCGCTCCCCCGGAGAGGTTGGTTCTTCGGCGGGTCTCTTCCCCTGGCTGGAGCGGGAGCAAAGCTCTCTGTGTCCGCCAACCGGGGGAAGTTCCTCCCCGGACTTAGTTGTACGCATTCGCTCAACCTCCTCCCGGGTGAAGCGTACTTGATCCGCTGGAGGCGCCCTTGGGGGCGGCCCTGGGGGAGGAGGGAGCTCATGCGCTGTAGCTACCGGCCCGGGCGCTATCGGGGCCGGTGAGGGGGAGACCCCTATGGCCACGTCCAGAACCGGAAAAGGGGAAACCCCTGTATTATCCGGAACCAAAGCGGGGGGAACCCTCGCGGCAACATCCGGAACCGGGGCGCCGTTGCGGGGAGCGGGCCACTGCGACACAGGAGCTGCTCTGTCAACCGCCCCTGGTGCAGTAACCGCAACCTGTGGGGCGGGACTAGCTCCCGACGCAGGGAAAACCAACGGCATGTAGTGGGCCCCAGGCCCCGGGAAGCGGCCTGGAGCAGGGTGTCCCCCCGGTACCACGAAGGCCCCGGGCATGAGGTAACCCCCCGGCATCGGGAAGGCTCCGAGCACCGGGAAGGCTCCGGACGGATGGCCCGCCGGGGGAGGATACCCCCCGGTGGGGTCGTACGGAGCGGCCGGGCCTCCGGGGACCGGAGGGGCCACCGGGTGACCCATAAATGGGGGCATAGCCCCCAAGAATGGGTACTGTGGGTATGTGGGGGCCGGTGGCCGCGCCAAGACGCGGAGCAGCTCGTCCATAGAGCGCTGGGCACGGAGCTGGCCCTCCACTAAGGCCTCAAGCAAGGTGTCTCGGGGAGCCGAGGAAGCCGTCGGAGGGAGACTGGTCCTGGCCAAGGCGACCGCGGTCACCGGGACTGACCCGGAGGTCGAACCACCGAAATTAATAGGGAAGGTGGGAGGCGGTACCTGGGTCTGGCCTCCTCCGGGCGGAAGCGCCGGGACAGTCGTGTCCTGAACGGGCGGCGCCGGGTCACTGGTACCGACGTCACCGGGAAGGGCGCGAGCCCTCATTCTTGGGGGAGCCATGGCGTCTTGTCACAAGTCCCCACGGACGGCGCCAACTGTCGTGGTATTACGAATACCCCAGCAGGTTTTGTCGAAGATCCTAGTGAAGAAAAGATGACACGAGCTGACCGCATGACCGGTCCTCTCCCGTCGGACAAACACAGCGAATGACACGAGGATTTATACAGGTTCGGGCCTCAGTGGAGGCCCTAGTCCTGTCGGCGTGCTCCCAACTGGAGTTGGCTAGGGGAGCTCCCTCGGGGGAGAGATGGCTCCGGAGCACACCTATTAGATTGTCTATTCCAAGTAATAATGAGTTGTGTCCTTTACATGAGGTGTTACAAGGGCTTATATAGCCCCAAAAGACGCAAAAAGACTAGACTACCCCGCCAGCCACCGTTGGATCGAGGGGTAGCAACATCCTTCTCTCTGCCAGGAACCTTGGATGCTTGACAGGTGTCCGCCGATTCCCGAGGCTTTTCTCGCGTGACCCAGGATCGAAGACCCCTGTCTCTGGAAGGACGGCAACTCCCGGGACAAACCACAAGGAAATCAAGAACATGATACTGCAAGAAGCCCATTGTACCCCATACTCTATTCACCCAGGCAGTACAAAGATGTACCAAGATCTAAAGGATCGGTTTTGGTGGAAAGGAATGAAGAAGGAAATTGCCGAGTTTATAGCTTCTTGTGACACCTTTCAAAGAGTGAAAGCAGAACACCAGAAACCTGCAGGACCGCTGCAACCCCTACCAACCCCGGAGTGGAAATGGGACGAGATTGGAATGGATTTCGTAGTTGGTTTACCAAGAACCCAGCAAGGATACGATTCTATATGGGTTATAGTCGATAGATTGACGAAAGTAGCTCATTTTCTACCTGTAAGGACGCAGTACACAACGAAAAAGCTGGCAGAACTATATCTTACCAGGATTGTCACGCTACATGGAGTACCAAAAACAATTGTCTCAGACAGAGGAGCACAATTTGTATCAAGATTTTGGGGAGAGTTACAGAAGTCCCTGGGAACGAAGTTGAAGTTCAGTACAGCTTACCACCCGCAAACTGGAGGTCAAACAGAAAGGGTGAACCAGATTTTGGAAGACATGTTGAGAGCGTGTGCTTTAGATTATGGGAATTCTTGGGAACAATTTCTACCGTACACGGAATTTACCTACAACAATAGTTATCAAGTGAGTCTACAAATGGCTCCTTATGAAGTGCTTTATTGAAGAAAGTGCCGCACGCCACTGTATTGGACCGAGGTGGGACAGAAACAATTTTTGGGACCACAATTAGTGGAGGATGCCACTGCTCATGTGAGGATCATACAAGAGAGGTTGAAAACTGCCCAATCTCGACAGAAGAGTTACGCCGACAGCAGAAGGAGAGAACTATCCTTCGAGATAGGTGATTACGTGTATCTCAAAGTGACACCCTACAAAGGAGTTCAACGATTTCAGATGAAGGGAAAGCTAAGCCCAAGATACGTAGGACCATACAAGATTTTGGAAAGACGAGGAGAGGTAGCATACAAACTGGAGCTACCACCTGAATTAGCAGGAGTCCATAATGTTTTTCACGTATCCCAACTAAGGAAATGCCTGAGAAAACCAACGGAGCAAGTGTCTCCCACAGAAACAGAGGTTCAACCAGATCTGACATATCAGGAATACCCAGTCAAGGTGTTAGAGGTCAGTGAGAGGAGATTAAAGTCAAGGACCATAAAATTCTGCAAAGTCCAATGGAATAACCACACCGAAGAAGAATCGACTTGGGAAAGAGAAGAAGAGCTGCGTCAGAATTTCCCCTACCTATTATCAGACTGATCAGAATCTCGAGGACGAGATTATTCCTAAGGAGGGTAGGTTGTAACATCCCAGTTTTTGGCTATCTTTTCTGCTTGCGAGTCAGCATATCTTCTTTGGAATCCCTGATGTCTCAACCCTATTTTAATCTCCTATCTCAGAATCATGATCTTAGGTATGCCACTACCTTAACCTAAAAGTTGGCAGCTAAACTTCATCTCCCAGATCATTTTCACATTTCAGTCCAAGAGTACCCCAGTTTAGTCCTTTTCAGAATTTTCAGAAAGCCCAAAAAGGCTAAAAGTCTCAGATCATCTCCAAACACAAATCAGATCAAATGGTTGTCTTCCTTTTACTTTTCTGAACATTTTTCCCTTCTGGAAGAACTCAAAAATCTCAACCGAAACCCTAGTTCCAGCCCGACAAAATGTCAAACCCTAATTACCCTATTTTATCCTCTTTTCGATTTTTGTCGAAACCCTCAGATCTTATCAGATTTTGCCATTTTTCCTACTGGATGAGTCCAAGTATTTTGGTAACACTCATCTGCAAAGTCAGAATTCAAATCAGCCCTCCAGATCTTCAAATTTGCAAATAGGCCCAAGTTCCCGAACCAAAATCCTCGCAGTTTAGTCCAAACCTTCGCAAATCAGCCCAAACTTTGCAACCAGGCCCCTGTGCCATTTTCGACCACGACCAGTGCAGTTCGACCAGTGCCCCGCCGCTTTGCCTCGCCGCTGAACTCGCCGCCGATGAAGTCATTCCACGTAGCCACCACCGTAGCCACGTAGCCACCACCTGCGCACAGTCGTGCCGCCACCGTGGAGCACCTCACCCGTGCTGTGCCGTGATCTTCCCCGGGCGCGCGCGTGCTCCAGCAGCAGCAAAGCAACGCCACGTTGCGCCCATGCCAAAGCCAGCGATCCCGTCGCCCTGCCCCAGCCAGATTTGCCGTGATTCCTCTCGCCTGGCACAGTCTTTGCCGCGTCCCAACGTCATCTTGGTCTCGTCTCCGGTGTCAGTCACGCGCATCTGGTTTGATTCGCCTCAACTCCCGAGAGCTCAGCCCTTTGCCTATATAAGCCCCCCTCAACCGCAGCATCTCTTCACACCACCCCGCAGCTGCAAGCTTCAATCTTCCACCACCAGAGAGCAGCCAAGTTCCTCAGCGCCGCCGTGAGCGCTTTCTTCTCCGGCAAGCTGCTCGTGAGGCCACCGTCGCCAGCTTCGTGCGCAGCTTCTCACTCCAAACCAAGGCCACCAGTGAGTTACTCTCATCCCCCTCTCCGTAACATATCACTTAATTGGCCCCCGGCGAACCTCAACGCCGGCAATCACCGGAAAAGCCCAAATCCCCTGTTTCCCCAATGCTGCCCGATTCGATCCAAATTAGCCCTCGTGCCAGTGGAAGAAATTGTTCACCACACCCCCTTTAGCAAGCCTACGAGTTTAGAATTCAAAATGGATCCAAGATTGAGGCTTTCCCCAATTTGCGCGCCACCAGTGAACTGGTTCTCGTTCGCCGAGCTTCTCCGGCCATCCCCCGACCAAACTGGCTTCAACAATAGCTCCCTCACCTCACCCTATCACTCTCTGAGCAAGCAATCGAGTTCAAAGTCCCTGAATCGAAAACCCCCAATTTTCATGTCGTCTTCTCCAGCGCCGGTCGCCGGAATTCCTCACCGGCCGATCTAGCTCCGCTCACTTTGTCCCTCAGATAGATCCCAGTACCCTGAGAAATATTGTCTACTAGCCCGACTTCTGAATCGACCTAAATCAGGAGATATTCCAATGCCAAGATCACTGTCCAGTAGTTCAGTTCATGTCCAGACCACCGTGTTTACTCGCCTGATTTGGCCACCCTCCGGCCACTTTCTGCCCTTGAGCCTGTTGAATGATTTGTTCCTGTCATCAAGGCCTAGCCCCCAGACAAAGTTTTACACCAATTGGAGTCCTAGGTCAAAAGTTATGCAATGCCCTAGTTTCTGGCCATGTCTAGCACTATGTCAGTGCATGTCCACCAGTGGCATTAGATAATTTAGACCTGTTACATTTGAGCAATTGAAATGCCACTTTGTCCACTAAGCCTTTGAAGTCATGTTCTACAATATTCCCTACTGTCACATCTCCAGAAAACAAACCTAGAACCAATTTAGGGCTATGTCAAGCCATGAGCCAAATGTCAGCCCTTCGACATTCAAGTCCTTTTGAGCCTATCTCTTCGATCAACCTCAAGTGACCTTGCCCAAACCTTTTCCCCTGCATGCATGATATATTTACGTATTATTTTCTAGTACTTGTGTGTTTATGTAGTGTGTATGTGTTGTTTGTGTCCGCCGTGGAACCAGACGTTGAAGGAACAAAAGAGATCTTCGAGGATTCATCTGAGCAGCTAGACCCATCACTGCAAGGTAAGTCTCAAACCCTTGATCATGTCTAGCCTAATATTTTGAAATGAAGTATGTTAACTATTTTCAAGTATATGCATGCCTTAGATTCAAATAAGAGTTATATTTTAATGAAATGATTAGATATGACCTAAATAACTGTAAAGCCCCTTTTGACATTGAATATCCCTGCACCCTTGTCACCCTAGAATATCATGCTTAGGCTATGCTATGCTCAAGATTATATGTTAAATGTTGAATGGTCACATATGAGAAAAGCACATTCAAAACCCTTTTTGTGAAAGAAAATGTGATTGGAATCGATAGTGAGGATGGTTTGATTGGATGGTGCTGTGTGCGCACTAGGAATGTGAAAGACTCCTCACTAAAGATTCATAAGGACTAGAACCTTGTGCTGTGCTTCTATGCGGCATGAAAAACGTACCAACCACTTGCCCGGTTATGGGACGGGCACAACTTAGTAGCTTTCTTTAGTATAAGCTTTTCCCTGCAATGGTTGTCGATCCAGTTTCTTGCGAGAGCTGGTGGGCCGCAGAAGGCCATGAGTGATGTGAGTTCAGAAAAATCATGAGAGGAAAAGGTGGAAAGAAGGAAGGCGCCCTATGCCAGATTAAGTCATGCTCGACTGTAATCAAGAGAGGCTATGTGTCTTGCGAGAACATAGACCCAGGCTAGGAAGTAAGGCAGTGGGGAGGACCCACAACGGTACTTGAGACTTAACTGTCTATTTACCGGGCAGGGAATAGTTAATGCTAGGACTGTAAAACTGTTGTCTCATCTCGGCCTTGTCACATGCGTAAAAGTCGCATGGAGAGGTACTGACTTGAAAGCCGAATGATCGGTGGATTAAGATGGTACACCTTTGCAAAGTTTAAAAAGTATCGGATACTCTGAGCTCCCAGGTTATGGAGTCTACGCGTTGTGGATTCTATTCACGTCGATGCAGCACATGTAGCTTTTGGAAGGTTTTTCACAAAATCTGAGTAAAGTGGTGACTCATGAAAGACCGCCATACACAACATTTTCTGAAAACCTAGCTTAGGAATTGAAAAGCCTTGCTTTTGAAAATAAAGGTCTTTTCTCCAAAGACTAAGTGTGAAAATCTATTCTATGTACTTATATAAAGCTAAAGAGCCATTCTTTGAGAATTTCCCCCCATCTATATATACTTGCATTCTTATTTGGGACTTGTTGAGCACCATGTGGACAATGTGCTCACCCTTGCTTTTACAAACAAATTTAGAAGAAGGATTCATCGACCCTGAATCTTACAGTCTTGAACCCAATGTGGAACAAGAAGAAGAAACTGAAGACCCAGCTTGTTAGAGGGTTATGTACCAAGGTGGAGTTCGATATGGAGAAGGCCCGTACAACACCGCTGCTGCTAAGAAGAAGACTAATGAAGTCCTTTTGCTTATTATTACTGTTTCATTTGTGTCGACCTTTGTGTCGAAAACTCCTTAATTTTGTATCAACATTTAAGTGCGTCATTTTGGCGCTAAGTTATTGTAATGTTGGTCCCTATGATCAGCACTTGTTTTTAATTACTCGCATTTTTATATAATGCATCTTATTATTTTGAGCTGCGATGTACCTTTTTTGAATGCAACCCACCTGGGCGGTTGCCACCGGATTCCTCAAATGAGGGTCCCACACCTTGTCCACGCGCAAAAGGCGGTGCCCGGGACAAGCCACTGGGGGGCCTTGTCCCCAGGCAAATGGCGGCGCCCGGGACAAGCCACCAGGGGCCTTGTCCCCGGGAAAAAGGCGGCGCCCGGGACAAGCCACCGGGGGACCTTGTCCCTGGGCAAATTGAACAACCTCTTACCTGGGTTTAGCCTCGTGGAGATTTCCCCCAACAAGTACATATGTTGAGCTACTAAGGAAGTAATAACCCCTAAAGAAGCTAGAGCAAGACCTAATTGAAAATGAATTGAATTATTGATTGTGTCATAAAGGCCCTTATGCCCCCACCCTAATCGACCCCCTGAAGGAATATGTGCTTCTAAATGATCTTTGATACTGTGCCCAATTCCGAAGTTAGTTCGATACATATGACCGGCAATGAGAAAAATAAATGCAATAGCCAAATGATGATAAGCAATATCGATCAGCCACAAACTTTGTCTTTGTGGATGGAATGCCCCAAGAAGGGTTAGAATGGCAGTTCCCGCCCCTTGAGTGGGACCAAATAAATGATTACTCAAATCAGGGCTTTGGGCATAAAGATTCCACTGACCCGTCAGAAGGGGTCCCAACCCTTGGGGATAGGGTAATACATCTAAGAAATTATTCCATTGAACGTACTCCCCCCTGGATCTGGGAATAGCGACATGAACTAAATGTCCTGTCCAAGCCAAAGAACTTACCCCGAAAAGTCCTTACAAATATGATTGAGACGAAATTCCGCATTTTTGAACCACAAAAGGCTTGGTTTCCATTTTGGTTATAGATGTAACCAACCCTCTATTAAGGATAGAGTCGAAAGAAATAATAGAAAAAGAGCTCCAGTATAAAGATTTTCATTGGTGCATAAGCCAATTGTATGCCACCACTGATAAACCCCAGAATAGGCGATATTCACTGGGCCGGCAGCACCCCCTCGAGTAAAGGATTCCACAGCGGGTTGACCGAAATGAGGATCCCAAATCGCATGAGCATTAATAGGTCTTACATGTACAGATCATGTATCCATGATTCAAAATTTCCTTGCCAAGCTACATAAAACAGATTTCCGGAAATCTACAAAAAGATTATTGCTAACTGCCCAAAGTGAGAAGCAAAAATGTTCTAATAAAGACGTTCCTCAGTAATATCATCATGACTTTTGAAATCATGTACGGTAGCAATACCAAACCAAATACGACGAGTAGTGGGGTCTTGAGCTAAGCCTTGGCTAAACCTGGGAAATCTTAATTCCATAATGCCTTTCAAATCCTCCTTGCCACTATCCTATTGCAATAATTCTCGCTAAGAAGAAGGCCCATGTTGTGGCAATTCGACCCAGAAGGTAATGGGTTACTCCTACAGCACGTCCTTGTATAATGCTCAAGGCTCTAAGCTGAGTAGCAGGAGCAACTTTTAATTCGTTATGAGCCCAAACGATAGATTCAATGAGTTCTTGCCAATAACCACAGTTGCTGAATAAAAACATTAAACTGAAGGCCCAGACAAAATGAGCACCTAAGAAAAAAAGACCAGCGCATCCGAAGAAAGGAAACCTGTTCTATTCCCTTGATGACAGTATCCGACCAAAGGGGGGAATTCCCTATAGATAGATCGGATAAACCCCAGGAAAGGGGAGGTACGGAGGGGAGGCCATGAAATAGGCCGATACTCCACAGGGGGAACCATTCCCCCCTATGCTGCCAATTCAAGCACTAATATTATTCGCCTAAATCTTTAATATCTCGATCCTTTCCACTGAATTGGAAAATCCATAATAAGCAGTTCCACTATACCTTATAAGAAATATAGGAGAACTTACCACAAAAATATATGACTATTCCTATGAACTGTGACAATTGCCATACCTACAAGTATTCCTACCCGGTATGGAGCCAACGTCACCACCGGCTTGGTGGGAACCTTTCCTAAGGGTTCCAGGCACTAGGTTTCATCCAGCAAATATGCCCTAGCTCCCTAACCACTGCCTTCTTGTCCTTCGGTGGACGATGCCAACATTTATAGAGCCCAGGGTAAATATGCTAATCTTTCGATACCCCTCGAGATTTTCCACCCCATACTTGGATAAGCTGGTTCAGTGGGATTCCATTAAATAAATCTGTAATCCACTTAATTCCATTTAGGTTACCTACCTAGGATCTATCGAGGGTAATTATAACTTTTACCTTTCTCGAGAGGCCGGCTTGATTGTCGGTAGGCTCCTTTATTGGACCTTGGGCCCGTAATGCTCTAACATACTATCCTGCAGGTAAAGTAAACAATCTCTTTATTGAATGCTTTGTTGGTTAAACGGACAATACTCGCACTGCTGAAAGGTTCAGTGGTCAATTATACGTCAATTTAGTTAGTCCAAGTCAAATAGGCATGGCCAATTCAAGTAAAGCGAAAGCGGTTCATAGTCTCGAGTTGTCCAAGAATAAAATATAAAAGTAGTTCATGAGACCTCGAATTCCCACATTCCAGCTTGCATTATGGCAGCAGGTCCCACCCCCAATTTCTTGAGTCACCCTTATAAAAAAAAGGACGGAGTCTATCTAGATCATAGGATCACTGTATTCTAAGGTCAATTCTCTTTCTTTTTCTTTGACCTACCACCATTCACGACATCCCTTGCTTCTCGCAAGAACGGCTCCTCGGTGGAGGAGTAGAAGCACTCGTCCCCTTGGTCTAGTGCTCGTGCATGCTCTTACCTACCATAGGACATCCGTCCCCGAAGCGAAGAAGGAGGAGCAGGAACAAAGGTTGTCCTCTCTTGGCCCAGTAGTTCCGCAACTACTATCGTTTGAATAATAACCATTTGATCAAACAATGAATGATTACTATTAAATACTAAAATTAAATCACCTTCTTTAAACTTACGATTGAGGATCCGTTTGTCATGCCACTTCTTTATGTTGTCTTTGTAAATAAGGGCACTTTCATAGGAGTTTTTCTGAAGCTCTTGCAGCTCATGCAATTTGAGGATTCGCCTTTGCCACACTTTGACGAAGTTCCAATTGAGTTCTTTTAATGCCCACAATGCCCTGTGTGACAATTCAACAAGCAAATGAAAATTCTTACAAAATACAATTTTGTAAGCCGTCATAGCTAGTGGAGTTTTGAGCGCGGTTCGATACGCCCATAGAATGTTGGAGAGATTGAGTGCCCAATCCGTTTATGATGGTGTCACCACCATATTTGCCACTTTTTTTTGAAGCTCCAGTGTGTCCGCCTCATGAAGATAAATGACAATGTTCAAGAATGCTTTGGATCTCGTGGTCGGGCACGTATCGTCAATAGATGTTCTCAACTCCCTTTTTGAAAAGGTTCGGATCATCTCAGTAGTAGCGTTGGATGTTGTGGAGGAAGCGCTTGCATTGTCTGTACGCCAACCATAGAGGAAGTTCATGGTTAAATAAATAATTAGCATAATCAGCGTACCATGGTTCTTTTTAAATTAAGTACAGGTGCTCGTCAGGTGAGGCATCATTGATGTGAACGTCGACAGTGTCAGTGAAGAGTCATGAAAGATGATAGGCGACGATGTTCTCAGCACCTTTCTTGTCTTTAATTTCCAAATCAAACTCTTGTAGCAGTAGGATACATCATGTGAGTCGTGGCTTGGTTTCTGTCTTGGTCAAAAGATACTTAAGAGTAGCATGATCAATGTGCATAATAACTTTTGAACCTATCAAATATGGACAACAAGCAATTATTTTTCAGTTGTGGTGTAATTATTTTGAGCATCATCCAATGTCTTGCTTACATAGTATATAGCATGTAAAACTTTATTCGCTCGTTGCCCTAGAACAGCGCCAATTGCATAATCACTAGAATCACACATCAATTCAAAAGGTTCATTCCAATTTGGAGGTTGAATGATTGATAAGTGCTAAATTGGTAACATTTTTACCCTAAGTTTGGCAATGAAAACGTGCAAAATCATGCTAAAAACTCATTTGATTTGACATTTTATGCATACTTTTATATTATTTTTACAAATTGCTTTCATAGCTATGTTTTCCATGTTTCAGGGACAAAACATACCTAATTTGAGAAGATTTCAACTTTGTTTGGGCCAATTTCGACAAGAAATGCTAAAACTAGACAAAAAGAACCCTGATCGAATATTTTTTTGGACAAAATAACGTGGTCGAACACAGTTAGTTGAGAAGGAACCTCAATTGAACATGACTGGATGAAAAGGATCCATGATCGAACACGAAGACACCTGCTCGAAATAAGTCCTGATCGAACACGAACACATGGTCGAAAAGAGTCATGATGGAACACGAACACTTCTAGTCGAATTGACTCCCGATCGATCACGACTACTGCTTGGTCGGTTATTTGGCCGAGCGGAGCATGATCTCGGGTCCGACACGTGTTCAGCCAGGAGCACGTCATGTGTTCCTGGTCGTGCTCGGCTCGGTTTTAGAAGGTTTTAGTGGTCAGTTTTAGACAAATCTGGTTGGTTTTTACTTAGATTTGTCTGTTCTCGAACTGTTTGGAGCCAAACTTCGTAGCCTGCACATCAAGGAGTTATTTTTGGACACGATACCCCATGTATTATAAATAAATATGCTTTTGACTCAATTAGACATGTCTTTTGGAGGCTAGATGCTTTTTTGGTGCTTCCTTAGCCTTTAGTGCTTAGTATTAGTTTTTAGATTGTTTTCTTAGAAGAGCCCCGTTCTCTATTTTTCCTGCATTTGTAAGCCACTAAGGACGGTAGACTTAATTTTCAAGCAATCAAGTAAGTTTCATTTAATTCTTATTATTATTTCTATATTATTATGGTTTTTAGCGAGTAGTTCCTTTCTAGAGTTAGGGATGACCTAATCCAGAAGGCGAGATTCTTCCTCGGTCTTGATCTCAAGTTTTGGAATTATTTCCTGATGTTTTCTTCCTCCAAACCCTAAATTCTCATTTCAGCAACAGACGTAATAGTTGAGCCTTTGTAAGAATCTAGGGGAGTTTATGAGTCCTTAGCGCTTTCATGTGGGATCCTGAACAGGAGAGAGACTCTCGCCAAACGTAATAGTGGAAGTGATCCTCTGACCACTGTACCAACGACCATACTGGCAACTTAATCTATTTTGGAAAACAATTGAAATTAACTTGCAATTCTTAGACCATGGATAGAATTACAACAGATGGTTATGGAACTCTCGAAACCCTAGGTTTTCGTTCCCACTTTACAAACCCTAGATTTCATAATTGCTCTTTACTGCTTTAAACCCAATATTGATAGCTTTAGTAGTAGATTTAGTTGCGGACAAACAAACGCCCAACTCGTTCAGACTTAATCAGTGATCCATTAGCCTAGAAAGATGAATACGCTTGTTCCTCGTGGAATTAGACCCTCAAGTGCTCAACGTGCAACGGTTCACTTGTGGTTATTACACAAATCGTGCTAGCCGTTTGAGGCGTGATCAAGTTTTTGGCACCGTTGCCATGGAACAATGGTAATTCATCTTTTTAGATTAATTTTCACTGATATAAGTCAATATTACTTCTCAATCATGCTTCTATTTTTCTTTTTATTTTATTCTTCTAGTGCACCACTAACCTTTCAGAAGAGTAGTGCAATTCTGGATAGCTTGGTCAAACCTGTCAAAACCACGCGTCGACTTCGGCACGAGTCAAGGCAGGTAAGATTGGAGGAAAAATCGCAAACTTTTGAAGAGATAAAAGAACAACCATCAATGGATGAAAAAAGAGACTTAAGGATTACGCAATCTCGCTCAGCATGGGGTTGCAATTAGGTATTCTTAGACCACCGATTGAATCAAATAACTTTGAAATAAAACATGCGCTTTTGTATTTGGTTCAACAAAATCAATTCAATGGTCTTCCTGCTTAAGATTCATCTTTACATCTGCGTAGGTTTCATTGTGATACTTTCAAGATTCATGGAGTAACACATGATGCACTTCGTTTGAGGCTCTTTCCTTTCTCACTGCGCGAGAAGGTGAGGGCATGGCTATGCACTCTTCCTCATGTGTTAATCACCACATGGGACGAACTCTCACGAGCTTTTCTTGGTATGTTTTTCCCTCCTGCTAAAATATGGCAACCAAATTGCATCTTTTTCTCAGTAGGTTGGTGAATCACTTTATAATGCTTGGGAACAGTACAAGAACTTGTTGATCAAATGTCTGCATCACGGACTAGAGAAGTGGCTTGTAGTTCAAACATTTTAGAGCGGATTGAACTACAATGCGTGGATGGCCGTAGACGCCGCAGCCGATGGCGCACTAATGAACAAAAGTGTAGATGAAGCTATTCTTGGATCATCTGCTACTTCATCTGTTAATGCGATTACACCGTATGTGAACTATACGGCATACAAGGCCACTATGTCCATGAATGCCAATTTAACCCATCCATGGAGCAGGCAAACGCTTTTCAGGGTATGCAACAACGGCAAGGTAATGCTTTTCCTAACTCATATAACTTTGACTCTGGATGGCGTAACAATCAAAATTTTGCATGGTCAAGACAAAATCAGCAGCCTCAACGTCAACAACAAAACTTTGGACAGCAGCAACTACATCAACAAAATCCCCCATATCAAGCTCAAAGGCCGTCGTACCAACCACAAAATCAGCAACCTTATCGACCACCACACCAACGACAACCCGAGTAGTCGAACATAGAGCACATGCTAGAGAACTTTCTTGCAAATCAAGACAAAGAGAATACATCCATGAGCCAAAAGATAGACTTCATATCGACTCACATCTCATGCTCGAGACTCAAATCGCACAATTGGCAAATCTTGCACCAAAAAACAATAACCCACTTCCTTCTCAACCAATCAATCCTCGCAATTATGAAGAAATTAATTCCATAGCTTGTTCTAGCCCTCTTATTTCTAATGCAGTGATCTTAAGGAGTGGAACAAAACTACCAGAATAAACATCACCAACCAAACCTGCGCCAGCAAGCGAAAAAAAAGAAGTACCAAAATCGCCGAAAATGGATGACGACAAGGTAGCCAAACCAAAGGAAAAAGAAAGTGGAGAAAATCAGGTAACACGTATTTATTATCCAACTCCACCTTTCCCGGGAAGGTATGTTAAAGTGAACCTCGATAAGCAATTTGAAAAATTTGTGAAAATCTTGAAAAAGCTTAATGTGACTGTGCCTTTCACTGATTTAGTAACTCAAATGCCTTCTTATGGAAAATTCTTGAAAGCTATACTTACTAAAAAGAGGGATTTGAGTGAATTTCAAACCATTGCTTTGACCAAGAATTGTAGTGCTTTGATTCAGAACAAGATGTCGGCAAAGCTGCAGGATCAAGGGAGCTTCTCCATCCCTTGCAACATAGGTATGGTATACGTAAATCGAGCTCTTTGCAACCTAGGCGCAAGTGTTAGTGTGATGCCTCTCACCATTGCACAACGTTTGAGCATGGGTGAAATCAAGCCTACATGCATGGTTCTGCAACTTGCCGATCACTCGGTGAAGCATCCGGAAGGAATCTTGGATGATGTGCCTCTTCAAGTCGGTAAATTTTATCTTCCAGTTGATTTTGTCGTCCTTGATATGGATGAGGATGTTGCTATATCTATTATATTGGGACGACCAATACTCTAGACAGCAGGTGCCCACATTGATGTTCGTGAGGGATGAATTACTTTTCACACAGGGGAGGAGAAAATTTTGTTTAAAATGTTTAAACTTGTTAACTGCCCTATGTGTAAGGAGAAAATTTGCAGTGTGGATGATCTAGAAGAAGTCCTAGAAGAGGAGTCACCACTTTGACTCACTTTTGGAGAAGGAACAGATGAAATATTCGACAACGAAAAAAAGGATAGCAACGAAGAAGACAAACAAAACGAAGACGAACCAACAAAAGAACCATCCAAAAAGGACATCTCAGATTCTGACGTCAGAGGTAAGGAAAAGGTAAGTAAACCTAAACTCAAAACTCTTCCTTCCTCACTAAAATATGTATTCTTGGATGATGATGAGATGCAACCTGTCATTGTTAATGCAAACTTGACCAACCCACAACTAGAAAAATTGATTTCTTTACTTTGTGTGCATCGCAAGGATCTAGGCTATTCAATTGATGATACCAAGGGGATTAGCCCTAAAATTTGCATGCATAGGATCTCTCTAGTTGATGAAACTAAAACCTCTATTGAGCATCAACTTAGACTAAACCCAAACTTGAAGGAAACTGTTAAAGCTGAAATTTCTAAACTATTAGATGCGGGTATCATTTATCCTATTTCTGATAGTAATTTGGTTAGTCCTGTTCATGTTACTCCAAAGAAAGGAGATATGATTGTGGTTCAGAATGCTAACAATGAATTGATCTCTACTAGACTTGTTACTAGATGGCGCATGTGCATTGATTATCATAAATTGAATAGCGCCACTAGGAAGGATCACTTTCCATTACCTTTCATTGATCAAATGTTGGAAACATTGGCCAAACATTCATATTTTTGTTTTCTTGATGGGTATTCGGGGTTCTTTCAAATCCCAATTCATCCTGATGATCATGATAAGACGACATTTACATGTCCCTTCGGTACTTTTGCCTATCGGTGAATGCCGTTTGGGTTATGTAACGCACCTGCAACCTTTCAAAGGTATATGAAGGCTATCATTTCAGATTTAATCAAAGAAATAATAGAAGTTTTCATGGATGATTTTAGCATTTATGGTTCCTCTTTTGATGCCTGTCTACATAATCTTTCTCGACTCTTATGCAGGTGTGAAGAAGTTAACCTTGTCCTAAATTGGGAAAAAGTGCCACATGATTTCTAAATGAGGGATTGAAGTCAAGAAGGAAAATATCGATGTCATAGCAAGTCTTCCACCACCGACCAACATGAAGGGCATATGCAGTTTCTTGGGACATGCAGAAACCAAGCCACGACTTGCACGATAGATCCTACTACTGCAGGAATTTGATTTGGAGATCAAAGATAAGAAAGGTGCTGAGAACGTCGTCGCTGATCATCTTTCACGACTCTTCACTGACACCACCGACGTTCACATGAATGATGCTTTACCCGACGAGCACCTTTACTTGATTGAACAAGAACCATGGTATGTTGATTATGCAAATTATTTATTTAACCATGAACTTCCTCCAGGGTTGACGAGTAGACAATGAAAGTGCTTCCTCCACGACATCCGATGCTACTACTAGGATGATCCAAACCTTTCCAAAAAGGGAGTTGAATTGCATGAACTAGAAGACCTTCGGAACAACTCCTAAGAAAGTGCCTTGATTTAGAAAGACAACACAAAGAAGTGGCCGACAAACGGATCCTCAACCGTGATTTCAAACCAGGTGATTTGATTTTAGTATTCCATACACCGTTGAAATTATTCCCAGGAAAATTGAAATCGCGATGGACTGGGCCATACGCGATAGAAAAAGTCTTCCCGTACAGTGTCGTAGAGCTTCGAGCACAAGACAACACTACTTTTAAGGTAAACATGCATCGTATCAAGTTGTACAATGCGGGAGACCAGGTAAGTATCCTAAACTCGGTCGATTCTTTCAATTCCATATATTTTTGAATAGCCGATAACGTTCCATTGAGTGGGACATTAAACCAACACTAGCCGGGAGGCACAGCATACTAACATGTAGTTCTCTCTTTATGAACACAACGGTGTGAGAATCACCCAATTCTAATGTCATTTGACCACCGAAAATCCATTTTTCTTAAACTAGGGTTGACTCTTTTGAAAAACCAAAAATATAAAAAAAAGTTCTAACACGAGCCGATTCGAGGACGACCAGTCACATGACTAGTGCTGGACTCGGTTGGGTCAATTTTTGAAAAATACAAAATTTTTCTTTTCAACCAAACTAAGCACAACCTGTGGCACGACTAGTGCTAGTTTCGGTTTGATCGTTATCACAAAAACAAATTTTTTCTTTTTAACTAAACCGAGCACAACCAATGGCACGACTAGTGCTGGGCTTGGTTTGATCATTTTCAAAAAATTAACCTTTTCTTTTCAGCAGAGACAAGCACGACTAGTGGCACGTCCTGTGCCCTGGTGGAGCATGACCCGTGCTAGTGGTCATGCCTTTGTCGATGCGACCAACTGCTCGAAATCCAATTTCACCTGAACTGAGCATGACCTGAAGCACGACGCGGGCCCGAACCAAGCACGACCCATGCCCGTGGTCGTGCCAGGCTCTGTTTTCTCCCTGTTTTCGGACAGAAATGCTAAAATTTTGTTTTCTTTGTGTTTTTCTTCTCCCATACCACCATAACTCTTACCTACCACCTTATATAAAGCCCTCTTCTTCTCCAAACAGCCACAACACCATTGTTAAGCCCCAAAAACTCCTCAAAACCTTCATATACCAAATCCTAGATCTCCTCATTCAACCGTTAAAACTTTGATCCGATTGCGGATTCCGGCTCCCCATGCCTCAACACCCCCGGATTTGAAGTTTCTACTTGTCGCGCCCCGAAACTGGGACTACGACTACTCCTGTAGAGACCTAGCTCGCTGCAGCTAGTCTCATATATGCATAGCATACACATACCCTTGACTTCCCAGGATAAGTCAAGCACAGGAGTATATTCACATTGCAACAGAGTAACTTACAAAATAGTTAAGCAGTGTGGCCTGCTGGCCTTAATATTACATAAAGAGATTACAATGTCTTCACGGCATACATGGTTTAGCAAAATAACAACTACACAGCAGAAGATAGGTGACCCACCCACAAAGAGAAGTGGACGGCAGAACAACACACATCAGGGCTCTGGCGGAACTGACTTTTCCCCTTCTGGATCCAAGAAGTTCTCCATGCCTTCATCTTGATCATTGAACACTCCATCTACTGAATTGTAGGTTGCAAGGGTGAGCACTTACGTACTCAGCAAGTCATAGGTAAGAGTAGATACATATAGTAGTGATGGTATGAACCTAGACTAGTCAAGAATTATGGATGTTTGTAAAATAACCTTTTTCTTTTATACCTCATCTCATGGCAGCACTTTTCATAATATAACATCATTATTCATGTTCACTAGACTATAACACTACCGTGACACGTCGACACACGACAGCCCACGGCAGCACTCCTTATCATGACAACACATGTCATTTGGGTAATCTTGATTTAACACATTTTATTTAGAAAATATACTTGTGTCACACCCCGTGGATTTAATCCACCGCAGCAGACTCCTATAAACCCGGGAGCTCGGAGTATTCGAATACATTTTTAACTCTGCAGAGAGGTACCAATTTACCCGCAAGATATTCCACTTTCAAGCCTTTCCTATCATAACATAATGATTGGACCCCTGACTCACTTCATATTATGAGCGGCAAGGTGGAAATAACAAGAACTTTTGTTATGTATCACTCACATTTCACCACTGACCCTGTGGCTCTCCGCGAAACACAGTTGTGGTAGGCTGTATCATAACCTCCACCCCACCTCATTTTCCCATTGCTGGGTCAAACATCATATCACCTTTAGTGATAGTGGGAGTCAACCTCCAAGTCAATCATTACAACACAACTCATGCAGGGGTTTCATGTGCGATCCACATAAGTACTTGTTCAGGCCTGTCCCATACCAAGCTTGCGGTTAGCACGTTGTTCATGCCACTAGACGCACAACACAAGGTTCTAGTCCTTATCTGCCAGTGACCAGACCATCCACAACCCTGCACCTTCAGTGCCTGCATATCCTTTGCAGTCTAGCACCTCCAGTGCTACAGCCTTCCATACCATTTTTCTGGTCACGGCTAGGGTTTTATTTCATGAATATAAGTATATACATATATAATAGTTCATGGCTCAAAACTTGTTTATTTAACATTTCACAGATAACCCAACTAGTACTGTCAGTTCATAAATCAACCATTCTCAATCTTTCACATGCAATATTGTCTATATTCAAGGTTATGTTATAGCAACATTTAAAATATAGGTTCAACATGACCAAGAATATGACTTGCCTTCTGCGTGGTAAGATACAGCAGTTGATGACGGGTCAATAGCGAAGTCCTCAAATTCAGTTTCTGGATCTACTCGGCGACAAACAAACACACAATAATTACTTATATATTAAAATGATTTATGATCTATATGCAGATATGCTTAACAAGGATGACTGAACGATATTGGAGATAATTGAGATTGCAAGCTGAACTGAGTTGAGAGTCTAGGGTTTCAAGGAATTGGCTAAGGATGGGTGTTAGATGCTCTTAGGATCTCAAGGTTACAATAAGAACATCAGTTTTTGTGGCTGGCTTGATTAAAAACAGCGAATGTCAGTAGATTGACATTCGGATCAAGGCTCTGACATAGCTTCAAAGAAAGCTAGAGAGCTTATCTCAAATTGTGACAGTAGAAGAAAGTGTAGATCATAACTCTACAAATTCAGTGGACAAAGTGGTTTTCAAATTGCATAATCAGAAGTAGGTAAACAAGGCCAATGCCATTGGCCGGTATGCACTGGGATAGTGTCAAAAACTAGGGTTTAGCATAAATACATTTCAAGGGCTCAAATCAAGTTATGATAGAAGAAGAAATTGTAGATCACAACTTCAGGAATCTAAGGGACAAAGTTATGCTCAAAATGCACATCTGGAAAGGAGTGAAAAGGGCTAATGCCACTGACTGACATAGTCTGGCATTGAACTGACATGGCCAAAAACTAGGGCTTGGCATAACTTTTGATATAGGGCTCCAAATGATGCACCACTTTGTCTGGGAGGTAGGCATTGATAACAGGAACAAATATTCAACAGGATCTAGGGCAAGAAATGGCTGGAAGGTGATGAAAATCAGTGAAGAAGTGTGGTGGCGACACGGCACAATGAACCCACTGGACAAGGTTTTTGGCATGGCTATAACTTGAAATCTGGACAGTTTCAGGGATCGGGCTAGAAGACAAATATGCTCAGGAGGTTGAAGCACACCTAAAGGACAAAGTGGATGAAGCTGAAACGGCCAGGAATAGGTTTCTGGTGGCCGGCGCCGGAGAAGAAGACATGGGATTTGGGGGTTTTTGCTGTAGGAGGTTTGAACTCAATTCCAAGCTTAAGGAGTATCTAAGAAGTATAAGGAAGCTACTGGGATAGTTAATTTGGTCGGAGGATGGCTAGTGTGGCCTGGCGACGATCGCCGGCGATGTGTGAAGTTTGGATTTGGGGAAACTTCAATTCGAGCTCAATCTGGAGATCTTGATGCACAGGCTTACTTCAAATAGTTCACTGATCATCTTCTACAGAATCGAGAGCTAATTCGAAGTGAATTGAGCTGTATTGCCGGAACAGGGCAATCGGGATTTCCGGCGATCACCGGCGATAAGATGCAAGATAATTCAATTAAGTGGTACAGCACGATGAGGGGAACTCACTGATGCTGTTAATTTGGCAGGAGGTGCTGTGGGATGAGCTGGCACCGTGAGGCTCCTCGACAGCTCGCCAGAGAAGACGACGACAGCGAAGAGATTTGGAAATTGGTTGAGTTCTGGTGAAGAGGAGATGATACAAGGTACTGGTGTCTTAAATAGATCGGTGGGTGATGCTTGCAAGGAGGTAATAGCGATGAATTGGTGTCAGTTGACATGATTTGCCGGGCGCAGATGCAACAACGGCGAGCGGTGACGCGATAGCGCTCAGGCGAGGTGACTACTGATCAACTTGTCAGCTCATTGGAACTCAACATTGTCGGGCGGTGCAAGCAGTGGCAACAGGAGCTGGCAATGCAAAGCAACGTGGCGCGGTGTTGCTGACAAAAGCTGCTGCTGGTCGCGCGCGGAAGCAAGTGCTGTTCAATGGCGTTGCCACGACGATGGCTAAGACACGGACCCGTGCGCAACAGCAAGAGCAAGCATGCACGAGCACAAATGCAAGCGAAACTTGGCCGGCGGCGAGTGTGCACGGCGCAAGGAAACCACGGCGAGCTCTGGTCGTGCACAGTAGCTGATGTCCTGGTCGAATGGGGCTGGTTTGCAATTTCAATTTCTTGATTTGGACTGAATTGTAAATCTGATGATTTGGAAGGTTAAATCTGAAATTGATTGCATTAATCTGGTAGGCTTGATTCAACAGATGACTTGGCACAAATAGAAGATAAAATTTGAGGCATTTGGATGATTTTTGACATGCACTGAAAACAGAGTATTTTAGGGTAAAATAAGTCTGAATCTTATTTATCTCGAATTATGGGATTTAGGGTTTGATTTTGAGATACTCATATAAGAAGAATTTGTGTTGAAAAGCATTTGGGAGGTGTTCCCTGAATCAAATTTGAATTTGAAGATGATTTGCAACATTTTGCCTTTTCAGGCTTCTGGAAAATCTGAAAAAGGACTGATCTGCGATTCTCTTGGACTGATTTGCGAAAAAGGTTTAGATGGTGAAATCTGACTGCCAACTTTTTGGATTAAGGTGTTGGCATACCCTTGATCATAATCCAAGAATAATCTGGTCTGAACTTGGCTAAGATTTTGATTAAATCTGAATTTCTGAAACTTAGGGTATTTATAAAATATTTCTGTTTTCGAAAACAGAAAGGAGTTGATAATTCTGGAAGTTAGAGATAGAATTGGATCTGGGTTCTGAAGGCTTTTAGGTTTAGGATAACTGATAGATCAAATCTGGAAAGTCAGATCTTGACTTGGGGTCACAGGATAGATTTTGCAGATTTTAAGGCTAAAACAGAATAAAGATGAGGCTGCTTTGGCTGATCTAGAAGAGACATATGCATGCATGACTTTTAAGAAAGAAACTTTTCACCCCAAAACTCAGGATGTTACACTACTGCAATGATGATGCCCCAACACAACATCAAGAAGATCATGAAGCGCAAATGAGGATGTGTAGCTTCTAGGCCCCTAAAGAGTGTTTTGGTAATTAATGACAATTACAAATGTTGAACTAACGATACCTGTTAAGCTGTGTCAAGATCAAACTCAAAAGACAGGTTAATGAAAGGCAAAGAAAGAGCTACATGATGGAGAAAGGATAGTGAGCAAAGAGGCAAAGGTACGGAATAGGGTCTTTTTCCATTTTACCGGTCTAAGGTGATTAGACAAGAATTTTGACTGGATTTTAGGATAGACGCCGTACTATTAAGAGGAGCAAGTGGTGTATCACGATATAGTTCATCTATGTGCCACAAGTCATAAAATCAACTTGCATTGCATACTAGAAGGTCATATACTTTGAAAATGCTTGTTTCAATTCATTTCAGCCAAAATCTGTCTCAGTCGGTCTGACCGATTATTGGCCGGTCCGACCGAATAGACGGTCTGACCGAATGTTGTTTCGGACTGACCGACGTTATGTCAAAGTGTGTTTTATTTCTTAAAGAGGTCGGTCTGTCCGTAGTATAACCCTAGGTCAGACTCCTGGAGCTTCTTAACCTAACTTTCTGAAACTTGTTGTGTCAAGACGGTCTGACCGATTGTTGGACCGGTCTGACCACTAAAATGGTCTGACCGAGTTTTTGAACTACGGTTTGACCGTGTGGCCGGTCTGTCCGTAATTTTCGGCCTGACCGTATAACGTGTCAAGAAACTATGTCGTCTCTGGACGGTTTCACGGTCTGACCGCCATTGGCTCCGGTCTGACCGTGAGTGTGCCTGACAAGGGCAGGTGAGCATTAATTGCGCCTGTTTAATGCCGTTGCAATTGCGGCGGTCTGACCGGGCTTATACCTGCGGTCTGACCGCCAAGTGATCTTTTTCTCCCAACGACTGGTAACGGCTATATTTATTGTAGGGGGTATATATACTCCCATGCACGGTCCTGTTCATAACTTTTGGCATATTTGTGAACATTGTCATCATCCTTGAGAGCTAAAGCAAGTTTCATACACTCTAGGGTTCTAATTCCTGAATTTGAGAGAGTGTGCATTTGAGATCTTCTAGTGCATTGCATTTAGATCACTAAATCAACTTTGTGGCACTAGAAGAGCGATAAGTGATCATCACCGGCTTGTTACTCTTGGAGTTTGCCGGCTCCTAGACGGCTAGGAGGAAGGTTTTGGAGAGCTCTTCAAGGAAGATTGTGAAGAAGCCTCAAAACATCTTGTGAAAGGGTCGAGCACGCCTTGCCGCAGCGGTAAAGTGCATCATTAGTGAAATCGAGGTTTGGATTACTCATCACACTAATCCGGCTCGAGATCTAGGTCACTTCTTGAGAGAAGGTTGACTAGATAGAGGAGCGGTTAGAGATTTGAGTTTGCCTCAACGTGGATTAGGGGTGATCGGCAAATCACCGAGACCACGGGATATATCCTTGTATTGAATTGATTATTGTTCATCTTGTTTTAGCTATTTGCTCTCATTTGTTGTTAATTGTTTGATTAGGTGTTAAATTGTCAAAATCGCCTATTCACCCCCCTCTAGTCGATATCCTAGATCCCTTTCAGGATGGACGACATCACCTGTCGCGTAGATCGCCTCTAAGACTATCTTGTACACGTAGGCCAATCCTCACAAACGGCACATATTTAGGCGCACGTGCACACCACGGGGACCATCTTCACAACCCCACCATTACTCAACAACCCTATTCTCATCCACCATTTTTCCACCAATCACCTCCACCAGTCTCCGACGAGTGATCTCCAAGGTACGCAAGTATTTCTTTTTATTTTCCTTTTCTTTTTTGTTTCTTTTTGTTTTTCTTTTCAAGTTTTTACTTGCGACGCATTGGACTGCACCATGGGAGCTGCATGGACCACAACATCTTCTTTCACCATGGCATCGTCAACACCATCCACCTCCAGAAAACACGACTGCAAACAATAATCTGCATCTCTCTCCAAACATTGAGGACAATGTCTGATTTAGTTTGGGGGTAGTCATTTAACCGTTTGCTTAGTCTTCAACGAATCATCATTCCACCATCTTGCCATGATAAACTAAAAAATAAAAAAAATATCAACTTGGAACGCCTAGTTTTGAAGATGATCTTTAATCAATTAGATGACTATTTTATCACATCTTTGCATATGATCCATTGAACTTAGCTCTCTTAAAAATTTCAATTGCCTACGTTCAGTTTTTAGCTCAAATTGACTATTAAAGCTTGAACTTGTCTTTTTATATTGTTATTGACTTCTTCCAAATTGAAGGTTTCCAATAAATTATTATCTAAAATTAACTTTCTTATGTCACTTTTTATGCTTAGATTGCTAATTGCCCTTCTGTTTAAAAAATTAAAAAATGTGTAAGAGTGAAGTATAATCGACCTACTTGGGGGAGGCGGTGGTGAATCGTCGACCAGTTGGGGAAGGGAAGATTTACTTAACTTATGCATACAAAAAATTTCTTTTTAAAATAAAACGGTTACTTAAGATGCGGCTTTGTCTAGACTCTTGTAAAGTATATGTGACCAGCTGGGGGGAGGCAGTGGTGAATCATCAACCAGTTGGTGAAGGGAAGGCATACATAACATTGAGATTGCTTACAGGGACTCGGGAAACCCATAAAGCTGCCTTTTTGTAAGTGCACTTAATTAAGCGTCTTCAACTGTGTCTCCTCTAGCCGCAACAGAATGATCCAGTTCAAAAAATTCTCGCCAAGAGCATGAAAAAGTTGAAGAACAAAATAAAAAAAGTGAATAAATAAAAAAATAAAAGTGTTTTAATTTCTCTCTAAAAGGGGAAATCTAGCAACTTTGTATAAATTATAGCATGATGACTGTTTTCTTTAGCTATGGTTTGTTCTAAATCCTATATGAAACAAGTTGTCAAGATGATTTAATTGATTAAGCTCTCTCTTTTCTAAAGTTGAAATTTTATAATCCGAATATTTGCATTTGGAAAGTTTAAATTGCTTAGATCAATTGTTTCATATGCATAAATTGCTTAGATTGAAAATTAGATTAACCAATGCATCCCAATTTTTGGAAAACTCATTCACATTCT
This sequence comes from Pharus latifolius, assembly GCA_019359835.1. Lineage (NCBI taxonomy): Eukaryota > Viridiplantae > Streptophyta > Magnoliopsida > Poales > Poaceae > Pharus > Pharus latifolius. The sequence goes on from CM033327.1 coordinate 23,863,475, forward strand.
TTGCTTGAGGACAAGCAAAATGCTAGCTTGGAGGAATTTGATAAGTACTAAATTGGTAGCATTTCTGCCCTATGTTTGGCATTGAAAACGTGTAAAATCATGCTAAAAATTCCTTTGATGCGACATTTTATGTGTACTTTTATATTATTTTTACAAATTGCTTTCACAGCTGTGTTTGCCATGTTTCAGGGACCAAACCTACCAAATTTGAGAACATTTTGACTTCGTTTGGGCCAATTTCGACTAGAAATACTTAAACTGGACAAAAAGAATCCTCATCAAATATTCTTTGGACAAAATAACGTGGTCTAACACAGTTAGGGGAGAAGGAACCTCAATCGAACACAACTGGACGAAAAGGAGCCATGATCAAACACAAAGATACCTGCTCGAAACAAGTCCTGATCAAACATGAACACGTGGTCGAAAAGAGTCCTGATCGAACACGAACACTTCTGGTCGAATTGAGTCATGATCATCACAACTACCTCTTGGTCTGTTATTTGGCTGAGCGGAGCATGATCTCGGGCACGACACGTGTTCGATCAGGAGCACGCCACGTGTTCTTGGTCATGCTCAGCTCAGTTTCAGAATGTTTTAGTGGTCGGTTTTGACTTAGATTTGTCCATTCTCACACCGTTTGAAGCCGAACTTCATCGCCTGCACATCAAGGAGTTATTTTTGGGCACGCTACCCCATGTATTATAAATAGAGAAGCTTTTGGCTCAATTAGACATGCCTTTTAGAGGGTAGATTCTTTTTAGGTGCTTCCTTAGCCTTTAGGGCTTAGTAGTAATTTTTAGATTATTTTCTTAGAAGAACCCCCTTCTCTATTTTTCCTACATTTGTAAACCGGTAAGGACGGCAAACTTAATTTTCAAGCAATCAAGTAAGTTTTCATTTAATTCTTATTATTATTTCTGCATTATTATGTCTTTTAGTGAGTAGTTCCCTTCTAGGGTTAGGGATGACCTAATCCGGAAGGTGTGATTCTTCCTCAGTCTTGATCTAATGTTTTGGGGTTATTTCCTGATGTTTTCTTCCTCCAAACCCTAAATTCTTGTTTCGGCAATAGACATAGCAGTTGAGCCTTAGCAAGAATGTAGTGGAGTTTTTGAGTCCTAAGTGTTTTGACGCGGGATCCTGAACAGGAGAGAGGCTCTCGCCAAACATAAAACTGGAAGCGATCCTCTGACCGTTGTAACAACAACCGTACTGGCAACTTAATCTATCTTGGAAAACAATTGAAATTAACTTGCAATTGTCGGACCTTGGATAGAATTACGCTGGATGGTTATGGAACTCCCGAAACCCTAAGTTTTCATTCTTTCTTTACAAACCCTAAATTTCATAATTGCTCTTTACTACTTTAAACTCTAGATTGATAGCTTTAGTAGTAGATTTAGTTGTAGACAAACAAACCCCCAACTCGTTCAAACTTAATCAGTGATCCATTAGCCTAGAAAGATGAATACCCTTATTCCTCGTGGAATTCGACCCTCAAGTGCTCAACGTTCAATCGTTCATTTGTAGTTATTAAACAAATCGTGCTCGTCATTTCCAACACGATCAATGATGGGAGCAGCAGTTAATGCACGTTTCAATTTATTAAAGGCATCAAGACATTTTTCATGAAAATCAAATGGTGCATCTTTACCAAGAAATTGGGCGAGAGGTTTAGCAGTTTTTGAAAAATCTTGAATGAAACGATGGTAAAAACCTGCGTGTCCCAAGAAACTGCGTATGCCCTTCATGTTGGTCGGTCGTGGAAGACTCGCGATGACATCGATTTTGCCTTGTCTACTTCAATCCCTTGTTCAGAAATTAAGTGGCCAAGCACCTCGCGGTTGATTATGTTTCAAAGTGGGTAGATGATGAGGACATCACTCCTATGCATACGCCCGAGACTCCTCCAGTTGTGATGCAAGGACCCATCACAAGAGCACGAGCATGGCAATTGAATCAACAGGTGAGCTCGTTCCTAAGTGCCCGTGTATATACTTGTGAGGATAGTATGCTACCTAATGATATTATTGATTATATTGTACTTAGGAACTTTGGAGAGGATCATGAAGGCCTTGGGAACCAGCAAGGGCCAGGAGGGAGGCAAGGAGGGCGTCCAAGTCAAGTTGGAGTCCCAATTCATCTCGGAATCGGAGTCCCAATTCATCTCGGAGTCGACTACCTCGGCCACCAGGAGCAGTGTTCACTAAAATCGTCGCCCAGGCCACAAACGGACTCCGATTTCAATGATCCACATATGTATCGAAAGCTAAGGAGATAAACTTTCCAATGGCACGGTTTCAGGTCAATTGGACTGCTGAGTCGACGGGAATTCGCATTACAAGTTAGCGGACAGAATCTGTCCCAGGGTGCTGCGTCACCAATTTGGGCCTTTGGCCCATGTATCGTGTTGGAGTTCATCACGGACACGTCTAGGGTTTCTAGGACGTCCCTTAGCCCTTATATTCAGTAGCCGCCGCTAGGGTTTGCTTTGGGTTTTGCTTAGATCAATTCTGTCTTTGAACAGTGTCGCCGTTCATCGGTTTGTGAGACCCCAACTTGTGAGCTTCATCCTCAATTGCAAATTTAGTTGCATCTTTCTCGTTCTTGCTTGTGTTCTCGATTCGCATGCAGGGATAAGCCTTCTTAGCGAGGTCAATCGTGTTTGTGCATGGTTGATAACCAACAGAGCCGTGGTGTAGCGATTGCTGGGTTCGGATCGGTTCTGATCGGAAGCCGGATCGTCAACGTCGAGTCTCCACCAATCGACTTACCTCTACCTGTCGGAAGATCGGGCCACCGTGCGCATCAAGTGGCATCAGAGCCTCAGTTTCCCGTCAGGTATCATTGTATCCCCTTTAGTTTTGTTTTGCCATCGTCCTAGAGTCCAGAAAATTTGCCCCACAAAAAAAGTTCATCATCAATTCCGCTGTCCTACAACCCTTTGAGCTTTGCAATTTCGTTTTCAGTATCGTATTGTTGAGTATTGATCCACAGTCATCGTCTTGTTGCTGGTTTGAGGTCACGAGCCGCCTTGTGTCAATTGCCCTGCACCGCTGGCCATCCTTTTTCACCCGCAAACCTAATCCTATTCTAGCCTAACCGGGAGAAAGATCTGAATTCGCGAGCAATTCCAGATTGTGCAGTGTTCACTAAAACTGGCATAACTTTTGCATACGAACTCCGATTTGGGTCTACTTTTTTTTGTTTCGAAGGGGACGACGACGCGCATCTGAAAATTCCACAAGTCTTTAGACCTGTGCATTTTTTTTTGACCCTCAAAAAAAGCTTCTAAGACCGAGTTTCGACGCCCCGGAAGTTTGCTGTCCTGTTTTGTCAATTCTTTCGGGCATCGGTTTCCTGTCGTTTGTTGCTTCAAATTGTGAGATTTTTGTTTCTCCTCTGAGTTAAGAGGTATATATTTGTGTTAGAAAAAAAAAAAGAAGTGAAAAAAAAAACAGAGAGAAGAGAAAGAGAAGTAGAAAATCAGAATTGCTTGCATCCTTTGAGTCCTTTGTGCTGTGATATATCCCTTGCTAGGTTGAACTAGTTCTAGGAGCACGCTTAGGCCAGCAACTGTGACAAGAACTTTGAATCTTTATTCAGCTTTGCTAACTGTTTTCGAAATTTGCTAATCCTTGCTACTATACTTTGCCTTCCAAGCTCCACCTTTCTTCTGATCAGTTCAGGTTCAATTCGGCAATCGCTACACTCAAGCTTGTCACGGTATCACGAACCAGCCGCCGGTTGTACCACCTGTTGCATTGGTAAGAACACTTGTAAGAGCGTGGTAAGACGCTTGAGAGTGAGTGAAACCACCTTCTGCCGCCAAAGTAGTTGATAGGGATTATACCACCGGTTGTTTTTGTTTCTTTTGTCTTTCTTTCAACTAACAATGGCAGGTAATGAGGAAGATGAGTGTGTTACACGAAACGAGCTTAACAACGCGCTCAATGACATCAACGCAAACATCGCAAGGATCGGCCAAGATAACGACCAAAGATTGGAGAGGATAGAGCGAAGCATCGCCAATCTTCTTACCAGGTTGGAAAATTTTGAGAGACAGCCGCCTCCCAATGGAGCTCGCAGAGTGGAAGATCAAGAAGAGTCTGTCGCGGGAGATGAAGTGGATGGAGAGGGCCATGATGCCTTTGCCGCTCGCGCCGCTGCACAGGATGTGCGACAACAACAACGCCTGAATAACAACCGTCAAGGTATGAGAGGTAACAATTTTAATCCTCGTAATGGTCGTGGACATGATGATTCTTTTGCTAGGGTTAAATTTACCATACCATCTTTTTCTGGTACTTATGATGCTGAAGTTTACTTAGATTGGGAAATAACAGTTGAACAAAAATTTAACTCCCATCTTGTTCCTGAGATACATAGAGTTAGACAAGCTACTAGTGAGTTTAAAGATTTTGCTATCATTTGGTGGAATGAGATAGTAAATGCTGGATTAGCACCTGATACATGGGATAGATTAAAACAAGCTATGCGTAGAAGATTTGTTCCTCCTTCTTATAAACGTGATATGCGCAAGAATTTGCAACGCTTAAATCAAAATAATAAATCTGTTGAGGAGTACTACCAAGAGCTACAAATAGGCATGTTGCGTTGTGAGGTAGTTGAGGATGAGGAGGATAAGATGGCTCATTTTTATGGGGGATTACGGCGCGAGATTCAGGACATAATTGATTACAAAGAATATAATTCTATCAATAGATTGTTCCAGCTTGCTATGTTGGCAGAAAAAGAATTGCAGGGAAAACAGCAAAGGCCAAGGAGTAATTTCGGCAACATACCCACACCAAAGACGACGCCGGGGACAACCAAATCAGCTCCACCCCTTTCTGTTCGGTCTGCTGCCCCCTCCATGAGTAGGGCGCGTTCAGCAGCACCATCACCGCCATCACGAGTTCCCGAGGTGAGTAAATCTAATCATGTGCAGGCACCAACAAAGAGTTCTTCATCGGTGGCTTCCACGGGTCGAACAACGGAAATTGTGTGCCACCGATGCAAGGGGATGGGCCATGTCATGAAGGATTGCCCAAGTCGTCGAGCGTACATTGCAACAGAAGAAGGTGGGTACATTAGTGCTAGTGATGTTGAGGATGAATATGCTCTTGTAGCTAACCTTGCAGATAATGAGGATGACCATGAGACGGACGACGATGATGAGGAGATTTTAGGGACCGCTGCCACCAAGAATTATAGGACAATCATTGTGCAACGAGTGTTGAGCGCTCAAATGGAGCAAGCGGACAAGCTACAATGCCATAATTTGTTTCAGATGTACCTCATCGTCAAGGACCGTCGTGTTCGTGTCATAATTGATGGTGGGAGCTGCAATAACTTGGTGAGTTCAGATCTGGTGGAGAAGCTTTGCTTGCCCACACGTGCACACCCTCATCCCTACCATATTCAATGGTTCAATAACAGCGGTAAGGTGAAGGTAACACAAACGGCGAGAGTGCAATTTTCCATTGGAACATACCATGATTTTGCTGATTTTGATGTAGTGCCTATGCAAGCATGTTCCCTTTTGTTAGGCCGTCCATGGGAATTTGATACTGATGCAATTCATCACGGTAGAAGTAACAAATACACTCTTATGCACAAGGGGAAGAAAATCACTTTGCTCCCTATGACTCCTACTGAAATTGTGCAATGTGACAAAGAGAGAGCTGAAAATGAGCGAAAAGAGAGTGCGCTTGAATCTGAAAATCAGCAAGTGGCTAAAAATATTTTCCCACCTAAGAAAGACAAGAAAGAACCTAGTTCTAGGTCCGAGGGAATTAAATTGAAGGGTGGTGTTATGCTTGCTACAAAATGTGACCTTGCTGAAATTAATGAGAATGATGCACCGTGCTATGCTTTGATATGCAAAGATGCTTTGTTTTCATTGGATGATATGCCCAGTACTTTGCCTCCTGCTGTCACTAACCTTTTGCAGGAGTATGCAGATGTTTTTCCTGCCGAGATACCTCCAGGACTCCCACCCATACGAGGGATTGAGCACCAAATTCATTTGATACCTGGAGCGAGTTTGCCAAACCGAGCTGCTTATAGGACCAACCCCGAGGAGACTAAGGAGATTCAGCGCCAAGTCCAAGATCTTTTGGACCGCGGGTATGTACGTGAGAGCCTTAGTCCTTGTGCTGTTCCTGTTATTTTGGTTCCTAAGAAAGATGGCAGTTGGCGCATGTGTGTAGATTGTAGAGCCATTAACAATATCACAATAAGGTACCGTCATCCTATTCCTAGGTTAGACGACATGCTTGATGAGTTAAGTGGTTCTATAATTTTTTCTAAGGTTGACTTGCGTAGTGGATACCACCAAATAAGAATGAAATTGGGAGATGAATGGAAAACAGCCTTTAAAACCAAGTTTGGATTGTATGAGTGGTTAGTCATGCCTTTTGGTTTAACTAATGCACCTAGCACTTTCATGCGCTTAATGAACGAGGTTTTACGAGCTTTCATTGGGAAATTTGTGGTGGTTTATTTTGATGATATATTGATTTACAGTAAGTCGTTACATGAACATCTTGATCATCTACGTGCTGTTTTTGATGCTTTGCGTGCTGCACGTTTATTTGGTAACCTCGAGAAGTGCACTTTTTGCCCCGAACAAGTATCGTTTCTTGGCTATGTTGTGACTACACAGGGAATTGAGGTGGATGAAGCCAAGGTGCACGCGATTAAGAGTTGGCCAACGCCCACGACGATTTCACAAGTGCGGAGCTTCCATGGACTTGCCGGATTTTACCGCCGCTTTGTGAAGGATTTCAGCACCATTGCAGCCCCATTGAACGAGTTGACGAAGAAGGGAGTTGTGTTCCATTGGGGGCAAGCACAGGAGAATGCCTTCAACCTTTTGAAAGATAAGCTTACTAATGCACCTTTACTCCAACTTCCTGATTTTAATAAGACCTTTGAGCTTGAATGTGATGCTAGTGGGGTTGGACTTGGCGGTGTTTTGATGCAAGATAGTAAACCTGTTGCTTACTTTAGCGAAAAATTGAGTGGTCCTGTTTTGAATTATTCCACGTATGATAAAGAATTGTATGCTCTTGTGCGATCTTTAGAAACGTGGCAACATTATCTTTGGCCCAAAGAATTTGTTATTCATTCCGATCATGAGTCGCTAAAACATATTCGCAGTCAAGTGAAACTGAATTGTAGACATGCTAAATGGGTTGAATTTGTTGAATCTTTTCCTTATGTTATCAAACACAAGAAAGGGAAGGATAATGTGATTGCTGATGCCTTGTCTAGGAGATATACCATGTTGTCCCAACTTGATTGTCGTATATTTGGATTGGAATCAATTAAAGAACAATATGCTAATGATGATGATTTTAAGGATGTCTTGCTGCATTGCAAAGAGGGAAGAACATGGGACAAATATGTGATAAATGATGGATTTGTGTTTAGAGCTAACCGCCTATGTGTTCCAGTTGGATCCGTTCGTTTTCTTTTGATACAGGAAGCTCATGGAGGAGGTTTGATGGGTCATTTTGGTGCCAAGAAGACGGAGGCCGTTCTGTCCGCTCACTTCTTTTGGCCGAAGATGAGGCGAGACATTGAGAGGTTTGTATCCCGCTGCACTACATGTCAAAAGGCTAAGTCACGATTGAATCCACATGGTTTATATATGCCTCTTCCTGTTCCTAGCACTCCATGGGAGGATATATCTATGGACTTTGTTTTAGGACTGCCTAGGACCAAGAGGGGGAGGGATAGTATTTTTGTGGTGGTTGATAGATTTTCTAAGATGGCTCACTTTATTCCTTGTCATAAGAGCGACGATGCTGTTAATATTGCTAACCTTTTCTTTCAAGAAATCGTTCGCTTGCATGGTATGCCTTCTACTATTATTTCAGATCGTGATGCCAAGTTTTTGAGCCACTTTTGGAGAACTCTATGGAATAAATTGGGGACCAAGCTGCTGTTTTCAACAACATGTCATCCCCAAACCGACGGCCAAACCGAGGTAGTAAATCGTACATTATCTACTATGTTGAGGGCTGTTTTGAAGAAGAATTTGAAGATGTGGGAAGAGTGTTTGCCGCATGTTGAGTTCGCTTATAATAGGGCGGTACATTCCACCACCAAGGTAAGTCCTTTTCAGGTAGTGTATGGCTTCAATCCCCATGCTCCTATTGATCTATTACCTTTACCTACTAGTGAACGAGTTAATCATGATGCTAAGGAACGTGCTGAATTTATTCTGAAATTGCATGAAAAGACTAAGGAAAATATTGACATGATGAATGAAAGGTATAGGACTGCGGGAAGTAAAGGTAGAAAGGAAGTAAAACTTGAACCGGGTGATTTAGTATGGTTACACTTGAGAAAGAATCGTTTTCCAGAATTGCGAAAGTCTAAATTAATGCCTAGAGCTGATGGTCCTTTCAAGATACTTGAGAAAATAAATGATAATGCATATAAACTTGAGTTGCCGCCCGAATTTGGGGTTAGTCCCACATTTAACATTGCAGATTTGAAACCGTTCATGGGAGAAGAAGATGAGCTTGAGTCGAGGACGACTCCACTTCAAGAGGGGGAGGATGATGAGGACATCACTCCTATGCATACGCCCAAGACTCCTTCAGTTGTGATGCAAGGACCCATCACAAGAGCACGAGCATGGCAATTGAATCAACAGGTGAGCTCGTTCCTAAGTGCCCGTGTATATACTTGTGAGGATAGTATGCTACCTAATGATATTATTGATTATATTGTACTTAGGAACTTTGGAGAGGATCATGAAGGCCTTGGGAACCAGCAAGGGCCAGGAGGGAGGCAAGGAGGGCGTCCAAGTCAAGTTGGAGTCCCAATTCATCTCGGAGTCGGAGTCCCAATTCATCTCGGAGTCGACTACCTCGGCCACCAGGAGCAGTGTTCACTAACATCGTCGCCCAGGCCACAAACGGACTCCGATTTCAATGATCCACATATGTATCGAAAGCTAAGGAGATAACCTTTCCAATGGCAACGGTTTCAGGTCAATTGGACTGCTGAGTCGACGGGAATTCGCATTACAAGTTAGCGGACAGAATCTGTCCCAGGGTGCTGCGTCACCAATTTGGGCCTTTGGCCCATGTATCGTGTTGGAGTCCATCACGGACACGTCTAGGGTTTCTAGGACGTCCCTTAGCCCTTATATTCAGTAGCCGCCGCTAGGGTTTGCTTTGGGTTTTGCTTAGATCAATTCTGTCTTTGAACAGTGTCGCCGTTCATCGGTTTGTGAGACCCCAACTCGTGAGCTTCATCCTCAATTGCAAATTCAGTTGCATCTTTCTCGTTCTTGCTTGTGTTCTCGATTCGCATGCAGGGATAAGCCTTCTTGGCGAGGTCAATCGTGTTTGTGCATGGTTGATAACCAACGGAGCCGTGGTGTAGCGATTGCTGGGTTCGGATCGGTTCTGATCGGAAGCCGGATCGTCAACGTCGAGTCTCCACCAATCGACTTACCTCTACCTATCGGAAGATCGGGCCACCATGCGCATCAGTAGAGGTTGTTGCAACACCAACAAATGAATCAAAACATATGATTAAACTTTTCAAAGCAGTCATCTTCCCCGATTTGGTGTACCACGAGTTGTGATTAGTAATGGCGGTGCGCATTTCACTAATTGCCAATTTCAAAAATTGTTGATGAAATATGGGGTTGTTCATAAAGTTGCTCTTGCATATCACCCTCAAACAAGTGGACGGGTTGAATTCTCGAACAGAGAAATCAAAATGATCTTGCAAAAGGTGGTGGCACCGTCACGAACGGATTGGCCACTCAAACTCTCAGACGTTCTTTGGGCGTATCGCACCGCATTCAAAACTCCGCTAGGTATGACGCCTTACAAAATTGTATTTGATAAGAATTGCCATTTTCCTATTGAATTGTTACACAGGACGTTATGGGTGTTAAAAGAACTCAATTGGAACTTCGACAAAGCGGGGTGAAGATGAATCCTCGAATTGCATGAACTGGAGGAGCTTCTAAACAACTCCTACGAAAGTGCCCTAATTTACAAAGACAACATGAAGAAATGGCACGAAAAATGGATCCTCAACCGTAAGTTTAAAGAAGGTATTTGATTTTATTATTTAATACGCGGTTGAAATTGTTTTCAAGAAAATTGAAATCGCGATGTATTGGGCCTTACACAATAGAAAAAGTCTAACCGTATGGTGCTGCAGAACTTCGGGCGCACGACGATACCACTTTCAATGTAAACATGCATCGCATCGAATTATACAATGCGGGAGATGAGGTAAGTGCATTGAACTTGGTCAATTCTTTCAATTCCGTCTATTTCTGAACGACCAAGAGCATTTCGTTGAGCGGGACATTAAATCAGCACTAGCCTGGAGGTAGCCCGGTATAATAACACGTATGTTTCTCTCTTATGTACACAGCAGTGGAAGAATCGCTCAATTCCGACATCGTTTGACACTCCAAAACCTATTTTTCAGAAAACATACACAATTTAGGGCTGAATTTCTGAAAAACTCAAAAAAAACAAAAATTACAAAAGTGGCACAGGATGTGCCCTGGGCCGAGCACGACCTATGCTGGAGGTCGTGCTATGCTCAGTTGGCTTGGCTAGCTCCCCTGTTTCTTGTTCTTGTGTGCTGTTTTTTGTGGTTTCCTTCTCCTATACAACCACAACTCCTACCTAACACCCCTAGGTAAAGAAACCCATCTTCTCCAACCCTCCAAACTGCAAAAACTCCATTATTTAAGCTCCAAAACTCCACAAAATCAGCCCTAGATCTTTCCATCCACCCATTAAAAATATGATCTGACCACGGATTCCGACTCCTCGCGTCGTGACACCTCCAGATCTGGAATTTCTACAACAATGATGATGCCCCGACACAATGCCAAGAAAACGACGAAGCGCCAACGTGGATGGACCACCTCACCGGCCGCGTGGACCGCCTCTATGACTATCATGTACAAGTAGGCCACATCCTCCCGGATGGCACATATCCAAGCTCATCTACCTACCACGGAGCTCATCTTCATATCCCTGGCGTTCCTTCATAACCCTACCCACTGTATTTCCATCACCCTCCAATGAGTGATCTCCAAGGTATGAAAGTGTTTATTTTTATTTTCTTTTTTTCATTTTGTTTTTCTTTTCAGATTTTAACTTGCATCGCGTTGGACTGAACCACCGGAGCTATGTGGACCACAACACCCTCTTTCACCACATCATCTTCAACAACATCAACCTCCAGACACCACGGCCGCAAACGATAACCTGTATCTCTCTCTCCAAACATTGAGGACACTGTCTAATTTAGCTTGGGAGATAATCACTTTATCGTTTGCTTAGCCTTCAGCGAATCATCATTCCACCCTCTTGCCATCATAAACTGAAAAATAAAAAAAAATATATCAACTTGGAATGTCTAGTTTTGAAGATGATCTTTAATCAAATAGATGGCTATTCTATCACACCATTGCATATGATCAATTGAATATAGCTCACTTTAAAAGTTTTGAATGCCTATGTTGAGTGTTTGTCTAAATTTAACCATTATAGATTATGTTTATCTTTTAGATCATTATTAATTTCTTTCAAATTAAGGGTTTCTGATAAACTATCATCTAAAATTAACTCTCCTATGTCACTTTTTATGCTTAGATTGCTATTGTCCTTCTCTTTAAAATAAAAATGTGTAATAGTGAAGTATAATCAACTTACTAGGGGGAGGCGGTGATGAATCGTTGACCAACTGGGAAAGGAAAGATTTACTTAAGTCATACACACAAAAATTCTTTGTTATAATAAAATGATTGCTTAAGATGTGGCTTTGTCTAGTCTCTTATAACGTATATGCGACCCGCTGGGGGGAAGCGGTGACGAATCATCGACCAACTAGTGAAGGGAAGGTATACGAAACAACGAGATTGCTTATAGGGGCTCGGGAAACTGACAAAACTGCCTATCTGTAAGTGCACTTAAGTAAGCGTCTTCAGCTGTCTCCTCTAACCGCGACAGAATGATCCAGTTCAAAATATTCTAGCTAAGAGCACGAAAAAGTTGAACAATAAAATAAAATAATGATTTAATAACAAAATAATAAAATTTTTTAAATTTTTCTCTCTAGATAGGGTAATCTATCAAGTTTGTATAAATTGTAGCATGACAATTGTTTTCTTTAGCTATTGTTTGTTCTAAACGCTATATGAAAGAAGTTGTCAAAATAATTTACTTAATTAAGCTCTCTCTTTTATAAGCTTGAGATTTGATTAGCCAAATACTTGTATTTGAAAATTTTAAAATTGCTTAGATGCATTGTTTCATATGCCTCAATGTGATGTGAATTGCTGGAAGTTGTTTATTGAAAATCTGATTAATCAGGGCATCCCAATTTTTGAAAAATTCACTCACATCCTTTGCTTGAGGACAAGCAAGATACTAGCTTGGGAGGATTTGATAAGTGCTAAATTAGTAGTGCTTTTACTCTAAGTTTGCTAGTGAAAACATCTTGAAAACTCTTTTGATGTGACATTTTTTAACTTGTTGTATCATTTTTACATTCCATTTTCATAGCTGTGTTTGTTATTTTCCAGGGATCATGCTTAGAAAATTTGGGAGCATTTAAAGTTCATCCGGACCAATTTCAACGAAAGACATGAAAATCAGACAAAAAAAAAGGACCCTGGACCGAGCCTAGCACGTCCACGAGCACGACCCTTGCCCAGCTTGGTTTCAGCCGCTTGCACGGTCACGACCAAGCTTGGTTTTGGCCGCTTGCTTGGCACAACCAGGCTTGGTTTCGGTCAGCTTGAATGGTCACTACCAGGCTCAGTTTCAGCTGTTTTGCATGCTCGCAACCAAGCTCGATACAACCACGGGCACGACCAGTCATGGTCATTTTACTCAGCATGACCAGGCTCTATCTCGGTCTATTTACTTAGCACGATCATGAGTACGACTCGTGCTTGGCCCAAGGCCCGACCGGTGCCACAGGTCGTGCCTAGCTTAGTTTGCAGCTGGTTTTGGTTGTTTTGACTCCGATTTATCTGTTTCTTGTGTTTTTTGAAGTCGAATTCCGTCGCCTGCATGTCAAGAGTTATATTTGGACACGTTGACCTATTGTATTACAAATAGAGAAACTTTTGGCTCAATAAAACAAGCCTTCATAGGCTTTCTTAAGCCTTTTTCTTAGTTTAGTTTAGGAGATCCCCCTTCTCTATTTTCTGCGTTGTAAGCCGGCAAGGACTGTAGACCTAATTCTTTGAGGCAATCAAGTAAGTTTTCATTTATTTCTCATTATTTCTGTATTTTTATGGCTCTTGCTAGTAATTTACTTCTAGGGTTAGGGATGACCTAATCCGGAAGACGTAATTCCTCCTCAGTCCTGATCTTAAGTTTTGCAATTACTTTCTTACGTTTTTTTCTCTGAACCCTAAATTTTTGTTCTAGTAACAGACGTAACAGTTGAGCCTTAGCAAGAATTTAGGGGAGATCTGGAGTCCTTTGAGCCTTGACACGGAACCCTGAATAGGAGAGAGGCTCTTACCAAACTTAACCGTGGAAGCGATCATTTAACCATTGTACCAGCGGCCATACTGGCAACTTAATCTGTCTTGGAAAACACTTGAAACTGATTTGCAATTCTCAAATCTTGGATAGAATTACGCCTGATGGTTATGGAATTACCGAAACCCTAGGTTTTCCTTCTCGTTTCTAAAACCCTAGTTTTTATACTTGCTCTTTTACTTATTTAAACCCTAGATTGTTAACTTTAGTAATAGATTTAGTTGTAGACAAACAACTCCCTCAAATTGTTCGGACTTAATCTGTAATCTATTAACCTAAAAGACGAATACACTTATTCCTCATGAAATTCAACCCTCAAGTCCTCAACGTTCAACCGTTCGCTTGCGGTTATTACATCAATTGCCCACCTTTGGGTAGCGATCAGCTGCAACATTTGCTCAGTACATATCACATTTCCTATTGATTTCATAATAAGATCAAGAGAATTATTGAGCCAAGCACTGATTTGCATGTTGTCAACCAAAAATGAATTATGTTGTAATAAAAATTTATATAAGAATCGATTTAGTTGCTTATATTTAAATTTAAGTCTAGTAAAAAATTATATACAGAAATAAAATGATTACCAGCTTTATATTGTCATCCACCAACCATGACAAACATTTTGCCCTCCCTCTTGCATCAGCGATGTAACACCCTGGTTTTGGGGGTGAAAAGTTTTTGCATAAAATCCTGCATGCATGTATCCCTGTAGTTGTAGCCAGATCAGCTGAACCCTAATCTCTCTCTCAAACCCTAAAAATCTCCAAATCTATTCTCTAGATCCAGATTAAAATCTGACCATCCAGATTTAACTTACCAGTTACCCTGAAGATAAAAGTCTTAACGAGCCAGATTGAATTCTAACCCTAACTCCCAATATCTAAGTCTCTTTCTGTTTTCGAAAACAGGAAATTCAGATTTACCCTAAGTACCCCAGTTTCCAGATAATTGAGTTATCATGATCTAACCCTATCCAGACTCAAGTATCCTTTGGAATATGTTCCTAAGTACATCCTCAACTTGCTCCAAAAAGTTGGAAACCAGATTGTTTCACCTAAACACTTTTCGCAGTTTAGTCCAAATTTTACTGCGAATAAGTCCTTTCTCTCTTTACCTCGAAGCCTGAAAAGGCTAAAATCCACGAATCAACTCCAAATCCAGAATTTCTTCAGAGAACACCTCCCAAATGCTATTTGATACAAATTTCCCATCTATTTAAACTTCAAAATCTCACCCCAATTACCAGAATTCGAGATCGACAAAATCCAGATCTATTTTACCCTAATTTTACCCTATTTTCAAAAATAGGTGAAATCCCACAAACCTTATCAAACTCTCTCCAGATTTGAGCTAAATGAGTATTAATAGAAATATTATACTCAGCCATGAAACCAAATCCCAAATTAAACCTCTTTAAGACCAGATTTACAAATCAGTCCAAACTTCAACCAAAATCATCACAATTATGCCCCTGATTCGACCTCACCTCAGTTCACGACCAGAACCAGTGCAACCGACCAGCTGCTGTCTTCGACCAGCGCCTGGGACTTCGACCACGACCTGGAGCAAGCACACGAGCACGGGAGCCTTCGACCTCGAGCACGCCACTGCTGTTTGCTTCGACCTGCTGCACTGCTATAGTAGCCACGTGGTCGCCACCTTCGCCAGTGCCTCGACGCCGCATGTGTGCTCGCCATTTGCCACTGTGGATCTTCTCCGGCGCAAATCGCAGCCAGCTGTTTCTCCCGTTTGCACGCCACCGGCAACGGCTCCAGCAGCAAAACGATGCCACGTAGAGATCTCGCCGCGCCCAGCCATCAGCTTGCCTTCTCATCACCTGCAAAAGCTCTCACGGCCGCTGAACCAGTCACCTCGACGCCAGCTCGCCGTGAAGTCGCTTCCTGTCACTTCCTTGCCGGCTACAACTCCCCGTGCACATCTAACCGTTGAGAGCCTCCAGCCACGCCTATATAAACCCACCAGAGCTTAGCCTTACTTCTTACACTCCAGAGCACTAGAAATCACCAGACTTCACTGCGTCTTCTTCTTCTCCGGTGAGCAGCAAAGAGGGAGCACGGTGCCAAGCTTCTCCACTGCCCCCTTCTTCAATCCAACACCCCCAGTGAGCTTCTCTCATCTCCCTCATACTTCTCGAGCTTGGAATTTAGTTTAAATGCTTTCTGTCACCGGCAATCGTCGTGTTTCATCTAGAACTCCGGTGAGCAATTAAACTCTAACTAAATCAAATTAGCTCTCGAGACAGGATCAAACATGCTCAATAGATCATTCTTATCATCCCTAAGCAACCAGAATCATCAATTTTGCTAAAATCTGGAAAACCCCAAATTGGAACTTTGCTTGTGAACTGAGCTTACTGTTTAAGCTTTTCTGGTGCATCTCTAGCCAATCTAACTTCACCAGTAGCTTTCTTATGCCCTAGAGACCATATTCAAGCAAGGAATTAAGCTCAATCACTTTAAATCAGAAATGCCCAAATTAGATTTGAGTTCATCTTTTCTCCAGCCAGTATCTTCCAAATCCAGCCGATCCAGCCCCAGCCACTTTGCCATTTAGATGTTTTGGACCATTCTGAGCAACTTTGTCTTCTATCACGACTTCTAATTCCGCCTAGATTGTGAGATATAGCTATGCCCTAGTTACTACACTGTTTATGTTGCATGTGCTCCAGACCAGTCAACTTCTTTGCCGGTTTTCATCACTTTCCGGCCATTTCCTGCCCTAGATCCTGTTGGGACATTTGTTCCTGTTACAAATGCCTAACTATCAGACAAAGTGGGGCATCATTTGGAGCCCTAGATCAAAAGATATGGCAAACCCTAGTTTCTAGCCATGTCAACTCTATGTCAAACTATGCCAGTCAGTGGCATTAGCCCTGTTCACCCACCTCTGGTCATGCAAACCAAAAACTACCTTGTCAAACAGTAGCTTCACTACCTTGTGCACCCTATGCTTGAATCAAAACCCATTTTGGCCACTGGGAACTATTCAAACCATGTCAATGCCATTCTTGGGCATTGACAGCCTTTGTCAGCCTATGTCAGCCAATGGCATTGGGTCAGTTTGACCCCTTCTGGGTATGTAAACTGAACATAACTTTGTCCCTTAGACTCCTGATGTTGTGATCTACATTTTATTCTACTGTCACAACTTGAGTTGAGCCCTCTATCATCCATCGACCATATGTCGATGCCTTGAACCGAATGTCAACCTAAAGACGTTCGCTGTTTTTGAGCGAGCCAGTCACAGCCTTGGTATCACTCTGATATTTTGGAACCTTTGGAACCTTGTAAACCTTTGACGACTAATCTTAACCCTAGTTTCCATATTTTAACCCTAATCGCTCTCAAATCTTGTATCGCCGAGACGCTTTTACCTTGCATTATCGCATATAGTGGAATAGTAAGAGTAAGATTGATTGTAATGCCTGTTTGCTTGTTTGATCCTTGTTCAGAGCAAGAGTCCGAGTTCGAAGACTTCGTCGCAGACCCGACATCAACTGCTGTTTCTTACGACGCGGAAGGCAAGTCATATTCTTGAACATCTTGAACCTATATTTTATGAATTGCTAGAATATACCTTGATTATAAAATAGTATTGCATGTATTGAGAAAAGAGATGAAATGGCAGCATCAGGCTGATTGCCTGTGGAAAGATAAATTGTTTAGCAATGAGCCATGAATTGATAAATATATGTATATAAATCTATATTCATGAAATAAAACCCCTAGCCGTGACCAGCATTTTGGTATGGAATGGTGAAAGCACTGGAGGTGCTTGGTCGCACAGGATGTGCTAGCACTGGAAGTGCATGGATTGTAGTATGATCTGGTCACTGGCATATAAGGACCTAGAACCTCGTGTTGTGCGTCTAGTGGCATGATTAACGTGCCGACCGCAAGCCTGGTATGGGACAGGCCTGAACAAGTAGTATGTGGATCACACATGAAACCCCAATAGGACAAACTCACGATTCACACGGGGTGCGCTCCAACACAAATCACTGGATGTGATCATGCACGCTAACCCTGAGGGGAAGATGCCAATTTAGTGGGGGTTGTGTAACCCTGTCACAACTGTGGTTTGCTTGAAGAAAACCACGGGGTCTGGGGTGAACTATGTGTGAAACATGGCAAAAGTTCTTGTTATCTCCACCTTGCCACTCACAGTATGAAGTGAGTTAGGGGTCCAATCCTTATGATAGGAAGGGCATGAAAGTGGATATATCTTGCGGGTAAATTGGTACCCCTCTGCAGAGTTAAAAATGTATTCGAATACTTCGTGCTCCTGAGTTTTAGGAGTATGCCGCGGTGGATTAAATCCACGGGGTGTGACACAAGTATTGTTTTATAAATTAAAATTTGTTAGTTCAAGATTACCCAAATGACATGTGTTGTCATGATAAGGGGTGCTGCCGTGGGCTGTCATGTGTTGACGTGTCGCGGTAGTACCATAATTTAGTGATCATATGATAACTAAGAGGGACGTGGATTGTGCCCTAAGTATATGAAATGTTGCCATAAGCATGAGATTTGAAAATCTTGGAAGAAAAGTATTTTTGGAAAACCCTCTCACCTCTTTTCCCTTAGTAGCATAGGAGCATGTCATCTCTACTATACGTATCTCTACTCTTACCTATGACTTGCTGAGTACGTAAGTGCTCACCCTTGCAACTTATCAACAATAGATGGAGTGCTACAATACCAAGACGAAGGATTGGAAGATTCGTGGATCCAGAAGGAAGAGAGCCAATTCTGCCAGAGCCCTGAAGTGTGCTATTCTGCTGTCAACTTCTCACGACTGTGGGGGTTTCGCCTAGCTTCCGCCGAGTAGTTGTTTTTTTGTTTTATTTAGACCATTTGTGCCATGAAGGCATATATTGTATCACCCTTTTATTGTATCAGGCCAGCAGGCCATATTGTTTATGAATAATATTTTGTAAGTTACTCTGC
Organism: Pharus latifolius; assembly: GCA_019359835.1. NCBI lineage: Eukaryota > Viridiplantae > Streptophyta > Magnoliopsida > Poales > Poaceae > Pharus > Pharus latifolius. The sequence goes on from CM033327.1 coordinate 23,882,019, forward strand.
TGCAATGAACTCCTGCGCTTGACTTATCCTGGGAAGTCAGTGGTATGTATGTATGAGGCCAGCTGCAGTGAGCTAGGTCTCTACGGGAGTAGTCGTGGTACCCTATTCGGGGCGCGACAAGCGACATCATTGCTATTTAACTTTTTATTAGATTCCTTTGATTTTGATGATTAATTGCATTAAGTCTCTAGAAAACCTATTTGCTTTAAGTGTGATTAAAGGAGTTTAATAAAAATTTAAAAGGATCGATGATAAAAAAAATCACCAAATGGAAATCGTGAAAGCCTAAGGTAAAATTTGAAGATTAGATTTCATCGACCAGGTGCATTGTAGTCGGTCGAATTTCTTCTAAGGATTTATTTTATTTTGACTGTACTATTAAGAGGGATTGCGAGAGTTTTTATTGACTAGAGACAGAACCGAGAAACTCTTAGGACAATTGTTGCATATTCTCTATCTCACATACTTGTATATCACTTTGGCTAAGTCTAGGTTGAGATATTCATATAAAAAAATTTGAAACTAGACTTAAAAAGAGAGGACTGAAATTTCATAGTCCATGCGGACAGTCCACATGAGTGTCCGTGTGAATGTGAACATTTTTCCAGTAGCCCAGAATTTTTCGGGCTGAAAATCTTTGTATCATGTGGACAGTTCGCATGGACGTGGACAATTGTCCAATAGCCCAAAAATTTTAGGGCTGAAAATCTTTGTACCATGCGGACAGTCCGCATGTGTGTCTGCGTGGATGTGGACATTTGTCCATTAGCCTTTGCTAGTTTAGAGGAGATTTTTCTTGTTCTATGTTGACTATCCATCTGTAAAGCGAACTGTCCGCACATTGTTCTGACACAACTCCAACGGCACTTTGATTGCGTCACAACTAGCCGTTTGACACAGACATTGACTGTCTGTCTTTAGTGTGGATTGTTCGCATGTACTGATTTTTTCCTACTCGTTCCAAATGGCTAATTGGATGGTTTCGGCTATATATACTTGCTTTGAGCATGTGTTGGAATCTCTCTGAGCTAGTATTCAATACACTTGAGCCCGTACACTCCCTTACATTCAAGATTTGATCTTTTGATAAAAAAAGTCATTCTTTTGGCTTTGTGAGAGATCCTCTGAGTAGCATTCGTTGCATCCTTAGAGTTTCTTGGTGCTTGATTGCAGTTAAACAAAGGCCTCAGAGCTGATTACTCTTAGTGATCATCATTACCTAGACGATCTTGGAGGTGTGCCGGTGATCTCTCCATTGACAGAGATTGTCACAAAAACCCAGTGTGATTGTGAGAGGTTCAGTGCTCACCTTTCTGGAGAGGAGAAGGAGCAATCATAGTGGACATCGGAGCTAGATTCATTCATTGAGTGCTTCAACAAGGATTAGGAGACACCGGGCGAGTCTTCAAGACCTCAGGATACATCACTTCTGTTTGATTCTTTCTCTCCCAGTGATTTGGTTGAGTTTTCTTCACACTCACTTAGCTCTTTTAGGCCTTGATTGTTGAAAAACCCATCTTCATTTCTAATTATTACAAAAATTATTTTTGGCCAAAAGGTTTTAAAAGCCTCCTATTCACCCTCTCACTAGTCAACATTGTTGCATCTAGACCCCTAGTATTCATTTTGATTATTGATGACATTGAGTGTCTTGGACTAACCATGTTTTTGAGCTATCTGCATGCAGAGCTATTTCTGTAAAGTCTGCAAGAAATCAACTGTAAAACAAGATGCCAAGATGGAAGCCACCAAGACCTAAGAGCTATTTATGTAAAGTCTACAAGAAATCAAGTGTAAAACAAGAAGCCAAGATGGAAGCCATAAAGACCTAAGGTAAATGATTGTTTATTTTACTGGTCTCAACGTTTGCAGTTTGACCGGAATTATAGAAATTATGTCTACTTTTAATGATCCGATTGAGACCTAAACTTGATTTAAGTGCTAGACTCAATCAGATGTGAATACGGGATCTTACTCGGAAACACTGAAACCCAATGCTCGAAAGCGAATAAAAAGGAACAAGGCCTTTTATTGTAAAGAACTTGCACACGTTGAATGTTGATCTCACTCGATCGACATCGATCTATGTCTATGAGTTCTATATCTGACTCGATGATCTATGAGGTAGATCTCTAATGGATAATCTATCTCATTTGGATAATCTATCTATCCTATTACAAGGTATTTATAGTCCTATCATTTGAGAATGTATCAGACTCGACAACCTCTAGTCGTATTGGACTCAGTCACACATTGTATCGAACTTGACAACCTATCAAATATTAATGGCTGTTCGAGACAGAACAATTTACAACTTGTACTCAGAACCGAAAACCGACAACGACCATAATCCTAAACTTACCTGAGATCATCCTGGATCATGACTCCCCTATTGAAAAAGGAGCCAACTCTCGTTGGTGACCAACTCGATCAAAATTGAAGATGCGGACATTGAGGCTGACCATCCTCGCAGGTATACCACTTGGCTACTCGTACACGTTGATCTTTCTGTCCCATCCGAAAAGACTCTCGTGTGCCTCTATGAGTAGTTGTCATCTTCTTTTTCAAAATTACATCTTCAAGTAGAGGTGCCTCTCATTGATAGACCAAATCTTCAATAGATGGTACTATGGTATCGGACTCATCATCCAGCATCGAAGGCTCAAAAAGTTTAAGGTGCTCAACATTGACAACCGAGTAAATATCCATATACGGAGGTAACTCGAGCTGACAAGCATCATTACTAATTTTTCATAAAACCCGAAAAGGACTATAACGAATTGGTTTAAGCATTTTTACCTTCACCATTAAGCCTTTCCTTGCTCAGATGTAACCATACCAAATCACCTTCTTGGAATTCAGCTTCAACTCGATATCAATCATGTCGTGCCTTGTACCTGAGCTGAGCTTGAAGCAAATTCTGTTCAACCTCACCATTGAGTCGATAATTACCTTTTAGGAACTTTTGTGCTCGATCCTGATCAGATTCCTCTTTGTTGTTCTGCGCTGAGGTAGGGATCACAAACTCCATGTCGAAAGGACTCTGAGGTAAAAATCCCAAACAAACCTCAAAAGGAGACTTCCCAATCGAACCATGCACTGCTCGATTAAAAGCAAATTGCAGGTAAGGTATACTTTCATCCCAAGTCTTCGGATGCTTAGAGTTATAATCCCTCAAGAGATGAATGACTATTCAGTTTACCACCTCGGTTGGACCATCAGTTTGAGGATGAAACGCAGTATTCCTCTTCAGCTTTGTATCCATCATCGCCCAGAGTGATCGCCAAAAGTGACTGAGGAACCGGGTATCACAATCAGACACAATAGAATTTGGCAGTCCGAAATTTGTACAAACGTGCTGAAAGAATACCCAAGCTGCTTCTTCTCCCATAATAGTCTTCTTACAAGGTATGAGAACTATCATCTTGGAGAACCGTTCAACGACCACAAAGAGATAGTGGTTGCCACGTCGGGTCTTAGGAAATCCTCCCAAGAAATCCATGGATATACTTTCCCATGGCCGTAACCGAACTAGCAAAGGAGTGTACAAACCCAAGTTTCGGTTTGCCGGTTTGAAGATGCTGCAAAGACCACAGCCTCGAATAAATCTAGTCACATCCTGCTGCATCCGTGGCCAGAACACATGTCGATGAAGCTTTTGCAATGTATTTGTTACCCCGAAGTGACCAGCAACCTTTGATGTATGCGCCTCCCATAGCCATTGTACTTGAGGTGCTCCAGGAGGTATACAAAGCAAATTGCCTTTGTATAAGAGTCCTCTTCGCTCAAACTCAGATGGTCATCCTATTTTGAGCTCATCCAGTGCTGATCGAAAATCAGGATCCTCTGTTACATAGTCCTTGTGGCATGAAGGCTCGATCTACATGAAAACCGAAAGCAGAGAGCAGTAACTGGTGGTCATGACAACATGTCAGCCAATTTGTTGTGTACTCCCTTCTTGTACTAAATCACTAGGTTGAACTTCTGCATGTATGACATCCGCTCCATGTGTCGGGCTTGCTGTAGCTTGGATTGAGTTTGCAAATATTGTAATGGCTGGTGGTCGGTGTGGATAACAGTCTCTTTATGCAAAAAATGACACCGCCAATGTTTTACGGCCTGATGCAGCACATAACTCATTGTCGTAGGTCGGATAGTTCTTCTGAGCTCCCTGGTATAACTCGAAGTGATATGCTACTGGTCGACCTTCTTGCATGAGCACTGCACCCATTTCGTAGCCTGAGGCATCAGTTTCTAGCTCGAATGACTTTTGTAGATTCAGTAAAGCTAGGACATGAGCTTCACTGATCTTCTTCTTTAGCAAGAGGAAGGTATCCTCGTGCTTTCCACTCTGCTTGAACTTTTGGTCGATCCTGGTTAATGCATGCAATGGAGAAGCCACTATCGAGAAGTGTCGAATAAACTTCCGAAGGTACTGGCATGCCCCCAAAACCTATGCACTTCCATTATTGTTCGCAGTCGAGGCCACTCACGGATCACTTTTACCTTGTCAGGGTTGATTTGCAATGTACCCTTGCCGACCATGAATCCCAGGTAAAGTACAGTTTGCTGGCCAAACTAAAACTTCTTATAGTTGAAGCGAAGTTGATGTTGTCACAACTGCTCGAACACCTTTTCCACATGAACTAGGTGCTCGTCCCACGAACGACTATAGACCAGTATGTCATCGAGGTAAACAATCACAAAGTCATCGATGAACTGTAGCAATACGTCATTCATGAGATGTATGAAAGTGGCTGGGGCGTTGCAGAGCACAAACGGCATGACCAGCCATTCGAACAGACCTTATCATGTTTTAAATGCAATTTTCCAAGTATCCTCCTCTCAGATGTTGACTTGATGATACCCTGATTTTAGATCCAATTTCGAGAAGATAACAGCATGCTTCAGTTGGTCCAACAAGTCGTCGATACGAGAAAGAGGGTACTGATTCTTGATGGTGATCTTGTTCAGTGCTCGATAGTCAATGCACATCCACCAAGTCCCATCTTTCTTTGGTACTAGAACCACCGGAGATCCACAAGGCGAACTACTTGGTTGAAGGACACCATCATTCATCAATTCTCCAAGTTGCCTTTTGAACTCTCCATTCTCCAATACTGAGTTGCGATACATACTCAGATTAGGAAGTGTCACATCTGGCGTGAGCTGAATATCATGTTCGACTGGACATTTTGATGGACGACCCTGAGTACTTTCGAATAGATCACTGTATTTTCCCAGTAGTCCCAACAAATGACCAGATTCCTCTTGGCAAGCCAACAATAGAGCTGCCCGAGTACTATCACTTTGACCAACTGGTTGAATCATAACAATCACACATTTTTGGCATGAGTTGATGATTCGTTTGGCCTGATTTGCGGTAATCAAATTCAAAGTATTGATGTGGATGTCCCTACTGATAATGAACTTAACCCCATTATCTAACAAATATCGATAGGAACAGCGTCGCATTGGACCTCATTAATATAACGAGCAGAGATCGCAAATTTCAACACACACCGATTCGTAATCTGTTGGTTCACATCGGATGTAAACCAACCCAGGGGATATAGTCATGGGTGTTTGGTCGTCTTCAACACAAGTCTATGAACCAGTCCAGTGGAAACCAAATTCTTCTGACTTCGGGGATCGAATATTGCTGCGACCGCTTCGTGCTTCACCTGGATGTTGATAGTGAACAAGTCCTCCATTGAGTGATGGTCGTCAGGTGAATCCGTACCTTTCTCCTTCGGCATTGCCATCAAAGACAAGGTCGTATCGGCCTCATCGACTGAATTCACTCGGAAACTCCTTCTGGTGGAGCCGTAGTAGCTGTAGCTATTCCTTTCCTTGGTCCGTTTCTCCTTGATCGAAGCTCAGGATGGAGCTTATAGCACTTATCCTTTGTGTGCCCAACAATGTGACAATGTTCACAAGAGATGCTTGTACCAGATTTTCGAGTATTTTTCTTCGAACTCAACTTTCCTTTTGATGAGGTCGAATGCTCCTTCATGTTCTTGTCATTGCGGGATTTGTTCTTCTTCTCGATCGCCATAGCAATCGTGCTCGCGATCATGATGTCCTGGACGCCGAACAAGTTTAGCTCAGCACTGATCAATTTCTGAAGTCAAGATATATATATATTTTCGGAACACTTGAGGATCAAAGAGTGAGATGCCAATGACCATTGCTTGTCTCTGAAACTCTGTCGTATAATCCTAGATGGATTGGTCGTGCCGTTGGTATAATCTATATCAATGATCCCATCTCTCCTCGAGATAACCCATCAGGTAGAACTCTTGTTGCAAGAGTCATTTGAACTGTCCCCACGTGAGGTCATCTACTTCGCCACTAGCGATAAGGGCCTTCTACCATGTCTTGGCATGGTCCTTCATCTTCAAAGTGCAAACTTTACCTTTTGAGCGCTAATGTAACCTCATAGGTCAAAGTAGGTCTAAAAGTAATCAATCCAAGAATCCAACTTCTCGGCATCGATTACCCTATCATATATGGGTATGTCAACCTTAGCTTTGACCTTGAAATACCCGACAGCCAAGGATGTGTTGGCGAAGTCGTCGGCCTTGTAGTCGCCTTCGTCTTCATTGTCGTCTGGCCTGCACGAGCTTTCCTTAATCTTCACACTAGCTGTCTTCTCCTTTGAAGCATCAACTTCGGGAGGCACAGCCATGGCCTATAGCTTGATCCAAGCAAGCATGGTATCCATGATGGCGGAGAGTTTAGCCACTTGTTTGGCCAAGTTAGCTTGAACGGAGGTTTCTTCAGACATTGTCGGAGACACGATTGTCGGTACCGTTGAATGTTCGCCTTCAAATGTAAAAGGTTCTTGCGGAATTTCGCTGGAGGTTTTGTAACCCTGGCGAGTCTTCACCATTCACAGGATAGGATAGTTGGTCTGATACCAACTTGATCTGATTGAGATCTAGAGTTTTATTATAAAGAACTTGTACACGTCAAACATTGATCGCACTCGATCTACGTCGATCTATATCTATGAGTTCTATATCTGACTCGATGATCTATGAGGTAGATCTCAGTTGGATAATCTATCTATCCTATTACAAGGTATTTATAGTCCGATCGCTTGCGAACATATCAGACTCGACAACCTCTAGTCCTATCGGACTCGGTTACACATTGTATCGGACTCGACAACATATCAAATAATAATGGCTGCTCGAGACCGAACAATTTACAAATTGTACTCAGAATCGAAAACCGACAACGACCATAATCCTAAACTTACCTGAGATCTTCCTGGATCATTTAACCGTACTATTAAGAGGGGCTGCGTATCTCTTTTTGATTCTGGCAAATACTGAGAAACTCTTAGGTCACATGTTGCATTCACAATCATTCTTAATCTTGGCCGAGTCTGATTAAAAATTTAGATTTCAAAAAGGGACTGAAACTGGACCTAAAATCTCATTTTCTAAAAGTTGTCAGCAAGGCCAACAGTTAGTCCTCTATGATGCCATTCGACCACTGATCAAGTCGAACAGCCAAGTATTTGACCACTAGTCATCAGACAATTAAGCATTCGACCACAAGTTAGTCGACCACAAGTTATTCGACCAGGAGTCATTCGACCAGCATACTTTTGACCAGAATTTTTTTACCAACTATATTTTGACTAGATTTGATTCTCGAAACTCTAGTTTAGTCAACCAACTGGTCATGGTCGATGCTGACAGTCAGCATTGAATATCAGTTTCAATGCTTCCATTTGTCTAGAGAGGTGTGTTTTTTAGACCCAAAAACTTTTGTACTATGCTAACAGTCAGCATGAATGTTAGCATGAATGTCAACGTGTGTGCAGACGTTTCTCCAGAGACGCATGTTTTTGAGCCAAATTATTTTTGACCTATGCTTACTCTCAACGTGAGAATGCTGACTGTCAGCACATGTGCTGACAAAATTTTCAACGGCTACTGACTGTGTCATAACTAGCTATTTGAGGTCAATGTTGAATTATCAGTCTTTGAGGCTGACTGTCAGCATGTACTGATAGTTTTCTTGCACGACCAGAATAGTTAGTTGAGAGGCTTCGGCTATATATATGTGTTTTGAGTAGGTTTTTGCTATCCTTTTAAGCCATATTCTGATATACACTTGAGTCCAAGTCTACTAGCACTAAAGTCTTGATCTTTTGATCAAAAATCATTCATTGTGATTGAGAGAGATTCTCCGAGAACATTCATTGGCATCATTTTCATCTTTAGAGTTTCTCGGTGATTGTTGGAGGTCAAGAGAATATCTCGCAACCTGTTACTCTTGGTGAGCACTCTCACCTAGATGGTTTGGTGGAGTGACCATTGATCTCTCTATTGACGAAGCTTGTCGGAGAGGCTCGGCGTGTTTGTGAGAGGTTTGGTGCTCACCTTTCCGGAGAGAAGGAGCAACCTTAGTGGACATCAGAGCAAGACTCCTTCATTTGAGTGCTTCAACGAGGAGTAGGGGAGACGGGGCGACTCTCTGAGACCTCGGGATACATCATTGCGTTTGATTCTCTTTCGCTCATTTCATTTGTGCAATCTATTGTTGAGTTGTTTCAGTTTAGATTGAACCTTTCTCATTCAAGCTTTAATTGTAAAAACTTGTTATTCATAAAAGTTTTTAAAAGCCTCCTTTTCACCGCCTCCCTAGTCGGCATCCTCGATCCTACACGTGGTATCAGAGCGTGGTCTCTCTTTTGAGTAGGCTTCACCACCTAGAGAGAGGATGGCTTTCGATGAGGGTTTTCATCTTGGTCACACCGGATGTGCGCCTATCTTTGATGAGACTAACTATCACTATTGAAAAGTGCGCATGTCGGTTTTTCTAGAGGCCATGGGGCTTGATGTTTGGGATATTATTAAGATTTGGTTTACTCCTCCAGTTGATCTAGCAAGTCACTCCAATAACTATAGGAGAAAATTCCACTTAAATGCCCGTGCCAAAAATGCGCTCTTTGCCGACTTGTCCCTTAATGAGTTCAACCGTGTGAGCAACCTTACCACCGCTCACAAGGTTTGGACCACCTTCGAGGAGATATATGAGGGCACCACTAAGGTCAAGGAGGCAAAGTTACTCATGGTTAGGCAAAGATATGAGACATTCACCATGTCACCAACCGAGTCCGTGGATTTCATGTTCACTCGGTTGAATAACATTGTGAATGAGCTCAAAGGACTCGGAGTTGTTTTTACTAACATTGAGATTGTAAGAAAAATTCTTAGGGCTCTTCCGCAGAGTTTCGACACTGTTGTGATGGTCCTCACCAACTCCGACTTATCATCCACCACGCCTACCAATCTCTATGATCAAGAATCTCATCACCCATGAGATGCATCAAAAGGACAAAAGGGAGGTGGCCGAATCATCGGAAACAAAGAAGAACTTGGCATTCAAGGTTGGCTCCAAGGGCGATTCAAGTGATGGATCCTCTGATGAGTATCTAGCTCTTCTTGTGAGGAACACCCAAAGACTTCTTCGCAAAGTACACAAGAAGGGAGTTAACATTGACACTAGACCAAAGGGGTCAAAACCGTTGAACTTCAAGGACATTATTTGCTATGAATGCCATGAAAAGGGACATATTGCTTCAAGATGTCCAAACAAAAACAAGAAATGGGATAAGAAGAAGAAAGATCCCAAGAAGAAGAAGTTCTTCAAGAAAAACAATGGAGGAAACAATGAAGCATGTTTCGGGAAGTGGATGTCCAGAGGAGAAAGCTCCGACTCCGACTCCGATGATGAGGAAGGTTGTTCCAAGAAACTTTCCGGATTAGCTCTTGGCAACAACAACACTTCATCAACCTCATCTCTTTGCCTCATGGCTAAGAAAGATGAGAAGGTATATTCACTTGACCCCTCATATGATGATTTGGTTAAAATGGTTAGTGAATTAAATGCTGCTCTTGAAAACACAAAAAAGAAGTATAGAGCACTAAAAAAAGAGCATTCTTCTTTGCTTGCTCTTCACTCTGATCTAAAAGATACATATGAAGGCTTACTCATCAACTAAAGTAGATGTAGCTATTTCTTGTGACTTAGTTGATGATTTACAAAATGCAGTCTCTAAAAATGTTACGTCAACTAGTTGCAATGACCTACTTGATACACCATGTTCACCTAACCCTAGCAATAAAGTGTTGCCATGCCATGCATCAACTTCTAATGCTAATGAAATAATCTTAAATGAAAACAATGAACTTAAGACTCAAATTAAGAAATTTAGTAAAGGCTTAGAAAATTGTTACAAAGGAAAAGCATCCCTTGTTCTTCTTCTTAGTGAGCAAAGATGCTCATTTAGAAAAAAAGAACTTGGATACTTTCCAAAGAAAGGAAATAAATCAAACACAAAAACTATTTTTGTAAAAGCATGCAACAAATTTTTTTTAGATGTCACAAAATAGGTCATTCACATGATGCTTGTCTTTTAATGACTTCAACTCATTTTGATATATACATACTTAAGAGCTCAAAGAAAGGATATGTGATAGCAAAATTTGTTGGAGCACCCATGCTAAACAAAAAGAAGAAATCTATTTGAGTACCCAAAACTTTGATTGCTAACATTGAAGGACCCAAAAGGGTTTGGGTACCTAAACGGACTTAATTCTTTGTTTTGTAAGTGAACTACAAGACCGGTGGAAAACATTGGGTGCTAGATAGCAGATGCACTGAACATATGACCGGTAACAAGAAGTTGTTCACCTCATTGGAAGATAACTCAAGTGAAGACCAAAAGATCACCTTTGGCGACAATCGTTAAGAAAATGTGGTAGGCTTGAGTAAAATTGCTATATCTCGTGATCTTTCCATTTCAAATGTTTTAGTTATTAAATCATTGAATTTTAATTTTTTATCTGTTGCACAAATTTGTGATCTTGGATTTCGTTGCTTATTTTCTCCTAAAGAGGTTTTAGTTGAAAATTTAAAAGATAATTCTTTGATCTTCAAAGGCTTTCATTTTGGAAATCTTTATCTAGTTGATTTTAACTCAAAGGATACATCTCTTTTAACATGTCTTGTTTCTCAAACTTCAAAAGGTTGACTATGGCATAGAAGACTTGCATATTTTGGAATGCATCAATTTAAAAAGCTTTTAAAACGTGATTTGGTGATTGGCTTGAAGGACAAACCTTGTAGCACTTGTCAAGCGGGCAAACAAGTAGCTAGTTCACATCCAACCAAGTGCATTATTTCAACTTGTAAATCTTTGGAACTCTTGCATATGGATTTATTTGGACCTTCCGAGTTCCAAACTATGGTTTTGTTATTGTTGATGATTTTACATGCTATACTTGGGTTTTCTTTCTTTCTCAAAAATCCGAAATCCTCGATGTTTTTAAAAGTTTTGCAAAACGTGTTTCCACCGAATTTGAACTTTCCATCAAGACAATTCGTAGTGATCATGGTGGAGAGTTTGTAAATTCGGCTTTGTTCGACTTTTGTGATTCCTTAGGCATTAAACATGAATTTTCAACCTCGTACACTCCACAACAAAATGGAGTTGTAGAAAGATAAAATAGAACCCTAATAGAAATGACAAGAACAATGCTAAGTGAGTATAACCATCCTACTTACTTTTGGGCCGAAGCTGTGCATGCCGCTTGCTATTCTATTAATCGGCTTTACTTGCATCATCTTCTAAATTTAACTCCTTATGAGTTTCTTGTTGGGTGTAAGCCAAATGTTTCTTCTTTTCGATTGTTTGGATGTAAATGCTATATCCTTAGAAATAGAACATTTGGTGGAAAATTTCAAAGAAGAGTGGATGAAGGTTTTTTGGTCAAATATTCCACCACTAGCAAAGCATATCGAGTTTTCAACAAAAACACAAATTTCATTGAAGAATAGTGTGATTTAGAATTCAATGAATCTAATGACTCTCAAAAGGAGCAAGTGTCTTGTGATGTAGTAGGTGACGATCTCCAAGAAACGATGAAGAATATTACTATTGGAGACATCAAACCTAGAGATGATGATTGAGAGGATGATGAAAATATAGAATGCCATAAACAACATACATCATCGCCTCTCAATTTTAATCCACTAGAGTCAAATCAAGCGGTAGCATCACAAGTTGAAGCACCAAGACAACATAAAGCCATTATCAAAGATCACCCTTTAGACCAAGTATTGGGTGATGTTAGTAAGAGTGTTCAAACTTGCTCTCATATTGCTTCCTTTTGTGAACATTATTCCTTTGTTTCTTCAATGAAACCTAAGCTTGTAGATGAAGCACTTAGTGATCCTGATCCGGGAGGATCTCAGGTCGAATGCATCATAGATTCAAACTCTGTTTGGTCGGCAGTAGTCCGATATAATCTAGTCAGTAGTAATCCGATATGAAATATATAACTGAGTCCTATACGATTAGGTTTAGTTAGTTTTCAAGTCTCATACGATCTCAATCGATCGGACTATAAATACTTTGTAATAGATCAAGTTTAGTATCGAACTTATTCAAGTCTTAGACACCTAGTTCATTGACGTAAGATCGAGTGCGATCAATGTTCGACGTGTACAAGCTCCTCTTTGAAATAAAGAGTTGTGCTATCCTCTTGAATTGTGTTTTCTATCACCTGGGTTTCGGTATTTCCAAGTAAGATCCCGTTATTCTGCATCTGGTGGAGTACAGTCGAAGCCTGTCTATATCTCAATCGGATCAAGTTGGTATCAAAGAAACTATCATGTTTTGTGGATGGTGAAGACTCGCCAGGGTTAGGGGGAGTCACTAAACTGTGTATTCATTTAAACACTTGTTGTCATCAATCATCAAAAAGGAGGAGATTGTTGCATCTAGGCCCCTAGTATTGATTTTGATTATTGATGACATTGAGTGTCTTGGACTAACTATGTTTTTGAGCTATTTGTAGGCAGAGCTATTTCTATAAAGTCTACAAGAAATCAAGTGTAAAACAAGACGCCAAGATGGAAGCTGCAAAGACCTAAGGTAAATGCTTGTTTATTTTACGGTCTCAGTGTTTGGAGTTTGATCGGATTTATACAAATTCTTTCTAGTTTTAACCGTACTATTAAGAGGGGTTGCGTATCTCTTTTTGATTCCGGCAAATACTAAGAAACTCTTAGGTCACATGTTACATTCACAATCATTCTTAATCTTGGTCGAGTCTGAGAAAAAATTTAGATTTCAAAAAGGGACTGAAACTAGACATAAAATCTGATTTTTTAAAAAGTTGTCAACAAGGCTAACAGCCAGTCATCTATGCTACCATTCGGCCACTGATCAAATTGAACAGCCAAGTATTTGACCACTGGTCATCTAACAATTAAGCATTCGACCACGAGTTAGTCGACCACAAGTTATTCAACCAGGAGTCATTGGACCAGCATACTTTCAACCAGAAGTTCTTGACCAACAACTATATTTTGACCAGATTTAATTCTCCAAACTCTAGTTTAGTCCACCAACTGGTCGTGGTCAATGCTGACAGCCAGAATGTCAGTTTCAATATTGCCATTTGTCTAGAGAGGTGTGTTTTTGAGACCCAAAAACTTTTGTACTATGCTGACAGGCAGCTTAGTGATGCTGACAATCAGCATGAATGTCAGCATGAAGGTCAGCATGCGTGTGGACGTTTCTCTAGAGATGCATGTTTTTGAGCCAAATTGTTTTTGACCTATGCTGACTGTCAGCGTGAGAACACTGACTGTCACCACATGTTTTGACAAAATTTTCAACAGCTACTAACTGTGTCATAACTACCCGTTTGAGCTCAGGTTCAAGCATCACCGAGATAAATCGTGTGGGCCCCACAGCAATGAGCCTCATGCCCATGTCAGTGCGCACGCGTACCACACAAAAATCAACCATCCACGCTGACAACTAAGTCCCATATTTGGTGTCCCCACATGTCAGTTAGTGTGTTAATTAATGTTGCGTCACACATCCTTCGACAGATGTGGGGCCCGCCAAACTCGTAGAACACACCAGTGGATAGCCTCGTTGACGACGGCGACGCGTACGTGGTACGCTCTACCCACTGATCAGTGGGTCCATGACTTTTAGGGCCCACCTGTCAGTGAAATATGGGTGTAATGATCGTTGGATGGAATTTAAACCGGGTAATGTGTTGCACATGCGAGTGTGGATGGCCTAGAGGGAATGACAGGTGGGGTCCTCCTTCGGTTGACCCACCTGTAAGTCATAGGAAAAATTAAACGATCGTTGGAGGATTTGTCAGTCGTGGCCCACCTGTAAGTGTCACAAAAAATACCTGTTGGAATAATAGCTGTTCAACCTATTTTTAATTTTTTTGGGCTTAAAAAATCATAAAAAATTCCAAAAAATTACAGAAATTTTTGGCAGCCCTCTCCTATATAAAGGGCATGTTCTTCCACCATTTTCACACAACAATCTCCATCCATCTACAACAAAATCCATTCCAAATTCTTGCAAATTTTTAAAAATTCCCATATGGATTGTAATCCACTTGGCTATTTTGTTAATTGGCTTGGCTCTTCCCATTTTCCTCATGAAAACATCGAAAATCCAAACAACCAACAGCCACCCAATTTTCCACAGCCACCTAACTACCATCCATATCCATCAAATTACCATCCATACCCACCAAATTATTGTCCCTATCCACCACATGGCCAGGCATTTCCGCCACCTCCCCAGTATGGCCAAAATTTTTATTTTGTGGGTATGCTGCCGACCTATCCGTAGTTCTCTCCACCACAACCGCACTCTACGTCGGCATCTAACAATGGCACTCCAGATTCTGCTCTAGCCGATTTGGCGGCCTGAGTCATCATCGACGACGATGACAACACCATTGCTACCGTAGACGCTGGCCGAAAGACGAAGCGTTTACCATGGTCCATCGATGAAAACATAAAACTGATAATAATTTGAGTTCCGTACAAGAGTACTATGAGGGAAATGTATTTATGCATGACTTCATCATTCAATTTTTTTCAACAACATGCAAATTAGCTTTTAGCTGAACAATTCGCTCGATCTATTAATGGAAACAATAGAAAGTACGATATGTATTGGGCCAATGTAGCAGCGGCATACAACGAAACGGTCCCGTGAAGTAGGAGAAGGGAGACCAAACACTGCAAGGACTACTGGCAATGAAGCAACAAAAAAGTGGCCCAATTCAACGGTGTTTGGCTGCGACTGAAAGAAGTCTATGCCAGCGGTCGTTCTGACGACCAACTAATGGCGTAGGCCCACGAGATGTACAAGGCAGAGATGGATCATCCTTTCGTCTTGGATCATTGGTGGACAGCGGTTCGCGGTCAACCTAAGTGGTCCGCAGTTTATGTTGATGCCGCCAACAAAAGAAGCAAATTGTTCGAGTCAAGCACCTACACCTCATTGTCCAACAACGATGATGTGCCATCAGTGGAGACACGGCCGGAAGAATAAGACGCTGCTAAGGCGAAGCGCAAAGGTAAGGGCAAAGCTGATGCCACGCAGTAATGAGAGTAGATCTCGTTGCCTTCATCCACAATCAACCTGACCGACCGAAAATGATGAGGACATCACTACACACACTACTTCAATTCCATCACCTCCTATGCAAGGACCAATTACACGGGCACGTGCACGACAGTTACGACAGTTAAATTACCTAGTGAGTTCGTTCCTAGGGTTACATACTTATGGTTTGGAGGATAGGTTACTACCTAATGATGGTGTTCTTGTACTTAGGAATCATGGGATGTACCAGCAAGAAACTAATTCTTCATCAAGGCAAGCGTTGGCCCAAGTTGTACATGAGATGGAGTCCAATTCGGCCACCAAGGAGTAGCTCACCTTCAAACGAACATAAAAACTGCATATGGAGTTTGTTTGGACCGTTTGGAATGCTTGAGTACTTGATGGAAAGCTTATTCCGAGACCTTTCCAACGGATCTGACCCTGATGCGCACGGTGGCCCGATCTTCCGACAGGTAGAGGTAAGTCGATTGGTGGAGACTCGACGTTGACGATCCGGCTTCCGATCAGAACCGATCCAAACCCAGCAATCGCTACACCACGGCTCCGTTGGTTATCAACCATGCACAAACACGATTGACCTCGCCAAGAAGGCTTATCCCTGCATGCGAATCGAGAACACAAGCAAGAACGAGAAAGAAGCAATCTGAAATATTGCAAATATAAATTGAATCTCACGAGTTGGGGTTCCACAAACCGATACACGGCGAAACTGTTCTTTGACAGATTAATCTAAGCAAAACCCCAAACCAAACCCTAGCGGCGGCTACTGAATATAAGGGCTAAGGGACGTCCTAGAAACCCTAGGCGTGTCCGTGATGGACTCCAACACGATACATGGGCCAAAGGCCCAAATTGGTGACGCAGCACCCTGGGACAGATTCTGTCCGCCAACTTGTAACGCGAATTTCCGTCGACTCAGCAGTCCAATTGACCAGAAACCGGTGCCATTGGAAAGGTTATCTCCTTAGCTTTCGATACATATGTGGATCATTGAAATCGGAGTCCGTTTGTGGCCTGGGCGACGATTTTAGTGAACACTGCTCCTGGTGGCCGAGGTAGTCGACTCCGAGATGAATTGGGACTCCGACTCCGAGATGAATTGGGACTCCAACTTGACTTGGACGCCCTCCTTGCCTCCCTCCTGGCCCTTGCTGGTTCCCAAGGCCTTCATGATCCTCTCCAAAGTTCCTAAGTACAATATAATCAATAATATCATTAGGTAGCATACTATCCTCACAAGTATATACACGGGCACTTAGGAACGAGCTCACCTGTTGATTCAATTGCCGTGCTCGTGCTCTTGTGATGGGTCCTTGCATCACAACTGGAGGAGTCTCGGGCGTATGCATAGGAGTGATGTCCTCATCAGACCCCACCTTCAAATTCCTTCTGAGTCGGCTGCAATCATCAAAACAAGTTGATGTATAGAACCTGGACTTTACAGAACCCCGGACTTTTAGGTGCTGCGTCACCTCTCTTTTGGGCCACGGCCCATATACCCCTCTCCTTTATATGGCTGAACTGCTCAAGTTCTTCCTTAAGTTATTTGCTAAGTTTGTTCCCTCGTTGTGTGAGAGACAATTGTTCATCGGTGTAGTGTCCCCGGACCTGGTTTGATGAAAGATAACCTCAATTTGTTATTCTGAAATTCCATATTGCTTTGCATCTTGTTCTTGATCATTTCTTCTACTGCATGCAGGAATTAACCTTCGTGGTAAGGTCATCCGGGCGTGAGCACGGTTGATAATGACAGGTGCGTGGGTGTAGTAATTGCAAGGACTCAATCCCTGCTGATTGGAAGCCTTGAAACGCGAACGTCTCTGTTCCACAAAGTAAAATCTATCGGAAGATCGGACCGCTGTCGCATCAGAAAAGAGGAAGGACGTAGTCTGTATGTCGGATAAGTTGCGCAAGAAGTCGAAGAAAAAGTCGGCCTTGTATAAGGCGTACTAGAAAATGATGGGTCTCGACAAATCCATCTTCGATGATGCTCAAAAAGAGGAGTATGATGCAGGTATGAAGATCCTAAGAAAGAAACTTAATGCCATAGATACCGATGATTAGTTATTTGGTTTTTGGATTTGCTCTTGTAGCCAACCATGTA
Organism: Pharus latifolius; assembly: GCA_019359835.1. NCBI lineage: Eukaryota > Viridiplantae > Streptophyta > Magnoliopsida > Poales > Poaceae > Pharus > Pharus latifolius. Next base: position 23,899,613 of record CM033327.1, read on the forward strand.
TCTTCCTTTATTAATCTATATATGATTCTCTATTAAATTTACTTTAGTGTCCAACCATGGAAACTAGCCGTTGGAATATAGCTGTTGGAATACATCTGTTGGAATACATCTGTTGCAAACTAGCTGTTGGAATATAGCCATTGGAATACATCTGTTGCAAACTAGCCGTTGGAATACAACTGTTGCAAATTAGCCATTGGACTCCTTGTTTATATATTCACCCACCTCCACAAAGTTCTCCTCACAATCCAACTATCTTCTCAAAATAGTACAACTCTTAACAAACTCAGTTTCAGTAGCCACTCACAAAATGTCATCTAACTCTAGTTCGAGCACACATAGCTCTAAGGAGGATGCCATCTACAAAATTGAGGATTTTTTGGTGGAATTTATAGAAGAGGAGGAGGAGGAAGATCGTATTATCGCCGGGCTTTACGCCCAGTTCAATGCTTCTTCATCCCGCAGACGCCGCTGACGCAGTAATATGAGATATGTTGAGAGAGACCACGAAGATGGCCATCAATGACTCGTCGTTGACTACTTCTCCGACTCTTCCATCTACCCCGACAGTATCTTCCACCGGCGTTTTCGGATAGGGAGACCACTCTTTCTTCGCATTGTCGAAGTTCTCGGTGAGTGGTCCCCCTATTTCACTGAAAGAAGGAATGCCACTAATCGCCGTTGACTCTCCCCTTTACAAAAGTGCACCGCAGCAATGCGTATACTCACATACGGTGACCTCGCTTATGCCATCAATGAGTACATGCGGATAAGGGAGTCCATGGCGATTCAATACTTGGAGCACTTCGTACAAGGTATCATCGACAAGTTTGGTGACCAATATCTTGATAGGCCCACTGTCGAGGATATCCACCGCCTACTGCAACAAGGAGAAGCCCATGGCTTTCAAGGTATGCTGAGAAACATTGATTGCATGCACTGAGAATGGAGAAATTACCCCGTAGCATGGTAGGGACAATTCACTCGTGGAGATTATGGAGTCCCGACGATTATACTTGAAGCGGTAGCTTTCTATGATCTCTGGATATGATATGCTTTTTTTGATATTGCAGGCTCTAACAACGACATCAATGTGCTAAATCAATCACTCTTGTTCACTAATGTATTCAAAGGGCAAGCTCCTCATGTTCAGTACACTATCAATGGCCGACAGTACAACATGGGGTATTATCTCACTGATGGTATATACCCGAAGTGGGCTGTCTTTGTGAAGACGATACTGCTCCCACAGACGGTGAAAAATCGATTGTTTGCACAACACCAAGAAGGAGCGAGAAAAGATGTTGAGCGGGTTTTCGAAGTTCTACAGTCTCGATTTGCCATTGTGCACGGCGCGGCATGATTTTGGCGACAATCAACCCTCGCGAAGATCATGCGGGCATGCGTCATCTTGCACAACATGATCATAGAGAACGAGCGCGATGACGATGTCGAGAACTATGATTACAATGATTATCCAGGCATATCCACCGTAGTACTGTCTGTGATCCACACTAGGCCTACGCCTTTATTCCAAGATTTACTTCTAAGAAATGTTGCCATCCATGCTCAGCCTACACACACAACTAAAAAGAGACTTAATCGAGCACAGTTGGCAACATTTCGGAGAACACACCGATGAGTAGTTTCTTATCTGATTTCGTAGTAGACCCTTTTTTTGCAAATTTAATTTTAGTTTATTTCGCAACGATGTCGTGTACCACTATTTGAATTTTAATATTTATCTTTTTTATGTCACTACAAATTTTAAATTAAATATTATTATTTATTTTTTCGAAATGCCGAATTTAATTTCCTAAGTAATATGTTAACGTATTACTAATATTAAAATTCATGAGTTAATCCAAATTTGTTAAATATATAATTGTCAAATTGTATAGAGCTAAGCAATAGTCAAATTATTGGAGTGTTTGTCTCTTACTTAGTGTTTGTTTGGTTCTTAAGAGTGTAGAGTTCACGCTAAGAGTCAAACAAGAGTCAAGTTGTTGGAATTTTGACTCTTACTTGGCACTCTGAGATTGCCTTCACACATGTGATAGAAAATATTCTGTTTAAAAATCAATTAAGAACTAAGAGAGTTTGAAATAGTCTAAAGTGAAAACAAGAAGATAAGCCCTGTTGCCCACAGGAGAAAGAGAAGCTCCGGAGAGAGAGAGAGAGAGAAGACCAGGTGACCACGTCCAACCAAATAAGAAGATTGCACCTGACGTGTCCTTTTCCGACCTCCAAAGTCTCCATAGTCACGCCACATCATCCACCATGCAATCCTCTAGTTGTGGGGTCCACGAAGAAAGCCCACAGAGACGGCTTTTTCTCTCTTCCCTCCCAGAAGCCCAATTAGTTATTAAAAAATAAAATAAAATAAAAGGTAAAATTACAAAGAAACCCCTCTTGTATCACCTTTTATACAATCAAACTTTTTTCACTTGAAATCCGAGCAAATAAGGTATTTTCTATTATTTGAACTGGTACAATCGGTTCATTGATCAAGTTTTTTTCTAGTTTTATTAAGAATAACTGTTGATGTTACATGGGTTTTATGTATTAAGTCAACGATTAATTGTTAGATATTGATAATTCCAAGACTGTTTAAATATAACTTGATCTTGTTCAAGATTAAAATTGAGGCCCTTCTATCCTATCTAGATACCTAAAAATTAAAAACTCAATATAAACTTACTATGACTTGAATATTTGAATATAGCCTGTTTAAATCAATCTTACCCAATTTTAGTTGGTCATTTTTTTTGAGTTAAGTTGGATTGGGTTGGTCCTGATCAGACTTTAGTTCTTTTGATAAAATTGAGGTTTTTGTCAATCCGATTCAAATCTATAATACTTATGTCTACTCAATATATTAATAAAAATTAATAAAAATTAGACAAAAAACTGGGCGAACCGTCTCAATATTAGAGAGGCTTGGAGTGAAGGGGTCTCGTTACACTAAATATGATAACAAAGGGTCTAAAGTGCAATTTTGCCTTAATAAAAAGAAACAATAAAACTTGCAGAAAAAAACAGGTGAGTGGAAGCGAGTAGAGGCTGCAGAGCGGATCCGGCTGGAATCTGGAACTGTGCAAGAACTCCAATTTCCTGCAAGAATTGTCCGTTTGTTGGTTGGTTAATTGTTTTCTTCCAGGTACGCCTCCAATTAAGTGCCAAATTATATATTTTTTGTTCCTGTTGTTTTGGTCGTGTTGGTGCCCTGATTCTTGATCTTTCTTGGAGTTCGTTCTTCTTTTTTTTTGTTGTTTCCTGGAAAAGTACTAGTAATTTCTGTTTTTCTAAACATCAGTTTCGCCGTAATTCATGTAATTCAAGAACTGTAAGGCTAAGGGAATGTGTTCGATCCAAGCTTATTTTTTTTCGTGAAGATGGCCATGGAATTCTGAGAATTGGTGGGGAATTGATGGATTGGGAAACCATGTCATGATCTTGAATTCATTAATTCGTCGCGGCCATGTTCTAAATCACTCGATTTTTCCACTTTTAGACGCGAAAGTATCAATCAGTCTTAATTGTCTGCCAAAGAGAAGATGCAAGAATCTTTAAAATGGTTTCTGATATCCTCTTATTGTTTCTGGAGCGGTACAACTAATCTGTTAAGAACTTGCTTTTCTTTTGAATATTAGATCGTGTCATTTCAGATAAGAAGCGCTTTTCTTATAAAATTAACTGTTTGGAACTGCCCAAATCGAATTGATGCAACTGTTAATTTGTGTGGCACCATTGGATGGTGCTTTGGCAAGGTCCCATTGTGAGAGAAAAGAGAAGTACTGAGTTGATCCTTATCGCAAGTAAAGTGCTTCTAGATATCCGCATTTTTCTTGCCAGTGATGGGATATCCGCATTTTTCTTGCCAGTGATGGGTCTATCCAACTACCATAACTTTGACTTTGTAATGGCCCTAAGTTTATGCTTCTTTTCTAACTGATTACAGGTTTTCATCTTGTTTCTAGTTGAGTTCATGTTGTTCAAAGTCAAATCGTTTCTTTAGAAGCTATGCATTCTTTTGCAACAGCAGAGGGCTTTAGGGGCAGATCAGTACCTGACAAGATGTTTATTGAAGTGTCATTGCATCGTTAGTTCACTGTAATTCTTGGAACATTTGTCACAATATTGATCAACTTGCCTGGCTTCTGTAATATTTTGGTCAACTAAATTGCTTTGTTCTGAATCAAGCTGGGGGCTTCCAAATATCTTTTGGCATATTCTGATATGCATTTCCAGTTTGATAAGTTAGTATGTAACTTCCAGTCTGCAGAAGTGTGCAACTATAAAATAAAGTCTTGAAGTGACGCTGTGATGGTAATAGATAACGTGAGCCAACTTTGTTACCAGTTTTATTGTTATCATTAAAGAAGATTGCCAACTGACTTGACTTGAGGGATGTAAGAAACTGATGGAGATAGAAGTATTAAAGCTGTAGAATGTATGAGAAACAAGAGATTTTCTCAAGAATTAAGAAATGTGAATGACATTATTTTATTGTGCTTTAGTTGGTCCCTAATTTGACTTAGTAATACTTTGTAATATATGATGCACCAATTCTCAACATATGTTAAACTTAACACTGACAAAGCTCCCTGAATTGTGCCACTTTGACTGACAATTTTATTGCTTCCGGAATTTTCACTCATTCTGCCGTTGATATAGGATTTTTCTTCATTTTATGCTGCCTAGTGCCCCTTGCATGACACGTTTCTATCATGTGACCCTTGCTCTCTTTGTATTATACTTTTCTATTGTTGGATGTAGTTATATATCCTTTGAAACTCATAAAATTTGTTATTTTTTAGTAACATATTTAATATGTCATTTTATGGTAACATATCTAATTTTTCATTTTATAGTAACATATTTATTTCTGTGTTACTTGTATATAGTTTGTTAAGTGCAACAGTTGATACTTCACATATAGCAAAAGGCCATGGGAAAAACTACTGGGGATGATTCAAACATGTCCATTCTAGAAAGGATTTCCACCAGTGATGTGCCACTAGTGAAGGAGTATGGTTTGCCCGGAGTTATAGGTGCTCTTCTACTTGCTATTGTCCTTCCTATCTTGCTTTCTTCAATATTCGGCAAAAACAAGGCTAAGAAAAGGGCAGTACAAGTTGATGTGGGTGGTGAGGCTGGTCTTGCCATGCGGAATAGTAGATTTTCTTCTTTAATTCAAGTTCCATGGGAGGGTGCCACCACGATGGCAGCTCTGTTTGAGATGGCTAGCAAAAAGTACTCCAGACACCGGTGTCTTGGCACAAGGAAGCTAATCAATAGGGAATTTCTAGAATCTGGTGATGGCAGGAAGTTTGAGAAATTACATCTTGGTGAATATGAATGGAAAACCTATGCAGAAGTCTTTGATTGTGCATGTAGTTTTGCTTCCGGTCTCATCAAGATGGGCCACGAACCCGGTAGCCGTGCTGCTATCTTTTCTGATACAAGAGCTGAATGGATCACTGCTGCTCAGGTGATCATATTATGTTGTACCATTGTCCCCATGCATGTGTAATGTGTTGCAGTTTATGAGGCTACATTACATTAATTCTATTTATCATGTCAGGGATGCTTCCGACAAAATGTGACAGTTGTAACAATCTATGCATCTCTTGGGGAGGATGCACTAGTACATTCACTAAACGAGGTATAATTCATTCTCAGTTAGATCTATGTATCATCTTTTTATTATGGCCATTTGAGAAATGATCCAATTCCTATTATTTCTTTTTCAAATTTTAGCTAGGTAGCTTAGATATGACTGCATACAGATTATATCAAACTAATATTTCTGTTCATAGTGAAAGAGAAGTTACTTCAGTGTAAAAAACAAAGAGAACTATATCTGTTGTGTTTTAGGCACACTTATGTTTTTGGCACAGATACGGGCTGATTGGTTGCCCACATAAACCGAACTAGCTCAATGGGGCGAGCTCATTTAATCAGAATAGGATGAAGGGATGTAACTAGAGGCAGAGTGGTTGGTTGCATGAGGTAATGCAGATTGAGATGAAATATTGTTTGGTTGTTTATATGAGTGATGCAAGCGAGAATGTATAAAGTGAAAAATATTATCAAGAGTTATTATTTTGTTTTTATTATACCTAAATAACCCTCAATCTACCTTAAACACTCTTAATTCACTTCAAATCATCCTAAAAACTATTTATGTGTTAATCACTCTTCTAATGACATTATTAAGTGAGTTTGGCGTATTGGGAAGCTCACTTTGAGCTGCTTTGTGAGTTTGACCCAACTCATGTTTTTTGCATCACTCAATTTGATCCATCTGTTTTAAAGATTCTACATAGATGAACTAAGCTGAACTTGCTGTCGGCAACCAATCAGCCCATAAGGTTCTTTTGTTGTAGTTTGCTGTATAATTGTGGGAGGATCAATACATTTGTATTGGATATGTACTTGACAATTAACTAAGGACTGGAACTAGCTATAGGGTAGTGCATACGTATAAGGGTGAACTAGGTACATTGTCCATAGCAACTGTGGGCTGCCCCTGTTTTGGTAGTGAAGCATTTCCATCATCATCTTTATGCACTTTCCTAAAGTAGAGACGTTGGTGCAATCCTCAGTAGTAATTGGCTGGTAATCCGAAATCATATTGACTTGGCTGATTGATATTTGGCAATTTACATTGAGTTAACGTGAGTTGTGAATTATTAACAGTGATTCTAGCTGATGTTTTTCACATCATTCGTAGATGTAAACTCATTATGTGGCCATAAATAAGTGAAAACAATCCAACTCTTAATCTATGAATAGGACCATCATATTTTAACTTATAGTGCTTACATTTTGTAGAAAGACAATAATCATGTGTTTCATTGCTCATTTTTGTTTGATGGATTCCTAAATAAAATATTACTGGCAAAGGCTTCTATTTGATGAATATAGCATTTACATGTTGTGCAAAAGCATAGTGTACTCAAAATATAGTTGTATGTCTTGATGCGGAATAATAAACTTGGGACTTAGTGAATTGCAAACTTTGTTTGTTTATCAATTTAGCATATATGCTAGACCTTTATCCATATAAATATAAAATATGTATATTTTTTAATAGCCAAACTGCTTACAGGGCTGTATACAATTCCATATACCCCATAATGCTCACTTACCCCATACCGTTATTCAGAGCATTGAGAAGCGGGTTTTTGTACTTCAGGAGAATTCAATGCGCAGTAGTTGCATTGCTCTTACATCTGAAATGTTTCCTTTGTTGATTTTCAGACACAGGTCTCAACTTTAATCTGTGATTCAAAGCAACTTAAAAAGCTACCTCCAATAAGTTCCAAACTGCAGAGTATTAAGCATGTTATCTACATCGAGGATGAACCCGTTGAGGCTGATGTACTCGATCAATTGAAGCATTTGACAATTTTGTCTTTCAGTAAAGTTGAGGAGCTGGGCAAAGCATCATGTTCAGATGCAAGGCTACCTTCAAGTAGTGATATTGCAGTTATTATGTATACAAGTGGAAGTACTGGCCTCCCCAAGGTGCATTTCTTCTGAAAATTATGAAATTTTGGATATGCTCATTATCTAGTCAATTGTGCGAGGAGACACAGGGAGAGTATAAGAGAGCTAATAGTGCGATAAAAAGGAAATAAGCATTTGAAGGAAGAAGAATAGTAAAGGGAAAATACATTGTCAGAGAATTTTTCCCTCTTCTTTATATGCCTTCTCATCTTGATTATTCTCCTTTCCATATGTAAGAGGAAAAGTTCAATTTATGGTGATTTCAAGTGGTCTCCTCTCTTAGTTTCCCAGAGGAGAAACCAAACAAGAGAAGAAAATATTTCTTTAGTTAGTTTGTTTTCCTGTTATTACATTTCATCCTCACCGAGAAAATATTTGATAATTGTGGAAAAAAATGTTTTCTCATTGAATTACCCTGTTAACTGCAGATGCCTTTATTGTCTAAGAACAACATGGAATTAGGAGATAAATGAATGTTTTACAGATCACTAAGTGGAAAAAAAATCCGATCAAATTGCTATTTCTTCATAGATGACATGGTTACTTATATGTTAGCATGTTAAGGGCTTGTTGTCTGTCTAAGAGTGTCAAGTGTGATTACACTCGATTTACCCATGCTTGTGTCTTTCTTAATTCATTTCAATGGTTCTTTGTGATACAGGGGGTAATGATTACACATGGTAACATGGTGGCCACGACAGCAGCGGTTATGACAATCATTCCAGACCTTGGCACCACAGATGTTTACTTGGCATACCTTCCTTTGGCTCATGTGTTTGAACTAGCTGCAGAGGTTATATTATCTTTGCAATTTGGATGCATATCTCATTAATAAGAACTATTAATGTTTCCAATGATATAGTGCTGCTTTGTATTTTTAGACTGTGATGTTAGCTTCAGGTGCTGCTATCGGTTATGGTTCAGCTCTTACTATGACTGACACATCAAATAAGATCAAGAAGGGGACAAAAGGAGATGTTTCTGTATTGAAACCCACACTTATGATTTCTGTTCCTGCAATTTTGGACCGCATCAGAGATGCAGTGTTTAAGAAGGTCAGAGTTTCTTTTTGAGCTGTAAATTCATGTGCTGCTATTTTAAAATATCCTTCCACTAATGCTCTAGTATCTTTAAATAAATGCCGCAATATATGATTTGGCACTTGCATTTAGCTCTCATGTGTGTTCAGTAAAGTTTTTTTCTTCATCTGACATGGTTTTATCATTCTGTGGTAAATTTGGTCTCAGCCAATGTACGGCATGTGAAAAAATTGGCTATGTAGGGTTATTTGGATTGAAGTCAATGGGGGTCTTTGGCAAGCCAAATTTTTTTAGTGCAAAAATCCTGTGCACATATAAGCATGCCAAATATTGTCCACAAACCAAATAGATTCCAAATTGCATTGGCACAACCAAATTTGGCTTGGCAAATTGTGGTAGCAAACCAAACACACCCTACAAATTGCATGATCAAGAGCATCAAATAGCACGGCCCATGCCGTTAGGAGTAAACCATCTACCACTGTTACATTTGCACCCAGATAAGAGTTATTATCACTAAAAATGACAATTATATACCTCTTTTCAGGTCAGCGGGAAGGGAGGCCTAACTAAGAAGCTATTTGATTTTGCATATAAACGATATCTAGGATCAATTGAAGGAAGTTGGTTTGGGGCTTGGGGACCAGAAAGGATGTTTTGGGATAACATTGTTTTTAAACCAATTCGTTCCATGCTTGGGGGACACATAAGATTTGTTCTTGGTGGTGGGGCACCTCTATCTAGTGATACTCAAAGATTTATGAATGTTTGCCTGGGGTAATTTCTTCTGACCCAGCAATACCTCTTAGAGCACCGTTATGCATGTCTTTTTTTTAATGTATATAGAAGGTAAAATGATGGCATAGGCTCCTCTACAGTTTCTAAAATGTCAGTTGGATCCATATGCTCTTGATTTCACCACTTCAGTCCTATACTTGAAATTGTTCATTTGAAATCTTGTATTCTGAATTTGAATATAACACCTCTCTGGATTACAATGGTGTATCCTAGTTCTGTGTCCATGCGTTAGAGCTCAAGAGCTTTTCTGAAGGTATGCATTTGTTATTTGGTGCTTATTTGCAACTTGTTTGCCTGCAATGCTTCAGTGTTCCAGTAGGTCAAGGCTATGGATTGACCGAGACATGTGCAGGAGCAGCTTTCTCTGAATGGGATGACACAAGTGTGGGGCGTGTTGGCCCACCCCTTCCCTGTTGTTATGTCAAGGTACATGTCTCCTACAGATAAAGAATTCCCTGTGTAGTGAATAATAATTATCAAAAACAGTTGTTCTTTTTGAGGGCAGTAAAATAATTCAAATGGAAGAATGCATAAAGAGTATTGCACTCATAGCTCAAGGATTGAAGATAAAAAATAAGAATCTGAAGTGTCGTTTTGTTTATGCTGCATTAAGATGTGTTCTGTTTGGCCAATTTCAAATGCTTGCATATACAAATGCCTGGGAGCTTAGATATGATTTGCAGTTCTACTTTCATGAATTCTGGAAGCCTCAACCGTAATGTGCAAAGCTTTATCCATAGTTGTGAGTGTTGTAAGAAGTTCTATCTTGACAGAGCCTTGTAATGCTTAGTTGAAATAGTTACCGAGTCAATGGTACTTGCAGGTTGACTCATTATTCTGAACTTAGCATATGGCAATTGACATCATAGAGATTATTCTCAAGTGGACAAATTGTTTGAATATATCTTTTTGAATAGTGAGAAGTCTAAATACTAAATAGGCAATGTAAGGTACTGCTTAAGCTGCTTGGCAGCTCAGTATCAGAGATCTTTGCACATTGTCCAAGCATTTAGAGATTTCCTGCCTTCCTTAATGTTCATAAGTTTAAGTCTCTCGGTGCACATGTATGGGTATAGAGTATAATCTGCTATTGGGCCGAATATGGAAGGAAGAACCTAGCAATTTGAAGGCAGAGGACTTTCCATAGGTATGTGTGATACCTTGTTATAGCGAGTGAGGGACCGAGTTGCGAGTGTTCATTCTTTGGCTAAAAGACTAGCAGCAGATTCTTCTTCAATTGCGACAGGAGCTCATGAACGCTCTGCTCTTGGTTGTTGTTGTAAGACCGGATAGCAGAATCAGAGTAATAAGAAGAATAGAGGAATGCCACTACAAGAGAAATCCCAGTTGCTTTGTAGGTGCTTCAAGGTCTATTCTGACTAGTTCAGAATGTACTAAAGCTCGGTCCCTAGACCTCTCTATCTGGAATTTTTTATTTGTGGAGCTCTCAAATGCACTCTAGTTCGGTCCCTAGATGCTTCCATTCCATTATCAATCTGTTTTCTGTTGTGTTGCTTCCACTTTGTTATTATTGTTGAAGTTTTGCATCAGTACAAAGAATAAAGTAATTTCGTATATGTTTAAATATCTACTCTCCTGTATTTTTGCTATTTGAATATGCTCTGATTCTCTTGCACTTTCTTGCCCTTGAAAGGTAATCTCCTCTTGACATTAAATACAACATGAAGTTTTACTCGTTTATTCTTTCTTGCAGTTTACTTTAGTATATGCTAGTGCATGTTGTGGATACAAGAAGATTTTATTTCTCCCTTATTTAGCAATGATCATGCCTTTTTTGGTGTGGTATCTTGTTAAATACTGAATTTGATGCCCTCCAAACTTGCTTGTTATTGATGGTACTACAAAAAAGTGTGTCAACATGCTAATGTTGCTGAATATGAAAATCATCTATATGTCGCTGCAACTGTGCATGAGATGTTTCCCCAGTTACCATTCACTATGAAGTTCTTTTATTCTGTCGCGTGAAACTTCTTTTTGCTCTTTCATCTATATGTCTAAATCTCAAAATCTGTTCCTTTTTTTTTAAAAAAAAAAATGTAGCTCATCTCTTGGGAAGAAGGTGGTTATACGATATCCGATTCTCCAATGCCCCGAGGAGAGGTTGTGGTTGGTGGATACAGTATAACAAGAGGTTATTTCAACAATGAAGCGAAAACAAATGAAGTGTACAAGGTAAGGTCCCTAACAAGAGCATCTGTCAACATCTGATTTCAGTATTCATTTGTGTTTTGTTCTAATATCCTCCAGGCAGATGGGAGCGGTATCCGCTGGTTTTACACTGGTGATATTGGGCAGTTCCATCCTGATGGGTGCCTTGAGATCATTGATAGAAAAAAGGATATAGTGAAACTTCAGCATGGAGAATATGTTTCACTTGGCAAGGTTTGGTTATGAAGAATGTTTCTCATTAAAAATTTTGTTTTCACTATAATTAACCATCCCCCTCCTCTCTGCAGGTCGAATCGGCTCTGACGACAAGCAATTATGTGGATAACATCATGGTTTACGCTGATCCATTTCATAATTATTGTGTTGCTCTGGTTGTTCCTTCACACCAGGCCTTGGAGAAGTGGGCTCAAAATGCAGGGATAAGCTACAAAAATTTTGAAGAGCTGTGCCACAATGATCAAGCCATTAAGGAGGTCCAGCAATCTCTATCAAAGGTAAGACCTGATTGCAAATTGAACACCTCTATGGAACCAACAGACCTTCCCAGCAAATCCTTCCCTCTATAGGTGCGGTGCAGCATTGCCCTAAAGTCTAGTGTACCATCAGATATACGTGCTCTACTGCTAGGTGATACCTTGGTGTCTGGTATGCTGCCATCATGACTAGTAGGCCTAGCTACCACACAACATTCAATTACTCAAAACTGAGTTTTAAATTTCACCATAGGTACCCATTCTTTACTTAAAACTTCAATTGGGTCTTTATTCTTCTATCTTTGCCAATTGTATCCCAACATATTGGGTTAGATTGGACCACCTCAGAACAAATTTATTGGCGTGGCATGTTATGTGAACAATATAGTAGTGACATGGAATGCCAAGTGAACATATTAATGGTGTGACATAGTCTATTGTCAATCTAATACCATTTGGCTTTCCGTGTCATCTAGAGGCGTGGCACAACTATCAAGCCCAGGAAAACCGGTGGTAACTGGCCATATTGGACTAGATTGGGAAATCAAAAACCACCCGGTAACCACTGGTAACTAGGTGTACTGGACCAAACTGGAAAATCAAAAACCGCCCGATTTGAAAAAAAAAAACTACAATGTGGCAAATTTGAATTATTATTTTGATTTTGTTTGAAAACATGGAACCTTTGTTAGTTAACTGATGTTTAGAATTTACAAATGAGGCAATTTTGAAAATGTTTAGTGATTGAATAGAGGTATCGATTTTTGTCCGGTATTAACAATTACTGGCCGATAACTAGTTTAGTTACTGTCCTCGCCAAAATTAAGTGCTATTTTAAACTGTCTCCCTCGTCCGGTTTCTCCCTAGTTCTCATCGGTAACTGGTTGGAAACCAATATTGGCCGACTAGCGGAAACTGGGGCAAAACCGGTTTTTCGAACCCTTAGAAAGCCAAGCGGGACTAGATTGATGATGTAGCATGCCATGCCAGCATCAAGCATCATGTGGTACACTATGTCATCAATTTATTGCTGATGTGCCTTATCATATCATTATTGAAATATGCAATTCAATGGAGGGAACTCAATTGAACCCCAAATGGAAGTTTAGGGATCCAGATAACATTTAGAAGAACCGGGACTGAATTGAAGATTTGAGTTAAAAATGAGATTTACTCAATCAGAATTTCTCGTCAACCAGCAAACTAGATTGGGGGAAGAATGGGGCGTTTCTATTTTCGAAAAGTGCGGCATTCATGAAGAGCTAGTTGTAAGTTTGAACCGACCATTTCCCCCAAGAAAATCAAGTCCCCCAGATAGGTCAGAAGTCTGCCACTAGTCAGGTAGGAAAAAGCTCCCAAGGAAACACAGAAACCGGTTTTTGAAAACAGGAACCTTCCAAGCTAGCAAGGAAGCCACTGTTATTCTGCATGTTCTATCAAGTCGTTCCATGACCAATTTTCGATTACATCAAATTGGATTCAGATTCTTATTGTTTTTAATTTTTCCTTTTTGAATTTTAAATCTTACTTTATTAGCAAAGTTTCATATAGATCAGTGATGGCTGTTTTTACTAGTTACTGGCAGTTATGAGCAATTTTCCACTGCTTTTAGGAAGACTTTTTGAAAGGCCATTATTTTTGAAAGGACTAGAGTAGATTTATGCTTAGGGACCAGCAATTGTGTTCATCGAAGCATTGTGTGGAGGTCATTCAATTTCATGGTGTGATCTATTGGTTTCCGATCGAAAACACCTTGTTGATACCTATTGTTTGTTATAATCAAATTAGAAGAATGGCCTAACTTTCAGGAAAGGTTATGACTTGTAGAACCGACTACTGTTGCTGAAGCTTTTTGCTTGCATAAATTTCCTGCATTTTTATGATGATAATAGCATATGTTTCCTGCATTTCACGCTGCTAATAAACTCCCAACTTAACTCTCCATGCCACTAATAAACTCCCAACTTCAGTTCCAGTTCTCCACTGTTGTCTAATGTAATGAGTTCCTACCCCCGCAGGCGGGAAAAGCAGCAAGGCTTGAGAAATTCGAAGTACCTGCAAAGATAGTGCTACTGCCTGAACCGTGGACGCCGGAGTCTGGGCTGGTGACAGCTGCGCTTAAACTGAAGAGGGAGCAGCTGAAGACCAAATTTAAAGATGATCTCAACAAGCTGTATCTGTAGTGAACAATCGCCGACGAACTGTCTTGTCCTAGAAACAGTAACAGTTTACATATGGTTGTCCTGAATCCTGGGCTGTGACAATCGATAAACTTGCAATAATCTGTGAATCACAATCCAAATGTAGAATATAACACTCTTGATGATGAGACGATGTACGTGCCCTTTGGAATTGTCTCAGTTCATGGTCACTGTCAGGCTCCTAATGCTATGTTGAGCCCACGCATGTGCATACTTGATTCAGCATAAATAAATTTCTCACAACTCCATATCCAGTATTAGTTTGGATGATTAACCTGTATACTGAGATTGGTAGGTATAGATTGGAATTTTATCTGTATTTTTCAGTCTTTTTTTAGTGAATTGCGTTTTGAGTCTTTGAACTTGAATTTAACTGGACAGATTTTTAAACTTGTCTTGTTTAGTTAATTTGGTTCTTAGATTTGTGTATATTAGTCAAATTTATCACTCTATGAGTTAAGTGTTACAATTAAATGCAATTTGTACATTTAGTACTACATATTGTTTATTCGTGAATTTTTATACTAATTTCTAAGTATAATCAAAATAATGTTATAATTTTAGTCTGTATGTTATGTCATCCAGAAATTGATGTAATATGTCATGTGGCATAATTATACTACAAAAATTGATATGAGTTGCTACGACGACTTACATAGAAAGTGTTATGTTATGAAGTTATATTATTTTTTGTATGTTTAACTATCATGTGAATTTAACAATTGTGCAAGTTTAATGGTTTACAATATTAATTTTAGATTTAAGGATCTAAGTGATATAAATACAGTAAAGACGCATAAATTTAGAGATTCGGAGTATAATTTATTGATCTTTCTTACTACTATCTTGTTAATTGCGTCTGGAAAATGTGTACAAGTAAAATTGGTTAATTAGTGTATTAGTGTGTTTGCAGGCATGCACTTATTGTGAGGCTGATTTGTTTTAAAAAAAAATGCCTGGACCTAAAAATTGTTTGAAATTTGTTTAAAGATTGTTTGGTTCGTATTTTCACTGTGCTTAGATGAGCACGCTTGAATACTTGTTCAAGAATAGCGGGAAGTCTAAATTGAGTGTGTGATAAAATTAGAAATATCTAGCTAGTTTAGAACCAATCAAATAAATCAATTTTGGCTAGCAAACAATTCTCAAATTTCCAAGAGAATCCTCATGCATGCCCTGGACAAGGAGGCGGAACAAACACGCTTTAGATCTTACCCATTTCACTGGAATTTATTTTAATTATCTCATTAAAAAAAATCAAATTTCATAAATAATCTATTGTAAAACAAATAGCAAAATGACCTTCAATTATTGGGTCTCGTGTGCGATTGGGCTTTAATTGTTGGCCCGGATCGTGATTGAGGAGTTGGCACAACAAATTTGCCGCACTGACTCAGCCCACTGCCACAAAGTGTTTCAGTCGTGCACCCGTGTAACATCCTAAGTTTTGGGGTGAAAAGTTTCTTTCTTAAAAGTCATGCATGCATATGTCTCTTCTAGATTAGCCAAATCAGCTCCAGCTTTATTCTGTTCTAGCCCTAAAATCTCCAAATCTATCTTGTGACCCAAATCAAGATTAGATTGTTCAGATGTGATCTATCAGTTATCCTAAACCTAAAAACCTTCAGAACCCAGATCCAATTCTATCTCTAACTTCCAGATTTATCAACTCCTTTCTGTTTTCGAAAACAGAAATATCTTATATTACCTAAATACCCTAAGTTTCAGAAATTCAGATTTAATCAAAATCGTAGCCAAGTTCAGACCAGATTATTCTTGGGATATGATCAAGGGTATGCCAATACCTTAATCCAAAAAGTTGGCTGCCAGATTTCACCATCTAAACCATTTTCACAAATCAGTCCAAGAGTATCGCAGATCAGTCCTTTTTTTCCAGATTTTCCAGAAGCCTAAAAAGGAAAAATGTTGTAAATCATCTCCAAATTCAAATCTGATTCAGGGAACACCTCCCAAATGCTTTTCAACACAAATTCTTCTTTTATGAGTATCTCAAAATCAAACTCTAAATCTCAGAATTCGAGATCAATAAGATTCATACTTATTTTACCCTAAAATACTCTGTTTCCAGTTCATATCAAAAATCATCCAAATGTCTCAAACTTTATCTCCTAGCTGTGTCAAATCATCTATTAAATTAAGTATACCAAAACAGTAGAATCAATTTCAGATCAAATCATCTAAATCATCAGATTTACAATTCAGTCCAAATCAAGAAATTGAAATTTCAAACCAGCCTTATTCGACCAGGACAGCAGCTACTGTGCACGACCAGAGCTTGCCGTGCCTGTGCGCCGTGGCTGTTCATCGCCGGTGAAGCTACGCCGCGCTCGTGACCGTGCATGTTGGGTGTACGTGTCCTCGTCTCAGCCAATGCCGTGGCAATGTCGCTGCAACGTCGACGACCAGCGCCTGCTCCCGCGCGCGACCAGCAGCAGCTTTTGTCAGCAACACTGCGCCACGTTGCTTTGCATTGCCAGCTCCTGTTGCCACTGCTTGCACCGCCCGACAATGTTGAGTTCCAATGAGCCGACAAGTTGATCAGTAGTCACCTCGCCTGAGCGCTATCGCGTCACCGCTCGCCGTTGTTGCATCTGCGCCCGGCAAATCAAGTCACTGACGCCAAATTCATTGCTGCCACTTCATTGCAAGCATCACTCTCTGGTCTATATAAGCAACCAACACTTGAGCAATCTTCTCATCACCAGAACTCAACCAATTTCCAAATCTACTCCGCTGCAGTCGTCTTCTCCGGCGAGCCGTCGAGGAGCCTCACGGTGCCAGCTCATCCCACAGCACCTCCTGCCAAATTAACAGCATCAGTGAGTTCCCCTCATCTCCCTCATCGTGCTGTACCACTTAATTGAATTATCTTGCATCTTATTGCCGGTGATCGCCGGAAATCCCGATTGCCCTGTTCCGGCAATACAGCTCAATTTACTTCGAATTAGCTCTCGATTCTGTAGAAGAAGATGATCAGTGAACTATTTGAAGAAATCCTATGCATCAAGATCTCCAGATTGAGCTCGAATTGAAGTTTTCCCCAAATCCAAACTTCACACATCACCGGCGATCGTCGCCAGGCTTCTCCGATGATCCTCCGACCAAATTGACTATCCGAGTAGCTTCCTTATACTTCTCAGATACTCCTTAAGCTTGGAATTGAGTTCAAACCTCCTACAGCAAAAACCCCCAAATTCCATGTCTTCTTCTCTGGTGCCGTTCACTGGAAACCTATTCCTGGCCGTTTCAGCTTTATCCACTTTGTCCTTTAGGTGTGCTTCAACCTCCTGAGCATTTTTGTCTTCTAGCCTGATCCCTGAAACTATCCAGATTTCAAGTTATAGCCATGCCAAAAACCTTGTCCAGTAGCTTCACTGTGCCATGTCGCCACCACACTTCTTCACTGATTTTCATCACCTTCCAGCCATTTCCTGCCCTAGATCCTGTTGAATGATTTGTTCCTGTTATCAATGCCTACCTCCCAGATAAAGTGGTGCATCATTTGGAGTTCTAGATCAAAAGTTATGCCAAGCCCTAGTTTCTGGCCATGTCAGTTCAATGCTAGACTATGTCAGTCAGTGGCATTAGCCCTTTCCACTCCCTTCCAAATGTGCATTTTGAGCATAACTTTGTCCCTTAGATTCTTGAAGTTGTGATCTACAATTTCTTCTTCTATCATAACTTGATTTGAGCCCTCGAAATGCATTTTATGCTAAACCCTAATTTTTGACATTGTCCCAGTGCATGCCAGCCAATGGCATTGGCCTTGTTTACCCATTTCTGATTGTGCACTTTGAAAGATACTTTGTCCACTGAATTTGTAGAGTTATGATCTACACTTTCTTCTACTGTCACAATTTGAGATAAGCTCTCTAGCTTTCTTTGAAGCTATGTCAAAGCCTTGATCTGAATGTCAATCTGCTGACATTCGCTGTTTTTGATCAAGCCAGCTACAAAATTGATGTTCTTATTGCAACCTTGAGATCCTAAGAGCATCTAACACCCATCCTTAGCCAATTCCTTGAACCCTAGACTCTCAACTCAGTTCAGTTTGCAATCTCAATTATCTCCAATATCATTCAGTCATCCTTGTTAAGCATATCTGCATATAGATCATAAATCATTTTAATATAATAAGTAATCATTGTGTGTATTGTTTGGTTTGTCGTCGAGCAGATTCAGAAGCTGAATTTGAGGACTTCGCTGTTGACCCATCATCAATTGCTGTTTCTTACGACGCGGAAGGCAAGTCATATTCTTGGTCATCTTGAACCTATATTTTAAATGTTGCTAAAACATAACCTTGAATATAGATAATATTGCATGAGAAAGATTGAGAATGGTTGATTTATGAATTGGCAGTACTTGACTGGTTATCTGTGAAATGTGAAATAAACAAGTTTTGGGCCATGAACTATTATATATGTATATACTTATATTCATGAAATAAAACCCCTAGCCGTGACCAGAAAAATGGTATGGAAGGCTGTAGCACTGGAGGTGCTAGACTGCAAAGGATATGCAGGCACTGAAGGTGCAGGGTTGTGGATGGTCTGGTCACTAGCATATAAGGACTAGAACCTTGTGTTGTGCGTCTAGTGGCATGAACAACGTGCTAACCGCAAACCTGGTATGGGATAGGCCTGAACAAGTACTTATGTGGATCGCACATGAAACCCCTGCATGAGTTGTGTTGTAATGATTGACTTGGAGGTTGACTCCCACTATCACTGAAGGTGATCTGATATTTGACCCAGCAATGGGAAAATGAGAAGGGGTGGAGGTTATGATACAGCCTACCACAACTGTGTTCGCGGAGAGCCACATGGTTAGGGGTGAAATGTGAGTGATACATAACAAAAGTTCTTGTTATTTCCACCTTGCCGCTCACAATATGAAGTGAGTCAGGGGTCCAATCATTATGTTATGATAGGAAAGGCTTGAAAGTGGAATATCTTGCGGGTAAATTGGTACCTCTCTGCAGAGTTAAAAATGTATTCGAATACTCCGAGCTCCTGGGTTTATAGGAGTCTGCTGCGGCGGATTAAATCCACGGGGTGTGACACAAGTATATTTTCTAAATAAAATGTGTTAAATCAAGATTACCCAAATGACATGTGTTGTCATGATAAGGAGTGCTGCCGTGGGCTGTTGTGTGTCGACGTGTCGCGGTAGTGCTATAATCTAGTGAACATGAGTAATGATGTTATATTATGAAAAGTGCTGCCATGAGATGAGGTATGAAAGTAAAAGATTATTTTATAAACATCCATAATTCTTGACTAGTCTAGGTTCATATCATCACTACTATATGTATCTACTCTTACCTACGACTTGCTGAGTAAGTAAGTGCTCACTCTTGTAACCTACAAATCAGTAGATGGAGCGTTCAATAGCCAAGATGAAGGCGTGGAGAACTTCTTGGATCCAGAAGGGGAAAAGTCAGTTCCGCCAGAGCCCTGATGTGTGTTGTTCTGCCGTCCACTTCTCTTTGTGGGTGGGTCACCTATCTTCTGCTGTGTAGTTGTTATTTTGCTAAACCATGAATGTCGTAAAGGCATTGTAATCTCTTTATGTAATATTAAGGCCAGCAGGCCACACTGCTTAACTATTTTGTAAGTTACTCTGTTGCAATGTGAATATACTCCTGTGCTTGACTTATCCTGGGAAGTCAAGGGTATGTGTATGCTATGCATATATGGGACTAGCTGCAGCGAGCTAGGTCTCTACAGGAGTAGTCGTAGTCCCAGTTTCGGGGCTCGACAACCCGCTAAGCGGTTGATAATGCCGCATATTTCAGTTGTGCTAGCTAGTGATTGAAAGCTATGACCCAATAAAAAAACAAAATTAAGAAATAACCTAAAACTCTTTGAGTGCGTGACTACCACGTCTTGAGTCGCCAGATGCCCACTGCCACATCTTTAGTCGGCAGGTATTAGTAAATAAATAATATTTCTCTTGCTACTAGTGGCTGGCGACTAATCACGGCCCGTAAACAAATAATATTTTGTGTAAATAACCTAAATGAAAAGCAAAAATTCAAAAATAACTGTTTGTTTGACAAATTTACGACAATAGCTTGTCCTCCCATGCCTGCATCTACTGCGCCCCCTCCTCCACACCTCTAACCCTAGTAGTTGATGAAACCCTAGTGGTGTCAAAACTCTCTTTCATCGGGCCTTTAGGCCGGCATGAAGTACCTCAAATGAGTTGTGAGTACTCATTCGAGCCATGATATAGCAAGAATTCTGTTAGGGAACATAGGAGCCATTGTAAAACGTTCCTGGGTTGGTTCTTGGGAAAGGGATGCTGACGAGGATTGACACCCGAGTCAGTTTAAATAAATGCACTGTTGGTTCAAGACAGATTCGAGCCAGACACGTGCCCGGCGGTGCGAACTCAAGTCATTCTGAGAAGCATCAGCCCGAGGTCGCAGGCTTTGCGCGATCAGACCGTAGGCTTCGCGCGGTCAGGAGTTCGTATGCTATACACGAACAGAATGTCCGAGATGTTGCGCGGTCAGCCAACATCCCGCGGTCAGGACATTCTCGACCAAGGTACTTGGAGTTCATCTGTCCGGCTGTCCCTATAGCGAGAATATTCCAAGTATCCCGAAGATTCCTCCACGTGGAAGATCAACCATCAGGAGGTTAATACGTGCGGTTATCCATGAATAACACGTGTTTAACCTGTGTGGAGGTTAAGAGCGGTTCTCTAAAAACCGCATCCAACCATCCAAGCAACTGTTTGATGTAGTTACGACATGACGCCCTTTCGACCAGTATAAAAGGGTGGCAAGGTGCATCAAACAGGGGGGATCGAAAGAGATAAACGTCTCTGATAGAAGCGAGATACAACACATCTCAACCACTCAAACAGCCAAGTCTACGGCCTAGATTAGATAGTCTTATAAGCCTTACTGGCTTTATTCTGTACATTGACATAGGAAAAATCTTTCGCCTGTGAAGGTGTTTTCCCGCCATCTTGTAAACTTTATCACCTATAGTGAAATCCCAACAGGACGTAGGGCCATTACTCCAATCATCGAGGGCCCGAACCTGTATAAATCTCTCTGTGCTCCTGTCTTCCATTTTTCTACATACCTTCCCGGAGGGTCATCTTGAAAGGTCTCGCTATTACAAATTTTGCATAAGTTCGGCTGAGGACTCCGAGTCCGAATCGTCGACAGCTGGCGCCCACCGTGGGGCCTTTCTCAAGGCGTCCTAATTTTAATCCGGAGGTTCGCTGAAACATGGCTGGAGTATATGATTCCGAGAACGATTTTGATCTCGAGGATTATGCTCATATTCCAATGCCTTCTCCAAGCGATCCTGTTCTGATGGAGGAGGTTGAAGGCCAAAATCTTCCCGAGGTGGAATCATCTCTCCAGGTCATGTCCATCGATCAGGGGGCTACTAGCGCAAGGTCAGAACCCACAGAGGTTCTTAATGCGCTAGAGGATGAATCCGGTCCGTCATACGACCCCGATAAGGGGAAGGATGACGTCAACCTGGAAATCAGCCCGAGGAGATTCGACCCTGATAACCTTCACCGTCTCTTTGATTTCGAGTATGACTCGGAACAAACTGAGATGTTTTCCCCATCGGCAACCTCTCTCCCTAGACAGTTTGCTGCTTTGTCGGAGGAAACTCCTGATCAGCAGGCTGCTAGGGAAGAACGGGATCGCAAACAGAAGGAGGATGAAGACCTCGAGCAACAAAACAACGAACTACACAGAACTGCCCTAGAGGCTCTTCAAGATGCGCAGGCTCGTTACGATGCTGCTCCTAGCTCTTCTCGATGGTCACGTGGTCGCAGACGTGACCAGACCCCTTCTTTGCCTCTGGAGCGTTTCCCGGTGGACGAAGAAACGGTAACCCCTGGTGCCCCTAGGAGAAGCACTCATGGTCGACTGCGATCTATTGCGGAAGTCATGCGTAACTTTCCTCCTACGGTCACGGATGCGCAGAAACCAGCCTTTACCAGGATCTTGGTGGAAAGACTGGATGAGGTCGCATCTGAGGCGACCCCAACGGCCTCTTCCTGCTCGGTAACACGTTCCCATGAACGAGAGTGTCCTCACTCTGGTTCTGGCCGGCGAAGTTACCCACCGCCCGTACCGTCCCGACAGGACAAGTACCGGCAAATGCGGGATTCTCATAGTAGGGATTGGGTTCCTGTTCACTCTCGTTTGGGACCGCGAGTAACTTCACCGTTGCGTGAGGTTGCCCGTAACCCGGTCGAGAGTCACAGGACAGTCCACGGTCCCTACGTCGGTTGTAAAGCTTTCTCGCCCAGCCTACGTGCGGTCGTTTGGCCCGATAAGTTTCGACCAGGGGCCATTGAGAGGTTTGACGGAACTCAGAACCCATCCGAGTTCCTTCAAATCTATATCACTGCCATCCAAGCGGCAGGAGGCGATGACCGGGTCATGGCCAACTACCTGCCCACAGTCCTCGAAGGACCGGCTAGAACCTGGCTGTTTAACCAGCCCGAAGGTTCCATCTATAATTGGTAAATGCTGTGCGACGCTATCCTCAGCAATTTCTAAAACTGTTACCAAAAGCCGGGTAAAGAGGACGATCTTCATCGACTACGACAAACTTCAACCGAGACTCTTCGACAGTTTGTCAAGAGGTTTGTCGGGGTGAGGAATACCATCCCAAACATATCTAATGGCTCCGTTATCAGGGCATTTAAACATGCCGTTCGATACCGGAGATTTACCGAAGACTTGCTTATCAACTCTCCTCGATCAGTGGCCGATCTGTTCAACATGGCCGACCGATACTCCGACGCAGCCGAAGCAGTCGAATGAAACCGGATGGTCGACAAGGGTGACCTACCACCTCAACCAGGTTTTAAAGACGCCAGGAAAGAAGATTCAAGTAGGAAGCCGGAATCTTCATCAGGTGGGAAGTCAAAAAAGTCGAAGAGGAACCGCTCTGGACAGTACCGCGAGGTCGCCGTCGCAGAGAAACCGCCTTCGACCAAAGGTAACAAGCCATCATTTAAGAATAAAACTGCTTCTGGTGGTCGTAGTGCCGACCAGCCAGAAAAGTCAACTAATCCGCACGAAGGCAAGAAGTGGTGTCCACTCCACAACTCCGCAGGCCACGACCTCAAGAACTGCATGAGTTGGTTGAAGCAATTGGATGATTTCTACCAGGGAGTTGGGCCAATGCCAACCTTACCGCCTAAAGAGCAGGCGTGCGGACTTAGAGACGCCGACGGAGACGAGGAAATGTCCTACCAGGTACCTCAAAATCATATTAATGTTATTTTCGGGGGTTCTTCTTCTTTCGTTTCCAAAAGGCAGTTTAAAGCCTTTTACCGAGAGGTTAACCAAGCGGAAACATCTCTTGGCGAACCTCAATACCCCCGTTGGTCGGATACACCCTTGACATTTGATCGTTCTGATTGTCCCGCGGGGCTTACTCGACCATTGAGGCTCCCTATGGTCATTACCCCGATCATCAGTAATGCGAGAGTCGAAAGGGTCCTGATCGATGGAGGGAGTTCCCTTGACATTTTGTTGGTCAAGGCGCTCGACGAGATGCAAATTCCTCGTTCGAAGATCAAGCCCATAATCCATCCTTTTTATGGGATAATCCCAGGCCCCTCCATGATGCCGTTGGGACAAGTGGTCCTCCCGGTCACACTGGGAGAACCAGATTACTTCCGAACAGCATTGGTTACCTTTGACGTAATCAATTGCGATTCAGCTTATAATGCAATCTTTGGCAGGCCAACTCTCGCTAAATTCATGATGGCGACGCACTATGCTTATCAGTGCGGAAAATTGCCTGGCCCCAAAGGTGTCATCTCGGTCCGATGCAGTCGCAACGTGGCACTCACGTGCGACCGGCTATCTTTGGAGATGGTCGATCAACTTCCCCTCCGGGACACCCAGGTCGCCACCGTCGCCACCGACGCGATCAAAGCTGCTCCTCGACCAGATGAGAAACTCAAACTGGTTCCTTTGTACCCAGATGATCCATCCAAGACAATTCGGGTTGGATCAGCTCTGGATGACAAATAGGAACTCGAGCTCATTGCTTTCCTCCGGGCTAATGCAGATATGTTTGCGTGGAAACCGTCCGATATGCCCGGTGTCCCAAGGGAAGTAACCGAGCACAGGTTAGCAATTCGACCTGGACAACGACCAATAAAGCAAAAGCTCAGGCGTTTTGCTGTTGACCGACAGGAAGCCATCCGAGAGGAGTTGGACAAACTCCTACAGGCTGGGTTCATCCGTGAAGTCGATCACTCGGAATGGCTCGCCAATCCGGTCATGGTCCGCAAGTCAAATGGCAAGTGGCGCATGTGCGTCGACTACACTAGCCTCAACGCTGCCTGTCCGAAGGATGACTTTCCCCTTCCTCGCATTGACTAGTTGGTCGACTCAACTGCGGGTTGCGAACTGATGAGTTTTCTGGACGCTTACTCAGGATATCATCAAATTAGCATGGCAGAAGAAGATGAAGAGAAAACTGCCTTCATCACCCCGTTCGGCACCTACTGCTACGTCAGAATGCCGTTCGGTCTCAAGAACGCAGGTTCCACGTACAGCGCTTGATGCAAAAGACCTTTCTATCCCAGATAGGGCGTAATCTCGAAGCATATGTAGACGACTTGGTTGTAAAAAGTACCAAGAGATTGTCTCATTTGGACGATCTCGCTGAAACCTTCTGTAATTTGAATCGCTTTGGAATAAAATTAAACCCGGAGAAATGTTCTTTCGGGGTTTCTTCAGGAAAACTTCTTGGTTTCCTTGTGTGTTCCAGAGGCATTGAAGTTAATCCTGAGAAAATCAGAGCCATTGAACAAATGAGATCGCCCTCGACCATGAAGGATGTTCAACGCCTGGCTGGCCGCATGGCGGCCTTAAGTCGTTTCATATCGAGACTAGGCGAAAGGGGATTGCCTTTCTTCAAAGCTTGCGGAAGCATCACAATTTTACATGGTCGGATGAGGCCAAAAAAGCATTTCAGGAGGTAAAAATATATCTATCCAGTCCGCCAGTATTGGTGTCTCCCGACAAAGGAGAACCATTGCTTCTTTATCTAGCGGCCACACCGCATGCGGTCAGCGCTGTCCTGATCCGGATAGGGAAGGAATACACAGACCTGTCTAATATGTGAGCGAAGTACTTCATGGTCCTAAGGAGCGTTACCCTGAGGTCCAGAAGATACTTTACGCGCTACTGATGGCTCCCCGTAAGCTACGACACTACTTCCAAGCTCACAAGATCACGGTACCCTCCTCCTTTCCTTTGGGGAATATTGTCCAAAATCCAGAGAAATCTGGTCGAATCGCTAAATGGGCGGTCGAACTCGGTGCTTTCGAAATTCATTTCACGCCCCGCACAGTGGTTAAGTCTCAGGTTCTGGCTGACTTTGTGGTCGAATGGACCAACCCTGAGCCACCCGTACAGGTGCCTGAGGAATTGGAGTGCCCCGATCACTGGACAATGTACTTTGATGGCTCCCGTAGTTTTCAACACTCGGGGGTTGGAGTGGTCTTAGTTACGCCTCAGGGCGAACAGCTTAAGTATGTCATCCAACTACACTTTGTTGCGACCAACAACGCGGCAGAGTATGAAGGTCTTATTGCAGGGCTTCGGGCAGCAAAATTCCTCGGAGTCCGTCGGTTAGTGGTGAGGGGAGACTCACAGCTAGTCGTAAACCAGGTAAACAAAGAGTACAGCACCTCCGATGAGACAATGGCTCATTACCTGGGGGAAGTGAGGAGATTGGAAAAACACTTCAGTCATTTCGAAGTCCAATACATCCCGCGAAAGGACAACATTCTCGCAGACCAATTATCCAAAATTGGGTCCTCACGCACATCCGCTCCGGCAGGAGTGTTCATTGAACACTTAGACCGTCCTTCGATCATGACTTCGGTCGAGGATGATCCGGTAATAGCCTGCGTTACCAACCTCGGTCAGGAACAGGATTGGACTCACCCATTGAGGGTCTATCTTGAACATGGGACCCTACCCGAGGACGAAACCAAAAGTGATCGGTTAATTCGAAAAGCACGTCTGTACAAGCTCATAGATGGGATTCTGTATAGAAAGGGTACTCAAGGGGTATTCATGCGTTGTATATCTCAGGAGGAAGGAACATCCCTCTTGAAGGAAATACATGACGGTGTATGCGGTGCACATGCGTCATATCGAACACTAGTCGGAAAAGCTTTTCGACAAGGATTCTACTGGCCTTTGGCACTCGATGATGCCAAGCATATGGTCAAGATGTGTCCTCAGTGTCAGTTCCACGCAAGACAGGTCCATCAACCTGCCTACGTGTTACAAACCATTCCCCTCGCATGGCCTTTCGCGGTCTGGGGAATGGATATTGTCGGTCCTATGCCACGAGCGGTCAACGGGTACAAGTTTCTGTTCGTAGCCATTGACACGTTTACAAAGTGGATTGAGGCCGAACCGGTATGAAATATTACTGCCTCAGCGGCACAAAAGTTCTTTCATAAGAACATTGTTGCCCGATTTGGTGTTCCAAACTGTCTTATCACCGACAATGGTTCTCAGTTCGCCAGTGGTCTTTTTCTAGATTACTGCGACCAGATCGGAACTAAGGTGTGCTTTGCTTCTGTGGCACATCCGCAAAGCAATGGTGCTGTAGAACGGGCCAATGGGCAGATACTACAAGGCATCAAAAAGCATGTTTTTGATCGCCTTAAGACTCGCTCGGGGGCTTGGGCAGACGAGCTTTATACCGTTCTATGGGCACTACGAACTACCTCTAGTCGAGCCACCGGTGAGACGCCCTTCCATCTGGTCTATGGGGCTGAGGCTGTATTGCCTATGGAAGTCAGTATTGGGTCTGTTCGGATAGAACAATTCGAACAGGTTAATCAGTCGGAACAGCGGTCACAGATTAGCATTTTTTCATAAAACAAAAAATGTTTTTGGTTTCATATGATGAATATTTCCCTTTATACCCATGTGCTGCGAATACGACTCGGGGCTGGTCGCCAGCGGTTAGATCATTATATAGTTCTAGTCGGATTCACTGGCCGATCTCATGACCGCTTCCAGACAAGTCACTCCTAAATAAGCCGTTTCTCAACGCACACGGGGTTTTCTGGCAAGTCTTCGGTCATCTGAGTGGCTGCTGGTTTGCAAACAAGGCTAGGCGTTACTTTGATCATAATCGTTGGTTCGATCACACATCCTTGGTCGTTATATTCACTTCTCTCCTGCGTTTGTAATACTAAGTCTTCAATATTTACAATCACAGGCGGGGGCTAGGGGGATATGTTTATAGTATGAAACAACACAAAATCAGAATATATATTCATTTTTGAAAATGAATTTCCACATGCATTGCATCGTATACAATTGTTTTTGTACAGGTGTAGGGATTACTCAATCCCAAGCTCAGTCAGGAGCTTATCTACAAGAGGCTTGACTTCCTCCATGACTGCCTCTAGCTGTTCCTCACTCTCGACCTCAACCGGTCCCACCAATGGATTTAGATTTGCATTTGGGCCATGGTGAAGTCGAACCCGGCTGAGGATGGCAGAAGCGGCTGACCGAACCCTGGTTCTGATCGCCTCTTCTTGTCGCCGTGTATCTTCAGGAAGATACTCGAGAAGTGACTCCGCCTGGGCCATGACTAGTGTAGACCAGTCATCTAGGCTGAAATTATCTCTTGTGGTTTCGACCACATCAGCCTTCAGGAGATGAGCCACCGCCTTCAGTTTTTTGAAGATCGAACGGCTCAGCTCCCTGATTGCCCTTTCGGAACATTGAATAGAGTCACGGAGGAGTCCATAGTCCTGACTGAGTTGTTTCATTTGAACCGCTTGTGCTGCAGCAAGAGAAAAGATTACTCACGCGTTATGAAGTTAAGTCTTCCTAAAATCAGGAATCGACTTACCAGCAAGTTGTGACCGCAGCTTGTTGTTTTCGATCTCTTGGTTCCTAGTCACTGAGATCGAATGAAGCTTGACTGTGGCCACTTCTTTATTCAACAATGCCACCTCTCTGTAGAAGAACAGAAGGTGTAATCATAACCAATTTGTATCTGTACAAGTTGAAAAGTGATGATCCTTACTTGCGCAAGCTGTCTCTTTCTTTTTGAATGGCCTCAACGCTCGCCATCATAGCGTGCGACGTGGCCGACATCCGGGATAACTCCTATGATGCAAAAAAGGAGTTAGAGGTGTCTTATGTACAATTCAGGCACCAAAAGTGAAGTTCATCATACCTTCATGAATTCCCGTAAGGAAATGTCTTCCGAAGTAACCGGAAGACTCGTTGAAGGCCCTGATGCGGCCACAACAAGGGCAACCGGTGGGAGTGCCTACTGGGCACTGCCCCCAGTCGTTGTTGGTTGCGACTGGGTCTCCGCACTTGTTTCTCCCCTCACAGCCCGGACGACTTCCTAGACCGAGGGGGTGGAGCGCTCCTCACTGGAGGCTCCTGCACCAGCAGCAACTTCAACCCTCCCCGAAGTGGTTGAAGGGCTGGATGCTGTCTCTTTTCACCTGACAAAGGAAAGAGGAACCAAGCAGTTACAATTCGTGATCGTTACGAATTAAATACAACCAGGATAGAGGTTCTTACCTTATTTGAAATCCCATTAGCTTTTGGGATTTCAGGGAAGGCTCTCCTCGAGAAAGAGGACAACTGTCATCCGTCCTGGTCTTCCTCTTGGAGAACAAGGCATCTCCCCCCTAGGTGTGTTCCTCTGTAAATACATTTCTAGGGGAAGAAAAAGACTAACGATAAGAGTCTTTACCTGGGTAACTGGACCCGTTGGCAGGGCTGCATCCGAGGGCCTGGATGGCTCCTGAACTTCTGGAGTGGGTGCCTCGTTTGTGACCGCAGTAGGGTCTGCGACCACCTCCATTCCTGTCTGCAGGGGTGGAGGATTTTCCTCCCTGGGACTCGCCGGAGTTACAGGGGGAAGTTCGTCTCCCTGCATAAGCATTAATTTATCGAATGCACAAGAGGAATTGAAGAAAACAAGACTGTGAGAAAATCTTACCATGGTCGTCCCTTTGACCAGGGAAGTAGAGGCAACTGGCCCTGAAGACTCGGGGGCTTCAGGGGATGGGATGTTGTCTGCGGCCACGGGACTTTCGGTGGCCGCGGGATCTGCTACAGCCGCCTCTGCGGTAGCAGTTGTTTCTGCGGAAGGGGTTGGAGCGTCACCAGATGGGGAACCCGTAGTCCTCCTCCTCCGGCGAATCAAGGGGACATCATCGTCTCCCTCTTCCTCGCTCCCCTCTCCCTGTACGACGAAGAAATAATTCCTGTTCGCACCTGGAAAGATCGGAGGGATGTGATATCTTACCACAGTTTTTCTGGTGGTAGGAGGAACACTTCGTGAAGACTCTTCCTCAAGATTCAGCCTGGTTTTCTTGGGGGCAGGATTCCTCGTCCTGGGTCTCGAGGAAACCTTCTTCACGAATTTTGTCGTCGGCTTCCCCAGGGAACCGACGTTCTCGCTGGGAAACGTCGCCTCGGCGAACCTCCCTAGGAGCTGTTCTCATTCCGATGAAGTTGGTTAGAACTTGACATACATGAGACCTGCAAAACAGAGGCCAAGGGGAGAATGTACCTTTCAGCGCTCCTGTTTAAGGTCGTCGCCAGCATGAATCAAGCTTTGGGGACGAGGCGATCCCTTGGGGTCCTCTACCTCGGCGTTGTACTCCCGGAGAAGGTAGTTAGTTCGCCTCTCAATCTCGGCTGAGGGCAGGACTGTTCCCAGACACGAGTTAAATCGATGCATTTCAGAAATGGCAAAAGGATTTCAGTGCCAGGAATGAATACCTTCGTTATAGTCCAGGGTATTGTCCGCCATGGATTTGATCTCCCAAGCCGGATGAGCCCTTTCGCGCAGGGGGCTCACCCAGTTCTTCACAAAGTCTCGGATGACGTCATGTGCTATCAACCCTTGTCGGACTAAGTGAAGGATCACCTCGGTGTGCTTCATGAACTCGCTCTGCTTCTTCGGCCGCGAGTTTTCAAACCACAGCCCGCTCTCGGTTGGCGGGGTGCAGTAAAACCATTTCTGGTGCCACCCGTGCACCGAGTCTCGCAGGGGTGGAAAGGGATACTCCTTCTTATCCCTTAGCCGGAAGTAAATGCATCCGGCGGCGTTGGCGCTCTTCGACCATGCCTAAAGTAAAATCGCCGGAAGAGATCCACACTGGGATACACTCCGACGAATGCCTCGCACAAGTGTTGAAATACCGCCAGTATCAACACTGCGTTTGAGTGGAGGTTGATTAGCTCCAACCCGTAGTGCTCGAGGAAGTCCTTCAAGAACCGACTCTCAGGGAATCGGAACCCGCAGCGCAAATACTCTTCAAAAACCACCAACTCGCCCTCTCGGACGATCGGGGTTTCTTGATCTTTCTCCGCGGGCCACCAATTGATTAGCAGCTGCGGAG
Source organism: Pharus latifolius (assembly GCA_019359835.1). Classification (NCBI taxonomy): domain Eukaryota; kingdom Viridiplantae; phylum Streptophyta; class Magnoliopsida; order Poales; family Poaceae; genus Pharus; species Pharus latifolius. The sequence continues at coordinate 23,930,288 of CM033327.1, forward strand.
GAAGGATCTCTTCCTTCTCCAACGCCAGTAAAATCTCCTCGGAATGGTGGATGGATCGGCTCCAAGACGCCATTTTTTGGTGGAGAGTTGAAGGAAAAGTTGGCGACTTTTGGGGAAGATGAAGGCTGAAGAATAATGAGGGTTTTGTGCGGCGGGAATGTTAAGGGTTTTTTACTGAGTGGCTTCCTCAAGAAGACACCTGCTCCTTTTATAGACCCGAGGAGACGCATTAATGTGGGTAACGTTCCATTCAAACGTTCCACTGAGTATTTTATTCATTCATTTCCCATAATAGATACTGTCTCTGGCGAACCCGTTAAAGTGTTCAGGCATCGGATCTGAAACAAAAAGACTTCTTTGTTTCAGAAACTGAAAGTGCAAAAAAGCCTGAAAAGTTTTCAGTGCTTTTCAGAGGAAGTTTTTCCTTTATATGCTTTGGACATTTTTATGAAAAAATCCTATGACCCAATTTTTGGACGTATGGATGATTTTGACCGAGTTGTGGTATGATCGAAACCCTGTTTTTAATTAAGCTCCGATTTTAATCGAAGTAATGGTCTGACCGAGCCTCAATTCTGGTCGCAGCATGTTTCAGTTCTAACCGCGGCTTTAAGTCTGATCGCAGTATCAGAGCTAGTCGCAGTACTTTTATAAATTCTGATCGCAGAAATGGAAATTTCCCTGTGTATGAGTGGTCGCGAAGACATTATTTACGGCCATATATTCGCACAGAAGATGTGAAGAATATTCATATAAAAAAGAAAGTCTTATTTCTTGCATTCTTTACATACAAAAGGGATACCGGCGACCAAAGCGTCGACCTGATCCGAAAGAAGTTTGCAAAGTTCTCCTAGGGACATGTTGTTGTCAGTAGGATCTACACTGACAACCCCCAGAGAACTTGCAACTAACCTAAGCCTATCTACATCATCCCTAACAGGAGGTACACCACTGTTCCTAATTAAATCGGAGAGTTCTCGCTGTTGCTGAGCGTGGTCCCTCTCTCGACGGAACTGGAGCGCCTCTTCACGGGATCGTTCAAAACATTCTGCCAGATGCAGAATCGCCGAAGACATCTCTTCGGTCTTCTTCTCCAGGGCATTCTTCTCCTCCAGAAGATTCTGTCTGGAAGGAAGAGACAGAGCAGCAGAAGGCTGATCACTGGGGCTTCCAATCTCCTACATTTGCAAAGGTTAGTGGTGCTAACTACATCCATCAGCAAAAGGAGAGGAGGATTATTACCTGTCCCTGCTCGTGACATGTTGATGTATCCATCCTGGAAAGTAGATCATCCGATAAAATCGGATGATTACCAGATGGTGGAAGTGCAACCTTCCCACCAGAGGATGGCTTCCCCAACGCAAGTTGAGGATTTTCTGGTCGAATAGTCACTGCTTGCTGACCAGAAAATCGATCACCCAAACAAAAGCAAGGAGTGCTAGAGAAGAAAGCTGAAGGAAGAAAAGATGATTGCTCATCTTCTACCTTTGCTCTGATGGAAGATCCTTCGTCAACTTTGGGTTTCTTCCTTGAAGGAGATGGATCTTCAGGCATTTGAGGCTCTTGCTTGCAAACTTCCTCTTCATCACTTTCAATCTCAATGATGTTGTGATCTGCCATCAGGAGATGTATGAAGAGAAGAATGAAGGTAACTTTTGAAAAGACTTAGCCGTGGGAAGAAATTGTGAAGCTTTGCAAAACGAAAGACCCGGTATTTATAGCCGCCAAAGGTGACAGTTTACATTCTGAGTACCTCGGGTTTTTAAAAGCATTTACAATTTCACCTCGGGTTAAAAAACATTTCAACAGCGCCATCATTACCCGTCATGTAATGCCCAGAGCCCGTCTCGGGGAACCAACCGACCCACTTAGTGCGCCACTAAGCGGAGGATTTGAAGAGTCGGGTTAAAAATCCGATGCATGACTTTAAATTCGAAATAAACACGTCCCTTCGTTTCCTTCGAATTTGGGGGCTAGCTGACGAGGATTGACACCCGGGTCAGTTCAAATAAATGCACTGTTCGTTCAAGACAGATTCGAGCCAGACACGTGTCCGGCGGTGCGAACTCAAGTCATTCTGAGAAGCATCAGCCCGAGGTCGCAGGCTTTGCGCGATCAGACCGTAGGCTTCGCGCGGTCAGGAGTTCGTATGCTATACGCGAACAGAATGTCCGAGATGTTGCGCGGTCAGCCAACATCCCGCGGTCAGGACATTCTCGACCAAGGTACTTGGAGTTCATCTGTCCGGCTGTCCCTATAGCGAGAATATTCCAAGTATCCCAAAGATTCCTCCACGTGGAAGATCAATCGTCAGGAGGTTAATACGTGCGGTTATCCATGAATAACACATGTTTAACCTGCGTGGAGGTTAAGAGTGGTTCTCTAAAAACCGCATCCAACCATCCAAGCAACTGTTTGATGTAGTTACGACATGACGCCCTTTCGACCAGTATAAAAGGGTGGCAAGGTGTAACACCCCAGTTTTTGACTATCTTTTCTGCTTACGAATCAGCATACCTTCTTTGGAAACCCTGATATTTTAACCCTATCTTGATCTTGGGTATGCCACTACCCTAACCCAAAAAGTTGGCTGCTAAACTTCATTGACCAGATCGTTTTCACATTTCAGTCCAAAGGTGTTTCAATTTAGTCCTTTTCAGAAGTTTCAGAAAACCCAAAAAGGCTAAAAGTCCCAGATCACCTCAAAATCCAAATCTGATCAAGTGATAACCTTTCTTTCATTTTTCTGAACATTTTTCCCTTCTGGAAGAATTCCAGAATCTCGACCAAAACCCTAGTTTCAGCCTCGACAAAAGTTCAAACCCTAATTACCCTAATTACCCTGTTTTCGAATTTTGTCAAAACCACCAGATGTTATCGGATTTCATCATTTTTCCTGCTAGATGAGTCCAAGACATTTAGTAGCACTCACCTGCAAAATCAGAATTCAAATCAGCCCTTCAGATCTTCAGAATTGCAATTAGGCCCAAATTCCCGAGCCAAAACCTTCGCGTTTCAGTCCAAAGCCTTGCAAATAAGCCCCTGGCCTTTTCTTCGACCACGACCAGGAGATCGCGTCCACGACCGCGACCAGTGCTCGTTCGACCAGCGCCCTGCCGCTTTGCCGCACTGTTGAGCTCGTCGCCGGCGAAGCCCCTCGCGCTGCCACCTCACGGCCACGTAGCCCCCAGCCGTGCGCACCTGTACCGCCACCGTGGAGCGCTCAAGCCCCACCGTGCCATCGTCTTCCTCGCGCGCGCGTGCTGCTGCTGCTGCTGCTGCCAGGAGCTTTATGCCACTTGGCCACCATCCCGAAGATCTTCGCCACCACCTCCTGACCGAATCCTACTTCCTCGCGATTCGCCGCCTCTGGCAGAGCCCCGCCGCGTCCCGAAATGCATCGATGACCGTCCCGGCGTCAGAAGAAGATATCCCCGGCGATTGCTGCTGCTCCCGAGAGCCTCACCCACGGCTATATAAGCCCCCTCCCTTGCCCAGCATTGCCTCACACCACCTGCATTGTAAGCTTTAGCTTCCCTCACCCGAGAGCATCCGAGTTCTTCAGCGCCGCCGCGAAGCTCATCTTCCCCGGCGAGCAACCGTTGAAGCTCACGGCGCCAGCCTCGCCCGAAGCTTCCCCCTCCAAACCAACGCCACCAGTAAGCTCCCTACACCTCTCTCTACGTTTCATAGCCGTTAATTGGTCCCCGGCGCACCTCAACGCCGGCAATCACCGGAAAACTTAAAAACCCCTGTTCCCGCAATGCCTAGCGATTTAGCCCGAATTGGCCTTCGTGCCAGTGATAGGAATTGACCAGTGCACCCATTTGAGCAAGCCTGTAAGCTTAGATTTCAAATTTGAGCAACAGTCATGGCTTTTCCGAAGTTTGCGCGCCACCAGCGAGCTGGTCCTCGTCGCCAAGCTTCTCCGGCCACCCTCCGGCCGATTCAACCCCACAAATAGATCCCTCACCTCACCCTCTCACTCCCTGAGCAAGGAATCGAGCTCAAACCCTTTAGAACAGAAACGCCCAATCTGGAGGTTGTCTTCTCCAGCGCCGGTCGCCGGAATTTATCCCCGGCCGATCTAGCCTCGCTCACCTTGTCATTTAGATAGATCTCAATCCCCTGAGTAATTTTGTCTACTAGCCCGACCCCTAAATCGACCTGAATCAAAAGTTATAGCTATGCCAAGGTTGCTGTCCAGTGGCTCAGTTCATGTCCAGGCCACCGTGTTTGCTCACCGGATTTGGCCACCCTCCGGCCACTTTCAGCCCTTGAGCCTGTTGAGAGTTTTGTAGCTGACATCAATGCCTAAACCCTAGACAAAGTTGTACATCAATTGGAGCTCTGAGTCAAAAGTTATGCAATGCCCTAGTTTCTGGCCATGTCAAACACTATGTCAGTACATGTCCACCTGTGGCATTGGATGATTTAGACTTGTTTCTTTTGAGCAATTGAAATGCCACTTTGTCCACTAAGCCTTTTGAGCCATGTTCTACAATATTCCCTACTATCACATCTCCAGAAAACAAACCTAGGACCGATTTAGGGCAACGTCGAGCCATGAGTCGAATGTCAGCCCCTCGACATTCAAGCCCTTTGAACCCATCTCTTCAACCAATGTCAAGTGACCTTGTCTAAACCAATTCCCCTGCATACATGATGTATTTACGCATTATTTTCTAGTGCTTGTGTGCTTATATAGTGTGTGTGTGTTGTTTGTACCCGTCGTGAAACCAGACGTTGAAGGAGCAGAAGAGATCCCTGAAGATTCATTTGAGCAGCTAGACCCGTCACTGCAAGGCAAGTCTCAATCCCTTGATCATGTCTAGCCTACTATTTTGAAATGAAGTATGTTAACCGTTTTCAAGTATATGCATGCCTTAGATTCAAATAAGAGTTATATTTCAATAAAGATGACTAGATATGACCTAAATGATTGTAAAGCCCCTTTTGACATTGAATATCCCTGCACCCTTGTCACCCTAGATTATCATGCTTGGGCTATGCTATGCTTAAAGATTATATGATAAATGTTGAATGGTCACATATGAGAAAAGCATGTTCAAAACCCCTTTTTGTGAAAGAAAATGTGATTGGAATCGATAGTGAGGATGGTTTGATTGGATGGTGCTGTGTGCGCACTGGGAATGTGAAAGACTCCTCACTAAAGATTCATAAGGACTAGAACCTTGTGTTGTGCTTCTATGCGGCATGAAAAACGTACCAACCACCTGCCTGTTTATGGGACGGGCGCAACTTAGTAGCTTTCTTTAGTGTTAGCTTTTCCCTGCAATGGTTGTCGGTCCAGTTTCTTGCGAGAACTGGTGGGCCGCAGAAGGCCATGAGTGATGTGAGTTCAGAAAAATCATGAGAGGAAAAGGTAGAAAGAAGGAAGACGCCCTAAGCCAGATTAAGTCGTGCGCGACTGTAATCAAGAGAGGCTATGTGTCTTGCGAGAACATAGGCCCAGGCTAGGAAGTAAGGCAGTGGGGAGGACCCACAACGGTACTTGAGACTTAACTGTCTATTTACCGGGCAGGGAATGGTTAACACTAGGACTGTAAATTGTTGTGTCATCTCGGCCCTGTCACATGCGTAAAAGTCGCATGAAGCTGATCCGACTTGAAAGCCGAATGATTGGTGGATTAAGGTGGTACACCTTTGCAAAGTTTAAAAAGTATCGGATACTCTGAGCTCCCAGGTCATGGAGTCTGCGCGCTGTGAATCCTATTCACGTCGATGCAGCACAAGTAGCTTTTGGAAGTTTTTCACAAAATCTGAGTAAAGTGGTGACTCATGAAAGACCGCCACACACAACATTTCTGAAAATCTAGCTTAGGATTTCAAAAGCCCCGCTTTCGAAAATAAAGACCTTTCTTTAAAGCTGCATGTGAAAATCTATTTATACACAGAGCCAAAGAGCTGTTCTTTGAGAAATGCCCCATCATTTATACATATGCATTGTTACTTGGGACTTGTTGAGCACCATGTGGACAATGTGCTCACCCTTGCTTTTACAAACAAATTTAGAGGAAGGATTCGCCGACCCTGAATCTTATGGTCTTGAACCCAATGTGGAACAAGAAGAAGAAACTGAGGACCCATCTAGTTAAAGGGTTATGCACCAAGGTGGAGTTCGATGTGGAGAAGGCCCAAGCAATACCGCCGCTGCAGAGAAAGAAGACTGAGGAAGTCCTTTTGTTTATTTTAGCTGTTTTATTTTGTGCCGACCTTTGTGTCGAAAACTCCTTAATTTGTATTAACAATTAAGTGCGTCATTCCGGCGCTAAGTTATTGTAATGTTGGTCCTTGTGATCAGCACTTGTTTTAATTACTCGCATTTTTATATAATGCATTCTATTGTTGTGAGCTGTAATGTGCCTTTTCTGAGTGCAATCCACCTGGGCGATTGCCACTGGAATCCTCAAATGAGGGTCCCACACAAGGTGCATCAAACAGGGGGGATCGAAGAGATAAATGTCTCTGATAGAAGCGAGATACAACACATCTCAACCACTCAAACAGCCAAGTCTACGGGCTAGATTAGATAGTCTTATAAGCCTTACTGGCTTTATTCTGTACATTGACATAGGAAAAACCTTTCGCCTGTGAAGGTGTTTTCCCGTCATCTTGTAAACCTTTATCACCTATAGTGAAATCCCAACAGGACGTAGGGCCATTACTCCAATCATCGAGGGCCCGAACCTGTATAAATCTCTCTGTGCTCCTGTCTTCCATTTTTCTACATACCTTCCCGGAGGGTCATCTTGAAAGGTCTCGCTATTACAAATTTTTCATAAGTTCGGCTGAGGACTCCGAGTCCGAATCGTTGACAGATGCCACCTTCTCGGGGGCCGTGTTCCGAGAAAGGGGCCCCCCTTCCCCGATGGTGCTCCGAGAAAGGTGTCCTCCTTTCCCCTATCGCGTTCTGGGAAGGGGTTCTCTCCTCCCCGGGTTGTTCTTTGGAAAGGAGGCCCTCCCTTCTTTGGATGGTGTTCCGAGAAAGAGACCCGCTCCTCCCAGGATTGTGCTCCGGGAAATGGTCCTCCCTTTCCCAACTGCGCCCCGGGAAAGGAGCCCCCTTCTCCCTGGATTGTTCTCTGGAAGGGGGCCCTCCTTTCCTCGGATGGTGTTCTGAGAAATAGACCACTCCTCTCCGGATTGTGCTCTAGGAAAGGGGTCCTCCCTTTCCCAATCGCACCCCGGGAAAGGAGCCCCCTCCTCCCCGAATTGTTCTCTGGAAGGGGGCCCTCTTTTCCTTGGATGGTGTTCCAAGAAAGAGATCCGCTCCTCCCCGGATTGTGCTCCAGCAAAGGGGTCCTCCCTTTCCCAATCGCGCCCCGGCAAAGGAGCCCCCTCCTCCCCGGATTGTTCTCCGAAAGGGGGCCTTCCTTTCCCCAGATGGTGTTCCGGGAAAGAGGCCCTCCCCTCCCCAGATTGTTTTCTGGGAAAGAGGCCCCTGCCTCCCCAGATTTTTTTCTGGGAAAGAGGCCCTCGCCTCCACGGATTGTTTTCCAGTAAAGGGGCTCTCCCCTCCCCGGGCGGCATTCCGGGAAAGGGATCCTCCCTTCCCTGATTGCGCCTCGAGAAAAGAGCCCTCCCCTCCCCATATTGTTCTCCGGAATGGGGGCCCTCCTTTCCCCGGATGATGTTCCGGGAAAGAGGTCCTCTCCTCCCCAGATTGTTTTTTGGGAAAGGGGCCCTCCTTTCCTTGGAGGGTGTTCTTGGAAAGAGGCCCCCGCCTCCCCGGATTGTTTTCAGGGAAAAGGGCTCTCCCCTCCCCGAGCGGCATTCTAGGAAAGGGATCCTCCCTTCCCCGATCGTACCCCGGGAAAAGAGCCCTCCCCTCCCCATATTGTTCTCTGGAAAAGGGGCCCTCCTTTCCCCGGATGGTGTTTAGGGAAAGAGGCTCTCTCCTCCCGGGATTGTTTTCCGGATGTGGGATACTAAAGTTGATGCAGCCACATGTCCAAGATCTGCGCTTCACGCCCTGCAAAAAGACCGCGATGCCCTCAATCCAACAGTCGTAACTAGTGCAGTTTCGTAATTTGCATCTGTTGGGGTCTATATATATATCCTTGTACCCCCCTCTTGTAACCTAAGACATTCATTTGTACTCAATACAAAAAAACCAACAAACGTGCTTAGGAGCCCTCTCCCCGGGAGAGAGCCCCCTAGCCGACCTGTGTTGCGAGCACGTCGACAGGACTAGGGTCTCCATTGAGGCCTGAACTTGTATAAACCCTCGCGTCAATCTCTGTGATTGTCCAACATGGGGTGACCCATCACACGGTTAGCTCGTGTTGTCGAATACGTGTCACACACGTCATCAAACCTGTCGGGGTATTTTTTGATACGATAGTAGTTGGCGCAGTTCGTGCGGACTCGTGACGAATTGTCATGGCTCCTCCAAGAAGAATGAGGCACCTGGCCTCCCTCTCCAACGACGCCGGCCCTAGCAACCCTGTGACGTCGATGCAAGGGGCCGTCGTCATAGCGCCCCCTCCAGGGGACTCTTGGGGGGAGGTGGGGCTTCCTTCTCCCGCCGCCCTCAGTAGGAGCATGGCTCCTTCGAGACAACCCAACGCAACCGCGCTAGCGGGACCAAGTGTCCCCTAGGAAATACCTTTGGCCTCTGGAGACCTGTTACTCGGGGCAGTTGTCGAGGGTCAGCTTCACGCGCAACGTATTCTTGAGGAGTTTTTGCGTGCCATAGTGTGGCCTCCGGCCCTTACTTACCCGCCTCTATTCCTGTTCATGGGACCGCCACCGCTGTTCATGATGGGGCACCCAGGTGCCTTCTTCGCACCGAGGACTTTCCCCTTCCTGGGAGGCGCTCCTGCCTCCAGGGCACACCCCTCCCCGGGAGGTGCTCCCACCTCTGGGGCTCTCCCTGTCCTAAGAGGCACCCTCGCCCCCAGGGCTTGGCCTGTACCGGGAGATACTCCCGCCTCTGGGGCTTGCGCCATCCCAGGAGATGGTCCAGTTCTCGGACATCGTCCCGTACCCGGCATGGTCCTCATGGTGCATGCCATCCCTTCGATGGGGACCTTACCCGCGCCAAGGGCCCTCTCTGTCACAGGAACCTCCTCGGTGCGCGAGGTTTCCCCTGCGCCGGCCGTTGATACGCGTCACCTTCCTCCTCCGGGGCCGCTGATCGCACCCGAAAGGGTCGAGCGCGATTGTGTAGTAATAACCGGAAGTGAATTGTTGATCGTTGAGCACTTGAGGGTCGAATTCCATAAGGAACAAGCGTATTCGTCTTTCTAACTTAATGGATCACTGATTAAGTCAAACGATTTTTGGGGTGGTTTTTTTTTACAACTAAGTCTAACAATCTAGGGTTTGCAAGCTAGAATGAAAATATATGGTTTCGGGAGTTCCATAACCATCCGGCGTAATTCTATCCAAGGTCCGAGAATTATAAGCTAATTTCAATTGTTTTTCAAGACAAATTAAGTTTCTAGTTCGGGGTGTTGGGTCAATAGTCAGAGGATCGCTTCCACTACCACGTTTGGTGACAGCCTCTCTCCTGTTCAGGTTCTGCATAAAAGTGCTAAGAACTCAAGAACTCCCCTTAATTCTTGTTAAGACTCAACTGTTATATTGCCGAAACGAGAATTTAGGGTTTGGAGGAAGAAAGCATTATGAAATTACTCCAAAACTTGAAATAAAGACCGAGGAAGAATCATTCCTTCAGGATTAGGTCATCCCTAACCCTAAAGGGGATCTACTCACTAAAAGCCATAATAATGCAGAATTAACAATAAGAAATAAAAGCTTACATGATTTCTTGACAACTGAAGTTGTCGTACTTGTCGGCTTACAAAAGTAATAAAATAGAGAAGGGGGCTCTTCTAAACTAAGTTAAGCACTAATGGCTTCTAAAACCTAAGAAAAAGAGATTAAAAAGCATAAAAAGTATGATTAATTGAGCCAAAAGCTTCTCTATTTATAATACACAGGAAAATGTGTCCAAAAATAACTCCTTAACGTGCAAGCGACGAAGTCTGCTTTCAAACGATGCGAGAACGGTAAAAATCTAAGTCAAAACCGACCAGATTTTGATCTGTTTTGAACCAATACGACTCAAACCGACTAATTCTGGCTAAAACCAACCAAGTTTGACCAGTTTGAGTCAAAACCAGATCAAAACGGCCACAAATGACCAGTTTGGATCAAACCTGCTTCAAATCGGCCCAATCACGACCAATTTGGATCAAATCTGACCCACAATGACCAGTTTGGATCAAAACCGGATCAAAACCGTGCCAAGGAATCCAATTCGAATACCACCGGGACACGTGGCGAAATCTCAACCACACATGCATCGAGGCCAAAACTGCATCGATCACGACCGGGACATGTGGTGCAATGACGGCCAGACACGTGGTGCGACCTGGACCGAGCAGGAATCTTCTTCAACCGCGACCAGGTCTTCTTTTGCGAGCAAGAGTTCTTTTTGAGTAAAAGTCCTTTTTTCACCCAATTTTGTACGAATTGGATCTTTTACCCGCCAATTTGACTTCGACCAGGACTCTTTTGCTTCTTCAGATGGTTTTCTTGGTCGTTGGAGGCTCAAATGTGTTTGAAATTGCTTCAAATTTGGAGAATACAACCGTGAAAGCAATTTGTGAAAATAATTAAATTTTGCACATAAAATGTCACATCAGAGGAGTTTTAAGCATGATTTTGCATTTTTTGATACTAAACCTAGGATAAAAGTGTTACCAAGTTAGCACTTATCAAATTCCCCCAACCTAGCTTGTCCTCAAGCAAAGGATGTGAATGATCTTCCATTGAGATGCCTTGTGTCGATGATTCGGACTCGAGGTCCTTAGTCGATCTTACGCAGATTGGTGAGTTAAGTGTGAGACCTTTCAGGGTGTCCTCAGGTAAGTTAAGACAAGTATGAAATGGAGACGCGAGGAATTATACAGGCTCAGGCCCTCAAAAAGGATTGAGTAATAGCCCTACATCCTATTGTGCTTTTCACTATGTATAAGAGAACTTACAGGGAAGAGAGATTGTTATAGAGGCTAATCAATCTCCCTCTATACCTTTGTCTAATGTTGCCTATGGTGTCTTCTTGTTCCGTCATTTTTTTTCTTGTCTCCTTTGTACCGTACATCTGCCATCCTTTTATATCAGATGAAACGATGCCAATGTAAAGTAGTTTTTGGACGGTTGCCATAGTGCAGTTTGTATAACTACACTAATCTCTTCGTGAGTTAGCACATGCAGGTTATAGATAATTGCACATCTTAACCCCCTGACAGTTGTCTTCACTTGTGGGAGAAGTTATCTTCATCCTGAGAACGTGTCCGGTAAAAACTCAAACACACTCAGGTTATTTTGGTCACGCATAGCCTATGACCTCATGATCACGCAAGTACTGCAACCATGGACTGATTCTGTGCCCGCGACCTTCTAGTATACAGGAAGCTATCCTCTGCGACCATAGTGGCTGCTAGTGCACAAATTCACATATCATATCCAAAATCTATCTTGAACATGATATATTAAATAAATAACTAGCTCAGGTGATAATCCTCGTCAGCTAGCCCCCAAATTTGAAGAGATAAAAAGATTATTACTTCAAATTTAGTCTTCATTGAATAAATAACCCGACGCTTTGCCTTCTTCAGTTGTATTGTACACCGTATGTCGGTTTGTTTCCTGAGAAAATCTCTGGGTTTATCTTGACAGGTAATCATGAAATTTTTGACTGCTCAACCGAGAAAAAGTCGTAAGTGCGTTTAAGAACTCGAGGCATGCGCAAATGCGAATCGTCGTCTCCAGGCACTATAAATAGCGAAGCTTTGCAGTTCTAAGATTCACAAGCTTTTCTTGGCTAAGTCCTTTAGAACCTATTCTCATCTTCTTACCTCTTCTATTCTCATCTTAATGGCGAACCGACACTCCAAAAGGATTGTTGAGAGCGATGAGGAAGAAATATAAATAGAAACTAACCCATGTATGCACAAGATCTTCAAAAGGTAGTTCTCTTCACCCTCTCTATTTTTTACATATTTTAGGAACTAACCCATGTATGCACAGGAGGAGAAGGTTCCCGAAGTTCCCAGCGAACAGCTTGCTGAAATCCAGGCTCTTCTGGGGGAGAAATCTGCCTCGTGTAGAACTCTTGAAGAAGAAAAAGAGGTGCTAGAGAAGCGCCTTGATAGGATTCTCGCAATCACGCTGCACCTGGCAGGGTGTTATGATGCAGCTTGCGAAGAAGCGCGCACGTTCCGCCTGGAGAGGGATCATGCCCGAGAGCAGCGAGACCTCTCTAATGCAATTAGGGACTAGGGCTAGAAACGAGTCGAGCTCGAGCGAGCCCAGGCAGGCTCGGCTCGAGCTCGATAGTGCACTGGGCTCGGCTCGGGCTCGGCTCAAAATCTTAACGAGCTTTGAACCAGGCTCGGGCTCGACTCGCAGCAAACTCGATAGAGCTCGAGCTCGGCTCGACAAGCACACGACCACTGCAGCGGACACTGGAGCCGTCGCCGCCGCCTCCTTGTCGTCGTCCTCCTCATCGTCGTCCATCGCCGCCTCCTCTCCTCCACGCGCCGCCGCCGCCTCCTCTCCTCCCCGTGCCGCCGCCGCCGCCTCCTCTTCGCAGCGCCGGCGCCTCCTTTCCTCTCCTCCCCGCAGTGCCGCCGCCTCCTCCTCTCCTCCCTGTAGCACCGCCGCCTCCTCCTGTCCTCCCCGCAGCGCCGCCGCCTCCTCCTCTCCTCCTTGCAGCGCCGCCGCCTCCTCTCCTGTCCTCCCTGCAACGCCGCCGCCTCCTCCTCTCCTCCCCGCAGTGCCGCCGCCTCCTCTCCTCTCCTCCCTGCAACGCCGCCTCCTCCTGTCCTCCCTGCGCGCCGCCGCCGCCTCCTCTCCACGCACTCCGCCGCTTCCTCCTCTAGGCACGCCGTCGCCGTGGCCTGTGAGCCTTGGCTTTGACCAATTGATTGGTAGGTTGGGGATTGGGGAATGACTGTGTGATTCGAGTTTTAACGAGCCGACCTCGAGCGAGCTCGGGAAGGCTCAGGCTCGGCTTGAGTTCTCTCTCGAGCTTCACCTCAGACTCGAGCTCGGCTCGTTAAGGGCTCGAGCCAATCTCGAACTGACCCGATCTTCGATCTGATCCCGAATAGCTCGCGAGCCTCGATCTTTTTGTCCAGCCCTATTAGGGACAATTGCTTCTTCACAATAAGAGATGACGTCGACAGGCTGAGGGACGTCGCAAGTTCTCTGGGGGCAGTTAGTGTTAATCCCACTAATGCCAACTTGACCCTTGGGGAACTTTGTAAATTACTTTCGGATCAGGTCGACATTTTGGTCGCCTGCATCCCTTTTCTATGTAAAGACTGTAAGAAATAAAATTCCTTTTCTTTACATCTTGACTCTTTAATTGATTATGTATAATCTATAATCATCAATTGGAGTTCTTTAAAATTTTCTGTGTCAAAAATGGTTACAGGTAAATACCTCTGCGACCAAAACATACACAGGTATTTGTCCATGATAAACATAGGATAGTACTGAGGTCACCGAATAACATTGTTGGGGGAAATCTCCACGGGATCAAGTCCAGGTAGGAAGGCCCCCCCGGTGGCTTGTCCCGGGTGCCGCCTTCCGAAGACAAGGGTCTCCGGTCCCGGGTCACGTGAGGATCACGCGAGAAGCACCTCGGGAATCGGCGGACACCTGTCAAGCATCCAAGGTTCCTAACCGGAAGAAGGACGTCGTTGCCCCTCGATCCAACGGTGGCAGGCGGGGTAGTTTAGTCTTTTTGCATTTTTTGGTGGTATATAAGCCCTTGTAACCCCTCGTGTGAAGAGGAGAGTTCATTTTTACTCTAAGAGACAATCAAATAGGTGTGCTCCGGAGCCATCTCTCCCCCGAGAGAGCTCTCCTAGACAACTTCGGTTGGGAGCACGCTGACAGGACTAGGGCCTCCACCGAGGCCCGAACCTGTATAAACCTTCGTGTCACTTGTTGGGTTTGCCAGACGGGAGAGGACCGGTCGCACGGTCAGCTCGCGTCGTCCTTTCTTTGCTAGGATCTTCTGTAAAACCTGCCGGGGTATTCGTAATACCACGACAAACATTGAGACCATAAGTAGCACTGAGGTCACAGAATAGCGTTGAGACCACACATAGTACCGAGACCACAGAATAGCATTGCGACCATACATGGTACTGATATCACAAAATTTTTACTTTGAGATCGTAATAGTGCTGAAATTATGAGATTACCCTGAAACCATAGGGTATTAAATCCTCAAAGAAAAAAATTCTCATATAATTATCTGTACCATAGCCCCCAAATGTGAAATAAAATGACCTTTTAACTTCCAAAAAGATGCATTTTGTTTCAGATTCCATCAGGGTTAACGATATGATCCTGGGTTCCATTAGAGAAAAAACCCATTATGAGAAATTATTAAAATAATGAGCACGGCAGGTAATGGCCTTGGGCAGATAAAAGGAGAAGGTACCTTGCTTGAGAAGCCTTTAGAAAACCCTCTTCATGCCTTAGCCATTTCTGCCGCAAAAAACCCTCTTTGCGCACCTTGCTCTCATCGCCATCAAAAGCTGTAATCTTTCCACCGATTCTCACAGCAATGGCGTCCTGGAGCCGATCAAGCCACCATAATGTCGAGAGTTTGATGGTATTAGAGAAAGAGGAAATCCTTCCCCCTGACTGTTGATCAATTGGCGGCCGGCGGAGAAGAAGGAAGAAACCCCAAATGTTCATGAGAAGGAACTGGTGATCTTTGAAGAGTTTTTGTGATGCGGGTTTCGCCTTCCCGAAAGCAAGTTCCTTCAAGATATCTTGGCACATTTTGGGCTGGAACTGGTAAACCTTCATCCCAATGCCATTCTGATTCTAGCAATCTTCCAACATCTCTGCGAAGCGTTCGTCGGAGTGCCACTAAGTGTAGATCTCTTTCACCATTTCTATTTCTCAACATGGTCAAAGAGTGCCAGTGATGCTAGATGCATATACTTCTGCATAAGGGAGAAGAAAAATTATCCCTTTCTTCCTCTGTGGGACTCTGTGCATGGGTGGAACAAAAAATGGTTCTACTGCACTCCTCCATTAGAGAGTAGCCTCTGGTTCGAGAATCGCCGACTAGAGAAGGCCAGCGAAATGGACACCGTCCTTGCCTTGAGCCAAGAATTGTAGAAGCAGGCCCAAGAATCCTTCACTTAGTTCACTAAGGGATAACAGCACGGGATGTCATCCACGACTTCGTGAGGAATAGGATAAGTGATGAGGACATAACAACCTTGGATGCACGCACGACTACTTTTCTAGATGAAGCTGAACGGTAACAATTACTTGGACCTATAACTAGATCTCGGGCACGACAACTAAACTATCTGGGTGACTCTTTCCTTAGGTTTAATACTTTGGATTTTCAGAATGGATTACTACCTAACTCTTGTGATCTATCTGTGATCAGGAATGCAGGAGTAGGGGAAGAGAGGAACTCGACAAGTGCTGCCTCAAGACATCACCTTTCGGTTGATCAAGGAGGGATGCATGGCGCCACAAGTGAAGCCGGACATGGGCTTAGACCTGCAACCACCTGCCCCATACTTTCATCAACATTTCCACAAGATCCCTGCGTCACTTTGGGTCCAAGGGAAGCTAGAGTTTGAGTTGGGTTCGCGCTGGATTCGGATTCGGACTGCTGCGACAGCACTGAATTCGAATGGCCGTAACTTCCTCATACGGACTCCGTTTAGGACGTTCTTAGATTTCATGGAAAGCTTATCAAGTCTACTTTTTAACAGATCTAGCCTCATCTATAAATTCTACCTGAGCCGGCCGGAAACGTCGAAAGAGTCCCCGTTCCTTCCTGGAAACTGTGCTGCGCCACCTTAACTTGGGCCGATGGGCCTTGTATCAAGTAGAGACCATTAGGGGCGCGTCCCTAGGGTTGTGTACCCCTCAAATACTTCCCTTAGCCATCACAAACAGGCAAGTTTTGCTTAGATTGTATCTACACGACATTTTGTAAATTCTTTTCACCTCTGCACCGGACCGACTAGGCTGTTGTGTTTGTTTGTGGAACCCCAATTCGTGTGCTTCATCTTCATTTGCAATTCCAGATTGCTTCTTCCTTGTTCTTGTGAATTTCTCGATTGTTACAGGAACAATTACCTTCGTGGTAAGGTCGGCCATGTACGAGCGTGGTCGATAACGACGAGATGCGCGGGTGTAGCGATTGCGAGGTGATGATCCACTGATCGGAAGCCTCAAAACGCCAACGTCCACAAGTCGATTAATCGAACCTATCGGAAGATCGGGCCGTTGTCTCATCAATAAGTCCCCTGAAAAAGAGGGAACATCCTACTTGGGAGGTGGAATCCATGGCGAACAGCACCTTGGATGATAAGACTGGTATGTTCTTTGATCCAGAAAATGTGCAATTTTACTGATGAAAAATTCCACATCAAGTAATTTGCTTTTGTGATGCAGCTCTGTCTTTGTCCGAAATTGAGAAAAGGACAAACAACCTTCGGAAATCCGTATAATGCGGCGACAGAAGGAGCTCTAGGATCACCTCGTCCTCAGAGCTTGATCAACAATGGTGATGATTTGAGACAAGAATGTCAAAATATAAGGCTTCCTTTGAGGAACTTGTGCATAAACGTTTGTTGATTTTGATCATCAAATCGCAAATTCTGAAATGATGCCATTGTTGAGGGGGCAAATCGTCAGGACAAAACATCTTGGTGATGATGCTGGGCCTTCTGGGAGGTCAGCATTGAAGAGGGTAAAAGGCACCTCTTCTAAGTCCAAAAAGGTGAAGGAGCCAGCTCCTAGAACATCCAAAACGAAGATCATAGGAGGGGATTCTTCAAAGAAAAAGAAAAAGACAGTGAAAAATACTGCGGTAAGATTTTCTCTTCCCCCTATTATACCAAGTTCCTCTCATCCGTCGCAAGAGGAAAGCGACAAGCCCTCTGGAGATTGACATTCTAGAGAGGCCATCCTCTCCCACCATTGCAGATATATTATCCTCCATGGCGGAGGCAACTGTTGCGGTGGTGGATCCCGTGGTCGCAGGAGAGCTTGCGGCCACGAAAGAAAATCCCAATCCTGAGATCAATATTCCAGCAACCATGGTAACAGAGGACTCTGAGGCTGTGGTTTAAATTACCTCAGGGCTGGTAACACTTCCTTAAAATACCGAAGGGACCGTTGTGGTTAGAACTTCACAGTTTATGAGCTTTCACTCCATCGCATATGCCAATTATATTCTAAATATGTAGGAGAAGGAAGCTATTGTCCTGTTCAAGAAGAGGAATATAAGGACAAAAATGGTGGACGATGCTTCAAAAGGGGCGCACAGTGGGCTTCTTTGTCCCCAAAGCACGTCAGCAAAACCCAAAGCTATGAAGGGGTTTTGAATCAAGTAAGGATATCACATCTTGCCAAATCATGTTTATTTAAAAACAAAGATGTCATAAGTCGTGATTTTTCCAGGAACCCTATGTCTGGTGCTCTGCCGACCTTCTCAAAAACCAGGGCAATACCTCCCGTGGAGGCCGCGGGAGACACAGGTGCAAGTACAATGGCTGAGGTATCCTCTCAGGCCATTGTGGAGGAGATAATTGCGGATCTGCAATCTTATAGGATGGAAACCGCAACCTTGACCGCAGGAGTAAATCAGCAAGAAAAATCATTTGCTGCTCCTGTTGTCAAAGAAAGGACTAGTCTCCACGTTCAACCTTTGAATGAACCAAAGAGTATGCTGAAAACTTCTTTCAGTGATTTCATAGAGGTAAGTAAAAAATCTTTTACCTTCTCTGGAATTGAAGATCTTAGGAATGTTCAGGTTTAAACGACATGTTTTATTGAGTTTTCAGGATCTTACCCAAGTGGCGACCAAGTCAAGAGTTCTAGCGGAACAAATTGAGGTCACGCAAAGGGAGATCAGCCGTCTACAACAGTAAGTACCCGTGTACTGTTTATCCTGAACTTTATTAAAAATCATGGTTGCCTTTGTTGTCACAGGGAAAATTCTTCCTTGACAAAGGATAAGGCTGATCGGAGGGGTCAGGAGGAAACTACAACCATGAGACTTTCTTCTATGGAGAAAAAGCTTCACGAGGTGCAGTCTAAACTTTCCTGTAAGTCTACTTCCGACCAAAGGACATCATTTCATTACATGAACAGCCGTAATTTTGATTACTTTGCTCATGTAGTACAAAAGGAACATATAAGCACTCTTTCAAAAGAGAGAGAGAACTTCCAGGAGAAGTGTGCCCAAGCTGAAATTCAGAATGGGCAGCTTCGTACGGCCATAGAGTCATTCAAGAAAACAGTTGACACTGTCTGCGAGGATAATAGAACCTTAAAGGTGACAATCTCATCTTGTAGTAGTGTTCAATCTGAAATCTTTGAAAAACTGAAGATGGTTGCGAATTTGTTGAAGGCTGATATTATCGACCCTCAAAAGGACAAATTAAGCCTCAGCAAATCGTGCAAACTGGTCGAGGCACAAGCTGAGTCACTTCTCGAGTATCTTCCTGAAGATACAAAACAGCAAGAAGAGGTGATGAAGACCAATGCAAGATCTGTGGCCTCTGCCATTTTGTGCAAATTAAGACACACCACGGCCCAAATTTGAATTTGAATCCGGTGGTGGAGATGTCAAAATCGAGAGTGAAGATCAGCTTGGAAGCCATCATGGAAGAAGTCAAGCCTCTGATTGAAGACCTTTTTGGCTTACTGTGATTCATTGTAATGAACAACGATCCTCTATTTTAATTGTGTCTGTACATATACAATTACAATAGGAAATATGCGAATGCATGCCTCTCAATTTTCAAAAACATGTACTCAATTTTGTTTTATATTATGGCCATATCCCTCTTGCCCCCTCCTGAGGTCATACATACTGGAGGCATTGTATTATAATCTCAGGAGAAATATGGGTTATTGATGATCAGGAAATATCTAGCGAGTTCCTTATATGTTAAGAAACGGTTTATAAGGAATGTCTTAGCCTAGATACGATCATCTGGTCGCACCGATATTGATCTTAATATAATACCAATGTTTATTATGAATTGGAAGCCCCTCGAATGATCAAAAATATACTAGTAAGTCCCGTATGTGTTGAGAAATGGCTTATTTAGGGATGTCTTATCTAGATGCGACCATGAGATCGGTTAGCGAATCCAACTCGGTTATCATAATAAGATGATCATTGGCGAGCAGCCCCCGAGCGTGGCTCGGTAAGGATGGGACAAGAGGAATCATACCATAACATAACGTGAAGGAAAGTACACATTTTTTTTAACAAAATCATGCTAATCGAAAAGGATAAAAGAGATGGAATAACTTACATGTAGAATTTGTGTAATTGGTCTATGTTCCAAGTATTGGACAAGATCCTTCCATCTTTCATCGCCAGTCAGGCTGATCTTGGTCACGGTACTAAGACCACAGTATAAGGGTCTTCCCACTGAGGGGAGAATCTGTTGCGATTGGACTGGTTTTGAATTTTTCGTAAAACTAGGTTGCCCACGTGAAGACTACGAGGTCGCACCCGTTTACTGTGATATTTACGCAAAGCTTGTAAATATACTGCAGACTTGATCAACCCCCGATCGCGTTTCTCCTCAAGGAGGGTAATATCTTGGGCACGTTATTCATGTTGATCAGAATGATCAAATTGATCCACATGAACAGAACCAATGCGAATTTCCTTAGGTTAGACGGCCTCCGCACCATATACTAGTTGAAAAGGCATCTCACCCGTAGCTTGACTACAAGTAGTGCGTAGTGCCCATAGAACGGAGTAGAGTTCATCTACCCAAGCTCGGTACATCTTAAGGCGATCAAAAACATGCTTCTTGATGCCTTGTAATATCTGCTCGTTGGCATGTTCAATGGCTCCATTGCTCTGTCGATGAGCCACAGATGCGAAGCACACTTTGGTCCCAATGTCGTCACAATAGTCCAAAAAGAGACCACTAACGAACTGGGAACCGTTGTCGGTAATAAGATGACTTGGAACACCAAATTGTGTGACAATATTCTTGTGAAAGAATTTCTTCCCCGCAGCGGCGGTAACGTTGCGGACTGGTTCAGCCTCAATCCACTTCGTAAATGTGTCAATGGCTATGAATAAAAACTTGTATCCATTGACCACTTGGGGCATAAGACCCATGATGTCTACTCACCGACTGCAAAAGGCCATGTTAGAGGAATAGTTTGTAAAGCATATGCAGGTTGATGAACTTGCCTTGCATGAAACTGACATTGAGGGCAAGTTTTGACAAAATACTTGGCATCATCAAGTGCCGAAGGCCAATAAAAACCCTGTCAGAAAGCTTTTCCAATCAGCATTCGATAAGAAGTGTGTGCACCACACACACTGTCATGAATTTCTTTCAAGAGGGATTTACCTTCCTCTTGAGATATACAATGCATGAATACTCCTTGAGTATCCTTTCTATATAAAATTCCATCAATAATTTTATATAGACGCGCCTTTCAAACTAAACTATCACTTTCGGTCTCATCCTTGGGCAAGGTCCCATGTTCAAGATAGATCCGCAATGGTCGGGTCCAATCTTGTTCATGTCCAAGGTTGGTGACGTGAACTATCACCAAGTCATCCTCGATCGAAGCCATGATTGAAGGGTGTTTTAAGTGTTCGACGAACACTCCTGATAGAGCAGATGTGTGTGAGGACTCAATTTTTGATAATTGGTCTGCGAGCATATTATCCTTTCGCGGGATATATTAGACTTCGAAATGACTGAAGTGTTTTTTCAATTTCCTCACTCCCCCCCAGTAATGAGCCATTGTCTCATCGGAGGTGCTGTACTCCTTGTTTACCTGGTTTATGACTAGTTGTGAGTCTCCCCTCACCACTAGCCGACGGACTATGAGGAACTTAGCTGCTTGAAGCCCTGCAATAAGACCTTCATACTCTGTTGCGTTGTTGGTCACAACAAAGTGTAATTGAATGATATACTTGAGTTGGTCGCCCTGAGGCATGAGTAAGACCACTCCAGCTCTCGAGTGTTGAAAACTGCGAGAGCTGTCAAAATACATCATCCAATGGTCGGTGCATTGCAAATCTTTAGATTCATGCGTAGGAGGATCGGGATTAGTCCATTCGACCACAAAATCCACAAGAATTTGAGATTTAACTGCTATGCGAGGGGTGAAATGGATGTCAAATGCTCTAAGTTCCATTGTCCACTTCACAATCTGACCAGATTTCTCTGGATTTCGGTATCTCCCAATGGGAAGGATGAAGGAATCGTAATTTTGTGCGCTTGAAAGTAATGTCGTAGCTTACGGGAAGCCATCAGAAGTGCGTAAAGTAGCTTCTGGACCTCAGGGTAATGCTCCTTTGGACCATGAAGCACTTCACTTACGTAATAGATTGGTTGCTGTACACCTTCTCTCTCCGCGACCAGAACTGCGCTGACTGCATGAGGAGTGGTTGCCAGGTAAAGGAGTAGTGGCTCCCCTAAATTTGGAGAGACTAGTACTGGCGGACTAGGCAAATATGCTTTGACCTCTTGAAAGGCTTTTTTGGCTTTGTCTGACCAGGTAAAATCATTGTGCTTGCGAAGAGCCTTAAAGAAAGGAAATTTCCGTTCGCCTAGTCACGATATGAAACGACTTAGGGTCGCCATGCGACCTGTTAGGCTCTGGATGTCCTTCATGGTTGAAGGAGACCTCATTTGCTCAATGGCCCTGGTTTTAGTAGGATTCACCTCAATTCCTCTCAAACAAACAAGGAATCCCAAAAGTTTGCCAGAAGAAACTCCAAAGGAGCTCTTTTCAGGGTTTAACTTTATTCCAAGCTTATTCAGGTTACAAAAGGTTTCAACAAGATCATTTAAGTGACTAGGGCTTTTTAAGCTCTTTACAACCAAGTCATCGACGTAAGCTTCTAGATTACGCCCCAACTGGGAAAGAAAGGTCTTTTGCATCAAGCGCCGGTATGTGGAACCAGCGTTCTTGAGACCAAATGATATTCTAATGTAGCAGTAGGTGCCAAATGACGTGATGAAGGCAGTTTTCTCTTCATCTTCTTCTGCGATGCTAATTTGATGGTACCCTGAGTAAGCATCTAGGAAGCTCATTAGTTCGCAACGTGCTGTAGAATTGACCAACTGATTGATGCAAGGAAGGGGAAAATCATCCTTCGGGCAGGCACTGTTTAGGCTGGTGTAATTGACGCACATGCACCACTTACCATTTGACTTTAGGACCATGACCGGGTTTGCAAGCCATTCAGGATGTTTGACTTCGCGAATAAATCCCGCCTTCTGGAGTTTGTCCAACTCCGAACGGATGGCTTCTTGCTGGTCAACAACAAAGCATCTGAGTTTTTGCTTTATTGGTCACTGTCCAGGTCGAATTGATAACCTGTGCTCAATTACCTCCCTTGGGACTCCAGGCATGTTAGATGGTTTCCACGCAAACACATATGCGTTAGCCCGGAGGAAAGTAATGAGCTCGAGTTCCTATTTGTCGTCCAGGC
Organism: Pharus latifolius; assembly: GCA_019359835.1. NCBI lineage: Eukaryota > Viridiplantae > Streptophyta > Magnoliopsida > Poales > Poaceae > Pharus > Pharus latifolius. Next base: position 23,952,825 of record CM033327.1, read on the forward strand.
CTGATCCAATCCGAATGGTTCTGGATGGATCATCTAGCTACAATGGAATTAGCTTTAGCTTCACTTCTGGTCGCGGGGCAACTTTGATCGTATCTGAGGCTGTGGTAGCAGCTTTAACATCCCAAAGGGGAAGCTGATCCACTAACTCCAGAGATAACTGATCACAAGGAAGTGCCGTGTTCTGGCTGCCTCGGAGTGAAATAACGCCTTTAGGCCCTGGTAGCTTGGCGCATTGATAAGCATAATGCGTTTCCGCCATGAACTTAGCAAGAGTTGGCCTGCCAAAAATAATGTTATATGCCGAATCGCAATCAATTACATCAATGTAATCAATTCTATTTGGAAGTTATCTGGTTCTCCCAATGTTACAGGTAGTACAATTTGTCCCATCGACATTATTGAGGGACCAGGGATTATCCCATAAAAATGGTGAATTATGGGTTTAATCTTCAAACGAGGAATTTGCATCTCATCCAGTGCCTTGATCAATAACAGCTCCAAGGAACTACCCCCGTCGATCAGAACTCTTTCGACCCTGGCATTGCTAATTATTGGGGTAATGACCAAAGGAAGTCGCAATGGTCATGTAAGCCCCTTAGGACAATCATCTTGATCAAAGGCCAAAGGAGTTTCCGACCAACGGGGATATTGAGGCTCACCAAGGGGAGTCTCAACTTTATTTACCTCACGGTAAAAATTTTTGAACTGACGCTTAGAAGCTAAGAAGAGGAACCACCAAAAATAATATCAACATGATTTTGGGGTACCTGATAGGACATCTCTTCATCTCCATCAGCATCTCTAACCCCGCATGCCTGACCCTTTTTTGGTATGGTCGGCGTAGGTACAATTCCTTGATAGAAGTCATCCAATTGCTTCAACCATTTGCGGCAATTCTCAAGAATTATGGAACAGACACCACTTCTTGTTTCCCTGTGGGTTAGTTTGTTTTCCCGATTGGTCGCTATCGCGGCCACCAGAAGGAGTTTTACTTTTGAATGAGAAATTTTTACCTTTCCCTGGTGGCAGTTTTTCAGTGATGGCGACATCTCGGTACTATCCAGCACGACTCTTTTTGGACTTCTTGGATTTCCCGCTTGATGATTCAGGTTTCTTGCTAGAATCATCCTTTTTGTCATCCTTGAGACCTGGTTGAGGCAGCGAATTCCCCGTATCCACCATTATGTTCCATTCGACGGCCTCAGTCGCATCGGAATAGCGGTCAGTGATGTCGAAAAGGTCGGCCACCGACCGGGGTGGATGGATGAGTAAATCTTCGGTGAACCTCTGATATCGCACGACATGTTTGAATGCCCTGATAGCGGAGTTGTCAGATATGTTGGAATGGTATTTATCACTCCAACAAATCTATTGATGAACTGCCGAAGAGTTTCTGTGGAAGTCTGGCATAAGCGATGAAGATCCTCCTTGCCAGGCTTCTGATAACAATTTTGGAAATTGTTGAGTATAGCGTCACACAACATCTCCCAATTGTAAATCGATCCCTCTGGCTGATTAAACTACTAGGTTCTCGCTGGTCCTTCAAGAACTGTCGGCAAATAATTTGCCATGACGCAGTCATCTCCACATGCCACTTGAATGGCAGTGATGTAGATTTAAAGAAAGTCGGATGGGTTTTGAGTTCCATCAAATCTCTTGATCGTTCTTGGTTTAAACTTATCCGGCCAGACCACAACACTAAGGCCTGGTGAGAAAGCTTTACAACTGACATAGGAACTGCAGAGAAGTTCGCGACTTTCGACATGGTCGCGGGTGATATCATCTTGAGGAGATACACCACGCGGACCAAGGCAAGAATGGACTCGTACGCGATCTCGATCACGGAAACTTCCAACCCGCCTGACCTTGTCATGTCGAACTGATCTTGATGGCAATCGATTACGCCTACCATGACTAGAGTGAGAGTGATCTCTCTCATGGGCACGAACCGTAGAGCGGGATGACGCTGTTGGAGTTGCATCAGATGCAACTTCATCAAGTGTGTCTGCTAGGATTCTGGCAAAAGTCGGTCTATCCGCATTTTCGATGTTAGGAGGAGGATTACGTAGGGTATCTGCGATAACATGAATTCGATCTTGTGTGCTCCTCCTAGGCGCCGCACGTGTCACCGTTTCATCAACCGCCGGAGGATAACCCGGGGCTAAAGAAGGTGTTTGGTCGCGCCTGCGACCATGCGAGGTACTAGGAGTGGCATCATAACGACATTGTGCAAGGTGTAAAGCTTCCTTAGTAGCTCTGTGAATCTCGTTCTCTCGTTGCTCACGATCCTAATCCTCCTTTTTTTTCATTTTTGTTCCTCCCTTTGCCTACGTTCCTATTCTTCCCTAGCAATTCGCTGCTCAGGAGTTTCCTCCGATAATGCTGCAAATTCTCAGGAGACTGAGGTCGCAGAGGGAGAGAACATCCCTGTCTGTTCCGAATTGGATTCAAAATCAAAGAGAGACTGGAGGTTGTCTTGGTCAAACCTCCCAGGACTAAGCCCCAGGTTACCATCATTCACATCCTCTGAAGCGATGTGTTGTGGTACATATTCAGCCTCCACTACTACAGAAATGCAATCCACTAACCCATATCTTCTAACGGTTATAAGTAATCTGGGAAAAATCTGATAGGGTACGACGACAGCGGTGGAGAAGAGGCTTTGTACTATCGGTTATGTTTTGGTGTACCATTAGTGAATAGCAAAAAATAATTACTATCGGTTATTACTGTACCAACCGATATAATAGAGGAAATTGTACTATCGGTTTGTCTTTCATAACTGATAGTGAAATTACGGAATTTTTACTATCAGTTACTATTGTACCAACCGATATAATAGAATAAATTTTACTATCAGTTTGTTTTATATAACCGATAGTAAAATGACGTCATATAAACTAATGGTTATGACAGTGGGGTCCTTTAGATGAGAGAAAAGTTTACTATCGGTTGTGGTTTTGAACTGATAGTAAAATTGCACAACTTATCTAGACCCCTGCTCTGCATCCTCAATCATTTCTACTGTACGTGCATCCACGCTCCAAGGTAGAGTGATCTGGAGAAGCTAGCTGGGAGGTTGATAATTTGATCCCCTCGGTATTGTCATCTTCTCATCACCTCTCTCTCTCGATCACTCTTTCACACTCTCCCTCTCTCTCTACCAATTCATTAAACTAGATGCATGTAGCTCCAAACTAAGAGGCTAGGTTGGCTAGCTAGCTATAGCTTGCTGAAGTTAAGCTAGGAATGATTTATGGTTGAAGTTAATAAGCTAGCTAGCTGGCTCTTCCAATTAATGCATCAACTTAGGGTTTCATATATCCATTAATGTAATTAAGTAGATTATACATATGGCCTAATTGATGATGTTTCATGCATGCATGCCCTGAGTCATTAATTATTTATTTCAATTTATCAATTTTGTGAAATAATTGTAGATGGACCAAGAATATTGGATGTACGGAATAAAACGTACTATTGTTGAGTATTTGGAGGGTGTGAATGGGTTTATTAAATTTGCTGAGCAAGAAAAGGTGAAGGGAGAGAAAGATATGCATTGTCCTTGTATAGATTGTATGAACTTAAAGAGGTTCGGCAACTCTGATCAGATTAGGAGTCATTTGATTCGTCGTGGTTTTAACGCACGCTATACCCGTTGGATATGGCATGGTGAAGATCTTGAGGAAATGAGCACCGCTACCACTCAGCAGGACCCGGAAGTGGATTGCAGTAATGATATCATCAAAACATTGATAATGTTCATTCGGATGTGCATGTAGATGACGACAATTTAGATGAAATGTTACGTGATGTAGAAAAAGATTACAGAGAAAACGATTGGTAAATTTGAGAAATTAATTGTTGATTTTGAGAAGCCTTTGTTCCCTGGATGTGCAAAATTTACAAAGTTATCTTCTGTGTTAAGATTATATAACTTGAAGGCAAGCAACGGTTGGAGCGATAAGAGTTTCACGGGGCTGTTAGATCTTTTAGCGGACATGCTTCCAGAGGGAAATGAGTTGCCAAGATCGGTTTATTAGGCCAAAAAACTATTGTGTTCGTTGGGAATGGAAATCGAAAGAATACATGCATGCCCAAATGATTGTGTTCTATACCGTAACGAGTATGAGGATTTGCATGTTTGTCCAAGATGCAGTGCATCGCGGTATAAGCATGGGGACCGAATTTATCACAATGGTTGTGATGAGGTAAAGAAAGGGCCTCCGGCCAAAACTGTGTGGTATTTTCCTGTGCTTCCTAGATTGAAATGGCTGTTTGCAAATCCGAAAGATGCGAAGTACTTGCGTTGGCATGTTGAAGGTCGGAAACAAGACGGAAAACAAAGACATCCTGCTGATTCTATTCAATGGAGAAACATTAACAGAACATTTGGGGAGTTTGGCGGCGAAGTGAGGAATATAAGGTTTGGGCTGAGTACGGATGGTATGAATCCACACGAAAATATGAGCAGTCGGCATAGCACTTGGCCGGTTCTTTTATGCATCTATAATATTCCTCCTTGGTTATGTATGAAATGCAAGTACATCATGATGTCATTACTAATTTCAGGACCCAGACAACCCGGGAATGATCTTGACGTGTTTCTATCACCGTGTCAACGATTTGGACTCGGGATCCTTAGTCGATCTTATGCAAATTTGTGAGTTGCAGGACCTTATAGGGCGCTCCTCCGGAATGGTAGGATGAATCAAGTCTGTAGAGGCACAAGAGATTTTATACAGGTTCGGGTCCTCGATGGTGGGAGTAATAGCCCTACGTCCTGTTGTGATTTCACTATATGTAATAAAATGTTTGTACAAGGGGGTAGAAGAGAAGATCACAGGCGATGATCTCTTCTATGTTAGTGTCTACCTAACTATATCTAAGCCTTCAGGTTTGGTCAATGCCTGGTAGTGCTTGTATGCTTGACCGAATTAGTCACTTATCACTTGCCTCTTTTAGAACGTGCATTGACTATCTTTTTATACTGGACAAAAGGGCGCCAATGCGAAATGGCCTTGGGCAGTTGTTAAGATGCAGTTTTGTTAACCACTCTTAACTTCCATGCAGGCTTAACACGTGCAAACGAGGGATAACCGCACATGTTAACCTCCCGGCAGTTGTCTTCATATGTGGAAATATCTTCATGATTCTCGGGATATGCCCATTCAAAGTGTTAGGCCTTCCCTGATTATCCTGGTCATAGACAATCAACGACCTATTGTCTGCTCACTGTTTGGAGTTTCCTGACCGCGCACTGTCTGCGACCTCATGATCGCGCAGGAGCTGCGACCATGAAATATCTCTGTATCGCCGCCCTCAAGGTCGTCTAAGACCATAGCGATGGACTTATTGACACACGTCTAATCTGATTTTGTCTTAAATCACACGTGTAATACTTCGAACTAGCTCGAGTGATAATCCTCGTCAGCTAGCCCCCAAATTTGAAGAAAAATGAAAGAACATATTTACTTCAAATTTTTATCTTGCATCGAATTATGAACCTGACGTTTCAACTTCAGTTGATACTGTTCCACCGTGTGACGGTTCATATCCCGAGAAAAACCCTGAGTTTTTTTTGGTTGGTAATGATGATTTTGGCAACTCATCGTAATGGCAACCGTAAGTGCGGTTTAAGAACTCGAGATGTGCGTGGAAATGAACTGACGCCTTTAGGCCTATAAATTGAAAAGCCTTTTGGTTCTTTGTATTCACGAGTTCCTTTGCCACGACTAAGTATTTTCCAGAACAACTTCTCTCTAGTTACTCCCTCTAAACCTCAGTTCTTGTTCCAATGGCAGATCAAGACCCCAAGAACATCATTGAGATTGAGAGAGATGAAGAAGAAGTGATACCCGAACTTGACCAGGATTTCTAGAAAGTAAGTCTTTTCTAGAACTTTTGGTTCAAGTCATCATTTTATATTATGATTGCCTCCAAATGCTTTTTGGGAATTCACAGGTAACTGAGGAGCTGGTTCCCCCAGGGAAGAAACCCAAGGTTGATGAGGGATCCTCCAGCGAAGCTTCAGTAACGGGTACAAAGGTTGGGGATGCATCATTGCACTCTCCTTCCTTGTCTCATGTAGTTCTTCCTGTCCATGCAACTCGGCAGGTCGAACCCTGATCTCCACCTTTGGAGATCCATAATCCTGCTTCATGGCTTTCTTCTTCTTCTCAACTTTCTCCATTTTGATCAAGCGATCCCCAGCTTTTGTTGGGTTATCAATTTTCTGGTGGGAAGATTGCACTCCCGCGACCAGATGGTCCTCGACTTTTGTCGGGTGATCTACTTTCTGGGGGAAACACTTCATCCTCCCGTCCAATCTTACCGCGAGGATTGGTAATTATTTTCATTCTCTCTGCTAGTCGTTTTATCTTGTAAAACTAACACATACATGTGCAGGATATGAAAATTTCTGGAGCCCCCAGTGACCATCCTGCTGAGATCCAACTTCTTTCCCTCAAACAAACTCTCCAAAAAGAAAAAGAGGCTCTGGAGAAGAAGACCGAAGAGATGTCTTCGGCCATTCTGCATCTGGCAGAATGTTATGACAACTCCCGCGAAGAGGCGCACCAACTCCGCTTGGAGAGGGACTATGCTCGAAAGCAGCGAGAACTCTCCGATGCAATAAGGAATAATAGTGCTTCTTTGATTCGGGATGATGCAGATAGGCTTAGAGCCATAGCCAGTTCTCTAGGGGCAGCCAATGTTGATCCCACTGATGCTAATATGTCCCTGGGAGAACTTTGTAAAATGCTATCAGACCAGGTTGACGCTTTGGTCGCCTGTGTCCCTTTTGTATGTAAAGACTGTCAGAAATAAAGAATTTCTTTTCGATTTATGGTTCATCACATACTTGATCTTTTTTAAAAGGATTATGTAGAACTTATAATCCGATTTATGGTTCATTACATTCTGTGAACAATAGTTGCACAAGAATGCTTCTGCGATCAAAAACTGGTTCAGTTCTTCAGTCTCAGAATAGCATTAAGACCGTAAACTGCGATCAGAACTAGAGTAACGATCAGAAAACAATTCTCTGGTCTCAGAATAGCATTGAGACCATAGACTGCAGTCAGAACGATCACAGAACAAACAACCTTTTGACCATACAGCGACCATAGCTGTTGTGATCACACATATCATAGGAATATGTTGCGATCAGTGTAAAGACTATAAACTTATTCCATAGGCAAAATGAATTATTCCCATAATAAAGATTTAGGAAATCTCCAATATTTTTATCCGTACCATAGCCCCGAATGCGAAATAAAATGATAAGAACACATTTCATTTCGGATTCATTACTGGGTAGGGATAACGGGTTTCAAGAGGAAAGAGACCTATTATGGGAAATTAATAAAATATTCTGCAAAAGGTTGTCTCAGACATATAAAAGGAAGAGATAGCTTACTGGAGAAGCCAAAAACCCTTTGTTGTCTTAGACCCTCCTGCCGCACAAAACCCTCTTTTGTATTCTTCGTCTTCGTCGTCTCCAAAGTCACAACTTTTCTCCCCAATCCTTCATAGTAATGGCGTCCTAGAGCCGATTCGTACACCATACCGAAGAGAGTCTGGTGGCACTAGAAAAAGAAGAGATTCTCCCCCCACGGCTGCTGATCAACTGGTGGCCAGTGGAGAAAGATCAAGAAACCCCAATTGTCCAAGAGGGCGAATTGGTGATCTTCAAGGAATACCTACGCTGCGGGTTCCGATTCCCAGAAAGCGAGTTTCTGTGGGGAATCTTGGACCACTATGGGCTGGAGTTAGTGAATCTCCACCCAAATGCAGTCCTTATTTTGGCGATTTTCCAACACCTCTGTGAAGCCTTCGTCGGAGTACTTCCAAACATGGAGCTTTTTCGACGCTTCTACTTTTCGGCATAGTCGAAAAGGGCCAATGCCGTTGGGTGCATATGCTTCTGTATAAGGGAGAAGAAAGAGTACCCATTCCAACCCCTACGGGACTCTGTTCATGAGTGGTACCATAAATGGTTCTACTGCACCCCTCCGTCGGAGAGCGGACTATGGTTCGCGAACACCCGACTGGAGAAAGCCAGTGAGTTAGAATCCCTTCTTGTTTTGAGCGTAGAACAGAAGAAACTAGCTCAATCTATTCTTCACCTAGTCTAGCAAGGCTTGACCGCGCGTGATATCATACGCGACTTCGTGAAGAATCGGAGAAGCCCCTGCGTGAAAGGGCACATCTAGCTTGGGAAGTTAAGTCCATGGTGGACAGCACCCTGGACTATAATAATGGTATGCCCTCTAGTCAACACGCATTTTGACTAATCACATTTGTTAACATGCTTGTTTGTGATACAACTCTATCCTTGTCCGAGATCGAGAAACGGACAAACTACCTCCTTTGGGTGTATAACGCCGTTGTGGAGGGAGCTAAAGGATCGCCTCGCCCCCAGAGCTTAATTAACGCCGGCGACGATCTGAAGCAAGAGAGCTGAAAGGTATGATTTTTTTCAAACAAGCTCTGTTGTAAATCATCCATTTGTCTTGTATTACCAAAAGCATGTTGAACAATACAGCTTCTAGAAAAATTTGCTGAGGCAATGCGTCCAACTGAGGACATTGGTCCTTCGGGAAGACAGACTGCGAAGAGGGTGAGGAGGACCCCTTCAAAGCACGTAGCGAAGGAGTCCGCTGCCAAAAAACCTAAGAAGATTCTGAGAGAGGCTTCTTCGCAAAAGAAAACCATTACCGCGAAAAAGATTGCGGTAAGATTCTCGGTTCGTCCTGTACCCCCAAGTACGAGCGAAAATTACTTCTTCGTCATACAGGGCGAAGGGAACGAGGATGAGGAAGACGACATTCCTCTAGTTCGTCGCAAGAGGAAAACGATTGACCTTCTGGGAACAGACGTCCCAGAGAGGTCGACTTCCCTTGTGGTCGACGAAGTCTTGTCCCTGGCCGCAGGGACAGAAATGGCTATAGTGGGCCCCGTGTCCACTGATAATCCAGTGGTTTCGGGTGGAACCCTGGTGCCTGAAGTGCATGAAGCCTCAGGACTTGCAACACCTCCCCTTCCGATAGAAGGAGCGACTGTGGTAAGATTTTCCACAATCCTGCATGTTTTCGTTCCTTTGTGCACATCTATTGAGTTGTATTCATACAGGGAGAAGAGGTTACCGTCCTATTTAAGAGAAGGAAAACAAGGACGAAAGGAGACTCTTCCCCGAGAGCAGCCATCAAGCTCCTCTCTCTTGGGTGTACATCAACGAAACCCAAACCGTGGGTGGGGTTTCGGATAAAGTGAGAACTTTTCCTATCTTCATCTAAATATGATCGATGGGAGGCTTCTTCACCCTACAATGTGTCTGTTTGTTGGCGTAGGGATGCTGCACCCAGTACCACGGCGACCTCGACAAGCCATGGGACACCCACTACGGAGGTCATGGGAGAACCAAGCCCGATTGCCGTGGCTGAAGAGGTTCTTCGGGCCATTGTGGATGGAATGGCTGAGGAAATCCGATCCCAAGGGACGGAAACCAAAGTCCCAGTCATAGAGGGGGAACAACAGGAAAATTCATCTGTTGCCCCTACCGCGGACGCAACAAGCCCTAAAGTTAGACCTCATGCTGATGTTGAGAGCGACTCAATCAGCGATTACATAGAGGTATGAACAATTTTTATTTTCCAACCCGCAAAAAATTCCTGAACATTCAAGTCTCGAGCAATTTCTTATCGTGTTCCAAGACTTGACCCGGGTGGCGACCAAGTCAACAGCTATGGCAAAGTATATTGAGGTCACACAACGGAAGATCAGCCGACTAGAACAGTATGTAAAGTGCTCTTCATTCATGTTAACTTGAATCCGTATTTAAGCGTAACTGGTTGTCTTTCTTGCTACAGAGAAAATTCCTTTCTGCACAAGAGCATGGCTGATCGAGAGAATCAAGAAGAAGCTGCAGCTGCGAGATATTCTTCTTTGGAGAAGGAGCTTCGCGACGCGCAGTCAAAGCTTGCTTGTAAGTACACTCCCGACCAGAAGAAAACTTCACATCATATGAGCTTTACTTATAGTAAATGTTTACTGTGTTTGTACAGCACAAGAGGATCAAATAAGGAGTCTTTCAGAAGAGAACAGAAACCTTCAGACGACCATCAAGTTGCAAAGCTCGAGAATTGATACTGCCATCATGGAGAATAAGGGACTGAACGAAACAATTTCCTCCTGCAGCAGTACTCAATCAGACATCTTCGAAAAGCTGAAGATGGTGGCCACTTTGCTAAAAACAGATGTGATCGAGTCGCAAAAGGACAGTCCAAGCCTTAACGAGTTAGCCACACTGGTCGCGGCCCAAGCCGAATTACTCCTCGAGTATCTTCCTGAAGATACCAAACGGCAGGAAGAGGCGCTAAGGTCAAATGTCAGATCCGTAGCATCTGCCATTCTCTGCAGATTACGATTCCACCATGGCCCAAATTTGAATTTGAAGCCGGTGGTAGGAGATGCAGAGAACGAGAATGATCAATTTAAAGCCATCTCTGAAGAAGTCAAACCTCTAGTCGAAGATCTACTGAAAGAACTAGGCCTGATTTGATTTTTTGTAATGATCTCTCTTAATAATTATACCTGTAAAACTACATTTATAATATGCGAATGCGTGCCTTAAAATTTTGGAAAAGAGTGATACTTTCTTCGTTTCATAGCATGACCATATCCTCTTAGCCCCTTCCAGAAATCACAAATACTCAAGATTTAGTATTATAATTTCTGGAAAATTATGGGCATGATGAACACTCAGGAAAATGCTTTAACCTAGATATAATCATCCGATCGAACTGATACCGACCTCAATACAACATCCGACCTTATTATGAACTGGCAGCCACTCGAATGATCAGGAACATGCCAGTAAGTCCCGTGTGCGTTGAGGAATGGCTTATTGAGGGATGTCTTAGCTGGATGCAACCACGAGATCGGCCAATGAATCCGGTTAAGGTATTTGTAACAAGATGATCATCGATGATCAGCCCCCGAGCCAGGCCCAGTATAGGTATGGAAAATAAAGGAAGCGAACATAACATGATTCGAAGAAAAGTATTCACGAAGTTTTTGTTAAATTATGCTAATTGAACAGGAAAAAAGATTGGGAAACTTACACGTAAAACTTGCGTAGTTGATCAATGTTCCACGTATTGGATAAGACTCTACCATCCTCCATTGCTAACCAAGCCGATCTTGGTCGCGGTACTGAAACAACAACGTAAGGGCCTTCCCATTGAGGAAAGAACTTATTGCGGTTAGACTGGTTTTGTATTTTTCATAAAACCAGATCACCCACGTGAAGACTACGCGGCCGCACCCTTCTGCTGTGATATTTTCGCAAAGCCTGCAAATATACTGCTGACCATATCAACGCTCAATCACGCTTTTCTTCGAGAATGGTTAAATCCTGGGTATGTTGTTCGATTTGATCAATCTGGTTGAATTGATTTGTTCGGACAGAACCAATACAGATTTCCGTAGGTAACACCGCCTCAGCGCTGTATACCAACTGGAAAGGTGTCTCACCAGTGGCCCGACTACAGGTAGTGCGTAGTGCCTATAGAACGGAGTAGAGTTCATCCACCCAAGCCCTTGAGCGCATCTTAAGGCGATCTAAAACACATTTCATGATGCCTTGTAATATTTGCCCATTGGCGCGTTCGACAGCACCATTGCTCTGTGGAAGAGCTACAGAAGCAAAGCACACCTTGGTTCCAATATTATCGCAATAGTCCAGAAAGAGGCCACTAACGAATTGGGAACCGTTGTCAGTAGTGAGACGACTTGGAACACCAAATCAAGTAACGATGTTCTTATGAAAGAACTTCTGTGCAGCAGCAACGGTGACATTGCAGACTGGCTCAGCCTCAATCCACTTTGTGAACGTGTCAATGGCTACGAATAGGAATTTGTAACCATTAATGGCCTGTGGCATAGGTCCTACAATAGCCATCCCCCAGACCGCGAAGGGCCACGCTAATGGGATAGTTTGCAAGGCATACGCGGGCTGATGAACCTGTCTGGCATGAAATTGACACTGGGGGCATGTCTTGACCAAATTCTTGGCATCATCGAGTGCTGAAGGCTAGAAAAAGCCCTGTCGGAAAGCTTTTCCGACCAGTGTATGAAATGACGCGTGCGCACCACACACACCGTCATGGATTTCTTTCAAGAGGGACTTACCTTCTTCTTGAGTAATACAACGCATGAATACTCCTTGAGTACCCTTCCTATATAGAACTCCTATATAGTTTGTATAGGCGCGCTTTTCGAATTAACCGATAGCTTTCGATTTCATCCTTGGGCAAGGTCCCATGTTTGAGATAGACCCTCAATGGATGAGTCCAATCCCCTTCTTGTCCGAGGTTGGTAACGAAGACTGTTACCTGGTCATCTTTGACTGTAGTCATGATCGAAGGATGCTCTAAGTGTTCAATGAACACCCCTGCCGGAGCAGATGTACGTGAGGACCCAATTTTGGATAATTGGTTTGTGAGAATATTGTCCTTTTGCGGGATGTATTGGACTTCGAAATGACTGAAGTGTTTTTCCAATCTCCTCACTTCCCCCAGGTAATGAGCCATTGTCTCATCGGAGGTGCTGTACGCCTTGTTTACCTGGTTTACGACTAGCTGTGAGTCTCCCCTCACCACTAATCGATGGACTCCGAGGAATTTTGCTGCCTGGAGCCCTGCAATAAAACCTTCATACTCTGCTGCGTTGTTTGTAACAACAAAATGTAATTGAATGACATACTTGAGTTGGTCGCCTTGAGGACTTACTAAAACAACTCCAGCTCCCGAGTGTTGGAAACTTCGAGAACCGTCAAAATACATCGTCCAATGGTCGGTTTACACAAATCTTCGGACTCTTGCATTGGAGGGTCAGGGTTAGTCCATTCGACCACAAAATCTGCAAAGATCTGAGACTTGGCCACAGTGCGAAGGGTGAAATGGATGTCAAACACTCCAAGTTCCACAGTCCACTTCGCAATTCGACCAGATTTCTTCGGGTTTCGTATTATATCTCCCAAGGGGAAGGACGAGGGCACTGTAATTTTATGTGCCTGAAAGTAATGTCGTAATTTGCGAGAAGCCATTAGTAGTGCATAAATTATCTTCTGGACCTTAGGGCAACGCTCCTTAGGACCATGAAGTACCTCGCTTATGTAATAGACGGGTCATTGCACACCTTCTCTTACTGCGGTCAGGACGGCGCTGATCGCATGAGGTGTGGCCGCCAAATAAAGAAGTAGCTGTTCCCCTGCGACCGGGGAAACCAACACCGGCGGACTAGATAAGTATACTTTAACCTCTTGGAATGCTTTCTCGGCTTCATCCGACCAGGCAAAACCATGGTGCTTGCAGACAGCTTTGAAGAAAGGTAATCCCCCTTCACCTGGTCGCGATATAAGTCGACTTAAAGCCGCCATGCAACCTGCTAGGCACTGGACTTCCTTCATGGTCGAAGGAGACCTCATTTGCTCGATGGCCCTGATTTTCTCGAGATTAACCTCTATCCCTCTAGAACAAACGAGAAAACCTAACAGTTTACCAGATGAAACCCGGAAAGAACACTTTTTCGGGTTTAATTTTATTTTGAATCGATTTAAATTACAAAAGATCTCAGCAAGATTATCTAAATGAGTCAAGCTTTTCAAGCTTTTTACAACCAAGTCGTCTATGTAAGCTTCAATATTACGCCCCATCTGGGAAGAAAAGGTCTTTTGCATCAAGCGCTGGTATGTGGAACCGGCGTTCTTGAGACCAAATGGCATTTTGACGTAGCAGTAGGTGCCAAATGGTGTGATGAAGGCAGTCTTCTCTTCATCTTCTTCTACCATGCTAATCTGATGATATCCTGAGTAAGCATCCAGAAAAATCACCATTTCGCAACCCGCAGTAGAATTGACCAACTGATCGATACGGGGAAGGGAAAAATCATCCTTCGGACAGGCACTGTTTAGGCTGGTATAATCGACGCACATGCGCCACTTACCATTTGACTTACAGACCATGACCGGATTTGCAAGCCACTCCGGATGTTCGACTTCTCGAATAAACCCGGCTACTTGGAGCTTATCTAACTCCACGCCGATAGCTTCTTGCCGATCAACAGCAAAGCGCCTAAGCTTCTGCTTTATTGGCCGTTGTCCAGGTCGAATTGCTAACCTATGCTCAATTATCTTCCTTGGGACACTGGGCATGTTGGATGGCTTCCACGCAAACACATCTGCATTAGCGTGGAGGAAGGTAACGAGCTCAAGTTCCTATTTGTCGTCCAGGCCTGACCCAATCCGAATTGTTCTAGATGGATCATCTGGGCATAATGGAACAAGTTTTAGCTTTTCCTCTGGTCGAGGGGTGACCTTGATCGTATCAGCACCCGTGGTGGTAACTTTGACATCCCGAAGGGGAAGTTGATCCACAAGCTCCAGTGATAACCGATCGCAAGTCAATGCCACATTATGGCTACCTCGAACCGAGATCACGCTTTTGGGGTAACTTGCTGCACTGATAGGCGTAGTGTGTCGCCATCATAAATTTAGCAAGAGTTGGCCTGCCAAAAATCGCGTTATAAGCCGAATCACAATCAATTACATCAAAAGTAACTAACTCTGTTCAGAAATTATCCGGTTCACCCAGTATGACAGGGAGCACCACCTGTCCCATTGGCATCATCGAGGGACCAGGAATTATCCCATAAAATGGATGGATTATGGGTTTGATTTTTGAACAAGGGATTTGCATCTCGTCCAATGCCTTGACCAGTAAAAGGTCCAAGGAACTGCCCCCATCGATTAGGACCCTTTCGACTCTTGCATAACTGATTATTGGGGTAATGACCAGAGGTAATCTCAGTGGTTGAGTAAACCCAACGGGACAATTAGAACGATCAAATGTCAAAGGGGTGTCCGACCAACGGGGGTATTGAGATTCACCAAGGGGAGCTTCCGCTTGGTTAACTTCTCGATGAAATGCTTTAAACTGTCGTTTAGAAACAAAAGAGAAGGAACCTCCAAAAATGACATTAACATAATTATGAGGTACCTGGTAGGACATTTCTTCGTCCCTGTCGGCGTCCTAAGCCCGCAAGTCTGCTCTTTCTATGGAAAAGTTGGCATTGGCCCAATTCCCTGGTAGAAGTCATCTAGTTGCTTCAACCAGCTTTGGCAATTTTTGAGGTCGTGTCCTGGAGAATTGTGGATCGGACACCATTTCTTGCCTTTCTGCGAGTTAGTCGGTTTTTCTGGCTGGTCGGAATTGCGACCACCAGAGGCAGTTTTATTCTTAAATGAAAACTTATTACCTTTCGCTGGCGGTGGCTTTTCCGTGACTGCGACCTCCCTGTACTGTCCGTTTCGATTCTTTTTGGTTTTCTTTGACTTTCCACCTGATGAAGACTCTGGCTTCTTGCCCGCATCCTCTTTTTTCACATCCTTGAGACCTGGTTGGGGCAGTAGGTTTCCTTTATCGACCATCCTATTCCATTCAACAGCCTCAACTGCGTCTAAATAGCGATTAGCCATATCAAAGAGATCGGCGACTGATCGAGGGGGGTTGATAAGCAAATCTTCCGTAAATCTCCGATATCGAACAATGTGCTTAAACGCCCTGATAACAGAGCTATCAGATATATTTGGGATGGTATTTCTCACCCCGACAAACCTTTTGACAAACTGTCGGAGAGTCTCCGTGGAAGTTTGTCGTAGACGATGAAGATCGTCTTCTTTCCCAGGTTTTTGGTAATAGTTTTGAAAATTGTTGAGGATGACATCGCACAACATTTCCCAATTATATATTGAACCCTTGAGCTGATTGAAGAGCCAGGTCCTTGCCGGCCCCTCGAGAATCGTCGGCAAATAGTTGGCCATGACGCGATCATCCCCATCTGCGGCTTGGATAGCGATAATGTAAATTTGAAGGAACTCCGATGAATTCTTGGTCCCATCAAACCTTTCAATAGCCCCTGGCTTGAACTTATCCGGCCAGACGACCGCACGGAGGCCTGGCAAAAAGCCTTGCAGCCTACATATAGATTGTGGAGAGTTCCGTGATTTCCAGCATACCCACGAGCGATTTCGCACGATGGGGATGTGCCGCGTGGTCCCAGATGAGAATGCACAGGAATTCATTCTCGACACGAGAGCTTCCTATGCGCCTGGATTTGTCATGTCGAAGTGATCCGGATGGTAATCGATTACGCCTACAATGACTAGGGTAAGAATACTCCTTTTCATGGGAATGTATCGTAGACCGGGAGGAAGCTGTAGGGGTTGCATCAGATGCATCCTCATCCAATTTCTCCGCCAGGATCCTAGCAAAAGTCGGTTTGTCCGCGTCAGTGAGGGTAGGAGGAAAATTATGCAAGACCCCACAATAGATCAAAGTCGGCCCTGCGTACTCCTCTTTGGTGCGCCAGGTGTAATCGTCTCTTCATCCGCCGGTAAATGCTCCAGCGGTCAAGAAGGTGTCTGGTCGTGCCTGCGACCATGTGGGCGACGGGAGGAACTAGGGGCGGCGTCATAACGAGCCTGCGCATTTTGGAGAGCCTCTAAGGCCGTCCTGCGGAGTTTGTTATCTCGTCACTCGCGGTCTTGATCCTCCTTCCACTTGCGTTCTTGTTCCTCCCTTTGTCTGCACTCCTGTTCTTCCCTAGCGATCTGCTGATCGGGATTCTCTCCTGACAAGGTGGCGAATTCTTTGGGGAGTGAAGTTACAGAAGGAGTGAACATCTCTATTTGCTCCGAGTCGGATTCGAAGTCAAAGAGAAACTGGAGGTTGTCGGGATCAAATCTCCCTGGACTAAGTTCCTAGTTGCTGCCATCCTAGTTCCTGATGGGAACACATGGCGACCGAGACTCGATCTTGCAAATAGTGGAACTGACATCAAGTTCTGGACCGGTCTCTCCCATTCCCTAGTCGATGGACATAAACCGGGTAGGGGAAAACGTGTCCTCTTGATGTTCCTTCGGAATGTCTTCACAACTGACCTCTTCCATGGGAACGGGGTCACTGGGTGAAGGCATTTGTATATGGGCATAATCATCGAGATCGAAGTCGTTCTAGGAATCATATGCCCCAGACATTGTTCGCCGAAACTCCGGATGAAGGGAAAGCACCTTGAGAAAGGACCCACGGTGGGAGCCAGCTGTCGACGATTTGGACTCGGGGTCCTTAGTCGATCTTATCCAAATTTGTGAGTTACAGGACTTTTCAGGGCGCTCCTCTGGAAAGGTAGGGTGAATCAAGTCTGTAGAGGCACAAGAGATTTTATACAGGTTTGGGCCCTCGATGGTTGGAGTTATAGCCCTACGTCCTATTGTGATTTCACTATATGTAATAAAATGTTTGTACAAGGGGGTAGAAGAGAAGATCATAGGCGATGATCTCTTCTATGTTAGTGTCTACCTAACTATATCTAAAGCTTTCAGGTTTGGTGAATGCCTGGTAGTGCTTGTATGCTTGACTGAATTAGTCACTTATCACTTGCCTCTTTTAGAACGTGCATTGACTATCTTTTTATACTGGACAAAAGGGCGCCAATGCGAAACGGCCTTGGGCAGTTGTTAAGATGCAGTTTTGTTAACCACTCTTAACTTCCACGCAGGCTTAACACGTGCAAACGAGGGATAACCGCACATGTTAACCTCTCGGCAGTTGTCTTCATACGTGGAAATATCTTCATGATTCACGGGATATGCCCATTCAAAGTGTTAGGCCTTCCCTGATTATCCTGGTCGCAAACAATCAACGACCTACTGTCCACGCACTGTCTGGAGTTTCCTGACCGCGCACTGTCTGCGACCTCATGATCGCGCAGGAGCTGTGACCTCGCCCTCTAGGTCGTCTGAGACCATAGCGACAGACTTATTGACACACGTCTAATCTGATTTTGTCTTAAACCAGATGTGTAATACTTCGAACTAGCTCAGCTGATAATCCTCGTCACACCGTTAGTCGAGGACTTACATAAATTGTGGAGCGAAGGGGTGTGGGTGTGGGATGCACATAAGCGAGAGAATTTCATGTTGCGGGCCATGATATTTTGCACCATAAATGATTTCCGGCCTACGAAAATTTGTCAGGGTATAGTACGAAAGGAGGCAAGGCTTGTCCTATTTTCCTGGATGAAACTGAAAGAATGTGGTTACCGAACTGCAAAAAACAGTGTACGTGGGTCAGCGCAGATTCCTTCCGATGCATCACGCGTACCGTAAGAAGAGGAAGTCATTTAATGTGAAGTCAGAGAAAGGATCAGCCCCAGTGCTTGTGACTGGTAAGGAGCTTTACTTGCACGTGAAGGACATCAAAGTTGAGTTCGGTAAATGTTCTAAACCTCCAAGAAAAAATGTTTGGAAGAAGAGATCGATTCTTTGGGATCTGCCATATTGGGAGCACTTACAAGTTCGACATTGCATTGATGTGATGCACGTAGAGAAAAATGTCTGTGATAGTTTGATTGGTTTGTTGTTGAACATTCCGGGAAAGACGAAAGATGGCATCAACGTTCGCCGTGACATGCTCGAAATGGGCATAAGGACTGAGCTTGCACCGTTGGAGAAGGGAAAGCGTACATACCTCCCCCCGGCCTGCTATACTTTGTCAAAAAGAGAAAAAACAGAACTCCGTCAGTGCTTATATGGTGTCAAAGTTCCATGCAGGTATTCTACGAACTTGAAAAAATTTGTGTCCATGAAATACTTGAAACTGGTTGGTATGAAGTCCCATGATTGTCTTGTACTGATGTCACAAATGCTTCCCATTGCTATCAAAGGCATTCTCCCAGTCAAAGTCAGAGTGACAATTATAAAGCTATGTTATTTCTTCAACACAATATCTAGCAAGGTAAGTGTGTACTCCTAGCAAGTTAATTAGCTCCATTCATGGAACTTGCTAGATTTTTAGGATCTGAATATTTGCTGCAACTGTGTCCTTGCAGGTAATTGATCTGGATGGACTGGATGATTTGCAACGCGATGTGATTACAACTCTTTGTCAGCTGGAGATGTATTTCCCTTCATCTTTTTTTGATGTTATGGTCCATCTAATTGTTCACCTTGTTAGAGAAATTAAGTTTTGTGGACCTGTGTTCCTGCGCTACATGTATCTATTTGAGAGATTTATGGGTATCTTGAAGGGGTATGTAAGGAATCGACATCGGCCTGAGGGTAGTATCATTGAAGGTTATGCCGTCTAGGAGGTGATTGAATTTTGCACCAACTATATGGCCGGGGTTGACCCAATTGGCGCTCGTACGTCCCGGTATGAGGGCAGGCTTCAGGGCATTGGAACGATTAGATTCAAAGCAGTCGTCCCCTCTAGTGATCTGTATGCAAAAGCCCATTTTTGGGTCTTACAGCACATGACGGAGTTGGATCCATACATACACGAGCACAAGGAAATGTTACGAAAACAGAATCCTTCGAAGCCAGAGATTTGGGTCACCAGAGAACATAACAGGAAGTTTGCTGGGTGGATCGAAAATAGAGTCCTACGAGCTTCTGAGGGTAATGTAGATGAAGTTGTTACATGATTGGCCAGAGGGCCTAGATTTTTCGTAGGGACTTGGCAGGGGTATGACATCAATGGCTATTCATTTTACACAAGAACTCAGGATGATAAGAGTACTATGCAATGTAGTGGAGTGACACTACTTGCTATTTCAGAGGATGCCAGAGCAGTAAGGGCACTCAACCCATATTACCGTGTTATTGAGGAAATATGGGAGCTCAATTACGTATTACTTAAGATTCCTTTATTTCGATGCCAATGGGTCGAAATCCCTCGAGGTGTTAAAGTAGACAATTATGGGTTTACTCTCGTCGATCTCAGTAGAGTCGCACACCAAGACGATCCATTTATACTTGCTGAGCAAGCCACACAAGTGTTCTACATCGTTGACCTGGCCAATGCAAAGTTGCACGTTGTCCTTCATAGTAAAAGATGTATTGTTGGGGTCGAAGACGTTGTGGATGAAGAAGAGTATAATCAGTTTGATGAACTACCTCCATTTTTAAATGAAATTCTTCAATCTGTCCCTACCGAAGATATTGACAAAACAAGTTACCTGCAAGATGACCACGAAGAAGGATTATGGGTGGACAACCATTCTTGACTAATTTGCAATATGTAAGTGACGTATATTACTTGGAGCTTTAATTGAAGAATTAATATAAATATTGATCATGTTGTGAAAATTGTGATTACTGTGGTTATGCACCCAGTCATGTGCTTGTTCATTGTCCAATCATTTTTCAAAAATTCTTTGGGAAAACATACGTGAGGCATTGAGAATAATTTCTGCAAATTTTCATTTCAATTGGACTTGATTTGAGCAATAATTGATTCTTTTCACAAATCAATATGAAAACTGCAAAGTTCAGATTCCTCGTTGTTTTTGGCTGATTTGTTATTTTCATATCTCCATCTTGATTGGCTATTCGAAGAAAGTTTCTATATGTATGATTCTTTATGGTCCATGATTGGTCTTTACTGTTAATTTATTTCAAAATTATTGGAAGTCAATTGCATGGATTTTCAGGTGTCCTTACAAGTGCAAAATGATTACTGAAACACACCTATAGCCGTTCTTAGGAAAAACCCTAAGTACTAGTGCCATTGTATTGTACTATCAGTGTTAATTGCCAAACCGATAGGTAATTGATAACTTATATCGGTTTCTTTTTTCCAACCGATAGTACTAGACTGCCATTGTGTTGTTTATGCATGATTCTTTATCTTCCATGATTAGTCGTTACTGTTAATTTACTATCGGTTTATATTAACAATCCGATAGGAATTTTAATATCTGATATCAGTTACTTAATTTTAACCGATAGGAATATCAATACTCTGATATCGGTTAGTTTACTATCGGTTTTAGTTGCAAACCGATAGGAACCTTAGTGTCTTATATTGGTTTCTTATTTTTAACTGATAATACATACCTCTATACTAGGTTAAACCCACGGGATTTTCCCTCCAGTCCAACCGAACACATTTCCAAATAAGTGTGTACTCACGCGCGGAAAACCCTAGCCTCCCCAACATTCCCTTTTTCGCTCCTGCACCACCATTGCCGCTCACTTTTGGGTTCTCCACCGCCGCCAGCCACTGCATCGCACCATCGTAGGCCACTCCACGAACTGTAAGTGTTCTTGACCAACCCGATTAGAATTGATCTTGCCGCTCGCGTCAATTTCTTAAATTGATATCGAATTGTTCATATGTGATTCAATATATAACAAATATATAACTAGATGAAAAGTGCATGAATTACAAACTTGATAGATATGAGAATTATAGAGTTGATGAACATCACTAAGAATATTTCGTTACATAGTCATCCACTATCGGTTTTAATTGTCGAACCGATAGGAAAATCATATCTTTGAGTGCACGATCCCTATATCGGTTGCTTATTTTGAACCGATAGTATAAGACCCTAATCAGCCACAAAACCATGAGAAGTCTGAATTTTCTGTTAATTATTTCCCATTTTCTAATTGTCATCTGAAATTTTGGTTCATTTAAATTTCCTAAAAAATTCTTTATTTTTCTTGGCTATGACATTAGATTTGCTTAAGTTTTAAGAGATTTGCCTGAATGTTAAAGATTGACTTGTTTAGTTTGTGATGAGCTAATAAGACATTGATGCTTATAAAAACTTAAAAAAAACTTGCAAAACAATGATCAGTAATTCCCCAGGCTCAATCCTACCATTGATGCTTGATCTAAAACCTATCTACTTCTGAACTGCACCATTGATTGTATGGGTTTTGCATAAAGAAAAATTTATGCATAGTGTTGCTCATTACAGTGGTGCATTCATGGGCGCCCCGCCTGCAGAGAGACTAGCAAAGTTTGCACTGCTAATCTTATCTATTATCCAATTTTGTGTAAAATGTAGTGGCTCTTTCTTATTTTTCTTAGGTACTCTGTAGCATGCTGGGAGTTTTTGTTGTATGAACTTTAACCCAGTATAGCCCTTTTTCTTTCAATGAAAATATGCAGTTCTACTGCATGTTCTAAAAACAATTTCTATTATTCAATCTATGCAAGTATGGCTTTGTGAAAGAGCCAAATGTTTTTCGTGTCAAAGCAAGTTTTCCGGGTCAAAGCAAGTTTTCCGGTGAGATTCAAACACCCATAAGTTTCAAATTGAAACTCTTTTGAGAAAGTTTTCAATTTCAAACTTCTTCGGGGTAATAATATCTAGGACTTTTGTAAAACAAGTTTTGGCACAATTCAAATAGATTTTGATTAGCACTCGAAACTGATTTGGTTAAAAAACAAGATAGTCGAAAGCCTCTAAAAACCTTTTAGATACATTTTGAAGACCATGTTGATAGGAATTGATGATTTTTGGCCTTTGGAATGAAAATTTGACATTTTAACAAAAAGAGGTGGTTCATCATTGCCATTCCATTTTAGTTATGAACTTTGTCATGTACTTTTCTTCATATCAATTGATGGTTTGTTCATGGAATTTTAGGTAAAGCCATGTCAGCATATTCCTCTTCTGATAGTAGTGATTCGAGGAGGGCCAACGTAGATGACGCTGCTTCATCCCAGCGCAAGAGGAAGGCGCGAGGCACGATGATGTTGTGCCGTTTGGCCAAACGTGCGATCTTTCATGTGAGTTCAACCGGTTCGGGAGACCGAACGGGAAGAACGCCAGCCAGTATGCTGCCTATGTTGGTTTGTTGGCGAAGGAAAGGGTGAAGATCACCGTCCAGAGCTGGAAGGACGTTAAGGCCGACGAGAGGAATAGGCTGTGGGCAGAAGTGAAGGTAAAGTTAATCAAAATCCCTGAACTCTTGAGTAATCACAGTCCCTTGGTTTATCCCAGAGATTAAGTAAGTCCTGCTTATATGCACCATTTGAAACAGGCCAAGTGCAACATCCCCGACGATGGTCCCAAGATAGCTTGCTTGAAGGACATGAACAACACGTGGAAAACCTTCAAGAGCGCCCTCGTCAGTACCTTCCTCGCTAAAGGCAAATCTCCATGCGAGAAATACCCCTTCATAACGGAGGAGGTATGGGAGCAATTCACCCAACAGAAGGGACCCCTGAGTTCAAGGTATTTATTTTTTCTTTGATTAGTTACACCGTTGTATGGAGTAACCAACGGTGCATTAATTTTCTTGTTTCTGGTATGAAGGCCCTTAGTGAGAAGAACAAGGCAATCCAGAGGAGGAACAACCACCCGCACCGGCTCGGCTCTCGCGGCTATGCGGGGAAGGAGGAGCAGTGGAAGAAGGCTGAAGACGAGGCGTCGAATTTCGTTGACTCCCCTGACCTGCCGCTCTTCGAGATCCATGATGCAAGCACTGGTGGCTGGCAAGAGGGACCATTGTCGACGATTCGGACTCGGAGTCCTCAGCCGAACTTATGCAAAATTTGTATTAGTGAGACCTTTCAAGATGACCCTCTGGGAAGGTATGTAGAAAAATGGAGAACAGGAGCACAGAGAGGTTTATACAGGTTCGGGCCCTCGATGGTGAGAGTAATAGCCCCACGTCCTATTGGGATTTCACTATAGGTGATAAAAAGTTACAAGATGGTAGAAAAACTCCTTCACAGGCGAAGGGTTTTTCCTATGTAAATGTATAGAATAAAGCCAGGAAGGCTTGTAAGAACTATCTAACTAGGCCGTAGACTTGGCTGTTTGAGTGGTTGAGGTGTGTTGTATCTCGCCTGCCTCTCTCTCCTTTTGTTTGATGCATCTTGCCACTCCTTTATACTGATCGAAAGGGTGCCATGCCATAACTGCATCAAACAGTTGTTCGGACGGTTGAATGCGGTTTTTAGAAAACCGCTCTTAACCTCCACGTAGGTTAAACATGTGTTATTCATGGATAACTGCACGTATTAACCTCCTGACGGTTGATTCTCCACATGGGGGGAATCTTTGGGATACTTGGAATATTCCCGCTATAGGAATAGCCCGACAGATGAATTCCAAGCACCCTGGTCGAGAATGCTCTGACCGCAAGATATTGGCTGACCGCGCAATATCTCGGTCATTCTGTTCGCGTATAGCATATGAACTCCTGACCGCGCGAAGCCTGCGACCTGATCGCGCAAAGCCTGCGACCTTGGGCTGATGCTTCTCAGAATAACTTGAGTTCGCACCGCTAGACACGTGTCTGGTTCGAATCTGTCCTGAACCAACAGTGCATTTATTTGAACTGACTCGGGTGTCAATCCTCGTCAACCGTGTCGTCCACGGGGACTGTGGAGTTCCCAAACCTCAGGGACGTCGAGGTCGTGCAGCGAATCGTAAGTTGGCTAACTTTTTGGTTGGAATCACAGAGTGTGGTAGAAAAAACTATGATCACTCGTGTGTGCACAAGTTTGTATATATTTTTTCCTCATAATGTAGAGCTTTGAATGTAACAGATCTGTTGCTCGAAGGAGGCGACCCAGGGATTGTTCACTCCCCATAGGGAGAATGACATCCTAACCCGGGCTCTAGGGAACAAGGAGCATCCAGGGCGGACGCGAACCGTGGGGGGTGTGGTGCTATGAAAGGAAGGCTTCTCGGAGCCCGGGCAAAAGGCAAAGAAGGCTCGCAGTTGGAAGGAAAGGGAATCAGAGCTGTCTGAGAAGATACAGTCAGATGTGACTGCACAATTCGCAGACATGTTCGCACAACTGAACAAGAAGTATGAACACCTCAACCGAATTGTGCAGTCTAAGGGTTTAGATCCAGCTGCCGAGGTCGACGCTGGTAGGCCAAGTAAATGTGGCTCGAAGGTTCACGTGGATCCGGTGGACCTGATTGAGTTATTGCAACTCTTGAGCTATATATATATGCAGTTCGGTTGATGCCACTCCCGTTACGTTAGAACTGTTTCACTAACATGTTATAATTGTTGCAAATTGCAGAAGTCGGAGAGCTGTAGCCTATTGATCAACATAGGCGACAACCCTGTAGTGGTTGCACACGTATATCAGTCTTGGGAGGATGTCTGGATCCACTGCGTACCTCTGAAGCCTAGGTTTGCAAAGGTACAGGTGGACATGGCCCTCCCGGGCTACAACGCTTTTCCATTGCCCGTCCCAATGGACGAAATGCGGACAATTGACGAGGCATTGGGCTCGTACATACAGTGGCCCAAGAAGGGTGTTAGACTACAGGACGTAAACACTACCCATTCTAGCTTACAACTCAGTTAATATACTCAATTTGCAAAATCTAACTTACGCTTTCGTAACTTAAAGTGGACGATGAATGCCAGCGCACTTCCTGAGGACCCCACCCCCAGCACAACGCATGACCGAGCTCCTTCGGCCCCCATGCCTCCTCCGACGGCCTTGAACCCACCCAAACGATGCACACCACCTCGGAAAGCCCCTTCGCCATCAAATGAGGCCGGCGGCACTGCGCCCCAACCTTTGAAGGTATACACTCACTCCCCGACCAAAGGCAAGGTGAAACAAAGCCAGCCGGGTACGTTCAAGAATGGGGTCCCACTTGTGTCGGAGTACCTTTTGTGCAATATGGATCAGACAACCAGAAGTCTCCACGAGTGGTACCTGACCCGGTCTAGGCGCCACATCAACTTCTTAGTTCACTTTAGGCCAGGTCATTTTCACCATGAGGCCGGAAGCATATCGGTGGCCCACGAGGATTGTTCGACCTCTTCAACTAGCAGGAGCTTGATATGTCCATCATACGGATTGGAGTCCTGTGAGTTTGCTGATCCTATATATATGTTGTCGTAGTTCATTTCATAAATCTAATCACTTTGTATGCACTACTTACTAATGTCTACTTTGCATCCAGGTGCATGTATAGGCTGGCGTCGATGAGGGCATGTGACAGGGTGGGTTTCCTCGACCCATACAAAATAAACCTCACGATGCTAGATAACGACCAAGCACATGCGGAGGAATACATATCAAGGGCACTACTGGCGTAGCAGGACCGGGAGTTCATTCTTGCGCCGTACCACCAAAGGTTAGTGCATTTCCTACTAATTTAACTCATTCTTGTATGTTACGCCTAACATATACATGAAACAGTTCACTTTTATATACAATGTAGGGGCCACTGGGTCCTCGTCATCATTTGCCCATGGATGAATGAGGTCTATTACCTCGATTTGATGAGCGACAAGGTAGCGCATGTTTTCACCCTCACGTGGCACATAGATGCGTAAGTAACACAGCTGATTTAAATTTTGCTCTGACTAGCTAATTAATGATAACATATTAACCGGCAATGCTAAATTAAATACAGGGCTTTCAAAAATTATGTTACTGCTGGAGGGAGGCATGACGCGTCGAAGGGCACAATAATTTCTTGGAAAAAATATGAGGTATTAATTATATAGATGGAACTACTCATGATGAGTCTTTTAATTTATGCTTAATTAGTTCTTTCGAGTTAATGTGGGTTTATGTCTTTGCATATGCAATTATCCTAGTGCCATCAGCAGCAACAATCGTGGGAATGTGGGTTCTATGTCATGAGGTTTATGTATGACCTGATCAGGACAAACTTTGCCCAATTCCCTAAGGTAAGCATTTTTCCTGACTCAAAGTCGAACATTGGATGTGACGTACGTTCCTAACGTCACACACGCATGCAGAGCGCCATGTTGAAAGACCAATACGAGTTGCCTCAGCTAAAGGAGCTACGACAAATTTGGGCTCAATATGTGATGGATGAAGTGGCTATCCATGATCGATCGTAAATGACTTGTACATGTAATATACATTGAATGTGTTAATTGGTGTATGTGTGTATTTGTATTGGTCTATTTGTGAATAAACTCAATATGTGAATAATTAGATTCAATCTGTTCAATGTATGTGTGTATCTTTGTATTAGTGTATTTGTGAATAAATTCAATCTCTGAATAATTAGATTCTATCTGTCCAATGTGTGTATCTCTGTATTACTATATCTGTTAATGATCCTTTGTAATATTATCGGTTCATATCCTACAACCAATAGAAGAAAGTTCCAGTACTAACCGTGTCGAGTACCTAACCGATATAAAAAACTATACAATACTATCGGTTTCCAGTGTATAATCGTTATAAGAAATCTAACATCACTATCGGTTGAGTTCGCTGAGCCGATAGAAGAAATTATCATTCGTGATTAGTGAACATTGGAAATGTAGGTACTTTACTATTGTTTTGCAACCGATAGAGTTGTGCTACGTTTCTTCTATCGTGCCGATCACTAGCGGTAAGAGAACTGATAGAAGAGGCGATTTTAAACCGATAGTGAAAAGTAATTCTGTAGTAGTTCTCCAATGTGGCAGGACTCACATGAGGCGTCTGTTCTATCTTCTCTATCTCTTGGTTGATAGACATGACCAAGGTCGGAGAAGATGCATCCTCAGGACGTTCCTGGAGAACATCCTCGCGATCAACCTCTTCCATTGGAACGGGATTGTCAGGTGAGGGCATCCGAATATGGGCATAGTCGTCGAGATCAAAATTGTTCTCAGAATTATATGCCCCAGACATGACTTATCAGAACTCCTGATGAAAAGAAACACCTTGAGAAAGGCCCCACGGTGGGCGCCAGCTGTCGACGATTTAGACTCAGGGTCCTTAGTCGATCTTACAAGGATTGGTGAGTTAAGTGTGAGACCTTTCAGGGTGTCCTCAGGTAAGTTAAGACAAGTATGAAATAGAGACGCGAGGAATTATACAGGTTCAGGCCCTCAAAAAGGATTGAGTAATAGCCCTACATCCTGTTGTGGTTTTCACTATGTATAAGAAAATTTACAGAGAGGAGAGATTGTTATAAAGGCTAATCAATCTCCCTCTGTACCGCTATCTATTGTTTCCTGTGGAGTCTTCTTGTTCTGTCATTTTTTTCTTGTCTCCTTCATACCGTACATCTGCCATCCTTTTATATCAGATGAAAGGATGCTAATGTGAAGTAGGTTTTGGACGGTTACCATAGTGCAGTTTGTATAACTACACTAATCCCTTCGTGAGTTAGCACATGAAGTTTATAGATAACCGCACATCTTAACCCCCTGACGGTTGTCGTATTGAATCTCCCCCTGGAGAACCTCAATACTCCCGTTGGTCAGAGACGTCCCTAAACTTTAGCCTGGAAGACTACCCCAAGGGATTGTCACGACCATGGCGACTCCCTCTGGTTATATCTCCCACGATTAGCAATGTGAAAGTGGGTAGAGTCCTAGTTGATGGAGGTAGTTCTCTCAACTTGCTCTTTGTAAAAGCACTTGAGATGCAAATCCCTAATTCAAGAATGAAACCTTTGGTACACACATTTTTTGGGATCATCCCTGGTCGTTCATACACTCCTATCGGCCAGATTGTACTGCCAGTAACATTCATAGAACCAGAGAATTTTTTAATAGAATTGATTACTTTTGATGTAATTGATTTTGATTCAGCATACAATGCAATTCTTGGTAGGCCCTCACTTGCCTATTCATGGCAGCGACACAATATGCATATTAGTGCGTCAAGGTGCCAGGACCGAAAGGCGAGATCACTGTCACAAGCAGTCAGAATACGGCTCTCACTTGCAATCGCCTTTCCTTGAAATTGGTCGATCAGCTTCCCCTCAGGAATATTAATGCTGCGACAAAGGCTAAAGAGACAGATTCGGTCAAGGTAACCCCTCGACCGATGAAAAACTTAAGCAAGTTTCCATATTCTCAGACGACCCAAACAGAATTATTCAGATTGGGTCAAAACTGGAAAATAAATAGGAACTTGCGCTCATCACTTTCCTCCAAGCTAATGCAGATGTGTTTGCGTGGAAACCATCCGACATGCATGGAGTCCCAATGGAAGTGATCGAGCACAGGCTAGTAATTCAGCCTAGACAGTGATCAATAAAGCAAAAGCTTAGACTCTTTGCCTCTGATCGGAGACAAACCATCCATTTGGAGTTAGATCAACTCTAGAAGGCTACCATTATTCGTGAAGTTGACCATTCTGAATGGCTCGCAAACCCGGTCATGGTCCGGAAATCTAATGGTAATTGGTGCTTGTGCGTCGATTACACCAATCGCAATGCTACCTGCCCGAAGGATGATTTTTCCCTTCCCTGTATCGACCAGTTGGTCAATTCAACAGCGGGTTGCAAACTGATGAGCTTCCTGGATGCCTACTCAGGATATCATCAAATTAGCATGGCAGAACAAGATGAAGAGATGGGTATGTCAATCTTAGAGTCGACCTTGAAAGATCCGACAGCTAAGGAGGTGTTGGTGAGGTCATCGGTCTTATGGTCGTCTTCTTCTTCCTTGTCGTCTGGCCTGCGCAAGTCTTCACCAGTCTTCACACTTGTAACCTTCCCTACTTCAGGAGGTACGATCATGGCCTGTTACTTAATCCAAGCAAGCACGGTTTCCATGTCGGTGGAGAGCTTAGCCACTTGTTCCGCTAGGTTAGGTTGTACGGAGGTTCCTTCAGACATTGTCGGAGATGCAACTGTAGGTACCGTCGAATGATCACCTGGAGTTTCACCGGAGGTTTTGTAACCCTAGTGAGTCTCCACCATCCACATGATAGGATTGTTGCTCTGATACCAACTTGATCCGTTTGAGACCTAGAATTGGTTTTCGCATTAGGCTCGTCCAGATTCTAATATACGGAATAACGAGATCTTACTCATAATTTACCAAAACCCAAAGGTTGATCGAAACACAGTTCAAAGTAATTGCACAACTTTTTATTTTAAAGAGGGATTTACACGTCGAACGTTAGGACGCACTCACCTACGTCGATTAATGAACTATAAGTGTCTAAGACTTCAATCTAGACTCGATAATATTCTATAATCAAAACTAGACCTATTACAAATTATTTATAGTCCAATCGTATAAATATGTATCAGACTTAGTAACCTAAACATGTTAGACTCGAACATTAACTAAACCTAACAGATAAGACTTAGTTACATGTACTTGTATCAGACTACAATTCCGACTAGAGAATGAATCCTTCCCAAGGTCGCGAACCAATCATGGTCGTGAAGCCTTTCCGAACTCGGTTAAGGTCACAAAGCCTTATAAGACTCAACCTGAAGATCCTCTCAGATCAATCGGAGATTGGATAAATGATACCCACATCTAATAGTTTAGAAATTTTAGCTTTGACAGTTTCTTTCAAATTTGGGTTTAGTCGACGTTGATGCTCAATGGAGGTTTTAGTGTCATCAACTAGAGATATCCTATACATGCAAATTTTAGGGCTAATCCCTTTGATA
Source organism: Pharus latifolius (assembly GCA_019359835.1). Lineage (NCBI taxonomy): Eukaryota > Viridiplantae > Streptophyta > Magnoliopsida > Poales > Poaceae > Pharus > Pharus latifolius. The sequence goes on from CM033327.1 coordinate 23,983,071, forward strand.
TCATCAATTGAATAACCTAGAGCATTGCGATGCATGCAAAGTAAAGAAATCAATTTTTCTAGTTATGAATCGGTCAAGTTTGCATTAACAATGATAGGTTTCATCTCATCATCATCCAAGAACACATATTTCAGCAAGGAAGGAAGAGTTTTGAGTGTAGGTTTACTTACCTTTGCCTTACCTGTGATGTTGGAATCCGAGATGTCCTGTTTGGATGTTTCTTTTGTTGGTTCGTCGTTGTTTTGTTCATCTTCTTCGCTGTTGTCAGTTTTTTCATTATCGAAGTGGCGACTCCTCTTCTAGGAATTCTTCTATATCATCCACACTAAAAATTTTCTCCTCATACATAGGGCAGTTAACAAGGTTAGAAATTTTAAACAAAATTTTCCCCTCCCCTATAAGAAAAGTAATTGTTCCCTCATGAACATCAATGAGGGCACCTGCTGTCTGGAGCATTGGTTGTCCCAATATAACAGGTATAGCAATATCTTCCAACATTCCGTCCGGATGCTTTACCGAACGATCAGCAAGTTGCAGAACCATGCGTGTAGGCTTGATCTCACCCATGCTCAAGCGTTGTGTGATGGTTAAAGGCATCACACTAACGCTTTCACCTAGGTCGCAAAGAGCTCGATTTATGTGTACCGTACCAATGTTGTAAGGGATGGAAAAGCTCCCTTGATCCCGCAGCTTTACTGGCATCCTATTCTGAATTAGTGCATTACAATTTTTGGTTAAGGCAACGGTTTGAAATTCACTCAAATCCCTCTTTTTAGTAAATATATCTTTCAAGAATTTCCCATAAGAAAGCATCTGAGTTACTAAGTCAGTAAAAGGCATAGTCACATTAAGCTTTTTCAAGATTTCAACAAAATTTTCAAATTGCTTATCGAGTTTCGCTTTTATGTACCTTCCCAGAAAAGGTGGAGTTGGATTATAAATATGTGTTACCTAATTTTCTCCACTTTCCTTTTCTTGTGGTTCGGCAACCTTGTCATCATCCTTAGCCGGTTGTGATGGTGTTTCTTCAATTTTGCTTCCCGGCGCAGGTTCGATTGGTGGTGTCTATTCCGGTAGCTTTGTTCCACTCCTTAGGATCACTGCATTGGAAACAAGAGGTTTAGAAGAAACTATAGAATTAATTTGCTCAGAATTGCGATGATTGATAGGTTGAGAAGGAAGAGGGTTATCGTTTTTCGGTGCAGGATTCGCCAATTGCGCGATTTGAGTCTCGAGCATGCGGACGTGAGTTGATATGGAGTCTATCTTTTGGCTCATGGACGTCTTCTCTTTCTCTTGATTTGCTAGAAAATTTTCTAGCATGCGCTCCATGTTCGATAGCTCAGGTTGTCGTTGGTTTGGCAGTCAATAAGGTTGCTGATTTTGTGGTTGGAACGGCGGCCTTTGAGTTTGATATTGGGGGTTTTGTTGCTATAGTTGCTGCTGTCCAAAATTTTGTTGTTGACACTGAGCTTGCTGATTTTGTCCTGACCATGCAAAATTTTGATTGTTGCGCCATCCAGAGTTATACGAGTTAGGAAAAGTATTACCTTGCCGTTGTTGCATACCCTGAAAAGCGTTTGCCTGCTCCATGGATGAGTTAAATTGGCATTCATGGCCATAGTGGCCTTGTACGCCACACAGTTCACATATAAGTGTAATCGCATTAACAAATGAAGCAGCATTTGATCCAAGAATAGCAAGTTTATCTGTTAAATGTGCTACCTATTTGGCTAATTGCGACATTACACTTACATCCGTGCTATTGGTTGGAGCTTGTTGAGCAGCTCGTTCGGTTCCCCATTGTGTGTAGTTCTGAGTTATACCTTCGATGAGATCGTATGCTTCGTCTACACTTTTGTTCATCAGTGCGCCTCTAGCTGCGGTGTCAATGGCATTTATGCATTGTAGTTCAATCCGCTATAGAACATTTGAACTACAAGCCACTTCTCTAGTCCGTGATGTGGACATTTGATCAGCAAGTCCTTGTACTGCTCCCAAGTGTTGAGAAAAAGATGCAATATGGTTGCGAATTTTAACAGTTTTAGCAGGAGGGAAAAACTTACCAAGAAAAGCTCGCGAGAGTTCGTCCCAAGCAGTGATTGACATAGGAGGAAGAGTGTATAGCCTTACCCTCGCCTTCTCGCGAAGCGAGAAAAGAAAGAGCCTCAAACGAAGTGCATCCTGTGTTACTCCATGAATCTTGAAAGTATCACAATGCTCAAGAAACATATGTAGATGTAATGATGGATCTTTAGTGACAAGACTGCTGAATTGGTTTTGTTGAACCAATCAATCGGTGGTCTAAGAATACATGATTGCAATCCCATGCAGAGTGGGGTTGTATAATCATTGAGTCTCTTTTGGTCCTCCATTGTTGGTTGTACCTTGATGTCTTCAAGAGTTTGCGAGTTTTCCTACAAGCTTACCTGTCTTGCTTCATACCGAAGTTGGCACGTGGTTTTGAGAGGCTTGTCTGAGCTATCCAGCTTTGCACTACTGTCCTTGAAAGGTTAGTGGTGCAAAGAAAAGAGAAAAAAAAAGAAAATAGAAGCAAGATTGAGGAGTGAGACTTAATCTAAAAAGATGAATTACCGTTGTTCCCCGACAACGGTGCCAAAAACTTGATCTCACCCGAAAGGGTCGAGCACGATTGTGTAGTAATAACCGCAAGTGAACGGTTGATCATTGAGCACTTGAGGGTTGAATTCCACGAGGAACAAGCATATTCATCTTTCTAGCTTAATGGATCACTGATTAAGTCTAAACAACTTTTGGGGTGCTTGTTTTTCTATAACTAAGTCTAACAATCTAGGGTTTGCAAGCTAGAATGAAAATCTTGGGTTTTGGGAATTCCATAATCATCTGGCATAATTCTATCCAAGGTCCGAGGATTGTAAGCTAATTTCAATTGTTTTCCAGGACAAATTCTGTTTCTAGTTCGATGCGCTGGGTCAACAGTTAGAGGATCGCTTCCACCGTCACATTTGGTGAGAGCCTCTCTCCTATTCAGGGGTCCGTGTCAAAGTGCTAAGAACTGAAGAACTCCCCTAAATTCTTGTTTAGACTCAACTGTTATGTCTGTTGCCGAAACGAGAATTTAGGGTTTGGAGGAAGAAAGCATTATGAAATTACTCCAAAACTTGAAATAAAGACCGAGAAAGAATCATGCCTTCAGGATTAGGTCATCCCTAACCCTAGAGGGGATCTACTCGCTAAAAGCCATAATAATGCATAATTAACAATAAGAAATAAAAGCTTACATGATTGCTTGAAAACTGAAGTTGCCGTGCTTGTCAGCTTCCAAAAGTAATAAAATAGAGAAGAGGGCTCTTATAAACTAAGTTAAGCCCTAATGGCTTCTAAAACCTAAGAAAAAGAGATTAAAAAACATAAAAAGCATGATTAATTGAGCTAAAAGCTTCTCTATTTATAATACATAGGAACACATGTCCAAAAATAACTCCTTGACGTCCAGGCGACTAGGTCAGCTTTCAAACGATGCGAGAATGGACAAATCTGAGTGAAAATCGACCAGATTCGACCATTTTTGATCCAATATGATTCAAACCGACCAATTTTGGCTAAAACCAACCAAGTTCGACCAGTTGATAAGTCTTAATTTGGTAGAATTTTTACCCTAGGCTTAGTAATTGAAAATGTGCAAAAATGATGCTTAAAATTCCTTTTATACGTCATTTTATGTGACTTTTTGTAACATTTTTACAATCCTCTTTCACGAGTGTGTTCATCATGTTTCAGAGAATGAACATACCAAATTTGGAGTTATTTTAACATCTTTTGGATAGGAAACGAAGTGGAAAAATAAGATGCTGAAAATCAGAAAAAAATAGGAATTCGACCTGAAATTGGACCCGAATACGACCCGAAACCCGATTTCCGAATCCAAAACAAACCCGTTAGTCGGTTTAAAGTCCGAATCTGAGACAATTTCCTTCCTAAATAAGTCTTGAGTTGTAATTGGTTAATTTTAGGACTTATGTACTATAAATAGAGAAGCTTTTGGCTCAATAAGACATGCTTTTTTACATACTAGCTATTAGGGTTTAGTTTAGTTTTAGTTTAGTAGAGCCCCCTTCTCTATTTTATTACTTTTGTAAGCCGACAAGGATGGCAACTTTAATTCTCAAGCAATCAAGTAAGTTTTTATTTATTTCTTATTATTATTTCTGCATTCTTATGGCTTTTTGCGAATAGATCCCATCTAGGGTAAAGGATGACCTAATCCGGAAGGTGTGATTCTTCCTTGGTTTTGATCTCAAGTTTGGGAGTTATTTTCTAATGTTTTCTTCATCTAAACCCAAAATTATCATTCCGGCAACAAACGTAACAGTTGAGCCTAAATAGAATTTAGGGGAGTTCTTAAGTCCTTAGCGCTTTGAGGCAAGACCTTGAACAGGAGAGAGACTCTCGCCGAACATGACAGTGGAAGCGATCCTCTGACTGTTGACCCAACGCCTCGAACTGGAAACTTAATTTGTCTTGGAACACAATGGAAATTAACTCACAATCCTCGGACGTTGGATAGAATTACGCCGGATGGTTATGGAATTCCAGGAGCCCTAGGTTTTAATTACTACTTTATAAATCCAAATTTCATACCTGTAATTTAATGCTTTAAAACCCTAGATTGATAGCTTTAGTAGTAGAATTAGTTATAGAAAAACAATCCCAAAACTTGTTTAAAGTTAATCAATGATCAATTAAGCTAGAAAGAAGAATATGCTTGTTCCTCGTGGAATTCAGCCTTCAAGTGCTCAACGTTCAACCATCCACTTGCGGTTTATTACTTTGCAAATCGCGCTCGACCCTCTCGGGCACGATCACCAGTTTGAGTCAAAACTGGATCAAAATAGCCACAAATGACTAGTTTGGATCAAATCTACAGCAAATCGACCCAATCACACCCAGTTTCGATCAAATCTGACCCACAACGACCAGTTTGGATCAAAACTGGATCAAAACCGCGCCGAGGAATCCAATTCGAACACGATTGGGACACGTGGCCCAATCTCAACCACACACGCATCGTGGTCGAAATCACATCGAGCATGACCGGGACACGTGATGCAATGACAGCCAGACACGTGGCGCGACTGGGACCGAGCGGGAATCATCTTCGACCGCGACCAGGTCTTCTTTTGCAAGCAGGAGTTCTTTTCTAGTAAAAGCCCTTTTTTGCCTGGTTTCATACAGATTGGATCTTTTACCCACCAATTCGACTTTGACCAGGACTCTTTTGCTTCTTCATATGGTTTTCTTGGTCGTTAGAGGCTCAAATGGGTCGAAATTGCTTCAAATTTGGAGGATTTGGTCCCTGAAACATGATGAATACAACCATTAAAGCAATTTTTGAAAATAATTAAATTTTGCAGATAAAATGTCGCATGAGAGGAGTTTTAAGCATGATTTTGTATGTTTTCGATACTAAACCTCGGGTAAAAGTGTTACCAAGTTAGCACTTATCAGCCGCCACCCCAGGTTCCCCCGGCGAATCAAACCCGATTCACCCAGGAGGACGTCGAGCGAATGTGCACAACAAGGTGAGGGGGAGCCCCTTCCCATCGGCGCCTGGAATTACTCCCGAAGCATGGGCTTCGCCCCCGTGTCCCGGCGGGCAAGGGAAAGAGGCCCGTGTAAGAAGCCACCTGTTGATGATTGGGACACTGGTTCTTAGTCGAACTTACGTAAATTTAGATGATGAAATGTGAAGCCAATTTAAGGTGAAATTCAAGTAAATCAGGGTATCTATGTCTAAGGAAGAAAGAGATTTATACAGGTTCAGGCCGTCCGATGATGAGTAATAGCCCAACTTTTGTTGGTATTTCACTATGAATATCAACGTTTACAGGGGGAGAATAAGAGGTGTTCTTAGATGGACTAAGAACAATCTCCTATTCTTTGTTACACTTTGTATAACAACCTATTGTTTCTATCTCTTAAGTCTTGTGTCTTATGTTAGATATGTCCCCTTTCTCTCTTGGTGATCCTTCTTGTATAGCTTGTCACCGGTCGTCAATTACAGGCAAACGTGCGCCAGCCATAATGTGCATTTATGCCCATTTATGACTACGCCTTTATCTTCTTGACGGTTACCAGAATTTAACCAAGGAGGCTAAAAATATCCAAGGCGGTGGTAGTGGTCAAATAGGCTTAACTACTGGGTATGGTCGAATAAGTCAAACCATATTGCTGTTGGATGTTTTGGGTCTTCAGTTGTCATGGTCGCGTATTAACTACAACCAGTTATTATCATTCTTTCACTCTCCATGACTTGGGTGACCTCGAGAAGATATCTCCATGACCAAGGTATTCGCGGGTATGTGAGACCATGGACTTTGCGATCTTAGTATTGTGGGTGTCTCGAGACTACGGACCTGAGGAGGATTGTTACCCGAGCTAGTTCGAAATAATGCACATTTGTTCAAGACAGATTCGAACCAGATGAGTGTCTGAAGATCCGTTGTTATGGTCTCAGACAACCTGAGAAGCGCGGACACAAAAATGACTTATGGTCGCAAGCTTTGCGCGATCATGAGATCGCAGACGTTACGCGGTCAGGAGGCCACAGACAATGCGCGGTCAGAAGGTCGTTGACTATCCTCGACCAGATTAACTCGGGATTACTTAGCTCTGCAGCAGGCGTATCCCTAGGATCGTGATGATTCCTCCACGTGTAAAGACAACTGCACGAGATTAACATGTGCAGTTATCCCTTAATTGCACGTGTTAGGCCTGCGAGGGAATTAAGTGCGGTTACCAAAACTGCACTTCTACAACCGTTCAAAACCGTTGTGCATTGGCGACCTTTTGACTGGTATAAAAGGGTGAGCAAATGTACAAGACAGGGAGAGATCGAAGACGACGACAGATCAAGCACAAGCTTTCATAAGTTAGTTTAGTCAATTTTAGACAACAACACAGAAGAGATCTTCGCCTGTGATGATCTTTTCTTCAATCTTATAAACATTTTCCCTACATAGTGAAATCACAACAGGACGTAGGGCTATTACTTGCACCATCGAGGGCCCGAACCTGTATAAATGATCCGTTTGAGACCTAGTCTTGGTTTTCGCACTAGGCTCGCCCAGATTCTAATATGCGGAATAACGGGATCTTACTCGGAAATACCGAAACCCAAAGTAATTGCACAACTCTTTATTTCAAAGAGGGCTTTACACGTCGAACGTTAGACACACTTGTCTACGTCGAAGGAACTATAAGTGTCTAAAACTCAAATAAGTTCTATGACTCTTCGATGATCTAAACTAGACCTATTACAAGGTATTTATAGTCCAATCGTATGAGTACGTATCAGACTTAGTAATCCTAAATGTATTAGACTCATATAACTAACTTAACTAATCCTAAACAGATAAGCTTAGTTATATATATAGGATTACAATTTCGAACAGGGAACAAATTCCTTTACCTGGTCGCGAACCAATCCATGGTCGCGAAACCTTTCCGAACACGGTTAAGGTCGCAAAGCCGTATGCGATCAGGACTTGGTCGCGAATCCGTATGCGATCAGGACTTGGTCGCGAATGCGTAAGCGATCAGGACTTGGAGATCCTCCCGGATCATGACTCCCTTGCTGAGAAGGAGCCAACCCCCGTTGCGACCTCTCGATCAAACTGGAGATGTGGAAATTGGCCTTGTCCATCTTCTTTTGTGTACCACTTGGCCGCACGTGCTCGTTGATCTTTCCGACCGATTCGAAAAGTCTCCTTTGTGCCACTGCGGGTGGTAGTCACCTTCCTCTCCAGAATCACATCTTCACGTAAAGGTTCGCCTCGTTGATAGACCAAGTCTTCAACAGATGGTACTATGGTATCTGGCTCATCATCCAACATTGAAGGCTCGAAGAGTTTGAGGTGCTCAACATTGACAACCGAGTAAATATCCATGTATGGAGGTAACTCAAGCTGACAAGCATTATTACCCACTTTCCGCAAAATCCGAAATGGACCATAACGAATGGGTTTGAGCTTCTTACCTTCACTTTTAAGTCTCCCCTTACTCAAATGTAACCATACCATATCACCTTCTTGAAATTGCGCATCAACTCGGTGCCGATCATGTCGCGCCTTGTACTTGAGTTGAGCTTTCAGCAAGTTCTGTTCAACCTCACGATGGAGTCGTTGAATACCTTCCAGGAACTTTTGTGCTCGATCCTGATCAGATGCTTCCTTGCTGTTTTGTGCTGAGGTAGGGATCACAAACTCCATATCGAATGGACTCTGTGGTAGAAATCCTAAACAAACCTCAAACGGCGACTTTCCAGTCGAACCATGCACTACTCGATTAAAAGCAAACTGTAGGTACGGTATGCTTTCATCCCAGGTCTTCGGGTGCTTCGAGTTATATCCTCTCAAGAGATGAACGACTGTGCGATTAACCACTTCGGTTTGACCATCAGTTTGCGGATGAAAAGCAGTACTCCTCTTCAGCTTGGTGTCCATCATCGTCCAGAGCGATCGCCAAAAGTGACTAAGGAACCGGGTATCGCGATCAGACACAATAAAAGTCGGCAGTCCGAAGTGTGTCCAAACGTGTTGAAAGAATACCCGAGCTGCCTCTTCTCCCGTGATAGTCTTCCGGCAAGGTGTAAGTACAATCATTTTGGAGAACCGATCAACGACCACGAATAGATAGTTGTTGCCACGTCGGGTCTTAGGCAATCCTCCCAAGAAATCCATGGATATGCTCTCCCATGGTCGCGATGGAACTGGCAAAGGAGTGTACAAACCTAATTTCCGGTTTGCCGGTTTCGAGATGCTGCAGAGACCACAGCCTCGAACAAAGGTAGCCACATCTTGCTGCATACGCGGCCAGAACACATGTCGGTGAAGATTTTGCAACGTCTTTGTAACCCCAAAGTGACCAGCTACCTTCGATGTATGCGCTTCTCGCAACCATTGGATTCGAGGTGCTCCACGAGGTATGCAAAGTAAATTGCCCTTGTACAAGAGTCCTTCTCGACGAACGAACTCTGTAGTTTTCCCTGTTTCGAGTTTAGTCAGTACTGTTTGAAAATCAGGGTCTTCACTGTACATAGTGGCATAGTCATCATGACATGAGGGCTCGATCTGCATGAATGCTGATAAGCAGAGGGTCGTAACTGGTGGTCGCGACAACATGTCCGCCAATTTATTGTGTACGCCCTTTTTGTACTTAATCACCAAATTGAACTGCTGTAGATACGATATCCACTTCATGTGCCGAGCTTGCTGTAGCTTGGACTTAGTTTGCAAATATTGCAATGGTTGATGGTCGGTGTGGACAACCGTCTCTTTACCCAAGAGGTAACACCGCCAATGTTTTACGGCCTGATGCAGTGCGCATAACTCCTTATCATAAGTCGGGTAGTTCTTCTGAGCTCCCTGGAATAACTCGGAGTAATATGCCACTGGTCGACCTTCTTGCATGAGCACTGCGCCCATCGCATAACTTGAGGCATCGGTTTCTAGCTCGAACGGTTTCTGGAGATTCGGCAAAGCTAACACAGGCGCCTCGCTGATCTTCCTTTTCAGCAAGAGAAACGTGTCCTCATGTTTCCCTGTCCACTCGAACTTCTGATCGATCCTGGTTAATGCATGCAATGGAGAAGACATAATCGAGAAGTGTCGGATGAACTTCCGAAGGTATTGGCATGCTCCCACAAAACTACGCACATCCGTAACTGTTCGTGGTCGCGGCCACTCGCAAATCACTTTTACCTTATCTGGGTCGATTTGCAACGTACCGTTGCCGACCAGGAATCCAAGGTAAAGTAGAGTTTCCTGACCGAACTCGCACTTCTTACGGTTGAGGCGAAGTCGATGTTGCCGAAGCTGATTGAACACCTTTTCGACATGAATGAGGTGCTCATCCCACGATCGACTATAAACTAGTATGTCGTCAAGGTAAACGATCACAAAGTCGTCGATGAACTGTCTCAAAACGTCATTCATAAGACGCATGAAAGTTGCTGGGGCGTTGCAGAGACCAAATGGCATGACCAGCCATTCGAACAGACCTTGTCGTGTTTTGAACGTGGTCTTCCACGTATCCTCCTCTCGGATGCTGACTTGATGATATGCTGACTTAAGATCCAATTTGGAGAAGACAACAACATGCTTCAATTGGTCTAGCAGGTCATCAATACGAGGAAGGGGGTACCGGTTCTTGATGGTGATCTTGTTTAGTGCTCGATAGTCGATGCACATACGCCAAGTCCCATCTTTCTTTGGTACTAACACCACAGGAGATCCACAAGGTGAACTACTCGATTGAATGACACCATTGTTCAGCAACTCACCAAGTTGTCTCTTGATCTCTTCATTCTCCAATACTGAGTTGCGATACATACTCAGATTGGGCAGTGTCGCATCGGACACAAGCTGAATTTCGTGCTCGACTGGACATTTCGGCGGACGACCCTGGGTAGTCTCGAACAGATCACTGTATTTCTCCAGCAGTCCCGACAAATGACCAGAATCCTCTCGGCACACCAGCGACAATGCTGGTCGAGTACCCTCACCTTGATCAATGGGTCGAATCATGACAAGCACATACTTGTGACATGCATTAACAATTCGTTTGGCTTGATTTGCGGTAATCAAGTTCGAAGTGTTGACATGGATGTCTCTACTGATCACGAACTTAACTCCGTCTTTGGTGAGGTCGTACTCTTGTGCTCGCCGATGGAAGTGAGCGTCTCGATCATACAGATACGGACTCCCAAAGATCACCTGACAGATATCGATAGGGACAACATCGCATTGCACCTCATCGATATATCGTGCAGAGATCGCAAACTTCAACACACACTGACTCGTAATCTGTTGGTTCACGTCGGATGTAAACCAACCCAGCGGATATGGTCGCGGGTGTGTGGTTGTCTTCAAACCAAGTCGCCGAACCAGTCCAGCGGAGACCAGATTCTTCTGACTTCCTGGATCGAATATCGCTGCGACCACTTCGTGCTTCACCTGGATGTTGATGGTGAACAAGTCCTCCGTTGGGTGATGGTCGTTTGGTGGATCGGAACCCTTCTCCTTCGGCATTGCCATCAGAGACAAGGTCGTATCCGCCTCATTTACCGAATTCACTCGGACAACTTCTTCGTCGGGTGAAGTCGCAGTAGCCGTGGCTGTTCTTTTCCCTGGTCCGTTTTTCTTTGGTCGAAGTTCAGGATGAAGCTTGTAACATTTGTCCTTGGTATGCCCCGCGACTTGACAATTTTTGCAAAAGGCACCCGTGCCCGATTTTGAAGAATTTTTCTTCGGACTCGGCTTTTTCTTTGTCGAGGTCGCATTTTCCTTCGTGCTTTTGTCGCTGCGGGATTTATTCTTCTTCTCGATCGCCATAGCAGTTGTGCTCACGGTCGCAATGTCTTGGACACCGAACAGACTTAGCTTAGTACTAATCGATTTCTGAAGTCCAGATGTGTACTTCCAAAATACCTGAGGGTCGGATAGTGAGATGCCAATGACCATTGCTTGTCGCCGAAACTCTGTCGTATAGTCTTGGTGGCGCCGTTGGTACAATCTGTGCCAACGCTCCCATCTCTCCTCAAGGTAACCCATCGGATAGAATTCTTGTCACAAAAGTCGTTTGAATTGACCCCACGCAAGGTCGTCAGCTTCACCACTAGCGACAAGGGCCTTCCACCATGTCTTGGCGTGGTCCTTCATCTTCAAAGGTGCAAATTTGACCTTTTGAGCGCTACTAAACCCTTTCAGGTCAAAGTAGGTCTCAAGTTGGTCGATCCAAGAATCCAGCTTCTCGGCATCGATCACCCCATCATATATGGGTATATCAATCTTAGCGTCGACTTTAAAAGATCCGACAGCTAAGGAGGTGTTGGCGAGGTCGTCGGTCTTGTGGTCGCCTTCGTCTTCATCTTCGTCTGCCCTGCGCAAGTCTTCACCAGTCTTCTCACCCATAACCTTCCCTACTTCAAGAGGTACAATCATGGACTGCTGCTTAATCCAAGCAAGCACGGTTTCCATGTCGGTGGAGAGCTTAGCCACTTTTTCGGCTAGGTTAGCTTGAACGGAGGTATCGTCAGACATTGTCGGAGATGCGGCTGTAGGAACCGTCGATTGATCGTCTGGAATTTCGCCGGAAGTTTTGTAACCCTGGCGAGTCTTCACCATCCACAGGATAGGAAAGTCGCTCTGATACCAACTTGATCTGTTTGAGACCTAGTCTTGGTTTTTGCACTAGGCTCGCCCAGATTCTAATATGCGGAATAACGGGATCTTACTCGGAAATACCGAAACCCAAAGTAATTGCACAACTCTTTATTTCAAAGAGGGCTTTACACGTCGAACGTTAGACACACTTGTCTACGTCGAAGGAACTATAAGTGTCTAAAACTCAAATAAGTTCTATGACTCTTCGATGATCTAAACTAGACCTATTACAAGGTATTTATAGTCCAATCGTATGAGTACGTATTAGACTTAGTAATCCTAAATGTATTAGACTCATATAACTAACTTAACTAATCCTAAACAGATAAGCTTAGTTATATATATAGGATTACAATTCCGAACAGGGAACGAATTCCTTTTCCTGGTCGCGAACCAATCCATGGTCGCGAAACCTTTCCGAACACGGTTAAGGTCTCAAAGCCGTATGCGATCAGGACTTGGTCGCGAATCTGTATGCGATCAGGACTTGGTCGCGAATCCGTATGCGATCAGGACTTGGAGATCCTCCCGGATCAATAAATCTCTTTGTGCCCCAATTGACATTGCTCATCATCCCTTTCTGGAGGGACACCTTGAAAGGCCTCACAACTCACAAATTCTGCATAAGATCGACTAAGGACCCCGAGTCCGAATCATCGACAGGACCCTGCGACAATACAGGCCGAGACCATAGAATAGGCCATGTCCAAAATATCTTGGACTATCCTATGGTCTCCCTCTTAGGTCCCTGAGATCACAGAGGGGTATGTAAATAATTTGGATCTCGTTCTGTAAGCCTTGTGACTATAGAACGGCAAAGGTTACTAACTCGGGTTATCATCCGCATCAGTTAGCCCCCGAATTTGAAATAACAAGTTATATACTTTTTCATTTAGAATTCTAAATCCTTTAATTTGATTATATAGGCATTATGACGTTTCATCTTCTCATATTGCAACTTTGGAAAAAATGCTTCATTTTCCCACCGTGTGCCGCTTCGTTTCTCAAGAAGAACTTTGGGTGCGGTTGTCAAGTCATTATGAAGTCTTTTGTCGCAACTCGAGGTTAAACTTTAGAAGGTGTCTTTTAAGAACTCGAGGCTGTGGATATGAACCGTCGCTCCTAAATTCTATAAATACCTAGCCTTTGCGTTCTAAAATCTTCAAGCTTTCGGTGATAAGTCTTAGAACCTCTTTTCATCTTCTAACTTTCTTTCTTTTTTTGTATTCCTATTCCAATGGCAAGCTAAAGGTCTAAACAACTCTAGAACCTCTTATCATCTTCTAACTTTCTTTCTTTTTCTCTGTTCCTATTCCAATGGCAAGCCAAAGGTCTAAACAACTCATTGAAATTGAAGAAGAAGAATTAGCGATAGAAGGCAATGTTGTGCAATCATTCCAAAAGGTAATCTTCTTTTGAAGAATGTGCATAAATCTTTCTTCTTGAGTAACAATTTCCAATGTATTTTGGTTTTTTCAGGTACTCAAAGATCGATCAGCTTCAAAAAAGCGAGTTGGTGATGATATAGGATCATCTAGTGGATCCTCATCGAAAAAACTAATGAGTTCCGATGTGTTAGCTCCCACTGCATCTCAATCTGCAGTGTCTTTCTTACCATATCCTTGTACTCACTTCTCCTCACTTGAGGTAAGCATTAATTATCTCTCTAACTAAGTTTAAATTACTTAGCTAGGAATGACTCATTTAAAATGGGAGTTGGATATGCAGGGGAGGTAATACCACTCCGGCTCGAAGTTCTTCGGTGGCTCAATCAACATTTGCTTCCAAGGTAAGTATTTTTATTCTTTACGCTTTTCTATATGTGACCTGGATTGATCCTATGATCATACAAGAAGACAAGGCTTTGTGGGTTCTCAGCGAACAGCTTGCTGAGATCCAGGTTCTTCTAAAGGAAAAGGCTGCTTTAAGCAAGATTCTGAAGGACGAGAACGTGGAACTTGAAGAGCAGTATATCAGGCGAGGACTTGACCTCAACTTTATGTTCAAGGTCGTTGATCGCCTAAAGGCGAATTGTGACAGGGCTCATGAGGCCACAAGGCTTGCTCGCTTGGAGAGGGACCTTGCGCAAGAGGAGAAAAAAGCCTTCGATATAATCATCGCAGTTTGTGGTCTCATAATAAAAAATGTCCTCGAAAAACTGAGGACAGTTGCAGACTCACTCGGGGCGGATGTTATTGATCCTAAAAAGTATGATTTGTCCCTTGAGGAGTCTTGTATTTTTCTTTCGGATCAAGCTAACTCGTTGGTCGCCAGTATCCCTTTTTTCTGTAAGGATTGTAAAAAACAATAATAAAGTTATTTCCTTTACATCAAAGGTGTAAGCATCGCGCCCCCGTCTTGGGGACAATGTCTACTCCCGTGGAGATCTAGCTCACTGCAGCTGATCCCATACATGCATACCATTGACTTCCCAGAATAAGTCAATCACAGGAGTATATTACATTACAGCAGAGTAAAAATATTTAAGCAGTGTGGCCTGCTGGTCTTAATACAACATAAAGATATTACAATGCCTTCGCGGCATAGAAGGTTTAGCAAAATAATAACTACACAGCGGAAATTGGGTGAACCCCACAGCAAGAAGTTGACAGCAGAACAACACACATTAGGGTTCTGGCGGAACTGGTTCTCCTCATTCTGGATCCACGAAGTTCTCCACCCCTTCATCTTGATCATTGAATGCTGCTTCTATTGGATTGTAGATTGCAAGGGTGAGTACTTACATACTTAGCAAGTCATAGGTAAGAATAGATAGATATAGTAGTGATGATATGAACCTATGCTAATAAAGAAGTATGGATGGTTGTAAAATAGTCTTTTCCTTTATATCTCATCTCATGGCAGCACTTTTCATAGCATAACATCGCAATTCATGTTCACTAATTATAGCACTACCGTGACACGTCGACACACGACAGCCCACGGTAGCACCCCTTATCATGAAAACACATTTCATTAGGGTAATCTTGACTTATCAAATTTTATTTAGAAAACATGCTTGTGCCACACCCCGTGGATTTAATCCACCGCAGCAGACTCCTATAAACCCGGGAGCTCGGAGTATTCGAATACGTTTTTAACTCTACAGAGAGGTACCAATTTACCCACAAGATATTCGACTTTCATGCCCATCCTATCAAGATGATTAGACCCTTCCTCACTGCAAAGTGTGAGTGGCAAAGTGGAGATAACAAGAACTTTTGTTATGTCTCACTCACAATTCACCCCTGACCCTGTGGTTTTCATGCAAATCGCAGTTGTGGCGGGCTATACCCCCACCCCATACTGCATCTTCCCATTACTGGGTCAGCGTGCATCATCACATTCAGTGATATGTGTAGGAGCTACACTCCGTGCTAATTGTGCATCACTTTCCATTTCATGCAGGGGTTTCATGTGCGATCCGCATACTTACTTGTTCAGGCCTGTCCCATACCACGCTTGCGGTTAGCACGTTTTTCATGCCATTAGACGCACAACACAATGTTCTAGTCCTTATATGCCAGTGACCAGACCATCCACAGCCACGCACATCCAGTGCCACCACCTTTCCATACCAAATTCTGGTCACGGCTAGGGTTTATTTCATGAATATACATAAATACATATATAATAGTTCATGGCTCATTACTTGATCATTTCACATTTCACAGGCATCCAGCCTAATACTGCCATTTCATATTTCAATCATTCTTTCAGATGTAATACTAAATATATTCAAGGTTATATTGTAACAACTCTTAAAATATATGTTCAAGAATATGACCTGCTTTCCGCGTTGTAAAAATCAGCAGTTGTTGTCGGGTCAACAGCGAAGTCCTCGAACTCAGCTTCTGGATCTGCTCGGCGATAAATAAACATACAATGATTATTAACTATATTAAAATGATTTATGATCTATATGTAGATATGCTTTACGAATAATAACTGGACTATGTTGAAGATGATTGAGACTACAAACTGAACTGAATCGAGATTCTAGGGTTTCAAGAAATCTGGGCTGAGATTGAGTACTGGAGGTTATCAAGGTTTCAAGACATAAGATTTGACATAGGATTCGCGGCTGGTTTGCTCAAAAACGACGAATGTCAACAGATCGACATTCTAGTCACGTCCTGACATTGCTTCAGAGAAAGCTAGAGAGATTATCTCAAGATGTGACAGTTGAAGGAAATGTAGAACATAGCTCTACGGGCTTAGGGGACAAAATGGATTTTAATTGGCACAACCAGAAGTGGTCAAATTGAGATGATGCCACTGGCTGACATGGAGCTGACACAGGCTGACATGAACAGAAACTAGGGCATAGCTGCTGGAGTGCTTTAGGGCTTCAATTTCTCCGCCAACTATGTCTAGGAGATAGGTGAAGACAACAGAAACTCATTGGTGGTGATTTCGGGAACTGAGATGGCCGGATGGTGATGAACGGCGATGAGGAAGTACGGTGGCGACACGGCAAGACACAGGTACTGGATAGGTTCTTGGCATAGCGATAACTGGCGATTCTATGTAGAACTAGAGATCGGGTGTCACGCCCCGAAACTAGGACTACGACTACTCCTGTGGAGACCTAGCTTGCTGTAGCTAGTCCCATATATGCATACCTTTGACTTCCAAGGATAAGTTAAACACAAGAGTATATTCACATTGCAGCAGAAAAACTTTCAAAATATTTAAGCAGTGTGGCCTGCTTGCCTTAATATTACATAAAGATATTACAATACCTTCACAGCATTCAGGGTTTAGTTAAAATAAAAACTTCTACACAGCGGATGATGGGTGTCCCTTCCACAGTAAGAAGTTGACGGCAGAACAACACATCAAGGATCTGGCAGAACTGGCCCTCCTTCATCTTGGTCCAAGAAGTTCTCCACGCCTTCTTCTTGATCTTGATACGCTCCATCTACTGGGTTGAAGTTGGCAAGGATGAGTACTTACGTACCCAGCAAGTCATAGGTAAAAGTAGATACATATAGTACTGTTGTTATGAACCTAGACTAATCAAGAATTATGGATGTTTGTAAAATAATATTTTCTTTCATATCTCATTTCATGGCAGCACTTTTCATAACATAGCATCGTAATTCATGTTCACTAAATTATAGCACTACCGTGATACGTCGACACACGACAGCCCACGGTAGGACCCCTTATCATGACAACACATGTCATTTGGGTAATCTTGACTAATCAAATTTTATTTAGAAAAACATACTTGTGCCACACCCCGTGGATTTAATCCACCGCAGCAGACTCCTATAAACCCGGGAGCTCGGAGTATTCGAATACGTTTTTAACTCCGCAGAGAGGTACCAATTTACCCGCAAGATATTCCACTTTCAAGCCCATCCTATCAATATGATTAGACCCTTCCTCACAACCATGTGTGAGTGGCAAGGTGGAGATAACAAGAACTTTTGTTATGTTTTACACACAATTCACCCCTAACCCTGTGGATCTCTCGTGAACCACAGTTGTGGCGGGATATACCCCCACCCCGAGCCTCTTCCCATTACTGGGTCAGCGTGCATGACCAGATCACATTCAGTGATACGTGGAGGAGCCGCACTCCGTGAAATTAGTGTATTGTTTTCCATCTCATGCAGGGGTTTCATGTGTGATCCGCATAAGAACTTGTTCAGGCCTATCCCATACCAGGCTTGCGGTTAGCATGTTTTTCATGCCACGAGACGCACAACACAAGGTTCTAGTCCTTATATGCCAGTGACTAGATCATACCACACACCATGCACCTACAGTGCCTGCACATCCAGTGCAGCCAAGCACATCCAGTGCTAGTACCACCATTCCATAGCAAAATCCTGGTCACAGCTAAGGGTTCTATTTCATGAATATATATAAGTACATTTATAATAGTTCATGGCTCACTATTTGATCAATTCACATTTCACAGGCATCCAGCCTAGTACTGCCAATTCACAATTCATCCATTCTCACATGCAATACTATTTATATTCAAGGTCATATCATAGCAATTTATGAAATATAGGTTCAAGATGATCAAGACTATGACTTGCCTTCCGCGTCGTAAGAAACAGCAGTTGATGTCGGATCAACAGTGAAGTCCTTGAACTCTGGCTCTAACTCTGAGCAAAGATTAAATAAGAAACCAAGAATCACAACCTTTTCAATACATTATTATATTACATGCAATAATGCAAAGATGAAATGTCTCGATGATTCTGGAATAATTGGATTTAGAAGCTGATTAGGGCTAACCCCTAGAATTAGGGCTGAAGATGGGTGCTAGGGACTTTTAGGGTTCCAGGGTAAGGTAATGACATTAAGTCCGCAGCTAGTTTACTAAAAAATGACGATTGTCTTCAGGTTGACATTTGGTTCTAGGCATCGACAAAGGATTAATGGTTGATAGAGGGCTCATCTCAAGTTGTGATAGATGAAGAAAATATAGATCACAACCTTAGGAGTCAAAGGGACAAAGTTATGCTCAAAATGCACATCTGGAAGGAAGTGAAAAGGGCTAATGCCACTGTCTGGCGTAGACTGGCATTGGACTGACATGGCCAGAAAATAGGTCTTGCCATAACTTTTTATCTAGGGCTCCAATTGATACACCACTTTGTCTGGGAGGTAGGCTTTGATAACAGGAACAATTTACTCAACAGGATCTAGGGTAGGAGATGGACGGAAAGTGGTGAAAACCAGCGAAGAACACGGTGGCTGAAGTTTCAAATCTTGGCACTGGACAGAGATTAGGGCATAGTCATAACTTCTGATTTAGACCGAATTGGAAGTTGAGCTAGCAGACAAAATTGTTCAGGAGATCAAGATTCATCTAATGGACAAGGTGGCTGGAGCTGGATCAGGCGGGAACAAATTTCAGGTGGCCGGCGCCGGAGACGAAGACACTGGATTTGGGGTTTTTGTTATACATGATTTGAACTAAATTCCTTGCTCAGGGAGTAGGAGGGATGCATATGGAAGCTGTTGGCACGATCAATTTGGCCGGAGCATCACCGGAGAAGCTTGGCGACGAGCGCCGGCGACTAGTGAAACTCAAACTTGGAGGTAGCTTCGATTCATGCTTAATTTCAAACTCTGAATTCACTAGCTTGCTAAAGATAGCTCACTTATCATTTTACTCTACTGGATCGAAGGCTAATTCGGATTGAATCGAGTTGCAAAGCTGGAACAGGGGTTCTGGCAATTCCGGCGATCACCGGCGATGTGGTGCATATGAACTCAATTCAAAGCTACAGCACGATAAGGGAGATGGGAGAACCTTACTGGTGCTGTTAATTTGGATGAAGAGGCTGCGGTTGAAGCTGTCACCGTGAGCCTCCTTCTGTGCTCGCCGGAGAAGACGATAGCAGCGAAGAAAATTTCGTTTAATTGCTGAGAAGCTCTAGAGAGCAGTACTGGTGATAAGGGAGCTGCTTGGGACTACTATTTAAGGGCAAGGTAAAGTGAAGAAAAGCTCACTGCTTGCTTGCGCCGGTGGAGACTTTGGGTTGAAGCAACGGCGAGCAACGAAGCTTCTCTCTGGCGTGCAAGCTGCTGTTGTGCTGGACAAAGACTGCCACAACTATGACTGAGGTGCAAACACGGCCGTGAACGAGCACTGGCGAGCGTGGCATTGATCGGCGGCAACAGGCGCGGTGACACGACTCACTGGTTGCGGTCGCAACTGCGTTGATCGCAGCTATGCACTGCAAGCTGTGGTTGCGGTCGCAAATGGTTGCTCTGGTCGTGAACTGCTACTGCTGATTTGGTCGCAGGAGATTGCTCCGGTCGCAAACAGTAGGTGAGGTCGAACCAAGGACCTGTTTGCAAGATTCTTTAGTTGCATCTTGGACTGATTTGTAATTTCTGATTTAGAGATAGATAATTTGCAATCTAATTTCATTGATGAGTATAAACTTATACCTTATAGTCATCCAGCAAGAGATTTGGTAAAATCTAGCATGATTTGATGGTTTCCAATATAAACCGAAAATAGGGTACTTTAGGGTAAATTAAGATCTGAGTTTCAATTGATTTCGAATTCTGGCCTCTAAGATGATATTTTGAAATATGGACAGAAGGGAAAATTGTATCAAATAGCATTTGGAAGAGATTTGCTGAAGAAATTCTGAATTTGGAGTTAATCTGAAGATTTCAGCCTTTTTGGATTTCCAGATGTGAGAAAAGGACTGATTTGTGATATAATTTGGACTGATCTATGAAAAAGGCTTAGATGATGAAATATGGTTGCCAACTTTCTGGATTAAGGTATTGGCATACCCATGATCATAATCCAAGAATAATCTGGTCTGGATTAGGTCAAGATTTGACTAAATCTGAGTTCAGAGTATTGAGGGTAATTAGGATATTAAGTAGGATCCTGTTTTCGAAAATAGAAAAGAATTGCAGGATCTGAGTGTTAGAGATGGAATTGAATCTGGCTTCTGAAGGCTTTTATGTTCAGAGTAACTGATAGATCACATTTGAGCAATCTGATCTTGATTTGGGTTCACTGGATAGATTTGAAGATTTTAAGGTTTGAGATAGATACTGATCTGGCTACTACTACAAATACATGCATGCATGATGTTCATGAAAAAGGAAGTTTTGACCCCTAAACTCAGGGTGTAACAGATCTACCCTCCTTAAAGAAATCTTGCCCCGAGATTTACCTAAGACAAGAAAAGATAAGGGTAGGTTTGCTGAAGATCCTCTTCCTTCTCCCAAGTGGCTTCTTGTTCTGAATGATTTTCCCACTTAACCTTACACAACTTGATCTTCTTCCTTCTGAGCTGACATTCATCAGTAGCTAGGATTTTGATCGGATGCTCAAGGTAAGTAAGATTCTTATGTAATGGTATATCTTGTATATCTATCTGGTCAGTAGGCTCTTTTAAGCATTTCCGGAGCTGAGAGACATGAAACACATCATATACTCCTGCTAACCCTGAGGGTAATTCTAGTTTGTATGATACTTCTCCTTTCCTATTGATTACCTTAAATGGTCCAATATACCTAGGAGATAGCTTTCCCTTCACTTGGAATCTCTGTAATCCTTTGAATGGCGTGACCTTGAGATAAGCAAAATCTCCTGGTTCAAACGATAATTCTCTCCGTCGTTTGTCCGCATAACTCTTTTGTCGTGATTGTGCTGTCCTTAACCTCTCTCTAACGAGTTTGACATGAGTCTCTGCCTCTTCTACTATCTCTGGTCCTATGACTCTTCGTTCTCCTGGCTGATTCCAATGCAATGGGGTTCTGCATTTCCTTCCATATAAAGCTTCAAATGGTGCCATCTGTATACTAGCCTGATAACTGTAATTATATGTAAACTCTGCAAATGGTAAACATTTGTCCCATGATGTTCCATAATCTAGTATACAAGCTCTTAGGAGATCTTCTAGAATTTGGTTTACTCTTTATGTTTGTCCTCCTGTCTGCGGGTGATATGCAGTACTGAAATCCAATTGAGTCCCTAAGGTTTCATGCAGTCTATTCCAAAACTTGGATCTAAACTGTGCTCCGCGATCTGAGACAATCTTCTTTGGAATACCATGCAATGCCACTATTCTTTGCATATATAATTCTGCCAATGTACTACCATCGTAGATCTTTTTGACTGGTATAAAGTGAGCTACCTTAGTGAGTCTGTCCACTATGACCCATATGGAGTCATATCCTCCTCGAGTTTTAGGTAGTCCTGTAATAAAATCCATACCAATTTCTTCCCATTTCCATAATGGTATTGGTAGAGGTTGTAGCTTTATAGCTATCTTCTGGTGCTCTGCTTTAACTCGCTAACATGTATCACAGTTTGCAATGTATTCTGCTATTTCTCTCTTCATATTATCCCACCAAAATCGGGTTTTCAGGTCCTGATACATCTTTGTGTTACCGGGGTGTATCGAGTATGGAGTTTTATGTGCTTCATGGAAAATTAATTCTTTAAGGTCTGCACTTTGAGGTACACAAAATCCTTTCTTTGATACCACACAATTCCTTGGTCATCTTCAGTAAAACCTTGAACCTTTCCTAACTTGATTCGGCTTTTGATCTTGCAAATTTCCTCATCTTCCTTTTGGGCATTCCCTATTCGTTCTTCAAGTTGAGGCTTTACTATTAAAGTAGCTACCATTCCTTGTGGTACTACTTCCACTTGATGATTCTGCAATTCTCGTTGTAGGTAAGAGTTCCTTAGTATGACTGTTTCTTGCATGTTGTAAACCTTCCAGCTTAAGGCATCTGCTACTACATTAGCCTTTCTTGGATGGTACTGGATGCTAAGGTCATAATCTTTGATCAATTCTAGCCATCGTCGTTGACGCATGTTGAGTTCCGTCTGAGGGAAAATATACTTGAGGCTCTTATGATCTGTAAAAATCTTACATTTATTTCCAATGAGGTAGTGTCGCCATATTTTCAAGGCATGTACTACTGCTGCTAATTCCAAGTCATGGGTAGCATAGTTTTCTTCATGTGGCCTCAATTAACATGAAGCGTAAGCTACTACCCGACCTTGTTAGCATTAACACACAGCCTATTCCTTGCTTCGAAGCATCACAATAAACTACAAAATCTTCTTTGCTATCTGGCAAAGTAAGGACTGGTGTTGTTGTCAATTTCTTCTTCAGCTTCTGAAAACTTTCTTCACACTTAGTGGTCCATTCAAATGCAACATCTTTCTTTAGCAGGTTAGTAAGAGGCTTAGCAATCTGGGAAAATCCTTCAATGAATCTCCTATAGTAACCTGCCAATCCTAAGAAACTTATGATTTCTGGAACTGAGGTGGGCGGTTTCCATTCCTTGATAGCAGAAATTTTAGCTGGATCCACTGAAATTCCTTATGCTGTCAACACATGTCCAAGAAATGCAATCCTTGACATCCAAAACTCACATTTATCAAACTTGGCATAGAATTGCCTTTCTCGTAGCCTTTCCAAGACTAGATGTAGATGTTGCTCATGCTCTTCTGTACTCCTGGAATATATCAGAATGTCATCTATGAATACTATGACAAACTTGTCAAGGAAATCCATAAATGTGCTATTCAAGACATTCATGAAGGCTGCTGGGGCATTGGTTAAACCAAATGGTACCACTGTAAACTCATATAGCCCGTATCTAGTAGTGAAAGCAGTCTTTGATATATCTTCCTTCTTGATCTTTAGTTGATGGTATCCAGACTTTAAGTCTATCTTGGAGAATACTTTAGCTCCTTGAAGTTGATCGAACAAGTCATCAATTCTTGGTAATGGGTATTTGTTCTTTATGGTAACTTCATTTAGAGCTCGATAATCTACACACATTCGTAAGGTTCCGTCCTTCTTCCTTACAAATAATACTGGGGCTCCCCATGGCGAAGCACTGGGTCTGATGAATCCTTTATTCTCCAAGTCTTCCAATTGGCTCTTGAGCTCTTCTAATTCAGAAACTGACATCCGGTAGGGTCGTTTTGCTATGGGCGCTGCTCCTAGTTTAAGCTCAATAGAGAACTCTATGTCCCTATCGGGTGGCATCCCTGGAAGTTCTTCTGGAAATACATCGGAATATAGTTGTACTATAAGTACTTGTTCTAGGCATATCTTTTGCAATGCTTGAATTGATCCTAGCGGTTCCTTGGTTGACGATCTTTCCGCATAGAATAAAACTTTTTCCCCTTGGCTGCTAACAAGGCTTAGGGTTTTCTCTTCACAGTCTACTAGACCTTTATGTTGGGACAACCAATCCATGCCCAATATAATGTCTAGATCTTGCAGTTCTAAGACTAGCAGATTTGCCGCGAATTCTACCCCTTCTATACTGAAGGTTATATTCGGGCAGATTGAATAGACAGATAGTCTAGCCCCTGGAGTTTGTATAATCATGGGGTACTCTAATGGTTCTATATGCATTTCAATCTCAGATGCAAATGCTTTTGACATAAAGGAGTTTGTAGCACCAGGATCAAACAATATTAAGGCAGATGTAGAATGGATCATAAATCTACCTAGAAGAATGTCGGTGGCGTTTCCCGCTTCTTGGATGGAAGTGTAGTTTAGCTTTCCTCCTGGAGCTGCAGTTGGTGTTCTACCTCTTCCTCTTCCTCGATTGGCCATGCTTCCTCCTCTTCCTGGTGGAGTTCCTCTAAACTTCTATGGTGGTAACACCGGTACTCTGGGTGCTTCTGGCTGTGTTCCTGCCTATGACCTGGCGATGGATGATGGAAGTTGAATCCAAGGACAAAATTCTCTATGATGTCCACGCTGTCCACAGTGGAAACAATGGATGTTCATGTGAGGCTAGTCCTTTTGAAGATGATTTCCTCTGCAACTGGGGCACAACGCCATTGCTGGTCTGGGAGTTTGGTATGATGGTTGAAAACTGGAGGCGATGGGGGCTCTTCCTCTGGTTGAGTTTGTCTGTGGCCGCGCTTGTTGGAGCATCCTTCGCTTCCGGCTTTCTTCTCCCATATTCCTCTTCTCTTCTACTTTTAGGACCCTGTTCACTAGTGTTTGAAATTCAGTAAACTCATGGGAGGCGATTTGCTACTACAGGTAGTGTTGAAGTCCTTCTACAAAGCGTTCTATTTTCTTCTCCTTGATATCGACATCTCCAGGTGCATACCAGGCTAGGTGAGTGAATTGGTGCAGATATTCTGTGACCGTCTTGTTTCCTTGAATCAAATTACAGAATTCCCGACGTTTGGCAGCTATGACGCCAGTAGGTACGTGAAATTTCCGAAATTGTTCCTTGAATTCCGTCCAAGAGATGTTATCTTTGTCAAGGTGAGCCTCATGGTAATTCATCCACCATGCGGCTGCAGCTCCTGCTAACTGGTGAGATCCAAACAAAACCTTTTCTCGATCGCTGCATCGAATCGTGTCTAGTTTCCTCTCGATATCCCTTAACCAGTCATCAACAACCATGGGATCGGTTGCACTAGAGAATGTTGGTGGACGGGTCTTTTGAAAATATGTTAATCTGGCACCTACAGTAGTTCCTTCTGTGGCTCCAGCAGGCATTCTCTGAACTATCTGAGCCAGCAGTTGAGTATGAGCTTCCTGGGCTTCTTGACGATTTTTCTCCATGGATAGGAGAATTTCTTGAATACTGGGTTGTTCACTCTGGGGAGGATTGGAACTTTGAGATCCTTGCTGAAACAAAGGGTCTCTCGCCATAGTATCTTCTCCCTGCGGAGTCTATTCTCTACCTTCTCCGCCGCTTCGGGATCTCCTTCTTGTATCAACCATGGTGATTCTGAAAAGATTCAGACCGATCTACCTAACTAGGGCCAGCTAAGACAGCAATGCAGAAATTAATGCAAACTACTTTAATGCATGAAATACTTAGCTACTAGCCATAGTACACAAGTTAACCATTGCATAAGCAATGGCGAATCACAAAGCTATCAAGAGCATCCGCCAGCTCTATCTATACCACTCCCAGCTAAACAAAACACGCTTTTGCTATCTTACTGATTTTTAGAAAGCCAACAAGATTTTGAAATAAAGATTTTTAGGAGCTACAAAGCTCATTATTTTTCTCAAAGTAAAGTTTCCAACAAATAGTTTCAAAATAAATTACGTCTTACTGGCGTAGCCAATTTCTAAAGGTGTCGTCCTACAGTCAAGTTCTCATGCTGCTCTGATACCATAACTTTGTCGCGCCCTGAAACTGGGACTACGACTACTCCCGTGGAGACCTAGCTTACTGTAGCTAGTCCCATATATGCATACCTTTGACTTCCCAGAATAAGTCAAACACAGGAATATATTCACACTTCAGCAGAAAAACTTACAAAATATTTAAGCAGTGTGTCCTGCTGGCCTTAATATTACATAAAGAGATTACAATACCTTCACAGCATTCAAGGTTTAGTTAAAATAAAAACTTCTACACAACGGATGATGGGTGTCCCTTCCACAGTAACAAGTTGATGGCAAAACAACACATCAGGGATCTGGCAGAACTGGCTCGCCTTCATCTTGGTCCAAGAAGTTCTCCACGCCTTCTTCTTGATCTTGATACACTCCATCTACTGGGTCGAAGTTGGCAAGGATGAGTACTTACGTACTCAGCAAGTCATAGGTAAAAGTAGATACATATAGTAGTGTTGTTATGAACTTAGACTAGTCAAGAATTATGGATGTTTGTAAAATAATATTCTCTTTCATATCTCATTTCATGGCAGCATTTTTCATAACATAGCATCGTAATTCATGTTCACTAAATTATAGCACTACCGCGACACGTCGACAAACGACAGCCCACGGTAGCACCCCTTATCATGACAACACATGTCATTTGGGTAATCTTGACTTATCAAATTTTATTTAGAAAAACATACTTGTGCCACACCCCGTGGATTTAATCCACTGCAGCAGATTCCTATAAACCCGGCAGCTCAGAGTATTCGAATACGTTTTTAACTCTGCAGAGAGGTACCAATTTACCCGCAAGATATTCCACTTTCAAGCCCATCCTATCAATATGATTAGACCCTTCCTCACAACCATGTGTGAGTGGCATGGTGGAGATAACAAGAACTTTTGTTATATTTTACACACAATTCACCCCTAACCCTGTGGATCTCTCGTGAACCACAGTTGTGGTGGGATATACCCCCACCCCCAAGCCTCTTCCCATTACATGGTCAGCGTGCATGATCAGATCACATTCAGTGATATATAGAGGAGCCGCACTCCGTGAAATTAGTGTATTGTTTTTCATCTCATGTAGGGAGTTTCATGTGCGATCCGCATAAGTACTTGTTCAGGCCTGTCCCATACCAGGCTTGCGGTTAGCACGTTTTTCATGCCACTGACGCACAACACAAGGTTCTAGTCCTTGTAATCCAGTGACCAGATCATACCACACACCATGCACCTACAGTGCCTGCACATCCAGTGCAGCCAAGCACATCCAGTGCTAGTACCACCATTCCATACCAAAATCCTGGTCACGGCTAAGGGTTCTATTTCATGAATATATATAAGTACATTTATAATAGTTCATGGCTCACTATTTGATCAATTCACATTTCACAGGCATCTAGCCTAGTACTGCCAATTCACAATTCATCCATTCTCACATGCAATACTATTTATATTCAAGGTCATATCATAGCAATTTATGAAATATAGGTTCAAGATGATCAAGACTATGACTTGCCTTCCACGTCGTAAGAAACAACAGTTGATGTCGGATCAGCAGTGAAGTCCTCGAACACTGGCTCCGACTCTGAGCAAAGATTAAATAAGCAACCAAGAATCACAACCTTTTCAATACATTATTATACTACATGCAATAATGCAAAGATGAAATGTCTCGATGATTTTGGAATAATTGGATTTAGAAGCTGATTAGGGCTAACCCGTAGAATTAGGGCTGAAGATGGGTGCTAGGGACTTTTAGGGTTTCAGGGTAAGGAAATGACATTAAGTCCGCAGCTGGTTTACTCAAAAACGACGAATGTCTTCCGGTCGACATTCGGTTCAAGGCGTCGACAATGGATTAATGGTTGATAGAGGGCTCATCTCAAGTTGTGATAGATGAAGAAAATATAGATCACAACCTTAGGAGTCTAAGGGACAAAGTTATGCTCAAAATGCACATCTGGAAGGAAGTGAAAAGGGCTAATGCCACTGTCTGGCGTAGACTGGCATTGGACTGACATGGCCAGAAACTAGGTCTTGCCACAACTTTTTATCTAGGGCTCCAATTGATGCACCACTTTGTCTGGGAGGTAGGCTTTGATAATAGGAACAATTCACTCAACAGGATCTAGGGCAGGAGATGGCCGGAATGTGGTGAAAACCGGTGAAGAACACGGTGGCTGAAGTTTCAAATCTTGGCACTGGATAGAGATTAGGGCATAGTCATAACTTCTGATTTAGACCGAATTGGAAGTCGAGCTAGTAGACAAAATTTTTCAGGAGATCAAGATTCATCTAATGGACAAGGTGGCTGGAGCTGGATCAGCCGGGAACAAATTTCTGGTGGCCGGCGCCGGAGACGAAGACACTGGATTTGGGGTTTTTCATTATACATGATTTGGACTCAATTCCTTGCTCAGGGAGTAGGAGGGATGCATATGGAAGCTGTTGGCACGATCAATTTGGCCGGAGCATCACAGAAGAAGCCTGGCGATGAGCGCCGGCGACTGGTGAAACTCAAACTTGGAGGTAGCTTTGATTCATGCTTAATTTCAAAATCTGAATTCGCTGGCTTGCTAAAGATAGCTCACTAATCATTTTACTCTACTGGATCAAAGGCTAATTCGGATTGAATCGAGTTGCAAAGCTGGAACAGGGGTTCTGGAAATTCCGGCGATCACCGGCGATGTGGTCCATATGAACTCAATTCAAAGCTACAGCACGATAAGGGAGATGGGAGAACCTTACTGGTGCTGTTAATTTGGATGAAGAGGCTGCGGATGAAGCTGTCACCGTGAGCCTCCTTCTGTGCTCGCCGGAGAAGACGATAGCAGCGAAGAAAATTTTGTTTAATTGCTGAGAAGCTCTAGAGAGCAGTACTGGTGATAAGGGAGCTGCTTGGGACTACTATTTAAGGGAAAGCTAAAGTGAAGCAAAGCTCATTGCTTGCTTGCGCCGGTGGAGACTTTGGGTTGAAGCAACGACGAGCAACGAAGCTTCTCTCTGGCGTGCAAGCTGCTGTTGTGCTGGACAAAGACTGCCACAACTATGACTGAGGTGCAAACACGGCCGTGAACGAGCACTGGCGAGCGTGGCATTGATCGGCGGCAACAGGGGCGGTGACACGGCGCACTGGTCGCGGTCGCAACAGCGTTGATCGCAGCTATGCATTGCAAGCTGTGGTCACGGTCGCAAATGGTTGCTCTGGTCGTGAACTGCTGCTGCTGATTTGGTCACAGGAGATTGCTCCGGTCGCAAACAGTAGGTGAGGTCGAACTAGGGATCTGTTTGCAAGATTCTTTAGTTGCATCTTGGACTGATTTGTAATTTCTGATTTGGAGATAGATAACTTGCAATCTGATTTCATTGATGAGTATAAACTTATACCTTATACTCATCCAGCAAGAGATTTGGTAAAATCTAGCATGATTTGATGGTTTTCAATATAAACCGAAAATTGGATACTTTAGGGTAAATTAAGATCTGAGTTTCGATTGATTTCGAATTCTGGCTTCTAAGATGAGATTTTGAAATCTGGACAGTAGGGAAAATTGTATCAAATAGCATTTGGAAGAGATTTGCTGAAGAAATTCTGAATTTGGAGTTAATCTGAAGATTTCAGCCTTTTTGGATTTCCAGATGTCAGAAAAGGACTGATTTGTGATATAATTTGGACTGATCTATGAAAAAGGCTTAGATGATGAAATATGGTTGCCAACTTTCTGGATTAAGGTATTGGCATACCCATGATCATAATCCAAGAATAATCTGGTCTGGATTAGGTCAAGATTTGACTAAATCTGAGTTCAGAGTATTGAGGGTAATTAGGATATTAAGTAGGATTCTGTTTTCGAAAACAGAAAAGAATTGTAGGATCTGAGAGTTAGAGATGGAATTGAATCCGGCTTCTGAAGACTTTTATGTTCAGAGTAACTGATAGATCAGATCTGAGTAATCTGATCTTATTTGGGTTCATTGGATAGATTTGAAGATTTTAAGGTTTGAGGTAGTACTGATCTGGCTACTACTACAGATACATGCATGCATGATGTTCATGAAAAAGGAAGTTTTTACCCCTAAACTCAAGGTGTTACATTGGGGTAGAAGAGAAATATATTCAGGAGGTCAAGGCTGATCTATTGGACAAGGTGGAATCGACGGTGGTGGCCGGCGGCGACCGGACAGCACGCTAGTGGCACGCAGCGAGGGGTAAAACACCCAGATCGGCAGTTTCTGGTAAGGTTAATTTAGCCGAAGGAACGACCGTGTGGCCTGGCGATGTGAGTTGGTTGCCGGTGGAGCACAAATTCTGGAAAAGATTCGATCCAGGCACAAATTTGAAATCTAAACACGCAAGCTTGCGAAGATGGGGCTACTGATCAACTTGTTCAACAGAAGGGGAAGCTAATTTGGACGGAAGTGAGTTCAATTGCCGCAACAGGGCAATTTTGAATCTCGGCGATCACCGGCGTTGAGGTCCACCGAAGCTCGATTAAATGGTACAGCACGGTTAGGGGAAAGAAGGGCACTCACTGGTCACTTCAATTTGGAGGTTGGTGCAGTGAGATGATATGGCGTCATGCTCCTCCTCGGCGGCTCACCGGAGAAGAAGACGAAGACGAAGACAAAGAAGATTGAGGCTTAGCTGGTGCTGGTGGGGTGGTAAAGATGCAGTTGGCCATGGGTGAGCTTAAATAGCAGAAGGCTGGTGCTCTTGAAGCTTGGAGCGGCAAATAACAACGTTAAATTGACCGAGCGGGGTAATAATAGCGGTGATAAAGCTTCTGGGCGAAGCAAGCAACGGCCACTAGTACAGAAATGCAGTCTTCTATCGGTAAAAAACACCCTTCTACTATCGGTTTTTGTACCGATAGAGATAGACACGATAGAACAAGACTGGACATTTTCTATCGATAAATAACCGACAGAAGAAGTTCACTATTCTATCGGCATATTATGAATTTACCGATAGAAAACCCGTCGTAGTCTTACGTCCAGCGGCAAGGAAAGTACCACTATTCTAACGGTTAATTACAAGATTACCGACAGAAAAAAATCATACTATTCTATCGGCATCTTACAAGTTTACCGATAGAAAACTCGTCGCTAGCGGTTTGAAAAGTACCACTATTCTAACGGTTAACTACAAGATTACCGACAGAAAAAATCATAATATTCTATCGGCATATTAGGAGTGTACCGATAGAAAACTCGTCGTCAGCGGTTGGAAAAGTACCACTATTCTAACGGTTAATTACAATATTACCGACAGAAAAAAGCTTAGTACTCTATTGGATATGTATGAGTTCACCGGCAGGAAAGGTCACATTCTTCTAACGGTTAATTTTGATTGTACTGATATAAAAAAGTAAAGTAGTCTCTCGGTTGTTGATGAATTTACCGATAGAGCATTCACATATACAATAGTTTATTTGCATTCACAATACAGTACATTCACATATACAGTACAGATGCAATACAGTATAGATTGGATACACAATACAGTACAGATGCAAGGTAAATTCACAGAACAAATTGACACATTAGGCAGTTATTCACATTTATTCACATATGTATGGACAAATACAGATTGCAATCCAATGTGGACATTTATTCACATATATATATTTATTCACATGTATATAAACAGTCTATGCAGAGTACACGAAAAGGAGAAAATTGTCATGCTGGATGGTTGGGCGCTACTTCCTCCATGACATATTGTGCCCAGATTTGTCGAAGATATATAATCTTTGCATTTTCATATTGGTCTTTCGACATGGCGATCTGCAAGCATGTGTGCATATTGAGTAACTAACTTCGATCCTAATTTAGAACGTGACACCCATTTTTGAAATTTGAGTTAGCTATCGATGCTTACCTGGGGGAATCGGGAAAAGTTTGTCCGCACTAGGTCGTACATGTAGCGCAGCACATAAAACCCGCATTCCCACGATTGCGGCTGCTGATGGCACTGAGATAATTGCATATGCAAAGACATGTTAGCTATATATTGTTTCCATAAACTAATTAAGCATAAACAAAAAGTCTCGTGAGTACCTCATATTCTTTCCAAGCTAGTACGGAGCCCTGCGGTGTGGCATGCCTCCCTCCATCGGACACATATTTATCAAAAGCCCTGCATTTCAGTTAGTATTGCCAGTTAATGTATTATCATTAGATAGTGAGGTCAAAATTTAAATGAAACATATAAGTTACTTATGCCTCCATATTCCCCTTGAGCACATATTCCATCGATAATCTGTCACGCATCGAATCGAGGTAGTACACCTCGTTCCTCGGCGGACAGATCACGATGACGATCCAGTGGCCCCTGCATTGTACGTAAAAGAGGACCGCTAGCTCAAAGTACATCTCAGGTGTAACATACAAGATTGAGTTAAATTAGGACGAAATGCACTAACCTTTGGTGGTACGGCACCAGAATGAAGTCCCTGTCCTGCTGCACCATCAGCGCGCTGGATATGTACTGCTTAGCGTGCGCGGCGTCCTGCTCTAGCATCGTGAGGCTTATTTTCTCTGGGTCGAGGAAACCCACCTTGTCACACGCAGCCTCCGATGCTAGCCTGTACATGCACCTGCATGCGAAGGACGAGATTAATATTAATTTCACAGAAAGTTACTCAGTATTCAAATGAACTGCAACATTAATGCATAGTTAGCAAACAGAGTTAGAAAACAGCAATACATAGCATCAGCAAACTCACAGGACTCCAGTCCGTATGATGGACATATCGAGCTCCCGCCAGTTGTAGAGGTCGAACAGATCCTCGTGTGCCACGGATATAGTCCCGGGCTCATGGTGGAACTGCCCAGGACTGTAGGGAACTAAGAAGTTCAGGCTGCGCCGAGCTCGATGTTGGTACCAGTCGTGGAGGTCTCTGGTTGATCGATCCAATTTCCGCAAAGATGCCTCCGACATGAGTGGGAGCGCGTTCGTGAACGTCCGCGGCAGTCTCTGTCGCCCTTTGCCCTTGCCTTTGCCGCCCTTGCCTTTTGCCGGGGACTGAGCGCGTACCTTCGAAGGCAAGGGCGAGGTGATGGCGGCTTTCTTCCGAGGTGGAGGCGTGGATGCGCTGGGTGGGGTTGAGGCCGTCTTTGATGTGTCCAGGTTCGCACGAGATCGGCCCTCATGCCCCGAGCTGGGGGCGCAGTCCCCTGGTAGCCCCGCGGCAGGCCACTTCAATTAATGAGCACGTATGTTAGATTATGCAAGTTGAGTGTACTGAGTAGGATGTAATCTAAAATGTGTAGGATTTATTGGTTGTATTACAAGACACTTCTTGGGCCACTGTACGTAGGAGCCCACTGCCTCACCAAGTGTCTGCAGTTCCTCTGTTGGGACTGGCAACGAAGAATCGTTGTAGCCTGGCATGGCCATGTCCACCTGTACCTTTGCGAAACCCAACCGCAGAGGTACACAGTGGACCCGGACATCCAGCCCAGACGGATATACGAAGCCGTGTCCAACCACTTCCTGCCCGGCGCCTACGTGATTCTGTAGGATGCAGCCCTCCGGCCCCTGCAAATTTGTAACAATTAAGTGCACAGATGAAGGCTTGCATCAACTTAAGTGCACAGATGAAGGCTTGCATCAACTTAAGTGCACAGATGAAGGCTTGCAGTACCTCAAGTAGATCCACTGGATCCGCGAGTACCTTCGAAGCGCAACTGCTTATCCGACCCCGCGGGGTACCGTCGTCCTGGGGATCCGCATCTGCACTCTTGGCCAGCAATGCTTCTCTCAACCGTGCAAACTCTTCCCTCATTTGTGCGACCTCGGTCTGCACCTCAGACTGTACCTCAGCCCGTATCTCAGCCCGCATCTCCGCCCGTATCTCCTCCCGTACCTCAGCCCGTATCTTGTCGGAGAGGTCAGCTTCCTTTTCCTTCCAGGTGCGGGCCTTCTTCCTCGGTGGAGCCGGATCTACGAAACCGGCCTTCCACGACACAATGGCTCCCACGGCCCGTGTCCGCCCGGGATGCTCCTTATTTCCTAGAGCCCGGGTGAGGATGTCGTTCTCCCTCTGCGGGGTACACAATCCCTACGCTGCCTCCTTCTCAAAAGAGATCTGTTACATTTGAAGGTACCTTGTGAGACAAATTGTCTTATATACACTTGTGCGCACACAGTTTACGAGGTTAGCCAACTTACCATTCGCCTCACAACGTCGGCGTCCCCAGGGGTTGCGAACTGCACAGACCCCGTGGACGACATGGACCCCCTCCCCCTCCACCATCGCTTGCACCTCTCATCCCGGATCTCGGAGAGCGGCAACTCAGGGGTGTCGATGACAGGATTTTGTTCGTCTTCCTTCTTCCACTGTTCCTCCTTCCCCGCATAGCCCCGGGATCCGAGCCGATGCGGGTGGTCGTTCCTCTTCTGGATCGCCCTATTCTTCTCGCTAAGGGCCTTGAACTCCTCAGTCCCCTTCTGCTTGGTAAATTCCTCCCATACCTCCTCCGATATGAAGGGGTACTTCTCGCAAGGAGATTTCCCCGCAGAGAGGAAGTTACTGACGAGCCAGCTCTTAAAGGTTTTCCATGTTCCGTTCATGTCCTTCAAGCAGGCAGTCCTAGGTGTATCGTCGGGGATGTTCCACTTAGCCTGTTTCCGAAAAATGCATACAATTAATCACAAGTTAGTTAAACTTTAGTATAAGCCAAGAGAACGTGATTACGAAAGAGTTCAGCGATTTCAGTTCATTTAACCTTCACTTCCGCCCACAACCTATCCCTCTCGTCCGCCGTCACGTCCTTCCAGCTCTGGACGGTGATCTTCACCCTTTCTTTCGCCAACAGCCCAACGTAGGCCACGTACCTCTCAGCATTCTTTCCAATCGGCCTCCCAAATTGGTTGAACTCACAAGAAAGATCCGTGCGTTTGGCCAAACGCCCCAACGTCGTCGCGCCTCGCCCCACCCTCTTGCGCTGGGATGTAACAGCCCCATCTTCAGTAGTTACGATGGGGTTGGCCCTAGTCGAACCACTAGTACCATCCGATGAAGACGACGAGATGTCTTCCCCTACAAAACCTTCAACAAACCATATATATGGCAATTAATTCGCCTTGGAGTTCCATAACTCAGCCCAGGACTGGAGACTAACTAGAGCGGCAAAAGGGAAAATAATACAAAAATAAAGACATGCATAAATTACTTACTGAACTCTTCAGAAATATTGTCTATCGGTAAACACATGAGCTGCCGATAGACCATAACAATTACCTCCACACAAGACAATTTTTCTATCGGCAAACACGTGAGATACCGATAGAACATAACAATGTTCTCTACATATGGAATTTTGTTGACAAGCCACCATTCACTATTATCACATAACATTCTCGATGATTTGCTACACTAATATTCATGGGCCAGCATTATTATTTCACACGTAAATATGCACACAAGCATCTAAGTGCCACTGTGCATAATCTTTAGCCTAGCCTGTATGTGAGTCATCAGGACTTCACAAATATTAGGTTGGGAAAAGTCATGTATATAGGCATTTGAAATATATACATCGAAGACCCATCCACATTGCCATATATTCATACGAAGTGAGAAAAATTCCCAACCAAACTAGTACATTGCATGGCTCATGTCCTTCCAGATCCAAATTAAGTTTTACTACTTGTGCAGAAAAATTTTCTATCGGTAAACACATGAGCTGCCGATAGAATATGCGTAAGAACACCTCCAACATATAATCTGCATTACATGGCAGTTGGATACAATTGATCACACATACAGCAGTATAGAGAAGTTAAAATCTCAAAACAGGTTCATTACAGCACTGGAACATATTATGTAAACCCTAATTAAAATCAACATTGCCTGCGGAATGTACATAAGCCAACACAATAGGGAACCCTAGTGTAATTGCAAAACTCGAAGAATTAGTACGTGCAAAACACTAGGATCAAATAAAGAAGATGCTAGAAATAGAACGACGAATTAGGGTATTTACGGCGGCGATCAGTTCTGGTGATGGAGAGGCGGTGTAGAACGCAGCAGCGGCCGGCGAAGGACGAAAATAAGAACCGGTGGCAGTGACGAACCAGTGTCCAGCCGGCGATCGTCGTGTGGGAGAGAGGAAGTGAGTGGTCACGGCGGAGGTTGGGGTTTTCTTCGCTCTCGAAGAGACGCAGTGCTCTAAGGTGGAACTGTTCGAGTGGAGGGAAACTAAAGGGCCGTGTACGAGTACTAAAGTAGCGGAGGAACTTTTCTATCGGTATAACAAATGATACCGATAGACTTATGTAATTTTCTATCGAAACAACAAAATAATACCGATAGAAAAAGTAAATTTCTCGGAAAAATATTTGAATTAGTGGATGCATTTTTCTATCGGTATAAACAATAAAATCCCGTGAGACCAATTTTCCACAGAAAATTTTTTTAAAGTGCTTGAGATTGGGTGCCATTTTTCTATCGGTAAAAACAACAAAATACCGTGAGAGTAATGAAAAGGGGCCCTTTTCTATCGGTATAAACAAAAAAATCCCGTGAGCCCAATTTTCCCCAGAAAATTTTTTTGATTAAGTGCTTGAGATTATAGTATTGTGTGCCCTTTTTCTATCGGTAAAAACAACAAAATACCGTCAGAGTAATGAAAAGGTACACAATTTAACATCAAACAGACCGTGGTTGAAAGCTGCAGAATGTTAAAGAAAGAGGGAAGATAGCCGGAAAATTGGAAAATTGACATAAAAAGAAATTGTTCATTCATTGTTGTTTTATCACTTACAAAAAAAAAATAAAACCCAAAATGCTAGGTCAAGGGGTGGTCTTAGCCCTGGCTGCATGTAGAATAGAGTCAGTTAGACTTGCAGCTAGGACGCAGGACTCCTCTAGCGACAAGTTGTCCCTAGGATCAACTACTACCGCGTCGAGAAGGCCTGCGACCTCCCTCAGCTTCGCTATGGTATCCTTCATAGTCAAACCGCAGCCAGCGATGGTCATATCCG
Source organism: Pharus latifolius (assembly GCA_019359835.1). Taxonomy (NCBI): domain Eukaryota; kingdom Viridiplantae; phylum Streptophyta; class Magnoliopsida; order Poales; family Poaceae; genus Pharus; species Pharus latifolius. Next base: position 24,019,910 of record CM033327.1, read on the forward strand.
CGGCTTTCTTCTCCTCGCGAAGACGCCTCGTCCTCGCCCTAGCATTGTCACCATCCGTCTTCATGCGCTTAATGCGCTGGAAGAGATCGTCAAGGTCAAGCCGTAGCTGAGTGTGCTTGTCTGTAAGGAGCTTGTGCTCCTCCTGGAGGGCCCTCAGGTCAGCCTTCACTTTGGCAGTGTCTTCCACGGCTACCATTCCCTGTGCAAATCAACAGGTCAAGAATGAACTGAACATGGATTAACAATACAGGGGTAAACCGAGAAGATTTAGAGTTCTTACCGGGGAGGGCGTGGATGAAGATCCCATGGAGGTTGCCATTGTGAAAGAGAAGATGAGGAGTCGAACTGTTCGAGAATTAGAAAAACAACAAAATACGGCGACGCATGGCGAGGTACTTATAGAGTTTCCAAGGCGACGCATGGCGACACGTTTGAGAATTCAAAGCGGCAGAGTTTCTTCTATCGGTAAAAACAGGAAAAAACCGTCAGACAACAAATACCGTGAGACTAACGAATTTATTCTAACGGTAAAATAGAACAATACCGATAGAAAATGTTTTGAAGTGCCTGAGAAAAGATGTCCTTCTCTATCGGTATAAATAACAAAATACCGTCAGAAAAAAGGGATTTTTGCAGAACTTAATTTGAAGAAGCAAGAGGCTGCGATGAGATTTTTGCAAGTGCTATTTGAAGGGAAGAATTAAGTATTTACAGGATAAAGGTACTGTACATGTTAGAACTCATGCTGTGGAGTAAAATTGAGATGTATTAATGCTGTGAACTAGCTTATCATTAAATTCTAAAGAAAAATGTACTGCCTGATGTATTAATGATAAGTTCCTCACCTTGCTGCAGAACTTGTGGGTTGTTTGCTTGGCATTTATCCCTGAAATAGAAATTAATCATCAATGGTTCTCAACCCATAATCCTTCTTCGTGGTCATCTCGTAGATACGTTGTTTCGTCGATATCTTCAGTACGGATAGATTGAATGTCCTCTAAAAATGGAGGTATTTCATCCAATTGGTCCTTACTGACCTGGCATCCTCGGAAATAGCAAACAGTGTCACTCCGCTACATTGCGTGCTACTCTTGGCGTCTTGAGCTCTTGTGTAAAATGAATACCCATTGATGTCGTACCCCTGCCAAGTCCCTACAGTGAATCTTGGGCCTCTAGCCAACCATGTCACAGTTTCACTTACGGAGCCCTCGGCAGCTCGCGTGACTCTTTCTTGGATCCACTCAGCAAATTTCCTGTTATGTTCTCTGCTTACCCAAACGTCTGACTTCGAAGGATTCTGTGACCGTAACATTACCTTGTGCTCGTGTATGTATGGCTCGACCTCCGTCATGTGTTGTAAGACCCAAAAATGTGATTTTGCGTACACATCACGAGCGGGGACGATAGCTTTGAATCCAATCGTTCCAATTCCCTCAAGCCTACCCTCGTGTCGGGACCTAGGAACACCAATTGGGTCAACCCCGGCCATATAATCTGTGCAAAATTCAATCACCTCCTCGGCGGCATAACCTTCCATGATACTCCCCTCGGGTCGACGACGAGTCCTTACGTATCCCTTCAATACACCCATAAATCTCTCAAATGGATACATGTAGCGCAGGCACACGGGTCCACAAAACTTAATTTCTCTGATAAGGTGAACAATCAGATGGACCATAACATCAAAAAAGGATGGAGGGAAATACATCTCGAGCTGACAAAGAGTTGTAACCACGTCGCGTTGCAAAGCGTCCAGTCCATCGGGATTAATTACCTACGAGGACACAGTTGCGCCAAATATTCATATCAGAAAAATCTTCTAATTAAGCTCCACAAATGGAGGTAGTGAACTTATAGTACGAGTGCACGTACTTACCTTGCAAGATATTGCGTTGAAGAAATAACATAGGTTTGTGATTGTCTCTCTGACTTTAACTGGGAGAATGTAGATGCATAAAAACGTCAATATCATTTCCGGGTTGTCTGGGTCCTGAGATTAGTAACGCCATCATGATGTACTTGCGCTTCATGCATAACCAAGGAGGAAGATTGTAGATGCATAAAAGAACCGGCCAAGTGCTGTGCCGGCTGCTCATATTACTATGTGGGTTCATACCATCTGTACTCAGCCCGAACCTTACATTCCTAAGTTCGCCGCCGAACTCAGCAAATGTTCTGTTGATGTTTCTCCATTGAATAGAATCAGCTGGGTGTCTCAGTTTTCCGTCTTGTTTCCGGGCTTCAGCATGCCAACGCAAGTGCTTCGCGACTTTCGGATTTGCAAACAGCCGCTTCAATCTAGGTATCACAGGCAAGTACCACACAGTTTTTGCCGGGGGCCCTTTCCTTACCTCGTGACGTTCACTGTCAATCCGGTCCCTACGCGTGTACCTCAATGCGCCGCATCTTGGACAAACATGCAAACTGGAGTACTCGTTACGGTACAACACACAATCATTTGGGCATGCGTGTATTCTTTCGATTTCCATTCCCAACAGACACAACCGTTTTTTGGCTTGGTAAGTAGATCTTGGCAACTCATTTCCCTCTGGAAGCATGTCCGCTAGAAGATCTAATAGTGCCGTGAAACTCTTATCACTCCAACCGTTTCCTGCCTTCAAGTTATATAATCTCAGCACAAAAGACAGTTTTGTAAATGTTGCACATCCAGGGAACAGAGGCTTCTCAGAGTCAGCAATCAGTATCTCAAATTCACAGAAGTCATTTTCGTTGTAATCTTCCTCTACATCACGTAACATCTCATCTAGATTGTCATCATCATCATCTACGTGCACATCGGAATGAACATTACCAAAATTGGGATGATCATCGATATTATTGCAATCCACATCCGAGTCGTGCTGATTGGTAGTAGTGGTGCTTGTTTCCTCAAGATCTTTGCCATGCCATATCCAACGGGTGTATCGCGCGTTAAAACCACGACGAATCAAATGACTCTTAATTTGATCAGAGTTGCTAAACCTCTTCAAGTTCATACAATATGTACAAGGACAGAGCATATTTTTCTCTCCCTTCCTCTCCTTTTGTTGCTCAGCAAATTTAATAAACTCATTCACACCATCCAAATATTCAAGAGTAGTACGTTTTATTCCATACATCCAATATTTCCTGTCCATCTACAATTAACAAAATTTAACGAGTAAGCCATGCATGAAACCTGCCCGATTAAGTTATGTATATGTACATGTACAGCCTCTTACAACAGATACATGTGTTGAACCCTAGCCTGACGAAATTAACACTAATTAACCTAGCTAACTACACAATACAAGCTAGTTAGCTCCAAAAACATGACGCATTTCCAGCTACCAAGCTCCCAAGCTTAGAGCTACAAACTTGGAACTACACAATACAGCTAGCTTGCAAGTAGAGAGGAAGGGAGATCTAGAGGGAGAGAGAGATAAGTGTCGACGATTAAGCGTACCTTAAAGAGAGGGGCGCAATCAACTTCCCTCCAGCCTGCGCTGATCACCCTAGCAGTGTAGCTGGAACTTTCGTCACAAACAGAGGGACACAGAGTGCAACAGAACAAATTAAAGAGCAGCTCAGCAATGGTCGAGTGGGGTTTTCCTTATAATGGACATTTTTCTAACAGTAAATACATGAAATAACCGTCAGACTAACTTAGGTAATTTGCCGCTCACATATTCTATCGGTAAAAACACACACATACCGTTAGAGAATATACTGAGCAAATATATGTGTTTTCCTATCGGTAAATATGTGTACTTACCGTTAGATCATGCATGACACAGCACGCACATGAGTTTTTCTATCGGTATATATGTGTACTTACCGTTAGATGATGCATGACACTCGACCATTAGTTTTTCTATCGGTAAATATGTGCATTTACCGTTAGACTTTGCATGACTGAGCAAATATATGTCTTTTTCTATCGGTAAATACACATATTTATCGTTAGAATATGCATGACTGAACAAATATATTTGCTTCCTATCGGTAAATATGTGTATTTACCGTTAGAATATGCATGACTGAACAAATATATATGTTTTCCTATCGGTAAATATGTGTACTTAACGTTAGAGGAGGTATTGGTACCAAACTGGGACAAACATACACATGCCAGTTCACCAATACAAATTCAGGTACAAACATACACATGCCAGTTCACAAATTGAAGTGCATGTCTGAAACAGCAGTACAAATACACACCTACCTACAATACAATTAAATACACAAATGCTCCCTGCACATTCAAGTTCATGTCCCAATTAGCAATACATGATACACAAATATACAACAATATACAAATACAACAATTCACACATTCGATGTATATTACAAAAGCCACGTCTGAAATTAACAACAGATCATGACGAGGACCCAGTGGCCCATACATGCATTTTACATAAAAGGGAACCTTTGCAGGTTGCCACAATGCAACTACCGACTACAAGTTAGACCTGATACATCACAAATCCATTCATCCAAAACAGCAAATGTCTGAACCACATTGGACTTAACCATAGGAGTTCAGTTCGAAGACGCCCGAGGAGCTGGAACTGCCGTCGACATACATTTGTACGTATTGGTGATTTCCTCAGATTCAAACTCGATCAACTCAACTCAACTCAACTCAACTCCATTAACAAAAAGAACCTACCTTCCAAGATGTTGTTCTGTGTAGTGATGGTGTAGAATGGCTGTGCAAATAACAACAATTCTTCTTCTCCAAGCAGGTAAGCATCTGGCCATAAGCTGGTGCATGCAAAAAAATGTAAGATGCTTTCTATAGGTCCTGATTTGAGAAACACGCCGGGCTTAAGCATCTTCTCGACCGAGCCAACCAAGATCTCGCCCTTCACGTCCTTCCAGCTCTCGACGGTGATCTTCACCATTTCTTTCGCCAACAAGCCAACGTAGGCAGCGTACTGTGATGAAGAACCGTGAAATACGTTGCCCCTCACGAGCATCATCCAAGGACCTGAACAGATCATAATCATATTGAAAAGAAGACACATCAAAATGAAGGATACAAAAAAATCAGAATTATTGCCATAATCGGATTAGAATAATCTAACAATATTGCAGAAATTTTACGTACCTTCCTTCGGATGCCGACGTCTAGAGGGTGTCGATGGAGGTGCAGAGGTGCAGCGGTCCCCTGTAGAGGTGCGCCGGCCATCCATGGAGCTTACGGGTTAGGACTACGAGCCCCAGATGAACTGTGAGAATGAAAGAGACATACCCGTGTATTTATACCAATATATATTTTCTATCGGTACGAAAACAGAATACCGTTAGTAATAAAAACATATGTAGAAGCCGAATGGTTCTATCGGCACAATAAATATTACCGATAGGAATTTTTGTACATATTCTATCGGTGTGTACGTACATTGCCGATAGAATATTACTAGTTGTAGAAGCCAACAGTTCTAAGATACTTTTGCAATATTCTGCCGGTATAAACATTCATTACCGATAGAATAAAACTATTTGAAGACGAACAGTTCTAAGCAGTTTTCTATATATTCTAACGGTAAAAGAATCCATTACCGATAGAATAAAAATATTTGTAGAATGTCAACTATTCTATCGGCGAACTACATATTGCCGATAGGAATTTTTAATATACTCTGTCGGTATATTCATACAGTAGCGATAGAATAAGTCTAGTTGTTGAAGTCGACCAGTCCTATCGGCGCACAACATTCTTCCGTCAGTATTTATGCATCTCTTCTAACGGCAAATATGTTCATCACCGCTAGAGTAAATCATACTATTTATTCTATCGGTAAGTTTCTTAGAAACCGATAGGGAAAATACATCCGTCTGGCTTTTATGACCGCGAGGCACATTTTCTATCGGTTTTGTGCTGTTTCGCTAATAACCGATAGAAGATAGGGGTTAGTAGACTGCATTTCTGTGCTAGTGGGCAACGATGGGATGGCGAGCAGGCGACTCTGCAGCTACGTTGGTCAACACTTTGGAACATGGCGCTGAGCGGTGCAGAGGAAAAGGTGGCGAAGCTAGCCCGGCAACGACACGCGCACGCGTGCGGATTCAACTTTCCCGCTGGCGCGCGGGTTGCTGTTGCACTGGCCGTAGGTGCTGCCACGGTGATGATTCTGGTGAGGACACGTGCGCGCATGCAAGCACAACTGAGCACGGGCACAGGCGAGAGTGGAGCTGGGCCGGCGGCGAAGATCGCGGTGACACAGCGCACCTGGTCACGGTCACAGTGGCGCTGGTTGAAGCAGGCACAGGTTCTGGTTGAAACAGCCGGCTGGACTTCATTGCAATTTCAGCTTTTAGATTTTGGACTAATTTGTAAAATCTGGGATTTAGGTGATTAGGACTGATTTTGACTTCAAGATTCTGGCAAACTTTATTCAACAAATATTTTGGCAAAGGTATTTGATGAAATTCAAATCATTTGAATAGTTTTTAGATAAAACAAAAACAGGGTAAGTAGGGTACTAATAATCTAAATTTTGTCGAAACTAGAGTTCTGAGACTTGGAGTAAGATTTTGATGTTCCGATAAAAGGAGATTTTGTGTTGAATAGTTTTTGGGAGGTGTTCCCTAAAATAGATTTGAATTTGGAATTGATTTGTAACATTTAGCCTTTTCAGGCTTCTGGAAAATCAGAAAAGGACTGATCTGCGATACTTCTTGGACTGATTTGTGAAAATGGTCTAGATGATAGAATTTGGCTGCCAACTTATTCGTTTAAGGTATTGGCATACCCATGATTATAATCCAAGAATAATCTAGTCTAGATTAGGTCAGGATTTAGCTAAATCTGAGTTCAGAGTATTTAGGGTAATTAGGATATTAATTAAATTTTTGTTTCCAAAACAGAAGGGTTTGACAAATCTGGGAGTTAGAGATGGAATTGAATCTGGCTTCTGAAGGCTTTTATTCTCAGGATAAGTAGTAGGTCATGTCTGGAAAGTCAGTTCTTTATTTGGGTTCACTGGGAAGATTTTGAGATTTTTGAGGCTTAGGATAGAATAAGTCTAGGCTGATTTGGCTGATCTAGAAGAGACATATACATGCATGACTTTTTATGAAAAGAATTTTCACCCCAAACCCAGGGTGTTAGAAAAGGTTATTAGATAAGTTTAATAATATGATCACGCATAATTTATAATCACTTATTAATATCTAATTTTATCTCTACTATCAAAAATGATCACAGGTAATAAATATCTCTGTGAGCAAGAATGATTGCAGGTAGATAAATATCTTTGTGAGCAAAAAATGATTGCAGGTAAATGCCCTCTGTGACCATAGCATTCACAGGTAAAAAGTATTTTGAGACCCTGGTCTCCGCGACCTCAAAAAATTGAAGCCAAAAAATCTTTATGGTTTGGGTATAATGTAGGTAACTAATAAATGTCTAGCCTCCGAATCCGAAATGAAATGGCCTTTCGGACCTCGAAAAAGGTGCCTTTTTGTTTCGGATATCAACAGGTCCCAAGGAGAAACTTTGGATGCATCCGTCAGACCCATCATGGAAAGCATTAAATGCGAGGGTTTTGCGTAGTGGTTGAAAAGCAACTTACGGACCAAGAAGCTTCAAAAAACCCTCTTGTTTGCAATCACCGCCTCTTCAAGCAGTCTCAAAACCCTTAAAACCCTGTTTTCCAAGTTCATCTTTTTCTTAGATTGCAAGCAAATGGCGTCCTGGAACCGATCCATTCACTACGATGTGGAGAACTTGGATATTATAGAGAAGGAAGAGATCCTACCATCGAGGTCGTTGATCTTGTGTCGCCCTACTAGGAAAGAAGAACCCCAGTCATCAAGAAGAATGAACTAGTGATCTTTGAATATTTCTTATGCTGTGGATTTTGCCTTTGAGAAAGCAAATTCTTTCTTAGCATCCTCAACCATTTTGCGTTGGAACTGATAAATTTGCACCCCAACTCTGTGTTGAGTTTGGCCATTTTCCAGCATTTGTGCGAAGCTTTTGTTGGAGTTCTGCCCAGCATTGCTCTTTTTCGCCAATTTTATTTTATTGTGTGGTCAAAGAGCTCAAATGGCACTGGATGTGACTACTTTTGCCTAACAGAAAAGAAAGGATATCCAGTTGTTCCTCTCCGCCACTCCGTCCATGGATGGAATCAGCACTGGTTCTATTTCTTGGCTCCTGAGGAGAGCCATCTCTGGTTTAGAAATCGTCGACTAGAGAAAAGCAATGAAAAAGACTCTGTGACTAAACTTGATGAGGAAATGTAGAAGCAAGCCGAGGCTATTCTCCATCTGGCGCGTGAGGGCTTAACTACGCGGGATGTGATTCGGGACTTTGTGAAGAACTTGATCGCAACCGAAAGGGTCGTAATTGTGTAATAACCGCAAGTGAACGGTTGAACATTGAGCACTTGAGGGTCGAATTCCACGAGGAACAAGCGTATTCGTCTTTCTAGCTTAATGGATCACTGATTAAGTCTGAACGAATTTTGGGAGTTGTTTTTCTACAACTAAGTCTATCAATCTAGGGTTTCGGAGTTCCATAATCATTCGGCGTAATTCTATCTAAGGTCCGAGGATTGTAAGTTAATTTCAATTGTTTTTCAAGACAAATTAAGTTTTTAGTTCGGGGCGCTGGGTCAACAGTGAGAGGATCGCTTCCACTATCACATTTGGCGAGAGCCTCTCTCTTGTTCAGGATCCAACGTCAAAGCGCTAAGGACTCAAGAACTCCCCTAATTTTTTGTTAAAACTCAACTGTTACGTCTATTGACCGAACAAGAAATTAGGGTTTGGAGGAAGAAATATCAAGAAATTACTCCAAAACTTGGAATAAAGACTGAGGGAGAATCACGCCTTCCGGATTAGGTCATCCCTTACTCTAGAGGGGATCTACTGACTAAAAGCCATAATAATGTAGAAATAACAATAAGAAATAAATAAAAACTTACTTGATTGCATGAGAATTGAAGTTGCCGTCCTCGCCGGCTTACAAAAGCAATAAAAATAGAGAAGGGGGCTCGTTTAAGAAAATTAGACTAAAAATTAAATCCTAAAGGCTTTTAAACCTAAGAAAAAGCATGTCTATTTCAACCAAAAACTTCTCTATTTATAGTACATAAGTCCTAGAATTAACTAATTACAACTCAATACTTATTTAGGAAGGAAGTTGTCTTAGATTCGGACTTTAAATTGACTAACGGGTCTGTTTTGGATTCGGAATTCGGGTTTTGGGTCGGATTTCGGGTCAGATTCCTATTTTTCAGATTTTCAGCATCTTCTTTCTCCACTTCGTTTCCTATCCAAACGATGTCAAAATAACTCCAAATTTGGTATGTTTGTTCCCTGAAATATGATGAACACACTCATGAAAGAGGATTGGAAAAATATTACAAAAAGTCACATAAAATGACGTATCAAAGAAATTTTAAGCATCATTTTTGCACATTTTCAATACTAAACCAAGGGTAAAATTTTACCAAATTAAGACTTATCAGAACCGGATCAGTCCGCTGAAAAAATGGTTGCCTAGGAGGTGCGCTTTATGCAAGATGGAACCTTGGATTACAATCAAGATCCCTTCTTGTAGATTGGTATATTATCTTCAATCTGTTTTCGAGCTTATTGTGTTTCCCAAATAGGTTTACTTTCTTCTGAGGTCGAGAGAAGAACAAATGCTCTTTTAAAATTGTATAATGCGACCACAAAAGGTGAAATGAGTGTGCCAAGACCGTAAAGCATGGTTGGCAGCAGCGACAACTTGATTCAACAGCGTCGAAAGGTAAATCTCTTTCAACAAAACTTGTATATGTTTTCCCTTAGAACAACCATCATCGAAGAAAATCATTCCGATTTGTGTAGTTGCTCTTGGGCCAAATGATTGGGATGACGTGGATAGGGGATGATGTTGGGACTTCTGGGGGTCCTGCATCTAAGAAGTTGAAGAAGACTCCCTCCAAACCCAAAGGCCAATCTTCATCCAAAGTGAAGACTTCAGCCCCTAGCAAAATTAAGATGAATTAGACTGTAGGGTCGACTTCGTCTAAAGCCGTTGAACTCAAATTTGTGGCTGAAACGGTAAAGTTGTTTAGCAATCGCATTTCTCCGAGTACAATTGAAATTATTCCCTGGTCATGCAGGGAGAGGGAAGCGAGGATGAGTAAGATGAAAATCCTCTCATTCTGCGGAGAAAGAGACCTGCAGAACCGCTAAAGAGATCCTCCAAAAATATATTATCTTCCTTATTATCTCCGCAAGTGGGGCATTGTGTTCCCAAAGTTATCTAGGACTCAGCTTCAGGTACCAACCTTTCTCTAACCAATTTTTGGAAACTAGTTTGGTATTTCTTAGACAATTACAAAAATGAATGTACAGGTCAAGCCCACCCCCCGCACATGCTGTTTCGATACCAGAAATTGAAACAACTATTGTAGAGGGGGTAGCGACTTCTATGGCAGAAACTCTTGCCATAGTGGTAACTACGGCTCCATCTGAAGTATCTGAAGCTATCATTGATGAAGCGGTTCAATAGATTCAATCCTTGAACCCTATTAATGATGAAGAAACTGAGGTCGCAACTGCGATCTTGACCATGGGGACAAGGGAACAAGCAAGAACTTCTGCTCCCCATTTGGTCCAAGAAATCCTTCCTTCCCCTCATCAAGGAGAAAAGGATTTGGAATCAGCTGATACTTTTCATCCTGCTCCAGAAGAAAATCTACAAATTATTGAGCAGGCGCAAGATAACTTGGGATTTGAGTTCTTGCTCAAAGATCTCGTAGAGGTAAGTAAAATCTTTACCCAATGTGTTTTATTGTTTTTCTGAGTAATATCTTCAGATGTTCACTTCCTTGTAGAACTCTGCTCGCCATTCGACCTTGGTTAATTCTTTGATAGAACAATTTAAGGTCGTGCAAGTGAAATGCAACTGCTTAGAACAGTAAGTATCTTGCTCTAATCTCAGTCCTCTATGAATTACAATGACATTTCTTGTTGTCACAGGGAAAACTCTATTTTGACATGTGAGGTTGCTAAGGAGGGCTCCGATAAGGAGACAGCGGTGGCAGAAGCTATAAAGGAGAACAGTAGAAAACTTGCTGAGGCCTTGTCATCCTTGGAGGAAAACAAAAGTTCTTATGCCACTCTCCAAGAGGAAAAAAAGAGAATTTACAAGCTGATTTAGATCATGAGTGCATTCTCATAGAACTTTGTCATTGCGTTTGTGATCTTTCATGAATTAATCAAACTATTTTTGTTTCTTTATCTGACCAGGTCAAAGAGAAATAAACTCTAAGTTGCCCAAAGAAAAGAACAACTTTGAGGAAAAGTTTATCCGGCGAGGACACGATCTCGATAAACTTCATAAGACCATCAATATCATCTAGATGGCTATAGAAAAGGCCAAAAATACTGCAAAACTTTCTCGAGAAGAAAAGAATGATTTCGAAAAATCATTAAAAGCTGTAGTATTATTGAAGAGGCCACTCTCGAAAAACTGAGAGAAGTCGCAGACTCACTCGAGGCAACAATTATTGATCCTGAGAAGGATAACCTATCTCTTGAGGAGTCCTGCAACCTGGTCGCGGCCCAAGTTGACTCTCTCATTGCCAACATCCCAGAGTTTGCAAAGAGGTATAAGGAGACAGTAAAGACCGATGTAGGTACTGCTGCTTCCTCTATCCTTTGCAAACTTAGGCATCGCCATGGACCGAACTTAGATCTGAATCCAGCAGCGGAAAATATAATGTTTGACAAGGAAGATCAGATGACTGCGACCATAATTGAGGTTAAACCCATCGTTGATAAGCTTTTAGAAAACCTCAAGCTTGTATAAGACTTTCCTCTCATTCTAATCATTTTAATGGAAACGGAAATTCTTTGATGTATGGATTTTCTTATAACCTGCAAATACATATCACTAATAGAAAAACGCAAATGCATGATTAACAAAAAATAACAAAAGGCGTGCTTTAACTTCCAACTAAATGTTATAGTTATATTCCCCTAGCCCCTCCTGAGATCACTAATGCTGAGGACACAGTATAGTAATCTCAGGATAATAAACATGGACTAAAATGGCCATGACTAGCGAGTCTCTTATGTGTTGAGAAATGGCTTAAAGAAGACATGTCTCAACTAGACTTTATCATGAAGTCGCAAGGTTAAACAACTTAATATAAATGCCAAAGCTTTTTGCGAACTGACAGTCACCCGAATGATCAGAAACATGCTAGTAAGTCTCGTGTGCATTAAGAAATGGCATATTTCGATATGTCTTATCTAGATGTGACCATGGGATCGGTCAATGAATCCACTTTTAACATCACAGTAAGATGGTTATTTGCGATCAGTCCCCGAGCTTAACTCGAGAAAAATCAAGGGTAGAAAATTGAACACAACCATAACATAAAGGGAAAAAAGCACTTTATTATTAAAGGAAATATGCTAATGGAAAAGGGAAACAGAAATGGGAAAACTTACACATAAAACTTGCGCAATTGATCTATATTCCAAGCATTGGATAAGACTCTTCCATCTTCCATAGCTAATCGAGCCGATCCTGGTCGCGGAATTGAGACCACAGTATAAGGACCTTCCCACTAAGGGGAGAACTTGTTGCTATTGGACTGATCTTGGATTTTTCTTAAAACCAGGTCACCCATGTGAAGACTACGTGGTCGCACCTTTCTACTATGATATTTACGCAAAGCTTGTAAATATGCAGCACACCTACCCAATGCTCGATCATGCTTTTCTTCGAGAAGAGAAAGTTCATCTTCTCGAGCATCACTTTGATTGTCAATATCTAAGTGATTTAGGTGAGCCGAACCAAGTTGTATTTCAACTGGTAAGATAGCTTCTCAACCAAAAACCAGTTGGAAAGGCGTTTCACCTATAGCTCTACTGGATGTGGTACGTAATGCCCATAATAGCGAGTAGAGTTCATCTACCTAAGCCCTCGAGCTTAACTTAAGGCGGTCGAAAACACGTTTCTTAATGCCTTGTATGATCTGCCCGTTGGCATGTTTAACTGCACCATTGCTTTGTGGATGAGCAACAGATGTGAAACAGACTTTGGTCCCAATGTCGTCGCAAAAATCTAAGAAAAGACCACTAACGAACTAGGAACCATTATCGGTAATGAGATGACTTGGAACACCAAATCGTGTCATTATGTTCTTATGAAAGAACTTCTTTGCCGCAGCGGCAGTACTATTTTGGACTGGCTCAGCCTCAATCCACTTGGTGAATGTATCAATGTCTACAAACAAAAACTTGTATCCATTGACTGCTTGAGGCATTGGTCCTTAAAAAACATGTATCCCAAAATCTTCAATTTTGTCGAAATTTTGCATTTTAGCTCGAAACTCTTTTGTTTCAATTTCAAAACCTTTGAAACCATATTTGAAACGTATTCTTGAAGGTTTTATGGTAATTTTGAACATTTTGAAAGTTTTGAGCTCTTCTTACCTTTTTGCTTGAAAATGACACTTTTACCAAACAAGTGCATAATTTGATACATGTGCACAATTAGGGTATACAAGGATTCAATGACTTGGAAGTTGCTCCCCCTAAATGTATCATCCTAGTTTGGTCATGAAAAATGTGCAAGAGATGAAAATGATCTATTTGAAAATCAAGAGTTCAACAAGAATCCGAATGAACTCAAATTGAGAAAACCTCCAAATAAATACCAAAACTCATGGAAAGTTTCATAGAGATAGAACAAATCAACACAAGCATTTTCCATGAAGATCCAAGATTTAAATATTTTAGTCATTTGAAAGAATTGAGAGATTAACATCCAAATTGACTAAAATTTTCTTAAACATGTTAGCTTCTTTATAATCATCGAAACATATGCAAACAAGTTCCAAAAATTCCAAAATAAGTTTTTGGAGATAGATAATGCAATCAGGAACAATATTGCCTTTTATAGTGAAGCCAAGTTATGATCCAACAATAAAATATGAAAAAGACAAATGTTGGTCAGATTTAAAGTTTCAGATTTCAGGTTTGAGAAAATCATTTTACACTTTTAAAAGGACCTGAAAATGTATGCAAATGACTTCCAATAATTTTGAAATAAATTATCAAGAAATAACAATTATAGAGGATAAAATGACATATAGAAACTTTCTTCAAATAGCCAACCAATATAGAGATATGAGAATGACAAATCAGCTCAAAACCATGAAGAAACTAAATTTTGCAAGTTTCATATTTGATTTGTGAAAGAGTCAATTTTGCTCAAATCAAATCCAATTGAGATGAAAATTTTCAGGAATGATTTTCAATGCATCAAATACATTTTCCAAAAAGAATTTTTGAAAAAGGATTTTTCAATGAAAAGTTATGGCCAAATGATCTTTGTATTTAGAAAAGGTTGAAATTTGACAAACTTGTTCAAAATGAGTTCGAATTTGATTTTCATGATATTTTTGACATGACAGGGCTTACATCATTTTGAGCCGAAGCTCACAAATAAAGACCATTCAAATAGCTAAACTCATGTTTTGCATATTTAGGGTATTTCGTTTCAAATCAAGTTTTTGGTGAGATTCAAATACCCATAAGTTTCAAATGATAACTCTTTTGAGAAAGTTTTCAATTTCAAACTTCTTCGGATCAAGAGTATCTAGGAGTTTTGTAAAGCAAGTTTCAGCAAAAACCAAATAAATTTTGATTTGTGTTTGAAAACAATTTTGTTGAAAACAAGATACTCGAAGATCCTTTTGAGGCTAGTTTTTGTTTAACGAACTTTTTGACATTATTTTTCATCCAAAGCCTCTAAAAATCTTTTAAATACATTTTGAAGACCATTTTGATAGAAATTGATGAATTTTGGCCTCTTGAATGGAAATTTGACATTTTGACCAAAAGAGCTCAATTTAAAAACTTATAATTGTAATTTTGAAATATGTCACTTATAGGGTTGTGATGAGCAACGGAAGCATTTTTAAATTACAACCCCTATTGATGCAACAACATAAGATTTAAATTTTCATTCTTTTGCTTTGTTTGCCATAATAATCTAAAGTAATCAAAGTATAAAGGGAGAAAATGCAATGCAAATATTTTTATGTAAAATATCAAAAGATTTAAGCCCTTTTTGGTACCCAAACCATATGAGACCCTCTAGCCTTGTTTCATAAATCTTTTGGTACCCAAATGGCTCTATCTTTAGGTTTTTGAAAATAGAAATGAATAGGTTTTGCAAATAAACCCTTTCTAGAGCAAGAAATCAAATAAGAGCCAAAAGAAATATCTTTAAAAGAGTTTGATGCACATTCATGCGAATGTTGCCCTATTGAGTGATATGATAAACATGAAGTACGAGAGGGCTTTTTGAATGAATTTGTATGAGTGTGATGAGGTATATAATGCCTCTTAATAGTTGGGTGTGCATGATTTAATTTTCCCTTTTTAATTGAATTCTTATGATCTAAAGGGGGTTTAGCAAGCATAGCACTACTCATATGACATCTAGTAAGATTATTGCCCAATCTATTTACTTTACTCCTAAGTTCATCTTTTTTTATTTTAGGTGCTTGAGATGATTCCGTGTCAACATATGAAATATGATAAGAACATAATGGTATCTCATCACAAGTAAATGAACTAGAAAGCATAGCACAAAAATCACTAGATGAGTTAGGCATATCAAATGAGGATCGACTAGAACTAACAATATGGCATAGAGATGAGTCACTAGATGAATCATGGCATGAGTTACTGTAACATCCGTACAAGCATGCGAATCAATAATTAAATCATTAGACATATTATCACATGAAGTACTAGTATCTACAAACCTAGCATTTGAATCTAACCACGAATTAACAATTGAATTATCGCTAGCATATGAGGTAGAAGTATGTGACTCTAAATATGGATCAATAGGGGAGTCACAAGCAACTCTAAGATCTAAAATACATGTAGAGCTAATAGTATCCTTGGCGAGCAAAGAATCATGAGTATTCTTTAACTCTTTATATTGCACTTTTAAGGATGAATAATTATTCTTTGAAGTGCTAAAGGTTTTAGTCATATTGCCAAGCAAATCTTTTAACTCTACAATTATATCCATAAGCTCATTATTAGAGAGGTTAGAGTTTGATACCGTCGACTCGCATGCGGTAGGGCATAAAAAATTGTCTTGAGATGAAGACTTCGACATCGACGCTTTCTTTCTAGCTTTTCTTGAGCTCTTCTTGCAAGGTTTTGCCTTTGTCTTGCTTGGGCAAACCACATCGTTTATGTCCTTGAGCTCGCTCGAAAGCTCCCTATCCTCCACATTGAAATCATCGTCCTTGATATTCTCGGAGGTGGAACACATGTCCTTTTCCTTGAGCATAGCCTCATTTGACACAAGCATGTCAATGAGCTCACTCGGTGAAGTGTCGAAAAGATCACCGTTCGCAAGAGTAGATGTGAAATCACCATAGCGACTTTCCGGCAACACCTGGAGTAATTTTTTGCAAATGCCTAGATTGGAAATATTAGCGCCAAGGGCTTTGAGCTCATTTGTGATGTTGATCAAGCGATCATATATGGTGGAGAGTGAATCATGCTCCAACATCACAAATGTCTCATAGTCCCACAATAATAAGTGCATCTTAGCATGTACAAAGCTAGATGTGCCCACAAATAAGGACTCAAGAGTGATCCAAACATTGTGAGCGGTCGAACACTCACTCACTAGTTCGAGCACGTCATGGCTACGTGATTCGATAAGCACTTCTTTAGCTTTTGTAACAGATGCATTTGCTTATCCGAAGATGACGAATTTGTTATACCCTTTTGCACTAACCTCCACAATTTTAAGTTTAACGCCTCAAGATGAGTACTCATCATAATTTTCTAATGTGAATAATTTGAGCCATCAAAGTGAGGAGCAATCAATCCAAAATTCTCTGTCGAATTCATCCTTTCTCTCTAGGAGGTAAAGCCGATACAAGAGAGACCTCGCTCTGATACCAATTATAGGATCAAGGATGCCGACTAGAGGGGGGTGAATAGGCGGCTTTTAAAATTTCTTTCTCAACAAAGCAACTTTAAAAGATGTTTAGGATAACCTAGGGTTGTAAAGGGTTTAACAACAATTTAATCAACTAGTTGCATTCAACCATATGGAATGAGCAATTCAACATGCAACAACAATTTAACACTAGTTGCAAAAACTCAATATGAATTATACAATACACCAAGCAACTAATGAGTTAAACAATTGTGTCAAGGTAAATATGAAATGAATAAGAGATACGCAATTGACACAATATTTTTACCGAGGTCTCGGAGACTCGCCCGGTGTCCCCTACTCCTCGTTGAAGCGCTCACTCGTGAGCCTCGCTTCTATATCCACGAAGGATATCTCACTAGGGTTGCTCCTTCTTCACACCGGATAGGCGAGCACCACACCTTTCACAAGTTCTTGCTGGCCCCTCCGACAAACTTCAGTGGAGAGATCACTACTCTCCTCCGACACCGTCTAGGAGAAGGCGATCGCCAAGAGTAACAAGTCGGATGCGCTTTCGCTTGAATGAATCTCGTGCTAGAAGCTCAAAGATGCAAATGAATGCTCAACACTCTAGCACTAGCATGTAAATGGAGATGAAGTGCACTAAACACTCACAACCTCTCCCAAATGCTCTCTTAAATCCACTAAGGATTTTAGGCTCAAATCTAGCCTCTAGATTCAATATCTCATATGCAATGAACTTGGCTAGCTTTTCAACAGAGAAATCAACTTCTTGAGCAACCACAAATGAAGGCAAACACAAGATATATATAGCCCTCAAACAAAACTAGCCGTTTGCCACGAACAGGTGAAATTTTGTACAAGCCAGACACTGTCCAGCCAGTACAACAAATTTCGACCGTTGCAAATTATTAGTTACCATTCCGGAATTTTTTGTAAAGGCTGGACAATGTCCGGCCATTTCGGACAATGTCTGGCCATTTCGGACAAAAGCCCCCGAACATATATATCTGTCTCTGTTTCACTCTCGGCTCAAACAAATTGTACAGGCCGGAGAATGTCCGGCCATACCGGACAAAGTCTGGCCCATCCCGGACAAATGCCCCCGGACGGATGCAAACGTCTCTGGTTCACATTTTGCAACACGCTCAAAAATTTTGTACAGGCCGGACATTGTTTGGCCATTTCGGACACTGTCTGGTCAATGCACGTCAACAGTAAAACAAACATAACTTTTGACCTAGAGGTCCGATTGAGGTGATTTTTGGCTTGTTGGAAAGATAACTCAAAAGGCTATAATTTTATCAACAAAAGAAAAACCTAGATAGGCCTAGATATTTCTAGAAAATTCAAAAACTTTCCTGCTGCGAAAAAGTCAAACACAAAAGTCATTTCAAATGCAGTTTTGTCTGTTTTCTCGCGGATATGTCTGCTGACACTCAGCATGAACCACGACCAAATTGATTTAAGAACTTTACAGCCACGGTCAAATATCCGTCGAAAATAGGTGGTCGAGTGGATTTGGTCAAGCATACGCAATCAAGCTGAAAACTGGTAGGACCATCTTGAACTCCTACGACCACGATCAAACTCCAAAGAAGGATACAGCCAATCTGGTGAATATGACCACGACTAGCTCTAGAATATAAACCAATTGAATTAGCTAGCGACATGACTAAGTGCAGTTTTCAAAATATTTTCTTTAATGCGACACAAACTACACTTAGACTTTCTAGCAATGCAAGAGGCGATAAAACACTAGTGCAAGATGATATGAATGAATTTGAGCTTTTGCACTAGATAGATTCAAGCTACTAGTTTCCAACCCCTCTTAATAGTTCGGTCAAACTAGCAAAAGGAATCCTATCAACCCGGTCTATCTGCAAAACATCGAGACCGGTAAAATTCTAAGAAAACAATCCTTAATCTTGGATTTTACCATCGGTGAAGTTCGACCTCATGAAGTTGGACCACTCGACGCAGGTCCTCGCAAAGCTCGACCTCGCTAAACTTGACCTTGCTCGAGATGACTCATATCGTCATCATCCTATTCACGCCCTTGCTTGCTTTCATCTCACGACCAATCTGAGACTACAACATATACACTCAATGCACAACGTTAGTCTCATAATCAGTTTGTCATTCATCACCAGAGAAATTACTCCACACAGGAGTTAGCTCAACAATTTCTCTTTCCGGTGAAATGACAAAACCACATTCAACAGATAGTAAGAGATGAATCATACACTCATATAGATCAGTGTATGATAAAGACATACGTACACGATCTATACTACACATGTCATGATGGCAATCAAATCAGATGACCAATATGATGAGCTCCCCTCAGCATATGCATCGATGTCAAAACCTCAATAAGGAGCCATCAAACTTCAGGATTTATCTCATGACATTCCAATTTACACTTAGCACAAGATTGATGCAACCACCGAGCTCCCCCTCTACATATGCATCAATATTAAACCACAACAGGAAACATGCATTTCAAGGTTTATCAATAATCGATTCGATTTACTTGTGCTAAATCAGGATTTATCCAAGTTGTCATTTAATCATCAAATCTGTCATTATCCAGATTAACATTAATCATCAAGGGTTTATCCAAATCATCATTAATCATCAAAACTTAAATACCTAGATGGACCTAGATCCAACATTCCACATTCCACATATGCCTCCATGTATTTCTCTTAGAAGGGATTTACCATCTTCCTGAGAAATACAATGCTTAAGTACTCCTTGAGTTCCTTATCTGTATAAGGTTCTCTCAACAAGTCCGCACATGCGTGCTTTTCTAACTAACCGATCACTGTCAGTTTCATCCTTAGGAAAGGTCCCATTCGCAAGATAGGTCCTCAATAGATGGATCCAATCCACTTCTTGCTCTAAGGTGGCGATGTTAGGCATCGCCTCTGACCCTTCTTTGATAGAAGGGGATTTTAAGTGTTCAATGATGTACGTGAGGATCCAATTTTTGATAATTGGTCTGCGAGAATGTTGTCTCTTCGCGGAACGAATTGGACTTTGAAATTATTGAAGTGTTTTTCCAATTTTCTCACCTCGTCTAGGTAATGACCCATTGTCTCATCAGAGATGTTGTACTCCTTTTTTACCTGATTTACGACTAGTTGTGAGCCCTCCTCACCACTAATCGACAGACCCCAAGGGATTTGGTTGCTCGAAGCCCAGCAAGAAAACTTTCATACTCTGTCACATTATTGGTAGCAGCAAAGTGTAATTGTATGATATACCAGAGTTGGTCACCGTGAGATGTAATTAAGACCACTCCAGCCCCCGAGTGTTGATAACTACAAGAGCCATCAAAGTACATCGTCCAATGATCGGTATGTTCTAAATCCATAAGTTCTTGCATAAGTGATTCAAGATTAGACCATTCGACCATCAAATCTGCAAGGATTTGAGATTTAATTGCTACCCGAGCAGTAAAATGGAGATTGAATGCTCCAAATTCTACTGCCCACTTCACAACTTGACCAGAAACTTCTGGATTTTGGAGAATATCCCCTAAAGGAAAGGACGAAGGCACATAAATCGTGTGCACTTGAAAATAATGTCGAAGCTTTCTAGAAGCCATTAAGGGAGCATAAAGTAGCTTTTGGACTTCAGGATAATGCTCCTTCGGTCCATTAAGCACTTCACTTACGTAGTAAACTGGTCATTGCAATCCCTCTCATTCTGCAACCAGCATTGCACTGACCACGTAAGAGGCAGTAGCCAAATAGATGAGTAAAGATTCTCCCTTAACAGGGGAAACCAACACCGGAGCGCTGGTGAGGTATGCTTTCACTTCTTTAAAGGCTTTTTCGGCTTCATCTGACCATCGAAAACCATTGTGCTTACGTAGAACCTTGAAGAAAGGTAAACCACATTCGCCTAACCATGAAATGAAATCACTTAAGGTGCCATTCGACTAGTCGGACTATGCACTTCCTTCGTAGTCCAAGGGGATCGCATTTTCTCAATGGCCCGAATTTTTTTGGGATTAACCTCAATGCCTCTTGAACAAACAACAAAACCTAAAAGCTTGCCCGAAGAAACCCAATTGAGCACTTTTCAGGATTCAACTTTATTCCATGTTTGTTCAGATTACAAAAAGTTGCAGCAAGATCATCTATATGACTAGAGCTGTTAAGGCTCTTTACAACTAGATCATCAACATAAGCTTCTAAATTATGCCCTAATTGAGAAACGAAAGGTCTTTTGCATCAAGCGCTAGTATGTGGCACCAGCATTCTTGAGCCCAAATGGCATCCTGATGTAACAGTAAGTACCAAATGGGGTGATGAAGGCAGTTTTCTCCTCATCTTCTTCTGCCATGCTAATTTGATGGTTTCCTGAGTAAGCATTCAGGAAACTCATCAGTTCACAACCTGCTATTGAATCAATCAACTGATCGATACGGGGAAGGGGGGAGTCCTCCTTCGGGTAAGCATTGTTCAAACTGGTGTAATCGACGCACATGCGCCACTTACTATTTGATTTCAGGACCATGACCAGATTCATGAGCCATTTGGGATGGTCTACCTCACAAATAAAATCAACCTTCTTGGGTTTGTCTAACTCCAAATGGATAGCTTCTTGCCGATCAGGAGCAAAACATCTGAGTTTGTGCTTTATTGGTCGCTGTCTAGGCCGAATTGCTAGCCTGTGCTCGATCACTCCCCTTGGGACTCCAGGCATGTCTGAGGTTTTCCACGCAAACACATTCATGTTAGCCTGGAGGAAAGCAATGAGCGCTAGTTCCTATTTGTCATCCAGATTTGACCCAATCCGAATGGTTCTAGATGGATCATCTGGGAATAATAGAACTTGCTTGAGTTTTTCTTCTGGTTGCGGGGATCCCTTGACCGCATCTGATTTCGAGGTCGCAACTTAACGTCCCGTTGGGGAAGTTGATCGACCAGTTCCAGTGAGATTCGATCACAAGTTAGAGCCACATATTGGCTCCCTCTGGCACCTTGATGCATTGATAAGCATAATGCGTCGCCGCCATAAATTTAGCGAGTGAAGGCCTACCAAAAATGGCGTTATAAGCTGAATCAAAATCAATCACATCAAAAGGAATTAATTCCGTTCAAAAATTTACTGGTTCTCCAAGTGTTGCTGCAACACAATTGGTCCAATTGGTAACATAGAAGAACCAGGAATTATCCCAAAAAGGGTTGGGCCATTGGCTTTATTTTTGAATGAGGGATTTGAATCTCGTCAAGAGCCTTGGCAAAAAGTAGGTTGAGGGAACTTTCCACCTTAGCATTGCTAATGGTAGGGGATATTACCACCTTAGCATTGCTAATGGTAGGGGATATTACGAGAGGGAGGCGCCGAGGTCATGTCAATCCCTTAGGGAAATCTTTCTGGCTAAAGGTTAGGGAAATCTCCGACCATTGGGGAAATTGAGGCTCTCTTAAAGGAGCTTCAGTACTATTTACCTCACGGCAAGTAGTTATAAATTGATGCTTAGAAAAATAAGTTAAAGAACCTCCAATATAACATTAAGATGAATGTTAGGTACCTGATATGGCATGTCCTCATCACCATTAGCGCCCTTATTTCTGCTGGCTTGTCCATGACTTGGTATTGTGGGCATAGAGGTTTTACCTCGATAAAAGTCATCAAGCTTTCTTAACCAGGTTCGACAATTCTGGAGGTTGTGTGATGAAACGTTGTGCAACGGACACCACTTCTTCACTCCTTGCGGTTTAGTTTGTTTTTCTGTTTGGTCACTGCGACCAGCAGAAGAAAATTTATTAGTCTTAAATGGAACCTATGGACCTTTCCCTTGAGGTTGCTTGTCGATGATGGTGACCTCTTGGAATTGGCCAGTTCTGGCTTTCTTAACATTTCTTGATTTCCCGCCTACGGTCGACTCAGGTTTCTTGTCCGAATCATCCTTCTTCTCGCCCTCGAGACCTGGTTGAGAAGGTAAATTACTGTTATCCACCATCTTATTCCATTCAACGGCCTTAGCCGCATTAGAATAACGATCCGTCATATCAAAGGTATCGGCTACTGATCGCGGTCAATGAATGAGCAAATCTTCGGTAAATCTCTAATATCGAATGACATGCTTAAATGCCCTGATAACAGAGCTGTCAGAAATTTTGGGGATGGTATTTCTCACCCCCACAAATCGTTTGACAAACTGTCGAAGAGTTTTGGTGGAAGTCTGGCATAAGCGATGAAGATCATCTTCTTTGCCAGGTTTTTGGTAACAATTTTAGAAATTGTTGAAGCTTGCATCAAACAACATTTCCCAATTGTAGATTGATCCTTCAGGCTGATTGAATATCCAAGTCTACGTTGTACCTTCCAAGACGGTCGGCAAATAGTTTG
Organism: Pharus latifolius; assembly: GCA_019359835.1. Lineage (NCBI taxonomy): Eukaryota > Viridiplantae > Streptophyta > Magnoliopsida > Poales > Poaceae > Pharus > Pharus latifolius. Next base: position 24,043,236 of record CM033327.1, read on the forward strand.
CCATAACCCGATCATCACCACCAGCTGCTTGGATGGCAGTAATATAAATCTGGAGAAACTCGGAATGATTCTAGGTTCCATCGAATCGCTCGATCATTCTGGGTTTAAACTTATCTGGCCAGACTACTACACATAGCCCTGGCGAGAAAGTCTTACAACCTACTATGAGGAACCTGGTTGTTGATCATCTTGGCCTCCATCAAGCTAGCAGAAAGAGTCAGCTTGTGGCCCCAAGCGTGAACACACAGGTTCACGATTACGATCGCGAGAAGAATCTACTCGCGGCCCCAAATGTAAATGTACCGGTTCATGATGAAGGTCACTGGGATTACCTGTTCATCTAGTTTTACGTTACCGGGCTGATGATGTGTGTCCGTGTTGTCCTTGGCTTGAATGATAACTATCCCACTCACATGAACGAGTTATTGATCGTGAGGATGATGTTGGAGTCGCAACAGTTTCTACCTCATCGAGGTTGTCCGCCAAAACCCTTGCGAACAGCGCTCTGTCATCATTCACCAAATCAGATGGAGGATTACGAAGAGTATATGCAATCACACAAATGCATTCTTGTGTACTCCTGCTGGGTACCATGGGAGTTATTGTCACCTCATCCACTGGAGAACAGGCGAGGGTTGATAGTGGAGTCTGGTCCCGCTTGCGACCATGGTGATTTCATGGATGAGATGTTCTAGGGGCGAGGTCACGAGCTGTGGTATCATGGCGAGATTGTGCAAGTTGTAGAGCTTGCTCTGTGACTTTACAAACCTCAGCCTCTCACCGCTCACGAGCAGCATCTTCTTCCCGTTTTCACTCTTCCTCTTCTCTGGCTGCACGGTGCTCAGAGGTTTCTTCGGAAAGTACAGCAAGTTCCTGGGGAACTGAGTTCACTGACGGGGAGAGCATCTCCTCATCTTGATCACAGTCAAAATCAAAGATGGAATTCAAGTTGTCTGGAGAAAATCCTTCCAGACTGAATTCAAGATCCTCATCTCCCGCATTCTCTGGGACGATGGGTTCTGGCACATATTCACCTCTCGACGTGGCAGGACTCACCGGAGGTGAACGAATTACCAGTTCAGGTTCCTGGCCATGGACCACGTCCTGAGAATACTCCTCAGCACAAGGCTCTAAGGGAACTTCATTTTCTTCCATATAAAGAGTTCCTTCCTCCATGATAAGTCGGCATATATAATCTGCAAGATCAAATCATTTTTGGAATCCTAAACTCCTCACATGGCTTACCAAGATTCTTGATGAAGAGTGACACCTGGAAATGTGCCCCACGGTGGGCGTTAGCTATCACGATTGGGACTCTAGTCCTTAGTCGAACTTACGTAAATTTAGATGATGAAACGTGAAGCAAATTTAAGGTGAAATTCAAGTAAATCAGGGTATCTATGTCTAAGGAAGAAATGGATTTATACAAGTTTGGGCCCCTGTGATGATGAGTAATAGCCCTACTCCTGTTGATATTTCACTATGAATATCAACGTTTATAGGGGGAGAATAAGAGATGTTCTTAGATGGACTAAGTACAATCTCCTATTCTTTCTTAAACTATGTATAACAACATATTGTTTCTATCTCTTAAGTCTTGTGTCCTCTGTTAGATATGTCCCCTTTCTCTCCCGGCGATCCCTCTTTTATATCTCGTCACTGGTTGTTGGTTATGGGATTGAAGGGTCGCTGGGAGGCAAACGTGCACCAGCCACAATGTGCAATTATGCCCGTTTATAACTACACTTTTATCTTCTTAACGGTCACTAGAATTTAATCAAGGAGGCTGAAAATATCCAAGGTGATGGTAGTGGTTGAACAGGCTTAACTACTGGGTAAGGTCAAATAAGTCTAACCATATTGTCGTTGGATGTTTTGGATCTTTAGTTGTCATGGTCGCGTATTAACTACAACCAGTCATTATCATTCTTTCACTCTCCATGACCTGGGTGACCTCGGGAAGATATCTCCATGACCAAGGTATTCGTGGGTATGTGAGACCATGGCCTTTGCGACCTTAGTATTGTGGGTGTCTCGAGACTACGGACCCTGGGACAATACAAGCCAAGACCATAGAATAGGCCATGTCCAGAATATCTTGGACTATCCTATGGTCTCCCTCTTAGGTCCCTGAGATCACAGAGGGTAATGTAAATAATTTGGATCTCGTCCTGTAAGCCTCGAGACTATAAAACAGCAAAGGTGACTAACTTGGGTTATAAACCTCGTCACCACCGTCACCTCCGGGGACCTCCTCGAGGTACATGAGGTTAGCTCCACCAACCCCCAAGAAGGGAGGTGTTACCTGGCAGGCGGTCCATTGGCACCCCTACTCGACTCAGACAACGAATGAGCTTCCTCGATGAAGGCGGACAGTGATGTGGGCTCGCCAAAGGAGGTGGAGGTGGCCAATCAACCCCTTTGCTGTAGCCTTCGGTGCGTCCGATGGTCGAAGCCATATTGGCCACCGCACATTGAGCAATACAACGGGGAGGCCGACCCCTACGAGTTTTTGCAGGTCTACTCCACGGCCATCTTGGCAGTTGGGGGGATGAGAGCGTTCAATGTACACTAGTACAGAAAAGCTTTCTTCTATCGGTAAAAAAAACCCTTCTACTATCGGTTTTCGTACCGATAGAGATAGACACAATAGAACAAGACAGAACATTTTCTATCTGTAAATAACCGACAGAAGAAATTAACAATTCTATCGGTATCTTAGGAGTGTACCGATAGCAAACCCGTCGTAGTCTGACGATTAACGGTGGGAAAAGTACCACTATTCTAACGGTTAATTACATGATTACCGACAGGAAAATATTACTATTCTATCGGCACCTTATGATTGTACCGATAGAAAACCCGTCGTCATCTAACGTTTAGCGTTGGGAAAAATACCCATATTCTAACGGTTAATTATAAGTTTACCGACAGAAAAAAGTGTAGCACTCTCTCGGTTGGAAATGACATTATCGATAGAAAAAATCACAGTAGTCTCTCGGTTGTGGATGAGTTCACCGGCAGGAAAAGTCACTCTATTCTGACGGTTAATTTCAAGTTTACCGATAGAAAAATGGGTAGTAGTCTCTCGGTTGTGGATGAGTTTACTGATAGAAAAAACCACAGTAGTCTCTCGGTTGTGGATGAGTTCACCGGCAGGAAAATTCACAGTAGTCTGACGGTTAATTTCAAGTTTACCGATAGAAAAAACTACAGTAGTCTCTCGGTTTTGGATGAGTTTACCGATAGAAAATTTGTAGTGGTCTGTCGGCTGTGAATGAATTTGCCGATAGAACATTCACATATACAGTACATTTTTTGCATTCACAATACAGTACATTCACATATACAGTACAGATGCAATACATTATAGATTGGATACACAATACAGTACAGATTGACACATTAGACAGTTATTCACATTTATTCACATATATATGGACAAATAGAAATTGCAATCCAATGTGGACATTTATTGACATATATATTTATTCACATGTATATAAACAGTCTATGCACAGAGTACACGAAAAAGAGAAAATTATCATGGCGGATGGTTGGGTGCAACTTCCTCCATGACATATTGAGCCCAGATTTGTCGAAGATCTCTAATCTTTGCATTTTCGTATGAGTCTTTCGACATGGCGATCTGCAAGCATGTGTGAATACTTAGTAACTAACTTCCTAATTTAGAACGTGACACCCAATTTTCAAATTTGAGTTAGCTATCGATGCTTACCTGGGGGAATTGGGCAAAGTTTGTCTGCACTAGGTCGTACATGTAGCGCAACACATAAAACCCGCATTCCCACGATTGCGGCTGCTGATGGCACTGAGATAATTGCATATGCGAAGACATGTTAGCTATTGTTTCCATAAACTAATTAAGCATAAACAAAAAGTCTCGTGAGTACCTCATATTCTTTCCAAGCTAGTAGGGAGCCCTGCGGTGCGGCATGCCTCCCTCCAGCGGACGGATATTTATCAAAAGCCTTGCATTTCAGTTAGTATTTCCCGTTATTGTATTATCATGAGCTAGTGAGGTGAAAATTTAAATCAAACATATAAGTTACTTACGCCTCCATATTCCCCTTCACCACATATTCCATCGATAATTTGTCACGCATCGAATCGAGGTAGTACACCTCGTTCCTCGGCGGACAGATCACGATGAGGATCCAGTGGCCCCTGCATTGTACGTAAAAGAGGACCGCGTGCTCAAAGTATATCTCAGGTGTAACATACAAGATCGAGTTAAATTAGTACGAAATGCACTAACCTTTGGTGGTACGGCACCAGAATGAACTCCCTGTCCTGCTGCGCCATCAGCTTCTTGGATATGTACTGCTCAGTGTGCGCGGCGTCGTGCTCTAGTATCGTGAGGCTTATTTTCTCTGGGTCGAGGAAACCCACCTTGTCACACGCAGCCTCCGATGCTAGCCTGTACATGCACCTGCATGCAAAGGACGACATTAGTATTGCACAGAAAGTTACTACATTTCAAATGAACTACAAAAATGCAGAGTTAGCAAACAGAGTTAGAAAACAGCAATACATAGCATCAGCAAACTCACAGGACTCCAGTCCGTATGATGGACATATCGAGCTCCCGCCCGTTGTAGAGGTCGAACAGATCCTCGTGTGCCACGGATATACTCCCGGGCTCACGGTGGAACTGTGCAGGCCTGTAGGGAACTAAGAAGTTCAGATTGCGCGGAGCTCGGTGTAGGTACCACGCGTGGAGGTCTCTGGTTGATCGATCCAATTTGCGCAAAGCTGCCTCCGACATGAGTGGGGACCCGTTCGTGAACCTCTCCGGCTGTCCCTGTCGCCCTTTTCCCTTGCCTTTGCCCTTGCCTTTTGCCGGGGACTGAGCGCGTACCTTCGAAGGCAAGGGCGAGGTGATGGCAGCTTTCTTCCAAGGTGAAGGCGTGGATGCGCTGGGTGGGGTCGAGGCCGTCTTTGATGTGTCCAGGGTCACACGAGATCGGGCCTCATGCCCCGAGCTGGGGGCGCAGTCCCCTGGTAGCCCAGCGGCAGGCCACTTCAATTAATGAGCACGTATGTTAGATTATGCAAGTTGAGTGTACTGAGTAGGATGTAATCTAAAATGTGTAGGATTTACCAGTTGTATTACAAGACACTTCTTGGGCCACTGTACGTAGGAGCCCACTGCCTCAGCAAGTGTCTGCAGTTCCTCTGTTGGGACTGGCAACGGAGAATCGTTGTAGCCCGGCATGGCCATGTCCACCTGTACCTTTGCGAAACCCAACGCAGAGGTACACAGTGGACTCGGACATCCAGCCCAGACAGATATACGAAGCCGTGTCCAACCACTTCCTGCCCGGCGCCTACGTGATTCTGTAGGATGCAGCCCTCCGGCCCCTGCAAATTTGTAAAAATTAAAATAGGTTAGCGAAACAACTCTAACAGAATGGGAGTGGCATCAACTTAAGTGCACAGATGAAGGCTTGCAGTACCTCAAGTAGATCCACTGGATCCGCGAGTACCTTCGAAGCGCAACTGCTTATCCGACCCCGCGGGGTACCGTCGTCCTGGGGATCCGCATCTGCACTCTTGGCCAGCAATGCTTCTCTCAACCGTGCAAACTCTTCCCTCATTTGTGCGACCTTGGTCTGCACCTCAGACTGTACCTCAGCCCGTATCTCAGCCCGCATCTCCACCCGTATCTCCTCCCGTACCTCAGCCCGTATCTTATCGGAGAGGTCAGCTTCCTTTTCCTTCCAGGTGCGGGCCTTCTTCCTCGGTGGAGCCGGATCTACGAAACCGGCCTTCCACGACACAATGGCTCCCACGGCCCGTGTCAGCCCGGGATGCTCCTTATTTCCTAGAGCCCGGGTGAGGATGTCGTTCTCCCTCTGCGGGGTAAACAATCCCTCCGCTGCCTCCTTCTCAAAAGAGATCTGTTACATTTGAAGGTACCTTGTGAGACAAATTGCCTTATATACACTTGTGCGCACACAGTTTACGAGGTTAGCCAACTTACCATTCGCCTCACAACGTCGGCGTCCCCAGGGGTTGCGAACTGCACAGACCCCGTGGACGACACGGACCCCCTCCCCCTCCACCATCGCTTGCACCTCTCATCCCGGATCTCGGAGAGCGGCAACTCAGGGGTATCGATGACAGGATTTTGCTCGTCTTCCTTCTTCCACTGCTCCTCCTTCCCCGCATAGCCCCGCGATCCGAGCCGATGCGGGTGGTCGTTCCTCTTCTGGATCGCCCTATTCTTCTCGCTAAGGGCCTTGAACTCCTCAGTCCCCTTTTGCTTGGTGAATTCCTCCCATACCTCCTCCGATATGAAGGGGTACTTCTCGCAAGGAGATTTCCCCGCAGCGAGGAAGTTACTGACGAGCCAGCTCTTAAAGGTTTTCCATGTTTCGTTCATGTCCTTCAAGCAGGCAGTCCTAGGTGTATCATCGGGGATGTTCCACTTAGCCTGTTTCCGAAAAATGCATACAATTAATCACGAGTTAGTTAAACTTTAGTATAAGCCAAGAGAACGTGATTACGAAAGAGTTCAGCGATTTCAGTTCATTTAACCTTCACTTCCGCCCACAACTTATCCCTCTCGTCCGCCGTCACGTCCTTCCAGCTCTGGACGGTGATCTTCACCCTTTCTTTCGCCAACAGCCCAACGTAGGCCGCGTACCTCCCAGCATTCTTTCCAATCGGCCTCCCAAATTGGTTGAACTCACAAGAAAGATCCGTGCGTTTGGCCAAACGCCCCAACGTTGTCGCGCCTCGCCCCACCCTCTTGCGCTGGGATGTAACAGCTGCATCTTCAGTAGTTACGATGGGGTTGGCCCTAGTCGAACCACTAGTACCATCCGATGAAGACGACGACATGTCTTCCCCTACAAAACCTTCAACAAACCATATATATGGCAATTAATTCGCCTTGGAGTTCCATAACTCAGCCCAGGACTGGAGAATAACTAGGGCAGCAAAAGGGAAAATAATACAAAAAGAAAGACATGCATAAATTACTTCCTGAACTGTTCAGAAATATTTTCTATCGGTAAACACATGAGCTGCCGATAGACCATAACAATTACCTCCACAGAAGACAATTTTTCTATCGGCAAACCCGTGAGATACCGATAGAACATAACAATGTTCTCTACATATGGAATTTTGTTGACAAGCCACCATTCACTGTCATCACATAACATTCTCGATGATTTGCTATACTAATATTCATGGGCCAGCATTATTATTTCACACGTAAATATGCACCCAAGCATCTAAGTGCCACTGTGCATAATCTTTAGCCTAGCCTGTATGTGAGTCATCAGGACTTCACATCTATTAGGTTGGGAAAAGTCATGTATAGGCATTTGAAACATATACATCGAAGACCCATCCACATTGCCATATATTCATACCAAGTGAGTAAAAATTCCCAACCAAACTAGTACATTGCATGGCTCATGTCCTTCCAGATCCAAATTAAGTTTTACTACTTGTGCAGAAATATGTTCTATCGGTAAACACATGAGCTGCCGATAGAATATGTGTAAGAACACCTCCAACATATAATGTGCATTACATGGCAGTTGGATACAATTGATCACACATACAGCAGTATAGATAAGTTAAAATCTCAAAACAGGTTCATTACAGCACTGGAACATATTATGTAAACCCTAATTTAAATCAACATTGCGTGCGGAATGTACATAATCCAACACAATAGGGAACCCTAGTGTAATTGCAAAACTCGAAGAATTAGTACGTGCAAAACACTAGGATCAAATAAGGAAGATGCTGGAAATAGAACGACGAATTTGGGTATTTACGGCGGCGATCAGTTCTGGTGATGGAGAGGCGGTGTAGAACGCAGCGGCGGCCGGCGAAGGATGAAAATAAGAACCGGTGGCAGTGGCGAACCAGTGTCCAGCTGGCGATCGTCGTGTGGGAGAGAGGAAGTGAGTGGTCATGGCGGAGGTTGTGGTTTTCTTCGCTCTCGAAGGGACGCAGTACTCTAAGGTGGAACTGTTCGAGTGGAGGGAAACTAAAGGGCTGTGTACGAGTAATAAAGTAGTGGAGGCACTTTTCTATCGGTATAACAAAATGATACCGATAGACTTATGTACTTTCCTATCGGTACAACAAAATAATACCGATAGAACAAGTAAATTTCCCGGAAAAATATTTGAAGTAGTGGATGCCTTTTTCTATCGGTATAAACAATAAAATCCCGTGAGACCAATTTTCCCCAGAAAATTTTTTTAAAGTGCTTGAGATTATAGTTTCTATCGGTAAAAACAACAAAATACCGTCAGAGTAATAAAAAGGTACCTTTTTCTATCGGTATAAATAATAAAATCCCGTGAGACCAATTTTCGCCAGAAAAATTTTCTAAAGTGCTTGAGATTATAGTTTCTATCGGTAAAAATAACAAAATACCGTCAGAGTAATGAAAAGGTGCCTTTTTCTATCGGTATAAACAATAAAATCCCGTGAGACCAATTTTCCCCAGAAAATTTTTTTATAGTGCTTGAGATTATAGTTTCTATCGGTAAAAACAACAAAATACCGTCAGAGTAATGAAAAGGTGCCTTTTTCTTTCGGTATAAACAATAAAATCCCGTGAGACCAATTTTCCCCAGAAAAATTTTCTAAAGTGCTTGAGATTATAGTTTCTATCGGTAAAAACAACAAAATACCGTCAGAGTAATGAAAATGTACACACAATTTAACATCAAATAGACCGTGGTTGAAAGCTGCAGAATGATAAAGAAAGAGGGAAGATAGCCGGAAAATTGGAAAATTGACATAAAAAGAAATTGTACATTCATTGTTGTTTTATCACTTACAAAAAAAAATAAAACCCATAATGCTTGGTCAAGGGGTGGTCTTAGCCCTGGCTGCATGTAGAATAGAGTAAGTTAGACTTACAGCCAGGACGCAGGACTCCTCTAGCGACAAGTTGTCCCTAGGATCAACTACTACCGCGTCGAGAAGGCCTGCGACCTCCCTCAGCTTCGCTATGGTATCCTTCATAGTCAAACCGCAGCCAGCGATGGTCATATCCGCGGCTTTCTTCTCCTCACGAAGACGCCTCGTCCTCGCCCTAGCATTGTCACCATCCGTCTTCATGCGCTTAATGCGCTGGAAGACATCATCAAGGTCAAGCCGTAGCTGAGTGTGCTTGTCTGTAAGGAGCTTGTGCTCCTCCTGGAGGGCCCTCAGGTCGGCCTTCACTTTGGCAGTGTCTTCCACGGCTACCATTCCCTGTGCAAATCAACAGGTCAAGAATGAACTGAACATGGATTAACAATACATGGGTAAACCGAGGAGATTTAGAGTTCTTACCGGGGAGGGTGTGGCTGACGATCCCATGGAGGTTGCCATTGTGAAAGAGAAGATGAGGAGTCGAACCGTTCGAGAATTAGAAAAACAACAAAATACCGCGACGCATGGCGAGGTACTTATAGAGTTTCCAAGGCGACGCATGGCGACACGGTTGAGAATTCAAAGCGGCAGAGTATTCTTCTATCGGTAAAAACAGGAAAAAACCATCAGACAAAAATACCGTGAGACTAACGAATTTATTCTAACGGTAAAATAGAACAATACCGATAGAAAACATTTTGAAGTGCCTGAGAGAAGTGTGAAAGTAGCGGATGTCCTTTTCTATCGGTATAAATAACAAAATACCGTCAGAAAAAAGGGATTTTTGCAGAACTTAATTTGAAGAAGCAAGAGGCTGCGATGAGATTTTTGCAAGTGCTATTTGAAGGGAAGAAGTAAGTATTTACAGGATAAAGGTACTGTACATGTTAGAACTCATGCTGTGGAGTAAAATTGAGATGTATTAATGCTGTGAACTAGCTTATCATTAAATTTTAAAGAAAAATGTACTGCCTGATGTATTAATGATAAGTTCCTCACCTTGCTGCAGAACTTGTGGGCTGTTTGCTTGGCATTTATCCCTGAAATAGAAATTAATCATCAATGGTTCTCAACCCATAATCCTTCTTCGTGGTCATCTCGCAGATACGTTGTTTCGTCGATATCTTCAGTACGGATAGATTGAATGTCCTCTAAAAATGGAGGTATTTCATCCAATTGGTTATACTCCTCTTCGTCGACAACATCTTTGACCCCAACAATACGTCTCTTGCTGTGGAGGACAACATGCAAGTTTGGATTGGCCGGGTCAACGATGTAGAATACCTGTGTGGCTTGCTTTGCAAGTATGAATGGATCGTTTTGGTGTCCGACTCTACCAAGATCGACGAGAGTAAACCCGTAACTGTCAACTTGAACACCTCGAGGGATTTCGACCCATTGGCATCGAAACAGGGGAATCTTAAGTAATCCGTAATCGAGCTCCCATATTTCGTCAATAACACCGTAATATGAGTTCAGCGCCCTTACTGACCTGGCATCCTCGGAAATAGCAAACAGTGTCACTCCGCTACATTGCGTGCTACTCTTGGCGTCTTGAGCTCTTGTGTAAAATGAATACCCATTGATGTCGTACCCTTGCCAAGTCCCTACAGTGAATCTTGGGCCTCTAGCCAACCATGTCACAGTTTCACTTACGGAGCCCTCGGCAGCTCGCGTGACTCTTTCTTGGATCCACTCAGCAAATTTCCTGTTATGTTCTTTGCTGACCCAAACATCTGACTTCGAAGGATTCTGTGACCGTAACATTACCTTGTGCTCGTGTACGTATGGCTCGACCTCCGTCATGTGTTGTAAGACACAAAAATGTGATTTTGCGTACACATCACGAGCGGGGACGATAGCTTTGAATCCAATCGTTCCGATTCCCTCAAGCCTACCCTCATGTCGGGACCTAGGAACACCAATTGGGTCAACCCCGGCCATATAATTTATGCAAAATTCAATCACCTCCTCGGCGGCATAACCTTCCATGATACTCCCCTCGGGTCGACGACGAGTCCTTACGTATCCCTTCAATACACCCATAAATCTCTCAAATGGATACATGTAGCGCAGGCACACGGGTCCACAAAACTTAATTTCTCTGATAAGGTGAACAATCAGATGGACCATAACATCAAAAAAGGATGGAGGGAAATACATCTCAAGCTGACAAAGAGTTGTAACCACGTCGCGTTGCAAAGCGTCCAGTCCATCGGGATCAATTACCTACGAGGACACAGTTGCGCCAAATATTCATATCAGAAAAATCTTCTAATTAAGCTCCACAAATGGAGGTAGTGAACTTATAGTACGAGTGCACGTACTTACCTTGCAAGACATTGCGTTGAAGAAATAACATAGGTTTGTGATTGTCTCTCTGACTTTAACTGGGAGAATGCCTCTGATAGCAATGGGAAGCATCTGTGACATCAAGACATGACAGTCGTGGGACTTCATGCCAACCAATCTTAGGTCCTTCATAGACACAAGTTTTTTCAAGTTCGCGGAGTACCCACATGGAACTTTAACACCGTGCAGGCACCGACAGAGTTCTGTTTTTTCGCTCTTGGACAACGTATAGCAGGCCGGGGGGAGGTATGTACGCTTTCCATTCTCTAAAGGTGCAAGCTCAGTCCTTATCCCCATTTCCACCATGTCACGACGAGCTTTCACACCATCCTTTGTCTTTCCCGGAATGTTCAACAACAAACCAATCAAACTGTCACAGACATTTTTCTCTACATGCATGACGTCAATGCAATGTCGAACTTGTAAGTGCTCCCAGTACGATAGATCCCAGAGAATCGATCTCTTCTTCCAAACATTTTTTTCTCGAGGTTTAGAATGCTTACCGAACTCAACTTTGATGTCGTTCACGCGCGAGTAAATCTCCTTACCGGTCAGAAACACTGGAGCTGATCCCTTCTCAGGCTTCCCGTTAAATGTTTTCCTCTTCTTACAGTACGTGTGATGCACCGGAAGAAACCTGCGGTGACCCATGTACACTGTTTTCCAGCAGTTTCGCAGCCATATGCTCTCAGTTTCATCTAGGAAAATAGGGCAAGCCTTGGCTCCTTTCGTACTATACCCCGACAAATTGCCGTAGGCCGGAAAATCATTTATGGTGCAAAATATCAGGGCCCGCAAGATGAAATTCTCTTTCTTGTATGCATCCCACACCTGCACACCCTCGCTCCACAATTTCTGCAAGTCCTCGATTAAAGGCGCTAGAAACACGTCAATATCATTTCTGGGTTGTCTGGGTCCTGAGATTAGTAACGCCATCATGATGTACTTGCGCTTCATGCATAACCAAGGAGGAAGATTGTAGATGCATAAAAGAACCGGCCAAGTGCTGTGCCGGCTGCTCATATTACCATGTGGGTTCATACCATCTGTACTCAGCCCGAACCTTACATTCCTAAGTTCGCTGCCGAACTCAGCAAATGTTCTGTTGATGTTTCTCCATTGAATAGAATCAGCTGGGTGTCTCAGTTTTCCGTCTTGTTTCCGGGCTTCAGCATGCCAACGCAAGTGCTTCGCAACTTTCGGATTTGCAAACAGCCGCTTCAATCTAGGTACCACAGGCAAGTACCACACAGTTTTTGCCGGGGGCCCTTTCCTTACCTCGTGACGTTCACTGTCGATCCGGTCCCTACGTGTATACCTCGATGCGCCGCATCTTGGACAAACATGCAAACTGGAGTACTCGTTACGGTACAACACACAATCATTTGGGCATGCGTGTATTCTTTCGATTTCCATTCCCAACGGACACAACAGTTTTTTGGCTTGGTAAGTAGATCTTGGCAACTCATTTCCCTCTGGAAGCATGTCCGCTAGAAGATCTAATAGTGCCGTGAAACTCTTATCACTCCAACCGTTTCCTGCCTTCAAGTTATATAATCTCAGCACAGAAGACAGTTTTGTAAATGTTGCACATCCAGGGAACAGAGGCTTCTCAGAGTCAGCAATCAGTTTCTCAAATTCACAGAAGTCATTTTCGTTGTAATCTTCCTCTACATCACGTAACATCTCATCTAGATTGTCATCATCATCATCTACGTGCACATCGGAATGAACATTACCAAAATTGGGATGATCATCGATATTTTTGCAATCCACATCCGAGTCGTGCTGATTGGTAGTAGTGGTGCTTGTTTCCTCAAGATCTTCGCCATGCCATATCCAACGGGTGTATCGCGCGTTAAAACCACGACGAATCAAATGACTCTTAATTTGATCAGAGTTGCTAAGCCTCTTCAAGTTCATACAATCTGTACAAGGACAGAGCATATTTTTCTCTCCCTTCCTCTCCTTTTGTTGCTCAGCAAATTTAATAAACTCATTCACACCATCCAAATATTCAAGAGTAGTACGTTTTATTCCATACATCCAATATTTCCTGTCCATCTACAATTAACAAAATTTAACGAGTAAGTCATGCATGAAACCTGCCCGATTAAGTTATGTATATGTACATGTACAGCCTCTTACAACAGATACATGTGTTGAACCCTAGCCTGACGAAATTAACACTAATTAACCTAGCTAACTACACAATACAAGCTAGTTAGCTCCTAAAACAAGACGCATTTCCAGCTACCAAGCTCCCAAGCTTAGAGCTACAAACTTGGAACTGCACAATACAGCTAGCTTGCAAGTAGAGAGGAAGGGAGATCTAGAGGGAGAGAGAGATAAGTGTCGACGATTAAGCGTACCTTAAAGAGAGGGGCGCAATCAACTTCCCTCCAGCCTGCGCTGATCACCCTAGCAGTGTAGCTGGAACTTTCGTCACAAACAGAGGGACACAGAGTGCAACAGAACAAATTAAAGAGCAGCTCAGCAATGGTCGAGTGGGGTTTTCCTTATAATGGACATTTTTCTAACGGTAAATACATGAAATAACCGTGAGACTAACTTAGGTAATTTGCCACTCACATATTCTATCGGTAAAAACACACACATACCGTTAGAGAATGTGTATTACCGAGCAAGTACAGGACTTCTTCTTTCGGTAAATATGTGTATTGACCGTTAGATCATGCATGACACAACACGCACATGAGTTTTTCTATCGGTAGATATGTGTACGAACCGTTAGATGATGCATGACACTCGAGCATGAGTTTTTCTATCGGTAAATATGTGTACTTACTGTTAGAATATGCATGACTGAGCAAATATATGTGTTTTCCTATCGGTAAATATGTGTACTTACCGTTAGAATATGCATGACTGAGCAAATATATGTGTTTTCCTATCGGTAAATATGTGTACTTACCGTTAGAGGAGGTACTGGTACCAAACTGGGACAAACATGCACATGCCATTTCTCACATTCAAGGAATCATATCAATGTAACATCAAACAGATCTTACATCAAACGGATCTTAACTAGAAGATAAAGCAATATATTTCAAGAAATGGTAATTTGTGGATTAACTAGGAGACACAAAAATACTTTTCGTAGGTACTTGAGACTTCATCTTGCCAAAGAAATTACAGATGCCAGTTCACAAATTCAGGTACAAACATACACATGCCAGTTCACAAATTGAAGTGCATGTCTGAAACAGCAGTACAAATACACACCTACCTACCAATACAATTAAATACACAAATACTCCCTGCACATTCAAGTTCATGTCCCAATTAGCAATATATGATACACAAATATACAACAATATACAAATACAACAATTCACACATTCGATGTATATTACAAAAGCCACGTCTGAAATTGACAACAGATCACGACAAGGACCCAGTGGCCCATACATGCATTTTACATAAAAGGGAACCTTTGCAGGTTGCCACAATGCAACTACCGACTACAAGTTAGACCTGATACATCACAAATCCATTCATCCAAAACAGCAAATGTCTGAACCACATTGGACTTAACCATAGGAGTTCAGTTTGAAGACGCCCGAGGAGCTGGAACTGCCGTCGACATACATTTGTACGTATTGGTGATTTCCTCGGATTCAAACTCGATCAACTCAACTCAACTCAACTCAACTCCATTAACAAAAAGAACCTACCTTCCAAGATGTTGTTCTGTGTAGTGATGGTGTAGAATGGTTGTGCAAATAACAACAATTCTTCTTCTCCAAGCAGGTAAGCATCTGGCCACAAGCTGGTGCATGCAAAAAAATGTAAGATGCTTTCTATAGGTCCTGATTTGAGAAACACGCCGGGCTTAAGCATCTTCTCGACCGAGCCAACCAAGATCTCGCCCTTCACGTCCTTCCAGCTCTCGACGGTGATCTTCACCATTTCTTTCGCCAACAAGCCAACGTAGGCAGCGTACTGCGATGAAGAACCATGAAATACGTTGCCCCTCATGAGCATCATCCAAGGACCTGAACAGATCATAATCATATTGAAAAGAAGACACATCAAAATGAAGGATACAAAAAAAGCAGAATTATTGCCATAATCGGATTAGAATAATCTAACAATATTGCAGAAATTTTACGTACCTTCCTTGGGATGCCGACGTCTAGAGGGCTTCGATGGAGGTGCGGAGGTGCAGCGCTCCCCTGTAGAGGTGCGCCGGCCATCCATGGAGCTTACGGGTTAGGACTACGAGCCCCAGATGAACTGTGAGAATGAAAGAGACATACCCGTGTATTTATACAAATATATATTTTCTATCGGTACTAAACAGAATACCGTTAGTAATAAAAACATCTGTAGAAGGCGAATGGTTCTATCGGCAGAATAAATATTACCGATAGGAATTTTTTTACATATTCTATCGGTGTGTACGTACATTGCCGATAGAATATTACTAGTTGTAGAAGGCCAACAGTTCTAAGATATTTTTTGCAATATTCTACCGGTATAAACATTCATTACCGATAGAATAAAACTATTTGAAGACGAACAGTTCTAAGAAATTTTCTATATATTCTAACGGTAAAAGAATCCATTAACGATAGAATAAAAATATTTGTAGAAGGCCAACTATTCTAACGGCGCACTACATATTGCCGATAGGAATTTTTAATATACTCTGTTGGTATATTCATACAGTAGCGATAGAATAAGTCTAGTTGTTGAAGTCGACCAGTCCTATCGGCGCACAACATTCTTCCGTCAGTACTTATGCATCTCTTCTAACGGCAAATATGTTCATCACCGCTAGAGTAAATCATACTATTTATTCTATCGGTAAGTTTCTTATAAACCGATAGGGAAAATACATCCGTCGGGCTTTTATGACCGCGAGGCACATTTTCTATCGGTTTTCTGCTGTTTCGCTAATAACCGATAGAAGATAGGGGTTAGTAGACTGCATTTCTGTACTAGTGGTAACGTCTTCCCCCCCTACTTTTTTGGGATAGACCGGTCTTGGTTCTACAACCTCATGGCAGGCTCCATCAAGTCCTTTGCTCAACTCAAGCATGAGTTCTGTGCCAATTTCTAGGGGAATGACGTCCACCCCTGGATTCGTCACAGCTATACATTGTCCAGCAACGGTCGGGGGAGACCATACGAAGTTTCTTCAAGTGCTTTGCCCAAATCTAGAGCAAGGTGGCTCATGTCCCTGACTCGACAGTGATTGAGGCATGCAAGAGCAGAATCCTACCAGGGGAACTCCACCGGAGGCTCTCCCAAAGTTGTCCCTCCTCCGCTGATGAGCTCTTCAACATGCTCGAGAAATATGCAAGAGCAGAGGAATATGACCTCTGGAAGAAGAACCAGGGGACCTCCGATCCTGGGGAGAGGGACTCCAAGGACCTCTCCCAAAAGCGTTCCAAGAGGGGACCTCGTACTGAGCCAAGGCTCTGGACGTTTTCGTCCTCGAAGGCGGAGGCTGCTCTCGAGATCCTAATTGGGGCCAATGATCCTTCTCCAAGTCAAAAAGTGGTGGGGGAGCCAATCCTCCCATGCGCGAGAAGCTCCTAAGCCAGTGGGCAAGGAGGTTGAAGCCACCCTATGGTGTGCTTTCCATAAGTCCACCTCCCACGCCACTCGAGAATGCCACGCACTTCTTCAACACTTCGCGGCATTTCTCGAGCAGTATGGGCCGGGGGGAGGGGGCCCTGCCTCCTTACCCCCTCCATCATCGACCCTAGTGGTACTCCCCGCTCCCTCGAGGGGACATCAAA
The DNA here is from genome assembly GCA_019359835.1 of Pharus latifolius. Taxonomy (NCBI): domain Eukaryota; kingdom Viridiplantae; phylum Streptophyta; class Magnoliopsida; order Poales; family Poaceae; genus Pharus; species Pharus latifolius. The sequence continues at coordinate 24,060,284 of CM033327.1, forward strand.
GGCGGTGCTAGGAAAAGGTCTCGAGCGACGAGCTCCCTTTCAAAACCTCCCAGAGAAACATTAATGTCATCTTGGGAGGATCCGCCTTCGGGCGAGACTTCAAATGCCAGCGCAAGGAGTATGTGTGGGAAGTGAAGGCAATAGGGGTCCTCAACACGTCTCGGCCACCAAAATGGTCAGACATCCCCCTCACCTTCACCACGGAAGACGCAGGTGGGCTTTGCTTCCCCCACGATGACGCGTTGATCGTCTCTGCCACCGTGTTTAACTGCAGTCTCGCCCGGATCCTCTTATCCGTTTGAGACCTAGTCTTGGTTTTTACACTAGGCTCGCCCAGATTCTAATATGCGGAATTACGGGACCCAAGGGATGATCGAAAACATAGATCAAAGTAATTGCACAACTCTTTATTTCAAAGAGGGCTTTACATGTCAAACGTTAGACACACTTGCCTACGTCGAAGGAACTATGAGCTGGATATATGATCCAAGGCTGTAATAATATTCGATGATCTAAACTAGACCTATTATAAGGTTTTTATAGTCCAATCGTATGAGTTCGTATCAGACTCAATAACCTAAACGTATTAGACTCATATAACTAACTAACTAACTAACTAATCCTAAACGGATAAGCTTACTTATATATATTCGGATCAGATTACAATTCCGAACAGGGAACACATTTCTTTTCATGATCGCGAACCAATCCATGGTCGCGAAACCTTTTCAAACACGGTTATGATCGCAGAGCCTTATGCGATCAAGACCTAAAGATCCTCCTGGATCATGACTCCCTTGTTGAGAAGGAGCCAACCCCCGTTGCGACCTCTCGATCAAACTGGAGATGTGGAAATTGAGCTTGTCCATCTTCTCTGGTGTACCACTTTGCCGCACGTACTCGTTGATTCTTCTGACTGATTCAAAAAGTCTCCTTTGTGCCACTGCGGGTGGTAGTCACCTTCTTCTCTAGAATCACATCTTCACGTAGAGGTTCGTCTCGTTGCTAGACCAAGTCTTCAATAGATGGTACTGTGGTATCTGGCTCATCATCCAGCATTGAAGGCTCGAAGATTTTGAGGTGCTCAACATTGACAACCGAGTAAATATTCATGTATGGAGGTAACTCGAGCTGACAAGCATTATTACCCACTTTCCGCAAAATCCGAAAAGGACCATAACAAATCGGTTTGAGTTTCTTACCTTCACCTTTAAGTCTCTCCTTACTCAGATGTAACCATACCATATCACCTTCTTCGAATTAAGCATCAACTCGGTGCCGATCATGTCGCGCCTTGTACTTGAGTTGAGCTCGCAGCAAGTTCTGTTCCACATCACGATGGAGCCGTTGAATACCTTCCGGGAACTTTTGTGATCGATCCTGATCAGATGATTCCTTGCTGTTATGTGCTGAGATAGGGATCATAAACTTTATGTCGAATGGACTATGTGGTAGAAATCCTAAATAGACCTCAAACACCGACTTTCTAGTCGAACCATGCACTGCTCGATTAAAACAAACTGCAGGTACGGTATGCTTTCATCCCTGGTCTTCGGGTGCTTCGAGTTATATCCTCTCAAGAGATGAATGACTGTGCGATTTACCACCTCGGTTTGATCGTCAGTTTGCGGATGAAAAACAGTACTCCTCTTTAGCTTGGTGTCCATCATCGTCCAGAGCGATCGCCAAAAGTGACTAAGGAACCGGGTATCGCGATCAGACATGATAGAAGTCAGCAGTCCGAAGAGTGTCCAAATGTGTTGAAAGAATACCCGAGCTGCTTCTTCTCCCGTGATAGTCTTTCGACAAGGTATAAGAATAATCATTTTAGAGAACTGATCAACGACCACGAATAGATAGCCATTGCCACGTCTGGTGTTAGGAAATCCTCCCAAGAAATCCATAGATTTTCTCTCCCATGGTCATGATGGAACTGGTAAATGAGTGTACAAACCTAATTTCCAGTTTGCCGGTTTCGAGATTCTGCATAGACCACAGCCTCGAACAAAACTAGCCACATCTTTCTGCATACGCGGCCCGAACACATGTCGGTGAAGATTTTTCAAAGTCTTCATAACCCCAAAGTGGCCAGCTACCTTCAAGTATGTGCTTCTGGCATCCACTAGATTCGAGGTGCTCCCCGAGGTATACAAAGTAAATTGCCTTTGTACAAGAGTCCTTCTCGCCGAACGAACTCTGTAGGTTTCCCTGTTTTGAGCTCAATCAATGTTGATCGAAAATCAGGATCTTCACTGTACATTGTGGCATAGCCATCATGACATGAGGGCTCGATCTGCATGAACACTAATAAGCAGAGGGCCAATTTGTTGTGTACGCCCTTCTTGTACTTAATCACCAGATTAAACTGTTGCAGATATGACATCCACTTCATGTGCCGAGCTTGCTGTAGCTTGGACTGAGTTTGCAAATATTGCAACGGTTGATGGTCGGTGTGGGCAATAGTCTCTTTACCCAAGAGATAACACTGCCAATGTTCCACGACCTGATGCATTGCGCACAACTTCTTATCGTATGTTGGGTAGTTCTTCTGAGCTCTCTGGAATAACTCGGATTGATATGCCACTGGTCTACCTTCTTGCATGAGCACACCGCCCATGGCATAACCTGAGGCATCGGTTTCTAGCTCGAATGGTTTCTGTAGATTCGGCAAAGCTAACACAGGTGCCTCGCTGAGCTTCCTCTTCAGCAAGAGAAATGTGTCATCATGTTTCCCTATCCACTCGAACTTTTGATCGATCCTGGTTAATGCATGCAATGGAGAAGCCACAATCGAGAAGTGTCGGATAAACTTCCGAAGATATTGGCATGCTCCCAAAAAACTGCGCACGCCCATAACTATTCACAGTCGCGGTAACTCGCGAATCACTTTTACCTTATCTGGGTCGATTTGCAACATACCGTTGCCGACCATGAATCCTAGGTAAAGTAGAGTTTGTTGGCCAAACTCGCACTTCTTACAGTTGAGGTGAAGTTGATGTTGCCGCAGTTGTTTGAACACCTTTTTGACATGAATGAGGTGCTCATCCCACGAACGACTATAAACCAATATGTCGCCAAGTAAACGATCAAAAAGTTGTCGATGAACTGTCTCAATACGTCATTCATAAGACGCATGAAAGTTGCCAAGGCATTGCAGAGACCAAACGGCATGACCAGCCATTCGAACAGACCTTGTCATGTTTTGAACGCGGTCTTCCACGTATCCTCCTCTCGGATGCTGACTTGATGATATCCTGACTTAAGATCCAATTTGGAGAAGACAACAGAACGATTCCATTGGTCTAGCAGATCGTCAATACGAGGAAGGGGGTACTGGTTCTTGATGGTGATCTTGTTCAGTGCTCGATAGTCTATGCACATACGCCAAGTCCCATCTTTCTTTGGCACTAATACCACAGGGGATCCACAAGGTGAACTACTCAGTTGAATGACACTGTCGTTTAACAACTCACCAAGTTGTCTCTTGATCCCTTCATTCTCCAATACTGAGTTGCGATACATACTCAGATTGCGAAGTGTCGCATCGAACACAAGATGAATTTTGTGCTCGACTGGACATTTCGGCAGACGACCCTGGTTAGTCTCAAACAGATCACTGTATTTCTCCAGCAGTCCTGATAAACGACAAGAATCCTCTCGGCACACCAACGACAACGATGGTCGAGTACCCTCACCTTGACCAATGGGTCGAATCATGACAAGCACATACTTGTGACATGCATTGACAATTCGTTTGGTTTGATTTGCGGTAATTAAGTTTGAAGTGTTGATGTGGATGTCTTACTGATCATGAACTTAACTCCGTCTTTGGTGAGGTCATACTCTTGTGCACGCCAATGGAAGTGAGAGTCTCAATCATACAGATACGGACTCCCAAAGATCACCTGACAGATATCGATAGGGACAACATCACATTGCACCTCATCGATATACCGCACAGAGATTGCAAACTTCAGCACACACTGACTCGTAATCTGTTGGTTCACGTCGAATGTAAACCAACCCAATGGATATGGTCGTGGGTGTGTGGTTGTCTTCAAACCAAGTCACCGAACCAGTCCAGTGGAGATCAGATTCTTCTGACTTCCGGGATCGAATATCGCTGCGACCACTTCGTGCTTCACCTGGATGTTGATGGTGAACAAGTCCTCTGTTGTGTGATGGTCGTTCGGTGGATCCAAACCCTTCTCCTTCGGCATTGCCATCAGAGACAAGGTTGTATCCACCTCAGCAACCGAATTCACTCGGACAACTTCTTCGTCAGGTGAAGTTGTAGTCGCCGTGGTTGTCCTTTTACCTGGTCCGTTTTTCTTTGGTCTAAGTTTTGGATGAACCCTGTAGCATTTGTCCTTGGTATGTCCTGCGACTTGACAATGTTCGCAAAAGGCACCTGCACCTGATTTTAAAGCGTTCTTTTTTGGACTCGGCTTTCTCTTGGTCGAGGTCGCACTTTCCTTCGTGTCTTTATCGCCGCGGGATTTGTTCTTCTTCTCAATCGCCATAGCAGTTGTGCTCGTGGTCGCTATGTTTTGGACTCCGAACAGACTTAGCTCAGTACTGATCGATTTCTGAAGTCTAGATGTGTATTTTTGAAATACCTGAGGATCAGACAGTGAGATGCCGATGACCATTGCTTGTCGCCGAAACTCCATCGTATAGTCCTGAACAGATTGGTCGCGTTGTTGGTACAATATGTGCCAACGTTCCCTTCTCTCCTCAAAGTAACCCATTGAATAGAATTCTTGTCACAGAAGCCGTTTGAATTGACCCCACGCAAGGTCGTTAGCTTCACCACTGGCGACAAGGGCCTTCCACCAAGTCTTGGCATGGTCCTTCATCTTCAAAGGTGCGAACTTCACCTTTTGAGTACTACTGAACCCTTTCAGGTCAAAGTAGGTTTCAAGCTGATCGATCCAAGAATCCAGCTTCTCGGCATCGATCACCCCATCATATATGGTTATTTCAATCTTAGCGTCAACCTTGAAAGATTCAACAGCTAAGGAGGTGTTGGCGAGTCATTGGTCTTATGGTCGCCTTTGTCGTCATCTTCGTCTGCCCTGCGCAAGTCTTCACCAGTCTTCACACTCATAACCTTCCCTACTGCAGGAGGTAAAATCATGGCCTACTGCTAATCCAAGCAAGCACGGTTTCCATGTCAGTGGAGAGCATAGCCACTTGTTCGGCTAGGTTAGCTTTAACAGAGGTATCGTCAGATATTGTCGGAAACGCAGTTGTAGGAACCATCAATTGATTGCCTGGAGTTTCGCCGGAGGTTTTGTAACCCTGGCGAGTCTTCACCATCCATAGGATAGGAAAGTTGTTCTGATACCAACTTGATCCGTTTGAGACCTAGTCTTGGTTTTTGCACTAGGCTCGCCCAGATTCTAATATGCGGAATTACGGGAATTTACTCAGAATTACCGAAACCCATGGGATGATCGAAAAAATAGCTCAAAGTAATTGCACAACTCTTTATTTCAAAGAGGGCTTTACATGTCGAATGTTAGACACACTTGCCTACGTCGAAGGAACTATGAGCTCGATATATGATCCAAGGCTGTAATAATATTCGATGATCTAAAGTAGACCTATTATAAGATTTTTATAGTCCAATCGTATGAGTACATATCAGACTCAATAACCTAAACGTATTAGACTCATATAACTAACTAACTAACTAATCCTAAATGGATATGCTTATTTATATATATTCAGATCGGATTACAATTCCGAATAGGGAACGAATTCCTTTCATGGTCGTGAACCAATCCATGGTCGTGAAACCTTTCCGAACATGGTTATGATCGCAGAGCCTTATGTGATCAAGACCTACAGATCTTCCCAGATCACCCTCGTTGATGGCGGAAGCACTGCGGACGTCCTTTATCTAAAGGCGTTCAAGGAAATGCAGGTGGATGAGAAGCTCCTGCAACCCGTGGCCGGGCCTTTGCAAGTCTTTGTCCCGGGGAAAACCATACACCCCCTGGGGAAGGTTGACCTCCCGATGATGTTCGGTGCCCCAGATAATTACTGGACAGAGATGGTTCGGTTTGACGTAGTGTATCTCCCCTCCTCCTACAACGTCATAATGGGGAGAACCACAATCAACCACCTAGGGGCTGCGGTCCACCAAAGCTACCTGTGCATGAAGATCCCCGGGCCAGGCAGGGTGATCACCGCTCGGGGCTACCAAGATGTGGCCCACTCCCTGTACGAGCGGGCCACCGCTATGATCGGGGACATCAACTTGATCAAGACCATGCGGGAAGGGAGCTTCTCCCCAACCCCGGACGTGCCGGATGCGCTCCTCAGGAAGTTCCTTCCCAAGCCGCGCCCCGAGGGGGACCTCCGACCTGAATTCAGGCCCGGTGACCCTCATGTCACGGAAATCATCCAAGTCGCGTCAAGGATGGACTCCCTCATCTCCAGCATTAGGAGGGGGGAGCCCTCCGACGACACAAAAGCAAAGCGTCTCCACGCCAAAACACGAGCGTACGTATTGCTCAGAGGGGTGTTGTATAAGCGAGGGGCCTCCACCCTCCTTCGTTGCCTTCTACGAGCGGAGGGGATCCAACTCCTCGAGGACATCCACCTCGGGTGTTGTAGTTCCCATCATGGCCCGTGAGTCATTGCCACTAAAGCCATCCGACAAGGTTTCTACTGGCCTACAGTGGCAAGTGATGCGAGAGACCTTGTCTCCGCTTGCAAAGCCTATCAAAAGATGGTGAAGGGTTCCAGCCTACCCTCCGTAGCTTTGCAGTCCATTCCGATCACCTAGCCATTCGAGCGGTGGGGAATGGACCTCTTAGGCCTTCCCCCCAGCACCCGGGGGATATAAATACGTACTCGTGGCCGTGGACTACATCTCCAAGTGGGTAGAGGCGGAACACCTAACAAACATTACATCCCGGGCAGTGCAAAGGTTCTTTTGGAAGAACATAGTGTGCCACTTCGGGGTCCCCCTGGAGATGACTGTTGACAATGGCACCTAGTTCGACTCCGCGGTTTTCCTCGAGTTCTGTCAGAACATGGGAAAAACCCCCCCATTATGCTTCCATGGCTCACCCCAAAGGTAATGGGGCGGTCGAGATCGTCAATGGCATCCTCTTCCAAGGGCTTCGTCGCCGCCTGGAACAAAGTGCTTCCAGGCACGGAGCGTGGGTGGACGAGCTCCCGAGCATTTTTGCTCCATGCGCATGACCCAAGTCGTGCGACGGGTTGCACTCCTTTCTCGCTCATCTACGGGGCCGAGGCGGTGCTCCCCCCAGAGATCAGCTTCCGATCGCTGCGGGTCTAACTCCTCGAGGGGGTTTCGACCACCGCGTTCCAAGCCAACAAAGAAAACCAAAGGCTGGTGGTGGACCTCGTCAAAGAAGAGCGCGACAAAGCCCTTCTCGGCAATACCATTTACGAGCGTGAAATGGCGTGCACTTACAATAAGCTTGTCCGAGGAAGAGTTTTTTTCTCGGGGGACCTTGTCCTCAAGCGCATCACTAGACCTCAAGCTCAAGAGAAACTCTGCCCAAAGTGGGAAGGGCCATAAACGGCGATCCTTGGCTTGGGAGCTTATAAGCTCTCCACTCTCAAAGACCAAGAGGTGAAGCACACATGGAACGCAGACTTGCTCCGCAAGTTCTACACTTAGCCTCCTGGCCTTCCCCTCCCCCCTTGCGACTTCGTGGGGGGAAGGCAGCAAACTCAACACTCGGCCCCAGGGCCTTTTCCCTCTCCCTTTTGTGACTTCACAGGGGGTGGGAGGCACTGTACCAGCTTATTCAAATCAATGAAAATTGTTTTCTTCCTACTGTGTCTTCTTTTGGAGAATATTTTTTCTAGTCGCCCCTGAGGCGATGCCCTCATTTTGATGATGCCCTCCCCATGAGGATGCCCCTTCGAGGCTGCCCTCCCAAGGATGCCCTCTTTATGAGGATGTTACGAGCTCCCGCATAGCCCTTAAAAGTCCTGATGGCGGCAGCACCACTCCACCTAAGGCGGCTTACAATATCCCCTCGTGGACTGAGGCCATAAGCAGCAACCTGGTCCTCAAAGAACAGTGGTAGTGAGTCACTTTGAGGAACTAGTCCCCCCTCATACACTCCGAAGGCCCCTCTTGGGCTCCTCCTCCTCCGGGAGCGATTTAGGTCAACTTTGACCAGCGGGACTCTAATCGAATCCCCTTACTCTTTCACATAAGAACACCTTCTCACACCTATTTTCAGCTCCCGCCGGTGCTCTCCCCTTCAAGGAAGTGACCTAGATTTCTCTCATAACACCAGTGCAGGACACCTAATCAAGTAAAACACCCCGCGGGCTCCGATAGACAACATCCGGGATTTTTTTGATTAAGTCTTGGCCGAATCCGAGCGGGTTGCGGGATTTCTTGACCAGGCCTCGATCGACCACGATCAAGAAAAAACTCGACCAAAGGCGTGTTGGGATTTCTCGACCTGACACGGGTGGTTTCCTCTCTCGAATGATCCTTTCCCGAGAGATGGCTTCTTCGGTCTGGGGGGCTCCACGCCACTCGAACGTGGCTGTTTGCCCTTCCAATTGATCCTTTCCCGGGAGAAGGCTTCTCCGGTCCGGGGGCTCCACACTACCCGGGCGCGGGTTTCCTCTTTCAAAGGACCCTTTCCCGGGGGATGGTGTTGCTGAAATTGAGAAAAGAAAAGGCACTAAGTGCCGCCACTTTATTGATGGAAACAAGCCAAGAGATAGCCCCCCCCCCCCCCCCCCCCCCCCCCGATAGGTGAAGAACATACATAACAGGGGGAAGTTAAGCTCCCCCGAAAGCCTAACCCGGAGAGCAGCCCTCTCCGACAATGGGAAGGAAATGGGGAACTAGTACTTCTTCAGCCCCTTGCCTAGTTCGTGGGAAAGGTCCTTGTGTAGACTCCGGACCCTTCGGAATGTTGCCTTCAACATGTTCTCCGGCCAGTCGGACCTTCGAGACAGCCAGATCTGGTAAGGGCAACTCGGAACAGTAATTGTCAAAATTCTCCAAGTGCCATTCCGGCTACCACCTTATCAAGAGTTTCCCCATCCCAGGGCTCCCGGAAACGGGTGTCTCGGTGGCTGGGATCTCGGTCCCCTCTAGTGCGACAGCTATTCCGGACACCTGTTGGCAACAACGCGTGAGACTTAGCCAAAAAATTCTTTCATTTCATCAAAATGGGAATTTACAAGTCTCCGGGGTTCCTCTTAACGAGGGGGGGGGGGGGTTCATACTTGCCCGTTGGGGCCCCCCTGGGGGAGGCTTCCTCCGAAGAGCCCATGGGCGCCGTATGTGGCCAGTTGGCTCCCGAAGGACTGGACACCCGGTCAAAAAAGGCTTCGGTGAGCATTTCAAGCTCCCTCCACTGGGCCTCGTAGAACTCGCGGAAGCTCCACAGAACGAGGCCCACGATGGTCTAAGCCCCGACTCCTTGGTACTCCACCAAGGAGGCAGCGACGGTGATGGCAGTTGTGGTGAGACCGCATGATCAGACATCCGCCTCCTCTGGGATCACGGTGAGTTGTCAGCTGAGGAAGCACTTTGTGGGACCCTCATTTGAGGAATTCGGTGGCAACCGCCCAGGTGGGTTGCACTCAGAATGATACATCGCAAGCTCACAATAACAAAATGCATTATATTGTAGTGCAAATAATTAAAACAAGTATCGGGTCACAAGGACCAATATTACAATATCATAGTGCCAAAGATGATGCAATTTAAAGTTGGTACAAAAGTAAGGAGTTTTCTTCGACACAAAGGTCGGCAGAAAAATAGAACGACAACAAGCAATAAGACTACGATGGTCTTCATCTTCATTGGTAGCAGTGTTGCATGGGCTTCCTCCACATCGGACTCCACTTGGTGAGTTACCCTCTAGTAAGCTGAATCTTCTGGGATGGTTCCTTCCTCCTCATTGGGTTCAAGGCCGTAGGAGTCGAGATCAACGAATCCTTCCTCTAAATTTGTTTGCAAAAGCAAGGGTGAGCATGTTGTCCACACGGTGCTCAACAAGTCTCAATTTAAGAATGCAAGTATATAGATGAGGGGAATTTCCAAGAGATGGGCTCTTCGGTTTATAGATAAGGGTAAAATAGATTTTCACTCTAAAGTTTTGAGGAAAGGTTTTGCTTTCAAAAAGCGAGACTTTAAAATCCTAAACTAGATGTTTAGAAGATGTTATGCGTGGCGGTCTTCCATGAGTCGCCACTTTCATCAATATTACAAAAATATTTCAAAAGCTACTTGTGCTGCATTGATGTGGATAGAATCCACCGCACGCATACTCCATAAACTGGGAGCTTAGAGTATCAGATACTTTTTATAACTTTGCAAAGGTGTACCACTTTAATCAACTGATCACTCAGCTTTCAAGTCGGTACTTCTCCATGCGACTTTTACACATGTGACAAGGCCGAGATCACACAACCGTTTGCAATCCTAGCATTAACAATTCCCTGCCCGATAAACAGACATTTCAGTCCTCATTACCATTGTGGGTACTCCCCACGGCCAATTATACCTAGCCTTGGCCTATGGTCCCGCAAGACACATAGCCTATGGATTCAGCCGCGCACGACTTAGAATCCTAGCGTAGGGCGCGTTCCTTCAATACTCCTGATTCACTCATTAGCTCACACCGCTCGTGGCACTCTATGGCCCACCAGTTTCCTCTTGAGAAACTGGACCAACAACCATTGCAAGGAAAAGCTACTACCGGGAAAACTACTATGTTGCGCCCGTCCCATACCGGGCAAGTGGTTAGTATGTTTTTCATGCCGCATAGAAGTACAACACAAGGTTTTTGTCCTTATGAATCTTTAATGAGGAGCCATTCACATTCTTGATGCGGACACAACACCAACCATTAAAACCATCCTCACTATCGATTCTAATCATATTTTATTTCACAAAAGAGGTTTTAAGCACATTTTCCATACACATGACCATTTAGCACTTAACGCATATATTTAAGCATAAGCATAGCCTAAGCATGATATCATAGGGTGACAAAGGTGCATGAGACATACGAACATGAGGGGCTTTACAAGGGATTAGGTCATATCTATTCATATTCTTCCAACATAGCACTTAATTTGAATATACGGCATGGATATATTTAAAACAGAAGTTAACCTAGTTTACTCAAAATACTGGGGGAGACATGATCAAGGAGAAAAGAGACTTGCCATGCAATGCGCAGTCTGACTACTATAAGGGATCTTCAAAGACTTCTATTGCCTCTTCTACTTCTTGCTCTATTCTCGAACGCAAAACACAGTTTGACACATAAGCATATAGAAATTATATGTATACAATATATAAACATGCATGCAAGTGAGGCAATCTGGTTGGGAATGATCTTGAGAGTGAGAAGACACTCGGGGTTAGGCTAAGAGCACAAGGGTTTGGCTCGGACACAGCGAATGTCTGTAGGCCGACATTCGGTTCGCGGCCTGACAATGTCAGTGAATGGCAATAGGTTAATCTGGGGCTCTCAAAAAGTCAAAACAAGATTAAACTAGGGCATTAGGTGCCAAACACAGTGGGGGGGCTGATTGACAAACTGGTTTTTGCTGAAAAGTCTAGGGAATGAGTGAAATTACAGAAAGAACCCTGGCACAGAGAGAATTGTATGCTAGTGCACTGTTGAGTCTAGGGCATGCGCGTTTGGATGATCCACACATGCGCTGCTTCGCCAACCTTGTCAAACACGTAGGCGGGATAGAAAGGGTACTGCTGACAAGATTGATTGGAAGATGGCGGCTTGATAGCGGCAAACGGCGAGGTTTAAGTTGTCGGCCGCTGGAACAAAAGATGGGCTACGGTGACAGGGCACAGTGGTTGATGAATCACAAAATTGGTTGAGGGGTTTTGATGCTGGGACGATGTAGATGGTGATGGAAAATGGAATCGAGCTTTGGTGGTGGCTCGAGCCTCCTCGGCGGCTCGTCGGAGATGAAGAAGAAAACGAGAAATAACTGGGACCTAGTTGGTTCTGGAGGGTGTGAGAAGCTCTGGGCGAGGGGGGTTAATTTAAATGGGCAACGGGCTGGAGCTCTCGGGACTTGAAGCAAATCGGGAGGATATCGAATTGACTGGTGATGGTGGCGACGATTGAGACGGCATGCAACGATGACGGGACGGCTCCAGCAGCTGACACGGCTTTGTCAGGTGGGAGGTGGCGTTCACCCAAGCTCCTGGCTAGCGCAGAGGCGAAGTGATGGTCAGCCTCGGCATGTCACGACGTGGCGAAAAAGCTCTAAGGGCAGCAGGCACGCGCACGCGGGGAACGAGACGGCGCTGCTGGTGCTGGTCGTCATGGACGTTGCCACGGTGGCTGGCTCTGGTGCGACACTTGCGCGAGACGCGGACACATCGGACACGAGCACTAGTGAAGGCAGATGCTAGCCAGTGGCGAAGTTCGTGGTGGTGCTTCTGGTCGAAGACGGCTAGCCGAGCTCTGGTCGAAACAGCTGTGGCTCTGGTCAAAAAGGGGCTGGAAAATAGATTAGGGCTGAATTTCAATTTCTGAAACTTGGTTTTAGGACTGAATTGTAAATCTGGCAAAATACTTGGATTTGGCTGAAACTGATTTCACCAGCTAGGCTTACTAAATTCAACAAGCAGGTTTATAAAGATAGATGACATAATCTGGTGTTTTTGATCAGGTTTTGAGCAAAACGAAAACAGGGTAGTTAGGGCAATTAGAGTTTGGATGTTGTCGAGGCTAAAATCTGAGATCTAGGATGAGATTTTGAGATTCTCTCATAAGAAGATTTTGTTCAGAATAACAATTGGTAGATATTCCCTGAATTAGATCAAGATTTGGAGCTGATTTGTGGCTTTTAGTCTTTTCAGGCTTTTGGGAAAATGTGAAAAGGATCAATCTGTAATTATTTTAGACTGAAATGCGCAAATGGTCTGAAAGGTGGAGTTCTGCTGCCAACTTTTAAAATTAAGGTAGTGGCACACCCTGGATCATAATTCTGAGATGAATGATCTAGAATAGGTGAAGGTTTGGGGATTCTTCTAGTGTCTAATCTGAGATGGGGTCGAGACATTTGGGGAATTCAATGGAGATGCATTGACTGGCATGCTAAAGAGGTAGAAAAATCTGGCGTGTTACACGCTTCGCCTCTGTCAAGGACACCAGTGGATTCCGGGGAGTCTCTTCCAGGCCAAGCTCGAGCCCGAGTCCATCCAGCATGGCCCAGACTCGATTCCCCGCAGACAACAAGGCTCTTGCCCCAGCCAACTTTGATTCATGGAGTGCCCGGGAGTGTGCTTCCTCGGACGCGGTCAGCTATGCCTAGAGGTGACGAGGATTGACACCCGGGTCACTCCTAATAAACTTCTGGTTCAAGACAGGTTCGAACCAGACATGTGTCTGGAGATGCGAACTCAAGCTATTCTGAGAGGCATCACCGCGAGGTCGCAAGCTTTACGCGATCAGGTCGCAGCTTTACGCGGTCAGACCGTAAGCCTTGCGCGGTCAGAAGTTCATGGGCTATACGCGAACTACACATTCGGGATATTTCGCGGTCAGCCGAATTCCGCGGTCAGAACATCTGCCGATCAGGATACCTGGGATCTATCTATTCGGTTGCCCATACGATAGGATATTCTAAGTATCCCGAAGATTCCTACACGTGGAGAATCAACCGTCAGGAGGTTAACACGTACAGTTATCCATGAATAACACGTGTTTAACCCACGTGGAGGTTAAGAGCAGTTCCAAAAACCGTATCCAACCGTCCGTGCAACCGATTGATGCAGTTTCCTTCACATGGCACCCTTTCAAGCAGTATAAGAGGATGGCATGAAGCATCAATCAGGGGGGGGATCCAAGTTAGCCAAGTCTACGGCACACCTCATATAGCATTTTTATAAGTCTTCTTTAGCTTATCTTTCTACACTTTTACAGGAAAAATCCTCGCCTGTGAGGACTTTTTCCCCCACTTGTAAACTTTTCACCATACTTAGTGAAATCTCAACAGGACATAGGGCTTTTACTCCCACCATCGAGGGCCCGAACCTGTCTAAATTCTCTGTGCTCCTGTTCACCATTCTTCAGTGTACCTTCCCGAAGGGTCATCTTGAAAGGTCTCACTATTACAAATTCTGCATAAGTTCGGCTGAGGACTCCGAGTCCGAATCGTCGACAGCTGGCGCCCACCGTGGGGCCTTTCTCAAGGCGTCCTAATTGAAATTCGGAGGTTCGCCGAAACATGGCTGGAGCATATGATTCCGAGAATGATTTCGATCTCGAGGATTATGCTCATATCCCAATGCCTTCTCCAAGTGATCCTGTTCCGATGGAAGAGGTCGAAGGCCAGAATCTTCCCCAGGCTGGATCATCTCCCCAAGTCATGTTAATCGACCAAGAGGTAACTGGCACAAGGTCAGAACCCACAGAGATTCTTAATGTGCTAGGTGATGAGTCCGGCCCATCGTACGATCCCGCTGAGGGAAAATATGATGGTGACCCTGAAATTAGCCCAGGAAGGTTTGACCCTGATAACCTCCACCGTCTCTTTGATTTTGAGTCCGACTCGGAACAAACCGAGATGTTCTCCCCATCGGCGACCTCTCTCCCTAGGCAGTTTGCTGCGTTGTCGGAGGAAACTCCCGATCAACAGGCTGCTAGGGAAGAACAAGATCGCAAACAGGAGGAGGAGCAAGATCTCGAGCAACAAAACAACGAACTGCGCAGAACTGCCCTAGAGGCTCTTCAAGATGCGCAGGCTCGTTACGATACTGCCCCGAGTTCTTCTCGACGGTCGCGTGGTCGTAGACGTGACCAGACTCCTTCCTTACCACCGGAGCATTTCCCAGTGGACGAGGAAACAATAACACCTGGTGCCCCTAGGAGAAGTACCCATGGTCGACTGCGATCTATCGCGGAAGTCATGCGCAATTTTCCTCCTACGGTCACGGATGCGCAGAGACCGGCCTTTTTCAGGATCCTGGCGGAAAGACTGGATGAGGTCGCATCCGAGGCGGCCCCGACAGCCTCTTCCCGCTCAGTGACACATTCCCATGAACGAGATGGTCCTCATTCTGGCTCTGGCCGACGGGATTACCCGCCGCCTATACCGTCCCGACAGGACAAATATCGGCGAATGCAGGACTCTCGTGCTAGGGATCGAGTTCCCGTTCATTCTCGTTTGGGACCCCGAGTAACCCCGCCATTAAGTGAGTTTGCTCGAAACCCGACCGAAAGTCGCAGGACGGTTCACGGTCCTTATGTGGGTTGCAAAGCTTTCTCGCCTGGCCTACGAGCAGTCGTTTGACCCGATAAGTTTCGACCAGGGGCCATCGAGAGGTTTGATGGAACTCAGAACCCATCCGAGTTTCTTCAGATCTATATTACTGCCATCCAAGCAGCAGGAGGCGATGACAAGGTCATGGCAAACTACCTGCCGACAGTCCTCGTAGGACCGGCTAGAACCTGGTTGTTCAATCAGCCTGAGGGTTCTATCTACAATTGGGAAATGCTATGCGATGCCATCCTCAGCAATTTCCAAAACTGTTACCAAAAGACGGGTAAGGAGGACGACCTGCATAGATTGCGGCAAACTTCGACCGAAACGCTTCGGCAGTTTGTCAAGAGATTTGTCGGGGTAAGAAATACCATCCCGAACATATCTGATGGCTCCGTAATCAGGGCATTTAAGCATGCCGTTCGATACCGGAGATTCACTGAAGACTTGCTTATCCACCCTCCTCGATCAGTGGCCGATCTGTTCGATATGGCTGATCGATACTCCGATGCAGCCGAGGCAGTCGAATGGAACCGAATGGTTGACAAGGGGGACCTACCGCCCCAACCAGGCTTCAAGGATGCCAAGAAAGAAGATTCAAGCAAAAAGCCGGAGTCTTCACCGGGCGGGAAGTCAAAAAAGTCGAAGAGGAACCGCTCTGGACAGTACCGTGAGGTCGCGGTCGCGGAGAAACCACCTTCGACCAAAGGTAATAAGTCTTCTTTTAAAAGTAAAACTGCTTCTGGTGGCCGGGATTCCGACCAACCAGAAAAATCAACTAATCCGCAGGAGGGCAAAAGGTGGTGCCCACTACACAATTCCGCAGGCCACGATCTCAAAAACTGCAGGAGTTGGTTGAAACAGCTGGACGATTTCTACCAAGGAGCTGGGCCAATGCCAACCTTACCGCCCAAAGAGCAGGCGTGCGGGGTTAGAGACGTCGATGGAGACGAAGAAATGGCTTACCAGGTACCTCAAAATCATGTTAATGTCATTTTCGGAGGTTCTTCCTCTTTCGTTTCCAAAAGGCAGTTTAAAACTTTTTGCCGAGAGGTTAACCAAACGGAGACATCCCTTGGTGAACCTCAATATCCCCGTTGGTCGGATATGCCTTTGACGTTTGATCGCGCTGACTGTCCTGCGGGGCTAACTAGACCATTGAGGTTACCTCTGGTTATTACCCCAATCATCAGTAACGCGAGAGTCGAAAGGGACCTGATCGATGGGGGAAGTTCCCTTGATCTTTTATTGGTCAAGACACTCGACGAGATGCAAATTCCTCGTTCGAAGATCAAGCCCATAATCCATCCGTTTTATGGGATAATCCCAGGTCCCTCCATGATGCCATTGGGACAAGTGGTCCTCCCGGTCACTCTGGGAGAACCAGATAACTTTCGAACAGAATTGGTTACTTTCGATGTAATCGATTGTGATTCAGCTTATAATGCAATCTTTGGCAGGCCGACTCTTGCTATGTTCATGATGGCAACGCACTATGCTTATCAGTGCGGGAAATTGCCTGGCCCCAAAGGTGTCATTTCGGTCCGAGGAAGTCGCAACGTGGCGCTCACGTGCGACCGGCTATCTTTGGAGATGGTCGATCAACTTCCCCTCCGGGACGCTCAGGTCGCCACTGTCGCCACTGATGCGATCAGGGCTGCTCCTCGACCAGATGAGAAACTTAAACAAGTTCCTTTGTACCCAGATGACCCATCCAAGGCAATTCGGGTTGGGTCAGCCCTGGATGACAAATAGGAACTCGACCTCGTTGCTTTCCTCCGGGCTAACGCAGATGTGTTTGCGTGGAAACCGTCCGACATGCCCGGTGTCCCAAGGGAAGTAATTGAGCACAGGTTAGCAATTCGACCTGGACAACGACCAATAAAGCAAAAGCTCAGGCGTTTTGCCACCGACCGACAGGAAGCCATCCGAGAAGAGTTAGACAAACTCTTACAAGCCGGGTTTATCCGTGAAGTGAATCACCCAGACTGGCTCGCCAATCCGGTCATGGTCTGCAAGTCAAATGCCAAGTGGCACATGTGCGTCGACTATACTAGCCTCAACAGTGCCTGTCCGAAGGACGACTTTCCCCTTCCCCGCATCGACCAGCTGGTTGACTCCACTGCGGGTTGCGAACTGATGAGTTTTCTGGATGCCTACTCGGGATATCATCAAATTAGCATGGCAGAAGACGATGAAGAGAAAACTGCCTTCATCACCCCGTTCGGCACATACTGCTACGTCAGAATGCCGTTCGGTCTCAAGAACGCTGGTTCCACGTACCAGCGCTTGATGCAAAAGACCTTTCTTTCCCAGATAGGGCGTAATCTCGAAGCATATGTAGATGACTTGGTTGTAAAGAGTACCAAAAGATTGTCTCATTTGGACGATCTTGCTGAAACCTTCTGTAACTTGAATCGCTTTGGAATAAAATTGAACCCGGAGAAATGTTCTTTCGGGGTTTCTTCAAGAAAGCTTCTTGGTTTTCTTGTGTGTTCCAGGGGCATTGAGGTTAATCCTGAGAAAATCAGAGCTATTGAACAAATGAGGTCGCCCTCGACCATGAAGGATGTTCAACGCCTGGCAGGTCGCATGGCGGCTTTAAGTCGCTTCATATCGCGATTAGGCGAAAGGGGACTACCTTTCTTTAAAGCCTTGCGGAAACATCATAACTTCACGTGGTCAGACGAGGCCGAAAAAATGTTTCAGGAGGTAAAAACATATCTATCCAGTCCACCAGTATTGGTGTCTCCTGAAAAGGATGAACCATTACTTCTGTATTTGGCGGCCACCCCACACGCGGTCAGCGCAGTTCTGATCGCGGAAAGGGAAGGAGTGCACAGACCCGTCTACTATGTGAGCGAAGTACTTCATGGTCCTAAGGAGCGCTACCCTGAGGTCCAGAAGATACTTTACGCGCTACTGATGGCTTCCCGTAAGCTACGACATTACTTTCAAGCACACAAGATCACAGTACCCTCCTCTTTTCCTTTAGGGGATATTGTCCGAAATCCAGAAAAATCTGGTCGAATCGCCAAATGGGCGGTCGAATTCGGTGCCTTTGAGATCCATTTCACCCCTCGCACGGCGGTTAAGTCTCAGGTTTTGGCCGACTTTGTGGTCGAATGGACCAACCCAGAGCCACCCGTGCAGTTGGCAAAGGAGCTGGAGTGCCCCGATTATTGGACAATGTACTTTGACGGCTCCCGTAGTTTTCAACACTCGGGGGCTGGAGTGGTCTTAGTTACGCCTCAGGGCGAACAGCTTAAGTATGTCATTCAACTACACTTTGTTGCAACCAACAATGCAGCAGAGTATGAAGGTCTTCTTGCAGGGCTCCGGGCAGCAAAATTCCTCGGAGTCCGTCGATTAGTGGTGAGGGGGGACTCACAGCTGGTCGTAAACCAGGTAAACAAGGAGTACAGCACCTCCGATGAGACAATGGCTCATTACCTGGGGGAAGTGAGGAGATTGGAAAAACACTTCAGTCACTTCGAAGTCCAATACATCCCGCGAAAGGACAACATTCTCGCAGACCAATTATCCAAAATTGGATCCTCACGCTCATCCGCTCCGGCAGGAGTGTTCATTGAACACTTGGACCATCCTTCGATCATGACTTCGGTCGAGGATGATCCGGCAATAGCCTTCGTTGCCAGCCTCGGTCAGGAACAAGATTGGACTCATCCATTGAGGGTCTATCTTGAACATGGGACCCTACCCGAGGACGAAACCAAAAGCGATCGGTTAATTCGAAAGGCGCGTCTGTACAAACTCATAGATGGGGTTATGTACAGAAAGGGTACTCAAGGAGTATTCATGCGCTGCATATCTCAGGAGGAAGGAAAATCCCTCTTGAAAGAAATACATGACGGTGTATGCGGTGCACACGCGTCATACCGAACACTGGTCGGAAAAGTTTTTCGACAGGGATTCTACTGGCCTTCGGCACTCGATGATGCCAAGCTTATGGTCAAGATGTGTCCACAGTGTCAGTTTCATGCAAGACAGGTTCATCAACCTGCTTATGCATTGCAAACTATTCCTCTCGCATGGCCTTTCGCGATCTGGGGAATGGACATCGTCGGTCCTATGCCACAAGCGGTCAATGGATACAAGTTTTTGTTCGTAGCCATTGACACATTCACAAAATGGATTGAGGCCGAACCAGCACGAAATATTACTGCATCAGCCGCACAAAAGTTCTTTCACAAGAACATTGTGGCACGATTTGGTGTTCCAAACCGTCTCATCACAGACAACGGTTCTCAATTCGCTAGCGGTCTTTTCCTAGACTACTGCGATCAGATTGGGACTAAAGTGTGCTTTGCTTCCGTGGCACATCCACAAAGCAATGGTGCCGTAGAACGGGCCAATGGGCAAGTATTGCAAGGCATCAAAAAACGTGTTTTTGATCGCCTCAAGACCCGCTCGGGGGCTTGGGCAGACGAGCTCTATACTGTTCTATGGGCACTACGGACTACCTCTAGTCGAGCCACCGGTGAGACACCCTTCCATTTGGTCTATGGGGCCGAGGCTGTGTTGCCTATGGAAGTAAGTATTGGATCTGTTCGCACGAATCAATTCTAACAGGTCAACCAATCCGAACAGCGATCGCAAGATCTCATCCTCCTGGAAGAACGGCGTGATCGCGCCCTGATTAAGTCCGCGGTATACTTGCAGGCTCTACGCAAGTATCACAGTAAAAAGGTGCGACCACGTAATCTTAACGTCGGCGACTTGGTTTTACGAAAAATTCAAGACCAGTCTAACCGCAATAAATTCTCCCCAAAGTGGGAGGGACCATACACTGTCGTCTCAGTGCCGCGGCCAGGATCTGCGCGGTTAGCCATGGAGGATGGTCGGATTTTGTCCAATACTTGGAACATCGATCAACTTCGCAAGTTTTACGTGTAAGTATTCTAATCACTTTTTTCCTGTTCAATTAGCATCTTTTCATAAAAAGCATGTCTTGTTTTCATACAATGAGTGTTTTTCTTTAAACCACCTGGGGGCTGATAGCCGGCGGTTAGGTTATTACAGCATTTTTTAACCGGATTCGCTGATCGATCCCATGATCACTTCCAGA
Source organism: Pharus latifolius (assembly GCA_019359835.1). Classification (NCBI taxonomy): domain Eukaryota; kingdom Viridiplantae; phylum Streptophyta; class Magnoliopsida; order Poales; family Poaceae; genus Pharus; species Pharus latifolius. The sequence continues at coordinate 24,080,652 of CM033327.1, forward strand.
TAAGTCACTCCTAAATAAGCCGTTTCTCAACGCACACGGGACTATCTGGCTAGTTTTCGGTCATTTGGGTGGCTACCAGTTTGCAATAAGGTTAAAATATTACTTTAATCTTGCCATCGGCTTGAAGCACATATCCCTGGTCATCATACTTATGTTTTCCCCTCTGCTTAAAATACTAAGGCTTCAGTATTCATAAAACAGAGGCGGGGGCTAGAGGAATATACTTATAGTGTGAAACTTATGATGTGAATATGCACTTTCTTTTGAAAAAATAGTTTTACATACATAGCATTGTAATTACAATTGTTTGATTACAAAATATAAGGATCATTCGATCCTCAGCTCAGCCAAGAGTTTGTCAACGAAGGGCTTAACTTCTTCAATAACGGCGTCAAGCAGTTCTTCACTCTCGACCTCAACCGGTCCCACCAGCGCGCTCAGATTCGCATCTGGGCCATGGTGAAGTCGAACCCGGCTGAGTACGGCAGAAGCGGCTGATCGGACTCTCGTCCTGATTGTCTCTTCACGTCGCCGTAAATCTCCAGGGAGATATTCGAGCAGTGATTCTGCTTGAGTTGTGAGCAGTGATGCCCAATCGCTGACATTTGGGTCATCCTTCCTCAACTCCACCACGTTGGTATTCAAAAGGCTGGCTATGGCCTTCAGTTTTTCGAAGACCAGTAGGCTCAACTCTTTGACCACTTGATCAGTATGGCTGAGCGAGGACTCGAGAAGCATCTTGTCCTTGACAAGCTGTGTAATGTGACCTGCTTGCGCTGTACAGAGAAAAGAGGTTATTAAACAAGAAACGGCTTTAAGTCTTCCCAAATTGAGAATCGACTTACCAGCCTTCTCAGACTGAAGTTTATTGATTTCAGTCCGTAGTTTCTGGAACTCTGTAACTGAGTTCAGACTTATCTTGGCTAACTCTTTCTTCAAGAATGTAACCTCTCTGCAGCAAAATCAGGTTAGTCACAATTAAAGCCTACTTATATTAACAGAAGAATGACGATCCTCACTTGCGCAAGCTGTCACGATCTTTTTGAACAGCCGCCATGCTGGCCATTGCAGCATGCGACTGGCTCGTCACCCATGACAAGCCCTGTGACACAAAGCAAGAGAGTCAAGTATGCTCTAAAGGCGATTCAAGCGCCGAAACAGAGGTGATCATACCTTCATAAACTTATTCAAAGCGGCATCATCCATGCTAGCAGGAATCCTTGCTAGCGCGCCTGAAGTTGATGGGAGTGCCGGCCGGATGCCACCCCCAGAGACCACTGATGGTGACCTAGTCCCTGTACTTGTTTCACCTCCCGCGGTCCGGACGACTTCCTGAACCACGGGAGTAGAGCGCTCTTCGTTAGAGGCTCCCTCATCAGCCCTAGCTTCAACCTCCCCAGTGGTGGTTGAAGGTATAGGCGCTGTCTTCTTTTGCCTAACAGGAAGAATGGGTCAGACAGCTTTTATCTAAGATTACTGTCAAGTAAGAGTTTTTACCTTATTCGAAATTCCATTCGTTCCTGGGACTTCTGGGAAAATTCCCCTTGTGAAGGAGAGCCGTCTCCGGTTCTTGCCTTCCTTATGGTAAATAAGACAGCACCCCCCTGCAAATGTCACGTTACAAGCATATTCTTAGGGAACAAGTAAAAACACATAGGTCTTTACCTGGGCCACCAGACTAACTGGTGGGGCTGCATCTGAAGGCCTTGGCGATTCCTGAGTTGCTGGAACCGTCACAACTGGCCTTTGTTCGTCTACTTCCTCCTCTGTCCGCGGAGGAGGAGGATTTTCCTCCCTGGAATCCCCAGTGGACCCAGGGGGAAGCTCTCCTTCCTGTATGTACATTAACTTGTCAAATGCGCAGAAAGAGCCATGGAGGGAATAATCGAAAAGATCCTTTACCTTAGTCGTCCCTTCGACCAGGGAAGCAGAGATGATTGATCCTGAAACCTCGGGGGCTTCAGGAATTGGAAGGTCACCCGCGACCACAAGATCTTCGGTGGTCGCAGGGTCAGCCACGGCCACCTCTTCGGCAGCTGTGGTTTCTGCGGGGCAGCTTGGGGCATCGCTGGATGGAAGATCCGCGATCTTCCTCCTTCTAAGGATCAGAGGAACGTCATCCTCTCCCTCCTCGCTCCCCTCTCCCTGTACGACGAAGAAGTGATTCCATGTCGCGCCTGAAAAAGTAGCAGGAATGCGATATCTTACCGCAGTCTTTCTTGTGAGACGAGGAACGCTTCGTGAAGACCCCTCTCCAGGGTTCAGCTTGGTCTTCTTAGAGGCAGGACTCTTTGTCCTGGGTCTCTGAGAGACTTTCTTCACGTTCCTCGCCGTCGGCTTCTTCAGAGAGCCGACATTTTCACTTGGGAATGTTGCATCCACAAACCTCCCTAGGAGCTATTCTCATTCCAATGGGATTGATTAGTGCTGGATATACATGAGACCTGAAAAACAGAGGCCAAGTGGAAAGTTTACCTTTCGGCGCTCCTGTTTAAGGTCGTCGCCAGCATGAATCAAGCTTTGGGGGCGAGGCGATCCCTTGGGGCCCTCTGCCTCGGCGTTGTACGCCCTGAGGAGGTAGTTAGTCCGCCTCTCAATCTCAGCTGAGGGCAGGACTGTTCCCAGATACGAGTTAAATTGATACATTTCAAAAATGACATAAAAGGATTTCAATGTCAGAAATGAGTACCTTCGTTATAGTCCAGGGTAGTGTCCGCCATGGACTTGATCTCCCAAGCCGGATGAGCCCTTTCACGTAGGGGGCTCACCCGATTCTTCACAAAGTCTCGGATGACGTCACGTGCCGTCAGCCCTTGTTCGACTAAGTGAAGGATCACCTCGGCATGCTTCATGAACTCCGCGTTCATCGCCAAGAGAGTATCCAACTCGCTCATTTTTTCCGGCCGCGAGTTCTCAAACCACAGCCCGCTCTCGGTCGGCGGGGTGCAGTAAAACCATTTCTGGTGCCACCCGTGCACTGAGTCTCGCAGGGGTGGGGAGGGATACTGCTTTTTGTCTCTCAGCCAGAAGTAGATGCATCCGGCGGCGTTGGTGCTCTTCGACCACGCCGAAAAGTAGAATCGTCGGAAAAGATCCACGCTGGGATATACTCCGACGAAGGCTTCACAGAGATGCTGGAATACTGCAAGAATCAGCATCGCGTTGGGGTGGAGGTTGATCAGTTCCCACCCGTAATGTTCAAAGATATCCTTAAGGAACCGACTCTCAGGGAATCGGAACCCGCAACGAAAATACTCCTCGAAAACCACCAACTCGCCTTCTTGGACAGTTGGGATTTCTAGGTCCTTCTCCGCAGGTCGCCAGTTGATGAGCAGCCGCGGAGAAAGGATCTCCTCCTTCTCAAGCGCTATCAGGCTCTCCTCAGAATGATGAATGGATCTGCTCCAGGACGCCATCTATGGTGTAGAATCAAAGGGGAAGCTGGCAATTTGGGGAAGATGAAGACTGAAGAAAGTGAGGGTTTTGAGCGGCGGGAATTCTAAGGGTTTTTTCGCGGCTGAGTGGCTTCCTCAAGAAGCTACCTACTGCTTTTTATAGACCCAAGGCGACGCATTAATGAGTAAACGGCTCGTTTCAAACGTTCCATTAAATGCTTTATTCATTTCCCATAATGGATACTGTCTCTGATGGACCCGATAAAGTACTCAGGCGTCGGATCTGAAACAAAAAGACTTCTTTGTTTTGGAAACTAAAAGTGTAAAAGGACTGAAAAATTTCCAGTACTTTTCAGAGGACGTTTTTCCTTTTTATACTTTGAACATTTTGTTCGAAAAAATCACGTAACCCAATTTTTTACGTACTGAAGTGTTTCTAATTGGGTTATGGTTTTATCGAAATCATGTTCTAGGCTAAAACTTCGTCTCTAATCGAAGTAATAGTCTAACCGGATGTTCAACTTTGGTCGCAATTCAGTTCTAACCGCGGCCTTAAGTCTGATCGCAGCATCAGGGCAGGTCATGGTGATCTTTTAAAGCGCGATTCTAATCGCAGAACTGAAATTTCCTGTGTATGAATGGTCGCGGACTAAGCTTTTAGCCATAATTTCGCACAGAAGGTATGAAGAATGTTCATATGAATAAAAGAAACTTTATTTATTACATTCTTTACATACAAAAGGAATACGGTCGATAAAAGCATCGACTTGTTCCGAAAGAAGTTTACAAAGTTCCCCAAGGGACATATTGTTGTCAGTAGGATCTACACTGACAACCCCCAAGGAACTAGCGACTACTCTAAGTTTATCTATATCGTCCCTAACAACAGACGCACTATTGTCCCTAATCAAGTCAGAGAGTTCTCGCTGTTGCTGAGCGAAGTCCCTCTCTCGACGGAAATGGTGCGCCTCTTCTCGGGATCGATCAAGACATTCTGCTAAACGCAGAATCTTCGAGGCCATCTCCTCGGTCTTCTTCTCCAGGGCATTCTTCTCTTCCAGAAGAGTCTGTCCGGAAGGAAGAGATGGAGCAGCAGAAGGCTGATCGCTGGGGCCTCCTACCTCCTGCATTTTGCAAAAGTTAGTCATATTAACTAAAATTATCAGCAAAAAGGGAGAAGAATTGTTACCTGTCCCGGTGCATAACCCGTTGATACACCCATCTTGGGAGGAAGATCATCATATGGTGGAAGTGCAACCTTCCCAGAAGAAGATTGCTTCGCCAACCCAATATGGCAATCATCTGATCGAGGGATAGTCACCGCTTGCCGACCAGGATGTTGATCACCCAAAAGGATGGGGGAATTGGACGTGAAGGGATCTTTCTCTAAAGATAAAGGCCTAACTTGCCGAGAGGCATGAACGGGGAGGGTCAAAGGAACTGAAGGAAGAAAGAAACTCGCTACATTCTTCACCTTTGTTCCACTGGAAGATCCTTCGTCAACCTTGGGTTTCTTCCTTAAGGGAGACAGGACTTCATTCGTTTGAGACCCTTGTTCGACAATTTCCCCTTCATCGCTCTCAATCTCGATGATTTCGTGATCTGCCATTGGGAGGAGTATGTGAAAAGGAAGGAGGCCAGGTAACAAGAAAAAGACTTCGGCGTGAGAGGGAATTGTAAATCTTTACATAACCAGGGGTCTGGTATTTATAGCCGCCAGGTCGACGGTTCGCCTCCCAGACACCTCAAGTTTCGTTAAGGCATTTACAATTTTACCTCGAGATAAAAATCTCTACGGCGCCATCATTGCCCGTCACGTAATGTCAGAACCCGTCTGGAAAAACCAACCGTTTTCACTTAGTGCGCCACTAAGTGGAGAAGTTAAAGGACCGGGTTAAAAATCCAACGCACGGTTTTTTAAATTCGAAATAAACACGTCTCTCCGTTTTCTTCGAATTTGGGGGCTAGCTGACGAGGATTGACACCCGGGTCACTCCTAATAAACTTCTGGTTCAAGACAAGTTCGAACCAGACATGTGTCTGGAGATGCGAACTCAAGCTATTCTGAGAGGCATCACTGCGAGGTCGCAAGCTTTACGTGATCAGGTCGCAGCTTTACGCGGTCAGACCGTAAGCCTTGCGCGGTCAGAAGTTCATGGGCTATACGCGAACTACACATTCGGGATATTTCGCGGTCAGCCGAATTCCGCCGTCAGAACATCTGCCGATCAGGATACCTGGGATCTATCTATTCGGTTGCCCATACGATAGGATATTCTAAGTATCCCGAAGATTCCTACACGTGGAGAATCAACCGTCAGGAGGTTAACACGTACAGTTATCCATGAATAACACGTGTTTAACCCACGTGGAGGTTAAGAGCAGTTCCAAAAACCGTATCCAACCGTCCGTGCAACCGATTGATGCAGTTTCCTTCACATGGCACCCTTTCAAGCAGTATAAGAGGATGGCATGAAGCATCAATCAGGGGGGGGATCCAAGTTAGCCAAGTCTACGGCACACCTCATATAGCATTTTTATAAGTCTTCTTTAGCTTATCTTTGTACACTTTTACAGGAAAAATCCTCGCCTGTGAGGACTTTTTCCCCCACTTGTAAACCTTTCACCATACTTAGTGAAATCTCAACAGGACGTAGGGCTTTTACTCCCACCATCGAGGGCCCGAACCTGTCTAAATTCTCTGTGCTCCTGTTCACCATTGTTCAGCGTACCTTCCCGAAGGGTCATCTTGAAAGGTCTCACTATTACAAATTCTGCATAAGTTCGGCTGAGGACTCCGAGTCCGAATCGTCGACAAGAGGCGCTCCAATTCGCGAGCGGCTTCGTCCCGTTTCTGGACGGATGCGTCCCATTCCCGGACGGCCATGTCCCGCGGCCGTACGGCCGCATACCTCTCGGAATCGACGAGGGGCAACAGCTCGGACCGTGTACACTCCAATTCACGGGTGGCCTCATCTCGTTCCTAGATGAACTCCTCCCACGCCCGGACAGCCGCATCTCATTCTCGGACAGCAGTGTCCCATTCAGACTCCAGAGTGGCCATGGTCGAGTTGGCATCCTCGCTGTCCCGGACTAGGTGCGCTCAGAGCGCTCTAGTAACGGCCGTAGTCTGTTACCGAATGCAAAGAGTTAGTAACTTACGAGCAAACAATCTCTTTGAAATGAGGGCCCGTACCTTGAGGGAGAGGGAAATTATTTCCTGTATCGCTCGTCAATCCCCCCTTCCTGGACATGGGACCGGATCTTGGGGGTGATGAGAGTCAGAGAAAGTAGCCATGTTTCCTCGAGGGAAAAGAAGGGCACCTCTATCCGGGTGATGCTGAAGCTGCCTGTCATCGCCGTGGCGCCCCCGGTGTCACCCCTCCTAAGGAACCACCCTCTTTCGCCTGCGTCACCGGAAGGGGGATTAATCGCCCCCTCTCCATGTTCAGGGAGTTGTCCCCCCCGAGCGGGGACCGGGGGACAATCCTCCTGGGCGCAATGGCGTCAGTACATGACCCCCGGGGTTCAGGGGGTCACCCTCTCTGGGCGGGGCGTCATCAAACCACTACCCACAACCGTGTTACGAGGATCTGTCCTTCCTGGATGCGAATCGGCTGTGGGAGCAAAGATGCCCTCCAATCGAGGGGGGGGCACCAACTCCCTTGAAACAAACAATCAGCGCGCACGCGGGGGCTCCTCCCGACGCTCCCTCTCTGGAGAGGGAGTCAGACCGTAGTCCTCTGGTTCAGACTCAACCTCCAAGCCGTTGAACACACCCGACGCGACTAAGGCCTCGAGCTGCACTACTATCGTAGCCGTGTCCATGGGGCTCCCAACTGGCTGGGGGACCATAGACAGTGGAACAACCCGTGCTGGAGTCGCCCACGTTGAAGGGGGTCTCGCCTTCTCTAGGGCACGGGGGGTCTTCACCACCCTTGGGGCCGGTACTGGGGACCAAGTCTAAGCCCCCCCAAGCTCTCCCCTGGGGCTCACGCCGCCTTGGTACGCCTCTCCTCCGGGGGAGCGCCAACCTCCTTTCGCTTGTGGGAACCCGGAGTGGGAAGCGGGACCCGGGCGGGAAGGGTCAATCCAAACTCCTCCACGACCAAGTTCGGGGGAGCGCCCTCCCCTATGACGGTACAGTACAAGGCATGCTCATCCTCATTGTACCTCCCAAGAAGATGATCCGCCTACTCCCAGGAGGACTCATACGATCTCACTACAAGGGGAAAATTAAAAGTTAGAGACAAAGTTGCGTTATTGGGGAATGAAGCGCAGGAAAAATCCCGCTCCCAAAAGGCTCCTACACCGAAGAATCATCCGGGAGAGGGAGGTCCCCCATTCCGATACAAGGTTTCGGGGAAGGTATACCCCTCTCCCCAGGTGTGTCCTTGGGTAAAGGTACTTATGCCACGAAGCCAAAAAGCGCGGGGGCCAGTACTAGGGGCTGAGCCCCAAACCCCTCCTTCCCCGGCTAAAGGGACTCAGCAGGAGGAGGAGTAGCTCCTCCGCCAAGTCCGTCATACCTCTCCGAGAGCACGCCCCTGCCATCTTGGCGACAAGAGTCATCTCGTCCATGGTCCACTTCGGACCAAGGCACCGGATGATCGGCTGAGAACAGGGGGGTTTGACTTGTAGACTATGTCCCGGTCCTTTATCCGAAGATAGAACCACCTCCGAGACCACCCCTCCCAGTGGTCCTGGGAAGCGGCCACCGGATATTCGTCCACCTGGGAAGGGACATTCCTTGCCATGACCGAGCCAAAGTGGACTTTGGCCCGTTCTTCGCCATTGGCGTGCTCCTCGTAGTGGCCTTGTAAAAGTACTGGAAGAGACAGAACGTCCCTTCCGTCCCGGTTGTGGTCTCGCACAACCACAACAACAATCCCATCCGAACAAGGAAGTTGGGAGTTAGGTGGTTGAGCACCACTCCGTTTTCCTGGAGGAAATCTCGGAGCGTGGAATGTATCAGGACACAAAGCCCTGCATCTAGGAAGGCTTCCAAGGACACCATTTCCTCGCTTTGAGGGCTAGGGGTGACCTCTCCCTCGTCTGGGATGCGAATGTCCCCCTCCGAGAAAACCCTTCGAGACACAAGCATGTCCCGATCCGCGCACGTGAACTCAGTGGTCCCAAGGAAGTCTGAAGTCACTTCTTGGGAGCTCGCTCCACTGCTTTTTGTCGAATTTTTGGCGCCATGTCCCCTCTTTTTTCTGAAAAGGGGCCAATTGGGAGAGCCTTAAAGGCAAGAAGGTGGAGATTTGGAAGTGGAAGTCTGGAAAGGAGGGCTTGCCCTTTCCATCTCTAAACCCCCCTTATATAGTGGGCAAGGGTGCCCCCGATGGCCACCACATGTCACTCGAGGCAATCCAGACCATGAATTCGAAGAGGCACACGGGGAACGAGGCGACACTCGACAAGTATAAATGACAATTTTTCCCTCTTCCTGGGAAAGCGATGCCGCCTTCTCCAGGGCCATGTTCTAGGAAAGGACCCCCCCCTTCCTCGATGGTGCTCCGGGAAGGTTTCCTCCTTTCCCCGATCGCGCTCCGAGAAAGGAGTTCTCTCCTCCCCGGGTTATTCTTTGAAAAGGGGTCCTCCCTTCCCCGGATGGTGTTCCGAGAAAGAGGCCCGCTCCTCCCCTAATTGTGCTCTGAGAAAGTGATCCATGAGGATCTTTAGGTTGAGTCGTATACAGCTTCGCGACCTTATTCGAGTTTCGAAAGGCTTCGTGACCATGGATTGGTTCGCGACCTTGGGAAGGATTCGATCTCTGGTCAGAGTTGTATTATGATCCGAATATATATAACTAAATCTTACCTGTTAGGTTTAGTTAGTTGTTTGAGTCTGATACGTATTCAAACGATTGGACTATAAATACCTTGTAATAGGTTAGAATATATTATCTAGCATCTACCTGGTATATCTACCTTGATATAGATCAGATCGAGTCTAGTTCATCCATGTAGGCGAGTGTGTCCTAACGTTCAACGTGTAAAGCCCTCTTTGAAATAAAGAGTTGTCCAATTACTTCGAGCTGTGTTGTTGATCAACCTTTGGGTTTCGGTCAATCCGACTAAGATCCCGTTATTCCGTATATTAGTATCTGGGTGAGCCTAGTGCAAAAACCAAGGCTAGGTTTTACACAGATCAAGTTGGTATCAGAGCAACTATCCTGTCCTTTGGATGGTGAAGACTTGCCAGGGTTACAAAACCTCTGGTGAAACTCCAGGCGAACATTCGACGGTACCTACAGTTGCATCTTCGACAATGTCTGAAGGAACCTCCGTACAAGCTAACCTAGCCGAACAAGTGGCTAAGCTCTCCACCGACATGGAAACCGTGCTTGCTTGGATTAAGTAGCAGGCCATGATTGTACCTCCTAAAGTAGGGAAGGTTACTGGTGTGAAGACTGGTGAAGACTTGCGCAGGCCCGACGACAAGGAAGAAGAAGACGACCATAAGGCCGACGATCTCATAAACACCTCCTTTGCCGTTGGATTTTTCAAGGTCAACGCTAAGCTTGATATACCTTTATATGATGGGGAGATCGATGCTGAGAAGCTCGACTCATGAATCAATTAGCTTGAGACCTACTTTAACCTCAAAGGGTTTAGTAGCATTAAAAAGGTCAAATTTGTACCTTTGAAGACGAAGGACCACGCCAAGACTTGGTGGAAGGCCCTTGTCGACAAAGGTGAAGCTGGCGACCTTGCATGGGGTCAATTCAAGTGACTCCTGCAACAAGAATTTTATCCGATGGGTTACTTTGAGGAGAGATGGAAACGTTGGCACAGATTATACCAATGGCGCAACCAATTTGTTGAAGACTATACTACAGAGTTCTAGAGACAAGCAATGGTCATTGGCATATCGTTGTCCGATCCTCAGATATTTCAAAAATACACATATGGACTTCAGAAAATGATTAGTGCAGAGTTAGGCCTGGTCAGTGTTCAAGATCGCGATCACGAGCAGAATTGCTATGGCGATCGAGAAGAAGAATAAATCCCGCAGCGACAGAGGCACGAAGGAAAATGCGACCTTGACAAAAAGGAAGCCGAGTCCGAAGAAGAACGCTTCGAAAACGGGCACGGGTACTTTTGCGACCATTGTCAAGTCGCGGGACATATCAAAGATAAATGCTACAAGCTTCATCCTGAGCTTCAACCAAAGAAGAACAGAGCAGGGAAAAGAATAGCTATACCTACTATGGCTCCACCCGAAGAAGTAGTTGTCCGAGTGAATTCAGTGGATGAACCAGATACAACCTTGTCTCTGATGGCAATGCCGAAGGAGAAGGGTTCGGATCCACGGAACGACCATCACCCAATAGAGGACTTGTTCACTATCAACATCCAGGCGAAGCACGTAGTGATCGCAGCGATATTTGATCCCGGAAGTCAAAAGAATTTGGTCTTTGCTGGACTGGTTCGGCCACTTGGTTTGAATACAACTATACATCCACAACCGTATCCACTGGGATGGTTTACATCCGACGTGAACCAACAGATTATGAGTTAGTGTGTGTTGAAGTTTGCGATCTATGCTCGATATATCAACTAGGTTCAATGCGACGTTGTTCCTGTCAATATCTGTCAGGTGATCTTTAGGAGTCCGTATCTCTATGATCGTGACGCTCATTTCCATCAGCGAGCGCAAGAGTACCAGCTCACTAAAGAAAGAGTTAAGTTCATGATCAGTAGAGACATCCACGTCAACACTTCGAACTTGATTACCGCAAATCAAGCCAAATGAATCATCAATGCATGTCACAAATACGTGCTTGTCATGATTCAGCCCATTGGTCAAAGTGAAAGTACTGGAACAATGTTGTCGTTGGCGTGCTGAGAAGATTCTGGTCGTTTGTCGGGACTACTCGAGAAATACAGTGATCTGTTCGGGAGTACCCAGGGTTGTCTACCGAAACGTCCAGTCGAGCACGAAATTCAACTCGTGTCCGATGCGACAATTCCCAATCTGAGTTTGTATCACAACTCGGTATTGGAGAATGAGGAAATCAAGAGACAACTTGGTGAGTTGCGGAACGATGGTGTCATTCAATTGAGTAGTTCACCTTGTGGATCTCTTGTGGTGTTAGTGCCAAAGAAAGATGGGACTTGGAGTATGTGCATCGACTACAAAGCACTAAACAAGATCACCATCAAGAACCGGTACCCCCTTCCTCGTATTGATGACCTACTAGACCAATTGAAGCATGCTGCTGTCTTCTTGAAGTTGGTTCTTAAGTCATCATCTGAGAGGAGGATACTTGGAAAATCGCGTTCAAAACACGAGAAGGTCTGTTCGAATGGCTGGTCATGCCGTTAGGCCTCTACAATGCCCTGACAACTTTTATGTGTCTTATGAATGACGTATTGCGACAATTCATCGACAACTTTTTGATTGTTTACCTCGACGACATACTGGTCTATAGTTGTTCGTGGGACGAACATCTAATTCATGTCGAAAAGGTGTTTGAACAGTTTTGGCAACGTCAACTTCGACTCAACCATAAGAAGTGCGAGTTCGGCCAACAAGCCCTTTTGTACCAGGGATTCATGGTAGGCAATAGTACGTTGCAAATCGATCTGGATAAGGTAAAAGTGATTTGCAAGTGGCCGCGACCGCGAACAATTATAGAAGTGCGTAGTTTTGTGGGAGCCTGCCAATACGTTCAAAAGTTCATACAACATTTCTCGATTGTGGCTTCTCCATTGCATGCATTAATCAGGATCGACCAGAAGTTCGAATGGACAGGGAAACATGAGCACACATTTCTCTTGCTGAAGAGGAAGATCAGTGAAGCCCCTGTGTTAGCTTTGCCGAATCTACAAAAGCCATTCGAGCTAGAAACCGGTGCCTTAGGTTATGCAATGGGCACTGTACTCCTACAAGAAGGTCGACCAGTAGCATATCACTCTGAGTTATTCCCGGGAGCTCGAAAGAACTACCCGACTTATGACAAGGAGTTGTATGCACTGCATCAGGCCGTAAAGCATTGGCAGTGTTACCTCTTGGATAAAGAGACTGTTATCCACACCGACCACCAACCTTTGCAATATTTGCAAACTAAATCGGAGCTACAGCAAGCTCGACATATGAAGTGGATGTCATATCTGCAACAGTTCAATCTAGTGATTAAGTACAAGATCGCACAAGAAGGGCGTACACAATAAATTGACTGACATGTTGTCGCGACCACCAGCTACGACCCTCTGCTTATCAGTGTTCATGCAGATCGATCCCTCATGTCATGATGACTATGCCACAATGTACAGTGAAGATCTTGATTTTTGATCAACACTGACTGAGCTCGAAATAGGGAAACCTACAAAGTTTATTCGGCGAGAAGGACTCTTGTACAAAGGTAATTTACTTTGTATACCTCGTGGAGCACCTCGAATTCAATGGATGCGAGAAGCACACACATAGAAGGTTTCTGGTCACTTTGGGGTTACGAAGACTTTGCAAAATCTTCATGAACATGTGTTCTGGCCGCGTATGCAGCAAGATGTGGCTAGTTTTGTTCGAGGCTATGGTCTCTGGAGCATCTCAAAACTGGCAAATTGAAAATTAGGTCTTTACACTCTTTGCCAATTCCATCATGACCATGGGAAAGCATATCCATGGATTTCTTGGGAGGATTGGCTAAGACCCGACGTGGCAACAACTTTCTCTTTGTGGTTCTTGATCGGTTCTCCAAAATGATCATTCTCATATCTTGTCGAAAGACTATCACGGGAGAAGCAGCAACTCTGGTATTCTTTCAACACGTTTGGACACATTTCAGACTGCCGACTTCTATTGTGTCTGATCGTGATACCCGCTTCCTTAGTCACTTTTGGTGATCGCTCTGGACGATCATGGAAACGAAGCTAAAGAGGAGTACTGCTTTTCATCCTCAAACTGATGGTCAAACTGAGGTGGTAAATGAAACTGTCGTGCATCTCTTGAGAGGCTATAACTCTAAGAATTCAAAGACCTGAGATGAAAGCATACCATACCCGCTGTTTTCTTTTAATCGAGCGGTGCATAGTTCGACTGGAAAGTCTCCTTTTGAGGTCTGTTTGGGATTTCTACCACCGAGCCATTTGACATGGAGTTTGTCATCCCTAACTCAGCACATAACAACAAGGAAGCATCTCATCAGGATCGAGCATGAAAGTTCCTGAAAGGTATTCAACAACTCCACTGTGAGGTTGAACATAACTTGCTGAAAGCTCAACTCAAGTACAAGGCGCGACATGATCGGCACTGAGTTGATGCTCAATTTCATGAAGGTGATATGGTATGGCAAATTTGAGTAAGGAGAGACTTAAAGGTGAAGGTAAAAAGCTCAAACCTATTCTTTATGGTCCTTTTCAGATTTTGCAGAAAGTTGGTACTAATGCTTGTCAGCTTGAGTGACCTCCGTACATGGATATTTACTCGATTGTCAATGTTGAGCACCTCAAACTCTTCGAACCTTCAATGCTGGATGATGAGCCAGATACCATAGTACCATCTGTTGAAGACTTGGTCTACCAACGAGAGGAACCTCTACTTGGCGACGTGATCTTGGAGACGAAGGTGATTACCACCCGCAGTGGCGTATGCGAGTCTTTTCGAATCGGCCGGAAAGATCAACGAGCACGTGCGGCAAAGTGGTACACAAGAGAAGATGGTCAAGCCCAATTTCCACATCTCTAGCTTTGATCATGGTCGCAGTGGGAGTTGGCTCCTTCTCAATAGGGGAGTCAAGATCTGGGAGGATCTCCAGGTCAAGTCGTATAAAGCTTCGCGACCTTATTAGAGTTTAGAAAGGCTTCGCGACCTCGGGAAGGATTCGATCTCTTGTCGGAGTTGTATTTAATTCTGATCCGAATATATATAACTAGGTCTTATCTATTAGGTTTAGTTAGTTTTTTGAGTCTGATATGTATTCATATAATTGAACTATAAATACCTTGTAATAGGTTAGAATAGATTATATATCATCTACCTGGTTTATCTACCTTGATATAGATCAGATCGAGTCTAGTTCATCGACGTAGTGAGTGCGTCCTAACGTTTGACGTGTAAAACCCTCTTTGAAATAAAGAGCTGTGCAATTACTTTGAGCTGTGTTTTTGATAAACCTTTGGGTTTCGATCAATCCGAGTAAGATCCTGTTATTTCATATATTAGTATCTGGGCGAGCATAGTGCGAAAACCAACGCTAGATTTCAAACGGATCAGAAAGGGGTCATCCCTTTCCCGAGAAAGGAGCCCCCTCCTTCTGGGATTGTTCTCTGGAAAGGGGGCCCTCCTTTCCCCGGAGTGTGTTCTAGGAAAGAGGCCCTCTCCTCCCCGGATTGTTCCCCAAAAAGAGGGTCCTCCTTTCCTCGGATGGTGTTCCGGGAAAGAGGCCGTCGCCTCCCTGGATTGTTTTCCGGGAAAGGGGCCTTCCTTTCCCAGGAGGGTGTTCCAAGAAAGAGGCCCCCGCCTCCCCAGGTTGCTTTCTGGGAAAGAGGCCCTCGCCTCCCCAGATTGTTTTCCGGGAAAGGGCTCTCCTCTCCCCAGGTGTCGTTCTGGGAAAGGGGTCCTCCCTTCACTGATTGCACCTTGGGAAAAGAGCCCTTCCCTCCCCATATTGTTCTCTGAAAAGGGCCGGGGTCCTCCTTTCCTTGGATGGAACACGGGAAAGAGGCCCTCTCCTCCCCGGATTGTTTTCGGATGTGGGATACTGAAGTTGATGCAGCCACTGTCCAAGATCCACGCACTACTACAGAAATGCAATCCACTAACCCATATCTTCTAACGGTTATAAGTAATCTGAGAAAAATCCGATAGAATAGGACGACAGCGGCGGAGAAGAGGCTTTTTACTATCGATTATACACTGGTACACCGTTAGTGAAATGCAAACATTTTTTACTATCGGTCATTACTGTACCAACTGATATAATAGATGAAATAGTACTATCGGTTTTTCATTCGTAACTGATAGTAAAATTACGGACTTTATACTATCGGTTCGTACTGTACCAACCGATATAATATATGAAATAGTACTATCGGTTTTTCATTCGTAACTGATAGTAAAATTACGGACTTTATACTATCGGTTCGTACTGTACCAACCGATATAATATATTAAATAGTACTAACGGTTGTGTTTTTGAACCGATAGTAAAATTACATTATTTTTACTATCAGTTATTATTGTACTAACCGATAGAAGAGATAAACTTTTACTATCGGTTTATTTATTCAACCGATAGTAAAAGAAACAATGGGGACCTTTAGAAGAGAGGAAAGTTCACTAACGGTTGTGTTTTAAAACTGATAGTAAATTTATGTTATTTTTACTATCGGTTATTAGTGACGAACCGATAGAAAAGATAAACTTTTACTATCGGTTTGTTTATTCAACCGATAGTAAAAGAAACAATGGGGACCTTTAGAAGAGAGGAAAGTTCACTAACGGTTGTGTTTTTGAACCGATAGTAAATTTACGTTATTTTTACTATCGGTTATTAGTGACGAACCGATAGAAAAGATAAACTTTTACTATCGGTTTGTTTATTCAACCGATAGTAAAAGAAACAATGGGGACCTTTAGAAGAGAGGAAAGTTCACTAACGGTTGTGTTTTTGAACCGGTAGTAAAATACGTCATTTTTACTATCAGTTATTAGTGTAGGAACCGATAGAAGAGATGAACTTTTACTATCGGTTTGTTTATTCAACCGATAGTAAAAGGACGTCATATATAATAATGATTATGACAGTGGGGACCTTTAGAAGAGAGGAAAGTTCACTAACGGTTGTGTTTTTGAACCGATAGTAAAATAGTACAAGACCCCTATAATGGGTTAAACACGCGGGAGTTTCCCTCCAGTCCAACCAAACACATTTCCAAATAAGTCTCTACACGCGCGCGGAAAACCCTAGCCTCCCCGACGTCCCCTTTTTCGCTCCTGCACCACCATTGCCGCTCGCATTTGGGTTCTCCACCACTGCCGGTCACTGCATCGCGCCATTGTAGGCCACTCCACGAACTGTAAGTGTTCTTGACCAACCCGATTAAAATTGTTCTTGCCGCTCGTGTCAGTTTCTTAAATTGATACTGAACGCGATTAGAACTAGGTAGTCTTTAGGAAAGAGTAATTGAAATGAAATCAGTTTCCTAACTTCATACAAGCATGCAGAGCGCCATGTTGAAAGACCAATACGAGTTGCCTCAATTGGAGCAGATGCGACAAATTTGGGCTCAATATATGATGGATGAAGTGGCTATCAACGATCGATCGTAAATGACTTGTGTAATATACATTGAATGTGTTAATTGGTGTATGTGTGTACTTGTATTGATGTATTTGTGAATAAACTTAATATGTGAATAATTAGATCCAATCTATCCAATGCATGTGTATATCTTTGTATTAGTGTATTTGTGAATAAATTCAATCTCTGAATAATTAGATTCAATCTGTCCAATGTGTGTCTCTCTGTATTGTTGTATCTATTAATAATCCTTTGTAATACTATCGGTTCATATCCTACAACCGATAGAAGAAAGTTTCCAGTACTAACCGTATCGAGTAACTAACCGATAGGAAAACTATACAGTACTATCGGTTTCTAGTGTAGAACCGTTACAAGAAATCTAACATCACTATCGGTTGAATTCACTGAGCTGATAGAAGCAATTATCATTCATGATTAGTGAACGTTGGAATATAGGTATTTTACTATCAGTTTGCAACCGATAGAGTTGTGCTACGTTTTTTCTATCGTGCCGATCACTAGCGGTAAGAGAACCGATAGTAGAGACGATTTTAAACCGATAGTGAAAAGCAATTCTATAGTAGTGACGCTTCACGCGCTGTGAAAGGACCGTGATGCCCTCGATCCAATAGTCGTAACTAGGGCAATTTCATAATTTGCATCTTTTGGGGTCTATATATACCCTTGTACCCCCCTCTTGTAACCTAAGACATTCATTTGTAGTCAATACCACAAAACCAACAGGCGTACTTAGGAGCCCTCTCCCTGGGAGAGAGCCCCCCTAGCCGACCCGTGTTGGCAGCACATCGACAGGACTAGGGTCTTCACTGAGGCCCGAACTTGTATAAACCCTCGCGTAAATCTTTGTGATTGTCCAACACGGGGTGACCCATCACACGGTCAGCTCGTGTTGTCGAAAACATGTCACACATGTCATAAAAATTGCTGGGTATTTTTTGATACCACGATAGTTGGGGCATCCGTGGGGACTTGTGACGAATTCTTGTGGCTCCCCCAAGAAGAACGAGGCACCTGGCCTCCCTCTCAAACGACGCCGGCCCTAGCAACCATGCTCCATCGACGCAAGGTGCCGTCGTCGTAGCGCCCCTCCCGGGTACTCTCGGGAGGAGGCGGCACTTCCTTCTCCCACCACCCCCGGTGGGAGCATGGCTCCCTCGAACCAACCCGATGCAACCACGTTGGCGGGACCAAGTGTCCCCCAGGCAATACCTTTGGCCTCTTGATAACTCTCGTATTTGTGCATTTTTTTTCTAGATATTTTCCCTTCATTCATGCTCATTTTAGTCATGAAAATCATCAAATACTCAAATATAGCTCTATTTGCTGTTGTTTGACCTTGACTGTGCATTTTATTTATTTTAATCGCAGGTGATAAGTCTTAATTTGGTAGAATTTTATCCTAGGCTTAGTATTGAAAATGTACAAAAATGATGCTTAAAATTCCTTTGATACGCTATTTTATGTGACTTTTTGTAACATTTTTACAATCCGCTTTCACGAGTGTGTTCTTCATGTTTCCGGAAACAAACGTAGAAAATTTGGAGTTATTTCGACATCGTTTGGATGGGAAACGAAGTGGAGAAAGAAGATGCTGAAATCTGAAAAAACAACAAGCCAACCCGACCCGAATCCGACCCGAAACCGAATTTCCGAATCCAAAACAGACTCGTTAGTCGGTTTAAAGTCCGAATCTGAGACAATTTCCTTCCTAAATAAGTCTTGAGTTGTAATTGGTTAATTCTAAGACTTATGTACTATAAATAGAGAAGCTTTTGGCTCAATTAGACATGCTTTTTTATATACTAGCCATTAGGCTTTAGTTTAGTTTTAATTTAATAGAGTCCTCTTTATTTTATTGCTTTTGTAAGCTGGTAAGGATGACAACTTCAATTCTCAAGCAATCAAGTAAGTGTTTATTTACTTCTTATTATTATTTCTGCATTATTATGGCTTTTTGCGAGTAGATCCCTTCTAGGGTTAGGGATGACCTAGTCTGGAAGGCGTGATTCTTCCTTGGTTTTGATCTCAAGTTTGGGAGTTATTTTCTAATATTTTCTTCCTCTAAACCATAAATTCTCATTTCGGCAATAAACGTAACAGTTGAGTCTTAGATAGAATTTAGGAGAGTTCTTGAGTCCTTAGCGCTTTGACGCTGGACCCTGAATAGGAGTGAGGCTCTCTCTAAACGTGACAGTAGAAGCGATCCTTTGACTGTTGACCCAGCGCCCCGAACTGGAAACTTAATTTGTCTTGAAAAACAATGGAAATTAACTCACAATCCTCGGACTTTGGATAGAATTACGCCAGATGGTTATGGAATTCCCAAAGCCCTAGGTTTTAATTCCTGCTTTATAAATTAAGGTTTCATACCTGCAATTTACTGCTTTAAAACCCTAGATTGATAGCTTTAGTAGTTGAATTAGTTATAGAAAAACAACCCCAAAACTCGTTTAGACTTAATCACTAATCCATTAAGCTAGAAAAATGAATACGCTTGTTCCTCGTAGAATTTGACCCTCAAGTGCTCAACGTTCAACCGTCCACTTGCGGTATTACAAAAATCACACCGTTTTAGGTGCGATCAAGTTTTTGGCGCCGTTGCCAGGGAACAACGGTAATTCATCTTTTTAGATTAATTTTCGCTGATATATGTCAATCTCACTTCTCAATCTTGCTTCTATTTTTCTTTTGCTTTTTCTTTTCTTTGCACCACTAACCTTTTAGGGATAGTAGTGCAAAGTTGGATAGCTCAGACGAACCTGTCAAAACCACGTGCCAACTTCGGTACGAGGCAAGACAGGTAAGATCGGAGGAAAACTCGCAGCTTTTCGAAGACATCAAACAAAAACCAACAATGGAGGACCAAAAAATACTCAAGGATTATGCAACCCCACTCAGCATGGGATTGCAATCAGGTATTCTTAGACCACCGATTGAATCAAACAATTTTGAGATAAAACCTGCGCTTTTGAATTTGGTTCAACAAAACCAATTCAGTGGTCTTCCCGCTGAAGATCCATCACTACATTTACATATGTTTCTTGAGCTTTATGATACTTTCAAGATTCATGGAGTAACACAGGATGCACTTCGTTTGAGGCTCTTTCCTTTCTCGCTTCGTGAGAAAGCGAGGGCATGGCTATACACTTTTCCTCCTATGTCAATCACTACTTGGGACGAACTCTCACGTGTTTTTCTTGGTAATTTTTCCCTCCTGCTAAAACTGTTCAAATTCACAACTAGATTGCATCTTTTTCTTAGCAGGTAGGTGAATCACTTTATGACGCTTGGGAATGGTACAAGGACTTGCTGATCAAATGTCCGCATCATAGACTAGAGAAGTGGCTTATAGTTCAAACATTCTTCAGCGGATTGAACTACAATGCACGGATGGCCATAGACACCGCAGTTGGCCGCGCACTAATGAACAAAAGTGTAGATGAATCATACGACCTCATCGAAGGAATCACTCAAAACTACACTCAATGGGGAACCGAACGAGCTGCTCAACAAGCTCCGACCAACAACATGGAGGTAAGTGTTATGTCGCAATTAGCTGAGCATGTAGTACTCTAATTGACCGATAAATTATCAATTCTTGGATCTTCTACTACTCCATCTGTTAATGCAATTGCACCTATATGTGAACTGTGCGGCATACAGGGTCACTATGGCCATGAATGCCAATTTAACCCATCCATGTAGCAGGCAAACACTTTCAGGGTATGCAGCAATGGCAAGATAATACTTTTCCTAATTCATATAACTCTGGATGGTGCAACAATCAAAATTTTGCATGGTTAGGACAAAATCAGCAACCTCAACGCCAACAACCAAATTTTGGACAGCAGCAAATACATCAACAAAATCCCCAATATCAAGCTCAAAGGAAACCATTTCAACCACAAAATCAGCAATCTTATCGACCTCCAAACCAACGACAACCCGAGCAATCGAACATGGAGCGCATGCTAGAGAACTTTCTAGCAAATCAAGAGAAAGAGAAGACGTCCATGAACCAAAAGATCGACTCCATATCGACTCACTTCCGCATGCTCGAGACTCAAATCGCACAATTGGTGAATCCTGCACCAAAAAATGATAACCCTCTTCCTTCTCAACCTATTAATCCTCGCAATTCTGAGCATAGTTTGTTCTAACTCTCTTGTTTCTAATGCAGTGATCTTAAGGAGTGGAACAAAGGTACCGGAACGAACACCACCAACCGAACCTGCGCCGGCAAGAGAAATTGAAGAAGTACCATCACAACTGGCAAAGGATGATGACAAGGTCGCTGAACCACAAGAAAAGGAAAGTGGAGAAAATCAGGTAACACGTATTTATAATCCAACTCCACCTTTTCCGGGAAGGTACATAAAAGCAAAACTCGATAAGCAATTTGAAAAATTTGTTGAGATCTTGAAAAAGCTCAATGTGACTGTGCCTTTCACTGATTTAGTAACTCAAATGCCTTCTTATGGAAAATTCTTGAAAGATATACTTACTAAAAAGAGGGATTTGAGTGAATTTCAAACTGTTGCTTTAACCGAAAATTGCAGTGCTTTAATTCAGAATAGGATGCCGGCAAAGCTACCGGATCAAGGGAGCTTCTCCATCCCTTGTAACATAGGTACAATACATATCAATCGAGCTCTTTGTGACCTTGGCGCAAGCGTTAGTATGATTCCTCTTACCATCGCACAACGTTTGAGCATGGGTGAGATTAAGCCTACACGCATGGTCCTGCAACTCGCCGATCGTTCGGTAAAGCATCCGGAAGGAATCCTGGAAGATGTGCCTCTTCAAGTCGGTAAATTCTATCTTCCGGTTGATTTTGTCGTTCTTGATATGGATGAAGATGTTTCTATACATATTATATTGGGACGACCCATGCTCCGGAAAGCAGGTGCCCTCATCGATGTTTGTGAAGGTTGAATTACTTTTCGCATAGGGGAGGAGAAAATTTTATTTAAAATGTCTAAACTTGTTGACTGCCCTATGTATGAAGAGAAAATTTGTAGCGTGGATGCTATAGAAGAAGTCTTGGAAGAGGAGTCGCCACTTCGACTCACTTCTAGAGAAGGAACGGATGAACTATTCGAAAATGAAAAAACTGACAACAACGAAGAAAACAAACAAAACGAAGACGAACCAACAAAAAAACCATCCAAAGAGGACATCTCGGATTCCAACATCACAAGTAAGGAAAAGGTAAGTAAACCTACACTCAAACCTCTTCCTTCCTTTCTGAAATATATGTTTTTGGATGATGATGAGATGCAACCTGTCATTGTTAATGCAAACTTGACCAATTCGCAACTAGAAAAATTGATTTCTTTACTTCATGTGCATCACAATGCTCTTGGTTATTCTATTGATGATATCAAAGGGATTAGCCCTAAAATTTGCATGCATAGGATCTCTCTAGTTGATGAAACTAAAACCTCCATTGAGCATCAACGTAGATTAAACCCAAACTTGAAGGAAACTGTAAAAGCTGAAATTTCTAAACTATTAGATGCAGGTATCATTTATCCTATTTATGATAGTAATTGGGTTAGCCCTGTTCATGTGGTTCCAAAGAAAGGAGGTATGATTGTAGTCAACAATGCTAATAATGAATTAATCCCTACTAGACTTGTTACTGGATGGCGCATGTGCATTGATTATCGTAAATTAAATAGCGTCACTAGAAAGGATCACTTTCCATTACCTTTCATTGATAAAATGTTGGAAAGATTAGCCAAACATGCATACTTTTGTTTTCTTGACGGGTATTCAGGGTTCTTTCAAATCCCAATTCATCCCGATGATCAAGATAAGATGACGTTTACATGTCCCCTTGGTACTTTTGCCTATAGGTGCATGCTATTTTGATTACATAACGCGCCTGCAACCTTTCAACGATGTATGATGGTTATCTTTTCAGATTTAATCGAAGAAATAATGGAAGTCTTTATGCATGATTTTAGTGTTTATGGTTCCTCTTTCGATGCTTGTCTCCAAAATCTTTCTCGAGGCTTAAGTAGGTGCGAAGAAGTGAACCTTGTGCTAAACTGGAAAAAGTGCCAATTCATGGTTCAAGAAGGCGTGGTGCTTGGCCATGTAATTTCTGAACGAGGGATGGAAATCGACAAGGCAAAAATCGAAGTCATAGCAAGTCTTCCACCACCAACCAACATGAAGTGCATACGCAGTTTCTTGGGACATGCAGGTTTTTACCGTCGTTTCATTAAGGATTTTTCCAAAACTACTAAACCTCTCACTCATTTGCTTGGTAAAGATGTGCCTTTTGATTTTGATGAAAAATGCCTTGATGCCTTTATCAACTGAAACATGCATTAACTACTGCTCCCATCATATAACCTCCAAATTGGAAAGAACCTTTTGAATTGATGTGTGATGCTAGTGATTATGTAATTGGCGCTGTTCTAGGGCAAAGAACAAATAAGGTCTTACATGCTATATACTACGTAAGCAAAACTTTGGATGATGCTCAAAATAATTACACTACAACTGAAAAAGAATTGCTTGCTATAGTCTATGCCCTAGATAAATTCCGTTCATATTTGATTGGTTCAAAAGTAATTGTGCATACTAATCATGCTGCTCCTAAGTATCTTTTGACCAAGACAGAAACAAAGCCACATCTTGTATGATGGATCTTACTGCTGCAGGAATTTGATTTAGAGATCAAAGATAAGAAAGGTGCTGAGAACGTTGCCGATCATCTCTCACGACTCTTGACCGACACCGCCAACATTCACATTAATGACGCTTTACCCGATGAGCACCTTTACTTGAGTCAACAAGAACCAAGGTATGATGATATTGCAAATTATTTATTTAACCATGAACTTCCTCCAGGGTTGACAAGTAGACAACGAAAGTGCTTCCTCCACGACAGCCGACGCTACTACTGGGACGATCCGAATCTTTTCAAAAAGGGAGTTGACAACATATTTTGAAGATACGTGCCCGACCACAAGATCCAAAGCGTTCTTGAACATTGTCATTCATCTCCATGTGGTGGACACGCCGGAGCTTCAAAAACAGCTGCTAAGGTATTGCAATCAGGTTTGTTTTGGCATTCTTTATTTAAAGATGCTTATGCCTTTGTGCAAAAATGCGATCCTTGCCAACGTTTGGGAAATTTATGTCAAGGGCATGAAATGCCCTTAACAAGTATTCTTGAAATTGAACTCTTTGATGTATGGGGGATAGATTATATGGGACCTTTTCCATCTTCTATGGGTAACTCCTACATCTTAGTTACGGTTGATTATGTTTCAAAGTGGGTAGAGGCTGTTGCTACGCCAACAAATGAGTCAAAACATGTTATAAAGCTTTTCAAAACAGTTATCTTTCCCCGATTTGGTATACCGCGAGCAGTAATTAGTGATGGCGGTGCACATTTCACTAATTACCAATTTCAAAAATTGTTGATGAAATATGGGGTAATTCATAAAGTTTCTCTCGCATATCACCCTCAAACAAGTGGACAGGTTGAAGTCTCAAACAGGGAAATCAAGTCGATCTTGCAGAAGGTAGTGGCACCGTCTTGTACGGATTGGGCACTCAAACTTCAGATGTCCTTTGGGCATATCGCACTGCATTCAATACTCAGTTAGGTATGACACCTTACAAACTTGTATTTGGTAAAAACTACCATTTGCCTGTTGACTGTCACACAGGGCATTATGGGTGTTAAAAAAACTCAATTGGGACTTTGACAAAGCGGGGCGAAGGCGAATCCTTGAATTGCATGAGCTAGAAGAGCTTCGGAACAACTCCTATGAGATTGCCTTGATCTATAAAGACAACACGAAAAAGTGGCATGACAAACGGATCCTCAACCGTGAATTTAAACCAGGTGATTTGATTCTATTGTTCAATTCTCGGTTGAAATTATTCCCAGGGAAATTAAAATCGTGATAGACTGGGCCATACGCGATAGAAAAGGTCTTTCCATATAGTGCCGTCGAACTTCGAGCACAAAACAGCACCACTTTCAAGGTAAACATGCACCGTATCAAGCTATACAATGCGGGAGACCAGGTAAGTACACTAAACTCGGTCGATTCTTTTGATTCTATATATTTTTGGACGGTCGAGGACGTTCCGTCGAGTGGGACGTTAAACCAGCGCTAGCCGGGAGGCAACCCGGTTACCCAAACTCTGATGGTTCATCCACACGGTGCGCAAGTTTTTCTTTTATTTATTTATTTATTATTTTTTTCATTTTGTAGGTTTTCACTTGCAACGCCTTGGACTGCACCATTGGAGCTACGTGGACCACAACATCTTCTTCCACCACATCATCATCCACAACATCCATCAACCTGAACCACAATTGCAAATGGTAATCTGTATCTATCTCCATACATTAAGGACAATGTCTGATTTAGCTGGGGGGTGTTTACTTAACCATTTGCTTAGTCTGATTTAGCTTGGGGGATGTTCACTTCACCAATTGTCTACTCTTCAGCAAATCATCATTCCACCACATTCCATCATAAACTGAAAAATAAAAAAAGATTTATCACTTGGAATGCCTGGTTTTGAAGATGATCTTTAAGCAATTAGATGATTATTCTATCACATCTTTGCATATGATCCATTGAACTTAGATTTTTTAAAGTAACCATTAAAGTTTGAACTTATCCATTAAAATGTACTCGACTTCTTCCAAATTGAAGATTTCTAATAGAACCATTTTTTGGAATTAACTCTCTTGCGTTACTCTTTATGCCTAGATTGCTAATTGCCCTTCTCTTTAAAAAATAAAAAAAAATATGTAAAAGTAAGTATAATTGACCCACTAGGGGGAGGCGGTGGTGAATCGTCGACGAGCTGGGGAAGGGAAGATTTACTTAACTTATGCATACAAAAAAAATAATATTTTCAGTAAAATGGTTGCTTAAGCTGTGGCTTTGTCTAATCTCGTGTAACGTATATACGACCCACTGGGGAGAGGCGGTGGTAAATCGTCGACCAGCTGGTGAAGGGAAGGTATACAGAGCATTGAGGTTGCTTACAGGGGCTCGGGAAACCGACAAAGCTGCCTTTCTGTAAGTGCACTTAAGTAAGTGTCTTCAGCTGTGTCTCCTCTCACCGCGACAGAATGATCCAGTAAAAACATTCTGGCCAAGAGCACGAAAAAGTTGAAGAATAAAAAAAAAGAGGCAAACAAACAAACAACAAAAAAAAAAGAAAATAAGTGTTTTTCTTTAGAAGAGGGCAATTTAGCAACTTTGTATAAATCGTAGCATAACGAGTGTTTTCTTTGCATGGTTTATTTTAAATCCTATATGAAAGAAGATTGTTAAGACAATTTAATTGATTAAGCTCTCTCTTTTCTAAGGTTGAAATTTGATAATCTTAATATATGCATTTGGAAATTTTAAATTGCTAAGATCAATTGCCTCATATGCATAGATGTGTTGTGAATCTTTGGAAGATTGTTTATAGAGAATCTAATTACCAAGACATCTCAATTTTTGGAAAATTATTCAGATTCTTCGCTTGAGGACAAGCAAAATGCTAGCTTGGGGGAATTTGATAAGTCTTAATTTGGTAGAATTTTACCCGAGACTTAGTATTGAAAATGTGTAAAAATGATGCTTACAATTCCTTTGATACGTCATTTTATGTAACTTTTTGTAACATTTTTACAATCCTCTTTCATGAGTGTGTTCTTCATGTTTCAGGGAACAAACGTACCAAATTTGGAGTTATTTCTACATCGTTTGGATAGGAAACGAAGTGGAGAAAGAAGATGCTGAAAATCTGGAAAAACAGCAATCCGACCAGACCGGAATCCGACCCAAAACCCGATTTCCGAATCCAAAACAGACCCGTTAGTCGGTTTAAAGTCCAAATCTGATACAATTTCCTTCCTAAATAAGTCTTGAGTTGTAATTGGTTAATTCTAAGACTTATGTACTATAAATAGACAAGCTTTTGGCTCAATTAGACATGCTTTTTTACATACTAGCCATTAGGGTTTAGTTTAGTTTTAATTTGGTAGAGCCCCCTTCTCTATTTTATTGCTTTTGTAAGCCTGCAAAGACGACAACTTCAATTCTCAAGAAATCAAGTAAGCTTTTATTTATTTCTTATTATTATTTCTGCATTATTATGGCTTTTTGCGAGTAGATCCCTTCTAGGTTTAGGGATGGCCTAATCCGGAAGGCGTGATTCTTCCTTGGTTTTGATCTCAAGTTTGGGAGTTATTTTCTAATGTTTTCTTCTTCTAAACCCTAAATTCTCATTTCAGCAATAGACGTAACTGTTGAGTCTTCGCTAGAATTTAGGGGAGTTCTTGAGTCCTTAGCGCTTTGACGCGGGACCCTAAAAAGGAGAGAGGCTCTCGCCAAACGTAACAGTGGAAGTGATCCTCTAACTGTTGACCCAGTGCCCTGAACTGGAAATTTAATTTGTCTTGGAAAAAAATGGAAATTAACTCACAACCTCGGACCTTGGATAGAATTATGCCGGATGGTTATGGAATTCCCAAAGCCATTCCTGCTTTATAAATCACTAGTACAGAAATGCAGTCTACTAACCCCTATCTTCTATCGGTTATTAGCGAAACAGCAGAAAACCGATAGAAAATGTGCCTCGCGGTCATAAAAGCCCGACGGATGTATTTTCCCTATCGGTTTATAAGAAACTTACCGATATAATAAATAGTATGATTTACTCTAGCGGTGATGAACATATTTGCCGTTAGAAGAGATGCATAAGTACTGACGGAAGAATGTTGTGCGCCGATAGGACTGGTCGACTTCAACAACTAGACTTATTCTATTACTACTGTATAAATATACCGACAGAGTATATTAAAAATTCCTATCGGCAATATGTAGTGCGCCGATAGAATAGTTGGCCTTCTACAAATATTTTTATTCTATCGGTAATGGATTCTTTTACCGTTAGAATATATAGAAAATTGCTTAGAACTGTTCGTCTTCAAATAGTTTTATTCTATCGGTAATGAATGTTTATACCGGTAGAATATTGCAAAAAATATCTTAGAACTGTTGGCCTTCTACAACTAGTAATGTTCTATCGGCAATGTACGTACACACCGATAGAATATGTACAAAAATTCCTATCGGTAATATTTATTGTGCCGATAGAACCATTCGCCTTCTATAGATGTTTTTATCACTAACGGTATTCTGTTTTTGTACCGATAGAAAATATATATTTGTATAAATACACGGGTATGTCTCTTTCATTCTCACAGTTCATCTGGGGCTCGTAGTCCTAACCCGTAAGCTCCATGGACGGCCGGCGCACCTCTACAGGGGACCGCTGCACCTCCGCACCTCCATCGACGCCCTCTAGACGTCGGCATCCCAAGGAAGGTACGTAAAATTTCTGCAATATTGTTAGATTATTCTAATCCGATTATGGCAATAATTCTGCTTTTTTTGTATCCTTCATTTTGATGTGTCTTCTTTTCAATATGATTATGATCTGTTCAGGTCCTTGGATGATGCTCATGAGGGGCAACGTATTTCATGGTTCTTCATCGCAGTACGCTGCCTACGTTGGCTTGTTGGCGAAAGAAATGGTGAAGATCACCGTCGAGAGCTGGAAGGACGTGAAGGGCGAGATCTTGGTTGGCTCGGTCGAGAAGATGCTTAAGCCCGGTGTGTTTCTCAAATTAGGACCTATAGAAAGCATCTTACATTTTTTTGCATGCACCAGCTTGTGGCCATATGCTTACCTGCTTGGAGAAGAAGAATTGTTGTTATTTGCACAGCCATTCTACACCATCACTACACAGAACAACATCTTGGAAGGTAGGTTCTTTTTGTTAATGGAGTTGAGTTAAGTTGAGTTGAGTTGATCGAGTTTGAGTCTGAGGAAATCACCAATACGTACAAATGTATGTCGACGGCAGTTCCAGCTCCTCGGGCGTCTTCGAACTGAACTCCTATGGTTAAGTCCAATGTGGTTCAGACATTTGCTGTTTTGGATGAATGGATTTGTGATGTATCAGGTCTAACTTGTAGTGGGTAGTTGCATTGTGGCAACCTGCAAAGGTTCCCTTTTATGTAAAATGCATGTATGGGCCACTGGGTCCTCGTCGTGATCTGTTGTTAATTTCAGACGTGGCTTTTGTAATATACATCGAATGTGTGAATTGTTGTATTTGTATATTGTTGTATATTTGTGTATCATGTATTGCTAATTGGGACATGAACTTGAATGTGCAGGGAGTATTTGTGTATTTAATTGTATTGGTAGGTAGGTGTGTATTTGTACTGCTGTTTCAGACATGCACTTCAATTTGTGAACTGGCATGTGTATGTTTGTACCTGAATTTGTGAACTGGCATCTGTAATTTCTTTGGCAAGATGAAGTCCCAAGTACCTACGAAAAGTATTTTTGTGTCTCCTAGTTAATCCACAAATTAGCATTTCTTGAAATATATTGCTTTATCTTCTAGTTAAGATCCGTTTGATGTAAGATCTGTTTGATGTTACATTGATATGATTCCTTGAATGTGAGAAATGGCATGTGCATGTTTGTCCCAGTTTGGTACCAGTACCTCTTCTAACGGTAAGTACACATATTTACCGATAGGAAAACACATATATTTGCTCAGTCATGCATATTCTAACGGTAAGTACACATATTTACCGATAGGAAAACATATATATTTGCTCAGTCATGTATATTCTAACGGTAAGTACACATATTTACCGATAGAAAAACTCATGCTCGAGTGTCATGCATCATCTAACGGTTCGTACACATATCTACCGATAGAAAAACTCATGTGCGTGTTGTGTCATGCATGATCTAACGGTCAATACACATATTTACCGAAAGAAGAAGTCATGTACTTGCTCGGTAATGCACATTCTCTAACGATATGTGTGTGTTTTTACCGATAGAATATGTGAGCGGCAAATTACCTAAGTTAGTCTGACGGTTATTTCATGTATTTACCGTTAGAAAAATGTCCATTATAAGGAAAAATGTCCATTATAACGGTTGGCTAGAGGTCCAAGATTCACTGTAGGGACTTGACAGGGGTACGACATCAATGGGTATTCATTTTACACAAGAGCTCAAGACGCCAAGAGTAGCACGCAATGTAGCGGAGTGACACTGTTTTCTATTTTCGAGGATGCCAGGTCAGTAAGGGCGCTGAACTCATATTACGGTGTTATTGACGAAATATGGGAGCTCGATTACGGATTACTTAAGATTCCCCTGTTTCGATGCCAATGGGTCGAAATCCCTCGAGGTGTTCAAGTTGACAGTTACGGGTTTACTCTCGTCGATCTTGGTAGAGTCGGACACCAAGACGATCCATTCATACTTGCAAAGCAAGCCACACAGGTATTCTACATCGTTGACCCGGCCAATCCAAACTTGCATGTTGTCCTCCACAGCAAGAGACGTATTGTTGGGGTCGAAGATGTTGTCGACGAAGAAGAGTATAACCAATTGGATGAAATACCTCCATTTTTAGAGGACATTCAATCTATCCGTACTGAAGATATCGACGAAACAACGTATCTGCGAGATGACCACGAAGAATGATTATGGGTTGAGAACCATTGATGATTAATTTCTATTTCAGGGATAAATGCCAAGCAAACAGCCCACAAGTTCTGCAGCAAGGTGAGGAACTTATCATTATACATCAGGCAGTACATTTTTCTTTAGAATTTAATGATAAGCTAGTTCACAGCATTAATACATCTCAATTTTACTCCACAGCATGAGTTCTAACATGTACAGTACCTTCATCCTGTAAATATTTAATTCTTCCCTTCAAATAGCATTTGCAAAAATCTCATCGCAGCCTCTTCAAATTAAGTTCTGCAAAAATCCCTTTTTTTTGACGGTATTTTGTTATTTATACCGATAGAAAAGGACATCCGCTACTTTCACACTTCTCTCAGGCACTTCAAAACGTTTTCTATCGGTATTGTTCTATTTTACCGTTAGAATAAATTCGTTAGTCTCACGGTATTTATGTCTGACGGTTTTTTCCTGTTTTTACCGATAGAAGAATACTCTGCCGCTTTGAATTCTCAACCGTGTCGCCATGCGTCGCCTGGGAAACTCTATAAGTACCTCGCCATGCATCACGGTATTTTGTTGTTTTTCTAATTCTCAAACGGTTCGACTCCTCATCTTCTCTTTCACAATGGCAACCTCCATGGGATAGTCATCCACGCCCTCCCCAGTAAGAACTCTAAATCTCCTCGGTTTACCCCTGTATTGTTAATCCATGTTCAGTTCATTCTTGACCTGTTGATTTGCACAGGGAATGGTAGCCGTGGAAGACACTGCCAAAGTGAAGGCCGACCTGAGGGCCCTCCAGGAGGAGCATAAGCTCCTTACAGACAAGCACACTCAGTTACGGCTTGACCTTGATGATCTCTTCCAGCGCATTAAGCGCATGAAGACGGATGGTGACAATGCTAGGGCGAGGACGAGGAGTCTTCGCGAGGAGAAGAAAGCCGCGGATATGACCATCGCTGGCTGCGGTTTGACTATGAAGGATACCATAGCGAAGCTGAGGGAGGTCGCAGGCCTTCTCGACGCGGTAGTAGTTGATCCTAGGGACAACTTGTCGCTAGAGGAGTCCTGCGTCCTGGCTGCAAGTCTAACTGACTCTATTCTACATGCAGCCAGGGCTAAGACCACCCCTTGACCTAGCATTTTGGGTTTTATTTTTTTTTGTAAGTGATAAAACAACAATGAATGAACAATTTCTTTTTATGTCAATTTTCCAATTTTCCGGCTATCTTCCCTCTTTCTTTATCATTCTGTAGCTTTCAACCACGGTCTGTTTGATGTTAAATTGTGTACCTTTTCATTACTCTGACGGTATTTTGTTGTTTTTACCGATAGAAAAAGGGCACACAATACTATAATCTCAAGCACTTAATCAAAAAATTTTTCTGGGGAAAATTGGTCTCATGGGATTTTATTGTTTATACCGATAGAAAAAGGCACCTTTTCATTAGTCTCACCGTATTTTGTTGTTTTTACCGATAGAAACTATAATCTCAAGCACTTTAAAAATATTTTCTGGGGAAAATTGGTCTCACGGGATTTTATTGTTTATACCGATAGAAAAAGGCCCCTTTTCATTACTCTCACGGTATTTTGTTGTTTTTACCGATAGAAAAATGGCACCCAATACTATAATCTCAAGCACTTTAAAAAATTTTTCTGTGGAAAATTGGTCTCACGGGATTTTATTGTTTATACCGATAGAAAAAGGCATCCACTACTTGTCGCGCCCCGAAACTGGGACAACGACTACTCCTGTAGAGACCTAGCTTGCTGCAGCTAGTCCCAAACCACAAACCTTTGACTTCCCAGGATGAGTCAAACACAGGAGTATATTACATTGCAACAGAGTACTCACAAAATATTAAGCAGTGTGGCCTGCTGGCCTTAATATTACATAAAGAGGATTACAATGCCTACAAGGCATTCAGGGTTTAGCAAAATATTTAACTACGCAGCAGAAGATAGGTGACCCTCCCACAAAAGAAGTTGACGGCAGAACAACACACTTCAGGGTTCTGGCGGAACTGATTCTCCTCCTTCTGGATCCATGAAGCACTCCGTGCCATCATCTTGATCAAAGTAGGCTCCATCTATTGAGTTGAATGTTGCAAGGGTGAGCACTTACGTACTCAGCAAGTCATAGGTAAGAGTAGATACATATAGTAGTGATGATATGAACCTAGACTAGTCAAGAATTATGGATATTTGTAAAATAATCTTTTCCTTTCTCATCTCATCTTATGGCAGCACTTTTCATAATATAACATCATCATTCATGTTCACTAGATTATAGCACTACCGCGACACGTCGACACACGACAGCCCACGGCAGCACTCCTTATCATGACAACACATGTCATTTGGGTAATCTTGATTAAACATATTTTATTTAGAAAATAGTACTTGTGTCACACCCCGTGGATTTAATCCACCGCAGCAGACTCCTATAAACCCGGGAGCTCGGAGTATTCGAATACGTTTTTAACTCTGCAGAGAGGTACCAATTTACCCACAAGATATTCCACTTTCAAGCCTTTCCTATCATAACAAAATGATTGGACCCCTGACTCACTTCATATTGTGAGCGGCAAGGTGGAAATAACAAGAACTTTTGTTATGTTTTACTCACAATTCACCCCCGACCCTGTGGCTCTCAGCGAGGCACAGTTGTGGCAGGTTGTATCCAAACCTCCACCCCTTTGCTTATTCCCATTACTGGGTCAGCGTGCTTGATCACCTTCAGTGATATGTGTGGGAGCCGCGCTCCGTGTTTATCGTGCATCACTACACATCTCATGCAGGGGTTTCATGTGCGATCCACATAATTACTTGTTCAGGCCTGTCCCATACCAGGCTTGCGGTTAGCACATTGTTCATGCCACTAGACGCACAACACAAGGTTCTAGTCCTTATATGCCAGTGACCAGACCATCCACAACCCTGCACCTTCAGTGCCTGCATTCCTTTGCAGTCTAGCACCTCCAGTGCTACAGCCATCCACACCATTTTTCTGGTCACGGCTAGGGGTTTTATTTCATGAATATAAGTATATAAATACATATAATAGTTCATGGCTCAAAACTTGTTTATTTCACATTTCACAGATAACCAGTCTAGCACTGCCAATTGATAAATCAACCATTCTCAATCTTTCACATGCAATATTGCCTATATTCAAGGTTATATTATAGTAACATTTAAAATATAGGTTCAAGATGACCAAGGATATGACTTGCCTTCCGCGTCGTAAAATACAGCAGTCGATGACGGGTCAACAGCAAAATCTTCAAAGTCAGCTTCTGAATCTGCTCGACGACAAGCAAACACACAATGATTACTTATAATATTTAAAATGTTTTATGACTTATATGCAGAAATGCTGAACAAGAATGATTTAACTATACTGGAGATAATTTGAACTGCAAACTGAACTGAGATTCTAGGGTTTCAAGGAATTTGGGCTAAGGATGGTGATTAGATAATCTTAGGGTTCCAGGATTACAATAGGGATAACAATTTTGTGGCTGGTTTAATCAGAACAGCGAATGTCAACAGATCGACATTCGGATCAAAGCTTGGACATAGCTTTAAGAAAAACTAGAGTGCTTAACTCAAGTTGTGGTAGTAGAAGAAAATGTAGATCACAACTCTACAAATTCAGTGGACAAAGTGAATTTCAAATTACACAACCAGAAGTGGGTAAACAAGGTCAATGCCACTGGCTGACAAGCTCTGGCATAGAGCTGACAATGCCAAAAACTAGGGCTTAGCATAACTTTTGATCTGGAGCTCCAAATGATGCACCACTTTGTCTGGGAGGTAGGCTTGAGTAACAGGAATAATTAAGTCAACAGGATCTAGGGCAAGAAATGGCTGGAAAGCAGGAAATTTGATGATGAACAGAGATGCACTGGCTGCACTGGAGCAGTTCTGGACACAAACTTGGCAAAGCTATATCTTCCAATCTAGGCCGATCTAGGTGTCGGGCTAGAAGACAAAAATGCTCAGGAGGCTAAGGCACATCTAAATGACAAGGTGATTTGGGATGAAACGGCCGGGAACACTTTTCCGGTCATCGGCGCCGGAGAAGAAACACTGGATTTGGGCATTTCCAACACAAGCCGATTGAACTCGATTCCTTGCTTTAGGAGTGATAGAAGGGTATGAGTAAGCTACTGGCGACGTCAATTTGGCCGGAGGATCGCCGGTGTGGCTTGGCGACGAGAGCCAGCAACTGATAAATTGCAAAATCGGGAAAAGCTTCAAATTGGGCTCAATTGATTGTTCTAAGTTCACAGGCATGCTTGATTTAACTTACTGATCAATTTTGATTACAGATATGAGAGCTAATTTGGAGTAATTCGAGCTACATTGCCGGAACAGGGCATTCTTCGACTTTCAGCCATTTCCGGCGATCACCGGCGTTAGAGTCCACCGGAGAACAATTAGATGCTACAGTACAATCAGGAGGATGAGAGGTACTCACTGCTAGCTTCAATTTGGCAGGAGATGCAGTGAAGTGAGCTGGCACCGTGAGCTTCCTCGACGGCTCGCCGGAGAAGATGACTGAAACAGCAAGAGTTGGAATTTAGCTGGTTTCTGGTGAAGTATGGAGAAGCTGCTGCACACAGTAGGGTTTAAATAGACCAGGCGAAGATTACGAAGAGGGGACAGTGAAGTGATTTGCTGCTGTGATGAGATTGTTTGCGTGCTGGAGTAGTAGCGGCGAAGAAACAGCAAAAGCGGTGATGCGACGGCGACAAGCTTTCAACTGATCACAATGTCGCCTCATCGGGACCTGGCAAAGCTTGTAGCAAGCGGTGGCGACAAGTACTGGCGCGGCGAGGCTACGTGGCGATGGATTGCTGACAAAAGCCGTTGATCGCGCGCGGGAGCAAGCACTGGTCGTCGACGTAGCAGCACCCTTGCCACGGCGCTGGCTGGAGCGAGGACACGTGCACACTGGCATGCACGATCAAGTTGCAGGCGAAGCTTGGCCGGCGGTGAGCGTGCACGGCGCAAGGCAACCACGGCGAGGCTTCTGGTCGTGCACTGGTTACTGCCCTGGTTGAAATTGGGCTGATTTGCAATATTTGATTTCTTGATTTGGACTGAAATGCAAATCTGGAATTCTGGGAGGTTTAAACTGAAATTGATTTCACTAATCTGGTAGATTATATTCAACAAGGTATTTGGCAAAGATGGTTGATAAGATTTGACACATTTGAATAGTTTTCGATACAAACTGAAAATAGGGTAATTTAGGGTAAAATAAGGTTTAAGTTTTGTCGAGTTCGAATTCTGGCATTTAGGGTTCGATTTTGATATCTGCACAGAAGAGAGACTTGTGGCAAATAGCATTTTGAGAAGATTTGCCGAAGAATTTCTGAATTTGGAGTTAATCTGGAGATTTTAGCCTTTTTGGGTTTTCAGATATCAGATAAGGACTAATTTGCGATATCTCTTGGACTGATTTGTGAAAAGAGTCTAGATGGTGAAATCTGGCTGTCAACTTTTTAGATTAAGGTATTGACATACCCATGATCATATTCCAGGAATAATCTGGTCTGAACTTGGTCAAGATTTTGATTAAATCTGCACTTCTGAAACTTAGGGTATTTGGGTAATACAAGGTATTTCTGTTTTCGAAAACGGAAGAAGTTGATAATTCTGGAATTTAGAAATAGAATTGGATCTAGGTTCTGAAGGCTTTTAGATTCAGGATAACTAATAGATCACATCTGAACAATCTGATCTTGATTTGAGGTCACAGGATAGATTTTGGAGATTTTAGAGCTTAGGATAGATACTGATTTGGCTATTACTACTGATACATGCATGCATGCTATTTATGAAAAAGGAAGTTTTCACCCCTAACTCAGGGTGTTACACTACTTCAAATATTTTTCCGGGAAATTTACTTTTTCTATCGGTATTATTTTGTTGTTCCGATAGAAAAGTACATAAGTCTATCGGTATCATTTTGTTATACCGATAGAAAAGTTCCTCCGCTACTTTATTATTCGTACACGGCCCTTTAGTTTCCCTCCACTCGAATAGTTCCACCTTAGAGCACTGCGTCTCTTCGAGAGCGAAGAAAACCACAACCTCCGCCGTGACCACTCACTTCCTCTCTCCCACACGACGATCGCTGGCTGGACACTGGTTCGCCACTGTCACCGGTTCTTATTTTCGTCCTTCGCTGGCCGCCGCTGCGTTCTACACCGCCTCTCCATCACCAGAACTGATCGCCGCCGTAAATACCCTAATTCATCGTTCTATTTCCAGCATCTTCTTTATTTGATCCTAGTGTTTTGCACGTACTAATTCTTCGAGTTTTGCAATTACACTAGGGTTCCCTATTGTGTTGGCTTATGTACATTCCGCAGGCAATGTTGATTTAAATTAGGGTTTACATAATATGTTCCAGTGCTGTAATGAACCTGTTTTGAGATTTTAACTTATCTATACTGCTGTATGTGTGATCGATTGTATCCAACTGCCATGTAATGCAGATTATATGTTGGAGGTGTTCTTACACATATTCTATCGGCAGCTCATGTGTTTACCGATAGAAAATATTTCTGCACAAGTAGTAAAACTTAATTTGGATCTGGAAGGACATGAGCCATGCAATGTACTAATTTGGATCGTGGGAATGCGGGTTTTATGTGTTGCGCTACATGTACGACCTAGTGCAGACAAACTTTGCCCAATTCCCCCAGGTAAGCATCGATAGCTAACTCAAATTTGAAAATTGGGTGTCACGTTCTAAATTAGGAAGTTAGTTACTAAGTATTCACACATGCTTGCAGATCGCCATGTCGAAAGACTTATACGAAAATGCAAAGATTAGAGATCTTCGACAAATCTGGGCTCAATATGTCATGGAGGAAGTTGCGCCCAACCATCCGCCATGATAATTTTCTCTTTTTCGTGTACTCTGTGCATAGACTGTTTATATACATGTGAATAAATATATATGTCAATAAATGTCCACATTGGATTGCAATTTGTATTTGTCGATATATATGTGAATAAATGTGAATAACTGTCTAATGTGTCAATCTGTACTGTATTGTGTATCCAATCTATAATGTATTGCATCTGTACTGTATATGTGAATGTACTGTATTGGGAATGTTCTATCGGCAAATTCATTCACAGCAGACAGACCACTACAAATTTTCTATCGGTAAACTCATCCACAACCGAGAGACTACTACCCATTTTTCTATCGGTAAACTTAAAATTAACCGTCAGAATAGAGTTACTTTTCCTGCTGGTGAACTCATCCACAACCGAGAGACTACTGTGGTTTTTTCTATCGATAAACTCATCCACAACCGAGAGACTACTACCCATTTTTCTATCGGTAAACTTGAAATTAACCGTCAGAATAGAGTGACTTTTCCTGCCGGTGAACTCATCCAACAACCGAGAGACTACTGTGGTTTTGTCTATCGGTAAACTCATCCACAACTGAGAGACTACTACCCACTTTTCTATCGGTAAACTTGAAATTAACCGTCAGAATAGAGTGACTTTTCCTGCCGGTGAACTCATCCACAACCGAGAGACTACTGTGATTTTTTCTATCGATAATTTCATTTCCAACCGAGAGAGTGCTACACTTTTTTCTGTTGGTAAACTTATAATTAACCGTTAGAATATGGGTATTTTTCCCAACGCTAAACGTCAGACGAGGACGGGTTTTCGATCAGTACAATCATAAGGTGCCGATAGAATAGTAATATTTTCCTGTCGGTAATCATGTAATTAACCGTTAGAATAGTGGTACTTTTCCCACCGTTAATCGTCAGACTACGACGGTTTTGCTATCGGTACACTCCTAAGATGCCGATAGAATTGTTAATTTCTTCTGTCGGTTATTTACCGATAGAAAATGTTCTTTCTTGTTCTATCGTGTCTATCTCTATCGGTACGAAAACCGATAGTAGAAGGGTTTTTTTACCGATAGAAGAAAGCTTTTCTGTACTAGTGAATTCATATTTCATACCTGCAATTTACTGCTTTAAAACCCTAGATTGATAGCTTTAGTAGTAGAATTAGTTATAGAAAAACAACCCCAAAACTCGTTTAGACTTAATCAGTGATCCATTAAACTAGAAAGACGAATACTCTTCTTCCTCGTGGAATTCGACCCTCAAGTGCTCAACATTCAACCGTCCACTTGCAGTATTACAAAAATCACACCGTTTTAGGTGTGATCAGCAGGTCGACGCAATATGGGTAATTTTGGCTAAATGGATGAGTTTCATCGACTGGATCTAGTGAATGGATGATTCTGTACAGAAGTATGCGTCGTTACGGACGCGTAGGAGCTGACCGCGTCAAAGTCGGAGTCTCCGGAAGTTTAGAACAGCTAAACCTAGCAGCCAAGGGCTAGTTTGCAATTTCTAGAAACTTAGAACCCCCTCTGCAAAACAGCCAAGACACATAAACTCTTGCCCGAGCCGGCATTTTGATTTGGCCTAGCTTATCACCAAAAACCCGCACTGTTCTTCTCTCCTAGCCCCGGTGAGTTTCCCACTGGCGGCCAGGTCCACGCCGACGGTAAGCCGCCAGTCTCCTTCCCCATTTCTACCTCCTCCTTTTTATATCTCTCTTCCCTCCCTGGTGAGTTGTCGATATTCTCCCCCTTTATCCTCTCTCACCAAATTTCATCCTCTTCTATCTTGTTCATCCTCACCGTCGGCGTGCTCCCAAGGCTCTCTTTTTCCTGCTCTCCCTTCTCCTTCCTCCTTCCTCTTTCTTTTTCCTCTCTTCTCTTCTTCCTCTTTGTTTCTTCCCTCTCTCTTTTCTTCCGCCTTTTCTCCACTTCTTTGCTGTCACTGCGCCGCTTGCGCCGCCTCCGCGCCACCGCCTGCGTCTCACACTGTGCCGTTGGATTAGCCCGATCTCGCGCGCGCCGCCACCCCTCACCGATCTCGTGCTGCGCCGCCGCTTCCTGCTCCAGCGCCGCACCGCCATCGCACCACCACAGCACCACCTCCGTCCCGCTGGATCCACCACCGCCACTGCCATTAAACCTAGATCTACACCACTAGCTGCGCGGGCATTCTCCCGCGTCGCGTCACCGCCTCCCTCACCGATCGCCTCCACCGATCCCGCGCCGCTCCTCGGTTCCTCTGCCGCACTGAGCTCGTGCTGGATCCAACCCCCACGCCGCCCCTCAACGAGTTCCCTCCTCGTCGACGACCACGACGACCAGCGCAGCTTCCCTCGACCAGCTCCTTCTCCCTCAACTACACCCTCGATGGCGATGTCGACCTTGTCTTCGACAGTGACCTCGGCCACGCGACTTCGACTACACACTCGACTTCGACCAACTCCCTCCTCGTTGACCAGATCCTGTGGACCGATAGCAGCTCGATAGCAAGCATTGGTGATCAAATCTCTTCCCATACTTTGTTCTTACATTTTGACCTGAATTGCCTGTGATCTATGAAATTCAACGAATGTTTGTTAATGTGAAACTAGAACATGTCCTGTGAAACAAATCCAATTTCTAATTCAGTTTGAACTGCATTCTCTGTTTTGAGTTGAAATTTGTTCTTGTTCTTCCAACTGTGTCATGCCTCATGAACTGAGCCTCCAATAGGATGTATGAAATGAGATCTTCAGTGATTATGGGTGCATTTTGTTGGATCTAGGTCGATCTAGGTATCTAGGTTTTGATGATTAATGTTAATATGGAGAATGAAAGCTTTGTTGATTAAATGACAACTGGAATAAATCCTGGTTCAGCACAAGTACGTTGAATTGTGATTTGTTAAATCCTAGAAGTCAGTGACTCCCTGTTGTGTTTAATATTGATGCATATGCTGAGGGGGAGCTCTGTGGTTGCATCAATCTTGTGCTAAATGTAAATGTCATGTGATAAATCCGGAAGTTTGATGACTCCTTGTCGAGGTTTTGACATCGATGTATATGTTGAGGGGAAGCTCATTGTGTATGTCATTTGAATTTACATTGAGCTTATGCTTATCTTTACCATGACATGAGTAGTATGGATCATGTGCGTATTTCTTGTATCATATATGGATCTATATGATTGTTTGACTCATCTCTTACTCATTTGTTATTTGCGGAAAATGGTTTCGTCATTTCACCGAAAAGAGAAATCATTGAGTTAACTCCTTTGTGGAGTAATTTCTCTGGTGATTAATGACAACCTAAATATAAGACTGACGTTGTGCATTGAGTGTATTTGTTGTAGTCTCAAGGTATATTGCGAGATGAAAACAAGCAAGAGCGTATGGAGGTTGATGTAGATATGAGTCATCTTGAGTGAGGTCAAGCTTTGTGACGACTAGGGTTAAAAATTGAGAAACTCCAAAAAATAGGGTTTTAGAATGAAAAGAGAAAACCTAAGATTTTGGGAATTCCATAACCATCGGGTGCAATTTACAACAAAGATCAGTAGAATAACATATTAATTTGTAAAATTTCAAGTGAGACAAATTAAGTAATTGTCTCCAACTCCAAGGAACAGTCATAGAGGATCACACCTGCGGAGTAGCTAGGTGAAAAGCCTCTTTCAATCCCTAGATTTAGTCTTAGGCTGCAGAGATTGTGTTTTGTCCTAATGTATAAATAGCGATCGTCTCATGGAGTATGAATAATACCATGGATGAAGCATAAAATCTAGAGTTTAGAGAAAGAAATTTGGGAATTAAAATGGAAAATTTGTGTAACAGCCCCAAAATTTTATTCTTAAACCCTCCCCTTCTCAGATTTTTCCTTCCGATCTAATCTTTCGAAATTCTGATTAATTATCTTCTTATTCTGATCAGCGAAATTCTTTTACCTGTTCAACCCTAAATCACCCCGCAATTTTTTATCATGCACACATTTTTAAATTCATGGCATCATAATTTTATGCATTAAACGAATGTTTATTTGAAAATTGCATAAAGGAGTTGAATTAAATTAAAATAATACAAAGAAGTTTTTGGAAAAAAAAAAGAAAAGAAAGAGTACTTATTTAGATACTTCAGTAGGAAGACATTGCTTTTTGATAAAATAGAAAAAAAATCCACACGAAGCAGAAAAGACGGTGAATCTGATCGTCCTGCTGCTGGTTTGGCCGCGCGTCACCATTTGTCTTTCTTCGGTCGTCGTTTTCTTGTCCGAGCTTGTCATTCAGGTGTGCATCTTAGCCCTCTCCATTTTTCTCTTCTGGAGCTTTTCGTTTTGACCACCGTAGCTCCCTCCATCGGCGTGTTACCTTATTCCCGTCGCCGGCGTTGATCTCTTTCTTCAACCTCCAGCCGCCGTGATTTTCTTCCGATTCCGGCCGCCTCTTGCTGCCATTGTTGGCCCCCAGCATTTCCCCTTGTACCCTCCACCACCTCTAAAACTCCCCAGCCTTCTCTCCTCTCCGGCGAGCCCCACCGGAGCTCAAACCGTGGTTATCCGTGCCGAAATTCTGCTGCTACAGTACTCGGATTGCTACAGTGCTTGGCTGCTACAGTATTTCAGCATTTATGAGTGATTCTTTTAATTGTTCAATGCTCTATAGATCTCCGATCGAAGATCCGTCTGTGCCATCAGATTTGTCTCAGTCCAAAAATTCCAGATCTGAAATTTTTCTTCAGATTTGAGTCCTGGATCTTGTTTTCCCTTTTTCCATATCCGGTTTTACCCTAAAATTTTGCTAAAAGTGGTTTTTCTCCGTCCGACCTCCAAATCCAGATCTGTCTAAACCACCCCGCCACAAATTCTTCCTGCCACATATTGTCCTTCAGCCACCTCTTCATATTTCGATCCTAAAAACCACCTCTTCATATTTCGATCCTAAAAACCTGTTCCGTCGTTTTCGCCTATTTTTGAAAAAAAAGGATCTTTTCGATTTTACCTTAAAATACCGCTGTTTTCAAAAACTTCCTTTTGCCAGTCTTTTTCAGATCCGACTCCGTGGCTGTTTTACCTGGACCTACTAGGATTTAGATTTGCATTTATTAGTCCCATACTTATGCATTTTGGTTGATCGGTGCTCTTTTCGTTTTTAGAACCCGCTCATCTGGAAGCCGAGGAGCACCCAATCGAGGACGTCGCCGAAAATATTATCGCGGGAAATCAAGACAAGTCACCACCACCTTGATCATATTGAACCTATGTTTTCAAGTTAGCTAAGTATTTTGTTTCACAAATATTGTGCATATTAATTGAGTAGACTAAGTATGTTTGAATATGCTTGTTTAGTTATTATTCCAAATTGAAAGACCATTCTTGATTCTCAAGCCTGTATAATGTTCTTGATGCCC
The DNA here is from genome assembly GCA_019359835.1 of Pharus latifolius. Classification (NCBI taxonomy): domain Eukaryota; kingdom Viridiplantae; phylum Streptophyta; class Magnoliopsida; order Poales; family Poaceae; genus Pharus; species Pharus latifolius. The sequence continues at coordinate 24,123,179 of CM033327.1, forward strand.
TAGGTTAATGTTAAGGCATAGTAGCAGTGATACAAATTATCTGTATGAGTAAGAAAAATGGTTTTCCAAAGTCAAAGATGCTTTTAAAATGTCTATCCTAGGGAGGAGAGGTTTGTCAGTCTGAATATTGAAATTATGAGGATGTTGGAAACATGATAACGTTGTTAACTGGTAAAATTGTTAACATGGAAATTGTTAACTGGTAAGATTGTTAACAAGCTAATGTTAAAACCTGTGCATAAAGTCGAATAGGAAAAACTCCTCTCTAGAATAGTTAAGGACTAACAAACTTGTGTTGAACATCTAGTAACATGTTATCGTACCTCCACAAGCCTGGTATGGGACGGGCACGACCAAGTATCCTTGCCGAACTATTGCCCTAGCTCTGCATAGAATAATAAAGATACACTAAATTGTCACTGGTCAGGTAGGGAAGATCCCTCTTGGCCCAATTACACGTGCGGATATGGGTGAGCCCAGCCGCATCGTCTGAGAGAAAGATCGTGCAACTGATGCGATTCCAGGGCACGAGTGTTGGATGGCCTGGTCCCCAACACAAAACCCCTCGTGTGTCCGCTCACTATTGGAGGAGAGGGTCTCCATCGCGGTCCAATACTGGGTGAGGGGTAGGGTGAAGGTATGAGAGGGAAGATCCCTACAATGCTTCACAACTGTATTAGGAACCCCGACCGGAGGTGAGAGTTTCGGATCACTGACCGGTGGTGAACCTTTTATGGGGCAGAGCTAGTATAATGGCGAGGCAGGGTGAAAAGCATGTTATTCTCAACTCAGTGATGCGCTTAAAGCAGCGTGATCGAACCTGGCATAGGAGAGTCATATGCTTAAAGTAGCGTGTTGGGCAAAAAGCCTATGCTCGTGGTCAACAGTGGTAGTTGAGAAGTCTTGTGGGTAAAGCGGTACCCCTCTGCAGAGTTTAAAATGTATTTAAATACTCTGTGCTCCCGGAATTGGAGTGTGTTATGGTCATTGGATTTATCCATGCTGCAAGGCACAAGTAGTTTTCATGAATCGTTTTATCAATTGCTTTAAACTCTTTACTGTTGAACTACATATGTATATAGTGTAAACTTTCAAAGAAGGTTTTAAATGCTTTTTATGGTTACCAACTGCTAGGTTGTGAGATATTTTTGGAAAAGAACCTCGAATACTTCTCTTGAATTCCATGACATGTGATATACATAATTGCATTTGTTATGTGGTGATTTGCTGAGTACCCTGTACTCACCCGTGACTGAATTACTCCGTCAGAAGCTGAACAGCCAAGCGACTTGGGTTCATACGAGTGTGAGCCTGAGCCTTTCGAAGATTTCTCTGAGTTTGACCCAGACTTCTAGGCGTCGCGTACCCCGGTCGAGCTACTGTGGGCGAAGATTAGTGGTCCGCTCCTTCCGCGTTTTGGTAAAAACTGAAATGTTATTTTGGTACCCTGTTGTGCTATTATTGTAAGGCCTAGTGCCGTCAACTGTGGACCCTGTAATATTTTGTGGATTATTTATGTATAATGCTGGTTGTTGTGATATTCATTTCTAGTTCGCAACTGACTCCTGGGAAGTTGCGACAGGGGAGTGCTGCTCCGTACCGTGGTGTTCGGTACGGGATGGGGTTCCCCACAGGCATGGTATCAGAGCCCGGCTTGACTGCAGGACGTGACTCTAGATAGAAATGGCTGCGATACTTACGTGTTTTGGGAAAAAGCTAATTTCTTATAAGTAATTGCGAAAACCTATGTTCATAAAAGAAAAACTACTATTCATATAACCCTCTTCTCTTATCTCCTTTTCTTGTTGGCTCTAGGTGGTTTTCATATTATAGTGTATGTTACTAAGTTTTGGAAAAGGGTTTTCTGTTTTGAAAACAACATGTTGGACGTGTGGTTCAGCAGTGAAGATCTGAGGACAGTGCGTCAGCTTCGTAGACTCTACAGTCAACCCTGCATCAGTGGAGCGAGTGTGGAAGATGACCGATCAAGATTACATCTAGATGAGATGGAGATCAGCTTACCTCTCCTAGTTAGCTAATGCTACTTTCTCTCTCTCTTCTCGCTGTTAGCGTGTCGTTTCCATGGGTTGCCTTAGGCAGGTCTCTGCCAATTGCTTCCTTGGGAATTATTAAGCTAAGCTATATGTGTATATTTACTAGTGTGAGCTTAGTGTCTGCATATAAGTTATTATGTGTCTCTTCTCTCCCCTTCTCTCTTCTTTCCTATTCCCTTGCGGCAACCTCAGTCTTGGTTACCTTTGGCAGTGAAGTGAAGACCAGATGACGAACACAAGGAGTCACTCAAGGAACAGTGGACAAGAGGCAGGTGCTTCGTCACAGGGTAGAGTAGCAAGTGAAGAGGAGCAGCAGCCCAGCCCCAAGAGCATGTGGAGCCACAGGGAGCTCAGCCCAGTTTGGCAGAAGTGATGATGTGGATGGAGAGAAGTAGGCAAGAAGCCCAAGCAGCCCAGAACTAGATGATGCAAGCTATGCAAGCTCAGATGATGAAGGACAGTCAAGCAGCACAGGCCCAGATGCTGGAGCAGATACTGCAGAGGATGCCCACAGCCCAACCTGAAGGGTCTGTGGCGAGCGCAAGGCTTACGAATTTTCAAAAGACGCGCCCACCTACCTTCTCTAGCACTCCTGATCCTATGGTCGCAGACGACTGGCTGCGTGACACAGAGAGGAAGTTGGAAACAGTTCGATGCACTGACAATGAGATGGTCCTGTATGCCTCTCATCAGCTAGCTGGACCGGCAGCATCATGGTGGATTAACTATAAGAATATGCACCCCAACCCTGCTGGAATAACTTGGGCCGAGTTCTCTGAGCAGTTCAGGAAAGCCCAGGTACTAGTCGGAGTAATGGCCTCCAAGCGCAGAGAGTTCCGCAACTTGCGTCAAGGAGGGAAGACTGTGACAGAATATCTCCATCAATACAATCAGTTAGCCAGATATGCCCCCGAGGACATTGCCACTGAAGCTCGAAAGATAGAGCTTTTCAAGGAAGGGTTACAGCCAGTGTTGCAGGTGCTCATCACCTCACACGAGTTCACAGACTTCCAAACCCTGGTGAACCGCCTACTTGAGATCGAAGAGAAGCGCCAGCTAGTGGACGACTACAGGAAGAGGAAAGCAAGGTTTCAACCAGCCAACCAGGGGAGTTCATCCCGAGGTCGCACCATAGCTGCACCCCGATACCGACCAGGTCAGCAGTACCCAAATCAAAGACCTATGGCAGGCAAGTGCCTAGCCTGTCACGGGAACCACTATCTGCGTGACTGTCCCCGTAACAGAGTCAACTGCTATCATTGTGGACGGTACGGTCATCGTCGAGATGAGTGTCCATGGAAGGACCTACCAGGACCTGTAGCCAAGGCAAGGAGTGAAGGTCAACAACAACAGCCTGCAATCCAGACATCGACCCCAGCACCTACCCCGATACAACAATATGGACGAGGAACTCCAGCTGCAAGAGGAAAGTTCCCAGCCAACTGTGGAAGAGGTCGAGGAAACCCACCACCACCAAACCGAGGCAGACTCAACTACGTCACATTAGAAGAAGCAGGAGATGCAACCGACGTGGTGCTAGGTAGATTCCTGATCAACTCTCAAGTTTGTTTAATATTGTTTGATTCTGGTGCCGCGCATTCTTTTGTTGCTAGAAATTTTGCTGTTAAAAGTGGATTGAATATGACTTGTCTAGAATATCCTATAGCTATTCAGTCTCCTGGCTCTAGGATGCCAATAAAGTCAGTCTGTAGAGACGTACAACTTGATATATGCGGAGAGGAGTTCTCTGCTAAGCTATTAGTTCTGGAACTCCAAGGTTTAGATGTCATACTTGGGATGGACTGGTTGTCGAAACATAAAGGGCAAATGGATTGTGAGCGTAAAACCATTACCCTTATCGGTCCTAGTGGAAAGGAAGTTTTGTTCCATGCTGAGAGAACGCCAATAGAACACCCAACCCATAGTCTGCACAGTCTGAAGGGAGAAGTGAACCAGATCCCTGTAGTTGAAGAGTACTTGAGTGTATTTCCAGAAGAATTGCCAGGAATGCCCCCAGACCGAGGATTTGAGCTCAGTATAGAATTAAGGCCTGGGACGGCGCCAATATCGAAAAGGCCATATCGGATGTCAGTCAAGGAGTTAGAAGAGCTTAAAAAGCAATTAGAGGAGATGGAAGCAAAAGGTTTCATAAGGCCTAGCATATCACCCTGGGGAGCACCAGTGCTGTTTGCTAAGAAGAAAGATGGAGGACTTCGCATGTGTGTAGACTATAGAGCTTTGAATGAGGTCACAATCAAGAACAAGTACCCTCTGCCAAGGATAGACGACCTATTCGATCAGCTTAGAGGAGCAAAAGTCTTTTCAAAGATAGATTTGAGATCTGGATATCACCAGTTGAAGATCAAGGAAGAAGATATACCTAAGACCGCTTTCACTTCTAGATATGGTCTCTATGAGTTTACAGTGGTACCATTCGGGTTGACCAATGCCCCAGCAGCTTTTATGAATGTGATGAACGTGACATTTATGGATTATCTGGATAAGTTTGTAGTGTTGTTCGTTGATGACATCTTAATATACTCGAAGGACCAAGAGGAGTATGCTGACCACCTACGGAAAGTTTTGGATAGGCTGCAAGAGCGTCAGTTTTATGCTAAGCTGGACAAGTGTGAGTTTTGGATGAAGGAAATTTCATTTTTAGGTCACATAATGACAGCAGAAGGAATACAAATGGACCCAGCTAAGGTCAAGGCTGTGAGAGGATGGAAACAACCAGAGTCGGTGACAGAAGTCAGAAATTTTCTTGGATTAGCTGGATACTACCGCCGATTCATTGAAGGATTTTCCAAGCTAGCCAAGCCACTCACGAGTTTGTTGAAGAAGGATGTCCGATTTGAGTGGACAGAAGACTGTCAAAAGAGCTTTGAAGAGTTGAAGCGAAGGCTAACTACTGTGTCAGTTTTAGTACTTCCTCATAACAAGAAGAGCTTTCAGATATATTGTGATGCATCTAGGCACGGTTTAGGTTGTGTCTTAATGCAAGATGGAAGAGCAGTCGCATTTGCATCCAGGCAACTGCGGCCACATGAGGAGAATTATCCGACCCATGACATGGAGTTAGCAGCAATAATTCACGCACTCAAGATTTGGAGACATTACTTGCTAGGGAACCAGTGCGAAATTGACTCAGATCACAAGAGCTTGAAGTATGTTTTTACCCAGCAGAACTTGAACATGAGGCAACGCCGATGGCTAGAGTTGATAAAGGACTATGACCTTGGCATACACTACCATCCCGGTAAAGCCAATGTTGTTGCGGACGCCATGAGCAGGAAAGTTTGCTATAGCATCAATGTTGCACCAGAATTGATGGAGGACCTGCATCGACAAAGGATTGAATTGGTAGATCAAGGGTTCGTGGCCACATTGTCAATTGCACCAACATTGGAAGAAGAAATTCGAAAGGCGCAAAGGAATGATGAAATCCAAGAAATCAAAAAGAACATGAAGATTGGAAAAGCAGCAGATTTTTGGGAAGATGAACAAGGAACCATTTGGCATGGTAAGAGGATCTGTGTGCCAGACGTCAAGGACATCAAGACCCTAATTCTAGAAGAGGCTCACAACACTCCATACTCCATTCACCCCGGAAGCACTCGGATGTATCAGGACTTGAAGAGTCAGTTCTGGTGGAGTTGTATGAAAAGAGAAATTGCTGAGTATGTAGCGAGATGTGACACATGTTAGAGGATAAAGGCTGAACATCAGAAGCCAGTGGGACTGCTACAGCCACTACCCATCCCAGAATGGAAATGGGAAGAAGTTGGAATGGATTTCATTACAGGACTCCCTAAGACTAAGAATGAATATGATTCCGTATGGGTAATCCTGGATAGACTGACAAAAGTCTCACACTTTGTACCAGTGAAGACAACTTATGATGGTGCCAAGTTAGCAGAGATCTACATGACTAGGATTGTGACTCTACATGGTGTACCAAAGAGAATTGTATCGGATCGTGGAGCACAATTCACTTCAAGATTCTGGAAAAGTCTGCATGAAGCCCTTGGAACGAAGTTAAACTTCAGCACAGCTTACCACCCTCAGACTGGAGGACAGATAGAGCGAGTGAACCAAATACTGGAGGATATGTTGCAAGCTTGTGTGCTTGAATATGGGATTTCATGGGAGTTGTGCCTGCCGTACGCAGAGTTCACGTACAACAATAGCTATCAGTCTAGCTTGCAAATGGCTCCATTTGAAGCCCTGTATGGTCGCAAGTGCAGGACGCCATTGCATTGGTCAGAAGTTGGAGAAAGGCAACTGATTGGCCCAGAGACAGCTCGAGACGCAGAAGCTCATGTGCAAATCATTAGAGAGAAGCTGAAGACTGCACAGTCAAGACAGAAGAGTTATGCTGATCACCGACATCGTGACTTATCTTTTGAACCAGATGATCATGTGTATCTTAAGGTATCACCTCGGAAAGGTATCTCCAGATGTCGGAAAAAGCAGAAACTGAGCCCCAGGTATGTTGGACCCTACAGAGTAACAGAGAGAAGAGGAGAAGTGGCTTATCAGCTTGAGTTGCCACCAGAGATGCAAGGTGTCCATGATGTTTTTCATGTGTCGCAGCTGCGCAAGAGTTTGAGAAAACCTGAAGAGCAGTTACAGGCAGATGATATCTCAATTCAGCCAGACCTGACCTATGAAGAGAAGCCAGTCAGAATCTTGGAAGTCACAGAACGTCAGCTCAGAAGCAGAGTGATCAGATTCTGCCGTGTTCAATGGTGTAATCATTCTGAAGATGAATCAACTTGGGAGGAGTCAGATTTGCAACAAGCTTTTCCTTACCTTTTCTCTAACTTGTCTCAATCTCGGGGACCAGATTCTTTTTAAGGAGGATAGGTTTGTAACAGCCCCAAAATTTCATTCTTAAACCCTCCCCTTCCCAGATTTTTCCTTCCGGTCTAATCTTCCGAAATTCTGACTAATTATCTTCTTATTCTGATCAGCGAAATTCTTTTACCTGTTCAACCCTAAATCACCCCGCAATATTTTATCATGCACACATTTTTAAATTCATGGCATCATAATTTTATGCATTAAACGAATGTCTATTTAAAAATTGCATAAAGGAGTTGAATTAAATTAAAATAATACAAAGAAGTTTCTGGAAAAAAAAAAGAGTATTTATTTAGATACTTCAGTAGGAAGACATTGCTTTTTGATAAAACAGAAAAAAAATCCACATGAAACAGAAAAGACGGTGAATCTGGTCGTCCTGCTGCTGGTTTGGCCGCGCGTCACCGTTTGTCTTCCTCCGGCCGTCGTTTGCTTGTCCGAGCTTGTCATTCAGGTGTGCATCTTAGCCCTCTCCATTTTTCTCTTCTGAAGCTTTTCGTTTTGACCACCGTAGCTCCCTCCATCGGCGTGTTACCTTCTTCCCGTCGCCGGCGTTGATCTCTTTCTTCAACCTCCAGCCGCCGTGATTTTCTTCCGATTCCGGCCGCCTCTTGCTGCCACTGTTGGCCCCCAGCATTTCCCCTTGTACCCTCCACCACCTCCCAAACTCCACGGCCTTCTCTCCTCTCCGGCGAGCCCCACCGGAGCTAAAACCGTGGTTACCCGTGCAGAAATTTCGCTGCTACAGTATTTCAGCATTGTTGAGTGATTCTTTTAATTGTTCAATGCTCTAGAGATCTCCGATCGAAGATCCGTCTGCGCCATCAGATTTGTCTCAGTCCAAAACATCCAGATCTGAAATGTTTCTTCAGATCTGAGTCCTGGATCTTGTTTTCTCTTTTTCCATATCCGGTTTACCCTAAAATCTCGCTAAAAGTGGTTTTTCTCCGTCCGACCTCTAAATCCAGATCTGTCTAAACCACCCCGCCACAAATTCTTCCTGCCACATATTCTCCTTCAGCCACCTCTTCAGATTTCGATCCTAAAACCCTGTTCCGTCGTTTTCACCTATTTTCGAAAAAAAGGATCTTTTCGGTTTTACCCTAAAATACCGCTGTTTTCTAAAACTTCCATTTGCCAGTCTTTTTCAGATCCGACTCCGAGGCTGTTTTACCTGGACCTACTAGGATTTAGATTTGCATTTATTAGTCCCATACTTGTGCATTTTGGTTGATCGGTGCTCTTTTCGTTTTTAGAACCCGCTCATCCGGAAGCCAAGCAGCACCCAATCGAGGACGTCGCCGAAAATCTTATCGCGGGAAATCAAGACAAGTCACCACCACCTTGATCATATTGAACCTATGTTTTCAAGTTAGCTAAGTATTTTGTTTCACAAATTTGTGCATATTAATTGAGTAGACTAAGTATGTTTGAATATGCTTGTTTAGTTATTATTCCAAATTGAAAGACCATTCTTGATTCTCAAGCCTGTATAATGTTCTTGATACCCTAGGATAATGTTAAGGCATAGTAGCAGTGATACAAATTATCTGTATGAGTAAGAAAAATGGTTTTCCAAAGTCAAAGATGCTTTTAAAATGTCTATCCTAGGGAGGAGAGGTATGTCAGTCTGAATATTGAAATTATGAGGATGTTGGAAACATGATAACGTTGTTAACTGGTAAAATTGTTAACATGGAAATTGTTAACTGGTAAGATTGTTAACAAGCTAATGTTAAAACCTGTGCATAAAGTCGAATAGGAAAAACTCCTCTCTAGAATAGTTAAGGACTAACAACTTTGTGTTGAACATCTAGTAACATGTTATCGTACCTCCACAAGCCTGGTATGGGACGGGCACGACCAAGTATCCTTGCCGAACTATTTCCCTAGCTCTGCATAGAATAATAAAGATACACTAAATTGTCACTGGTCAGGGAGGGAAGTTCCCTCTTGGCCCACTTACACGGGCGGATATGGGTGAGCCCAGCCGCATCGTCTGAGAGAAAGATCGTGCAACTGATGTGATTCCAGGGCACGAGTGTTGGATGGCGTGGTCCCCAACACAAAATCCCTCGTGTGTCCGCTCACTATTGGAGGAGAGGGTCTCCATCGCGGTCCAATACTGGGTGAGGGGTAGGGTGAAGGTATGAGAGGGAAGATCCCTACAATGCTTCACAACTGTATTAGGAACCCCGACCGGAGGTGAGAGTTCCGGATCACTGACCGGTGGTGAACCTTTTACGGGGCAGAGCTAGTATAATGGCAAGGCAGGGTGAAAAGCGTGTTATTCTCAACTCAGTGGCGCGCTTAAAGCAGCATGATCGAACCTGGCATAGGAGACTCATATGCTTAAAGTAGCGTGTTGGGCAAAAAGCCTATGCTCGTGGTCAAAAGTGGTAGTTGAGAAGTCTTGTGGGTAAAGCGGTACCCCTCTGCAGAGTTTAAAATGTATTTAAATACTCTGTGCTCCCGGAATTGGAGTGTGTTATGGTCATTGGATTTATCCATGCTGCAAGGCACAAGTAGTCTTCATGAATCGTTTTATCAATTGCTTTAAAGTCTTTACTGTTGAACTACATATGTATATAGTGTAAACTTTCAAAGAAGGTTTTAAATGCTTTTAATGGTTACCAACTGCTAGGTTGTGAGATATTTTTGGAAAAGAACCTCGAATACTTCTCTTGAATTCCATGACATGTGATATACATAATTGCATTTGTTATGTGGTGATTTGCTGAGTACCCTGTACTCACCCGTGACTGAATTACTCCGTCAGAAGCTGAAGAGCCAAGCGACTTGGGTTCATACGAGTGTGAGCCTGAGCCTTTCGAAGATTTCTCCGAGTTTGACCCAGACTTCTAGGCGTCGCGTACCCCGGTCGAGCGACTGTGGGCGAAGATTAGTGGTCCGCTCCTTCCGCGTTTTGGTAAAAACTGAAATGTTATTTTGGTACCCTGTTGTGCTATTATTGTAAGGCCTAGTGCCGTCAACTGTGAACCCTGTAATATTTTGTGGATTATTTATGTATAATGCTGGTTGTTGTGATATTCATTTCTGGTTCGCAACTGACTCCTGGGAAGTTGCGACAGAGGAGTGCTGCTCCATACCGTGGTGTTCGGTACGGGACATGGTTCCCCACAATTTGCAATAAAATCATAGTTGAAATTATGCCCTCTAGATTATGTCAACTTTAACCATACTGACAAAATTACTCGCTAGAATCCATAAAAAATAACAAATAAACAAGAATTAGAAATAACATACTAAATTGAATTAACGAAATAAACGCAGTCGTCCATATCAGTTTACAAATTGACAAAGAACAATGAAATCTAGAACTAAATCGGACGAGAGAGAGGATCTAAACTAACCAAAAACTAAACTAAACTTGAGATGGGGTCTGGACCTAAACTTCCTTGATGCTGAACTAAGTTAAATGCCTCTCTTTTTATAGTCCAAACAGTCTTAAATTAATATTATTACTCCTAAAAATCTCCTTAACAAAGTCCTAAACAATCACTAACTAACAATCCTTAAACAATTCTAAAAAAAAGCTTTTTGGTTTGCATGCAAGCACATGGCATTTTATTGGATTGTTGCTATGCCGAGCTGGGCTGCCCCATGCTCAACATGAGCACGGCCGTGCTCTAGCCCGTGCTCCCCTCTGGCTGCTAGCTGCTGGCTCCGTTTGTCGCCCATTTATTTGATTTCTTCTCCGCTTCATTTCTTGTCGTATTTTCATTGGCATTGCTTCAAATTTGGCACGTTTTTTCTTTGAAACATATTAAACAAACTCACAATAGCAGATTGTTCATTTGTTGAATAAAAACACATAAAATGATGAGTTGAACTGTTTCTAGAGCTGAAAACCACTTCTAATTCAAGGCAAAAACTATATAAATACTATGCGTATCACGCAACTCTAACTTTTATCAATATAGAGCTTTGTACCCTATAAAGAGAGATCAATCTAATAAAATAAGTTCATCTACTATTCTCATTGTATTTTGTCTCTATTTCTTGTACTTGTTCATGTGGATTGATTGTGCCTTGTCGGCATTGTGACAACTTTGCAATTTACAACACGTTATTAGCACGAATCGCTTCAATCTGATATGTCGTCGCAAATCTACAACTTTTTATTAGATTGCTTCGAATTAGAAGATCAATCTATAGTATAATTTTTCAATTTAAAAAAAAGAAATAAAGCAAATAAATTTTTTCTTTCTCTATTCGTTGTCTTGTTGCCGCCATCCACTCCGCTTGCTCTCGCGGCTTCTGAGCGCCGCCAGTTGCGGACGACTCTTCGGGCCATTCATGCCATCACTGTGTCCTGAAGTTGCTGCCGCATGCCGTCACCACCGTCCACGCGTCGTCAATGTATCTCGAAGCCATCGTCATGTGCCATCGATGCCGCTACCAACCGCGGCCATTGTGCTCCCATGCGGCCTTGCCGACGTCTTCGCCCAAAGCTGCTCGCCGTCATTGCCATCTGCACTGCAGCTTGAAGCGGCCATCGCATGCCGCTACCAACTGCACCCCGCCTTAATGTGCTACCGTGTGAGCCACCACCAACTACGGCTAGGGTTAGGGTTCAGGCTTTTAATCCTCCTAGAAATTTTGCATTTTAATCCTTTGGGTTTCATAAATTTATGGTAAACGCCGTTTTGACTGGAAATTTGACAAATTAACTCGTCTTTTCAATGAATTAAAAATATGGGCTTCCATCTATATAGTTTTCATTTTGGCCCATGGAAATTTCATTTCATTGTTTTTTTGTCATGTGGCATTTAATATATTGGAAATATATTTAGAAAATCTAATATTTCTATTTTATCATTTATTGAAATTATAAAAATTTGTTTATTGAAAAATGAAAAAAAAAGGAAAATTATAGAATATTCTTTATTACCTTGAAAATTTTCCTTGCTCATTATTCATCTATTTGTGTTGCCTACGTGATAGTTTCATTGTTAAATAGTTTACAAGCAGTAAATTTATAACTTTGCATGGAATAAAAAGTTGTAGGAAATATGTTTGACATTGCAAAGAGAGAATTTGTCAAGCGTGCTTGTGATGGAAATAATTAATTGACATGGGAAATTTAGTTAGCCTCTAATGATCTCAGTGGGAGAGTCGTTAAGAGTAACAAATGCACTAATGCCTAGAAGGCAAAGGTGCTAATTTTTCTTTGACATTATTTGCACAAAATCTAAAAAATGAGTATCGCATTGAGGAGGATCCATTGGCATTATGGTAATCCCTGAAGGATCACTTTGACCAGCCAAAGGCTATAGTCCTCTCTGAAGCACAATATGATTGGTTGAATTTGTGTTTTCAATACTTTAAGTATGTAACTGCATACAATTCAACCCTCCATCATATTGTCTCTCAATTGAAACTCTTCAAGCAGAATATTATAGAAGATGAGTTGATACAAAAGACTCTATCTACTTTCCATGCCAATAATCTTGTGCTCTAGCAACAGCATAGGGCTAAGAACTATGCTAAGCACTCCGAGATGATTTATGCACTGTAAATGGCAGAAAAAAATGAGTTACTCATGAAAAATCATAACGCCCAACCAGTAAGCTCCTAGCATGTCCCTGAAACACATGCCACCGTTCGGAAGTTTTAACAATAAACATGGATGTGGAAGAGGTTGGGGACGTAGTGGATATAGGGGTAGGAAGAGACAATAGATATAATGATGAAAATAAGAGCCATGGAAATCACAAGGGCAAAGGAAAAGCCTAGGTCAACGACCCAAGTGAGAAGAGAAACAACCAGAAGCAAAGTTGTTACAAGTGCAGATGCAATGGTTATTGATCTTACATATGCCGCACACCAAAACACTTGGTCAAAACTTATTACAGGATGTTGAAAGACAAGAAAGGTTAGGAGACCAAACACAAGTCACATTATGCGGACTTGCCTGAAGCAAGCAAGACTCAATTGATGATGATGATGACCTATTGGGATTTGAGCTTGAGGATGATTTTGGAGACCATGAATAATCATTTTGATTTATTCAGTCTCGTAGTTATTTTTATATTTCCATGTCAAACACGCATTTTTATGCACTATCATTAGATTGTGTGTTCCAATTGAATATATATCATTTTATGCTCCCATTGAACAATCATGTATTGTTGATTCAAATATATTTTTGGTCAATATCATATGTTCTAGCATTTTGTGTTCCTTTTGAACATCTTTTGATTTATTACCATTCTATTCTTTTATAATATCTTGCTTGTGCAACCTATCATGGATGAGTGGGAATTTTGTTTGGTGGACAGTTATACCACACATAGTGTCCTAAAGAATACAAAATACTTCCAAACTATAGTAAAAAGGAAAGAGGGAATAATGACAATTGTGAATAATAATGTGTCAATTATGGGCTCCAAAGAGCTTCATTGATTCTCCCTATGGGTAGAGAAATAATTATAAATGATGTTTTATTGTATCTAGAATCAAAGTGTACCCTCTTGATTTTTGAAGACATCAGCACAAATGGTTTCCATGTTGAGACCGACAAAGAGAATGATACTGAATATCTTCTCCTAGCAAAATCAATTGGATATCAAAAATAAGTGCTTGAAAAGGTCCAATCTTCTTCCTCTATCATATTCAACCAATGAAAAATACGTTGCGATGAGTTTAAAATTTAAGGATCCAAATTCCTTGAAATTATGTTACGAGAGTTTGAATCATCATGGGCAAAATATGATGCGCTTGATTATAAATAATTCTATTGGACATAATATGTAAACTAAAAACTTCCCTATTCCTGAGGAGTTTATTTGTGATGCCTGCGCAAAAGGCAAATTGATAGTGAGACTTTCTTGTCCAAAAATAAGGGAAGAATCACCCTTTTTGTTCAAAGAATTAAGGGTGATATATGTGAACCAATTGAACAGGTATCAGGACCTTTTACATATTTTAAGGTCCTAGTAGATGCCTCTACTAGGTGGACTCATATATGCTTATTGTCCACCCACAATTATGCTTTTGTAAAACTAATTACTAAAATTATAGAATTAAGAGCCCAGTTTCTGGACCATCAGTGATCCGATTGAGATATAGACCAGTTTTTGATATACTCAATCAGATGCGGAAATACGGGATCTTACCCAGAATTATCGAAACCCAGTGGTCGAACACATAATTAAAAAGGAACAGGGCCTTTTATTATAAAGAACTTGTACATGTTGAACGTTGATCACACTCGATCTACGTCAATCTATGTCTATGAGTTCTATATCTGATTCGATTGATCTACTATGAGTTAGATCTGAGTTGTATCTCTATTGGATAATCTATCTATCCTATTACAAGGTATTTATAGTTCGATCGCTTGAGAACATATCAGACTCTACAACCGATTATACCTAGTTGTATCAACTCAGTTATGCATTTTGTATCAGACTTCAACCAACCAAACAGAGTTCGAATCTCTTACGTATTCAACCTGAGATCCTCTCGAATCATGACTACCCTATTAAATAGGAGCCAACACCCATTGGTGACTGATTCGATCAAGATGCAGAAATTGAGACTGACCATCTTCGCGGGTATACCACTTCACTGCACGTGCACGCTGATCTTTTCATCCAACTCCAAAAGACTCTCGTGTTCTGCTTCGGGTGGGTCTTCACCTTCTTCTCCAAGATCACATCTTCACAAAGAGGTGTCTCTCGTTGATATACCAAGTCCTCAATAGATGGAACGATTGTATCGGGTTCATTATCCAGCATCGAAGGCTCGAAAAGTTTAAGGCGCTCAACATTGACAACCGAGTAAATATCCATATATGGAGGTAACTCGAGCTAACAAGCAATATTACCAATTTTTCACAAAACCCGTAAAGGACCATAACAAATTGGTTTAAGTTTTTTACCTTCACCTTTAAGCCTTTTCTTGCTCAGATGTAGCCATACCAGATGTCCTTCTTGGAATTGAGCTTCAACTTAGTGTCGATCATGTTGTGTCTTGTACTTGATTTGAGTTTTAAGCAAGTTCTGCTCCTCCTCACCATGGAGTCACTGCATACCTTCCAGGAACTTTCGTAGGCCTTGTAGTCGCCTTCTTCTTCATCTTCATCTGGGTTGCGCGAGCTTTCCCCAATCTTCACACCCGTAGCCTTTCCCTTTGAAGCATCAACTTCAGGACGCACAATCATGGCCTGCTGCTTAATCCAAGCAAGCACGGTATCCATGTCAGTGGAGAGTTTAGCCACTTGTTCGGCCGAGTTAGCTTGAACGGAGGTGTCTTCAGATATTATTAGACACGCGACTGTCAGTATCGTCGAATGTTCACCTTCAGTTGTAAAAGTTTCTTGCAGAATTTCGCCGGTCGTTTTGTAACCCTGGGGAGTCTTCTTCACCATCCACAGGACAGGATAGCTGCTCTGATCCCAACTTGATCCGATTGAGATATAGACCAATTTCGGCTATACACAATCAAATGCAGAAATACAGGATCTTACTCGGAATTACCGAACCTACTGCTCGAACACAGAAATAAAAAGGAACAAGGCCTTTTATTATAAAGAACTTGTACACATCGAATGTTGATCACACTCGATCTACGTTGATCTATGTCTATGAGTTCTATATCTGATTCAATTGATCTACTATGAGTTAGATCTGAGTTGGATCTCTATTGGATAATCTATCTATCCTATTTCAAGATATTTATAGTCCAATCGCTTGAGAACGTATCAGACTCGACAGCCAACTATACCTAGTCATATGAGACTCGGTTATGCGTTATGTATCAAACTTCAGTTGTCCAAACAGAGTTTGAATCTATTACCTATTCGCCCTGAGATCCTCCCAGATCAATCAGATCCAATCCATCCGAATGGACAATGCCAGTGAATTCACCTCAAAAGCTTTCAATGATTATTATATGGCTCTGGGCATAAAAGTGACGCATTCAATCTCTCATGACCACACTCAAAACGGTCTTCTAGAATCAGTAACTAATAGAATTAAGCTCATTGCTGAGCCCTTATTGCAGAATTCAATATGACACTAGCAGGTTGGGGTCATGGAGTTATACATACTGTGCATTAAGACAAGTCCATCCTACTGCATATCATGATTATTCTCCCTTACAACTAGTGCGTGGTAAAGAACCAAATATTTCCCATCTGCGTGTTTTCGGTTATGCTGCATATGTGTTGATGTCACCACCCTAGTGTACCCCTATGGGCTCCCACTTGAAGTTGGGATCTATGTTGGATATGACACTCCATCAATTATTAAATATCTTGAGCCCTTGATAGGGCATATTTTTACAGCTTGGTACACTGATTGTATATTTAATGAAGGTCAATTCCTAGCATTAGGGGGAGATAAAAGGCCAAATTTGAAATGTTGCAAACTTTCATGGGATGAAAAAGATCTTGAACATTTAGATCCATACACTAGGCTGAATTGGAAGTTTAAGACATAATTAATTTGCAAGGTTTAGCAAATAATCTGACAGATGTTTTCATTTATTATAAAGGAGTGATTAAATCACACATACCTACAGTAAATGCATGTGAAAGAGTGGAAATACCTTGGAAAAATAGTAAATCCATTAATGCTCCCTTACACTGGAAGTGGGAGAGACCTATTGGTGTAAAAGACATTCACCTGCGGAGACGTCCATAGAGACAAAAGAATGATAAAAATATGCAACCACTCCATAAATCTTTTGAAGAGACTCACCCTGAAGGTGATAAGCTCCTTGAGGAAGTTCATCATGAAGAGGAGACCTCAGCGACTTAGCACATGCACAATATAATATTGGGATTACGGAACAACCAAACTCTATTATTTTGGGAAATTATGAAGACGTGGTCGTTACTAACAATGAGATATCCACAAATTATGTGGACACAAAAGAGAAATATAATAGAAAAATTACAATTGTTGACAACTACTTTGCCTCTACAATTGCCCAAAAAATCTCAAATGACAATCTGGATCTCGAACCAAAGTTTATAGCATAGTGTTGGAAGTACTCAGATTAGGTCAAATGGAATGAAGCAATTGAGGCTGAGCTACACTCACTAAATAAAAGAAATGTTTTCAAACCAATAGTCCAAACACCACAAAATGTTATCCCCATAGGATACAAATGAGTTTTTATAAGGAAAAGAAATGAGAAAAATGAGGTGGTGAGATATAAAGCGAGATTGGTAACCAAAGTGTTCACGTGGAGACCTAGTACTGATTATGAGGAAACTTATTCTTCCATTATGGAATCATGATTCGCTACTTAATATCTCTAGCAATAGGCATGAATTTAAATATGTAGTTAATGGATGTTGTGATTGTTGATCAAAGGATGCCGATTAGAGAGGGGGAGGGGTGAATAAGCGGTTTTTAAATTTTAATTCCAATTTGCAATTTCAATCTAAGGCAATAATGTGAGATTATCACAAACAAATATGATTGCACAATTTTTGTTCTGCTTTCCTAGAGTGATCAAGACAACAACAAATATCTCAAAATATGAAATTTCCAAGAGGAGTAAATAACCGATGACACAATCGAGTTTTCCCGAGGTATGGAAAATTTTCCGATTTTCACTAATCCTCATTGAAACACTCTCCACTCGAGTGTTGCCTCAATTTAACTAGTGGTTTCCCTTCACCTCTTCGGACAAGCGAGCACCGAGCCTTCGCACCCAAACACCGAGCCTCTCCGACAAAACACCGTCGATGAAGAGATCGCCAGACTCCCTGGGTCATCTAGGTGACGACAATCACAAAGAGTAACAAGCTTAGCACCTTCGCTTGATCAAACTCAACTATTGAAGCTCAATATGCAATTCTCTCTCCGAGCTAGCTCTTCAAAGAAATAAGATAATTTAACACAGACTAGCTGTAAATGCAAGAATTTATGAGCTCAAGGGCTTACCAAACAATAGCAATGAATTTTGAGTGCTTAGAGAATTAAATGAATGCCAAGTGTGGTGTATGATAAGTGCTAAATTGGTAGTGCTTTTACCCTAGGTTTGCTAGTGAAAACGTGCTGAAAACTCTTTTGATGCTACATGTTATGTAACGTTTTGTATCATTTTTACAATAGGCTTTCACAGTTGTATGGAGAGAAGAATGAAGATGTTTTTAGAAAGAACTTAGCCGTGAGAAGAAATTGTGAAGTTTTGCAGATTCAAAGACCCGGTATTTATAGCCATCAGGGTGACGGTTCACGTTCTAAATGCCTCGGGTTCTTAAAAACATTTACAATTTTTACCTTGGGTTAAAAAACATTTCAACAGTGCCATCATTGTCTGTCACATAATACCCAGAGCCTGTCTCGGGGAACCAACCGACCTATTTAGTGCACCACTAAGTGGGGGATTTGAAGAGTCGGGTTGAAAATTCGATGCATTTCTTTAAATTTAAAGTGAACATGTCCCTTCGTTTTCTTTAAATTTGGGGGCTAGCTGACGAGGATTGACACCCGGGTCAGTTCAAATAATTGCACTGTTGGTTCAAGACAGATTCGAGTCAGACATGTGCCCCGCGGTGTGAACTCAAATCATTATGAGAAGAATCAGCTTAAAGTCGCAGGCTTTGTGCGATCAGGTTGCTGGCCTTGTGCGATCAGACCGCCGGGTTTGCGCGGTCAGAAGTTCGTATGCTATACGCGAACAGAATATTGGAGATGTTGCGTGGTCAGCCAACATCCCGCGGTCAGAACATTCTTGACCAAGGTACTTGGAATTTATTTGTCCGGTTATCTCTATAGTGGGAATATTCCAAGTATCCCGAAGATTCCTCCACGTAGAAGACTAACCGCCAGGAGGTTAATACATGCAATTATTCACGAATAACACGTGCTTAACCTACCTGGAAGTTAAGAGCGGTTCAATAAACCGCATCCAACCGTCCAAGCAACTGTTTGATGCAGTTGCAACATGGCACCCTTTCGAACAGTATAAAAGGGTGGCGAAGTACATCAAATGGGGGACCCGATCCATTTGGAAGAACAAGACTTCCGATACAAGTGAGATACAACGCATCTCAACCACTAAAAACAGCCAAGTCTACGGCTTAGATTAGACAACATTCGCAAGTCTCCTAGGACTTCTTTTTGTACACTTACATAGGAAAAAACCTTGGCCTGTGAAGGTTTCTTCCCGTTAGTTTGTAAACTTTTACCTATAGTGAAATCCTAACAGGACGTAGGGCTATTACTCCCACCATCGAGGGCCTGAACCTGTATAAACCTCTCTATGCTCCTGTTCACCATTGTTCTACATACCTTCCCGGAGGGTCATCTTGAAAGGTCTTACTTTTACAAATTTTGTATAAGTTCGGCTGAGGACTCCGAGTCCGAATCGTCGACAGCTGGCGCCCACCGTGGGGCCTTTCTCAAGGCGTCCTAGTTTTAATCTGGAGGTTCACTGAAACATGGCTGGAGCATATGATTCCGAGAACGATTTCGATCTCGAGGATTATGCTCATATCCCAATGCCTTCTCTGAGCGATCCTGTCCCGATGGAGGAGGTTGAAGGCCAGAATGTTCCATAGGTTGAATCGTCTCTTCAGGTCATGTCTATCAACCAGGGAGCAACTAGCGCAAGGTCAGGACCCGCAGAGGTTCTTAATGTGCTATGCGATGAATCCGGTCCGTCATACGACCCCACCGAGAGGAAGGATGATGTCGACCCAGAAATCAGCCCCGGAAGGTCCGACCCTGATAACCTTCACCGTCTCTTGATTTCGAGTCCGACTCGGAACAAACTGAGATGTTTTCCCCATCGGCAACCTCTCTCCCTAGGCAGTTTGCTGCGTTGTCGGGAGAAACTCCCGATCAACAGGCTGCTAGGGAAGAACAAGATCGCAAACAGATGGAGGATCAAGATCTCGAGCAACAAAACCACGAACTATGTAGAACTGCCCTAGAGGCTCTTCAAGATGCGCAGGCTCGTTACGATGCTGCTCCGGGTTCTTCTCGACGGTCGCGTGGTCGCAAACGTGACCAGACCCCTTCTTTACCACAGGAGAGTTTCCCGGTGGACGAAGAAACGGTGACACCTGGTGCCCCTAGGAGAAGTACCCATGGTCGACTGCGATCTATCGTGGAAGTCATGCGTAATTTTCCTCCTACGGTCATGGATGCGCAGAAATCGGCCTTTTTTAGGATTCTGGCGGAGAGACTAGATGAGGTCGCGTCTGAGGCGACCCCAACGGCCTCTTCCCGCTCGGTAGCACGTTCCCGCGAACGAGATTGTCCTCATTCTGGTTCTGGTCGACGAAGTTACCCGCCGCCCGTACCGTCCCGACAGGACAAATACCGGCGAATGCAGGATTCTCATAGTAGGGATCGAGTTCCTAACCACTCTCGTTTGGGACCACGAGTAACTTCGTCATTGCGTGAGGTCGCCTGAGACCCAGCCGAGAGTCACAGGGCGATTCACGGCCCCTACGTTGGTTGTAAAGCCTTCTCGCCTGGCCTACGAGCAGTCGTTTGGCCCGATAAGTTTCGACCAGGGGCCATTGAGAGGTTTGACGGAACTCAAAACCCATCCGAGTTCCTTCAAATCTATATCATTGCCATCCAAGCGGCGGGAGGCGATGACAAGATCATGGCCAACTACCTGCCTATAGTCCTCGCAGGACCGGCTAGAACCTGGCTGTTTAATCAGCCCGAGGGTTCCATCTACAATTGGGAAATGCTATGCGATGCCATCCTCAGCAATTTCCAAAATTGTTACCAAAGGCCGGGTAAAGAGGACGACCTTCATCGGCTACGGCAAACTTCAACCGAAACACTTCGGCAGTTTGTCAAGAGGTTTGTCGAGGTGAGGAATACCATCCCGAACATATCTGATGGCTCTGTTATCAGAGCATTTAAACATGCCGTTCGATACTGGAGATTTACTGAGGACTTGCTTATCCACCCTTCTCGATCAGTGGCCGATCTGTTCGACATGGCCGATCGATATTCTGTTGCAGCCGAAGCAGTCGAATGGAATAGAATGGTCGACAAGGGGGACCTACCACCTCAACCAGGCTTCAAGGACGCCAGGAAAGAAGATTCAAGCAAGAAGCCAGAATCTTCATCAGGTGGGAAGTCAAAGAAGTCGAAGAGGAACCGCTCTGGACAATACCGCGAGGTCGCAGTCGCAGAGAAGCCGCCTTCGACCAAAGGTGATAAGCCTTCATTCAAAAATAAAACTACCTCTGGTGGTCAGAATGTCGACCAGCCAGAAAAGCCAACTAATCCGCAGGAGGTGTCGTGTCTGCCACGACTATGACATTACCTGTGAGGAGCCCAGCTCGGTGCAGCTGGTCCCATAATCCACTTGACTTCCCAGGATGAGTCAACACAGGAATATATTGAAGCAGCAAAATATTACAGTAGTCATAATTGTATGGCCGTCAGGCCTTAGTACAATACGGGATACAGTGCCTTACAAGGCACAAAGGTACAGCAAAATAACACATCTAGTCGACGGAAGCTAGGCCCAAAAGCAATCCCCAGGAAACAGAGGTTGACAGCAAGGCAGCACCACATCAGGGCTCCGGAGGACACTGCTCATCATCTCCTGGGTCTGCAGCATCTTCAGGATATCCTCCAAGGTCGTAGAACGCTCCATCTATTGACGAGTTGTTGCAAGGGTGAGTACTTACGTACTCAGCAAGTCAGAGGGAAGGTAGAGATACATATAGTATAAATGACATGAACCTATGCTATTGGGGAAAGAGTGAAGGGTTTCTCAAAATACATTTCTTTCTCATTTCTTATTCAACTTCCAATCATACTCATGGCAGTAAATAAATCATACTGATGGTGATACATATATCCCATATCCAAGGCGATATATCCTCATATCACATTATTTTTATTCAAGCCTTTCATCTTATACTCATATCAGTATCTCATATACTTTAGGGCAAAAACCACATGCCTCTTAGTTATCATATGCTTAAGGCAAAGTCCACATGCCTCTTAGTTATCATATGCTTAAGGCAAAGTCCACATGCCTCTTAGTTATCATATGATTTCTATATTATGGTATTACCGCGACACGTCAACACATGACAGCCCACGGCAACACCCCTTATCGTGACAACACATGTCACTTGGGTAATCTTGAACTAACAAATTTTAGTTTATAAAACAATACTTGTGTCACACCCCGTGGATTCAATCCACCGTGGCATACTCCTAAAACTCGGGAGTACGAAGTATTCGAATACATTTTTAAACTCTGCAGAGGTGTACCTCTTTTTAAATCCACTTTTTCACTCAACTTTCAAGTCGGGCCAACTCCATGCGACTTATACGCATGTGACAAGGCCGAGATCACACAACGTTTTGCAGTCTAGTATTAACAGTATCCCTGCCCGGTAAATGGACAATCCAGCCCCAAGTACCGTTGTGGGTCTTCCCCACTGCCTTACTTCCTAGCCTGGGTCTATGTTCCCGCAGGACACATAGCCTCTTTTGATTACAGTCGCGCACGACTTAATCTAGTGTAGGGCGTCTTCCTTCTTTACACCTTATCCTCTCATAATTTTTCTGATCTCACATCACTCATGGACGAACTGCGTCCCACCAGTTTTCACGCGAGAAACTGGATGGACAAGCCATGCAGGGAACTGCTAATACCAAGAAAGCTACTAGATTGCGCCTGTCCCATACCAGGTAAGTGGTTGGTACGTTTTTCATGCCACTAGACGCACAACACAAGGTTCTAGTCCTTATATGCCAGTGACCAGATCATACCACAAACCATGCACCTTCAGTGCCTGCACATCCAGTGCAGCCAAGCACCTCCAGTGCTACCACCATTCCATACCAAAACACTGGTCACGGCTAGGGGTTCTATTTCATGAATATAGATGTATAAGTTTATACTTTTATTAATTCATGGCTTGCTATCTTAACAAGTTCACATTCCTCAAGTATTCAATCTATCACTGCCATAATATCATTGATCTCAACTCATGCAATATTAATGAGATATCTACTCATGGAATAGCATAGCAATTCATAAAATATAGGTTCAATATGATCAAAGTATGACTTCCCTTCCGCGTCGTAAGTATCAGCAGTTGATGACGGTTCAGTGACAAGGTCTTCAACCTCGGGCTCTTGCTCTGAACAGAATCAAACAAGCAAACAGGCATTACAATCAATCCTACTCTTACTAATCCACTACATGCAATGATGCAAGGAGAAAACACTCCGGTGATACAAGATTTGGAAGCGATTTGAGTTAAACTATGGTAACCAGGGTTAAGATTAGTTGTTAAGGTTTACAAGGTTCCAAAATATCAGGGTAATGCCAAGGTTGTGACTGGTTTGCCCAAAAACAGCGAATGTCTTTAGGTTGGCATTCGGTTCAAGGCATCGACATAAGGTCAATGGGTGATAGAGGGCTCAACTCAAGTTATGACAGTAGGGAAAAGTGTAGATCACAACATCAGGAGTCTAAGGGACAAGGTTATTTTCAAAGTGCATGGCTGGAAGTGGGTGAAAAGGCTCAATGCCACTGGCTGACATAGGTTGACAGTGCTCTAGAATGGCATTGACATGGTTTGAACAGTTTCCAGTGGCTAAAGTAGGTTTTGATTCAAGCATATGGTGCACAAGGTAGTGAGGCAGCTATTTGACAAAGTAATTTCTGTTTTACACGACCAGAGGTGGGTGAACAGGGCTAATGCCACTGGCTGACATAGCCTGGCATAGGGTTGACATGGCCAGAAACTAGGGTTAGCCATATCTTTTGATTCAAGGCTCCAAATGATGCATAACTTTGTCTGGTAGTTAGGCATTTGTAACAGGAACAAATGTCTCAACAGGATCTAGGGCAGGAGATGGCCGGAAAGTGATGAAAACTGGCGAAGAACACGGTGGCCGAACTGTTCTCAACAGTCTCTGGACAAAACTTTGGCATGGCGATACCTCTTCATCTGGGTCGATCCAGGTGTCGAGCTAGAAGACAAAAATACTCATGGGGTCGAAGCACATCTACTAGACAAGGTGGTTGGGGTTGAAACGGCCGGGAACAAAATCCGGCGACCGGAGCTAGGGAAGAAGCCACAAAAATTGGGCATTTATGTTCTAGAACAAATGAACTCAAATCCTTGCTTGAGGATGGTCTCTGGGGCATAAGAAAGCTAGGTGTGAAGCTAGATTGGCTGGGGAAACACCAGAGAAGCTTAACAGCGAGCTCCAGCTTACATGCAAGGTGCAAAGTTGGGGTTTTCAGATTTTAGCAAAATTGATGATTCTAGTTGCTTAGATGTGTTCCACACAGTCCATTGATCATGATTGATTACAGGCTCGAGAGCTAAATCGGTTTAATTAGGGTTTAATTGCTCGCCGGAGCTATCGGGGAAAATCAGCAATTCCCGGCGATGTGGTGCGATAGAGTTCAATTGGCTGCTACTACACAGGTAAGTGGATGAGAGTTACTTACTGGTAGCTTCAATTTGGAGTTCGGTGCAGTAGGTTGGCCTGGCACCGTGAGCCTCTCTTCGAGCTCGCCGAAGAAGACGAAGAGGATGACAAGGTTAAAGACTTGTGTGATTCTGGTGTGTGTGTCTTTGAGCAGGGCTGGGATGGCTTTTATAGGCACAGCTAGAAGCTTGCAACGGATAGAATTGCCTGGAGAATTGAAGCTTGTGAATCGACGGTGAATTGACCGGCCGGGCGGGACAGCAGCGAAGTGACGCGCTCCAGCGGCCGTGCCGGCTTTTACAGTCTGGCGTGCAGTCCTGGTTGATGCAACGGCGACTTGATGCTTCCCTCAGGCATGCTTGCAACGTGGCGCAACTGCGCTGCAGTTGTCGGGCGCGCGCGTGGGAGAGCGAAGGCGATGCTGGCGAGGTGAAGCGGTTCCACGGTGGCGGACACAATGCACACACGCGGCAAAGAAACAGTGGCGGAGGTGGCAGCGCTGGTGATCGCTGGCGACGAAGTTGCAGCGGTGGCAACGGCGACAACCAAAACTCCTCAGCTCGTGGTCGATTGAACGGCCTGGTCGTGCACAGTAGCCCGTGGTCGAACCAGGGACTGATTTGCGATGATTTTTGATTTGGCTTTGGACTAAATTGCAAATCTGGTCTTTGAGAGGTTCAATTTGGAATTTAATTCCATGGCTGAGTATAATATTTCTATTAATACTCATTTAGCTCAAATTTGGAGAAAGTTTGATAAGATTTGAGGGATTTCACCTATTTTCGAAAATAGGGTAAAATTAGGGTAAAATAGATCTGGATTTTGTCGATCTCGAATTCTGGTGATTGGAGAGAGATTTTGAAGTCTGATAAAAAGGGAGATCTGTATCAAATAGCATTTGGGAGGTGTTCCCTGAAGAAATTCTGGAGTTGGAATTGATCCGTAGCTTTTAGCCTTTTCAGGCTTCCAGGTAAATGGAAAAGGACTTATTCGCAGTGAAATTTGGACTAAACTGCGAAAAGTGTTTAGATGAATTAATCTGGTTCCCAACTTTTTGGAGTAAGTTGAGGATATATCTGTAAGCATATTCCAAGAGACACTTGAGTCTGGATAGGGTTAAATCAAGATAACTCAATTATCTGGAAACTGGGGTACTTAGGGTAAATCTGAATTTTCCTGTTTTCAAAAACAGAGAGAGGCTTAATTACTGGGAGTTGGGGTCTGAATCTGATCTGGCTCCTGAAGACTTTTATCTTCAGGGTAACTGGTTGGTTAAATCTGGATGGTCAGATCTTGATCTGGATCTAGAGAATAGATTTGGAGATTTTTAGGGTTTGGGAGAGATTAGAGTTCAGCTGATCTGGCTACTACTACAGAGATACATGCATGCAGGGTTTTTATGCAAAACTTTTCACCCCCAAAACTAGGGTGTTACAGGAGGGCAAGAAGTGGTGTCCACTCCACAACTCCGCAGGCCACGACCTCAAGAATTGCAGGAGTTGGTTGAAGCAACTGGATGACTTCTACCAGGAAGTTGGGCCAATGCCAACCTTACCACCTAAAGAACAGACGTGCGGACTTAGGGACGCCGACGGAGACGAGGAAATGTCCTACCAGGTACCTCAAAATCATATTAATGTTATTTTTGGAGGTTCTTCTTCTTTCGTTTCCAAAAGGCAGTTTAAGGCCTTTTACCGAGAAGTTAACCAAACGGAAATATCTCTTGGTGAACCTCAATACCCCCGTTGGTCGGATACACCTTTGACATTTGATCGCACTAATTGTCCGGCGGGGTTAACACGACCATTGAGGCTCCCTCTGGTCATTACCCCGATCATCAGTAACACGAGAGTTGAAAGGGTCCTGATCGACGGAGGAAGCTCCCTTGACATCTTGTTGGTCAAGGCACTCGACGAGATGCAAATTCCTCGTTCGAAGATTAAGCCCATAATCGATCCGTTCTATGGGATAATCCCAGGCCCCTCCATGATGCCATTGGGACAAGTGGTCCTCCCGGTCACACTGGGGGAACCGGATAACTTCCGAACAGAATTGGTTACTTTTGACGTAATCGATTGTGATTCGGCTTATAATGCAATCTTTGGCAGGCCAACTCTCGCTA
The DNA here is from genome assembly GCA_019359835.1 of Pharus latifolius. NCBI lineage: Eukaryota > Viridiplantae > Streptophyta > Magnoliopsida > Poales > Poaceae > Pharus > Pharus latifolius. Next base: position 24,149,656 of record CM033327.1, read on the forward strand.
AGTTCATGATGGTAACACACTATGCTTACCAGTGCGGAAAATTGCCTGGCCCCAAAGGTGTCATCTCGGTCAGAGGCAGTCGCAACGTGGCACTCATGTGCGACCGGCTATCTTTGGAGATGGTCGATCAACTTCCCCTCCGGGACGCTCAGGTCGGCACTGTTGCCACCGACACGATCAAGGCTGCTCCTCGACCAGATGAGAAACTCAAATTGGTTCCTTTGTACCCAGATGATCCATCCAAGACAATTCGGGTCGGATCAGCTCTAGATGACAAATAGGAGCTTGATCTCATTGCTTTCCTCCGGGCTAACGCAGATGTGTTCGCGTGGAAACCGTCCGACATGCCCGGTGTCCCAAGGGAAGTAGTTGAGCACAGGTTAGCAATTCGACTTGGACAACGACCAATAAAGCAAAAGCTCAGGCGTTTTGCTGCTGAATCACAGGAAGCCATCCGAGAGGAGTTGGACAAACTCCTACAGGCCAGGTTTATCCCTGAAGTGGATCACCCGGAATGGCTCGCCAATCCGGTCATGGTCCGCAAGTCAAATGGCAAGTGGCGCATGTGCGTGGACTACACTAGCCTCAACGCTGCCTATCCGACGGATGACTTTCCCCTTCCCCGCATCGACCAGCTAGTTGACTCAACTGCGGGTTGCGAACTGATGAGTTTTCTGGACACTTACTCAGGATATCATCAAATTAGCATGGCAGAAGACGATGAAGAGAAAACTGCCTTCATCACCCCGTTCGGCACATACTGCTACGTCAGAATGCCGTTCGGTCTCAAGAACGCAGGTTCCACGTACCAGCGCTTGATGCAAAAGACCTTTCTTTCCCAGATAGGGAGTAATCTCGAAGCATATGTAGACGACTTGGTTGTAAAAAGTACCAAGAGATTGTCTCATTTGGACGATCCCGCTGAAACCTTCTGTAATTTGAATCGCTTCGGAATAAAATTAAACCCAGAGAAATGTTCTTTCGGGGTTTCTTCAGGAAAACTCCTTGGTTTCCTTGTTTGTTCCAGGGGCATTGAAGTTAATCCTGAGAAAATCAGGGCCATTGAACAAATGAGATCGCCCTCGACCATGAAGGATGTTCAACGCCTAGCTGGTCGCATGGCGGCTTTAAGTCGTTTCATATCGTGACTAGGCGAAAGGGGATTGCCTTTCTTCAAAGCCTTGCGGAAGCATCATAATTTTACATGGTCGGATGAGGCCAAAAACGTATTTCAGGAGGTGAAGACATATCTATACAGTCCGCCAGTATTGGTGTCTCCCGACAAAGGAGAACCATTGTTCCTTTATCTGGCGGCCACACCGCACGCGGTCAGTGCCGTTCTGATCGCGGATAGGGAAGGAATACATAGACCCGTCTACTATGTGAGCGAAGTACTTCATGGTCCTAAGGAGCGTTACCCTGAGGTCCAGAAGATACTTTACGCGCTACTGATGGCTTCCCGTAAGCTACGACACTACTTCCAAGCTCACAAGATCATGATACCCTCCTCCTTTCCTTTGAGGGATATTGTCCGAAATCCAGAGAAATTTGGTTGAATCGCTAAATGGGCGGTTGAACTCGGTGCTTTCGAAATTCATTTCACGCCCCGTACGGCGGTTAAGTCTCAGGTTTTGGCCGACTTTGTGGTCGAATGGACCAACCCTGAGCCACCCGTGCAAGTGCCCGATGAATTGGAGTGCCCCGATTACTGGACAATGTACTTTGATGGCTCCCGTAGTTTTCAACACTCGGGGGCTGGAGTGGTCTTAGTTACGCCTCAGGGCGAACAGCTTAAGTATGTCATCCAACTACACTTTGTTGCGACCAACAACGCAGCAGAGTATGAAGGTCTTCTTGCAGGGCTCCGGGTAGCAAAATTCCTCGGAGTCCGTCGATTAGTGGTGAGGAGAGACTCACAGCTGGTCGTAAACCAGGTAAACAAGGAGTACAGCACCTCCGATGAGACAATGGCTCATTACCTGGGGGAAGTGAGGAGATTGGAAAAACACTTCAGTCATTTCGAAGTCCAATACATCCCGCGAAAGGACAACATTCTCGCAGACCAATTATCCAAAATTGGATCCTCACGCACATTCGCTCCGGTAGGAGTGTTCATTGAACACTTGGACCGTCCTTCGATCATAACTTCGATTGAGGATGATCCGGTAATAGCCTCCGTTACCAACCTTGGTCAGGAACGAGATTGGACTCATCCATTGAGAGTCTATCTTGAACATGGGACCCTACCCGAGGACGAAACCGAGAGCGATCGATTAATTCGAAAAGCGCGCCTGTACAAGATCATAGAAGGGGTCCTGTACAGGAAGGGTACTCAAGGAGTATTCATCCGTTGCATATCTCAGGAGGAAGGAAAAAGCCTCTTGAAAGAAATACATGACGGTGTATGTGGTGCACACGCGTCATATCGAACACTGGTCGGAAAAGCTTTTCGACAAGGATTCTACTGGCCTTCGGCACTCGATGATGCCAAGCATATGGTCAAGATGTGTCCTCAGTGTCAGTTTCACGCCAGACAGGTTCATCAACCTGCCTATGCATTACAAACCATTCCCCTCACATGGCCTTTCGTGGTCTGGGGAATGGATATTGTAGGACCTATGCCACAAGCGATCAATGGGTACAAGTTTCTGTTCGTAGCCATTGACACGTTTACAAAGTGGATCGAGGCCGAACCGGTACGAAATATTACCGCATTAGCAGCACAAAAGTTCTTTCATAAGAACATTGTTGCTCGATTTGGTGTTCCAAACTGCCTTATCACCGATAACGGTTCTCAATTCGCTAGTGGTCTCTTCCTAGACTACTGCGACCAGATTGGAACTAAGGTGTGCTTTGCTTCTGTGGCACATCCACAAAGCAATGGTGCTATAGAGCGGGCCAATGGGCAGACACTACAAGGCATTAAAAAATGTGTTTTTGATCGCCCTAAGACTCGCTCGGGGGCTTGGGCAGACGAGCTTTATACTGTTCTATGGGCACTACGAACTACTTCTAGTCGAGCCACTGGTGAGACGCCCTTCCATCTGGTCTATGGGGCCAAGGCTGTATTGCCTATCAAAGTTAGTATTGGGTCTGTTCGGACAAAACAATTCGAACAGATTAATCAGTCCGAACAGCGGTCACAAGATCTCATCCTCTTAGAAGAAAGGCGTGATCGCGCTTTGGTCAAGTCCGCGGCATACTTGCAAGCTTTGCGCATGTATCACAGTAAAAGGGTGCGACCACGTAGTCTTCACATGGGCGACCTGGTCTTACGAAAAATCCAAGATCAGTCTAATCGCAACAAATTCTCCCCGAAGTGGGAAGGCCCCTACACTGTGGTCTCGGTGCCGCGACCAGGATCCGCGCGGTTAGCCATGGGGGATGGTCGAATTTTGTCCAATACTTGGAACATCGTTCAACTTCGCAAGTTCTACGTGTAAGTACTCAACCCCATTTTTCCTGTTCAATTAGCATTTTTTCATAAAATTAAAAATGTTTTGCGTTTATATGATGAATATTTCCCTTTATGCCCATCCACTGTGAATTCGGCTCGGGGGCTGGTCGCACGCGGTTAGAACATTATAACATCCTGGTCGGATTCGCTGGCCGATCTCATAACCACTTTCAGATAAGTCACTCCTAAATAAGCCGTTTCTCAACGCACACAGGGCTTTCTAACAAGTCCTTGGTTATCCGAGTGGCTGCTGGTTAGCAAACAAGGCTAGGTGTTATAATAATCATAATTGTTGATTTGATCATACACCCCTGGTCGTTATATTCACTTTTCTCCTGTGTTTGTAATACTAAGTCTTCAGTATCTACCATCACAGGCGGGGGCTAGGGGGATATGTTTATAATATAAAACAACATAAAACAGAAATATATTCATTTTCAAAAATGAATTTTCATGTGCATTGCATCGTATACAACCATTTGCTGGCTAGAAAATTGATCACCCAAACAAAAGCAAGGGGTGCTAGGGAAGAAAGCTGCAGGAAGAAAAGATGATGGTTCATCTTCTACTTTTTCTCTGCTGGAGCATCCTTCGTCAACCTTGGACTTCTTCTTTGAAGGAGATGGATCTTCAGGCATCTCAGGCTCCAGCTTGAGAACTTCCTCTTCATCACTCTCAATCTCGATGATGTTATGATCTGCCATCGGGAAGTGTATGGAGAGAAGAATGAAGATGTTTTTAGAAAGAACTTAGCCGTGAGAAGAAATTGTGAAGTTTTGCAGATTCAAAGACCCGGTATTTATAGCCATCAGGGTGACGGTTCACGTTCTAAATGCCTTGGGTTCTTAAAAACATTTACAATTTTTACCTCGGGTTAAAAAACATTTCAACAGCGCCATCATTGTCTGTCACATAATACCCAGAGCCTGTCTCGGGGAACCAACCGACCTATTTAGTGCGCCACTAAGTGGGGGATTTGAAGAGTCGGGTTGAAAATCCGATGCATTTCTTTAAATTTAAAGTGAACATGTCCCTTCGTTTTCTTTAAATTTGGGGGCTAGCTGACGAGGATTGACACCCGGGTCAGTTCAAATAATTGCACTGTTGGTTCAAGACAGATTCGAGCCAGACACGTGCCCGGCGGTGTGAACTCAAATCATTATGAGAAGCATCAGCTTAAGGTCGCAGGCTTTGGGCGATCAGGTCGCTGGCCTTGTGCGATCAGACCGCCGGGTTTGCGCGGTCAGAAGTTCGTATGCTATACGCGAACAGAATATTGGAGATGTTGCGCGGTCAGCCAACATCCCGCGGTCAGAACATTCTTGACCAAGGTACTTGGAATTTATCTGTCCGGTTATCTCTATAGTGGGAATATTCCAAGTATCCCGAAGATTCCTCCACGTAGAAGACTAACCGCCAGGAGGTTAATACATGCAGTTATTCACGAATAACACGTGCTTAACCTACCTGGAAGTTAAGAGCGGTTCAATAAACCGCATCCAACCGTCCAAGCAACTGTTTGATGCAGTTGCAACATGGCACCCTTTCGACCAGTATAAAAGGGTGGCGAAGTACATCAAATGGGGGACCCGATCCATTTGGAAGAACAAGACTTCTGATACAAGTGAGATACAACGCATCTCAACCACTAAAAACAGCCAAGTCTACGGCTTAGATTAAACAACATTCGCAAGTCTCCTAGGACTTCTTTTTGTACACTTACATAGGAAAAAACCTTGGCCTGTGAAGGTTTCTTCCCGTTAGTTTGTAAACTTTTACCTATAGTGAAATCCTAACAGGACGTAGGGCTATTACTCCCACCATCGAGGGCCCGAACCTGTATAAACCTCTCTATGCTCCTGTTCACCATTGTTCTACATACCTTCCCGGAGGGTCATCTTGAAAGATCTTACTTTTACAAATTTTGCATAAGTTCGGCTGAGGACTCCGAGTCCGAATCGTCGACAGCAATATGTAGCTTCATGGTATGTTGTAGCCCCTCAATAAAGTGTTCAAATTTTCTTCTCTTCAGTATCCACATCCCCTGGTGCATATCGAGCCAGTTGACTGAATTGATGTAAGTATTCTATAATGGTTCGATTACCTTGGCGAAGATTCCTAAATTCTCGGCGCTTCACAGCAATTACACCATTAGGGATATGGGTTTTACGAAACCGATTTGAAAATTCCACCCATGTAATAGTTTCCTTATTAGGATGCATGTTCTGGTAATTGATTCACTATGCTGCTGCCGGTCTGGAAAGTTGATGAGATGAATACAGGACTTTCTCAGTATCACTGCATCCCACTGTATCCAACTTCCGTTCCATGTCCCTCAACCAATCGTCTGCTACAATTGGATCTGGTGTGCTTGAAAAAGTTGGTGGTCTTGTTTTATGAAAATCCACAAGTCTAGCAATTACCAAAATTCCCTCTGTAGATGCTGCTATTGGAAATCCTCTAGCTACTTGATCCAGTAATCGAGCATGTGCTTCTTGGCTATCTCGCATCATTTGTGCATGAGCTTCCCGATTCTCTTATAGTACTTGGGCTAATGCTTCAGCTATGCCCATTGGAGATTCCTTCGATAGTGTATGCATTTGTTCCTGAGAACTTCCTCTACCCCTTAATCTACCTCTTCGGGTGGAGGTTCCTGCTTTTTGTTCATCCAGTACTGAATGTCTCCCAATACTACACATTCTGTTAATAGTTATCATCATGCTACAATCATGGTCTAAAACTCATAACAAGACTTTTAAAACTATAAGAAAATAAAAATTATTACTTATGAATTTTTAAAAGTAACACATCTCAGTAGGATTATATTCACATATGCATATCCACTCTGTTTACACTAGACGCCCTTCTTGGGCCATTAGTAACAGAAGTTTTATCATACATACATCACCAGATATTTACAAATGCTAGTGGGTTAGCAAAATGTGGGTTGGCACTGATCACAACAAAAATAAAGCAAGATCAATTCCCTCATCTACAGCAAAGTTGTTCTCTCATCTACCTCAGTCAGTCGGCAGAGATCGTCGAGGCACCCGCTGGTCGACATTATCCGCCTCCTCCTTCTCAGAGCTCTTGTCGTCAGATGGCTGCCTAGAAGGCCCAACAGGGTCGTGTGAAGGTGTGGCATCCCGGTCTTGATATATGACACGCGTGCCCCTCGGTGGCAAACTAGGATATCGTTGCAGACGCTGGCGTTTCCTATGCTACGGTGAATGGCACCTAGCCCACAGAATTGATCGTTTGCACATGGGACAACCTTCTCCTTCCCTCGGGACGGCGGTCCTAACGGTATGGTGCTAGGGCCTACATGATCATCGCTCACTTGCTGCTGTTCACTCCTTTGACTCCCTGAAGCTTTGATCCCCAGCTGTATCGGCTACTGCTGCCCCATCAGACGACGCCTAAGACCATGATACTCCTACAGCAGATGGGTATAGCCAGAGTCTAACGCAGTCACCAGTGCCACCATGGTGGATAACCAAGGATCATGGCACCCATAAGAACAGAAAACACTGCGACGCCCAGCTTCTCCTATAGAATATGGAACAAACTTGTAAGGTGAGTTCCATAACCTCTGAGAGTAACGTTGACCGGAGGTACCCAGGGCCTCTCGAGCTGCAACCTGGATCCCGTCCTCATAGTTCTCGCGATAGACGGTATGTCGAATAGGACGACTGCCCTTCTGGTCCAGGGCATAAACCAGTAGTCACACGATAGCCAAATGTCCTGTCACCGACCCTCTCGTCCTCCACTTCTACTAGCGGAAGTGTCTGCCAGCCTAAGAATTGAAGCACTAACCACAGCAACTCAACCCATCCGCCAAATCGCCCCATGTATGAGAAAATCCGAATTTCCATCTATAACACAAAAATAACAAAACCTTTTTAGAAACTTTTAAATAAGACTTACATCATATAGATGAATCAATAAAACATTGGAAAGAAAAATTTGTATGCACTTTTCCAGCTAAGGTATAGATTTATATATACATATAGATTTTTGTAAATTAACCTTACTCGATCAGTTCTAATCTATGGCCATGTCCTACGGTCAAGCCATGGGCTTTGATACCACATTTCTCCCTGTCCCATCCCGACTGCCCGGGGCTCACGATGTGACACCCCTAGCCAACCCGTGACAGAATGTCCCATAAGGGATTGCCAAGGCAATCACCCCATGGAGTACAACTCCCCAGGATATAGTTGTACAGAGAGTGTATAACACAACCACAGCTCATAAACATTTAATTGTACAACAATAAAGTACAGTCTCACTGTCGTGGTATTACGGATACCCCGACAGGTTTCTTCGGATGTGCATAGCACGTGTACAGCGGCGCGAGCTGACCGAGTGACTGATCACCTTCCGTCGGGCAACGCAGCAATTCACACGGTGATTTTTATACAGGTTTGGGTCCCGATGGGAGGCCCTAGTCCTGTCGGCACCCTCCGGACGCGAGTCCGCTGGGGAGGAGCTCTCACAAGGAAAGAGGTCTCCAAGGCAGCCTATTGTTTGAGAGTGTTGAAAATGAATTGGAGTCCCCTTACAAATGAGGTACAAGGGGGTATTTATAGGCCCCAAAATACGCAAAAGACCAAAAAGCCCTAGCTATGGCCGTTGGATCAAGGGGCGCTGGCGTCATTTCACCGGCCGAAGGACTTGGATGCTTGACAACTGTCCTCGCTCGTTCCCGAGGGTGCTCCAGCAGTCCCCCGGGACCGTCGGGGACCTTCTCCGCACAAAGGGCCGAGGGGCTCTGGAAGTTCCCTGGGACCCTGGGACCCACTGGGGACCTTCTCCGCACGAAGGGCCGAGGGGCTCTGGAAGTTCCCCGGGACCTCGGGACCAACCGGGGACCATCTCTGCACGAAGGGCCGAGGCGCTCCGGAAGTCCCCTGGGACCCAGGCCCCGCAGTCCCAAGGAGCCACCGAAACCTTCTCCGCACGAAGGCCCTAGGCGCTCCTAAGACCCCATGGGACCCAGGGCCCGGAGGCTTGGAGCCCTAGAACGGAAGAAACCCTCTCCTGGGGCCCTGTCCCCGGGCAAATGGCGGCACCCGGAACGGGGTCACTGGGGCCCTGGTCCCCGAGCAAATGGCGGCGCCCAGGACGGGGTCCCAGGGGCCCTTGTCCCAGGGCAAAAGGCGGCGCCCGGGACGGGGTCATCGGGGCCCTGGTCCCGGGCAAATTGTGGCACCCGGGACGTGGTCACCGAGGGCCTTATCGTCGGGGAAAAGGCGGCACCCGGGATAGGGGTCACCGGGGGCCTTGTCCCCGGTCGAATGGTGGCGCCTGGGATGGGGTCATGGGGGCCCTAGTCCCCAGGAAAATGGCGGCGCCCGAGGTGGGGTGACTGGGGGCCTTGTCCCCAGTCAAATGGTGGCGCCCGAGATGGGTCATCGAGGCCCTCGTCCCCGAGCAAATGGGGCCGCCCGAGATGGGGTGATCGGGGGCCTTGTCCCCGATCAAATGGCGGCGCCCGGGACGAGGGAGCCAGGGCCCTTGTCCCTAGACAAAAGGCGGCGCCCGGGACGGGCAAAGCCTTCCCCCGGGACAAAGTACCACCGGGAGAGAACATTACCGCATCTGGGTGGCGCAATTGAGAAAATCCTCCTCCCGGGACAAAGTCCACCCCAGAAAGAACATAGTCGCGTCCGGATGGCGCGGAGCCCCTGGACCGGAGAAACCTTCTCTGGGAGCAAAGTCCCCCGTGGAGAGAATGTTACCACACCCAAGTAGCGCGGAGCCCCCGGATGGGAAAAACGTTCTCCTGGGACAAAGTCCACCTGGGAGAGAGAACCCTTCCTCGGGACAAGGTACACCCGGGGGAGAAAACCTTCCCCCAGGACAAAGTCCACCAGGAGAGGATGTTACCTCATCCGAGCGGTGCGGAGCCCCCGAACGGGAAAACCTTCTCCTGGGACAAATTCCACACGAGAGAGAAAACCTTCCCTTGGGATAAAGTCCACCGGGGGGAGAAAACCTTCCCCCGGGACAAAGTCCACCGAGAGAGGATGTTACCTCATCTGAGTGGTGCGGAGCCCTCGGACGGGAAAACCTTCTCTCAGGACAAATTCCACCCTGGAGAGAAAACCTTCCCTTGGGACAAAGTCCGCCGGGGGGAGAAAACCTTCCCGCGAGACAAAGTCCACCGAGAGAGGATGTTACCTCATCCAAGCGGTGCGGAGCCCTCGGATGGGAAAAGCCTTCTCCAGCGACAAAGTCCCCCCGGGAGAGAATGTTACCACACCCAGGTAGCGCGGAGCCCCCGGACGGGAAAAACCTTCTCCCAGGACAAAGTCCACTCAGGAGAGAGAACCTTCCCTCGAGACAAGGTCCTCCCGGAGAGGATGTTACCTCATCTGAGCAGCGCGGAGCCCTCGGACAGGAAAAACCTTCTCCCGGGACAAATTCCACCCAGGAGAGAAAACCTTCCCTTGGGACAAGGTCCACCCGGAGAGGATGTTACCTCATCCGAGCGGCGCGGAGCCCCCATACGGGAAAATCCTTCTCCCGGGACAAAGTCCCCCCGGGAGAGAGATGCAGTCGCACTCGGATAACGCATAGAAAATTGCTCCAGTCACCGTGAGAACAGGGGGCCGGCGAAGAATTTCCTGGTCAAAAAGTTCTGAGACCTGGTCAAAAATTCCTCCAATCACCATGAGAACGGGGAGCCGGTCAAGAAATTTTGGGTCCGGAAATGTGCTCCCAGAGGAGAGTGAGCACCATGATGGGCTCTGGAGTATTTGAGGGGGGACTATTCCCTCAAAGTGACTCGTTACCACAGTTAAGAAATTGGGTTGCCGCTTACCCCCTCAGTCCGCAAGGGGTTATCATAAGCAGCCCAGGGAGCGAGGCTCCCGTTGTCAGGACTTTTGCAATATTAGAGGGGAGGACTCACCCCTCAAAGTGACTCGTTACCGTGGTTTCTGGGATCCGGGTTGCCACTTATGCCCTCAATCCACGAGGGGGATTGTAAGCCGCCCTAGGGGAGTAGGGCTACCACCGTCGGGACTTGGGCTAAGCAGGAGCCTATGACCCTCATTCAAGGGCATCCTCTGAGAGGCATCTCCAGGGAGGCCATCCTCTTAAGGGCATCCTCGCGGGGAGGGCATCCTCGCTGGGAGAAGAGAACCACCCATGGCATGGGGTCAACCCCCGGCGTGGAGTAAACCCTCGGCGCGGGGGGAGGCCCTGGCGCAAGGAAGGCTCCCGCCGCGGAGTGAGCCCCCAGCGAGGGGAAAGACCCTGCGCTGTTGGGATGGTGGCGACGTCCGAGACGCGAGGACGCCCGTCACCGGGAGGCCTCTCATCGGGAGACAGTGACGGCGCCCGGGACACGGGGACACCTGCCCTCGGGGCGCTTATCACTTGAGTGGTGGCGGCGCCCGGGATGCGGGTCACCGAGATCTATTGGGCGGAGATTTCTCCTAACACCCTGGAAGATCGTCCTCGCTAGGAGGGCATCCTTGCAAGGAGGGAATCCTCTAATTGAGGGCATCCTCACTGGGAGGGCATAGCCTTGGAGGCAGTGAAAAAAACACACCTTGCAAGAGAAGATTGATACGGGAATGACTAATTTGCATTGATTAAGTAAATTGATACAATGCCTCCCCCCTGCGAAGCGCGAGAGGGTGAGGGGGAGGCCCGGAGGCCAAGTGCAGACATCCCCGCGGAGAGGGCATCCTCGAGAGGAGGGCATCCTCGCGGGGAGGGCGTCCTCGTGGGGAGGGCCTCGCCTCGAGGGTCCAGCGCGGGGCTCGTGGACAGGATCCCCCCAAGCCAGGAGACATGTCCCTGGGAGTTGTGGAAAGGGAGAACATCGGTTGAGCCCCTTTCTTGGGCCAGCTCCCAGTGTCCCTCATAGGTACCGGGGGGGGGGGGGGGGGGGCTGGGGGGCCGCCTGTACGGACTGATGGGGCAAGGTAAGTCTCTCCCCCCTTCTCATGTTGCTCGAGGAATGCCGCGAAGTGTTGACGATGCGCGTTACATTCTCGAGTGGCATGGGAAGTGGATTGGTGGAAGGCGCACCATAAGTCGGCCCCAACCTCGTTGCTTCCCAGCGTGGGATTGTCCCGAGCACGGGAGGGCTGGCCTCCCCCCCTTTTGACTTGGGGAATGGGCGGCCGCCCCGATCGGCTTTGCGAGAGCCGCCTCCGTCTTCAAGAATGTAGACATCCCGAGACCTTGACTGGCTGTGATGTCCCTCCTTGAGACGTTTGTGGGGTGAGTCCCCAACATCCCTCTTTGCGGGGGGGAGACCCCTTGGTCTTCCTTCCAGAGGTCGTCCTCCTCTGCCCTTGCGTACTTTTCAAGTACGTTAAAGAGCTCATCGGCGGAGGAGGGGCAGCTCCGGGAGAGCATCCGATGGAGCTCCCCGGGGAGGATCCCGCTCTTGCACGCCTCGATGACTATGGAGTCAAGGACGTGCGCCACCTTGCTCTTGACCTGAGCAAAACACTTGAAGAAGCTCCGGATCGTCTCCCCCGTCTTCTGCTGAACGGTGTAGAGCTGCGATGAGTCCAGGGGATACACATAGTTCCCATGGAAGTTCGCGTAGAACTGATGCTTGAGCTGCGCGAAGGACTTGATGGAACCGGCCCTCAGGTCGTAAAACCATGAGCGGGCGATCCCGGTGAGGTAGAGGGGGAAGACGTTGCATTGCACCATCTCGTCCCCCCCCCCCGGCCGCTGAAATGGCTGTGGAGTACACCTACACAAATTAATAAGGATCGGCCTCACCATTATAGTGCTCGATGCGGGGCGGGCGATATGGCTCTGGCCATCAAACACGTCGGAGCCGGCGGCACAAGGGCTGGTTGGTCACCTCAACTCCCTGGGAAGGTTCCCAGTCGCTGTCCCCCCTGCAGGGGAGACACGCTCATTATCGGAGTCGGGGAGAGGCCCCAGCGGTCCACCCGGATGGTGGTAGCGCCTCTTCTCCTCAGGGTTGGAGCTAGGTTCTTGAACCTCCAGGTGTCCCCCAGAGGTGGCGGTGGCTTCGTTGACTGGTCTCCCTCCCCGGCTGGTCTGGTGGTGTGCCCCCGGCCTGTGTTGAGAGGGAGCTTCGCTAGGTTTCATGGCATGCATGCGCTCCACCTCCTCTCATGTTAGTCAGGTCTGATCCACCGGGGGAGCCCTCGGGGGCTGCCCTGGGGGAGGTGGGAGCTGATGCGCGTTGGCCGCCAGTCCGGAGGACACCGCTAGCACGCAGGCAAGGCCCGGCGTTGGGCATGTCTCCAGGTCCGTCCCGAGCTCGGTGGAAACCGCCAGCCCAGGAGCCACTCAGGATGCAATGGCAACCATCCGCGGCGTAGAGCCAGGGAGAGCCCCCAGCGCGGTGATAGCTCCCTGCGCAGGGTAAGGCTCCGGCGCGGGGACAGCTATCTCCGTCGCGAGGACAGCTGTCCCCGGCGTAGGGAAGGCTTCCACGCGGGGTAGACCCCGGCGTAGGGAAGGCTCCCGGTGCGGGGACAGCTCCCCGCGCAAGGTAAGTCTCCGGCGCGGGGACAGCACCCTGGGTGGGGTAAGTCCCCTGCGCGGGGACAACTCCCAGCGAGTGGAAAGCTCCTGGCACGGGGACAGCTCCCGGCGCGTGGGAAGGCCCCAGCGCGGGGTCAGCCCCCGGCGCGATGAACATGCCCGGCGCCAGGAAGGCTGCCGGGTGTCCCACAAAAAACGGAGGCGGCGACCCCATAAATGGGAATGAGGGCGGATAGACAGGAGCCGGAGGCCGAGCTAAGGTGCGCAACAACTCCTCCAAGGTGCGTTGGGCACAGAGTTGGCCTTCGACCAAAGCTTCGTGCAAGGTGTCTCAGGGAGCCGTGTGTGCCATCGGGGGGAGACTAGTCCCCGTCGAGGTGGCCGTGGTCACCGGGGTTGACCCGGAGGTCGGCCCACCAAAAGTAATTGGAAAGGTGAGAGACGGTACCTGGGTCTGGCCGCCACCGGCCGGATGCGTCTGGGCGGTCGTGTCTCGAGGCGGTGGCACCGGGTCACCGAGACCGGCGTCACCGGGTAGGGCGCGAGGTCCCGCAATCGCGGTCGCGGTCGCCTAGATGGAAACGGGAACACCTCTACCCGAGATTTCGGGAGAAGAAGGTGGCACCTCTCTCGGGGTGTTCCCGGACGGTAGCATCGCGACGGCGACGTCTGGGTGGGGTGGAGCCGGGTCACTGGGACCGTCACCACTGAGAAGGGAGAGAGCTTGCGCTCTCTTTCTTGGGGGAGCCATGGCGATTCGTTACGAGTCCCCACGGTCGGCGCCAACTGTCGTGGTATTACGAATACCCCGGCAGCTTTCTTCGGACGTGCGTAGCAAGTGTACAGCGGCGCGAGCTGACCGAGTGACCGGTCACCTCCTATAGGGCAACGCAGCAATTGACACGGTGATTTTTATATAGGTTCGGGTCCCGGTGAGGGCCATAATCCTGTCGGCACCCTCCGGACGCGAGTCCGCTAGGGAGGAGCTCTCTCGAGGAGAGAGGTCTCCAAGGGAGCCTATTGCTTTAGAGTGTTGAAAATGAATTGGAATCCTCTTACAAATGAGGTACAAGGGGGTATTTATAGGCCCCAAAACACGCAAAAGACCAAAAAGCCCTAGCTATGGCCGTTGGATTGAGGGGCACTGGCGTCATTTCACCATACAAAGGGCTTGGATGCTTGACAAGTGTCCTCGCTGGTTCCCGAGGGACCCAGAGCCCGGAGGCCTAGGGACCGCCGGGGACCTTCTCCGCACGAAGGGCCGACTCTCTGGAGACACTGCAGGACCCAGGGCCAGGTGACCCAGGGACCCGTCAGGACCGTCTTCGCACGAAGGCCCGACGCGCTCAGGAAGTCCGGGCCCCGGATGCCCAGGGACCTGCCGGGGACCTTCTCCACACGAAGGCCCGAGGGGCTCTGGAAGTTCCCTGGGACAGGGGCCCAGAGGGCCCGGGACCATCCCGGGACCTTCTCCGCACAAAGGGTCGAGGGGCTCCGGAAGTTTCCTGGGACCCGGGACCCGAAGGCCCCGGGACCCATCGGGTACCATCTCCGCACGAAGGCCGAGGCGCTCCAAAGGCCCCGCGGGACATGGACCCAGAGACCTAGGGACCCGCCGAGACCTTCTCCGAACGAAAGCCCGAGACGCTCCGGAAGTCCCCCGGGACCTAGGGCCCGGAGGCCCGGGGACACACCGGGAACCTTCTTCACACGAAGCCCCTTGGTGCTCTGGAGACCCCACAGGACTCATGGCCCGGAGGCCCAGCGACACGCCGGGACCTTCTCCGCATGAAGGTCAGAGGAGCTCCAGAGACCCAGTGGGAACCAGGTCCCGGGGGCCCTGGGACCCGCCGGGACCTTGTCCGCACGAAAGGCCGATGCGCTCCGGAAGTTCCCTAGGACCCGCCGGAGACCATCTCCGCACGAAGGGCCGACGCGCTCCGGAGACCCCCCGTGACCCGGGGCCTAGAGACCCAGGGACCCATCGGGACCTTCTCCGCATGAAGGCCCGAGGCGCTCCAAAGACCCTGCGGCACCCGGGGCCCGGAGGACCAGGGAGCCGCCGGGACCTTCTCCGCACGAAGGGCTGAGTCACTCCGGATGTTCCCCGGGACCCACCGGGGACCTTCTCCGCACGAAGGGCCGAGGCGCTCCAGAGACCCGGCGTGACACGGGGCCCAGTGTCCCAGGGACCCGTTGGGACCTTCTCCGCCCAAAGGCCCGAGGCGCTTGGGAATTCTCCAGGACCTGGGGCCCGGAGGCCCAGGGACCCACCAGGGACCTTCTCCGTATGAAGGCCCGAGGCGCTCCAGAGACCCCACGGGACCCAGTGCCCTGAGACCCAGAGACCCGCCAGGGACCTTCTCCGCACGAAGGCCCGAGGCGCTCCGGAGACCCCACGGGACCCAGGCCCAGAGGCCCAGGGACCCTCCAGGGATCTCGCGCGCCAGAGACCCCGTGGGATCCTGGGCCCGAAGGCCCAGGACCCATCGGGACGTTATCCACACGAAGGACTGAGGGCGCTCGGGAGCCCAATTCGAAGGCTTCCCGGAGGTACGGGATTTCCCCCAACACTCACAAAAGAGACCACAATGGTCACAATTTATTTACGTTACATGCATACAACATCCCTTCCCATAGTCGAAGTCGGCCATGAACCGCGACCTCAAAAGAGCTGATAAAACTGCCCCTCGAGCGGAGCTGGTTCATCCTCAAGTGGTTCTTGGTCGGCTTCACATTCTTCTATTAATTTGAAACTTCGGGGGTGAGTACAAGGTACTCAGCAAGCCAATTGATGCAAATGCACAAATATACATATTCAAGGATTCATAACAGAATAGAATGTTCAAAGAGGTACTCATAATAAATCAGCTTATGATTTTTTATTGCAATATGGTAGCTGCAAAAATTTACTCTGCTTTAGCAAGAATATAACATATCCATTTTGGTTAACTTTTCCAGGTTGAACTTAATAGCTTAAAATAAAATTTGTCAATCTATTTGTGCTTAACCACATGATAATTCATTGACCATGACATACCGTAATCCAAGGGTATGGAGTATTCGAATACATTCTTTACACTTTGCAGAGGTGTACTACTTTCCCCACAATTTACTTCGACTACTACTGTCAGCGCATATACACACAACAATACTGCGTGCGACTGAGTCGAAGCTCACATGCTTTCCACATTGTCTTATAATAACTTTAGCTCTGCCCAGCTAAGGTCTTATCATGCATCAAACAAAACCTATAGCCGTTGTAGCGGCCTACACCCCTACCTCGATCCCTTTCCAGTGCTAGTCCACGGTAGGGTACTCCCCTTTATCTAGCAGTGGATCAATGGAGGGATCACATCTCATTAACACATCAACATCACTATCATATCTCACTATCCATGCAGGGTCTACTGGAGCTACCCACTTCAATCAATTAGCCAAGATTTTGACCGGATACGAAATCACTGGTGCTATGGATGGTTGCAGTTGCCAAAAGGCTACCTTTTCGCACAACACTTAAATGAGTCCTGCGGGAATACAGTAACCCTAGGGAGGTAGGGTTACTCTATTACCAAGCAGTGCGTGCGCGCGCTAAGTAGTACAGGTGCGCATGCGCGCACTAAGTAGTATGCGTATGCGCACGCATGTATGTGACTTCACAAAGTTACTGGGTCATGCCTGTCCCATACCAGCCTTGTGGTTAGTACGGTAACATTCCACTGGAAGTTAAAGCACAATGGTTTGGTCCTAAAGTGTTCGGGTAAAGAGCTTAACCACAATGCCCTTGTGCCTCATGCACCATCAACATTCTAATCCATTCTACCTGAACATTTTTCCTTTATAATTAAATTCGTATATGGCACACAATCCATTTTCTTTAACAGGATAATCATCATATTATCATATATTTGAACTGTATAATGCAATTGCAAAAGTTTCTTTTATCAACTACAATATAATATTTTAAATCTAAATGATCAAGTTCAATTGACTTGCCTCGTTCCTCTAGGATTGGTTCTCCAAGTATAGTCTCGGCGATTTGCTCCTCAGCAGTAGGTATCTCAGGTCCTATTTATCATTAAAGTACACTATTGATCAAAATATGATTAAGCATTCAATAGATAAAATAAAATGCATGCCGAGGGTCTAACATACTTATACTTAAGTCGCTGCGACGATTAATCAAATAAATCGGATCGTAAAAGGGTCTCATTAGGAATCGAAAACGAAACAAAACAAAAATAGGGTAAAATAAGAATGACATTTTCAAAAGGGGTAAAAACGTTGATTAGTAGGTCTTGGAAGCCGAATTTGACCTAGATTCTGAAGTCAATTAAGTGTAAAATAGGTAAAGGGTTCTAGCCATTCAAGTTAAATCAAATTCCTAGCTTTTTAAAGTAATTTGACACTTTTAGTGTTCATATATTAATTTAATACATATACTTCAATTAGGGTTTTAACACTTTTATCAATTCTGGGCTAACAAGGGACTTTTATAAAATATAAATTATATGGTTAGACTCTAATTAATATAATAAACAAAATGACACGGTTAGAATTTGAAATAGCACCCTAAAACTGGTCGACGGACCTAGTGAGCATCAATAGCTAACATTGAGTATACAAAACAAATGCCTTCGGCTGACTTTGGTTGGCAGTCGGAGCGCACGATGGTCTGTGGCGGTGAAGTCTTCATCGGCGGCGATTTCGACGACGGTTGGGTCCAGCTTGAGGCCACTACACTAGAGGGCTCCATCAACTTCATTGGCGATCAGTTTGGGTGGCTCCTGTTGATCGACGACCAGATTTCATGAACAAGCGCTACTGGAATGGCATGGCCGACATCGAGATCGACGACGACGGCCGGAATTTGGTCGACGACACATCAGTGAGCTTCTACAGCACCTATAGAATGTAATCGAAGTGGCAAAACAAACTAACCCACAGGGGAGCAAGAAGTGGTGTCCATTGCATGACGTTCCGGGACACGACCTCAAGAATTGTCAAAACTGGTTAAAGCGCATGGAAGAATTCTACTAAGGTAAAGCACCTATGCCTACTATACCAGTAAAAGGACAACATAATGGCAATAATGACGTCGATGGATATGAGGATATGCCATACAAGGTACCAAATAATCATGTTAATGTTTTTTTTGGAGTTTCTTCGTCCTATTTTTCAAGTGTCATTTTAAGTCTATTCGCCGAGAAGTGAATAATATTGAAGCTCCCCCAAGAGAGCATCAATAACCCTGCTAGTGGGAAACATCCCTGACCTTCAGCCGGTTGACCCAAGGGATTATCGTGACCATGGAAACTCCCTTTGGTTATATGCCTCACTATTAGCAATACGAAGTGGGTAGAGTCTTAGTCAGCGAGGAAGTTCTCTTGACTTGCTCTTTGCAAAAGCACTTGACGAGATGCAAATCCCTTGTTCAAGAATTAAATATGTGGTTCACCCATTTTTTGGGATTATTCTTAGTCCTTCATTTACTACAATTAGCCAAATTGTACTACTGGTAATGCTTGGAGAACTAGAGCATTTCTGAACAGAATTAATGACTTTTGTTGTGATTGATTTTGATTTGGCATACAATGCAATTCTTGGTAGGCCGTCACTTGCCAAATTAATGGCAGCAACACATTATGCTTATCAGTGTGTCAAGGTGCCACGTCCAAAACGCACGATCATGGTGAGGGGCAGCCAAAATTCAGCCCTCACTTGCGATCACATTTCCCTGGAATTGGTTGACCAGCTTCCCATTAGGGATGTCAAGGCTACGACCAAAACTAAAGAGCCAGATGCTATCAAGGTTACTCCATGACCAAACAAAAAACTTAAGAAGTTTCTTTATTCCCAGACAACCTGTCCAAAACTATTCGGATCGGGTCAGAACTGGAGAAGAAATAGGAACTTGTGCTCATCTCTTTTCTCCAAGAAAATGCAGATGTGTTTGTGTGGAATGCATCTGACATGCCTGGAGTCCCAAGGGAAGTGATCGAGCACAAGCTAGCAATTCAGCCTAGATAGCGACCAATAAAGAAAAAGCTCAGACGCTTTGCCTCTAATTAGAGAGAAGCCATTCGTTTGGAGTTAGATAAACTCCAGGAGGCTGACTTTATTCGTGAGGTTGACCATTCTGAATGGCTGACAAACCCAGTTATGGTCCTGAAACCTAATGGTAAGTGGCACATGTGAGTCGATTACACCAATCTTAATGTTGCCTACCCAAAGGATGATTTTCTCCTTCCCCGTATCGACCAATTTGTCGATTCAACAACGGGTTGTGAACTGATGAGTTTCCTAGATGCCTACTCAGGGTACCATCAAATTATAATGGCAGAAGAAGATGAAGTGAAAACTGCCTTCATCACACCATTTGGCATGTACTACTACGTTAGATGCCATTTGGGCTCAAGAATGTGGGTTCCATGTACCAGCGCTTGATGTAGAAGACTTTTCAATCACAATTAGGGCATAACTTAGAAGTTTATGTAGATGACCTGGTTGTAAAAAGCTTAAAAAGCTCTAGTCATATACATGACCTGGCTGAAACTTTCTGTAACTAGAATAAACATGGGATAAAGTTGAATCCTAAAAAGTGATCCTTTTGAGTTTTTTCTTGTTTGTTCATGAGGCATTGAGGTTAATCCTGCAAAAAATTGGGCCATTGAACAAATGCGACCTCCTTCGACCATGAAGGAGGTACAAAGCCTAACCAGTCGAATGGCGGCTTTAAGTCGTTTCATTTCAAGGTTGGGTGAACGTGGATTACCTTTCTTTAAGGTTCTACGTAAGCACAATGGTTTCCATTGGTCAGATGAAGCCAATAAAGCCTTTCAAGAAATAAAAACATATTTAGCTAGTGCCCCAGTTTTGGTTTCCCCGACCTTGGGAGAGCCATTACTCATCCATTTGGCTGCTAACCCTCACGCAGTCAACGCTATCCTTGTCGCAGAGAGGGAAGGAGTACAATGGCCAGTTTATTATGTAAGTGAAGTATTAAATGGACCAAAGGAGAAATACCCCGAAGTCCAAAAATTACTTTATACTCTCTTAATGGCTTCATGGTGGCTGCGACATTACTTTCAAGTGCACAAGATTACTGTGCCCTCGTCTTTTCCCTTAGGGGATATTTTCCGTAATTCGGAAGTAACGGGTCGAGTTACGAAATGAGCGGTGGAACTTGGAGCATTCGATCTCCACTTCACAGCCCGAGTAGCAATCAAATCTCAAATTCTTGTAAATTTGTTGGTCGAATGGACTAATCTCGAACCACATGCGCAAAAATGTATGGAGTCAGAAAATACTAACTACTGGACATTGTGTTTCGATGGCTCCCAAAATTTCAAAAACTTGGGAGTTGAAGTAGAATTAATTTTGCCACAGGGCGACCAGTTCCAGTATGTTGTGCAATTACACTTTGTTGCTACAAATAACGCAGTAGAGTTTGAAGGTCTTCTACCCGGGCTTTGAGCAACCAAATCCCTCGGAGTCCATTGATTAGTGGTGAAGGGAGATTCACAGCTAGTCGTAAACCAGGTGAATAAGGAATACCAATGTTCCGATGAGACAATGGCTCTATACCTGGACAAAGTGAGGAAATTGGAAAAATACTTCAAAAATTTTGAAGTCCAATTCATTCCGCGAAGAGACAATATTATCGCAGACCAATTGTTAAAAGTTGGTTCCTCACTTGCATCCACCCCGGTAGGAGTGTTCATCGAGCACTTAAAAAAGCCCTCAATTGCGACCATCGTAGAGGCACCAGAGGCGATGACTAACGTCACCACCCTCGAGCATTGTGTAGATTGATTCCGACCATTGAGGAATTATCTTGCATATGGGACCTTGCCCGAGGACGAAACCGAGAGTGACCAGTTAGTTAGAAAAGTGCGAAAGTACAAATTGGTTGAAGGAGCCTTGTACAGAAAAGGTGCTCAAGCGTGCTAATGCACTATATTTCTCAAGAAGATGGCAAATCCCTTCTAAGAGAGATTCATGAAGGCATATGTGCTGCACACGCATCCTATAGAACACTGGTCAGACAAGCTTTCCGACAAGGTTATTACTGGCCAGCGGCACTTAATGATGTCATGCAATTGGCCAAGACTTGCCCACAGTGTTTATTTCATGCTCGGCAGGTCCACCAGCCAGCATATGCATTACAAACTAATCCCTTAACGTGGCCATTTGCCACATGAAGGATAGATATTTTGAGTCCTATGCCTCAAGCGATCAATGCATAAAAGTTCTTGTTCATAGCCATTGATACATTTATTAAATTGATTGAGGTTGAACCAGTCCAAAACATTACTACCGTAGCAGCGAAGAAGTTCTTTCAAAAGAATATAGTGATATGATTTGGTGTTCCAAGTCATCTTATAACAGATAATGGGTCCCAGTTTGTAAGTGGTCTCTTTATGGACTATTGCGACCATATTGGGACTAAAATCTGCTTCACATCCGTTGCTCATCCACAGAGTAATGGTGCAGTAGAACGTGCTAACGAGCAGATAATAGAAGGGGTCAAGAAACATGTCTTTGACCGCCTTAAGTTACGCTCGGGGGCTTGGGTAGAAGATATTTACTCCGTTCTATGGGCGTTGCATACCACACCCAGTAGAGCCACAGGAAAAATGCCTTCTCAACTGGTTTATGGTGCAGAAGCCATGTTGCCAATTGAAACCAACATTGGTTCTGCTCGCGTAAATCACTTAGATATCGTAAATCAAAGTAAAAAACACGAAGATGAGATTGTTTTTCTCGAAGATGAGAGTTTTATATACTGGGTAGAAGAACTTTACCTATGAATCAAAAAGGTTTGGTCGAGACTTGCTGATCATGATCTAAGAGTTAAGCGGTTGTACCATTACCTCACTCTGACCAATATTCCCAGTATATAAAACTCTCTTTAATGACAAGATAAAGATAATTGTGCAGTTGCCCATGGCCATGCAGTTATCTATAAACTGTCAAAAGATAATTGTGCAGTTACTCCTAACCGCACATCATAACTAGTGAGCATAAACCCCTGGCAACCGCTGGCAACTACTAGAAACCGAAGGTAACTGCCAAGTGTCCCTCCGATGAAGCAATTGACGCCCTTTGACGAGCTATAAAAAGGGGCTGAATGTTAGATAAAGAAAAAGGAGGAAGAGACAAGAGAGAATTTGTATTCCTTGTAATCCATTATTTTAATAGTGACAAACAAATAGGAGGTGGGCTATTACTCAAACTACAAGGGCCCAAACCTGTATAAATATTGTGTCTGTGCATTTGTATTTATAGTGATTCTCTTTGGTGATTGATAGATACTATCTCCATGCTAAACAAATCAAATTCATGTAAGTTCGTCTTGGGATGTTGTCCCAATCGTCGACAAAGAGCTTCGGAACAACTCCAACGAAAGTGCCTTGATTTATGAAGACAACACAAAGAAGTGGCATGACAAATGGATCCTCAACTGTGAGTTCAAACTAGGTGATTTGATTTTAGTATTCGATACACGATTGAAACTGTTCCCATGAAAATTGAAATTGTAGTGGACTGGGCCATATGCGATAGAAAAAAGTCTTCCCGTATGGTGCCGTAGAGATTCGAGCACAAGACGGCACCACTTTTAAAGTAAGCATGCATCGTATCAAGCTGTACAATGTGGCAGACCAAGTATGTATGCCAAACTCGGTCAATTCTTTCAAGTCTATATATTTATGAATGGCCGAGAATGTTCCGTCGAGCAGGATATTAAACCAGCGCTAGCCGGGAGGCAATCCGGTAAACTAACATGTAGTTCTCTATTTTATGAACACAGCTATCCAAGAATCAATCAATTTTGATGCTGTTTGACCACCAAAAACTAATTTTTTGTAAACTAGGGAATCCACTTTTGCAAAAACAAAAAAATAAAAATTTTCCAACTCCAGCTGATTCGACCACGACTATGACCAGTGGCATGCACCGTGCCTTGGTCAAGCACTACCCGTGCCCGTGGTTGTGTTTTTGTCTGTGCGACTAGCTTCTTGAATGCGTGTTGTACCCGAATCGGGCACAATCCGGAGCACACCCTGTGCCCAAATTGAACACGACCCATGCCCGTGGTCGTTCCAGGCTTAGTTTCCCTCTTTTCCAGACATAACTGCTATAGTTGGCTTTTCCTTGTGTTTTTCTTCAACCAAACCTTTACAACTCCTACCTACTACCCTATATATAGCCTCCCATCTTCCCCAAACAGCCAAACACCATTGTTAAGCTCCCCACACTTCTCAAAACCTTGATATAACCTAGCCTTATATCTCCTCATCCAACTATCCAAACTTCGATCCGACCGTGGATTCCGGCTCCTCGTGCCTCAACACCCCCAGATCTGAAGTTTCTATGGCAATGACGACACCCCGACACAACATCAAGAAGAACACGAAGCACAAACGAGACCACATCCTCCTGAACGGCACATATCCAAGCGCACATGCACATCACGGCGACCATTTTCACACCCACTGCATTCCTCCACCACCCTATCCTCCTACGTCATTTTTTCACCAATCACCTCCACCAGCCTCCGACAAGTGTTTTTTTTTATTTTCTTTTTCTTTTTTGTTTCTTGTTGTTTTTCTTTTCAGGTGTTCACTTGTGACGCCTTGGACTGACTCATTGGAGCTATGTGGACCACAACATCTTCTTTCACCACGGCATCTTCCACAACATCTACCTCCAGACACCACGACCGCGAATGGTAATCTGTATCTCTCTCCATACATCGAGGACAATGTCTGATTTAGCTTGGGGGGTGTTCATTGAACTGTTTTCTTAGTCTTTAGTGAATCATCATTCCACCATCTTAACATTATAAACTGAAAAATAAAAAAAGGCATACACTTGGAACGTCTGGTTTTGAAGATGATCTTTAATCAATTAGATGACTATTTTATCATATCTTTGCATATGATCCATTGAACTTAGCTCTTTTAAAAATTTCAATTACCTATGATAAGTATTATCTTAAATTTACCATTAAAGCTTGAACTTGTCTTTTAGATTGTTATTGACTTCTTCCAAATTGAAGGTTTTCAATAAACTATTATCTAAAATTAACTCTCTTATGTCACTTTTTATGCTTAGATTGCTAATTGCCCTTCTCTTTAAATACTAAAAAATGTGCAAGAGTAAAGTATAATCCACCCATTGGGGGGAGGCGGTGGTAAATCGTCAACCAGTTTGGGAAGGGAAGATTTACTTAACTTATGCACAAAAAAAAATATTTTTAATAAAACAGTTGCTTAAGATGCGGCTTTGTCTAGTCTCTTATAATGTATATACGACCCGCTGGGGGAGGCGGTGACGAATCGTCGACCAGCTGGTGAAGGGAAGGTATACATAACATTGAGATGGCTTATAGGGGCTCGGGAAACCGACAAAGCTGCTTTTCTGTAAGTGCACTTAAGTAAGCGTCTTCAGTTGTGTCACCTCTAGTCACGACGGAATGATCCAGTTCAAAACATTCTGGTCAAGAGCATGAAAAGGTTGAAGAAAAAAAAAATGAATGAATGAAAATAATAAAAGTGTTTTAATTTCTCTCTAAAAAATGGGGCAATCTAGCAAACTTTGTATAAATTGTAGTATAATGAGTGTTTTCTTTAGCTATGGTTTGTTCTAAATCCTATATGAAAGAAGTTGTCAAGATGATTTAATTGATCAAGCTCTCTCCTTCCTAAGGTTGAAATTTGATAATCTGAATATTCGCATTTGGAGGGTCTAAATTGCTTGGATCAATTGTCTCATATGCATAGATTTGATGTGAATTGCCGGAAGGTGTTTATTGAAAATCTAATCAACCAAGGTATCCCAATTTTTGGAAAAATCATTCACATTCTTTGCTTCAGGACAAGAAAAATGCTAGCTTGGGGAAATTTGATAATTGTTAAATTGGTAACATTTTAACCCTAAATTTGCTATTGAAAACGTGCAAAATCATGCTAAAAACTCCTTTGATATGACATGTTATGCATAATTTTATATCATTTCTGCAAATTGCTTTCATAGCTGTGTTTGCCAAGTTTCAAGGACCAAACCTACCAAATTGGAGAAGATTTCGACTTTGTTTGGGCCAAATTCAACTAAGAAACCTAACTATACACAAAAGGACACTAGTCGAATATTCTTCGGACAAAATAACCTGGTCGAACACAACTATGCGAGAAAGAGACTGAATCGAACATGGTTGGATGAAAACAAAAGAACTGATCGAACACAAGCAAGTGGTCAAAAGGAGTCCCGATCGAACACGATCACTTGGTCGAAAAGTGTCCCAATCGATCAAAACTACCGCTTGGTCAATTATTTGGCTCAGCGGAGCACGATTTGGGGCACAACACGTGTTCGTCCAAGAGCAATCAACGTGTTCCTGGTCGTGTTTGACTCAGTTTCAGAGGCTTTTACTGGTTGGATTTGATCGGGTATGATCAGGACTGATCGGATTTGGTCGGTTCTAGTCAGATTTGGTCGGTTTTAACCAGGTTTGGTCAAGACTAGTCGAATCTGGTTGGTTTTGACTTAGATTTGTCCGTTTTCACATTGTTTGAAGCCAGACTTTGTCATCAAGGAGTTATTTTTGGGCACATCAACTCATGTACTATAAATAGAGAAACTTTTGGCTCAATTAAACATGTTCTCTTAGGTTTTAGAAGTGCTTTGTTAGTAGTTTTTAGATTGTTTTCTGAGAAGAGCCTCCTCTATTTTTTCTAGCTTTTGTAAGCTGGCAAGGATGGCAAACTCAATTCTCAAGCAATCAAGTAAGTTTTCATTGAATTCTTATTGTTAATTCTGCATTATTATGGCTTTTTGCATGTAGATCCCTTCTAGGGTTTGGGATGACCAAATCCGGAAGGCATGATTCTTCTTCGCTCTTGATCTCAAGTTTTAGAGTTATTTCCTAATGTTTTCTTCCACCAAACTCTAAATTCCCATTTTGACAACAGACGTAATAGCTGAGTTTTAGCAAAAATTTAGGGTAGTTCTTTGACGTGGGATCCTGAACAAGAGAGAGTCTCTCACCAAACATAACAGTGGAAGTGATCCTCTGACTGTTGTACTAGAGACTGTACTGGCAACTTAATCTGTCTTGGAAAATGATTGAAATTAACTTGCAATCCTCGAACCTTAGATAGAATTATGCCAAATGGTTATAGAACTCCCAAAACTCAAGATTTTCATTCCTGCTTTACAAACCCTAGATTTCATACTTGCTCTTTATTGCTTTAAAACCCTAGATTGATAGCTTTAGTAGTAGATTTAGTTGTAGAAAAGAAAGCTCCAACTCATTTAAACTTAACCAGTGATCCATTAAGCTAGAAAGACGAATATGCTTGTTCCTCGTGGAATTCGACCCTCAAGGTCTCAACATTCAACCGTCCACTTGCAGTTATTACATAAATCACATCATTTTAGGTGCAATCATCCACTGTCTTTGTCAGCTTACAAACTAGAATAAAAATAGAGAAGGGGGTTCTTCTAACATAAAACTAAACTCAACTCAACTAAACTAAACTAAACTAAGAAAGCAATATGAGAAATTTCTTGATATTTTGAAAAAGCTAAATGTAACTGTACCTTTTACTGATCTTATCACATAAATTCCTTTGTTTGTAAAATTCTTAAAAGACATTCTTACAAATAAAAGGGATTTGGATGACTTAGAAACAGCTTCTTTGACCAGAAAATGTAATGCTTTGATTCAAAAGAGGATGCTAGGAAAAGTTGATGGATTAAGGAAGTTTCTCCATCCTAAACATCATCAGAACGATGAAATTCAAGTGAGCTCTTTGTGATTTGTCGTCTTTGACATGAATGAGGATATTACTATTCCAATTTTTTGGGACGATTGATGCTTCGGACAGTGGGTGCACTAATCGATGTACATGGGGGTACAATTGCTTTTCGCATAGAAGATGAGAAAGTATTGTTTAAATTTCCTGAAATTGCTAACTGCCCTATGTATGAGCACACCCCATGCAGGATAGACCCTCTTGAGACTGTGTTGCAGGGTAAAGTGATTGGAGACGATGCTCTTTATGACAACACCAACACGAGAAATAAAAAAGATGATCAAGCTACTATGAACACACCATCATCACTCAATCAAGCCTTAACGGTAGGATATCCTAACACTCCTTGCGTGAACAAGGTACCACTTCTCACACCTCTTCCTTTCTTGGTAAAATATATGCTTCTTGATAGAGAT
Organism: Pharus latifolius; assembly: GCA_019359835.1. Classification (NCBI taxonomy): domain Eukaryota; kingdom Viridiplantae; phylum Streptophyta; class Magnoliopsida; order Poales; family Poaceae; genus Pharus; species Pharus latifolius. The sequence goes on from CM033327.1 coordinate 24,176,853, forward strand.
AAACAAAATCCAATTATTGCAAATGACAACTTAACTAATGAATAATTAAGCATATTTCTTGATACATTAATATTGCATCGCAAAGTATTAGGACTCTATTGATGATCTTATCGATATTGAGTCTCGACGCCGATTAAACCTAGCTATGATGAAAATCAAGAAAAATGATTTGCTAAATAACTGCTTGGTTCTCCCAATGCACGAAACATTCAAAACCACTATTGGAAATCTCCATAATGATCATGCTAGACTGTACACTGAGCTGGACATTAAACCAGCGCTTATTGGGAGGCGACCCGATGCTTCTCTTTTTCTTTCTGTTTTTCTTTTATTTTTCTTTTCTTTCTCTTTCTCTATCTTTTGCTTTGTTTTCTTTTTCTTTCTCTTTTTCATGACCGCTTAACTTCAAACTACGACATTCGGCTCCACATCACATCGTCTTCCTTGGTATGTAATATGCATTATTTTCCTTCCATTGAGTACAATGCAACATTTAGATTGGGGGGAATATCTTTTTCCCTTTATCTCATCATTCCATCATAAAATGAAAAAGAATAAAAAAATTTTATGTCAATTCGAGATGCTTAGTTTTGGAGAAGATCATTAGCGGATAAGATGATTTTCCTAATATATCATTGAGTATGTTTGATTGAATTTAGCCTTTTAAATTCTAAAATGCATGTGTTTTGTGTTATTTAATTTTTGGCCATTAAAGTTGTGCTTGTCCTTCAAATTAATCTTGTCTTTATCTGAATTTAGAGTTTTTTTGTACTCTTTCGGCTAAGTCAACTTTCTATTTTCTCCTTTTATAATTTTGAAGCTTGTTTCCCTACATCTTAAAATAAAATAAGAAAATGTGTGTAAGTGAAGTACATTCGACCCACTGGGGGATGTGATGACGAAATCACTGACCAACTTGGGAAGGGAAGATGTACTTAGTTTATGCACGCAAAAATTTCTTTGAGTTATTTAAGCCTTGAATAAAACGGTTGCTTACGTCGCAGTTTTGTCTAGCCCCTTAGAAAGTGTCTGTAACCCACTGGGGGTGGCGGTGATGAATCACCGACTAGCTCGTGAAGGAAAGGTACACTAAACTACGAGGTTGCGTAGGGGCTCTTGAAACTGATAAAGAAGCCTATCTATAAGTGCGCTTAAGTAAGCATCTTTAGTTGTGTCTCCTCTGGCATGACAGAATGACCCATCTAAACATTCTGGCTAAGATCACGAAAAAGTTGGAGATAAAATAAAGCAAGTAATCATGAATATTTTTCTCATTTAAATGGGGTAATCTAGCAAATTCACTATATTTGGTGTTTTTGTGATTGTTTAGCTTAGCGATTATTTACTTTTGACTCTATTCATATTTAGCCAAAATTGTTTAATTGACTAAGTTCTTTTTTTTCAAAGGTTGGAAGTTGATGCATTATATGCTTGCATTGAAATTTAAATTTCTTTGCTCAATTATTTCATACTCTTTGATTTGTTGAGAAACACCATAAGTTCATTTTTGCAATTTTTTGAAGCTAAGACATTCCCGATTGATAATTGTTTTTATTCCACTCACATCCTTTGCTTCAGGACAAGAAAAATTCTAACTTGGGGGCATTTTGATAAGTTCTTAAGAGTTATACACTTTTGTCCTAGGTTAGTGGTTTTTTCTGTGTTGAGAACTCAGTCGATATGTCATTATATATAAATTTTTGTAAGATTTTTACAATCCACTCTCACGAGTATGTTATTCATATTTCAAGGAACAAACATACCAAATTTGGAAGCATCTTGACATTGTTTGGATAGGAAACGAAGATGAGGAAGAAAATCGGGAAAAAATCAGCATGATGCGGGGGGGTGCGGGGGGGGGGGGGGTACGGAGGGGGGGGGGTTGAACCAACCTGAGCACGGGCTGGAGCATGACCCGTGCTCGGCTCTGACAATGGGCATGCCCAAGGTCGTGCTCCCCTCTGCCCCGCACATGTTGGCCCTCGTTTGATGCGATTTGGAGTCTGTTTCGTGAAGTTTTTGGACCATTTTGTGTGTAAACACATCGAAGAGTTGTAATCGTTTAATCCTAGGAATTTTAAGGTAAATATAGAGAGGCTTTTGACTTAGTTTTCATCCACGAATCAATTAATTTTAATTTATATTAGTTTTTAGGTTAGTTTAGGGCCTCTCTCTCAGATTTAGTCTAGTTTATTATTCGTTCGTCAATTGTAAGCCAATGTGGACGACGTTTTAATTCGTCTATGCAATTCGGTGAGTTTTTCTTAATGCTTTCCAATCTCTCTTTTCTTTGATGTCTATTTGCGAGTAATTTTCCCTGTAGGGTTAGGGATGTCCTAATTTGTAGGCCATAATTTTGGTTTTGGATTTATTTCAAGTTTGCATATTGATTTCTTAAATTTTCTTCCTTTAAACCCTAGTTTCTATGACTGAGTGAGATGTGTAACAACTAAGCTCTAACGAGAAATTTAGGGGATTTCTTATGTTCTTTTGACTAAGTAATTGCGCTGTAACGTGGAACTGAAGAACAAGAGAGAGGCTCTTGCCAAACTTAACCGTGGAAGAGATCTTCTGACTGTTGCACCATCGATCGTACCAGCAATTTAATTTGTCTTAGAAAATTCTTGAAATTAATTTGTCATTTACACGTCTTTGCTAGAAATTATGTCCAATGGTTTTGGAATTTGTGAAACCCTAGATTTTCTAGCTTGATTTCTGAAACCCTAATTTTGTCGTTTATTATTTCTAAAACCCTAATTTTCATAATTTGCAATCTTTTCACTTTCAAAATCCTAGTTTGGTAGATTTTTGATTCGGGTGAATCTTCATGTTGAATACGGCAGGTCGAATACTTAACTGATTCAAACTCTGTCTGGTCGTCCGAGTCGGTTAACAGTCCGATATATAGTATATAAATGAGTTCTATACGACTAGGTTTAGTTTGTTGTCAAGTCTGATATGTATTCATACGATCGGACTATAAATAACATGTAATAGGGTAAACAATATCATCAAACTTATTTTAAGTCATTGAACTTATTTAAGTCATCGAACTTACTTAAGTCGTAGATACGTAGTTCATCAACGTAGGCGAATGCGTCCTAACGTTCGACGTGTATAAGATCCCTTTTTTCAATAAAGAGTTGTGCTATCTTGTGAACTGTGTTTTCGATCACTTGGGTTTCGGTAATTCCGAGTAAGATCCTGTATTCCGCATATTAGCATCTGGTCGAATATAGACGAAGCCCATCTATATCTCAATCAGAGCAAGATAGTATCAGATAAGTCTTGTCCAAAACTTGGTCTAAGTCTTACTCTGATCAAGTTGGTATCAGAGCAATTATCCAGTCTTGTGGATGGTGAAGACTCGTCAAGGTTATAAAACCTTCGGTGAAATTCTGCAAGAACCTCTTGCAAACGAAGGCGATCATCCAACGGTTCCTACAGTCGCGTCTCCAAAGATGTCTGAAGATACCTTCGTTCAAGCTAACCTAGCTGAAAAAGTGGCTAAACTCTCCACCAACATGGATACCATGCTTGCTTGGATTAAGCAGCAAGCCATGGCTGTACCTTTTGAAGTTGATGCTTCAAAAGGCAAGGTTAAGGGTGTGAGGATTGGGGAAGGCTTGCGCAGGCCAGACGAAGATGAAGACGAAGACCTATAACCTCGCCAACACCTCCTTAGCAGTCGGATCTTTCAAGGTCAAAGCTAAGGTGAAGATACCCATATATGATGGGGTGATCGATGCCGAGAAGCTGGATTTTTAGATCGACCAGCTTGAGACCTACTTTGACCTACGAGGTTTCAGTAGCGCTCATAAGGTGAAATTCGCACCTTTGAAGATGAAGGACCATGCCAAGACATGGTGGAAGGCCCTTGTCGCTAGTGGTAAAGTTGATGACCTTGCGTGGGGTCAATTCAAACGACTCCTACGACAAGAATTCTACCCGATGGGTTATCTCGAGGAGAGATGGGATCGTTGGCATAGATTGTACCAATGGCGCGATCAGTCCGTCCAGGATTATACGATGGAGTTTCAGAGACAAATAATGGTCATTGGTATCTCGCTCTCTGATCCTCAAGTTTTCTAAAAATATACTTCTGGACTTCAGAAATTGATCAGTGCTGAGCTAAGCCTGTTCGGCGTCTAGGACATTATGACCGCGAGCACACTGTTATGGAGATCGAGAAAAAGAACAAATCCCGCAACAACAAGAACATGAAGGAGAATTCGACCTCATAAAAAAGAAAGCTGAGTCCAAAGAAAAGTACTCCGAAATCTGGTATGAGCATCTCATGTGAACATTGTCACGTTGCTGGGCACACAAAGGATAAATGCTATAAGCTCCATCTTGAGTTTCGACCAAAGAAAAACGAACCAGGGAAAAGAACAACTACAGCTTCTACGGCTCCACCTGAAGAAGGCCGAGTGAATTCAGTTTGATGAGGACATCTCCAGCGTGGATACGACCGGTGCTATCTCCCCTGCTTCATCTTCGTCACAAGGAGGACTTAATCCTCAAGCCTAGCCTTTCAAGCCTTCTCCAAAGATGCAACGTCACAAGTCCAAGTCCCGAGGAGCCTCGACAAACCAAGGACGATCCACATGGAGGCCCAAGACACCAACAACTCCACCCCGGCCATCCAGCAGCAGGCCAACTTCAAACGGGCATAACTTGGGCTCCCGAACTCCGTTTTCGATGTGTAACCACTCGTTGGAAAGCTTAGGAGATATGCTTTCCAATGGACCCAGTCCCTCTGCCAGATTAGTCCAGGAGCGACGGGAAAATGCAGAAGACGTGCATGGGCCAGAAACCTCAGGTGCTGCGTCACCTTATTTTTGGGCCTTGGCCCATGTATTTTTAGGGTTTGGTGGTTGCTGACCGTAGCTTGGGTGCCCCTCCCCTGGCCGCCACTATACTTATGGCCTCCGTCCTCGTACTTTGTCTCTTAGGTTGTGTTGCGTGTGGTAGACCCCTTGTGCGTCCCTCCTCGTGTTGCGTGTGTCGACTAGACCATCCAATACGAGAAACAGAACCTCACCCCTGGTTTGAGTGATTGCTTTGTTTCAATTTGCTATCTATCTTGTTCTTGCTTGTTCTCGATTGCTTGCAAGGATAAGGATCGACCGTGTCTCGGCTTGGTTGATCGGATTTGGTGTGGTGGCTTTGCGATTGCCGGTTCCTCTCCTCGCTGGTTGGTAGCCGAAATTCACGGAATCATCATCCCACAAATTGACGCATCGTTCTCATCAGAAGATCGGGCACCCCCGTGTGTGCATCACATTTGATGAGGTGGATGATGAGGACATCACTTCTTCGGATATACGCACTCCTCCGCTTGTTACACAAGGACCAATAACGCGCAGCAAAGCCCCATTGTTGCATTGCTAGGTGAACTCGTTCCTAAGTTTATATATATATGATTTTGAGAATAGTTTACTATCTAATAGTGATAATATTGTTCTTAGGAACCATGGAGAGGATCAGCAAGGACACAAGGACCAGCAAGGAGCCCAAGTCGAGTTGGAGTCCGGGATGGATTCGAGTTGGAGTCCGGTTCGGCCATCCAAGAGCAGCCTGCCTTCAAATGACCATAACTCCATCATATGAAGTCCGATTGGGACGTTCTTATAGTCCACGGAGAAGCCCACGACGAGATCTTTCCAAAGGATATAGTCCCACGTCCAAATTCCGTCTAAATCACTAGAAATTGACAAAACAAATTTTGACCAGATTATGATTGGACCGAGTCGGTGTTGTGTCACCTTTTTGGTTGGGTCAAGTCCCGTGTATTGAGTTCGAGTCCGAGTAGGGAAAGAGTCCATGTCGGTTTCAGGTTTCCTTACCTGGCCACCGATCTCTTTTGCCTCCTCTATATAATCATACTGAACCATTAGGGTTCTACGGGTTTTGTTTAGTCATAGTCTTTCCTTCGTGAAGCTATTGAGATATTCTTCTTGGTCGGCTAGATCAACCTCAATATCTGTATTCGGAACCCCAACTCTTTTTCACGATTCAATCTATATTTGCAATTTCAGATTGCTTGTTTATCTTGTTCTTTCTTGTTCTTCGATTGCTAGCAGGAATAGATCTTCGTGATCAGGTCGATCGTGCTTCTAGTTCGGTCGATAACAATCCGAAGTTGGTTCAGCGATTGCCAGGGCGTATCAGTCATGTACAGTTGGTAGCCGGATCGTGAGAGTCGTCTTCACAAATCGATAGTTCTTGTTCTCATCGAAAGATCGGACCGCCCGCGTCGCATTATTTGGTATCAGAGCACGGTTGATCGGTGAGAATATCCTTTTCTTTTCTTGAGTGCTGTCTTATACCAAAAAGTCCACAAAAAAACAATTTTAGGGTTAGATCATCCTTGTCCAAACGAATTTGCGCCTGCAATATCTTTTTGGTTTTTGCTCGGTTGAATCTTTGCTGCATCGTCGTGTCGAGTTGCTGGTCTTAGCGCATAACCTTTAGAGTTTCGAGTTGAGATCACACCTCTGCTCAGGCCGCTACCACACCTGTCTACCGCTGCATCCATCTACCTTGCATCTGTGTGTGCCAGTAAAGAAAGGGGAATCCGACTCCCAGTGGTTTCGGATTGGTGAAAGGAAGGTAGTCCATCTCATATCGGTCTCGAAAAACCGGTCACCGTTTTCTTGTCGGATTAAAAAAAAAAAGAAGGTTGTTGACTCGGAAAAAAAGAAAAAAAATCTATATATATATATATAAAAAGAAAAGAATCAAAATAAAAAAAATCTGAGAAGGATCAAAATAAAAAAATTCTCACTTCTAATTACCGATTTACCCCTGCAATTTTCCACTTTTTCGACCATTGTGCCATATCGTCGCCACAGTCTCCCCACAGCCATTCGTGAACTTTGCTAACTTGCTGTTGCCGACGTCAAAAAAAAACTGAGCTTTTTACCTTTGTGCTCTCACTCGTGTCTCTAGTTTGGTTTAGCCTAGGCCAGCATACTAGTGACTAGTACTTTGAGCAACTTTTCAACTTTGCATTCTCTGAACTGATCATTGCTAACCTTTGCTACATACTTGAGCTTGTCCAAGCTACACTTTCTATCGACTTACAGGTATCGATCGCTTGCAATCGCTTTAACCAATCTTTGGAGCGTTTGAGACTGTCACAAGCAGCCGATCACCACCTGCTGCTTGGTAAGAATCGGTAAGAGCTTGATAAGAAGCTTGACTATGAGAGAGTTTGAGCCACCTACACCTAGTAGTTGATAGGAATATATCACTGTGATTTTGTTCCTTGTTTGCTACTGATGAGGACATTCTTTCTATTGATATAATCACAACACATATGCCTACGTATCAACTGGAGGCCGCTGCTATAATACAAGGACCAATTACTCGAGCTCGAGCACGTCAACTTAATTACCAGGTGAATACATTCCTAGGCTTACATACAGGTGTTTTGCAGGGAGGTGCCACATAAGACCTAGAATTCAAGTCAGGTTCGGCCTTGCAGACCAAGTGGACATCAAATTCGAGTTCGAGTCAATTTCGGCCATCCAGACAGCATCATAATGAAACGGCCATAACTTTTGATCCAGAAGGCTCCTGGGGGTCCACGAGTACTTGACGGAAAGGATTTTTCGTCCTCTTTCCAACGGATCTGACCTCGCGTCGAAATTCCATCTCACTCAACGGGAATATGCGAAATACCTTGGATCACTTTTCCAATCCGAGTCAAAGTGGGCCTTGGGCCTTGTAATCGAGTCCTACTCCGCCACCCTAAGGTTTTGGCCGACCTACTCATCTCTCCCTCTCATAAATAGCCAGCCGCTGCACCTTTTAGGGGTGGGTTTTGTTTGATTAAGTTAGCCTTTGCTACTTCTTGTAATTGCGCGTGTCGGTTAGACCGCCTGAATTACTCGTCATCGGAACCCCATAGTCTTGTGTTCTTTTCAATCAGATCTTAATCCATATATGCAAATTGAGTTGCTTGTTCATCTTGTTCTTGCTCGTTCTTCGATTGCTTGTAGGAACAAAGACCTTCGTGGTCAGGTTGATTGCGCGTTGGCGAGATCAATAACCTTCTGGAGTTGGTGTATCGGTCGCTAAGGCGCAACGTCTTGGACGGTTGTAGTCGGGCCGCCAACGTCGACTTCCCCAAATCGAGTGTTATCCTCCTCATTGAAAGATCGGGACCGCAGTTTTATATCAATTGGTATCAGAGCCCCAAGTTGATCGGTGAGAGATTTCTAGTTTTGTGTTTTTTTTTTACCTACAGTCCAGAAAACCAAAAAAAAAATAATAGTAGATTAGTGTCCAAAGTCCAAGCCAGTCGAGCCTTTGCTATTACTGCTTAGTGTTGCTAGTTGAATTTATGGTTGCATCGTCGTGTCGTTACTGGTCATAGTGTCTAATCCTTTAGAGTTTCGAGTTCTTGTCACATAGCTGTCACCAGTACTTCGAGTTTGAGTAGGTTTCCTTATCGAGTCCAAGTCGAATCAGCACTGATTGCACCTTCGAATCTGAATCGGCTTCATCTTCGGATCAGAGTCGGTTTCATCTTCGAATCAGAGTACATTGTGACATCATATTTGTTTTCTTCCTGTTTCGAGTGATCTGCCAAATCAAGTTGTAAGATAAAAGGCAAGTGCAAAAAAAATCAAAAAAAAGAAGAAAAAAAAACAAAACAAAACAAAAGGAAGAAGGAGCCTTATTGCTTTGCTTTGTGTTGCAGCGTCGTGGTTGCTGTTCTGTGACATCGTTGGTGACTAGACTTGTGTCTCTAGTACGGTTTAGCCTAGGACCAGCACGGTACCGCCGTTGAACGTTTATTCAACTTGCTTTGACTAACGTGCTTCTAGTTTTTCCATTGTATTCAGCCACCTATAGCTCCACAGATACTACTGCCACCTAGGTACTAGCGACCGGCATCGGTACACCATATCTCCAGGAGTTGTTGCCTTGTCGGTTGCCATCACCTGCTGCTCAGCTTGGTAAGAATTGGTAAGAACTCGACAGAACAGGTTGAGTGTGAGTGCCTTGTTTAGACACATCCTAGTAGATGCTAGGGATATATTTCCTGTTATTGCCTGCTCTTTTGCTTTTCTCTAACCATGGCAGGAGCTGAAGACGACCACTTCCAACATTCTCCTCACACCAAAGGCATCATGCAACATTTTGACCGTCAAGTAAGGGTGCGCACCGGAGCACTTGAAGAAGATGTGCGAGTCACCAATGAACGCCTTGGCCAACTGGAAGCTGCTCAAATTGAGACCACGACTGCAATCACTGCTGTCAACACTTCTCTTGCTGAGATCATGAGGTGACTTGATGACATGGGACGTGCACCTCCTGCTGATGTCGCGGCTGCTCACCGTAACCACGACAACCATGGTTTATTGGGCAGCGCAGTGAATGAGAACACGGCAGAATATACTGCCGACACCGAGGTTGAAGATGTAGATGCTCGTCAGCGACGTCAGTTACACCGCAATCGTATTGGCATGGGTCCTTTGCCACCACGTCGTGAGGTACGTGCTTTTGATGAATTCCATGGGAAGATTAAATTCACTATTCCACCTTTTGATGGTAAATATGATCCTGATGCTTACCTTACCTGGGAATTAGCCATTGATCAAAAATTTTCTTGCCATGAATATCCTGAGAACAAAAGGGTTAGGGTTGCTACTAGTGAATTCACTGACTTTGCTTCTATTTGGTGGAGTGAGTATCGTCGTAAAAATCCAAATACTACACAAACTTGGGATGATTTGAAAAGAATCATGCGGGCTAGATTTGTTCCATCATATTATGTGCGTGATCTATTAAATAAATTGCAACAACTGAGGCAAGGTAATATAAGTGTAGAAGACTATTATCAGAAATTGCAAATTGGAATGCCTCGATGTGGTTTAGAAGAGAATGAGGAGGCTGCCATGGCTAGGTTTATGGGAGGGTTGAACCGTGAAATTCAGGACATTTTGGATTATAAAGAATACAATTCTATTACTCGTTTATTTCATCTTGCTTGCAAAGCTGAAAGAGAAGTGCAGGGGCGACGTGCAAGCACGAGGTCTAATGTTCCTGCAGGTCGTGCTAATTCTTGGACTCCTCATACATCCGCTGTCCCAACAAGCCGTCCACCTGCACCATCTGCTCCCAACGACAAGCCAAGTACGACTTCAACAATTCCAGCCTCCAAGGCCTCCGGAGCAACAAAAGGGTCTGTTCAAGCAACCGCCAAGAGTTGGTCCTCCGTGGCATCTACCGGTCGAACTAGAGATATTCAATGTCATCAATGCAAGGGATATGGGCATGTGCGAAGTGAATGTCTAAGCAAACGTGTGTTAATTGTGCGAGATGATGGTGAGTTTTCTTCTGATAGTGAATTTGAAGATGAGACATATGCTATGCTTGCAGCTGACCATGCAGGAAGTGGAGACGAAGAAACACGCATTGATGCTACAGATGGAGGGCATGGCTATGAGAGTCTTATTGTACAACGTGTGTTGAGTGCACAAATGGAGAGGGCAGAGCAAAATGAGCGACACAATTTTTTCCAAACCAAATGTGTGATCAAGGAGCGTTCATGCCGCGTGATTATTGATGGAGGGAGTTGCAACAACCTCGCAAGCTCAGACATGGTTGAGAAGCTTTCGTTGAACTCCAGACCGCACCCTCAGCCATATTACATTCAATGGTTCAACAGCAGCGGCAAGGTAAAGGTAACACGGTTGGTGAGAATACAATTTGCTATTGGTCCCTATCATGATTTTGTTGATTGCGATGTCATACCTATGCAAGCATGCTCTGTGTTGTTAGGTAGACCTTGGCAATATGATAAGGATTCCTTGCATCATGGTAGAACCAATGAATATTCATTTGTGCATAAAGAGAAGAAAATTGTATTACTTCCAATGACTCCTGATGCTATTTTAAAAGATGAGATTGCTAGAGCTAGTAAAGATAAACATCAGGGGCATGCTAAGAGTGAAAATCAGAGTGTAGCAAAAGGGTTTGAGCAACATAAAAAGAAAGAATCTAACTCTGTTCGGGACAAGAAAGATGGGATTAAATTGAAAGGTGCTTGTTTTCTTGCTACCAAGTCTGATGTGAATGAACTGGATGCTAGAAATTCTTTTTGCTATGGATTGGTTTGCAAGGATGCATTGTTTTCATTTGAGGATATGCCTTCTGCTTTGCCTCCTGCTGTCACTAATCTTTTGCAGGAGTACTCTAACGTCTTTCCCAAGGACGTTCCACCAGGTCTGCCGCCAATTCGAGGGATCGAGCACCAAATTGACCTCATTCCGGGGGCATCTTTGCCTAATTGAGCGCCATACAGAACCAATCCGGAAGAAACTAAGGAGATACAACGCCAAGTTCAAGAACTGCTTGACAAAGGGTATGTGCATGAATCTCTTAGCCCTTGTGCTGTTCCGGTCATTTTAGTGCCTATGAAAGATGGGTCGTGGCGCATGTGTGTGGATTGTAGAGCAATCAATAACATCACCATTAGATATCATCATCCTATTCCTAGGTTAGATGATATGCTTGATGAATTAAGTGGTTCTACCGTGTTCTCTAAAGTGGATTTGCGTAGTGGGTACCATCAGATTCGCATGAAGCTAGGAGATGAATGGAAAACTGCATTTAAAACTAAGTTCGGTCTTTATGAGTGGTTAGTGATGCCTTTTGGTTTAACTAATGCACCTAGCACTTTCTTGCGATTAATGAACGAGGTTTTGCGAGCTTTCATTGGCAAATTTGTGGTGGTGTATTTTGATGACATCTTGATCTATAGCAAATTATTAGAGGAACATCTTGACCATTTGCGTGCTGTTTTTAATGCTTTACGAGATGCACGTTTATTTGGTAACTTTGAGAAGTGCACCTTTTGCACGGATCGAGTCTCTTTTCTTGGCTATGTTGTTACTCCACAGGGAATTGAAGTTGATCAAGCCAAGGTTGAAGCAATCCAGAGTTGGCCGACTCCTAAAACGGTCACACAGGTGCGGAGTTTTCTAGGACTTGCTGGGTTCTACCGTTGCTTCGTGAAGGATTTCAGCACCATTGCGGCATCATTAAATGAGCTCACCAAAGGGTGTGCCATTTTTCTGGGGTGATGCACAAGAGATCGCCTTCAACACATTGAAAGATAAGTTAACACATGCACCCCTACTCCAACTCCCAGATTTTTCTAAGACTTTTGAGCTAGAATGTGATGCAAGTGGGATTGGTTTGGGTGGTGTGCTGTTACAAGGAGGAAAAGCTGTTGCATATTTTAGTGAGAAATTGAGTGGGCCTAGTTTGAACTATTCTACTTATGATAAGGAATTATATGCTCTTGTTCGAACTTTGGAAACATGGCAACATTACATATGGCCCAAAGAATTTGTCATACACTCTGATCATGAATCTTTATAGCATATTCGAAGTCAAGCTAAACTAAATCGTAGACATGCTAAGTGGGTTGAATTCATTGAATCTTTCCCCTATGTCATAAAACACAAGCAGGGGCAGGAAAACAAGATTGCTGATGTCTTGTCTAGACGATATACCATGCTTTCACAACTTGATTTCAAAATCTTTGGATTAGAGACGATTAAACAACAATATGTGCATGATGATGATTTCAAAGATGTGTTGTTGAATTGTAAAGAAGGGAAAACTTGGAACAAATTTGTCCTCAATGATGGGTTTGTGTTTAGAGCTAACAAGCTATGCATTCCAGCTAGCTCTGTACGTTTGTTGTTGTTACAGGAAGCACATGGAGGCGGGCTGATGGGACACTTTGGTGTGAAGAAGACGGAGGATATACTTGCTGGCCATTTCTTTTGGCCAAAGATGAGAAGAGACGTGGAAAGATTTGTCACTCGCTGCGCTACCTGTCAAAAAGCTAAGTCACGACTTAATCCCCATGGTTTGTATATGCCTCTACCTGTTCCTAGCATGCCTTGGGAAGATATCTCTTTGGACTTTGTTTTAGGACTGCCTAGGACAAAGAAGGGGAGGGATAGCATTTTTGTTGTTGTGGATAGATTTTCTAAGATGGCACACTTCATACCTTGTCATAAAAGTGATGATGCTACCAATGTTGCTGATTTGTTCTTTCGTGAAATTGTTTGCTTGCATGGTGTACCAAACACAATAGTTTCAGATCGTGACACTAAATTTCTTAGCCACTTTTGGAGAACTTTGTGGGCTAAATTGGGGACTAAGCTTTTATTTTCTACCATTTGTCATCCCCAAACTGATGGACAAACGGAAGTTGTGAATAGAACTTTATCTACCATGCTTAGGGCTGTTTTGAAAAAGAACATAAAAATGTGGGAAGAATGTTTGCCTCATATTGAATTTGCTTATAATCGTTCTCTGCATTCCACTACTAAAATGTGCCCTTTTGAGATTGTCTATGGTTTTGTGCCTCGTGCTCCTATTGATTTGTTACCTGTTCCATCTTCGGAGAAGTTGAACTTTGATGCTAAACAACGAGCTGATTTAATCCTAAAAATGCATGGGACAACTAAAGAAAACATAGAGCGCATGAATGCTAAATACAAGATTGCTGGTAGTAAGGGTAGGAAGCATTTAACTTTTGAACCTGGTGATCTTGTTTGGTTGCATTTGAGAAAAGATTGTTTCCCTGAATTGAGAAAGTCAAAATTGATGCCAAGAGCTGATGGTCCTTTCAAAGTTGTAGCAAAGATTAATGACAATGCATATAAGCTTGAGTTGCTTGCAGATTTTGGGGTTAGTCCCACCTTTAACATTGCAGATCTGAAGCCATACTTGGGAGAACAGGACGAGCTTGAGTCGTGGACGACTCAAATGCAAGAAGGGGAGGATGATGAGGACATCCTTTCTATTGATACAATCACAACGCATATGCCTACGTATCAACCGGAGGCCGCTGCTATAATACAAGGAATAATTACTCGAGCTCGAGCACGTCAACTCAATTACGAGGTGAATACGTTCCTAGGCTTACATACAAGTGTTTTGCAGGGAGGTGCCACATAAGACCTAGAATTCAAGTCAGGTTCGGCCTTGCAGACCAAGTGGACATCGAATTCGAGTTCGAGTCAATTTCGGCCATCCAGACAGCATCATAATGAAATGGCCATAACTTTTTATCCAGAAGGCTCCTGGGGGTCCACGAGTACTTGATGGAAAGGATTTTTCGTCCTCTTTCCAACGGATCCGGCCTTGTGTCCAATTCCATCTCACTCAACGGGAATATGAGAAATACTTCAGATCACTTTTCCAGTCCGAGTCAAACTGGGCCTTGGGCCTTGTAATCGAGTCCTACTCGGCCACCCTAAGGTTTTGGCCGACCTACTTATCTCTCCCTCTCACAAATAGCCAGCCGCTGCACCTTTTAGGGCTGGGTTTTGTTTGATTAAGTTAGCCTTTGCTACTTCTTGTAATCGCGCGTGTCGGTTAGACCGCCTGAATTACTCATCATTGGAACCCCATCGTCTTGTGTTCTTTTCAATCAGATCTTAATCCATATACGCAACTTGAGTTGCTTGTTCATCTTGTTCTTGCTCGTTCTTCGATTGCTTGCAGGAACAAAGACCTTCGTGGTCAGGTTGATTGCGCGCCGGCGAGATCAATAACCTTCTGGAGTTGGTGTCTCGGTCGCTAAGGCGCAACGTCCTGGACGGTTATAGTCGGGCCGCCAACGTCGACTTCCCCAAATCGAGCATTATCCCCTCATCGAAAGATTGGGACCACAGTTTTATGTCAATTAACCATGTCAGGTTCGGGTAATCAAAGCGAGGAGAACGACAGCCCACTTACACCTCGTACGAAGGGCATCATACAACACTTCAACCGCTTGCTGAATACGCACACTGAGCGCATCGAAGGGATTCTAGACCGCAATAACGAAGCGCTTGCTGCACTCACCACTCGAGTGGAGCAATTGGAGAAGAAAGGAGCACCGGTTGCCCCGGCTGCCAATGATGTGCATCGACGCCAAGCATGGGCTGATGAGGACGAAGATGATTTCAATGCCGAAGGAAATTAATATGCTGCTGATACGGAGTCCGATGGAGGATTCAATATCAACAATGATCGTGACCATCGGCGTCTTCATTTCAATCGTAACGGTATGAGAAGAATTGCACCACGCGAGGTACATGGTCATGATGACTCATTCGGTAAGCTTAAATTGACCATACCTTCATTTACTGGAAAGTATGACCCTGATGTCTATCTCACTTGGGAACTAGTTATAGAACAAAAATTTGCTTGCTTTGAAGTTTCTGAAGATAAGAAAGTTAGGGCTGCTACTAGCGAGTTTACTGAATTTGCATCTGTTTGGTGGAGTGAATATTGTCGCAATAACCAGAACATACCTAGAACTTGGAATGCTTTGAAGAGAGTCATGAGACATAGATTTGTGCCTTCATATTATGCTCGTGATTTGCTGAATAAATTGCAACGTCTGAACCAAGGTAGTAATTCTGTAGAGGATTATTATCAAGAGCTGCAAACTGGTATGTTACGTTGTGGTTTAGAAGAAACCGATGAAGCTAAAATGGCTAGATTTTTGGGAGGTTTAAATCGAGACATTCAGGACATTCTTGACTATAAAGAATACAACTCTATCACTCCTCTGTTTCATCTTGCTTGTAAGGCAGAGAGAGAAGTACAGGGACGGAAGTTGAGGCCGAGAGGGAGTTTCAGAGGTGCCCAACCGAAAGCTCCATACAACACATCAAACTGAGCACCTGCACCGAGTTTCTCCAGCAACAACCGACGTCCTAGTGCTTCCACAATACCCTCACGAGTGACCGAGACGAGTAAGAGTACAGTCCAAGCCCCCGTGCAAAGTTCACCATCGGTTGCTTCTACTGGAAGAGCACGAGAAACACAGTGCCACCGATGTAAGGGATTCGGTCATATCATGCGTGACTGTCCTAGCTAGTGAGCCCTACTCATAAAAGATGATGGTGAGTACACTTCAGCTAGTGATATTGAAGAGGAATATACTATGCTTGCAACTGGCCATGCAGGTGAAGGGCAACAAGCTGAACATGAACAATATGGTGCTGAAATTAATGATCGATATTTGAGCATCATTGTGAAGCGTGTGCTTTGTGCACAAATGGAGCGTGCTGAACAGAATCAACGTCACAACTTGTTCCAAACAAAGTTTGTTGTCAAGGACCGATCATGCCGTACGATCATCGATGGAGGAAGTTGCAACAACTTAGCCAGCACGGACATGGTCGAGAAGCTTGGCTTGACCACGAATCAGTACCCTCGCCCTTACTACATTCAATGGTTCAACAACTGTGGCAAGCTGAAGGTAACTCGCATTGTGAGAGTTCGCTTTTCTATTGGTTCCTATCATGATTATGCTGATTGCGATGCCGTACCTATGCAAGCATGTTCCTTATTGTTAGGTAGACCGTGGCAATATGATAGAGATGTTTCGCATCATGGTAGAACTAATCAATATACTCTCATGTTTAAACAAAAAAAGATCACTTTGCTACCCATGTCTCCTGAAGCAATTTTAAAGGATGAATTGGAGAGAGCTAATAGAGAAAAGGAGAATAACAAAGGTGAAAATCAGATCATCGCTAAACCACTTGCTCAATCGAAAGCGAACGAAGCTAGTTCTGACCATGCTGAAATTGAGTTGAAAGGTTCTGTTTTGCTTGCTACCAAATCTGAAATAACTGAGATAGACCCTAATGCATCTGATTGATATGCTTTAGTTTGCAAAGAAGTTTTGTTTTCACTTGAGGACATGCCTTCTTCTTTGCCTCCTGCTGTTGGTAACGTTTTGCAGGAGTTTGCTGATGTATTTCCGAAGGACGTACCACCGGGGCTGCCTCCAATTCGAGGGATTGAGCATCAAATCGATCTAATTCCAGGAGCCTCGTTGCCCAACAGTGCGCCGTATCGAACCAATCCACAAGAGACTGAAAAGATTCAGCGTCAAGTGCAAGACTTACTTGACAAAGGGTACGTACGTGAAAGCCTTAGTCCATGTGCTGTTCCTGTTCTTTTGGTTGCAAAGAAAGATGGATCATGGCGTATGTGTGTTGATTGTAGAGCTATCAATAACATAACAATTCGATATCGTCATCCTATTCCTTGGTTAGATGATATGCTTGATGAATTGAGTGGCTCTGTTGTGTTCTCTAAAATCGATTTGCGTAGTGGATATCACCAAATTCGCATGAAATTTGGAGATGAATGGAAAACAGCGTTTAAAACTAAATTCGGACTATATGAGTGGTTAGTGATGCCTTTCGGTTTAACTAATGCACCAAGCACTTTCATGAGATTAATGAATGAGTTTTTGCGTCCTTTCATCAACAAATTTGTGGTGGTATACTTTGATGACATTTTGATCTATAGCAAGTCCTTGTATGAAAATCTTGAACATTTGCATGCTGTTTTTAAGGTTTTACGTGATGCACATTTGTTCGGTAACCTTGAGAAGTGCACCTTTTGCACCGATCGAGTTTCGTTTCTTGGTTATGTTGTTACTTCACAGGGCATTGAAGTTGATGAAGCCAACATCAAAGCTATTCAAAGTTGGCCAATTCGAACAACGGTCACCCAAGTGCGAAGCTTTCTTGGACTTGCTGGGTTCTATAGACGCTTTGTCAAGGATTTTAGTACCATTGCTGCACCGTTGCATGAGCTCACAAAGAAAGGAGTTCCGTTTGTTTGGGGTCATGCACAAGAACAATCATTCAACATTTTGAAAGAGAAGCTTACGAACGCACCATTGCTCCAACTTCCTGATTTTGGTAAGACTTTTGAACTTAAATGTGATGCCAGTGGAATTGAACTTGGAGGTGTGTTAATTCAAGAAGGTAAACCTGTCGTGGTATTGCGAATACCTCGGCAGGTTTTGTGAATGATCCTAGCGAAGATTACGCGGCGCGAGTTGACCGGATGACCGGTCCTCCCCCGCTGGACAAGCACAAGAAATGACACGAGGATTTATACAGGTTCAGGTCCCGGTGGGGGCCCTAGTCCTGTCGACGCGCTCCCGACCGGAGTCGGCTGGGGAGGCTCTCTCCGGGGGAGAGGCTTCCGGAGCACGCCTGTGAGTTTAGCTATTCCAATAAAAGTGATCCGACCCTTTACAACAGAGGGGTACAAGGGCTATTTATAGCCCCAAAAAGAGGCAAAAAGCCTAAACTACCCCGGAAGCCACCGTCGGATTGAAGGGTAGGACCGTCCTTCTCCCGGTCAAACGCCTTGGATGCTTGACAGGTGGTCGCTGATTCCCGAGACGCTCCTCGCGTGACCTGCACGTGACAAACAACTCGAGACTTTACCTTTAGAAGGGCGATGAGGCCCGGGACGGCGCCGGAGGCCAAGTCCCGGGAGCCAGAAGGCGGCGCCCGGGGAGGGGCCGGAGGCCACGTCCCCGGGCAAATGGCAGCGCCCGGGACGGCGCCGGAGGCCAGGTCCCGGGGGCCAAAAGGCGGCGCCCGGGACGGCGCCAGAGGCCAGGTCCCGGGGGCCAAATGGCGGCGCCCGGTGAGCGGCCGGAGGCCACGTCCCCGGGCAAATGGCGGCGCCCGGTGAGGGGCTAGAGACCACGTCCCCGAGCAAATGGCGGCGCCCGGGACGGCGCCGGAGGCCAGGTCCCGGGGGCCAAATGGTGGCGCCCGCGGTGGGGCTGGAGGCCACGTCCCCGGGCAAATGGCGGCGCCCGGGACGGCACCGGAGGCCAGGTCCCGGGGGCCAAATGGCGGCGCCCGGGGAGGGGCCGGAGGCCACGTCCCCGGGCAAATGTGACACGGCTTACCTGGACTTAGCGCCGCGGAGATTTCCCCCAACAGCAGCCCCCCATGCCCCCCGGGGACGATGCTCGAGTCCCCGGTGGGTATGGTACACGTCACCGGGAAAATCTGCTGACCAAGCCACCGGAACCGTGATGCTTCGATTCCCGTGCCGGATGCTTATGGCCACGCCGTTTCAACATAAATACGCTCGCGGTTCGAACCGGCGCCTCGATTTGCGCGCCCGTCCCTTTGTTTCCCACGCACGGTTTGAACTTCTATGGTCCAGATTGCTCCGTGAGGTGCCACGTGGCGCCCATCTAGACCATGTCCCGCCCCTATAAATAGGGCCTTGGGGGGCCCGGAAGTTCATTCCAAACTTTCAGCCTTAGCGATTTTTGCTCTCCCGGTAGCTCTCTCCCGGTAGCAGGCGTCCGGAACTTTCCGTTGTAGCCTCCTGAAACGTTAGCCACCGGAAAAGAAGAAATCCGAACCTGATGGCACCCAAGGCCCGAACGAAGACCACTGAGGTGCCCTCGGCGGAAATCCCTCCGGATTTCCTCTGGGCGTCGGAGTTCTCGGCCGAGGACGCGGAGTCCCTGGTCGAACGCGGCGTCGTCGCGGACGGGGACATCCGAGTCCCCGTGATGAAAGACGGAGCCCCCCGCCCCAGGCCCGGAGAGGTCGTGGCCTTCGAGGCCTTCCTGGAGGCGAGGCTCTGGCTCCCGGTGCATCCCATGCTCCGGGAGTTTCTGAAGGAGTATGGGGTGGCGCCCAACCACCTCACCCCGAACGTGCTCGTCCGGATGGGGCTCTTCATCTGGCTCTACGAGACGGCGACCGGGCGGGAGCCCACCCTTCGCGCCTTCCGGTACTTCTACGACCGGCGGCATGGAGCTCCTACCTGGTGAAGTGGGGCCCCAAGTCCCCCTTCGGTTCGGTGATGGTACAAATGCTGCTGTCCCGGGTGGCCGACTACCCGGCGGCGGCCTCCCGGGACCACTGGGGCAACTGGGTCCGGAGGTGGTTTTACCTCCGGGTCCGGGACGAGGCGGTGCTGTACGCCCCGGAGCCCCCCACCTACAGCCGATCGTCCGCGCCGAAGCCTCTGGTGTGGACGGACGAGGAGTTCGAGCTCCTCGACAGGGTGGTCCTCTCAAAGAAGACCCGCTCAATGCAGGACGCCGCCGAGGGGATGGCTCTCCTCCGGATCTCCCCCTTCTCGCGCGGGAAGAGGGGAGTCGGCATGGGCCCGGAACAGCAGCCCCCGGTGAAGCCGGTGACGCGATGTAAGCTCCGGGAACCTGCTGCATTATACTTATGAATTTTTGAAAATTTGACTAACTTTTTACCTCTTGCAGTCCGGCCTTACCCGGTGGCGCGGGAGAAGGCGGAGAACCTCCTCGGGAGGTACTTCGCCGACGAGCACGAGCGCGTCGTGCGCCTTCTGGAGGAGGGCCCTCCCCGGAACTTGGTCGCTGCGGCCTACGGGCTAAAGCTGCCGGAGAGGAAGCCTCTCCCCGCCCCCGGGTCGCACAAATAGGGGAAGGATGCGGCCGGGGGCTCGGAGCCCAAGAAGGCCAGGGTCCAAAAGACCCCCGGCCCATCGTGGGCGCCGGCGGCGACACCGGCGAAGCCCCGGGACGAGACCCCCGGGACCGAGCGTGCCCGGGCACCGGCCCGGAAGGGAGCAACACCTCCTCCCCCAAAGAGCCCCGTCGAGGCCCGGGGGAAGGAGGCAGCCGTGGGCAGGGCGGCGTCCGACTCGGCGAACTACGCCCCGTCGCCACCCTCGGTGGAGCCCCTCCTGCCCCTTCCGGCTTCTTTGGAGCCGGAGAGGCTGGAGGTGAGATTCGCGGGGGCCTCACCTCCGCGGGTTTGGCCGGTGGACGAGGGGGGGAGCCCATCGGTCTACGAGGTTCCTCCGGAGGAGGAGGCCCCGAGGACCTTTCGGCCCGGGGTAGGGAAAGGTCTGATGATCCCCCCTGGGCGGGGACCCCCGGCCAAAGCTCCTCGGCCACGTCTTCGGAGGAGACCTCCTTGTCCACGAAGACGCCGGTGACGCCGGCCGCGTTACCGGACTCACAGGTCCAGGGACCCCCCACCGGCCGCGACACCGGCACTGGGCGAGAGGCCCCTCTGCTTCCCGCAGGGGACGTCGCCCGCTACGCGGAGGGCCTGCACACCCGGAAAGTGCAGGCCTTCGTCACAGAGGGAACGCTCCATGAGCGTTTCCAGGGGCTTCAGTCCCTCGGGGCCCAGGTAACCCGAGTCGATGACGTCTTCATTTATTTCCTGCACTTGAGATTTTTCTAACTCTATATATTTTGTAGGTGGCAATTGTTACCTGGGGCCTTGAGCAGCGAGTCACCGGGCTGCTTAAGGAAGCGGAGGGCCGGGCCGCGGCCTCGGTAGGGCAGCGTGAGGAGGCCCTCCGGGAACGCGATGAAGCCCTCGCGGAACTAACCCGGGTCCGGGCCCAGGTTCATATTTCCGAGGCGGTCAACGGCCACCTCTGGGAGGAGGCCAAGGCGAGGGAGGAGGCGCTCCGGGAGCTCGAGGGCTCGAGCGTCCGGGCGGTGGCGGACGTGGGCCGCTCCGTCTGTTCGGCCCTCGAGAGCCTTGGCCTAAGCCTAGGCTCCGGGAGCAAGGAGGTGCCGCCGGCGACCCTCGCGGAGGCTGTGCGTTTTCTCAACTCACAGGTCTCCGCCATTCCGAAGGCTGTCGACGCTCGGGCGCGGGGCCGGGCTGTGGGACCCTCATTTGAGGAATCCGGTGGCAACCGCCCAGGTGGGTTGCACTCAGAAAAGGTACATTGCAGCTCACAACAACAAGATGCATTATATAAAAATGCGAGTAATTAAAAACAAGTGCTGATCACAAGGACCAATATTACAATAACTTAGCGCCAAAATGACGCATTTAATTGTTGATACAAATTAAGGAGTTTTCGACACAAAGGTCGGCACAAAATGAAACAACAATAATAAGCAAAAGGACTTCATCAGTCTTCTTCTTTTGCAGCAGCGGTGTACGGGCCTTCTCCACATCTGACTCCACCTTGGTACATAACCCTTTAACAAGTTTGGTCTTCAGTTTCTTCTTCTTGTTCCACATTGGGTTCAAGACCGTAAGATTCAGGGTCGACGAATCCTTCTTCTAAATTTGTTTGTAAAAGCAAGGGTGAGCACATTGTCCACATGGTGCTCAACAAGTCCCAAATAAGAATGCAAGCATATATAGATGAGGGGGAAATTTCTCAAAGAATAGCTCTTTGGCTTTGTATATGTATATAGGATAGATTTTCACACTTGGTTTTGAAGAAAAGATCTTTACTTTCGAAAGCGGTACTTTTGAAACCCTAAGCTAAATTCTCAGAAAATGTTGTGTGTGGCGGTCTTTCGTGAGTCACCACTTTATTCTGATTTTGTGAAAACTTTCCAAAAGCTACTTGTGCTGCATCGACGTGAATAGAATCCACAGCGCGCAGACTCCATAACCTGGGAGCTTAGAGTATCCGATACTTTTTAAACTTTGCAAAGGTGTACCACTTTAATCCACCGATCATTCGGCTTTCAAGTCGGTACCTCTCCATGCGACTCTTACGCATGTGACAAGGCCGAGATGACACAACAGTTTACAGTCCTAGCATTAACTACTCCCTGCCCGGTAAATAGACAGTCAAGTCTCAAGTACCGTTGTGGGTCCTCCCCACTGCCTTACTTCCTAGCCTGGGTCTATGTTCTCGCAAGACACATAGCCTCTCTTGATTACAGTCGCGCACGACTTAATCTGGCATAGGGCGTCTTCCTTCTTTCCACCTTTTCCTCTCATGATCTTTCTGAACGCACATCACTCATGGCCTTCTACGGCCCACCAGTTCTCGCAAGACACTGGATCGACAACCATTGCAGGGAAAAGCTAACACTAAAGAAAGCTACTAACTTGCGCCCGTCCCATAAACAGGCAAGTGGTTGGTACGTTTTTCATGCCGCATAGAAGCACAACACAAGGTTCTAGTCCTTATGAATCTCTAGTGAGGAGTCTTTCACATTCCCAGTGCGCACACAGCACCATCCAATCAAACCATCCTCACTATCGATTCCAATCATATTTTCTTTCACAAAAGGGGTTTTGAACATGCTTTTCTCATATGTGACCATTCAACATTTAACATATAATCTTGAGCATAGCATAGCCTAAGCATGATAATCTAGGGTGAGAAGGGTGCAGGGATACTCAATGTCAAAAGGGGCTTTACAATCATTTAGGTCATATCTAATCACTTTATTTGAATATAGTTCTTATTTGAATATAAGGCATGCATATACTTGAAAACAGTTAACATACTTCATTTCAAAATAGTAGGCTAGACATGATCAAGGGTTTGAGACTTGCCTTGCAGTGATGGGTCTAGCTGCTCAGATGAATCCTCGAAGATCTCCTCTGTTCCTTCAACGTCTGGTTCCACGGCGGACACAAAAAACACATACACACTATATAAGCATACAAGCACTAGAAAATATTATGTAAATACATTATGCATGCAGGGGTAAGGGTTTGGACAAGACCACTTGACATTGATCGAAGAGATGGGCTCAAAAGGACTTGAATGTCGAAGGGCTGACATTCGGCTCATGGCTTGACATAGCCCTAAATTGGTTCTAGGTCTGTTTTCTGGAGATGTGGCAATAAGGAATATTGTGGAGCATGGTTCAAAAGGCTTAGTGGACAAAGTGGCATTTCAATTGCTCAAATATAACAAGTCTAAATTATCTAATGCCACTGGTGGACATGCACTGACATAGTGCTAGACATGGCCATAAACTAGGGCATTGGATAACTTTTGACTCAGGACTCCAATTGGTGCACAACTTTGTCTGGGGTTTAGGCCTTGATGACAGCTACAAAACTCTCAACAGGCTCAAGGACAGAAAGTGGCCGGAGGGTGGCCAAATCCGTTGAGCAAACATTGTGGTCCGGACATGAACTGAACCCCTGGACAGCAATCTTGGCATGATCATAACTTTTGATCTAGGCTGATTCAGGGTTCGAGCCAGTGGAGTAAATTGCTCAGGGGGTTGAGGCCTAGCTAGACAAAGTTTCATCGGCTGGTTTGGCCGGAAAACGAACTCCGGCGATCGGGGCCGAAGACAAAGGCACAGATTTGGGCGTTTTCGTTCCAGGGCGTTTGAACTTAATTCCACGCTTGGGAAGCATCTAGGGGTCATCACAAAGCTACGGGTACACTCAATTTTACCAGGGAATGGCTGGAGAAGCACGGCGGCGTTCTCCGGCGAACTGCCGAGGCTCGAACATGGGATTTCGACGCTC
Source organism: Pharus latifolius (assembly GCA_019359835.1). Classification (NCBI taxonomy): domain Eukaryota; kingdom Viridiplantae; phylum Streptophyta; class Magnoliopsida; order Poales; family Poaceae; genus Pharus; species Pharus latifolius. The sequence goes on from CM033327.1 coordinate 24,200,936, forward strand.
GGGGCAAAATTGGCGATTCTAAGCTTACAGACTCATTCCTCCTAGCTCACTGGTCATTATTCTCTACTGGCACGAGGATCAATTTGGCTTGAATCACTCGGCATTACGGAAACAGGGGATTACAGCTTTTCCGGTGATTGCCAGCGTTGAGGTTCGCCGGGGGTCAATTAACGGCTATGAAACACACAGAGGGATGAGGGGACCTTACTGGTGGTGTTGGCTTGGAGGGGGAAGCTACGGGCGAAGCTGGCGCCGTGAGCTTCAAAGGTTGCTCGCCGGGGAAGAAGGCCTTCGCGGCGGCGCTGATGAACTGGATTACTCTCTGGTGGAAGAAGCTAAGGCCTGAAGTTGCAGAATGGTGTGAAGAGATGCTGGGCAAAGGGGGCCTTATATAGCCACGGGATTGAGCTCTCGGGAGTTGCAGCAATCGCCGGTGAGATTTCTTCTGGCGTTGGACTGATTTGTGAAGATTTGGACTAAACTGCGAGGGTTTTGGCTCTGGAATTTGGGCCTATTTGCAATTCTGAGGATCTGAAGGGCTGATTTGGATTTCGACTTTGCAGATGAGTGTTACTAAATGTCTTAGACTCATCCAGCAGGAAAAATGGTAAAATCCGATAAGATCTGGTGGTTTTGACAAAAATTGAAAATAGGGTAAAATAGGGTAAACAGGGTAATTAGGGTTTGAAACTTTTGTCGGGGCTGAAACTAGGGTTTCGGTTGAGATTCTGGAATTCTTCCAGAAGGGGAAAATGCTCAGAAAATGAAAGAAAGGTAATCACTCGATCAAATTTGGATTTGGAGATGATCTTCGACTTTTAGCCTTTTCGGGCTTTTTGAAAATTCTGAAAGGACTAAATTGAAGCACTTTTGGACTGAAATGTGAAAATGATCTGGGAGATGAGATTTAGCTGCCAACTTTTTAGGTTAAGGTAGTGGCATACCTAAGATCAAGATAGGGTTGAGACATCAGGGATTCCAGAGAAGATATGCTGACTCGTAAGCAGAAAAGATAGCCAAAAATAGGGATGTTACACGGGCGATCCCCATCATCGCGGCTGCTGCGGGGCTCGTCGAGTTCCGGGGGGTCGGCGCCCGGGCGATCGGGGGCCGCATCCCCCAAAGCTTCCCGGACTCCTTCGAGCCCTCGCGCCGGGAGGTCGAGCAACTTGCCGGAGGATTCTACGACCCGATCATCCGGGCGAGATTCCCAGCTCCAGTGCCTCCGGCGGGGGACGTCCCAGGCCCGGCCTCGGAAGAAGCCCCCCGGGGGGAGGATGCCAACGAACATGTATGAGCCTCCCCTCGGGTCTTAGTTAGGGCCCTTTTTTGTTTTCTTAGGATTTTGATCCCGGTAGCTTCTTAGAAGAAGCCCCGGACACTTGTACAAAAACATTTTGAATGCAATGAAGTTAGAATTTTTTCTAAGTCTTTGAATTGAATGTTTTGTTACCAGGGTTCCCGGGAGGTTGCTCCCGGGCGAAGGTCCGGGAGGGGCTCCCCGGGGGACGCCCAAGCGGCTTTAATCTTGCTAAGCCTTGTCTCCGGGAATCGCGGCGAGGACAGCGTCCAGGAGCCGATCCGGTTGAGGTGGCGTCCGGAGTGGCACTTGGACAACTTTGACAATCATCGCGCCGAATTGACCCCCCCGCGTCCGGGGTCCAGATGATACCCCCTCTCCGGATACTTCCACCGGCGGGATACGAGTTCTGGCCCGAAGATGTGCTCCGGGACTCTCAGCGCCGCGTGCGCGCATTGTACCGGGACTTGGCCCGGGAGCTGAGGGATCGCCTCCGGGAGTATTAGGCGTAGGAGCCTTAGGGCGCAGAGAATCCCCCGGGTTAGAACCCGGGTTGTATCGTTTCCGAAGCCCACCGGAGGGGGAAGATGTCCTCCGGGTTTGACAATCAATAAAGCTGTGTTGTTGCTTCTTCTTTCATTGTCTTTTTATTTTTTCTTCTTGGATGGTTTGGACGACTCCTTTTCACAAGAATGAGCTAAGTTTGCTCGTGGGTGGTGCGGTCGACACCCGGGGGTTCCTCATCCCCCCCGCCCACAGTGGGCTGGAGGATAGCTCCGCGCGCTGTGGGGGTAGCAAGGCCCCCGGGATGGAAGTCACCTGTAGCATAGGGATTTTTGTAAGTTAGAAAATTTTAAAACGAGCTTTCTTGGGAAAAGACCTTCCGGGAGACAAGCGTCTGGTCGCCGTGAGAACGGGGAGCCGGGAATAAGGCCCCTTGTGTGGAAGAAACATCCAAGAAAACCCGATGAGATTTCCGGAGTCGAGCTTCCTAGGAGACAATCGTCCAGTCGCCGTGAGGACGGGGAGCCGGGAATAGGGGCTCTGGGAAAAAATGTCCGAGAAATCCGTGACTTCTCCGGGAGACAATCGTCGGGTCACCGTGAGGACGGGGAGCCAGGAATAGGGTCTCCGGGAGGCATTCATCCGGTCGCCGTAAGAACGGGGGGCCGGGAATAACGTCGACTCCCAGAGGAGGAAGATAGATCCAATCAGGCCGCAGGGGGCCGATCATCCGGTCGCCGTGAAAAACGGGGAGCCGGGAATAACGTCGACTCCCGGAGGAGGAAGATAGATCCAATCAGGCCGCAGGGGGCCGATCATCCGGTCGCCGTGAAAACGGGGAGCCGGGAATAACGTCGACTCTCGGAGGAGGAAGATAGATCGAATCAGGCCGCAGGGGGCCGATCATCCGGTCGCCGTGAAAACGGGGAGCCGGGAATAACGTCGACTCCCTGACGAGGAAGATAGAATGCCCGGAGACGGGTCTTGAGTGTTTGGGCAGGGGACTAGTCTCCCAAAGTGACTCGTTACTGCGGCCACTGTGATCGGGTTGCCGCTTACACCCTCAGTCCGTGAGGGCTGATCGTAAGCCGCCCTACAGGAGGGACTTGCTGGGCCTGGCCCACTTCCTCGCGGAGAGGGCATCCTCACAGGGAGGGCTTCGTCGCGGGGAGGGCATCCTCGCAGGGAGGGCGTCCTCGCGGGGAGGGCATCGCCGCTAGGGGCGGTAATGAGAAAGACCTGCAATGAGACAGTTTGAAAAGCAAGACCTATGTATTGCTAATAAAATAAAGTACAGGGCCTCCCCCTGCGAAGTCGCGAAAGGGGAAGAAAATATAGTGTCCCTCCTGCCCCTCCGGCGTGAACGCTCCGGGGGAGGGGACAGGCCCGTAAGGCTAAACATAGAACTTGCGAAGTAAACGCAAGTTCCACGTGTGCTTCAGCTCTTGCTCTTCAAGGTTGGAGAGCTTGTAGGCCCCCGAGCCCAGGACCGCGGAGATCCTGTAGGGGCCCTCCCACTTGGGGGAGAGCTTACCTTGGGCCTGGGGGTCCGTCACGCGCTTGAGGACAAGGTCCCCAAGGCGGAAAGCCCTCTCGCGCAAGCGCTGATTGTACGCGCGCGCCATCTCTTGCTCGTAGATGGCTTGCCGGAGGAGCGCTCGGTCGCGTTCCTCCTCCACGAGGTCGATCTCCAGGCGCTGGTTGGCCTCGTTGCCCTGGTACGCTGCGGGCATGGCTCCCTCCACGAGCTCGACCCGCAGCGACCCGAGGCTGATTTCCGGGGGGAGGACTGCCTTCGCCCCGTAGACCAGGGAGAAGGGAGTACGCCCCGTCGCCCGGGACGGCGTCGTTCGCATGGAGCAGAGGATGCTGGGGAGCTCCTCTGCCCATGCACCCCGCTTAGAAGAGGTTTGCTCGAGTCTCCGGCGCAACCCCTGTAGGATCGCGGCGTTGACCCTCTCAACAGCCCCATTGCTCCGGGATGGGCCACTGAGGCGAAGTGGATGACGAGCCCCAGGCCTTCGCAGAATTCCCGGAAATAAGCGGAGTCGAACTGGGTCCCATTGTCCACGGTGATTTCCCGGGGGACACCAAAATGACATACGACGATTTTCCAGAAAAACCGCTGGACGGCCCGGGTTGTGATGCTGGCCAAAAGCTCCGCCTCAACCCACTTTGTAAAATAGTCGACCGCGACTACCGCATACTTGTATCCTCCTGGCGCTGGGGGGAAGGGCCCTAAAAGGTCCATCCCCCAGCGCACGAAGGGCCAAGTGATGGGGATCGTCCGCCGCACTATAGGCGGGAGGTTTGAGCCCTTGGCCATCTTCTGGCATGCCTCGCACGCGGTTGACAAGCTCTCACGCGTCGCGCATGACTGTGGGCCAGTAGAAGCCTTGCCGGAGGGCCTTGGCCGCGATGGCACGCGGGGATAGGTGAGAACCACAGCTCCCCGCGTGGATGTCTTCGAGAAGTTGAAGTCCCTCCGGCCGGGGGAGGCAGCGCAGGAGGGCGGAAGCCCCCCGCTTGTAGAGCATCCCCTCCAGCAGGAGATATGCCTGGGATTTAGCCCGGAGGCGTTTAGCCTCGGTCTCACTAGGAGGGTCCCCCTCCCCCTTGATGAAGGAGATGATGGGGTCCATCCAAGACGGAGTCCGGATGATCTCGGCGACCTCTGGGACATGAGGCTCGTCGCCCGTGTCCATGGAGGCCACCGAGGGCTTCGTGATGGTTTCCAGAAAAGCCCCCTTGGGAAGCGATTCCCGGGCGCTTGCTCCCCGGGCCAGGGCATCAGCCTGGTCATTGTCCCTCCGTGGGATTGCCGGGCCTCGAGGCCGTCGAAATGCCTCTCCATCTTTCGCACTTCCTGCAAATAAAGACTTAAGTTTGCGTCATGGCACAGGTAAGACTTGTCCATTTGGCAAACTACGAGCTGAGAATCTCCCTTGACTAGGAGGCGCCGGATCCCCAGGGAGCGCGCGATGCACATCCCGAGGAGCAAAGCCTCGTATTTGGCGACATTGTTGGTTGCGGGAAACTCGAGCCGCGCGGCGTACTCGAGTTCCTTCCCCTCGGGGCTCCGGAGGACTACTCCCGCACCAGCCCCGGCGAGACACAGCGACCCATCAAACATGAGGGTCCAATGATCACTGCGTCGGGGCGGCACAGGGAGATCTTCGTCCCCGGACCCAGAGGCGGGAGTCCACTCTGCGACGAAGTCGGCGAGGACCTGCAACTTGATGGCGGAGCGGCCGGTAAGGGACAGGGAGAAGGGGGCGAGCTCAGTGTAACACCCCTGTTTTTGCCAAACCCTAAAATAGCCAAAATCCACATCTGGACCCCAAACCCTAATCTGCTTCAGCCATTTCTTTCTAAATGTTATTCAGAGCATTTTTCCCTTCGGGACCATCTCCAAAATCTCACCCTAAAGCTGAGTTTCAAGCCTTGCCATTTTAAAACCCTAATTACCCTATTTTACCCTAAACTGTTTTCCCCAATTTTGTCGAAACTCCTCAGATCTTGCCCGATCTTACCAAACTTTGGCCAGATAAGTTCTAATAATCTTTTGCAACTTAGCTGCGAAATCAGATTTCAGATCGGACCCTCAGATCTCCAAATTTGCAAACAGGCCCAAGTCTTATTCAAATTTTCCTCACAGAACAGTCCCTGGAGCAAGTTTCAGAATTACAGAATAGCCCAAATATTATTTTCAGGCCCTTTCGACCAGCGCCTGGTCGTTGCTTTCGACCAGTGCACGAGCCCGTTGCAGCGCCGTGGATTTCGCCGTGTTTGCTCGCCGCCGGCCACCGTTTCTTGTCACCTGTGTTGGGAGCAGCTGAGCCACCTCCCGCGCACGTGCCAGCACAGTTGCATCGCCTCGCCCAGCGGATAAACGGCCGCGCTCCAGCAGCGTTTTCGCGCGCGCGCTCCCGTTGCCGTGGCAATTGCATGTGTGTACGTGTCGTTGCCGGAACTACGCTGTCGCCTCCACATCTGCGCCGTCCCGGACGAAGTTCCAACGCAACTGGCAAAGCTGCAGCACCGCCTGAAGCAAATCACGTCGCCGTCGCCGTCGTTGCGCCTGCGCCCGACAAACTTCTCCCCGGCGCAAGCAACCGTTGTCGTATTTTCCCTCGCAAGCTCCGTCCCCGTGCCTATTTAAACCCCCCTCAATGCTGTGAAGAAGCACAACCTCAAGACTTAGCCAAATTTCCAGTTTCTCGCCGTTTTCGCTTTCTTCTCCGGCGAGCCAGTGAGTGAGCTCACGGTGCTAGCCCTTTCCACAGCCCCTCTCTTCAATCCAGGTTCACCAGTGAGTTCCCCTCGTTCCCCTCTCTGTGTCATAGCAGCCAATTGCACCAGATCGATCCCCATCGCCGGTGATCGCCGGATTCCCGATTTGCCCTGTTCCCCCAATGCCGTTCGATTCCCTCCAAATTAGCTCTCGATTCTGTAGAAGAAGTTGATCAGTAAGCTTAGTAGAGCAAGCCTGTAGAATCAAAATCCCCAATTGAGCTCAAATCGAAGAAATCCCATTTTGGAACCTCGGCAGTTCGCCGGACCTCGTCGCCGAGCCCCTCCGGCCAATCTCCAATGAAATTAACCCCTCCAGTAGCCTTGTTGTGACCTAGAGATCATTCCCAAGCTTGGAATTGAGCTCATTCGCCCTGTATCAAAAATTCCCGAGCTCCAGTGTCATCTTCTCCAGCGCCGGTCGCCGGAATTTGTTCCCGGCCGATCTAGCCCCTGAAACTTTGTCCCTTAGCTTCGCCTCACCTCCCTGAGCAATTTCTTCCACTAGCTCGACACCTGGATCTGCCTAGATTGTGAGTTATGCCTATGCCAAAATCACTGTCCAGTAGCTCAGTTCATGTCCAGGCCACCGTAGTTCATCGCCGGATTTGGCCACCCTCCGGCCATTTCCAGCCCTTGTGCCTGTTGAGTATATTGTTCCTGTTAGTAATGCCTACCTCCCAGACAAAGTGGTGCATCAATTGGAGCCCTGGATCAAAAGTTAAGCCATGCCCTAGTTTATGGCCATGTCCAGCACTATGTCAGTGCATGTCAACCACTGGCATTAGCCTTGTTTAACCCCTTCTGGTTGAGCAATTGAAATGCCACCTTGTCCTTTAGATTCCTGGAGTTGTGTTCTACAACTTTCTCTACTATCACTTCTCCAGAAAACCATCCTAAGATCAGTTTGAAGCTATGCCAAAGCCATGAACTGAATGTCGACCCTTCGACGTTCAATCCTTTTTAGCCGTTTCTTCGACCAGAGCCTTTGTGACCTTACCCTAACCCTTTTCCCCTGCATGCATGACTTATTTACTTAATACTTTCTATAGAAACTATTTCAGTATGCTTATGTGGTATGTGTTTGTGTGTTATTTGATTGCCGCAGAGTCAGAAGCTGAAGGAGCGGAAGAAGTCTTTGAAGATTCGTCTGAGTACTTAGACCCCACATCGCAAGGCAAGCCTCATTCCTTTGATCATGTCTCACCCAATATTTTCATATGAAGTATATTCACTGTTTCTTACTATGCATGCTTAGTTGAAATACAAGTTATGTTTGAATGACATGAGTAGATATTCCCTAATGAATCATGAAACCCCTTTTGTTATTGAACCTTCATATATATGCTTTTGTCACCCTAGGACTCATATACTGAATATTCACATTAAACGTGAAATGGTCAAATACATGAGAAGTTATGATGAAAACCGTTTTGTCAAGAAAACTGATAAAAGGGATCAGTAGTGAGGATTGGATTGTATGGAGAGGGTGCGGTGCGCACCAGGGTATGTGAATGTTCCTCACTATTGGTTCATAAGGACGAGAACCTTGTGCTGTGTCTCTATACGAATTGTAAACGTACCAACCACTTGCCTGGTATGGGACAGGCACAACTTAGTAGCTTTTTGGTATTAGCAGTTCCCTACATGGTTTGTCGGTCTGGTTTCTCGCGTGGAAACTGGTGGGCCGCAGTTCGGCCATGAGTGATGTGAGTTTAGAAAAATGATGAGAGATAAAGGTGGAAAGAAGGAAGGCGCCCTACGCCTCAGATTAAGCCGTGCGCGGTTGTAATCTTGAATGGTCATATGTCTTGCGTGGACACAGACCAAGGCTATGTGTCTTGCGGGAACATAAGCCAGAGGCTAGGAAGTAAGGCAGTGGGGAGGACCCACAACGGTATTTGAGACTTAACTGTATATTTACCGGGCAGGGATACTGTTAATACTAAACTGTAAAAGCGTTGTGTGATCTCGGCCTTGTCACATGTGTATAAGTCACATGGAGCTGATCCGACTTGAAAGCCGAGTGAACCAGTGGATTTAAAAAGAGGTACACCTTTGCAAAGTGTAAAAGAAGTATCAGATACTCTGTACTCCCAGGTTCAGGAGTCTTTTCGTAGTGGATGTTATCCATGGGTTATAGCACAAGTAATGTTTTGGAATGTTTTCATAATGCGGTTAACAAAGTAGTGACTCATGGGAGACCACTACATCTAATGTTTTATTGAAAACCTGTTTAATATTTAAAGTATCATTTTCATAACAAAAGTACTGTTTTGCTAAGCAAATGACTTGGAAATCTATATATATATCAATATGAAACAATAAACCCCGGAATCATATATTTCACCCTCATGTAAGTACAATTACAATAATCCCCGGAATGAGTGTTGCTGAGCACCAAGTGCTCACCCTTGCATTTATATCCCACTGTAGAAGAGGGATTCGAGGATCCCGATTCCTGCAGTTATGAGTACTCCGTTGAAGATGGAAGTGCCCCAGACGAGCCCACATTCTAGAAGGATTGCGCACCAAGTCAAGTCAGATGTGGGAGGAGCCACTCCAACCCCGCTGCGGATGGAAGTCAAGCTATTTGTCGTTGCTTTGTGCTTTATGTTGTGTGTTCGGTACTTGGATACCGATTCTGGTTCTGTTAAACTAGCTATTTTCTTAGCAACTCTACTTAGCGCCATTTTCGGTGCTTTGGCTATGTAATATTGGCCATGTTGGCCTGATACTTGTTTAATGTTATTACTATGCTTGTGTGGTTTGGAGCACATGTGACATTCTGCTGTGCGTAACCTACCTGGGCGGTTACCAAGGTGATCCTCAAATGGGGGTCTCACACTCAGCGCCCCACTTCCCGATCCGGCCGGTGGCTTCTTTGTTCCGCAGTACCTCCCCGAGGGGGAGGGACGACGGGACGGTGATGGGGTGCCCCAGGAAGTAATGCCGAAGCTTCCGGGACGCCATGAGGAGGGCGTAGCAGATTTTCTCCATCTCCGTGTACCGAGTTTTGGCCCCTTGGAGGGCCTCACTCACGTAGTACACGGGACGCTGCTGCCCCCCTTGCTCCCTCACCAAGACCGCGCTGACGGCGACGGGGGTCGCGGCTAGGTAGAGGAGCAAGGGCTCTTCTGGAGACAGACTCACGAGCATTGGAGGGCTCGTGAGGTACTTCTTGAGGTCGTTGAAGGCTTCCTGGGCCTCGGGGGTCCAGTGGAACCCCTCGAGCCCCCGGAGGATCTTGAAGAACTGGAGGCCCCGCTCCCCCGACCGGGAGACGAAGCGGCTTAGCGCGGCTAGGCGGCCGGAGAGCCGTTGGACATCCTTGACGGAGCACGGCGAGGGCATATCTAGGAAAGCCCGGATCTTCTCGGGGTTTGCCTCAATGCCCCGCTGGGACACGAGGAAACCTAGGAGCTTCCCCCCGCGCACCCCGAAGGTGCACTTCTTCGGGTTGAGTTTGATCCCGAATGCGCGGAGGTTGCGGAAGGTTTCAGCTAGGTCGCCGATGTGGGAGGTTGCGCGGGGACTCTTGATGACCACGTCATCTACGTAGACTTCAACGTTGCGGCCGACTTGATCTTTGAAAACCAACGTCATGAGGCACTGGAAGGTTGCCCCCGCGTTCTTGAGCCCGAAGGGCATATGGACGTAGCAGAAGGTTCCGAGGGGAGTAATGAAACTCGTCTTTTACTCGTCCCCTTCCGCCATCCGGACTTGATGGTAGCCCGAGTAGGCGTCTAGGAAGCTCATGAGCTCGCACCGCGCAGTGGAGTCGACGAGCTGATCAATCCGCGGGAGCGGGAAATTGTCTTTGGGGCAGGCGCGGTTAAGGTCGGTGAAGTCCACGCACATCCGCCACCTGCCGGTTGATTTCTTGACGAGGACGGGGTTCGCGAGCCACTCGGGGTGCAGGACCTCCCGAATGAACCCCGCCTCTCGGAGCCGGGTGATCTCCACCTTGATTGCCTCTTGGCGCTCGAGGGAGAGTTTCCGCAGCTTCTCTTTGACCGGGGGGTGACCGGGGGCCACTGCGAGCTTCTGCTCAATGACCTCCCGGGTGACGCCCCACATGTCCGAAGGCTTCCACGCAAAAACATCGGAGTTTTCGCGCAGAAAAGCCGCAAGTTGCGCTGCGTGCTCCTCGGGGAGCTCCGCCCCGACCCAGACGGTTTTGTCTTCGTTGCCCGGGGACAGCAGGACCTTCCAGAGGCCCCCTTCCGGACGCGGCTTGAGGAGGGGCCTCCCAGGCGGTGGCGCAGCAGCGTCTAGTTCCGGGGGAGGAGCCTCCCCCCCCAAGTGTCTTTATGAGGTTGACGCTTCCAATTGTGGCCGCAGTGCGCTCGTATAGAGCACGGGCCTTGTCTTGGCCTCCCCGGACATTGATCACACCATGCGGCCCGAGGATCTTCATGCAGAGGTAGTTTTAATGGGTGGCAGCCCCCAGCCGGTTGATTGTAGTCCTCCCCATAATCGCGTTGTAGGAGGAGGGGAGGTCTACTACGTCGAAGCGGACCAGCTCGGTTCGGTAGTTCTCCGGGGTGCCGAACGTCATAGGAAGATCTACCTTGCCCAAGGGGTGGATCACCTTCCCCGGGACAAAACCTTGCAGGGGCCCGGCAGCGGGCTGCAGGAGCTTCTCATCCACCTGCATTCCTTTGAAGGCCTTCAGGACTAGGACGTCAGCGGAGCTTCCGCCGTCCACGAAGATGCGGTCCAGGTGACAGTTGTAGATGGTCGCGGAGACAATAAGCGCGTCGTCGTGGGGGAAGCGAACCCCTCGCGCGTCTTCCGCCGTGAAGGTGAGGGGGACGTCCGACCACTTCGGTGGCGGGGACGCGTGTAGCACCCCCACAACCTTGACCTCGCGCGCGTACTCCTTACGCTGGCACTTAGAGTCCTGCCCGGAGGCGGATCCTCCCACAATGACGTTGATGTGCCGCTGCGAAGTTTGAAAGGGGAGAGCTTCTGAAGGCTCCCCCTCCTGCGCCTGCTCACCCCCCGCGGGAGTGGGAAGGGCCGGAATAGCTGGCCAGGAGGCCGGAGTCCCCCCCCTGCCCGCGCTGGTCGAGGAAGTCCGCGAAGTGCTACAGCAGCAGGCTACAGTCTCGGGTAGCGTGGGTACTGGACCTGTGGAAGCTGCACCACGGTCCTTCCCGCCTTCTCCCCGCGGGGCCCTCCCGGCCGCGCGAAGACTGTCCTCCCCCATGGCCCTTTGGTTTGGGGAAGGGGCGGTTGCCCCTCGGGGGGTCGCGCGAGCTGCCTCTGCCCTCGAGGACAAAGGTGTCCCGAGGCCGTGGCTCGTTACGCCCCCCTACCGAGGGCGCTTGAGGGGATCCTTGGCCCCCCGGTCGGTGGGGGTGGGAGCCCCCTGGGTCTTCTTCCAGATGTCGTCTTCCTCCGCCCGGGCGTACTTTTCGAGTACGTTGAAGAGCTCGTCGGCGGAAGAGGGGCAGCTCCGAGAGAGCCTTCGGTGGAGCTCCCCCGGAAGGATGCCGCTTTTGCAGGCTTCGATGACCGTAGAGTCGGGGACGTGGGCCACTTTGCTCTTCACCTGAGCAAAGCGCTTGAAGAAGCTACTGATGGTTTCCCCAGTCCTCTGCCGGACAGTGTACAGCTGCGAGGAGTCCAGGGGACGCACGTAGTTCCCCTGGAAGTTGGCACAGAACTCCCGCTTGTGCTGCGAGAAAGACTTGATGGAGCCGGCCTTCAGGTTGTAGAACCAGGAGCGGGCGATGCCGGTGAGGTAGAGGAGGAAGACGTTGCATTGTACCATCTCATCCCCCCCGGCCTCGGAGATGGCTGTGGAGTAGATCTGCACAAACTCGTAAGGGTCTGCCTCACCGTTATAGTGCTCGATGTGCGGAGGGCGGTAGGGCCGCGGCCACCGGATGCTACGAAGTCTTTGGCACAGGGGCTGGTTAGCCCCCTGCACCTCCCGGGGAGAGTCCCGGTCGTTGTCTTCCTTCACGGGACCTTCGTTCTCTGAGTCTGGAAGCGGTCCAAGAGGTCCGCCAGAATGGCGGTGGCGACGCTTTTCCGCCGGAGAGGTTGGCTCTTCAGCGGGTCTCTTCCCCCGACCAGTGCGAGAGTGAGGCTCCCCGCACCCACGGCCGGGGGGAAGTTCTTCGCCGCGCTCTGGTGAATGCATTCGCTCGACCTCCCCCCGGGCGAAACGGACCTGTCCCGCCGAGGGAGGAAGCTCATGCACTGTAGCTACCGGCCCGGAGGCTTCCGGAGCCGATTGGGGGGAGCCCCCTGCGATGACCCCCGGGACCAGAAAGGGGGAAGCCCCTGTATTATCCGGAACCGGGGAGGGGGCGCCCACGGCGACGCTTGGAACCGAAGTGGAGGGGGCCCCAGTGGCAACGACCGGAACCGGCGAGGGGGAAGCTGTAACACCCCTGTTTTTCCCAACCCTAGCCTGCCTTGACTATCTGCATATCAGGATGAGATCTTCGTAATGCCAGAGTGTTACTCTAAAAAGTTGGCAGCCAAACTCCTTCATTCAAGTCATTTTCGCAGATCAGTCCAAAAGATTCACAAATTAGTCCTTTTCAGATATCTGAGGAACCCCAAAAAGGCTAAAAGTCACAGATCATTTCCAAATCCTGATTTGATTCAGTGAACATCTTCCCTTCACTTTTCTGAACATTTTTCCCTTCTGGAAGAATTTCCAAATCTCTCCCGAAACCCTAGTTTCAGCCTTGTCAAATTTCTAAAATCCAGATTACCCTAATTACCCTATTTTCAGTTCATCTCAAAACTTGTCTAAATCTCCAAAATTTTGTCATCCCTAGCTGCTGATCAATATCTTAGACTTTGTGGATTAATTTAGCAAAGTCAAAACTCTTTCTACCTTAGCCAAATGCCAAATTTACATATTGGTCCCTGGAGTCAAGAATCAGTAATTGCAAATCAGCCCTCCAATTCTTTTTCTGCTGTTTAGCAATCCATGCTTTCAGAATGAGGAGCCCCGTAGGCAAATTGGGATTCCCGTTTTCGACCAGCGCTTGGTCGTGCCCTCGACCAGTGCATTTTGCCGGAGCCGCGCCGCGTTTTCTCGCCGCAGTTGCTCGCCGCCAGCCACCGCCTCTTGTCGCCAGCGCTTGTGAACAATTGTGCCACCCCGCGCGCACGTGCCAGCAACCATTGACTCGTTGAAACCAGCGGTTAAACGCCCGCGCTCCAGAGCAATGTCTTCGCGCACGCAACCGTTGCCGTGGCATTGCATGCTGTTACGTGTTGTTGCCGGAGCTGCGCTGTTGCCTCCACATCTGCGCCATCACTGGTGAAGTTCCAATGCAACCGACAAAGCCTGCAGCGCTGCTACATCGCCATCGCTCCTTCACATCGCCGGTCACCGCTGTCGCAGCTGCACCCGGCCGGTCTCGTCCCCGGCACAAGTTCTCTCGCCGTTTCCCCTCGCAAGCTCCGCCTCAGCGCCTATTTAAACCCCCTCAGTGCTGTGAAGAAGCACAACTCCAGTACTTAGCCATTTTCCCAGATTTTCACTATTTCCCTTTCTTCCGCGACGAGCTGATTTTGAGGCCATCGTCGCCAGAGCAAACTACAGCCCCTCTCTTCGATCCAAGCTCACCAGTAAGATCCCCACAACCATCTTCCCGTGTCCAAGCAAGCAATTGCATCCTAGTGCTCTTCATCGCCGGTGATGGCCGGAAAACCAGAAACTCCCTGTTCCAGAAATCAAACTGGCTCCAGTGCTTTCCACCACTCACTCCAGTAGAATCAAATGATCCTTAGCCCTTTCTTAGCAAGCCTATTCAGCCAATTTTCAAATTGATGCAGTGCTGTGTATTTTCCCAAATTTCGCGCGCCACCGTGGACGTCTCACGTCGCCGGCGTGCCTCGCTGCAGCTCTCCCCAAATTCAAGCCATCTACACCTTCCCTGTAACCCCTAGATGGTGTAGCCCAAGGCTTATAGCCTGCATTGCTGTGTGGAGCCAGTTCGTCGTTCACCGTCTTCTCCAACTCCGGTGACAACGTCGACGAGCTCGCACGCTTAACCACTGCCCAATTCCTCTCTCCAGAACAATCCACACCACCCCAGGGACATTTCCCCTCAACCAATTTCAGGTTCAATCCACTCCAGTTCTCTGTCACCGTGGCTCGTTCTTGTCTCAGGCGGCCGAAGGTTTCAAACTCGCCGTTCGTCGCCGGCAAGCGACCCCAGTCAAATTCCTTCCACCAGAAACCTTGTCTTGATCCCGCCTACCTCCCTGACATGTTTGGCGAAGCAATGCATGAGTGATTTGTCTAGACGCATGTGCCCTAGTTTGCTGCTGTACAGTGGCATTCGATTTCCTGTGTCCTGAGCTTTGCTGTGAATTTCTGTTAATTCAAAGGCTTTTCTGAAAAGTTCACTTTGTCATTTAGGTCCCTCACAGCATTTGGCACACAATGCCACCTCTTGCACCAGTTTTGATCATCTAGAAGCCCTAAATCATCCTGGTGTCCTTCTCGGACATTGTCTGTTCGCGAACCAAATGCCAACCCTTGGCTTTCGTCGCAATCGAGTCTTGTCTAGTGAACCTAACCCTAGAATCCTTTTCTCCGCTGTTCTGTTTCTGCCCAATCTCCCTCATTTGCATTCATGTGTATATTTTACTTATGTTTTGTATAAAGCCTATTTTCTGGATGCTTATGTATTGAATGTATTGTGTGTGCTCTCGTGCGAATGCAGAGCAAGGAGCGGAAGATTTGGAAGGAACGTTTGAAGATCCAGCAGATTTCTTAGACCCAACTTGGCAAGGGAAGTCGCCACCCTTGATCATGTCTCACCCAGTATTTTCAAATAAAGTAGATTCACTGTTTTAAAGATATATGCATGCTGAATATTTGATAGAACTATGTTTAGAAATATGTGAATAGATATGACCCAACTTTCATGTGGAAACCCTTTTTGATATCGAATCATCATGCAACTTTGTCACCCTAGGATACCATGCTTAGGCTTTAATCTTATTTAAGTATACATGTTGCATGTGAAATGGCTAATATGTGAGAAATGGATTTGAAACCCCTTTTGTGAAATGAAATGTCAAATTAGTATTGATAGTGAGGATTGGTTTGTATGGAGAGGGTGCGGTGCGCACCAGGGAATGTGGATGGCTCCTCACTATTAATTCATAAGGACTAGAACCTTGTGTTGTGCCTCTATGCGACATGAAAAACGTACCAACCACTTGCCTGGTATGGGACAGGCACGACTTAGTAACTTTTTGGTAATAGCAGTTCCCTGCATGGTTTGTCGGTCTGGTTTCTCGCGTGGAGAAACTGGTTGGGCGCAGTTCGTCCGTGAGTGATATGAGTTCGGAAAAAGCATGAGAGGAAAAGGTGGAAAGAAGGAAGACGCCCTACGCCTAAGATTAAGCCGTGCGCGGTTGTAATCAAAAAAGGGTCAGATGTCTCGCGTGGACAGACCAAGGCCATGTGTCCTGCGGGAGCATAAGCCAAAGGCTAGGAAGTAAGGCAGTGGGGAGGACCCACAACGGTACTTGAGACTTAATTGTCTATTTACCGGGCGGGGATACTGTTAATACTAGACTGCAAAAGCGTTGTGTGATCTCGGCCTTGTCACATGCGTATAAGTCGCATGGAGTTGGCCCGACTTGAAAGTCGAGTGAAGAAGTGGATTTAAAAAGAGGTACACCTTTGCAAAGCGTAAGAAAATTATCGGATACTCTGTACTCCCAGGTCATGGAGTATGTTCGCGGTGAATTTATCCATGTGGTTCAACACAAGTAACTATTTGGAATGTTTTCATAATATGGTTAATTCAAATGGTGGATCACGGAGGATCGCCATTCACAATGTTTTCTAAACGTCTATTATAAGGTTTTCAAAAACCCCGCTGTTGAAAACAAAACCCTTATTTGAAAGATCAAAGGATTGAAATCTATACTATTTATGATTATAAGACTTAACCCCTTCTCTTGATCACTCCTCATCTATATAATTGCATTTGTAAATAAACGACTTGCTGAGCATTGTGTCAAAGCATGCTCACCCTTGCCTTTTCAAACAAATCAGAAGAGGGATTCGCCGATCCCGATTCGTTTGGTTATGAAGATGAAGCAGAGGATGGGAACGCCCCAGATGATTCAGAGTTCTAGGTGGGTCTCGCGCTGAGTTGAGTCCGATGTGGAGGAAGCCCTACCAGAACCGTTGCTGCCAGAAGTGAAGATCTTTCTTGTTGCTGTCTGCTTTGTCTTGTGTGTTCGGTATCTTGATGCCGACTCTTGTATGGATAAACCTGTTATTTTCGTAGCAACTCTAAGTAGCGTCATTCTGGGCGCTATGTTAATGTAATATTGGTCCTTGTGATCTCGTACCTGTTTAATTATGTTTTATGCAATAACTGCTTTCCGCTTGTTGTGAGTTTTGTAATGGTCCAACCTGTGTGCAATCCACCTGGGCGGTTGCCACGGGATTCCTCAAATAAGGGTCCCATAGAAGCCCCCGCGGCGACGTCCGGGACCGGGGAGCCCATGCGGGGGGAAGTCCGCTGAGGCGCGGGAGCTGCTCTGTCGACCGCCCCCGGGGCGGTAAACGCGACGCGAGGGGCGGGACTGGCTCCTGGCGTAGGGAAAACCCCCGGCATACAGTGGGCTCCTGGTCCCGGGAATAGGCCCGGGACGGGGTATACCCCTGGTGCCATGAAGGGCCCCTGCATGAAGTAGCCTCCCGGCACCGGGACGGGCCCAGGTGCCGACAAGGGTCCGGACGTATATCCCGCAGGGGGAGGGAACCCCCCGGCAGGATTACACGAAGCGGACAAACTCCCGGAGGCCAGAGGGGCCGCCGGGTAACCCATAAACGGGGGCATGTTCCCCGGATACGGGTGTGACGCGAATGTGGGGGCCGGAGGCCACGCCAACACGCTGAGCAGCTCATCCATAGAGCGCTGGGCGCGGAGCTGGCCCTGCACGAGAGCCTCAAGCAGGGCGTCCCGGGGAGCCGGGGGAGCCGTCGGGGGGAGACTGGTCCCAGCCGAGGTCCCCGCAGTCACCGGGAACGACCTAGAGATGGAAGCACCTAAGTGAAGAGGAAAAGAGGGAGGCGGTACCTGGGCCAGGTCGGCTCCGGAAGGGACTGCCGGGACAGCAGTGTCCTGGGCGGACGGCGCCGGGTCTCCGAGACCCTGGTCACCGGGAAGGGTGCGAGCCCTTGTTCTTAGGGGAGCCATGGCGTCTTGTCGCGGGTCCCCACGGACGGCGCCAACTGTCGTGGTATTGCGAATACCTCGGCAGGTTTTGAGAATGATCCTAGCGAAGATTACACGGCGCGGGTTGACCGGATGACCGGTCCTCGCCCGCCGGACAAGCACAAGAAATGACACGAGGATTTATACAGGTTCGGGTCCCGGTGGGCCCCCTAGTCCTGTCGACGCGCTCCCGACCGGAGTCGGCTGGGGAGGCTCTCTCCGGGGGAGAGGCTTCCGGAGCACGCCTGTGAGTTTAGCTATTCCAATAAAAGTGATCCGATCCTTTACAACAGAGGGGTACAAGGGCTATTTATAGCCCCAAAAAGAGGCAAAAAGCCTAAACTACCTCGGAAGCCACCGTCGGATTGAACGGTAGGACCGTCCTTCTCCCGGTCAAATTCCTTGGATGCTTGACAGGTGGTCGTTAATTCCCGAGACGCTCCTCCCGTGACCTGCACGTGACAAACAACTCAAGACTTTACCTTTCGAAGGGCGACGAGGCCTGGGACGGCGCCGGAGGCCAAGTCCCGGGAGCCAGAAGGCGGCGCCCGGGGAGGGGCCGGAGGCCACGTCCCCGGGCAAATGGCGGCGCCCGGGACGACGCCGGAGGCCAGGTCCCGGAGGCCAAAAGGCGGCGCCCGGGGAGGGGCTGGAGGCCACGTCCCCGGGCAAATGGCGGCGCCCGGTGAGCGGCCGGAGGCCACGTCCCCGGGCAAATGGCGGCGCCCGGGACGGCGCCGAAGGCCAGGTCCCCGGGGCCAACTGGCGGCGCCCGGGGAGGGGCCGGAGACCACGTCCCCGGGCAAATGGCGGCGCCCGGGACGGCGCCGGAGGCCAGGTCCCGGGGGCCAAATGGAGGCGCCCGGGGAGGGGCCGGAGACCACGTCCCCGGGCAAATGGCCGCGCCCGGGACGGCGCCGGAGGCCAGGTCCCGGGGGCCAGATGGCGGCGCCCGGGGAGGGGCCGGAGACCACGTCCCCGGGCAAATGGCGGCGCCCGGGACGGCGCCGGAGGCTAGGTCCCGGGGGCCAAATGGCGGCGCCCGGGGAGGGGCCGGAGGCCACGTCCCTGGGCAAATGGCGGCGCCCGGGACGACGCCGAAGGCCAGGTCCCTGGGGCCAAATGGCGGCGCCCGGGGAGGGGCCGGAGACCACGTCCCCGGGCAAATGGCGGCGCCCGGGACGGTGCCGGAGGCCAGGACCCGGGGGCCAAATGGCGGCTCCCGGGACGGTGCTGGAGACCACGTCCCCGGGAAAATGGCGGCGCCCGGGACGGCGCCGGAGGCCAGGTCCCGGGGGCCAAATGGCGGCGCCCGGGACGGTGCTGGAGGCCAGGTCCCGGGGGCCAAATGGTGGCGCCCGGGGAGGGGCCGGAGGCCACGTCCCCGGGCAAATGTGACACGGCTTACCTGGACTTAGCGCCGCGGAGATTTCCCCCAACAAAACCTGTTGCTTATTTCAGTGAAAAGTTAAGTGGACCTAGTCTAAATTATTCAACTTATGATAAATAATTATATGCTTTAGTTCGCAGTTTGGAGACATGGCAACATTAGCTTTGGCCGAAAGAGTTTGTTATCCATTCTGATCATGAATCTTTGAAGCATATTAGAAGCCAAAGAAAATTGAATCGTAGACATGCAAAATGGGTAGAATTCATTGAATCTTTCCTTATGTTATTAAACACAAGAAAGGGAAGGAGAATGTTATTGCTGATGCTTTGTCTAGACGTCACACTATGTTATCTCAACTTGACTTCAAGATTTTCGGATTAGAAACCATCAAACAGCAATATGCGCATGATGCTGATTTTAAAGATGTATTGCTGAATTGTAAAGAAGGAAGAAGCTGGAATAAATTTGTGATAAACGATGGCTTTGTTTATCGAGCTAACAAGCTATGCATTCCTGCTAGCTCTGTTTGTCTTTTGTTGTTACAGGAGGCGCATGGAGGAGGTCTAATGGGACACTTTGATGTTAAGAAGACGGAAGAGATCTTGACCTTTCACTTCTATTGGCCGAAGATGAGGCGTGACGTCGAGCGCTACGTTGTACACTGCATTACATGTCAAAAAGCTAAGTCACGACTTAATCCACATGGTTTATATATGTCTCTACCTGTTCCTAGCACACCTTGTGTGAGACCCCCATTTGAGGATCACCTTGGTAACCGCCCAGGTAGGTTACACACAGCATGATGTCACATGAGCTCAAAACAACACAAGCATAGTATTATAGATAACCAAGTATCAGGCCAACTCGGGCCAATATTACATAACCAGTGCACCGAGAACGGTGCTAAGTAGAGTTGCTAAGAAAATAACCAGCTTGTCAAAACAAGAATCGGTATCTAAGTACCGATCACACAACATAATACATAAAGCAACAACGAACAACTTGACTTCAATCAGCAGCGGGGTTGGAGGGGCTTCTCCCACATCTAACTTGACTTGGTGCATGATCCTTCTAAAATGTGGGCTCATCCGGGGCACTTCCATCTTCTACTGAGCATTCAAAACCGAAAGAATCGGGATCCTCGAATCCCTCTTCTACAGTTGGATGTAAATGCAAGGGTGAGCACTTGGTGCTCAGCAGTACTCATTCCAGGGATTATTGCAAATATACTTACATGAGGGTGAAACATATGATTCATGGGTTTTAGTTTCATATTGATAAAGACACATAGATTTCCAAGTCATTTGTTTAGTAAATCATTATTTTATCACGAAAAAGGATACTTTAAACGTTAAACAGGTTTTCAATAGAATCTTATGTGTAGTGGTCTCCCATGAGTCACTACTTTATTAACCACATTATGAAAATATTTCCAAATATTACTTGTGCTATAACCCATGGATAACATCCACTACGAAAAGACTCCTGAACCTGGGAGTACAGAGTATCTGATACTTCTTTTACACTTTGCAAAGGTGTACCTCTTTTTAAATCCACTGGTTCACTCGGTTTTCAAGTCGGATCAGCACCATGTGACTTATACACATGTGACAAGGCCGAGATCACACAACTCTTTTGCAGTTCAGTATTAACAGTATCCCCGCCCGATAAATAGACAATTAAGTCTCAAGTACCGTTGTGGGTCCTCCCCACTGCCTTACTTCCTACCCTTTGGCTTATGTTCCCACAAGACATGATCAGTGGACTGTTTAGAACACATCTAAGCAACCAGAATCACCAATTTCGCTAAAATATGAAAAATCCCAACTTTGCACCTTGCATGTAAGCTGGAGCTCGCTGTTAAGCTTCTCTGGTGTTTCTTCAGACAATCTAGCTTCGCACATAGCTCTTGTATGCCCCAGAGACCCTCCTCAAGCAAGGATTCGAGTTCGTTTGCCCTAGAACAGAAATGCCCAATTTTTGTGTCTTCTTCCCTAGCTCCGGCCGCCGGATTTTGTTCCCGGCCGTTTCAACCCCAACCACCTTGTCTAGTAGATGTGCCTCGACCCCATGAGTATTTTTGCCTTCTAGCTCGACACCTGGATCGGCCCAGATGAAGAGGTATCGTCATGCCAAAGTTTGGTCCAGAAACTGTTGAGAACAGCTCGGCCACCGTGTTCTTCGCCGGTTTTCATCACTTTCCGGCCACCTCCTGCCCTAGGTCCTGTTGAGACATTTGTTCCTGTTACAAATGCCTAACCACCAGACAAAGTGGTGCATCTTTTGGAGCCCTGAGTCAAAAGATAAGGCTAACCCTAATTTCTGGCCATGTCAACCCTATGCCAGGCTATATCAGCCAGTGGCATTAGCCCTGTTCACCCACCTCTGGTCGTGTAAAACAGAAATTACTTTGTCAAATAGCTGTCTCACTACCTTGTGCACCATATGCTTGAATCAAAACCTACTTTGGCCACTGGAAACTGCTCAAACCATGTCAATGCCATTCTAGAGCACTGTCAGCCTATGTCAGCCAGTGGCATTGAGCCTTTTCACCCACTTCCAGCCATGAAACTTGAAAATAACTTTGTCCCTTAGACTCCTGACATTGTGATCTACACTTTTCTCTACTGTCACAACTTGAGTTGAGCCCTCTATCACCCATCGACCTTATGTCGATGCCTTGAACCGAATGCCAACCTAAAGACATTCGCTGTTTCTGGGCGAACCAGTCACCACCTTGATATTACCCTGATATTTTAGAACCTTGTAAACCTTAACAGCTAATTTTAACCCTGATCCCCACAGTTTAACTCTAATCGCTTCCAAACCTTGTTTTCCCAGAGTATTTTCTCCTTGCATCTTTGCATGTAGTGATTTAATAAGAATAGATTGAATTGTAATGCCTGTTTGCTTGTTTGATCTTGTTTAGAGCAAGAGTCCGGGGTTGAAGATCTTGTCGCTGAACCATCATCAACTGCTGATACTTACGACGCGGAAGGCAAGTCATACTTTGATCATGTTGAAACCCATATTTTATGAATTGCTATGCTATCCCATGAGTAGATATCTCATTAATATTGCATGTGTTGAGATCAATGATATTATGGCAGTGATAGATTGAATACTTGAGGAATGTGAACTTGTTAAGATAGTAAGCCACGAACTAATAAAAGTTTAAACATGTACATTTATATTCATGAAATAGAACCCCTAGCCGTGACCAGTATTTTGGTATGGAATGGTGGTAGCACTGGAGGTGCTTGGCTGCACTGAAGGTGTAGGCACTGAAGGTGCATGGTTGTAGTATGATCTGGTCACTGGCATGTAAGGACTAGAACCTTGTGTTATGCGTCTAGTGGCATGAAAAACGTACCAACCACTTACCTGGTATGGGACAGGCGCAACCTAGTAGCTTTCTTAGTATTATCAGTTCCCTGCATGGCTTGTCGATCCGGTTTCTCGCGTGGAAACTGGTGGGACGCAGTTCGTCCATGAGTGATGTGAGATCAGAAAAATTATGAGAGGATAAGGTGTAAAGAAGGAAGACGCCTTACGCCAGATTAAGTCGTGCGCGACTCTAATCAAAAGAGGTTATGTGTCCTGCGGGAGCATGGACCCAGGCTAGGAAGTAAGGCAGTGGGGAGGACCCACAACGGTACTTGGGACGGTACTTGGGACGGTATTGTCCATTTACCGGGCAGGGATACTGTTAATACTAGACTGCAAAACGTTGTGTGATCTCGGCCTTGTCACATGCGTATAAGTCGCATGGAGTTGGCCCGACTTGGAAGTCGAGTGAAAAAGTGGATTTAAAAAGAGGTACATCTCTGCAGAGTTTAAAAATGTATTCGAATACTTCGTGCTCCCGAGTTTTAGGAGTATGCCGCGGTGGATTAAACCCATGGGGTGTGACACAAGTATTGTTTTATAAACTAAAATTTGTTAGTTCAAGATTACCCAAGTGGCATGTGTTGTCACGATAAGGGGCGTTGCCGTGGACTGTCATGTGTTGACGTGTCGTGGTAATACCATAATCTAGTAAACATGTGATAACTAAGAGGCATGTGGATTTATGCCCTAAAGTATACGAAATACTGCTATGAGTATAAGATTGAAAGGCTTGAATAAAAATAATGTGATATGAGGTTATATCGCCTTGGATATGGGATATATGTATCACCATCAATATGATTTATTTACTGCCATGGGTATGATCAGAAGTTGAGTAAGAATTGAGAAAGAAATGTATTTTGGGAAAAACCCTTCACTCTTTCCCCAATAGCATAGGCTCATGTCATTTATACTGTAACTATATCTCTACCTCCCCTATGACTTGCTGAGTACATAAGTACTCACCCTTGCAACAACTCCTCAATAGATGGAGCATTCTACGACCTTGGAGGATGCCCTGAAGATGCTGTGGACCCGGGAGATGATGAGCAGTTCCCTCCGGAGCCCTGATGTGGTGCTGCCTGCTGTCAACCTCTGTTTCCTGTGGATTGCTTTTGGGCCTAGCTTCCGCCGACTAGATGTGTTATTTTGTTAGACCCTTGTGCCTTGTAAGGCACTGTACCTCATTTTGTACTAAGGCCTGATGGCCATACAATTATGACTACTGTATTATTTTGCTGCTTCAATGTATCCCTGTGATTGACTCATCCTGGGAAGTCAAGTGGTTTAAGGGACCAGCTGCACCGAGCTGGGCTCCTCACAGGTGATGTCACAGTCGTGGCAGACACGACACTTGCCTTGCAATCCTGGGTCTAAATACTCAGACGGTTCTTCAAAGACTTCTTCCGCTCCTTTAGCTTCTGATTCTGCGGCAATCAAACAATACACAAACACACTACATAAGCACACAGAAAATAGTTTCCATAGAAAATATTAAGTAAATAAGTAATGTATGCAAGGGAAAAGGTTAGGGCAAGGTCACGAAGGTTCTGATCGAAGAAATGGCTCAAAAGGATTGAACGTCGAAGGGTCGACATTCGGTTCACGGCTTTGGCATAGCTTCAAACTGGTAATAGGATGGTTTTCTGGAGAAGTGATAGTAGAGAAAATTGTAGATCTTAACTCCAGGAATCTAATGGACAAGGTGGAATTTCAATTTCTCAACCAGAAGGGGCTGAACAAGGTCAATGCCAGTGGTTGACATGCACTGACATAGTGCTGGACATAGCCAGAAACTAGGGCATGACAAAACTTTTGATCTAGGGCTTCAATTAATGCACTACTTTGTCTGGGAGGTAGGTATTGATAACAGGAACAAATCATTCAACAGGATCTAGGGCAGGAAATGGCTGGAAGGTGATAAAATTCAGTGATGAACTCGATGAACTTCACTGCACAGGATTAGTTCTGGACAGATTTCTTGGCATGGCTATAATTCAAAATCTAGACAGTTTTAGAGATTGGGCTAGAAGGCAAAAATGCTCAGGAGGTTGAGGCACACTTGAAAGACAAGGTGGATGAAGCTGAAACGGCCGGGAATGGATTTCCGGTGAACGGTGCCGGAGAAGATGACATGTGATTTGGGGGTTTTTTCTACAGATCAAATGAACTCAATTCCAAGCTCAGGGAGTATCTGAGAAGTATAAGGAAGCTACTGGGATAGTCAAATTGGTCGGAGGATCATCAGAGAAGCCTGGCGATGATCGCCGGCGACGGGCACTACTACAGAAATGCTTTTTACTATCGGTTAAAAATCCACTCTACTATCGGTTCTCTTACCGATAGTGGTCGACACGATAGTAGAGGGGCAGCACACTTCTATCGGTTCAAAAACCGTTAGTAAAACATCTACATTCCCAACGTTCACTAATCGCTATCGACTATTTCTTCTATCGGCTCGGATTTAAACCGATAGTATTGTATACATTTTTTTTATCGGCTCGTATATAAACCGATAGTATTGTGTAGGTTTTTTCTATCGGCTAGGATCTAAACCGATAGTAATATAAATGTTTTTTTTCTATCGGCTCTTATATAAACCGATAGTATTGTGTGGACACAGTTAGTATTGGAAGCTTTATTCTATCGGTTGTTATATATAAACCGATAGTATTGTGTAGATACAGTTAGTACTGGAAACTTTATTCTATCGGTTGTTATATATGAACCGATAGTACTGAAGTGTTTATTCTATCGGTTATATTATATAACCGATAGTATTTTGTAGACACGTTTAGTACTGGAAACTTTCTTCTATCGGTTTCAGCATATGAAACGATAGTACAATAATATTTATTCTATCGGTTGTAGTATATAACCGATAGTAATATCAGTTTTTCCTATCGGTTATGTAGTGGCACAGTTAGTACTGGAATCATGCACATATACATACAGCAATACAGAGATACATTGGATCATTCACAAATACACCAATATTTACAAATATTCACCAATATTCACATATTGAATTTGTACACAAATACACTAATACAGTAATATACACATGCATTGGACAGATTGAATTTATGCACATATTGATCGAGTTTATTCACAAATACATCAATGAATCTATTTACATATTGAGTTTATTCACAAATACAGCAATCAACACATTCAATATATATTCACAAATACAGCAATCAACACAAGTCAGTTACTATAGATCGTTGATAGCCACTTCTTCCATGACATATTGAGCCCAAATTGTTTGCAGCTCCTTCAATTGAGGCAACTCATATTGCTCTTTCAACATGGCGCTCTGCATATATGCGTGTATGAAGTTAGGATCGTACGTCACATCCAATTAAAGTTCGACTTTGAGTCAGGAAAAATGGTTACCTTAGGGAATTGGGCAAAGTTTCTCCTGATCAGGTCATACATGAATCTCATGACATAGAAACCACATTCCCACGATTGTGGCTGCTGATGGCACTGGAAAAATTGCATATGCAAAGACATAAACCCACATTAACTCGAAAGAACTAATTAAGCTTAAATTAAAAGACTCATCATGAGTACTTCCATCCGTATTAATTACCTCATATTCTTTCCAAGAAATTGTTGTGCCCTTCGACGCGTCATGCCTCCCTCCAGCACTAGCATAATTTTTGAAAGCCCTGTATTTAATTTAGCATTGCTGGTTAATATGTTATCATTAATTAGCTAGTCAGAGAAAAATTTAAAACAACTATGTTACTTACGCGTCTATGTGCCATGTGAGGGTGAAAACATGCGCCACCTTGTCGCTCATCGAATCGAGGTAATAGACCTAATTCATCCATGGGCAAATGACGGCGAGGACCCAGTGGCCCCTACATTGCATATATAAGCGAACCGTTTCATACATATGTTAGGCGTAACATACAAGAATGAGTTAAATTAGTAGGAAATGCACTAACCTTTGGTGGTACGGCGCAAGGATGAACTCTCGGTCCTGCTGCGCTAGTAGTGCCCTTGATATGTATTCCTCCGCATGTGCTTGGTCGTGCTCTAGCATCGTGAGGCTTATTTTCTCTGGGTCGAGGAAACCCACCTTGTCACATGATTATGATCTGTTCAGGTCCTTGGATGATGCTCGTGAGGGGCAACGTATTTCACGGTTCTTCATCGCAGTACGCTGCCTACGTTGGCTTGTTGGCGAAAGAAATGGTGAAGATCACTGTCGAGAGCTGGAAGGACGTGAAGGGCGAGATCTTGGTTGGCTCGGTCGAGAAGATGCTTAAGCCCGGCGTGTTTCTCAAATCAGGACCTATAGAAAGCATCTTACATTTTTTTGCATGCACCAGCTTGTGGCCAGATGCTTACCTGCTTGGAGAAGAAGAATTGTTGTTATTTGCACAGCCATTCTACACCATCACTACACAGAACAACATCTTGGAAGGTAGGTTCTTTTTGTTAATGGAGTTGAGTTGAGTTGATTGAGTTTGAGTCCGAGGAAATCACCAATACGTACAAATGTATGTCGACGGCAGTTCCAGCTCCTCGGGCGTCTTCGAACTGAACTCCTATGGTTAAGTCCAATGTGGTTCAGACATTTGCTGTTTTGGATGAATGGATTTGTGATGTATCAGGTCTAACT
Organism: Pharus latifolius; assembly: GCA_019359835.1. Classification (NCBI taxonomy): domain Eukaryota; kingdom Viridiplantae; phylum Streptophyta; class Magnoliopsida; order Poales; family Poaceae; genus Pharus; species Pharus latifolius. The sequence goes on from CM033327.1 coordinate 24,227,686, forward strand.
TGTAGTGGGTAGTTGCATTGTGGAAACCTGCAAAGGTTCCCTTTTATGTAAAATGCATGTATGGGCCACTGGGTCCTCGTCGTGATCTGTTGTTAATTTCAGACGTGGCTTTTCCAACATACATCGAATGTGTGAATTGTTGTATTTGTATATTGTTGTATATTTGTGTATCATGTATTGCTAATTGGGACATGAACTTGAATGTGCAGGGAGTATTTGTGTATTTAATTGTATTGGTAGGTAGGTGTGTATTTGTACTGCTGTTTCAGACATGCACTTCAATTTGTGAACTGGCATGTGTATGTTTGTACCTGAATTTATATTGGTGAACTGGCATGTGTATGTTTGTACCTGAATTTGTGAACTGGCATCTGTAATTTCTTTGGCAAGATGAAGTCCCAAGTACCTACGAAAAGTATTTTTGTGTCTCCTAGTTAATCCACAAATTAGCATTTCTTGAAATATATTGCTTTATCTTCTAGTTAAGATCCGTTTGATGTAAGATCTGTTTGATGTTACATTGATATGATTCCTTGAATGTGAGAAATGGCATGTGCATGTTTGTCCCAGTTTGGTACCAGTACCTCCTCTAACGGTAAGTACACATATTTACCGATAGGAAAACACATATATTTGCTCAGTCATGCATATTCTAACGGTAAGTACACATATTTACCGATAGAAAAACTCATGCTCGAGTGTCATGCATCATCTAACGGTTCGTACACATATCTACCGATAGAAAAACTCATGTGCGTGTTGTGTCATGCATGATCTAACGGTCAATACACATATTTACCGAAAGAAGAAGTCATGTACTTGCTCGGTAATGCACATTCTCTAACGGTATGTGTGTGTTTTTATGTATAGAATATGTGAGCGGCAAATTACCTAAGTTAGTCTGACGGTTATTTCATGTATTTACCGTTAGAAAAATGTCCATTATAAGGAAAACCCCACTCGACCATTGCTGAGCTGCTCTTTAATTTGTTCTGTTGCACTCTGTGTCCCTCTGTTTGTGACGAAAGTTCCAGCTACACTGCTGGGGTGATCAGCGCAGGCTGGAGGGAAGTTGATTGCGCCCCTCTCTTTAAGGTATGCTTAATCGTCGACACTTATCTCTCTCTCCCTCTAGATCTCCCTTCCTCTCTACTTGCAAGCTAGCTGTATTGTGTAGTTCCAAGTTTGTAGCTCTAAGCTTGGGAGCTTGGTAGCTGGAAATGCGTCATGTTTTTGGAGCTCACTAGCTTGTATTGTGTAGTTAGCTAGGTTAATTAGTGTTAATTTCGTCAGGCTAGGGTTCAACATATGTATCTGTTGTAAGAGGCTTTACATGTACATATACATAACTTAATCGGGCAGGTTTCATGCATGGCTTACTCGTTAAATTTTGTTAATTGTAGATGGACAGGAAATATTGGATGTATGGAATAAAACGTACTACTCTTGAATATTTGGATGGTGTGAATGAGTTTATTAAATTTGCTGAGCAACAAAAGGAGAGGAAGGGAGAGAAAAATATGCTCTGTCCTTGTACAGATTGTATGAACTTGAAGAGGTTTAGCAACTCTGATCAAATTAAGAGTCATTTGATTCATCGTGGTTTTAATGCGCGATACACCCGTTGGATATGGCATGGCGAAGATCTTGAGGAAACAAGCACCACTACTACCAATCAGCACGACTCGGATGTGTATTGCAATAATATCGATGATCATCCCAATTTTGGTAATGTTCATTCCGATGTGCACGTAGATGATGATGATGACAATCTATATGAGATGTTACGTGATGTAGAGGAAGATTACAACGAAAATGACTTCTGTGAATTTGAGAAATTGATTGCTGACTCTGAGAAGCCTCTGTTCCCTGGATGTGCAACATTTACAAAACTGTCTTCTGTGCTGAGATTATATAACTTGAAGGCAGGAAACGGTTGGAGTGATAAGAGTTTCACGGCACTATTAGATCTTCTAGCGGACATGCTTCCAGAGGGAAATGAGTTGCCAAGATCTACTTACCAAGCCAAAAAACTGTTGTGTCCGTTGGGAATGGAAATCGAAAGAATACACGCATGCCCAAATGATTGTGTGTTGTACCGTAACGAGTACTCCAGTTTGCATGTTTGTCCAAGATGCGGCTCATCGAGGTATACGCGTAGGGACCAGATTGACAGTGAACGTCACGAGGTAAGGAAAGGGCCACCGGCAAAAACTGTGTGGTACTTGCCTGTGATACCTAGATTGAAGCGGCTGTTTGCAAATCCGAAAGTCGCGAAGCACTTGCGTTGGCATGCTGAAGCCCGGAAACAAGACGGAAAACTGAGACACCCAGCTGATTCTATTCAATGGAGAAACATCAACAGAACATTTGCTGAGTTCGGCGGCGAACTTAGGAATGTAAGGTGCGGGCTGAGTACAGATGGTATGAACCCACATGGTAATATGAGCAGCCGGCACAGCACTTGGCCGGTTCTTTTATGCATCTACAATCTTCCTCCTTGGTTATGCATGAAGCGCAAGTACATCATGATGGCGTTACTAATCTCAGGACGTAGACAACCCGGAAATGGTATTGACGTGTTTCTAGCGCCTTTAATCGAGGACTTACAGAAATTGTGGAGCGAGGGTGTGCAGGTGTGGGATGCATACAAGAAAGAGAATTTCATCTTGCGGGCCCTGATATTTTGCACCATAAATAATTTTCCGGCCTACGGCAATTTGTCGGGGTATAGTACGAAAGGAGCCAAGGCTTGCCCTATTTGCCTAGATGAAACTGAGAGCATGTGGCTGTGAAACTGCCGGAAAACAGTGTACATGGGTCACCGCAGGTTTCTTCCGGTGCATCACACATACCGTAAGAAGAGGAAATCATTTAACGGGAAGCCTGAGAAGGGATCAGCTCCAGTGTTTCTGACCGGTAAGGAGATTTACTCGCGCGTGAACGACATCAAAGTTGAGTTCGGTAAGCATTCTAAACCTCGAGAAAAAAATGTTTGGAAGAAGAGATCGATTCTCTGGGATCTACCGTACTGGGAGCACTTATAAGTTCGACATTGCATTGACGTCATGCATGTAGAGAAAAATGTCTGTGACAGTTTGATTGGTTTATTGTTGAACATTCCGGGAAAGACAAAGGATGGTGTGAAAGCTCATCGTGACATGGTGGAAATGGGGATAAGGACTGAGCTTGCACCTTAGAGAATGGAAAGCGTACATACCTCCCCCCGGCCTGCTATATGTTGTCCAAGAGCGAAAAAACAGAACTCTGTCGGTGCCTGCACGGTGCTAAAGTTCCATGTGGGTACTCCGCGAACTTGAAAAAACTTGTGTCTATGAAGGACCTAAGACTGGTTGGCATGAAGTCCCACGACTGTCATGTCTTGATGTGACAGATGCTTCCCATTGCTATCAGAGGCATTCTCCCAGTTAAAGTCAGAGAGACAATCAAAAACCTATGTTATTTCTTCAACGCAATATCTTGCAAGGTAAGTACGTGCACTCGTACTATAAGTTCACTACCTCCATTTGTGGAGCTTAATTAGAAGATTTTTCTGATATGAATATTTGGCGCAACTGTGTCCTCGTAGGTAATTGATCCCGATGGACTGGACCCTTTGCAACGCGACGTGGTTACAACTCTTTGTCAGCTCGAGATGTATTTCCCTCCATCCTTTTTTGATGTTATGGTCCATCTGATTGTTCACCTTATCAGAGAAATTAAGTTTTGTGGACCCGTGTGCCTGCGCTACATGTATCCATTTGAGAGATTTATGGGTGTATTGAAGGGATATGTAAGGACTCGTCGTCGACCCAAGGGGAGTATCATGGAAGGTTATGCCGCCGAGGAGGTGATTGAATTTTGCACAGATTATATGGCTGGGTGTAGCTTCTAGGCCCCTATAGAGTGTTTTAATAATTAATGATAACTACAAATGCTATACTAACGTTACCTGTCTAGTTGTGTCAAAGAAGGTACTTAAAAGACTGGTCAATGAAAGACAAAGAAAGAGCATCATGATGAAGAAAGGACATTGATCAAAAGGGCAAAGGTACGAAATAGGATCTTTTCCATTTTTACCGGTCTAAGGTGATTAGAGAAGAATTTTGACCGGATTTTAGGATAGTTGCCGTACTATTAAGAGGAGCATGTGGTGTATCACAAAATACTTCATCTATGTGCCACAAATCATAAAATCAACTTGCATTGCATGCTAGAAGGTCACATCCTTTGAGAATGCTTATTTCAGCTCATGTCTGTCTCAGTCGGTCTGACCGTGTGTTAGACCGGTCTGACCGAATTATCGGACTAACCGTTTAAGATCTCGGACTGACCGATGTTGTGTCTATGCATAGTGTATTCCTTTTTAAGGTCGGTCTGTCCGTAGTTAAATTCTCGGTCAGACTCCTGGAACCTCTTGTTTTATCCTTCTGGCATTTTGAGCTATTACGGTCTGACCGTTTGTTAGACCGGTCTGACCGTGAAATCGGTCTGACCGTGTTTTTGTACTGCGGTCTGACCGTTTGGCCGGTCTGTCCGTATATTTCGGCCTGACCGTATAAGGTGTCCAGAAACTATGTCGTCTCTGGACAGTTTCACGGTCTGACCGAAATAGGCTCCGGTCTGACCGTATGTGTGCCTGACAAGGGCAGTTGAGCATTTATTGCGCCTGTTTAATGCCGTTCCAATTCCGGCGGTCTGACCGAGCTTGTGCCTGCGGTCTGACCGCCAGGTGATCTTTTTCTCCCAACGGCCTGTAACGGCTATATTAATTGTGGTGGGTATATATACTCCCATGCACGGCCCTGTTCAGGACTTTTGGCATAATCTTGAGCATTGTCATCATCCTTGAGAGCCTAAGCTAGTTTCATACACTCTAGGGTTCAAATTCTCAAATTTGTGAGAGTGTGCATTTGAGATCTTCTAGTGCATTGCATTTAGATCATTGAATCAATCGTGTGGCACTAGAAGAAGGCAAAGTGATCATCACCGGCTTGTTACTCTTGGAGTTTGCCGGCTCCTAGACGGCTAGGAGAAAGGTTTTGAAGAGCTCTTCAAGGAAGATTGTGAAGAAGCTTCAAAACGTTTTGTGAAAGGTTGAGCACGCCTTGCCGGAGCGGTAAAGTGCATCCTTAGTGAAATCGAGGTTTGGATAACTCATCATACTAGTCCGGCTCAAGATCTAGGTCACTTCTCGAGAGAAGGTTGACTAGATAGAGGAGCGGTTAGAGATTTGAGTTTGCCTCAACGTAGATTAGGGGTGATCGGCAAATCACCGAGACCACGGGATATATCCTTGTGTTGAGATTGCTCATTGTTCATCTTGTGTTATTTAAATTGCTCTCATTTACTACAAATTGTTTGATTTATTGTAATTTGCTAAAATCGCCTATTCACCCCCCCACTAGTCGATATCCTAGATCCTTTTCACCGGGGTTGACCCAATTGGTGTTCCTAGGTCCCGACACGAGTTTAGGCTTGAGGGAATCGGAACGATTGGATTCAAAGCTATCGTCCCCGCTCGTGATGTGTACGCAAAATCACATTTTTGGGTCTTACAACGCATGACGGAGGTCGAGCCATACATACACGAGCACAAGGTAATGTTACGGTCACAGAATCCTTCGAAGTCAGACGTTTGGGTCAGCAGAGAACATAACAGGAAATTTGCTGAGTGGATCCAAGAAAGAGTCACGCGAGCTGCCGAGGGCTCCGTAAGTGAAACTGTGACATGGTTGGCTAGAGGCCCAAGATTCACTGTAGGGACTTGGCAGGGGTACGACATCAATGGGTATTCATTTTACACAAGAGCTCAAGACGCCAAGAGTAGCACGCAATGTAGTGGAGTGACACTGTTTGCTATTTCCGAGGATGCCAGGTCAGTAAGGGCGCTGAACTCATATTACGGTGTTATTGACGAAATATGGGAGCTCGATTACGGATTACTTAAGATTCCCCTGTTTCGATGCTAGTGGGTCGAAATCCCTCGAGGTGTTCAAGTTGACAGTTATGGGTTTACTCTCGTCGATCTTGGTAGAGTCGGACACCAAGACGATCCATTCATACTTGCAAAGAAAGCCACACAGGTATTCTACATCGTTGACCCGGCCAATCCAAACTTGCATGTTGTCCTCGACAGCAAGAGACGTATTGTTGGGGTCGAAGATGTTGTCGACGAAGAGGAGTATAACCAATTCGATGAAATACCTCCATTTTTAGAGGACATTCAATCTATCCGTACTGAAGATATCAATGAAACAACGTATCTGCGAGATGACCACGAAGAAGGATTATGGGTTGAGAACCATTGATGTTTAATTTCTATTTCAGGGATAAATGCCAAGCAAACAGCCCACAAGTTCTGCAGCAAGGTGAGGAACTTATCATTAATACATCAGGCAGTACATTTTTCTTTAGAATTTAATGATAAGCTAGTTCACAGCATTAATACATCTCAATTTTACTCCACAGCATGAGTTCTAACATGTACAGTACCTTTATCCTGTAAATACTTAATTCTTCCCTTCAAATAGCACTTGCAAAAATCTCATCGCAGCCTCTTGCTTCTTCAAATTAAGTTCTGCAAAAATCCCTTTTTTCTGACGGCATTTTGTTATTTATACCGATAGAAAAGGACATCCGCTACTTTCACACTTTTCTCAGGCACTTCAAAACGTTTTCTATCGGTATTGTTCTATTTTACCGTTAGAATAAATTCGTTAGTCTCACGGTATTTTTGTCTGACGGTTTTTTCCTGTTTTTACCGATAGAAGAATACTCTGCCGCTTTGAATTCTCAACCGTGTCGCCATGCGTCGCCTTGGAAACTCTATAAGTACCTCGCCATGCGTCGCGGTATTTTGTTGTTTTTCTAATTCTCGAACGGTTCGACTCCTCATCTTCTCTTTCACAATGGCAACCTCCATGGGATCGTCAGCCACGCCCTCCCCGGTAAGAACTCTAAATCTCCTCGGTTTACCCATGTATTGTTAATCCATGTTCAGTTCATTCTTGACCTGTTGATTTGCACAGGGAATGGTAGCCGTGGAAGACACTGCCAAAGTGAAGGCCGACCTGAGGGCCCTCCAGGAGGAGCGCAAGCTCCTTACAGACAAGCACACTCAGCTACGGCTTGACCTTGACGATCTCTTCCAGCGCATTAAGCGCATGAAGACGGATGGTGACAATGCTAGGGCGAGGACGAGGCATCTTCGCGAGGAGAAGAAAGCCGCGGATATGTCCATCGCTGGCTGCGGTTTGACTATGAAGGATACCATAGCGAAGCTGAGGGAGGTCGCAGGCCTTCTCGACGCGGTAGTAGTTGATCCTAGGGACAACTTGTCGCTAGAGGAGTCCTGTGTCCTGGCTGCAAGTCTAACTGACTCTATTCTACATGCAGCCAGGGCTAAGACCACCCCTTGACCTAGCATTGTGGGTTTTATTTTTTTTTGTAAGTGATAAAACAACAATGAATGAACAATTTCTTTTTATGTCAATTTTCCAATTTTCCGGCTATCTTCCCTCTTTCTTTATCATTCTGCAGCTTTCAACCACGGTCTGTTTGATGTTAAATTGTGTGTACCTTTTCATTACTCTGACAGTATTTTGTTGTTTTTACCGATAGAAAAAGGGCACCCAATACTATAATCTCAAGCACTTAATCAAAAAAATTTTCTGGGGAAAATTGGTCTCACAGGATTTTATTGTTTATACCGATAGAAAAAGGCACCTTTTCATTACTCTGACGGTATTTTGTTGTTTTTACCGATAGAAACTATAATCTCAAGCACTTTAAAAAAATTTTCTGGGAAAAATTGGTCTCACGGGATTTTATTGTTTATACCGATAGAAAAAGGCACATTTTCATTACTCTGACGGTATTTTGTTGTTTTTACCGATAGAAACTATAATCTCAAGCATTTTAAAAAAATTTCTGGGAAAAATTGGTCTCACGGGATTTTATTGTTTATACCGATAGAAAAAGGCACCTTTTCATTACTCTGAGCTATTTTGTTGTTTTTACCGATAGAAAGTATAATCTCAAGCACTTTAAAAAAATTTTCTGGGGAAAATTGGCCTCACGGGATTTTATTGTTTATACCGATAGAAAAAGGCATCCACTACTTCAAATATTTTTCCGGGAAATTTACTTGTTCTATCGGTATTATTTTGTTGTACGGATAGAAAAGTACATAAGTCTATCGGTATCATTTTGTTATACCGATAGAAAAGTTCCTCCACTACTTTATTACTCGTACACGGCCCTTTAGTTTCCCTCCACTCGAACAATTCCACCTTAGAGCACTGCGTCTCTTCGAGAGCGAAGAAAACCACAACCTCCGCCGTGACCACTCACTTCCTCTCTCCCACACGACGATCGCCGGCTGGACACTGGTTCGCCACTGCCACCGGTTCTTATTTTCGTCCTTCGCCGGCCGCCGCTGCGTTCTACACCGCCTCTCCATCACCAGAACTGATCGCTGCCGTAAATACCCTAATTCGTCGTTCTATTTCCAGCATCTTCCTTATTTGATCCTAGTGTTTTGCATGTACTAATTCTTCGAGTTTTGCAATTACACTAGGGTTCCCTATTGTGTTGGATTATGTACATTCCACACGCAATGTTGATTTAAATTAGGGTTTACATAATATGTTCCAGTGCTGTAATGAACCTGTTTTGAGATTTTAACTTATCTATACTGCTGTATGTGTGATCAATTGTATCCAACTGCCATGTAATGCACATTATATGTTGGAGGTGTTCTTACACATATTCTATCGGCAGCTCATGTGTTTACCGATAGAACATATTTCTGCACAAGTAGTAAAACTTAATTTGGATCTGGAAGGACATGAGCCATGCAATGTACTAGTTTGGTTGGGAATTTTTACTCACTTGGTATGAATATATGGCAATGTGGATGGGTCTTCGATGTATATGTTTCAAATGCCTATAGATGACTTTTCCCAACCTAATAGATGTGAAGTCCTGATGACTCACATACATGCTAGGCTAAAGATTATGCACAGTGGCACTTAGATGCTTGTGTGCATATTTACGTGTGAAATAATAATGCTGGCCCATGAATATTAGTATAGCAAATCATCGAGAATGTTATGTGATGACAGTGAATGGTGGCTTGTCAACAAAATTCCATATGTAGAGAACATTGTTATGTTCTATCGGTATCTCAAGGGTTTGCCGATAGACAAATTGTCTTCTGTGGAGGTAATTGTTATGGTCTATCGGCAGCTCATGTGTTTACCGATAGAAAATATTTCTGAACAGTTCAGGAAGTAATTTATGCATGTCTTTCTTTTTGTATTATTTTCCCTTTTGCCGCCCTAGTTAGTCTCCAGTCCAGGGCTGAGTTATGGAACTCCAAGGCGAATTAATTGCCATATATATGGTTTGTTGAAGGTTTTGTAGGGGAAGACATGTCGTCGTCTTCATCGGATGGTACTAGTGGTTCGACTAGGGCCAACCCCATCGTAACTACTGAAGATGCAGCTGTTACATCCCAGCGCAAGAGGGTGGGGCGAGGCGCTATGACGTTGGGGTGTTTGGCCAAACGCACGGATCTTTCTTGTGAGTTCAACCAATTTGGGAGGCCGATTGGAAAGAATGCTGGGAGGTACGCGGCCTACGTTGGGCTGTTGGCGAAAGAAAGGGTGAAGATCACTGTCCAGAGCTGGAAGGACGTGACGGCGGACGAGAGGGATAGGTTGTGGGCGGAAGTGAAGGTTAAATGAACTGACATCGCTGAACTCTTTCGTAATCACGTTCTCTTGGCTTATACTAAATTTTAACTAACTCGTGATTAATTGTATGCATTTTTCAGAAACAGACTAAGTGGAACATCCCCGACGATACACCTAGGACTGCTTGCTTGAAGGACATGTACGGAACATGGAAAACCTTTAAGAGCTGGCTCGTCAGTAACTTCCTCGCTGCGGGGAAATCTCCTTGCGAGAAGTACCCCTTCATATCGGAGGAGGTATGGGAGGAATTCACCAAGCAGAAGGGGACTGAGGAGTTCAAGGCCCTTAGCGAGAAGAATAGGGCGATCCAGAAGAGGAACGACCACCCGCATCGGCTCGGATCCCGGGGCTATGCGGGGAAGGAGGAGCAGTGGAAGAAGGAAGACGAGCAAATTCTGTCATCGACACCCCTGAGTTGCCGCTCTCCGAGATCCGGGATGAGAGGTGCAAGCGATGGTGGAGGGGGATGGGGTCCGTGTCGTCCACGGGGTCCGTGCAGTTCGCAACCCCTGGGGACGCCGACGTTGTGAGGCGAATGGTAAGTTGGCTAACCTCGTAAACTGTGTGCGCACAAGTGTATATAAGGCAATTTGTCTCACAAGGTACCTTTAAATGTAACAGATCTCTTTTGAGAAGGAGGCAGCGGAGGGATTGTTTACCCCGCAGAGGGAGAACGACAACCTCACCCGGGCTCTAGGAAATAAGGAGCATCCCGGGCGGACACGGGCCGTGGGAGCCATTGTGTCGTGGAAGGCCGGTTTTGTAGATCCGGCTCCACCGAGGAAGAAGGCCCGCACCTGGAAGGAAAAGGAAGCTAACCTCTCCGATAAGATACGGGCTGAGGTACGGGAGGAGATACGGGTGGAGATGCGGGCTGAGATACGGGCTGAGGTACAGTCTGAGGTGCAGACCGAGGTCGCACAAATGAGGGAAGAGTTTGCACGGTTGAGAGAAGCATTGCTGGCCAAGAGTGCAGATGCGGATCCCCAGGACGACGGTACCCCGCGGGGTCGGATAAGCAGTTGCGCTTCGAAGGTACTCGCGGATCCAGTGGATCTACTTGAGGTACTGCAAGCCTTCATCTGTGCACTTAAGTTGATGCCACTCCCATTCTGTTAGAGTTGTTTCCCTAACCTATTTTAATTGTTACAAATTTGCAGGGGCCGGAGGGCTGCATCCTACAGAATCACGTAGGCGCCGGGCAGGAAGTGGTTGGACACGGCTTCGTATATCCGTCTGGGCCGGATGTCCGGGTCCAATGTGTACCTCTGCGGTTGGGTTTCGCAAAGGTACAGGTGGACATGGCCATGCCAGGCTACAACGATTCTCCGTTGCCAGTCCCAACAAGGGAACTGCAGACACTTGCTGAGGCAGTGGGCTCCTACGTACAGTGGCCCAAGAAGTGTCTTGTAATACAACCGGTAAATCCTACACATTTTAGATTACATCATACTCAGTACACTCAACTTGCATAATCTAACATACGTGCTCATTAATTGAAGTGGCCTGCCGTTGGGCTACCAGGGGACTGCGCCCCCAGCTCGGGGCATGAGGCCCGATCTCGTGCGACCCTGGACACATCAAAGACGGCCTCCACCCCACCCAGCGCATCCACGCCTTCACCTCGGAAGAAAGCTGCCATCACCTCGCCCTTGCCTTCGAAGGTACGCGCTCAGTCCCCGGCAAAAGGCAAGGGCAAAGGCAAGGGAAAAGGGCGACAGGGACAGCCGGAGAGGTTCACGAACGGGTCCCCACTCATGTCAGAGGCAGCTTTGCGCAAATTGGATCGATCAACTAGAGACCTCCACGTGTGGTACCTACACCGAGCTCCGCGCAATCTGAACTTCTTAGTTCCCTATAGGCCTGGGCAGTTCCACCGTGAGCCCGGGAGTATATCCGTGGCACACGAGGATCTGTTCGACCTCTACAACGGGTGGGAGCTCGATATGTCCATCATACGGACTGGAGTCCTGTGAGTTTGCTGATGCTATGTATTGCTGTTTTCTAACTCTGTTTGCTAACTCTGCATTGTTGTAGTTCATTTGAAATGTAGTAACTTTCTGTGCAATACTAATGTCGTCCTTTGCATGCAGGTGCATGTACAGGCTAGCATCAGAGGCTGCGTGTGACAAGGTGGGTTTCCTCAACCCAGAGAAAATAAGCCTCACGATGCTAGAGCACGACGCCGCGCACGCTGAGCAGTACATATCCAAGGCGCTGATGGCGCAGCAGGACAGGGAGTTCATTCTGGTGCCGTACCACCAAAGGTTAGTGCATTTCGTACTAATTTAACTCGATCTTGTATGTTACACCTGAGATATACTATGATCACGCGGTCCTCTTTTACGTACAATGTAGGGGCCACTGGATCCTCATCGTGATCTGTCCGCCGAGGAACGAGGTGTACTACCTTGATTCGATGCGTGACAAATTATCGATGGAATATGTGGTCAAGGGGAATATGGAGGCGTAAGTAACTTATATGTTTGATTTAAATTTTCACCTCAGTAGCTCATGATAATACATTAACGGGCAATACTAACTGAAATGCAGGGCTTTTGATAAATATGCGTCCGCTGGAGGGAGGCATGCCGCACCGCAGGGCTCCCTACTAGCTTGGAAAGAATATGAGGCACTCACGAGACTTTTTGTTTATGCTTAATTAGTTTATGGAAACAATAGCTAACATGTCTTCGCATATGCAATTATCTCAGTGCCATCAGTAGCCGCAATCGTGGGAATACGGGTTTTATGTGTTGTGCTACATGTACGACCTAGTGCAGACAAACTTTGCCCAATTCCCCCAGGTAAGCATCGATAGCTAACTCAAATTTGAAAATTGGGTGTCACGTTCTAAATTAGGAAGTTAGTTACTAAGTATTCACACATGCTTGCAGATCGCCATGTCGAAAGACTCATACGAAAATGCAAAGATTAGAGATCTTCGACAAATTTGGGCTCAATATGTCATGGAGGAAGTTGCGCCCAACCATCCGCTATGATAATTTTCTCTTTTTCGTGTACTCTGTGCATGGACTGTTTATATACATGTGAATAAATATATAGGTCAATAAATGTCCACATTGGATTGCAATTTGTATTTGTCGATATATATGTGAATAAATGTGAATAACTGTCTAATGTGTCAATCTGTACTGTATTGTGTATCCAATCTATAATGTATTGTATCTGTACTGTATAAGTGAATGTACTGTATTGTGAATGCAAAAAATGTACTGTATATGTGAATGTTCTATCGGCAAATTCATTCACAGCCGACAGACCACTACAAATTTTTTATCGGTAAACTCATCCACAACCAAGAGACTACTGTAGTTTTTTCTATCGGTAAACTTGAAATTAACCGTCAGACTACTGTGAATTTTCCTGCCGGTGAACTCATCCACAACCGAGAGACTACTGTAGTTTTTTCTATCGGTAAACTCATCCACAACCAAGTGACTACTACCCATTTTTCTATCGGTAAACTTGAAATTAACCGTCAGAATAGAGTGACTTTTCCTGCCGGTGAACTCATCCACAACCGAGAGACTACTGTGATTTTTTCTATCGATAATGTCATTTCCAACCGAGAGAGTGCTACACTTTTTTCTGTCGGTAAACTTATAATTAATCGTTAGAATATGGGTATTTTTCCCAACGCTAAACGTTAGACGACGACGGGTTTTTCTATCGGTACAATCATAAGGTGCCGATAGAATAGTAATATTTTCCTGTCGGTAATCATGTAATTAACCGTTAGAATAGTGGTACTTTTCCCACCGTTAATCGTCAGACTACGACGGGTTTGCTATCGGTACACTCCTAAGATGACGATAGAATTGTTAATTTCTTCTGTCGGTTATTTACCGATAGAAAATGTTCTGTCTTGTTCTATCGTGTCTATCTCTATCGGTACGAAAACCGATAGTAGAAGGGTTTTTTTTACCGATAGAAGAAAGCTTTTCTGTACTAGTGTGTCCACCTGTACCTTTGCGAATCCAGGCTCCAGAGGTACGCAGTGGATCCGGACATCCTCCCAAGACTGGTATACGACCCCGTTTGCAACCGCAACAGGTTTGTCGCCTATGTTGATCAATAGGCTACAGCTCTCCGGCTTCTGCAATTTGCAACAATTATAACAGGTTAGCGAAACAATTCTAACGTAACGGGAGTGGCATCAGCCGAACTGCATATATAGCTCAAGAGTTGCAATACCTCGATCAGGTCCACCGGATCCACGTGAACCTTCGAGCCGACACTACTCGGCCTGGCAGCGTCGACCTCGGCAGCTGGATCTAAACCCTTGGACTGCACAACTCGGCTGAGGCGATCATACTTCTCGTTCATTTGAGCGAACATGTCCGCGAATTGTGCACTCACATCTGCTCGTATCTTCTGAGATAGCTCCACTTCCCTTTCCTTCCAGCTGCCAGCCTTCTTTGCCTTTTGCCCGGGCTCCGAGAAGCCTTCCTTCCATGGCACCACAGCCCCCACGGTTTGCGTCCGCCCTGGATGCTCCTTGTTCCCTAGAGCCCGGGTAAGGATGTCGTTCTCCCTATGGGGACTAAACAATCCCTCGGTCGCCTCCTTCGAGCAAGAGATCTGTTACATTGAAAGCTCTCCATTGTGAGGAAGAAATATATACAAACTTGTGCGCACACTAGTGATCATAGTTAGCCAACTTACGAGTCGCTGCACGACCTCGACGTCCCTGGGGTTTGGGAACACCACAGTCCCCGTGGCTGACACGGTCCCTCTGGCCAGCCACCAGCGCTTGCATCGCTGATCGCGGATCTCGGAGAGTGGTAGGTCAGGGGAGTCGACGAAATTCGACACCTCGTCTTCACCCTTCTTCCACTGCTCCTCCTTCCCCGCATAGCCGCGAGAGCCGAGCTGGTGTGTGTGGTCGTTCCTCCTCTAGATTGCCTTGTTCTTCTCGCTAAGGGCCTTCGTAGCAGAAACAAGAAAATTAATGCACCGCTGCTTACTGCATACAATGGTGTAACCAAGCAAAGGAACCATACATACGTTGAACTCAGGAGTCCCCTTCTGTTGGGCGAATTGCTCCCATACCTCCTCCGTTATGAAGGGGTACTTCTCGCATGGAGATTCGCCTTTAGCGAGGAAGGTACTGACAAGGACACTCTTGAAGGTTTTCCACATGTTTTTCATGTCCTTCAAGCAAGCTATCTTGGGACCATCATCGGGGATGTTCCACTTGGCCTGTTTCAAATGGTGCATATAAGTAGGACTTACCTAATCTCTAGGATAAACCAAGGGAATGTGATTAATTACTCAAGAGTTCAGTGATTTTGATTAATTTTACCTTCACTTCCGCCCACAGCCAATCCCTCTCGTCGGCCTTGAAGTCCTTCCAGCTCTGGACGG
The DNA here is from genome assembly GCA_019359835.1 of Pharus latifolius. NCBI lineage: Eukaryota > Viridiplantae > Streptophyta > Magnoliopsida > Poales > Poaceae > Pharus > Pharus latifolius. Next base: position 24,242,838 of record CM033327.1, read on the forward strand.
TGATCTTCACCCTTTCCTTCGCCAACAAGCCAACATAGGCAGCATAGTGGCCGGCGTTCTTCCCGATCGGTCTCCCGAACTGGTTGAACTCACATGAAAGATCCGCGCGTTTGGCCAAACGACCCAACATCATTGGGCCTCACACCTTCCTCTTGCGCTGGGACGAGGCAGCGCCATCTACGTTCACCCTCGCCGAATCACTACTATCAGCCGAGGAAGATGCCGACATGGCTTTACCTAAAATTCCATGAACAAACCATCAATTGATATGAAGAAAGGTACATGACAAAGTTCATAACTAAAATTGTTGTGCCCTACGCTAGTCTCTCTGCATGAACATAAAGTCTGTTGAAATTTAAATGAACCAAAATTTCAGATGAACATTAGAAAATGGGAAGTAATTAACAGAAAATTCAGATTAGCAGTGCAAACTAAGACATATTCTATTTCCTATCAGTTTTGAAAGGAAAACCGATAGTACTAAGGTTTGTATTCAGAAAAATTTAAAAGATTAGCATTGCAAACTATGCTAATCTCTCTGCAGGAAAATAAAGTCTGTTAAAATTTAAATGAACCTAAATTTCAGATGAACATTAGAAAATGGGAAGTAATTAACAGAAAATTCAGATTAGCAGTGCAAACTAAGAAATTTCAGATTTGCACTGCTAATCTTTTAAATTTTCCTGAATACAAATCTTAGTACTATCAGTTTTCCTTTCAAAACCGACAGGAAATACAAACTATGCTAATCTCTCTGCAGGAAAATAAAGTCTGTTAAAATTTAAATGAACCCAAATTTCAGATGAACATTAGAAAATGGGAAGTAATTCACAGAAAATTCAAATTAGCAGTGCAAACTATGATATACTCTATTTTCTATCGATTTTCCAAGTCAAACCGATAGTAATCAAGTTTGTATTCAGTAAAATCTATAAGATTAGCAGTGCAAACTATGCTAGTCTCTCAGCAGGAACATAAAGTATGTTAAAATGTAAATAAACCAAAATTTCAGATGAAAATTAGAAAATGGGAAATAATTAACAGAAAATTCAGTTTAAGATATTTACTATCGGTTCTAAATAAGAAACCGATAGAGGACTGCACTGTACGACAAATTGCTAGTGGTTTTCATCAATTCTGTCATTCTCATAGCTATCAAGTTTGTAGTTCGTGAATTTTACTCTAGGTTTATATTTATAATCCATTGAACGGGATATGAACCATTGCATACAAACTTAAGCAATACACGTGAGCGATTTGGTCAAGAACACTTACAGTCGATTGTGGAGTGGCCGGAGGCGGTGGCACAATGCAGTGCCGGAGGCGGTGGAGAACCAAATTCTGATTGGCAATGGTGGCGCAGAGGAGCGAAGAAGCGATCGTCGGGGAATCTAGGGTTTTCCTCGCGAGTATTTGGAAATTGGAATGTGATCAGTTGCACTGGAGGGAAAATCGTGCAAGGTTATAACCTAATGTGTGAATATTTACTATCGGTTCATAACCACCAAACCGATAGTACAAACATGTAAGTTAGGGTTTTCCGTATGGGCACTTTTCACTATCGGTTTTATTACACCAAACCGATAGTAAACTAAGAACAGGGGCTCATAACACAGTACAAATCACTATCGGTTATAAACAATAAACCGATAGTAAAACCATGTAAGTTAGGGTTTCAGTGTTGGCACTATTCACTATCGGTTTTATTACACCAAACCGATAATAAACTAAGAACAGGGGCTCGTAACACAGTATAAATCACTATCGGTTATGAACGATAAACCGATAGTATAGTTTAATTTCATATCGGTTTCACAGTTAAAACCGATAGTAAAATACAATGTTATTGACCCTAAAGGATTTCCCTTAGAAGAATTACAGATGATCTCAGTACATCATTTTGCATTGTATTTTACTATCGCTTTTATGAAAATAAACCGATAGTATATGTTAATTTCATATCGGTTTGGAAGTTGAAACCGATAGTAGAATACTGTTAAATTGATCTAAAGGTATTTCCTGAGAACAATTACAGATGGGTCTCAGTACATCATTTTGCACTTGTAAACCGATGCAAATGACTTCCAATAATTTTGAAATAAATTAACAGTAAAGACCAATCATGGAATGAAAATTTGTAGATTTCATATTGATTTGTGAAAAGAATCAATTATTGCTCAAATCAAGTATATACTCCAATTGAAATGAAAATTTGCATAAATGATTCTCAATGCATCACGTATGTTTTCCCAAAGAATTTTTGAAAAATGATTTGAAGAATTCTTCGATTAAAGATCCAAGTAATATACGTCACTTACATATTGCAAATTAGTCAAGAATGGTTGTCCACCCATAATCCTTCTTCGTGGTTGTCTCGCAGGTAACTTGTTTCGTCAATATCTTCGGGAGGGACAGATTGAAGGATTCCATCTAAAAATGGAGGTAGTTCGTCGAACTGATCATACTCTTCTTCATCCACAACGTCTTCGACCCCAACAATACGTCTCTTACTGTGAAGGACAGCGTGCAACTTTGGGTTGGCCGGGTCAACGATGTAGAACACCTGTGTGGCTTGCTCAGCAAGTATAAATGGATCATCTTTGTGTGCGACTCTACTGAGATCGACGAGAGTAAACCCATAATTGTCGACTTTAACACCTCGAGGGATTTCGACCCATTGGCATTGAAACAGAGGAATCTTAAGTAATACATAATCGAGCTCCCATATTTCCTCAATAACACCATAATATGAGTCGAGTGCCCTTAATGCCCTGGCATCCTCCGAAATAGCAAGTAGTGTCACTTCACTACATTGCATAGTACTCTTCTCGTCCTGAGTTCTTGTGTAAAATGAATAGCCGTTGATGTCATACCCCTGCCAAGTCCCTACAGAAAATCTGGGCCCTCTGGCCAACCATGTAACATCTTCATCTACGTCGCCCTCAAAAGCTTGTAGGACTCTATTTTTGATCCACCCAGCAAACTTCCTATTATGTTCTCTGGTGACCCAAATCTCTGGCTTCGAGGGATTCTGTTTTCGCAACATTTCCTTGTGCTCGTGTATGTATGGCTCCACCCCTGTCATGTGCTGTAAGACCCAAAAATGGGCTTTTGCATAGAGATCACTAGAGGGGACGACTGCTTTAAATCCGATCGTTCCAATGCCCTGAAGCCTGCCCTCATGCCGGGACGTAGGAACGCCAATTGGGTCAACCCCGGCCATATAGTTGGTGCAAAATTCGATCACCACCTCGGCGGCATAACCTTCAATGATACTGCCCTTAGGCCGATGTCAATTCCTTACATATCCCTTCAAGATACCCATAAATCTCTCAAGTGGATACATGTAGCGCAGAAACACGGGTCCACAAAACTTAATTTCTCTGACAACGTGAACAATTAGATGGACCATAACATCAAAAAAGGATGGAGGGAAATACATCTCCAGCTGACAAAGAGTGGTAGTCACATCGCGTTGCAAATCGTCCAGTCCATCCATATCAATTACCTGCAAGGACACAGTTGCACCAAATATTCAGATCCAAAAAATCTGACAAGTTCCACGAATGGAGCTAATTAACTTGTTCGGAGTACACGCTTACGTACCTTGCCAGATATTGTGTTGAAGAAATAACATAGCTTTGTAATTGTCTCTCTGACTTTGACTGGGAGAATGCCACTGATAGTAATGGGAAGCATTTGTGACATCAGTACATGACAATCATGGGACTTCATACTAACCAGTTTCAAGTCTTTCATGGACACAAGTTTTTTCAAGTTCGCAGAATACCCGCATGGAACTTTGACACCATGTAGGCACTGACAGAGTTCTGTTTTTTCTCTTTTTGACAAAGTATAGCAGGCCGGGGGGAGGTATGTCCGCTTTCCCTTCTCCAACGGTGCAAGCTCAATCCTTATGCCCATGTCGAGCATGTCACGGCGAACGTTGATGCCATCTTTCGTCTTTCCTGGAATGTTCAACAACAAACCAGTCAAACTGTCACAAACATTTTTCTCTATGTGCATGACATCAATGCAATGTCGAACTTGTAAGTGCTCCAAATATGGAAGATCCCAAAGAATCGATCTCTTCTTCCAAACATTTTTTCTTGGAGGTTTAGAACATTTACCGAACTCAACTTTGATGTCCTTCACGCGCAAGTAAAGCTCCTTACTAGTCACAAACACTGGGGCTGATCCTTTCTCAGGCTTCCCATTGAATGACTTCCTCTTCTTACGGTAGGCGTGATGCATCGGAAGGAATCTGCGGTGACCCATCTACACTGTTTTTCTGCAGTTCGATAACCACATGCTTTCAGTTCATCCAGGCAAATAGGACAAGCCTTGCCTCCTTTCGTACTATACCCCGACAAATTTTCATAGGCCGGGAAATCATTTATAGTGCAAAATATCATGGCCCGCAACATGAAATTCTCTCGCTTATGTGCATCCCACACCCGCATCCCTTTGCTCCACAATTTATGTAAGTCCTCGACTAACGGTGATAGAAACACGTCAATATCATTCCCGGGTTGTCTGGGTCCTGAAATTAGTAATGACATCATGATGTACTTGCGCTTCATACATAACCAAGGAGGAAGATTGTAGATGCATAAAAGAACCGGCCAAGTGCTATGTCGACCGCTCATATTTCCGTGTGGATTCATACCATCCGTACTCAGCCCAAACCTTATATTCCTCACTTCGCCGCCAAACTCACCGAATGTTTTGTTAATATTTCTCCATTGAATGGAATCAGCTGGATGTCTTAGTTTTCCGTCTTGTTTCCGACCTTCAACATGCCAACGCAAGTACTTCGCATCTTTCGGATTTGCAACCAGCCGTTTCAATCTGGGAATCACAGGCAAATACCACACAGTTTTGGCCGGAGGCCCTTTCTTTACCTCATCAAATCCATTGTGATAAATTCTGTCCCCATGCTTATACCGCGATGCACCGCATCTTGGACAAACATGCAAATCCTCGTACTCATTACGGTACAGAACACAATCATTTGGGCATGCATGTATGCTTTCGATTTTCATTCCCAACGGACACAATAGTTTTTTGGCCTGGTTAACCGATCTTGGCAACTCATTTCCCTCTGGAAGCATGTCCGCTAACAGATCCAATAGCGCCGTGAAACTCTTATCGCTCCAACCGTTGCTTGCCTTCAAGTTATATAATCTCAACACAGAAGACAACTTTGTAAATTTTGCACATCCAGGGAACAAAGGCTTCTCAGAATCAACAATTAATTTCTCAAATTTAGCTAAATCGTTTTCGCTATAGTCTTCTTCTACATCACGTAACATTTCATCTAAATTGTCGTCATCTACATGGACTTCCGAATGAACATTACCAATGTTGTGATCATGATCATCATTACTGCAATCCACTTCCGGGTGCTGCTGAGTGGTAGCGGTGCTCGTTTCCTCAAGATCTTCACCATGCCATATCCAACGGGTATAGCGTGCGTTAAAACCACGACGAATCAAATGACTCCTAATCTGATCAGAGTTGCCGAACCTTTTTAAGTTCATACAATCTATACAAGGACAATGCATATCTTTCTCTCCCTTCTTCGCCTTTTCTTGCTCAGCAAATTTAATAAACCGATTCACACCCTCCAAATACTCAACAGTAGTACGTTTTATTCCATACATGCAATATTCTCGGTCCATCTACAATTATTTCACAAAATTGACAAATTCAAATAAATAATTAATGTCTCAGGGCATGCATATATGCATGAAACATAATTAGCTAGGCCATATGTGTGTACATGAGCTGCTTAATTACATTAAATGGATTTGTATAAATGAAACCCTAATTAACTTGATGCATGCATTAATTGGAAGAGCCAGTTAGCTAGCTGCTTAAATTCAGCAAGCTATAGCTAGCTAGCCAACCTAGCCTTCTAGCTAGTTTGGAGATACATGTATCTAGTTTACTGAATTGCAAGTAGAGAGAGAGAGGGAGAGTGCATGTGAAAGAGTGATCAAGAGAGAGAGAGAGAGGTGATGAGAAGATGACAATACCGAGGGGGATGGAAATATGATCAACCTCTCAGCTAGCTTCTCCATATCACTCTAGCTTGGAGTCGTGCGCGGCTGAAATGATTCCAACATGTAGAGCGCTGAGCAGGGGTCGACCTAATTAAGTTGTTCAATTTTACTATCGGTTCAAAAACACAAACCGATAGTAAAATAAGGTCCCCACTGTCATAACCATTAGTGTATATGAAGTCATTTTACTATCGGTTTGTTTTATATAACCGATAGTACTATTTCATATATTGTATCGATTAGTACAGTAATAACCGATAGTAAAAAGTCAGTAATTTCACTATCAGTTACGCGAGAAAAACCGATAGTACTATGTAATATATTATATCGGTTGGTACAGTACGAACCGATAGTATAAAGTGAGTAATTTTACTATCTGTTATGAACGAAAAACCGATAGTACTATTTTAATATATTATATCGGTTGGTACAGCAATAACCGATAGTATAAAGTGCATAATTTTACTATCAGTTAAAAGTGAAAAACCGATAGTACTACTTAATATATTACATCGGTTTGTACAGTAATGACCGATAGTAAAAAGTATTTGCATTTCACTAACGTTGGACTAGTGTGTAACCGATAGTAAATTGCCTCTTTTCCGCCGCTGTCGTCCTATTCTATCGGATTTTTCCTAGATTGCTTATAACCGTTAGAAAATATGGGTTAGTGGAATGCACTTCTGTAGTAGTGGGTGTTCCAACAGCTTCGGCAACATCAACTTTGCCTCAACCGTAAGAAGTGTGAGTTCGGCCAGCAAACTCTACTTTACATGGGATTCATGGTCGGCAAGGGTACATTGTAGATCGACCCCAATAAAGTAAAAATGATTCGAGAGTGGCCTCGACCGCGAACAGTTACATAAGTGCGTAGTTTTGTGGGAGCATGCCAATTCCTTCAGAAGTTCATACGACACTTCTCGATAGTGGCTTCTCCGTTACATGCATTAACTAGGATCGACCAGAAGCTCGAGTGGATAGGGAAACATAAGGACGCGTTTCTCTTGCTAAAGAAGAAAATCATAGAAGCCCCTGTTTTAGCTTTGCCGAATCTGCAGAAGCCATTCGAGCTAGAAACCGATGCCTCAGGTTATGCAATGGGCGCAGTGCTCATGCAAGAAGGTTGACCAGTAGCATATCAGCCCGTGATTCGGGAGGATATTCAGGTCTTTTAGGTCGAGTTTGCAAGGCTTCGCAACCTATAGACCTATAGATCTATTCGAGTTCGGAAAGGCTTTGCGACCTCAGAAGGGTTCGTGACCTTGGAAAGGGTTCGCAACACGGATCCGATCTCTGGTCGGATGGTATTCTGATCAATATATATTTGTCTTATATGTTAGATTTAATTGTCCGAGTCTAATATATTTAGGTTATTGAGTTTGATACATATTCATACGATTGGACTATAAATACTTTGTAATAGGATAGATAGATTATCTACCTAAGTATCTACTTTTGCATAGATCAGATCGAATAGTTCATCGATGTAGGCAAGTGCGTCCTAACGTTCAACGTGTACAAGATCCCTCTTTTCAATAAAGAGTTGTGCTATCTCTGAACTGTGTTTTCGATCAACTTGGGTTTCGGTAATTCCGAGTAAGATCCCGATATTCCGCATATTAGCATTTGATTGAGTATCAATGAAGGTTGTCTATACTCCAATCAGAGCAAAGCAACATCTGCTCTAGGCTAGATCGAAACCCGGTCCAACCCGTAATCAGATCAAGTTGGTATCAGAGCAACTATCTTGTCCTGTGGATGGTGAAGACTCGCCAGGGTTACAAAACCTTCATCAAAACTCTAGGTGATAATTCGACAGTTCCTACAGTCGCGTCTCTAAAGATGTATGATGATACCTCTGTTCAAGCTAACCAAGTAGAACAAGTGGCTAAGCTCTCCACCTACATGGATACCGTGCTTGCTCGGATTAAACAGCAGGCCATGACTATACCTTCTAAAGTTGATGCTTCAAAAGGTAAGGTTAAGGGTGTGAAGATTGGTGAAGACTTGTGCAGGCCAGACGAAGATGAAGACGAAGACGACCACAAAGCTGCCGACCTCGCCAACACCTCCTTAGCTGTCGGATCTTTCAAGGTAGAAGCTAAGGTTGATATACCCATATACGATGGGGTGATCGATACCGAGAAGCTACACTCATGGATCGATCAGCTTGAGACCTACTTTGACCTAGAGGGTTCAGTAGTGCTCAGAAGGGAAGTTCGTGCCTTTGAAGATGAAGGACCACGCCAAGACAAGGTGGAAGGCCCTTGTCGCCAGTGGAGAAGCTGACGACCTTACATGGGGTCAATTCAAACGACTCCTACGACAAGAATTCTACCAAATGGGTTATCTTGAGGATAGATGGGATCGTTGGCACAGATTGTATCAGCGCTGCGACCAATCCATGCAGGAGTATACAACAGAATTTTGGAGACAAGCAAGGATCATTGCCATCTCACTCTCTGATCCTCAAGTTTTCTGAAAATACACGTCTGGACTTCAAAAATCGATCAGTGCTGAGCTAAACTTGTTTGGTGTCCAAGATGTCCCGACCGCGAGCACGACTACTATGGCGATCGAGAAGAAAAATAAATCCCGCAATGACAAGAACACGAAGGAGAATTTGACCTCGTCCAAAGGAAAGTTGAGTCCAAAGAAGAGTACTCCAAAATCTGGTATGAGCATCTCGTGTGAACATTGTCATGTTTCTGGGCACACAAAGGATAAGTGCTATAAGCTCCATCTTGATTTTCAACCAAAGAGAAATGGACCAGGGAAAAGAACAGCTACATCTACTACAGCTCCACCCGAAGGAGTTGTCCAAGTGAATTCGGTCGATGAGGCAGATACGACATTGTCTCTAATGGCAATGCCGAAGGAGAAGGGTTCGAATTCACCTGACAAACATCCAGGTGAAGCATGAAGTACTCACAGCCATATTCGATCCCGAAGTTAGAAGAATTTGGTTTCCGCTAGACTGGTTTGATGACTTGGTTTGAAGACAACAACACACCCGCAACCATATACATTGGGTTGGTTTACATCCATGTGGACCAACAGATCACGAGTCAGTGTGTGTTAAAATTTGCGATCTATGCTCGATATATCGACGAAGTTCAATGCAACGAGGTTCCTATTGATATTTCTTAGGTGATCATTTGGAGTCCGTATCTGATGAAACAGCGGCCCGATCTTCCGGTAGGTTCGATTAATCGACTTGTAGACATTGGCATTTTGAGGCTTCCGATCAGCGGGTCATCACCTCGCAATCGCTACACCCGCGCGTCTTGTTGTTATCGACCACGTTTGTACACGGCCGACCTTACCACGAAGGTAATTGTTCCTGCAACAATAGGGAAATTCACAAGAATAAGGAAGAAGCAATCTAGAATTGCAAATAAAGATGAAGAACACAAGTTGGGGTTCCACAAACTAACGCAGCGGCCTAGTTGGTCTGGTGCAAAGGCGAAAAGAATCTACAAAATGTCGTGTAGATGCAATCTAAGAAAAACCTGCTTGTTTGTGATGGCTAAGGGGAGTATTTGAGGGGTACAAAACACTAGGGACGTGCCCCTAGTGTGCTCTACTTGATACAAGGCCCATCGGCCCAAGTTAAGGTGGCACAGCACCGTTTCCAGGAAGGAACGCGGACTCCTTCGACGATTGCGGCCGTCTCAGATAGAATTTGGAGATGAGGCTAGATCTGTTAAAATGTAGACTTGATAAGCTTTCCATGAACTCTAAGAACGTCCTAAATGGAGTCTGTATGAGGAAGTTACGGCCATTTGAATTAAGTGCTATCGCAGCAGTCCGAATCCGAATCCAGCGCGAACCCAACTCAAACTCTAGCTTCCCTTGCGCCCAAAGTGATAGGGGGATCTTGTGGAAACGTTGATGAAAGTATGGGGCAGGTTGTTGCAGGTCTAAGCCCATGTCCGGCTTCACTTGTGGTGCCATGCATCCTTCCTTGATCAACCAAAAGGTGATGTCTTGAGGCAGCACTTATCGAGTTCCTCTCTTCCCCTATTCCCGCGTTCCTGATCACAAGTAGATCACAATAGTTAGGTAGTAATCCATTCTGAAAATCCAAAGTATTAAACTCGAGGAAAGATTCACCTTGATAGTGTAGTTGTCGTGCTCGAGCTCTAGTTATAGGTCCAAGTAATTGTTCCGGTTCAGCTTCATCTAGAAAAGTAGTTGTGCGTGTATCCAAGGTTGTTATGTCCTCATCATCCTCCCCCTCTTGAAATGGACTCATCCTCGACTCTAACTCATCTTCTTCGCCTACGTACGGCTTCAAATCTGAAATGTTAAATGTGGGACTAACCCCGAAATCTGCAGGCAAATCAAACATGTAGGCATTATCATTAATCTTTGCTAGAACTTTAAATGGGCCATCAGCTCAAGGCATTAGTTTTGACTTTCTCAATTCTGGAAACCAATCTTTTCACAAATGTAACCAAACAAGATCACCAGGTTCAAAAGATAAATGTTTTCTACCCTGGCTACTAGCAATCTTATATTTCTCAGTCATCTTCTCGATGTTTTCCTTAGTATTTTCATGAATTTTCAGAATCAGTTCAACCCGCTTTTTAGCATCCAAATTCAACCTTTCAGATGTAGATGACGGTATAAGATCAATCGAAGCATGGGGATTAAACCCATATACTACCTGAAAAGGACGTACCTTGGTTCTGGAGTGTACCGACCTGTTATAAGCAAATTCAACATGCGGTAGGCACTCTTCCCACATCTTCAAGTTCTTCTTTAGCACAGCCCGCAACATTGTAGACAAGGTACGGTTGACAACTTCAATTTGTCCGTCTGTTTGAGGATGACATGTGGCTGAGAATAGCAGTTTCGTCCCCAACTTGTTCCAAAGTGACCTCCAAAAGTGACTCAAAAATTTCGCACCGCGATCCGAGACAATAGTATTAGGCACTCCATGTAAGCGTATGATTTACCTAAAAAAACAAATCGGCTGTGTTTGTGGCATCATCGCTCTTGTGACAAGGTATAAAATATGCCATTTTAGAAAAAAGATCCACAACCACAAAAATATTATCCCTCCCCCTCTTTGTCCTAGGCAGTCCTAAAACAAAGTCCATAGATATATCCTCCCAAGGTGCACTAGGAATAGGAAGAGGCATATAGAGTCCATGTGGATTGAGATGAGACTTAGCTTTATTGCATGTAGTGCAGCGTGCCACGTAGCGCTCGACGTCACGTCTCATCTTAGGCCAAAAGAGATAGCTTTGTTGTCCATTCAGTTTAGTTTGACTTCTAATATGTTTCAAAGATTCATGATCAGAATGTATAATAAATTCTTTCGGCCATAAATAGTGTTGCCAAATTTCTAATGTTCGAACCAAAGCATACAATTCTTTGTCATAAGTGGAATAGTTCAAACTAGGCCTTGACAACTTCTCACTAAAATATGCAATCGGCTTACCTTCTTGAATCAGCACGCCTCCAATCCCAATTCCACTAGCATCGCATTCTAATTCAAAAATCTTACCAAAGTCTGGGAGTTGGAGCAGTGGTGCATGAGTCAACTTCTCTTTAAGCAAATTAAAGGCATCTTCTTGTGCTTGTCCCCATTGGGAAGGAACGCCTTTCTTCGTTAGCTCATTCATGGGTGAGGCAATGGTGCTAAAATCCCTCACAAAGCGGTGATAGAATCCAGCCAGCCCAACGAAGCGTCGCACCTGTGTAACCGATTTAGGAGTCGGCCAACTCTTGATTGCTTCGATCTTGGTCTCATCAACCTCTATTCCCTGTGGAGTCACAACATAACCAAGAAACGAAACTCGGTCCATGCAAAAGGTGCACTTCTCAATGTTACCAAACAAACTTGCTTCTCTCAAAGCAAGAAAACAGCACGTAAATGTTCTTTATGCTCATCTATAGACTTGCTGTAAATCAGGATATCATCAAAATAAACTACCACAAATTTTCCAATGAAAGTGCGTAAAACTTCATTCATGAGACGCATAAAAGTACTAGGTGCATTAGTTAAGCCGAAAGGCATCACTAACCACTTATACAAGCCAAATTTAGTTTTAAACGCTATCTTCCATTCATCACCCAATTTCATCCTAATCTGGTGGTAGCCACTACCCAAGTCTACTTTAGAGAACACCAGAGAGCCACTTAATTCATCAAGCATATCATCTAACCTAGGGATAGGATGATGATGTCGAATAGTAATATTATGAATGGCTCTACAATCAAAACACATACGCCATGATACATCTTTCTTAGGTACCAAAATAACCCGAACAGCACAAGGACTAAGGCTCTCACGTACGTACCCTTTGTCAAGCAATTCTTGCACCTGCTGCTGAATTTCCTTAGACTCTTCGGGGTTGGTCCTATAAGGAGCACGGTTTGGCAAAGAAGCACCCGGGATCAAATCAATTTGATGCTCGATTCCTCTCATAGGTGGTAGACCCGGGGGTATTTCACTTGGAAACACATCAGCAAACTCCTGCAAAAGGTTAGCAACAGCAGGAGGTAAAGAGGAAGGCAAGTCCGCAAGTGTAAAGAAGGCCTCTTTGCAAATCAAAGCATAGCATATAGAATCATGTGCACTTAGCTCAGAAATGTCAGATTTAGTAGCTAACAGGGCAGCACCTTTCAACTTAATTTTGTCTTTCCTAGCATGTTGTTCTTTCTTCTCCCTTTTAGGTGGAAAAATATCTTGAGCTACTTGCTGATTTTCAGATTTAGATTCATTTACTTTTCTCTCATTTTCAGCACGTTCTACATCGTCCTTCAAAATTTCAGCAGGGGCCATTGGTAGCAACTCTATCTATTTACCCTTATGTGTGAAAGTGTATGTGTTAGCTCTACCACGGTGCAAGACATCTCTATCATATTCCCAAGGCCTACCTAGCAATAAAGAACATGCTTGCATAGGTACCACATCAAAGTATGAACTATCATGGTAGTTGCCTATTGAAAAATGCACTCTTACAACTTTGCTTACCTTCAACTTACCACAAGAGTTGAACCATTGGATGTAGTAAGGACGTGGGTGCGGCTGCGTGGTCAAGCAAAGTTTCTCAACCAGATCTGAATTAGCAAGGTTGTTGCAGCTCCCTCCATCAATGATGACACGGCATGCTCTCTCCTTCACGACGAACCTCGATTGGAACAAATTGTGGCACTGATTGTGCTCCGCTCGCGCCATTTGAGCACTTACCACTCATTATGCCACAATGCTCATGTATTTTGCCATATCTACAGCACCTATTTGCTCCACTCCATCATCCTCATCACCGTCTGTCTCATAGTCTTCACCTGCATGGTTAGCTGCAAGTACTATTTTGTCATCAACATCACTAGCACTAGTGTACTCACCGTTGTTGTTAGCAATAAATGCTCGCTGACTTGGGCAATCCTTCATTACATGGCCCATTCCTTTGCAACGGTGATAAATAATCTCACGTGATCAACCCGTGGATGTAAGCCATGAAGAGTTCTTCGCTGGTGCCTGCACACTAGCGGATTTGCTCACCTCGGGTGCACGTGGTGGTGTCGACGGTGCTGCTGAACGCGCCCTACTAAAGGAGGGGGCAGCAAACCAAAAAGCAGTAGGAGGTGTGGATTTGGCTTGCCCTGGCGTCGCTCTTAGTGTAGAAGTACTTCCAAAAGTGTTCCTTGTCCGTTGTTGCTTTCCCTGCAATTCTGTTTCTGCCGACATAGCAAGATGGAACAATTTATTGATAGTATTATATTCTTATAATTGATAATGTACTGAATTTCACGTCATAAACCACCATAAAAACGTGCCATTTTACCCTCATCCTCCTCTATCCCACAACGCAGCATGCCTACTTGGAGCTCCTGATAGTACTCCTCTACAGATTTGTTACCTTATAGTTGAAGCGCTGAAATTTCTGACACAAATCACATTTGAAAGAAGGAGGAATAAATCTACCACACATAACTCGCTTTAATCTATCCCACATGTCAGGTTCTAGGCCAGATTTAACTAGTTCATTCCACCAAAGGATAGAGAAACCCGTGAACTCACTAGTTGCTTGCCTAAATCTGTGTATTTCAGGGACTAAATGGGAGTTAAACTTCTGCTCAACCGTCATCTCCCAATCTAAATAAATTTCAGGATCATATGTACTAGCAAAGGAAGGTATGGTAAATTTAACTTTAGCAAAAGGATCATCATTACCACGACCATTGCGATTAGCATTATTACCTCCCATACCGTGATGGTTGTTGTTCAATCGTTGCTGTAGGTGTTCATCTCGTGTAGCAGGGTGGTCAATATGGGCATCACGATCTTCTCCATCAATATCATCTCCTGCGATGGATCCTTCATTCTCTGGGGCTACACAATGGTGAAGCGGCTGGTTTCTTGCCGTTCCATCAATGCGTGTAGTGAGCATTGCAATGCTATCAGTGAGTGCCTCAATATTCCGTTGCAAGGTGTTTACGGTAGCCACATTAGCTTCGAGCTTCTTGTTGAGCTAGTCATGTCGCTCGTTCATGGCATGTTGTTGTTCATCCATATGCCTTGTGAGCTCATTCCTCGAAACACACTCGTCCCCATCATGATCTCTAATTTGCGGACTTGTCATTGTTAGTAGGAAACAGAAGAGAACACGAGAGTATTATCCCTATCAACTACTAGGTGGTGGAAAGGAGGAAACACACACTCTCGAGCGTCTTACCAAGCTCTTATGAAATTCTTACCAACTGCCGTAGGTGGTACAACCGAAGAGATGGGACGTATGACAGGGGCGGTGAGCGATTGCAAGGATCCAACCTGAATTGACCAGAAGAATGTGGAGACTTCCGATCAGCGGATCATCACCTCGCAATTTCTACACCCACGCGTCTCGTCGTTATCGACCACACTCGTAGACGGCCGACCTTACCACAAAGGTAATTGTTCCTGCAACAATCGAGAAATTCACAAGAACAAGGAAGAAGCAATCTGGAATTGCAAATAAAGATGAAGCACACGAGTTGCGGTTCCACAAACCAACGCAGCGGCCAAGTCAGTCCGGTGCAGAGGCGAAAAGCATCTACAATATGTCATGTAGATGCAATCTAAGCAAAACCCGCTTGTTTGTAACGGCTAAGGGGAGTATTTGAGGGGTACACAACCCTAGGGACGCGCCCCTAATGGACTCTACTTGATACAAGGCCCATCGGCCCAAGTTAAGGTGGCGCAGCACCGTTTCTAGGAAGCAACGCGGACTCTTTCGACTATTGTGGCCGGCTCTGGTAGAATTTGGAGATGAGTCCTGATCTTTTAAAAAGTAGACTGGATAAGCTTTCCATGAGGTTCAAATTTTATTTAGAAAACATACTTGTGTCACATCGACATGGATAGGATCCACCGCACGTAGGCTCCTATAGACCCAAGAGCTCGGAGTGTTCGAATACGTTTTTAACTTTGCAAAGGTGTACCACTTTAATCCACTGATCACTCAGGTTTCAAGTCGGGACCTCTCCATACGACTTATACGCATGTGACAAGGTTGAGATCACACAACAGTTTGTGATCCTAGCATTAACAATTCCCTGCCCGGTAAATAGACATTTCAGTCCTCATTACCGTTGTGGGTACTCCCCATAGCCAATTCTACCTAGCCTGGGTCTATGGTCCCGCGAGACACATAGCCTGTGGATTCAGCCGCGCACGGCTCAGAATCCAGGCGTAGGGCGCCTTCCTTCTCACACCTTATCATTTCATTATTTTTCTGATATCACACCACTCATGGCCCTCTGTGGCCCACCAATTTCCTCTCGAGAAACCGGACCGACAACCATTGCAGGGAAAAGCTAATACCGGGAAAACTACTATGTTGTGCCTGTCCCATACCGGGCAAGTGGTTGGTACGTTTTTCATGCCGCATAGAAGTATAACACAAGGTTCTAGTCCTTACATGCCTGTGAACAGTGCATTCCACAAACCCTGCACTCGTCAGTGCCACCACCATTCCATACCAAACTCTGGCCATGGCAAGGGTTTTATTTCATGAATATACTTGTATACATATATATTGGTTATGGCTCACAGTTTGATCATTTTATAAAGAATCTTCTCATATTTCATCGGCATACAGCCTACTACTACCATATCATACTTTTGTCATTTCATCAAATGCAATATTACTTATAGTCAAGGCAATATCTTAACAATTCATAAAATATAGGTTCAAGATGTTCAAGAATAGGACTTGCCTTCCGCGTCGTAAGGTACAGTAGTCGATGTCGGGTTTGTGACGAAATCTTTGTACTCAGGCTCTTACTCTAATCAAAGATCAAACAAGCAAACAGGAATCACAATCCATTTAAATACATTAATAGTCCATATGCAACATGCAAAGGAGAAATACTCTCGGCGATACTGGAACAGGTAAGCTTGAAAGCTGGATTTGAGTTAATCTTGGAGATTTATGGAATTAGGGTTGAGGACAAATGCTAGAGACTCTCAGGGTTTCAAGGCTGCAATATGGACATCAAGTCCGCGGCTGTTTTGCTAAAAAACGACAAACGTCAAAAGGTCGACATTCGGTTTAGGGCTCTGACATAGCTTCAGGGAATGATAGAGAGCTTATCTCAAGGTGTGGTAGTTGAATAAAATGTAGAACATAGCTCTACAAGCTTAGGGGACAAAGTAGATTTTAGTTTGCATAACTATAAGTGGTTAAACTGGCCCAATGCCACTGGCTGACAAGGGCTGGCATTGTCCCAAAATGGCATTGACAAGGTTTGGATAATTCCCAGTGGGAAAAATGGGTTTTGATCAAGGAATTGGGTACATAATTGAACAAGGCAACTATTTGACAACAAGGTTTTCTCAGGAAAGTTTAGAAGTTCAAGGATTTTGCAAAAACACCCCTGGACACAGTGAACTGAATGTCTGTGCACCGTCAAGAGCTAGGGCACAACTATGGAAGTGATTCAAGGCTTTAATTGCTTCGCCAACTATGTCTAGGAGATAGGTGAAGACAATAGGAATCCAATGGTCGTGGTTTCAGGAGCTAAGATGGCCGGACGATGATGAACGGCGATGAGAAACCACAGTGGCGACACGGCAAGACACAGGTGCTGGACAGATCTTGGCATAGGGATTACTTGTGATTTGGCACAGCATCGAAGGGTGATGCAGTGGAGCAATATGCTTAGGAGGTCGAGGCTGATCTACTGGCGAGGTGGGTTGGATGATGGAGATGAGATGATGGTGAACGGCGAGGTCAAACTCGTCGGTTACATAACCAAAGGCGAGCTACGTTGATAACGAGCTAGGGTAAATGAATCAAGAAATTGGCTGAGGGCTTTTACTCCTGGAGTGGTGCTAATCGTTCTCCAGCAAGGAATTGGGTTGCAATCAAGTACTGGAGCTCGCCGGCGTTGATGCCAGACTCGAAGAAGACGGCGACTGGGCGCCGCTGATATAAGATAGCTTCGGTTAATTAGGTTTGGCTACACCATCTATGGAGTTCAAGGATCATGTCGATACGATCAATTTGGTCGGAGGTGAAGTGGCACGGGCCGGCGACGTGAGTTGCTCACGGCGGCGCGCGTAAACAGGGAAAGGCTCCATTCCGAGCTTCAATTCAAATTCCAGCTAAATAGGCTTGCTAAGAGCACTCTAATGATCAATTGGTTCTACTAAAAGGAGTACTGAAATAAGCTGGAAAGGGTTCAATTGCCGAAATAGGGAAAATCCAAAATTCGACGATCACCGGTGTTGAGTCTCATCGGAGTTCGATTACTTGGTACAGCATAAAGAGGTGAGGTAGAGACACTCACTGGTGAAGTTGATTTGGAGGTTGATGCAGCGGAGCTCCCTGTCTTCGTTCTCCCCCTCAACAGCTTGCCGGAGAAGAAGACGAAGATGAGAAGAAACGAGACTTTGCTGGTTCTGGAGTGGGGTGAAGTTGCTGCTAGCTACAGGGGAGATTAAATAGCAGAAGATGGGAGCTCCCGAGACTTCGAGCAATCGGGAGGATATCAATTTGGTTGGCTACAGTGGAGGTGTGCAGTGGCCTCGACAACTTTACAGCATGGTCGATGCGTGCTCTGGCTGGTGCAGTGGCAAAGCGACTGGCGGCTCCGGCATGGAGGCAATGTGGCGTAAAGTTTCTGACATAGCTGCAGGCGAGCACGCGCGCATGTGCTGGAAAGGAGATTCGGGCGATACTGGTGCAGCTGCAGTGCTGCCACAGCGCCGAATCGGGTGCGCGCATGTGGCGACGAGGTTGCGGCAAAGCTGGCAACGGCGGAGCTCCACCGGCGGTAAAGTTCGCGTTGCAGTTGTGCTCCTGGTCGCGGTTGGCCTTGAGGTCGAAAACGGCATAGCTCCTGGTCGTAGCTGCTCTGGTCGAAACAACAGCTGGATCTGGTCGAAAAGGCTTAGGGACTGAAATGCAAGGATTTGGTTTTGAATTTGCACTTGTTCGTAATTTCTGAGAATTTGGTAGTTTGGGCTAATTTTGACTTCACAGATTTGAAGAACTTTATTCAACAGATGATTTGAGAGAAGATCTGATAAAATCTGGGAAATTTTGATCAAATTTGAACTAAAGTGAAAATAGGGTAACTTAGGGTATCTCAAATCTAAGTTTTGTCGAGATCTGGAAACCTGAGACTTAGGGTGAGATTTTGATGTTTTGACAAAAGCATATTTTGTATTGAATAGCATTTCGGAGGTATTCCCTAAATCAAATTGAGATTTGGAGCTGATTTGTGGCTTTTAGCCTTTTCGGGCTCTGGGAATTCAGAAAAGGACTAATCTGCGATACAATTTGGACTGACTTGTGAAAAGGGCTTAAATGATGGAATCTAGTTGCCAACTTTTTGGATTAAGGTATTGGCATACCCATGATTACAATCCAAGAATAATCTGGTCTAGATTAGGTTAAATCTAAATTCTGAAACTCAGGGTATTTAGGGTAATTAAGATAATATAATAATTCCGTTTTCGAAAACAGAAAGAGGTCGATAATTCTGAGAGTTAGAGATCGAATTTGATCTGGCTTCTGAAGGCTTTTATACTCAAGATAGATAGTAGATTATATCTGGATAATCTGATCTTGAATTGGATCTTCAGGATAGATTTTGGGATTTTTGGGGCTTAGGATAGATTAGAATTGAATTGATCTTGCTACTTCTAAAGAGACATATGCATGCATGATTTTCATGAAAAGAAATTTTCACCCCCACAACCAGGGTGTTACAGCTGCTCCCTTCCCCAGGGGACTCCCATTCCCGGGAGGCACCCCCTTCTCCGGGCTGTGTCTTGCGCCGGAAGGGATTCCCCTCCCCGGGACCTTGCCTGTCCTAGGAGGTGTCTCCGGCATGGTCCCCGCGATGCAGGCCGTTTCCCCGTTGGGAATTTTTCCCATGCCGCGGGTCGTCTCCATCGCCGGAACCCCCCCGGCTCGCAACTCCTCTCCCCCGCCACTAGCGGCCGCACATCAGCTCCCTCCCCCAGGGCCCACTCCCCGGGCTCCCCCGATGGACCAAACACGGTTCACCCGGGAGGAGGTAGAGCGCATGCGTACGGCGAGGTCTGAGGAGCCCCGTCCCGCCGTCACTAGGAATCTCTCCTGGCACGCGGGTGTCGCTCTCGCGTCCCAATGGACAAGGGTAAGAGACCCATGCAAGAGGCCTTCGTCACCTCCAGGGACTTCCCTGAGGTCCAAGAGGTGAGCTCCACCAACCCTGAAGAAGGGAGATGGTACCAAAAGGTAGGTGGTCCATTGGGACGTACCCCTTCCCGATTCGGACAACGAACGCGCCTCCCCCGTAAAGGCGGATAGTGACGCGGACTCCCCAAAGGAAGTGGAAGGGGCTAATCAACCCCTCTGCCGTAGCCTCCGGTGCGTCCGGTGGCCGAAGCCATATCGGCCGCCCCATATTGAGCACTACAATGGGGAGGCCGACCCCTACGAGTTTGTGTAGGTTTATTCCACGGCCATCTCGGCGGTCAGGGGGGACGAAAGTATTTAACGCAACGTCTTCCCCCTCTACCTCTCCGGGATAGCCGGTCGTGGTTTTACAACCTCAAGGCCGGGTCCATCAAATCCTTCGTGCAACTGAAGGGCGAGTTTTGTGGAAACTTCCAGGGGAACTACATCCGTCCCCTGGACTCGTCGCAATTGTATACTGTTCGTCAGTGGTCGGGGGAGACGATATGAAGCTTCTTTAAGCGCTTTGCCCAGATCAAGAGCAAGGTAGCTCACGTCCCTGACTTGATGGTAATCAAGGCATGTAAGAGTGGCATCCTGCGTGGAGAGCTCCACCGGACGCTCTCCCGGAGTTGCCCGTCCTCCGCCGATGAGCTCTTGAATGTGCTTGAGAAGTACGCGAGAGCTGAGGAGGACGACCTCTGGAAGAAGAATCAGGGGACCTCCGATCCTGAGGAAAGGGACTTGAGGGACTCCTCCCACAAACTTCCCCGGGAAGGACCCTGCAGTGAGCCAAGGCCTCGGGACGCTTTCGTCCTCGAAGGCGGAGGCGGCTCCCAGGATCCTAACTGGGGACAACGAACCTTCTCCAGGCCCAAGGGCAACGGGGGAGGCCAATCCTCCCGCACGGGAGTGGCTCCCAAGCCAGGGGCAAGGAGTCTGGAGCCACCCTATGGTGTGCTTTCCACAAGTCCAACTCCCATGCCAACCAAGAGTGCCATGCGCTCCTTCAACACTTCGCAGCATTTCTCGAGCAGGATGGGCCGGGGGGAGGAGACCCTACCTCCTTACCCCTTCCATCGCCGGCTTTGGCAACACTCCCCACTCCGCCGGGGAGACACCAGAGGCAAGGCCAGGAAAGGGGCTCGAACGATGAGCTCCCTTTCCAAACCTCCCAGAGGCATGTTAATGTCATCTTGGGAGGATCCGCCTCCGGGCAAGACTTCAAACGCCAGCGCAAAGAATATGCGCGAGAAGTGAAGGCAATAGGGGTCATCAATACGTCCCGACCACCGAAGTGGTCGGACGTCCCACTAACGTTCACTGCGGAAGATGTGCGAGGGGTGCGCTTCCCCCATGATGACGCGCTAATCGTCTCTGCCACTGTGTTCAATTGTGGCCTCGGCCGAATCTTGGTCGACGGCGGGAGCGCAGCGGACATCCTTTATTTAAGGGCTTTCAAAGAAATACAGGTGGATGAAAAGCTCCTGCAACCCGCGGTAGGTCCTTTGAAAGGCTTCGTCCCGGGGAAACCATACACCCCGTGGGGAAGGTCGACCTCCCGATGACATTTGGTGCCCCAGATAATTATCGGACCGAAATGGTTCGGTTTGATGTGGTGGATCTCCCCTCCTCCTACAACGCCATAATGGGGAGAACCATAATCAACCGCCTAGGAGTAGTGGTCCACCACAATTACCTACGCATGAAGATCCCTGGGCCGAGTGGGGTGATGTCCGTGCGCGGCAACCAGGATATGGCTTGCTCCCTTTACGAGCGCGGCACCGCAGTAATCGGGGACGTTAACCTGGTCAATGTCCCGGGGGTAGGGAGCTACTTCCCAACCCCGGACGTGCCGATCGCGCTCCCCTGGAAGTTCCTTCCCAAACCTCGCCCCAAGGGGGACCTCCAGGAAGTCTGCCTCTCCCAAGACAAGGGGAAGACCGTCAAGATCGGGGCCGACCTCCCCAAGGAGCATGCAGCGCGAGTTATCAACTTCCTTCGTGAAAACGCGGATGTTTTCACATGGAAGCCCATGGACATGGGGGGCGTACCCAGGGACATTATCGAGCACAAGCTCGCGGTAATGCCTAGTTGCCCCCCGGTAAAACAGAAAATGAGGAAGCTCTCTCTTGAGTGGCAGGAGGCCATCAAGGTGGAGATCGGCAAACTCTGAGAGGCGGGGTTCATTCGGGAGGTCTTGCACCCTGAGTGGTTAGCGAACCCCATCCTCGTCAAAAAGGCAAGCGGCAAATGGAGGATATGTGTTGACTTCACCGACCTCAATAAAGCGTGCCCAAAAGACAATTTCCCGCTCCCACGGATCGACCAATTGGTGGACTCCACCGCAGGGTGCAAGCTGATGAGTTTTTTGGACGCCTATTCGGGCTATCACCAAGTCCGAATGGCTATGGAGGACGAGGAAAAGATGAGTTTCATAACTCCCCTCAGCACTTTGTACTATGTCCACATGCCTTTTGGGTTGAAAAACGCGGGGGCGACCTTCAAGCGTCTCATGTGCTTGGTCCTGAGGGACCAAATAGGCCGCAATGTGGAATTCTACGTTGATGATGCGGTCGTCAAGAGTCCGCTCTTGGCCGCTTACCTTGAAGATCTGGGAGAAGCCTTCCGCAATCTCCGCAAGTATGGGTTAAGACTTAACCCAGAAAAATGCGCGTTTGGCATTCGCGGAGGGAAATCCTCGGCTTCCTTGTGTCCCAAAGAGGCATTGAAGCCAATCCCAAAAAAATTCGGGCCCTCCTCGACATGCCTCCACCGCGTTCTGTCAAGGACGTGCAACGAGTTACCGGCCACTTGGCCGCATTGAGTCATTTCGTCTCGCGCTTGGGAGAGCGCGGCCTCCAATTCTTCAAGATCCTCCGTAGCCTGGCGGGGTTCCATTGGACCCCCGAGGCACAGGCCGCATTCGAAGACCTGAAGAAGTATCTAACGAGCCCTCCGATGCTCGTGAGCCCGTGCCAAGGGGAGCCCCTGCTCTTCTATCTCGCGGCCACTCCGCTTGCCGTTAGCGCAATCCTTGTCAAGGAGGAAGATGGGCATCAACGCCCCGTCTACTATGTGAGCGAGGCTCTCCAAGGTGCAAAAACAAGATACACAAAGATGGAGGTCTGTTATGCCCTCCTGATGGCATTGAGGACGCTTCGTCACTACTTCTTGGGCCACCCCATTACGGTGCCTCCTCTCTCCCCCTGGGAGAAGTGCTTTGGAACAATGAAGCCACTGGCCGGATAGGGAAGTTGGGGGCCGAGCTAGGCCCCTTCTCCCTCTCCCTAACAGGATGATCCGCGATCAAGTCACAGGTTCTCGCGGACTTTGTGGCCGAGTGGGCTCCGGTCCCCGGACCGAAGGAAGAACCGTGTGCCACGCCACCACCGTGTAGTGACCACTGGACCCTCTTCTTCGACGGCTCCCAGTTCCTGGAGGGAGCTGGCGCGGGAGTAGTCCTCCGAAGCCCTAAGGGGAGAGCCCTCGAATACGCCGCAAGGCTTGAGTTCCCCGCGACGAACAATGTTGTAGAGTATGAGGCCCTTCTCCTAGGGCTACACCTCGCCCGCTCTTTGGGCATCCGACGCCTCCTTGTCAAGGGGGACTGTCAGCTCGTGGTGTGTCAAATGGACAAGTCCTGCTTGTGCCATGACATGAACCTGAGTCTCTACCTTGACGAGGTCCAAAAGATGGAATCCCACTTCGAAGGCCTTGAGGTGCGGCGTATTTCCTGTAGGGACAACGATCACGCTGATGCCCTCGCGTGGGCGGAAAGTGCCCGAGGGCCTCTACCCGAGGGGGGCTTTCCTGGGGATTATCTCGAAACCTTCTGCGGTGGCCCTTGACCCGGACTCCGAGTCCTGTGACCCTCACATCATGGAAATCATCCGAGCCGCATCCGGGATGCTCCCCCTTGACGGCAAGGCGGTCAACTGCCCCCGGACGCTACCCAACTCCTGGACGGCGGCGTCCCGGCCAAGCTTCACGGGATTCAGCTGCTCCACCCGGACACGCCCGAACTCCTGGGCGATTGCGTCCTTCTCCTGGACGAACTCCTTCCAGGCCTGGATAGCTGCGTCCAGCTCACGGACGGCCACGTCATGTTCCGCCTTGCCGTCGGCTAGGGCCGACCTCAAGTCCTCGCTCTCCCGGGCAAGACGAGTCCTGACGGCGCAGGCTACGGCGGTTGTCTAAATGTTGGGGGAAATCTCCATGCGGCCAACTCCAGGTAAGTTCATGATTGCCCGGGGACAGTAGCCCCCCCCCCATTTGGCCCCCGGGACCTTGCCCCCCGGGCGGGTCCCGGGCGCCACCATTTGCCCGGGGACAGTGGCCTTCGGTGCCTGCCCCGGGCGCCGCCTTTTGGCTCCCAGGACGATGCCTCCGGGGCATGTCCCGGGCGCCGCCTTCTGGCTCCCGGGACGATGCCTCCGGGGCATGTCCCGGGCGCCGCTATTAGGCTCCCCGGACCCTGCCCCTCGGGCGGGTCCCGGGTGCCGCCATTTGCCCGGGGACAGTGGCCTCCGATGCCCGCCCTGGGCGCCGCCATTCGCCCAGGGACAGTGGCCCCCGGTGCCTGCCCCGGGCGCCACCTTTTAGGCTCCCCGGACCCTGCCCCTCGGGCAGGTCCCGGGCGCCGCCATTTGCCCGGGGACAGTGGCCTCCGGTGCCCGCCCCGGGCGCCGCCATTCGCCCGGGGACAGTGGCCCCCGGTGCCTGCCCCGGGCGCCGCCTTTTAGGCTCCCGGGACCCTGCTCTCCGGAAGGGGTCCCAGACGTCATCGCCCTCCTAAAAGGTAAAATCCCTGTTTGTTTATCACGTGCAGGTCACGCGAGGGACGCCTCGGGAATCAGCGACCACCTGTCAAGCATCCAAGACGTTTGACCGGGAGAAGGACGGTCCTACCCTTCAATCCGACGGTGGCTTCCGGGGTAGTTTAGGCTTTTTGCTTCTTTTTGGGGCTATAAATAGCCCTTGTACCCCTCTGTTGTAAAGGATCAGCTCAGTATTATTTGGAATAGCTAAACTCACAGACGTGCTCCGGAAGCCTCTCCCCCGGAGAGAGCCTCCCCAGCTGGCTCCGGTCGGGAGCGCGTCAACAGGACTAGGGCCCCCACCGGGACCCGAACTTGTATAAATCCACGTGTCAATTCTTGTGTTTGTCCGGCGGGGCTGGACCGGTCACCCGGTCAACCCGCGCTGCGTAATCTCCGCTAGGATCGTCTTCAAAACCTGCCGGGGTATTCTTAATACCACGACACTAAAGAAAAGTGAAGGTTAGCAACGGTTGACATGATAAATGAAGGGAAATGAATCTTCACCTGTAGTGCCAGGGAGATGGCCTCCCCGTAACAGTCATCGATGCCTCCCTCCCGGACATGAGCTCAAACCTTGGGGGTCACGAGACTCAAGGAGAGCTTGCGCGTCTCCTCCAAGGAGAAGAGGGACGCCCCCCTCGCTAGGGAGCGGGGGTCACCTCCCATTGGCAGGCCTTCGTCGCCAGCCCCGCTTGGGTGATCATCGCCACCCCCAGAGCCTCAGAGGGAGTCCTTCGGGAGAAGGGCGCCAAGACCAAAATGTAGAACAGGGTCTCATAACACAATATGAAATACTATCGTTTATGAACAATAAACTGATAGTAGAGATTAATTTCATATCCGTTTGGAAATTGAAACCGATAGTAGAATACAGTGTTATTGACCCTAAAGGGTTTCCTGAGAACAATTACAAATGGGTCTCAGTACATCATTTTGCACTTGTAAATACACCTGAAACCACATGCAAATGACTTCCAATAATTTTGAAATAAATTAACAGTAAAGACCAATCATGGAATGAAAATTTGTAGTTTTCATATTGATTTGTGAAAAGAATCAATTCTTGCTCAAATCAAGTATATACTCCAATTGAAATGAAAATTTGCATAAATGATTCTCAATGTATCACGTATGTTTTCCCAAAGAATTTTTGAAAAATGATTTGAAGAATTCTTCGATTAAAGATCCAAGTAATATACGTCACTTACATATTGCAAATTAGTCAAGAATGGTTGTCCACCCATAATCCTTCTTCGTGGTCGTCTCGCAGGTAACTTGTTTTGTCAATATCTTTTGGGAGGGACAGATTGAAGGATTCCATCCAAAAATGGAGGTAGTTCGTCGAACTGATCGTACTCTTCTTCATCCACAACGTCTTCGACCCCAACAATACGTCTCTTACTGTGAAGGACAGCGTGCAACTTTGGGTTGGCCGGGTCAACGATGTAGAACACCTGTGTGGTTTGCTCAGCAAGTATAAATGGATCATCTTTGTGTGCGACTCTACTGAGATCGACGAGAGTAAACCCATAATTGTCAACTTTAACACCTCGAGAGATGTCGACCCATTGGCATCGAAACAGAGGAATCTTAAGTAATACATAATCGAGCTCCCATATTTCCTCAATAACACCGTAATATGAGTCGAGTGCCCTTACTGCCCTGGCATCCTCCGAAATAACAAGTAGTATCACTCCACTACCTTGCATAGTACTCTTCTCGTCCTTAGATCTTGTGTAAAATGAATAGCCATTGATGTCATAACCCTGCCAAGTCCCTACAGTAAATCTAGGCCCTCTGGCCAACCATGTAACAACTTCATCTACGTCGCCCTCAAAAGCTTACAGGACTCTATTTTCGATCCACCCAGCAAACTTCCTGTTATGTTCTCTGGTGACCCAAATTTCTGGCTTCGAAGGATTCTGTTTCTGTAACATTTCCTTGTGCTCGTGTATGTATGGCACCACGCCCGTCATGTGCTGTAAGACCCAAAAATAGGCTTTTGCATACAGATCACTAGAGGGGACGACTGCTTTAAATCTAATCGTTCCAATTCCCTGAAGCCTGCCCTCATGCCGGGACGTAGGAACACCAATTGGGTCAACCCCTGCCATATAGTTGGTGCAAAATTCGATCACCTCCTCGGCGGCACAACCTTCAATGATACTACCCTCAGGCCGATGTCGATTCCTTACATATCCCTTCAAGATACCCATAAATCTCTTAAATGGATACCTGTAGCGCAGGAACACGGGTCCACAAAACTTAATTTCTCTGACAAGGTGAACAATTAGATGGACCATAACATCAGAAAAAGATGGAGGGAAATACATCTCCAGCTGACAAAGAGTTGTAGTCACATCGCGTTGCAAATCGTCTAGTCCATCCAGATCAATTACCTGCTAGGACACAGTTGCAGCAAATATTCAGATCCAAAAAATCTGACAAGTTCCACGAATGGAGCTAATTAACTTACTAGGAGTACACGCTTACCTTGCCAGATATTGTGTTGAAGAAATAATATATCTTTGTAATTGTCTCTCTGACTTTGACTGGGAGAATGCCTCTAATAGCAATGGGAAGCATTTGTTACATCAGTACATGACAATCATGGGACTTCATACCAACCAGTTTCAAGTCTTTCATGGACACAAGTTTTTTCAAGTTCGCAGAATACCCGCATGGAACTTTGACACCATATAGGCACTGACAGAGTAATGTTTTTTCTCTTTTTGACAAAGTATAGCAGGCCGGGGGGAGGTATGTACGCTTTCCCTTCTCCAACGGTGCAAGCTCAGTCCTTATGCCCATGTCGAGTATGTCACGGCGAACGTTGATGCCATCTTTCATCTTTCCTGGAATGTTCAACATCAAACCAATCAAACTGTCACAAAAATTTTTCTCTACGTGCATGACATCAATGCAATGTCGAACTTGTAAGTGCTCCCAATATGGCAGATCCCAAAGAATCGATCTCTTCTTCCAAACATTTTTTCCTAGAGGTTTAGAACATTTACCGAACTCAACTTTGATGTCCTTCACCCACAAGTAAAGCTCCTTACCAGTCACAAACACTGGTGCTAATCCTTTCTCAGGCTTCCCATTAAATGACTTCCTCTTCTTACAGTAGGCGTGATGCATCGGAAGGAATCTGCGGTGACCCATGTGCACTGTTTTTCTGCAGTTCGATAACCACATACTTTCATCCAGGCAAATAGGACAAGCCTTGCCTCCTTTCGTACTATACCCCGACAAATTTCCATAGGCCGAAAAATCATTTATGGTGCAAAATATCATGGCCCGCAACATGAAATTCTCTCGCTTATGTGCATCCCACACCTGCACCCCTTCGCTCCACAATTTATGTAAGTCCTCGACTAACGGTGATAGAAACACGTCAATATCATTCCCGGGTTGTCTGGGTCCTGAAATTAGTAACGACATCATGATGTACTTGCACTTCATACATAACCAAGGAGGAAGATTGTAGATGCATAAAAGAACCGGCAAAGTACTATGTCGACTACTCATATTTCCGTGTGGATTCATACCATCCGTACTCAACCCAAACCTTATATTCCTCACTTCGCCGCCAAACTCACCGAATGTTCTGTTAATGTTTCTCCATTGAATTGAATCAGTTGGATGTCTTAGTTTTCCGTCTTGTTTCCGACCTTCAACATGCCAACGCAAATACTTCACATCTTTCGGATTTGCAAATAGTCATTTCAATCTAGGAATCACAGGCAAATACCACACAGTTTTGGCTAGAGGCCCTTTCTTTACTTCATCACATCCATTGTGATAAATTATGTTCCCATGCTTATACTGCGATGCACCGCATCTTGGACAAACATGCAAATCCTTGTACTCGTTATGTACAGAACACAATCATTTGGGCATGCTTGTATTCTTTCGAGTTCCATTCCCAACGGACACAATAGTTTTTTTGGCCTGGTAAACCGATCTTGGCAACTCATTTCCCTCTGGAAGCATGTCAGCTAACAGATCTAATAGCGCTGTGAAACTCTTATCGATCCAACCGTTGCTTGCCTTCAAGTAATATAATCTCAACACAGAAGACAACTTTGTATATTTTGCACATCCGGGGAACAAAGGCTTCTCAGAATCAACAATTAATTTCTCAAATTTAGCTAAATCGTTTTCGCTGTAATCTTCTTCTACATCACGTAACATTTCATCTAAATTATCGTCATCTACATGGACTTCCGAATGAACATTACCAATGTTCTGATCATGATCATCATTACTGCAATCCACTTCCGGGTGCTGCTGAGTGGTAGCGGTGCTCGTTTCCTCAAGATCTTCACCATGCCATATCCAACGGGTATAGCGTGCGTTAAAACCACGACGAATCAAATGACTCCTAATCTGATCAGAGTTGCCGAAGCTTTTTAAGTTCATACAATCTATACAAGGACAATGCATATCTTTCTCTCCCTTCTTCGCCTTTTCTTGCTCAGCAAATTTAATAAACCTATTCACACCCTCCAAATACTCAACAGTAGTACGTTTTATTCCATACATCCAATATTCTCGGTCCATCTATAACTATTTCACAAAATTGACAAATTGAAATAAATAATTAATGACTCAGGGCATGCATGCATGAAACATCATCAATTAGCTAGGCCATATGTGTGTACAGCTGCTTAATTACATTAAATGGATATGTATGAAACCCTAATTAACTTGATGCATTAATTGGAAGAGCCAGCTAGCTAGCTGGTTAACTTCAGCAAGCTATAGCTAGCTAGCCAACCTAGCCTTCTAGCTAGTTTGGAGCTGCATGTATCTAGTTTAATGAATTGCAAGTAAAGAGAGAGGGAGAGTGTGAAAAAGTGATCGAGAGAGAGAGAGGTGATGAGAAGATGACAATACTGAGGGGGATCAAATTATCAACCTCTCAGCTAGCTTCTCCAGATCACTCTAGCTTGGAGCGTGGATGCACGTACGGTAAAAATGAATCGAGGATGTAGAGCGCAGAGCAGGGGTCGAGATAAGTTGTACAATTTTACTATCAATTCAGAAAACACAACCGATTGTAAACTAAGGTCCCCACTGTCATAACCATTAGTTTATGTGACGTCATTTTACTATCGGTTTGTTTTAGATAACCGATAGTAAAATTTACTCTATTATATCGATTGGTATAGTAGTAGCCGATAGTAAAAATTCCGTAATTTCACTATCAGTTACCAAAAGACAAACCAATAGTAAAATTTACTCTATTATATCGGTTGGTACAGTATGAACCGATAGTATAAAGTCTGTAATTTCACTATCAGTTACGAAAGATAAACCGCTAGTACTATTTCATATATTATATCGGTTGGTACATGTAACACCCTGGTTTTGGGGGTGAAAAGTTTTTGCATAAAATCCTGCATGCATGTATCCCTGTAGCAGTAGCCAGATCAGCTGAACCCTAATCTCTCCCAAACCCTAAAAATCTCCAAATCTATTCTCTAGATCCAGATCAAGATCAGATCATCCAGATTTAACCTACCAGTTATTCTGAAGATAAAAGTCTTCAGGAGCCAGATTGAATTCTAACCCTAACTCCCAGTATCTAAGTCTCTTTCTGTTTTCGAAAACAGGAAATTCAGATTTACCCTAAGTACCCCAGATCCCAGATAACTGAGTTATCATGGTTTAACCCTATCCAGACTCATGTATCTTTTGGAATATGTTCCTAGGTTTACCCTCAACTTACTCCAAAAAGTTGGGAGACAGATTGTTTCATCTAAACACTTTTCGCAGATTAGCCCAAATTTTACTGCGAATAAGTCCTTTTCTGTTACCTGGAAGCCTGAAAAGGCTAAAATTCACAAATCAACTCCAACCTCAGAATTTCTTCAGGGAACACCTCCCAAATGCTATTTGATACATATTTCCCTTCTGTTTAAACTTCGAAATCTCTCCCCAATCACCAGAATTTAAGATCGACAAAATCCAGATCAATTTTACCCTAATTTTACCCTATTTTCGAAAATAGGTGAAATCCCTCAAACCTTATCAAATTTTCTCCAGATTTGAGCTAAATGAGTATTAATAGAAATATTATACTCATCCATTAAATCAAATTCCAGATTAAACCTCTCTAAGACCAGAATTACAAATCAGTCCACTTTTCAACCGAAATCATTACACTTATACCCCTGGTTCGACCAGATCTTGCTGTTCACGACCAAATGGGCTATTTCGACTTCGACCAAAGCAGTGCGATCGACCAGCTACTGTTGCTTCGACCTCGAGCTACTGCCATCGACCACGACCTGGTCCCAGTGCACGATCACGGCCACAGCTCACATGCGACCATGTGCACCACTGCAGCCCCATCGACTTCGACCTCGCCAGCTGCTACAGTAGCCGTAGTCGTTGAAGCCAGCCCGTGGTCGCCATCTTCACCAGCTGAACAGCGCCACGTGTGCGAGCACGGTTGGCTACTGTGGATCTTCCCCGGCGCGACTCACAGCCAGCTGATTTCCTCCCGTTTGCACGCCACCGGCAACGGCTACAGCAGGAAAGCATAGCCACGTGGAGAACTCGCCGCGGCCAGCCATCAGTTCACCTTCCCATCACCTGTAAAGCCTTCACGGCCGATGAACCAAGTCGTTTCACCGCCTGTCTTCACCGTAAAGTCACATCCCGTCTTTTCCTTGCCGGCTACAACTCCCCAAGCACTTCGAGCCGTTGCAACACCTCCGAATCCTCTATAAATAGTCCCTGGTCTCAGTGAAACACCACACACCCACCAGAAACACCTAAGTCCTCAAACTCGCCGTCTTCTTCTTCTTCCCCGGTGAGCAGCAAAGGGAGCTTCGATGCTAGCTTCAACCGCTGCTCCCTTCTTCAATCCAACACCCCCAGTGAGCTTCCCTCATCCCCCTCATGCTTCTCAAGCTGGGAATTTAGTTTAAATGCTTCCTGTCACCGGCAATCGCCGTGTTTCACCTAGAACTCCGGTGAGCAATTAACCCTCACCTAAACCGATTTAGCTCTCGAGCCAGTGATCAAACATGCTCAATAGATCATTCTTATCATCCCTAAGCAACCAGAATCATCAATTTTGCTAAAATCTGGAAAACCCCAAATTGGAACTTTGCTTGTGAACTGAACTTACTGTTTAAGCTTTCCTGGTGCATCTCTAGCCAATCTAACTACACCAGTATGTTTCTAACGCCCTAGAGATCATGTACAAGCAAGGAATTGAGTTCATTTGCCCTAAATCGAAAACCCCAATTTTCATGTCATCTTCTTCTGCTCCAGTCATTGGCCGTCGATTCCGGCCAATCCAGCCCTAGCCACTTTGCCATTTAGATGTTTTGGACCATTCTGAGCAACTTTGTCTGCTATCACGACTTCTAATTCGGCCTAGATTGTGAGATATAGCTATGCCCTAGTTACTGCACTATTTATGTTGCATGTGCTCCAGGCCAGTCAACTTCTTTGCCGGTTTTCATCACTTTCCGGCCATCTCCTGCCCTAGATCTTGTTGAGACATTTGTTCCTGTTACAAATGTCTAACTACCAGACAAAGTGGTGCATCATTTGGAGCCCTAGATCAAAAGATATGGCAAACCCTAATTTCTGGCCATGTCAACCCTATGTCAAACTATGCCAGCCAGTGGCATTAGCCCTGTTCACCCACCTCTGGTCATGAAAAACAGAAAATACTTTGTCAAATAGTTGCCTCACTACCTTGTGCACCATATGCTTGAATCAAAACTCATTTTGGCCACTGGGAACTATTCAAACCATGTCAATGCCATTCTTCGGCATTGTCAGCCCTTGTCAGCCTATGTCAGCCAATGGCATTGGGCCAGTTTGACCCCTTCTGGGTATGCAAACTGAACATAACCTTGTCCCTTAGACTCCTGATGTTGTGATCTACATTTTATTCTACTGTCACAACTTGAGTTGAGCCCTCTATCATCCATCGACCCTATGTCGATGCCTTGAACCGAATGTCGACCTAAAGGCGTTCGCTGTTTTTGAGCGAACCAGCAGCAGCCTTGATATCATTCTGATATTTTGGAACATTTGGAACCTTGTAAACCCTTGACAACTAATCTTAACCTTGGTTTCCATAGTTTAACCCTAATCGTTTCCCAGAACTCTCAAATCTTGTATCGCCTAAGTGTTTCTCCTTGCATTATCACATATAGTAGAATAGTAAGAGTAGGATTGATTGTAATGCCTGTTTGCTTGTTTGATCCTTGTTCAGAGCAAGAGTCCGAGTTCGAAGACTTCGTCGCAGACCCGACATCAACTGCTGTTTTTTACGACGCGGAAGGCAAGTCATATTCTTGAACATCTTGAACCTATATTTTATGAATTGCTAGAATATACCTTGACTATAAAATAATAATATTGCATGAGAAAGATTGAGAATAGTTGAATTATGAAATGGCAGCATCAGGCTGATGCCTGTGAAATGTGAATTGATCAAATAATGAGCCATGAACTAATATATTATGTATATTTATATTCATGAAATAAAACCCCTAGCCGTGACCAGTATTTTGGTATGGAATGGTGAAAGCACTGGAGGTGCTTGGTCGCACAGGATGTGCCAGCACTGGAAGTGCATGGATTATGGTATGAGCTGGTCACTGGCATATAAGGACTAGAACCTTGTGTTGTGCGTCTAGTGGCATGATTAACGTGCTGACCGCAAGCCTGGTATGGGACAAGCCTGAACAAGTAGTACGTGGATCACACATGAAACCCCTATATGACAAACTCACGATTAACACGGGGTGCGCTCCAACACATATCACAGGATGTGATCATGCACGCTGACCCTGAGGGGAAGACGCCAATTAGTGGGGGTTGTGAAACCCTGCCACAACTGTGGTTTGCGTGAAGAAAACCACGAGGTCTGGGGTGAATTGTGTGTGAAACATGGCAAAAGTTCTTGTTATCTCCACCTTGCCACTCACAGTATGAAGTGAGTCAGGGGTCCAATCCTTGTGATAGGAAGGGCATGAAAGTGGATATATCTTGCGGGTAAATTGGTACCCCTCTGCAGAGTTAAAAATGTATTCGAATACTTCGTGCTCCCGAGTTTTATGAGTATGCCGCGGTGGATTAAATCCACGGGGTGTGACACAAGTATTGTTTTATAAATTAAAATTTGTTAAGTCAAGATTACCCAAATGACATGTGTTGTCATGATAAGGGGTGCTGCCGTGGGCTGTCATGTGTTGACGTGTCGCGGTAGTACCATAATTTAGTGATCATATGATATCTAAGAGGCATGTGGATTGTGCCCTAAGTATACAAAATGCTGCCATGAGCATGAGATTTGAAAAGCTTGGAAGAAAAGTATTTATGGAAAAACCCTCTCACCTCTTTTCCCTCAATAGCATAGGATCATGTCATCTCTACTATATGTATCTCTACTCTTACCTATGACTTGCTGAGTACGTAAGTGCTCACCCTTGCAACTTATCAACAATAGATGGAGTGCTACAATACCAAGACGAAGGCTTGGAAGATTTCGTGGATCCAGAAGGAAGAGAGCCAGTTCTGCCAGAACCCTGAAGTGTGCTGTTCTGCTGTCAACTTCTTACGACTGTGGGGGTTTCGCCTAGCTTCCGCCGAGTAGTTGTCTTTTGTTTTAATTAGACCATTTGTGCCGTGAAGGCATTGTATTACTCTTGTTGTATCAGGCCAGCAGGCCATACTGTTTATCAATGATATTTTGTAAGTTACTCTGCTGCAATGAACTCCTGTGCTTGACTTATCCTGGGAAGTCAGTGGTATGTATGTATGAGGCCAGCTGCAGCGAGCTAGGTCTCCACGGGAGTAGTCGTGGTACCCTGTGCGGGGCGCGACAGTACAGTAATGACCGATAGTAAAAAATGTTTGCATTTCACTAAGGGTGTACCAGAATATAACCGATAGTAAAAAGCCTCTTCTCCACCATTGTCGTCCTATTCTATCAAAATTTTCCCAGATTGCTTATAACCGTTAGAAGATATGGGTTAGTGGATTGCATTTCTGTAGTAGTGTGTTTTTAAAACACTCTAGGGGACTAGTGAGCCTAGAGTGAAGTATGGAGAGATACGCCGTAATAAGTCAAAGGGTAGAGACTTGCATGAGTACCAAATTTTGTTTTTCAAACAAAAAGAGCTATGAAAATTTGATAAGGTTGAAATGGATTATTTGATATGGTTGAAAATTTGATAAGCTCTCATGCTTGTGCATTGTTTATGCTCACTTTGAAATCCAGTATACATACATGGATGTAGGTGGTATGAGAAGAACTAAGCATTCTTATTTCCTCCGTACTCAGAACTAATCTAGTTACTTGCAAATTATGTGCAATTATTAGATGGTTGAGTGCTCGATACATATCTTAGTTTGCCGAGCTTACTATTTGCTGTGTTCCATTCTTTCACATCATTTTTATGCTTGCTTGTTTGTTTGGATGTATTTCTTATCTAATTGCTTGAGGACAAGCAAAGATTTAAGCTTGGGGGTTGTTGATAATTGTCATATATGTGCATATTTTCCATATGCTTAATCCCCCTGACCATGCGCATTTAGTCATATAAGGCGGCATATGCATTAATCATATACATTTTTATTGCCAAATCGACCGTATAATTCGTTGTGCAATTTTATTGCAGGTCGATGCAATTTGGGTGGATTTCGGCTAATGGAGCATGTTTCTTTGACTTTACGTGACCCTCGGTCGATTCTGGATAGAAGCATGCGTTCCTATGGACGCGTAGGAACTGACTGTGCCGAAATCGGAGTCTCCGGGGGCTCGGAATCTCATTTCCTTTCAGCCGAGAACTTTCTTGCAATTTCCTAAAACCTCAAACACCCTTCTGCAAAATAGTCAAGACTCAAAATCTCAAACCCTAACTCGGGAAGGACCTCTTTGTGATTTTCTAAAACTCCGAGGGTCTTTTTGCAAAATTGCCTTCTTCTCTAAACCTCAGCTGCCGGCCACAGTGCTTCCGCGAGCCTGATTTTTTGTTTGTTACCATCTTCTGCCTCCCTCCTTGTGATCCACACCTCCAAACACCACGCCGGCGACGATCAAGCCGTACGCGGTCGGCGGAGGCACTTTCCTCCCTCTCTCTTTTTCTCCACCAGTCTTCTTCCTTTCCCCTTTTCCCTCTCCATTTCTTCCTTCCTCTCTCTCCTTCTCTGCCTTCACCACCCACCAGATCCACCACGAGCTTCTGTCTCTCCTCTACTCCCTAAAAGCCTCCACAACCCGAGCTTGGCCTCCTTCAGCCAGAGCTGCACTGCGCCACCAATCCTCAACACCGCCGCTCCCGCGCCCTCTTCTTCCATCCTACCACCGGATCCCGCGTCATGGCCGCCAGACCCGGCCAGATCTGGCCGATCTCAAACCGTGGCCTCCCTCTGCACCGCTCTCCCTCGCGCCACCGCCGCTCCCGAGTCTCCTCGACCTCCTCGCGCCACCGCCGCTCCGATCTGCTCCGGCGCTGCGCCACCACGCCACCACTCAGCCCGGCACCACTCAGATCCGCCCGAGCTGGCGCCGCATTCAGTGCTCCCGACGTCGCACAGCCCTCTCCACTTCGGCCACAGCTTCACCCACACCGTCTCCGGCCCTCTTCGACAACCCTGCTCCAGGCTCGGCCATCTTCATCGACTCTGGCTTCATCTCCTTCCTCAACCCCGAGCTGCTGGAGCTTCAACGACTACGGCCATGGCTCAGCTCCCACAACCTTGGCAGCAAGCAACAATGGTGATTCAATTCTCCATTCCTTTCATTCTATCTTTTTGAATTAAAATGCATATTCTAGATGAGATGAATTGTTCTTGTAATGTTGATGAACTGAGACTCTGATGGATCAATTATTAGGTTCTGTTGAATGGAAAGGCCTTGGTATTGGTACTTGTTGCTCTCTTTATCCTAATAGATGGATCTCTGTTGTATGTGTTGATGCTTCAATTCCTTTGTTTGGGTTTTATGGGATGAACAGCATTTGTATTGATGATCAGCAATTCAAAATCTTTGAGTTTTAATTGATGTGTGTTGTGACTTGCTCTCTGTTTATCTATTCTGAAATGATCTTGCTATTGAAATGAGTGGTTTGAACTTTTGTCTTGTGATGGTTGATTTGACTCTAGAATTCAATCTGGATTGGCAATTGTCTCACTTGTATTATTCTTAAACCTGACATGCAAAGAATAGGTGATCTGTTCTGAAAGGGTGATCTCTGTCCAATTTTCTTAGACTTGTTTTACTATGCATGTTTTTCTAATCAAACCCCGGTCTGAAAATTGAGATGATTGATTTCAATTCTGAATCCGCTGAGTTGTTTGTGCTTTGTGTTAATTCACTGTTGTGCTTTGTGTTAATTCACTGTTGGGAGTGGTCTGTGTTATTTCTCTACGTGTTCGTTTGTTGATACCGTCGATAAGGGTGTTCGTTTAGTTTTTTTCGCCTCTTCTCGCGACATCACTGAATGTTAATGATGTTATCGCTTGTACTCACGACGACATGTATAGACCTAACACTATGGTCGCAATGTGTTCACGTCTCTCTCTCTTTCTATTTATTCCTTCTGACATTTAGCTCTTTCTTTCATCTATTTTATTTTTACCCGATCTTGATTTAGTTTAGTTACGCGATTCATCTTCTCTAGTCCCTGTGGAAAGAACAATACAGAATACTCGCCTTATTGCATTGTCCTCGTTCTCTTGCGAAACGGTCTAGGCTGGTATCATGCGTGTATCCAAGGTTGTTATGTCCTCATCAGTATCTCTATGATCGAGACGCTCACTTCCATCAACGAGCACAAGAGTACGAGCTCACTAAAGACGGAGTTAAGTTCGTGATCAGTAGAGATGTCCACATCAACATTTCAAACTTCATTAGCACAAATTAGGCCAAGAGAATCGTCAATGCATGTCATAAATACATGCTTTTTATGATTCGACAAGTTGGTAAAAGTAATAGTACTCAAGAAGCATTGTCGTTGACGTGCCGAGAAGATTCTGGTCGTTTGTCGAGACTACAGGAGAAATACAGTGATGTGTTCAAAAGTACCCAGGGTCGTCCACCGAAACGTCCGGTCGAGCACGAAACTCAGCTCGTGTCCAATGCAGCACTTCCCAATCTGAGTATGTATCGCAACTCGGTAATGGAGAATGAAGAGATCAAAAGACAACTTGGTGAGTTGCTCAATGATGGTGTCATTTAACCAAGTAGTTCACATTGTGTATCTCCTGTGGTGTTAGTGCCAAAAAAAGATCAGACTTGGCGTATGTGAATCGACTACCGAGCACTGAAGAAGATCACCATCAAGAATTGGTACCCCCTTCCTCGTATTGATGACCTGCTAGACCAATTAAAGCATGTTGCTGTTTTCTCGAAATTGGATCTAAAGTCACGATATCATCAAGTCATCATTTGAGAGGAGGATACTTGGATGACTGGTCATGCCGTTTGGCCTATACAATGCCCCAGCAACTTTCATGTGTCTTATGAATGACGTATTGCGACAGTTCATTGACTACTTTGTGATCGTTTACCTCGACGACATACTGGCAGTGTTACTGATAAGTCTTACTTTGGTAGAATTTTACCCTAGGTTTAGTATTGAAAATGTGTAAAAATGATGCTTAAAATTCTTTTCATACGTCATTTTATATGACTTTTTGTAACATTTTTACAATCCATTTTCATGAGTGTGTTCATCATGTTCCAAGGAACAAACGTACCAAATTTGGAGTTATTTCGACATCGTTTGGATAGGAAACAAAGTGGAGAAAGAAGATGCTGAAAATCTAAAAAAAACAGGAATCCGACCCGAAACCCGAATTCCGAGTCCAAACAGACCCGTTAGTCGGTTTAAAGTCTAAATCTGAGACAATTTCCTTCTTAAATAAGTCTTGAGTTATAATTGGTAAATTCTAAGACTTATGTACAATAACTAGAGAAGCTTTTGGCTCAATTAGACATGCTTTTTCTTAGGTTTAGAAGCCTTTAGGGCTTAGTTTTTAGTCTAATTTTCTTAGAAGAGCCCACTTCTCTATTTTATTGCTTTTGGAAGCCGGCAAGGACGGCAACTTCAATTTTCAAAAAATGAAGTAAGTTTTTATCTATTTCTTATTATTATTTTTGCATTGTTATGGCTTTTTGCGAGTAGATCTCTTCTAGGTTTAGGGATGACGAAATCTGAAAGGCGTGATTCTTCCTTGGTTTTGATCTCAAGTTTTGGAGTTATTTTCTAATGTTTTCTTCCTCTAAACCCTAAATTCTTGTTTCGGCAACAGACGTAACAGTTGAGTCTTAGCTAGAATTTAGGAGAGTTCTTGAGTCCTTAGCACTTTGACGCGGGACCCTGAACAGGAGAGAGGCTCTCGCCAAACGTGACAGTGGAAGCAATCCTCTGACTGTTGACCCCAGCGCCCGGAACTAAAAACTTAATTTGTCTTCAAAAACAATGGATATTAACTCACAATCCTCGAACCTTGGATAGAATTACGCCAGATGGTTATGAAATTCCTAAAGTCCTAGGTTTTAATTCCTGCTTTATAAATTCAGATTTCATACCTGCAATTTACTGCGTTAAAACCCTATATTGATAGTTTTAGTAGTAGAATTAGTTATATAAAAACAACCCTGAAACTCGTTTAGACTTAATCAGCGATCCATTAAACTAGAAAGACGAATACGCTTGTTCCTCGTGGAATTCGACCCTCAACTGCTCAACGTTCAACCGTCCACTTACAGTATTACAAAATCACACCGTTTTAGGTGCGATCAAGTTTTTGGCGCTGTTGCCAGGGAAACAACGGAAATTCAGTCTTGCTTCTATTTTTCTTCTTCTTCTTTGTGCACCACTAACCTTTCTGGGAAGTAGTGCAAATCTGATACAATCAAGAACGAGCCACAATGGACAATCAAACACCGAAGGAAGCCGAATCACCAAAGATGGGTGAACAAAAGAAATTGAAGGATTATGGAATCCCGTTCAGTATGGGGTTTCGGTCAGGTATTCTTAGACCAACAATCGAAACAAATAATTTTGAAATTAACCCTGCGCTAATAAATCTGATACAACAAAACCAATTCAGTGGTTTTGCCACTGAAGATCCTTCACTGCATATCCATATTTTTCTTGAGCATTGTGATACTTTTAAAATTAACGGAGTTTCGCAGGATGCGCTACTACTGCGTCTCTTTCCTTTCTCTCTTCAAGATAAGGCGAGAGCATGGTTGTATACTCTACCGCCCGCTTCAATAGCAACGTGGGATGAACTCTCACGAATTTTTCTCGATAAATTTTTTCCTCCATCTGAAACTGCATATATTTGAACCAGATTGTTTGTTTTACTCAGCAGGGAGGAGAATCACTCTACCAAGCATGGGATCGGTACAAGGAACTTTTGAGGTCGTGTCCACACCACGGCGTGAAAAGTGGCTTGTAGTTCAAACATTTTATAACGCTTTGAATTACACGGCACGGATAAATGTTGATGCCGCAGCTGGCGGTGCACTCATGAACAAAAGCGTTGATGAAGCGTACGATCTAATTGAAGGTATGACACAAAACTACATGCAATGGGGGAATGAACACACTACATCATGATCAATCCTATCGCAGCACCAACTCCCTCAACAACAACAGTCGTACCAAGCACTATGGCCATCATTTCAACACAACAACAACAAC
Source organism: Pharus latifolius (assembly GCA_019359835.1). Lineage (NCBI taxonomy): Eukaryota > Viridiplantae > Streptophyta > Magnoliopsida > Poales > Poaceae > Pharus > Pharus latifolius. Next base: position 24,283,106 of record CM033327.1, read on the forward strand.
CACCGTACCAGCCACCACATCAACGACAAAATCAAACTGAACAATCCAACATCGAGCGCATGCTAGAATCTTTTCTAGGAAATCAAGAGAAGGAAAAAGTTGCATTGAACCAAAAGATTGACTCCATCTCTACACATGTTCGCATCTTGAGACTAAATTCGTGCGAATGGCCAATCACGCACCAATGATTTCTAACTCTCTTCCTTCTCAACCTATCAAACTAGTAATTCTGAACATATTAATGTACATTATATCTTGTGTTGATACTGTTGATTTGAAATGTGCAAGAACTTTCCAAAAAGAGAAGGTGCAATCGGAACCAACAAAGATGTCTACCGAGGATTTGACGCCGACGACCAAACTTAAGTATGATGATCCACCTGCGTCGACAAATGACCTTGGAAAGGAAGACCAATAAAAAAAAACAGAATCAGGTAATAATGAGGTAACACAAGTTTCTAAACAAACTTCATATTTTCCAAGTTGTTACCTCTAGTCTAGTTCTAATGACAAATCCTTTGATATCCTGAAGAAATCAAATGTGACTGTGCCTTTTGTTGATCTTATCATTGAAATTCTTTCATATGGAAAATTTTTAAAAGAAATTCTTACAAATAAAAGGGATTTGGATGATTTAGAAATAGCTCAAATTGATATATGTGAGGGTACAATTGCTTTCCATATGGGGAATGAGAAAATATTGTTTAAATTGTCTGAAATTGCTAACTGCCCTATGTATGAGGACACCACATGTAGGATAGACCCTTTTGAGACTATATTTCAGGGTAAACAAATTGGAGATGATGCTCTTGATGACAACACAGAGACGAGCAATAAAAAAAGATGTTCATGCTACTACAAACACATCATCATTGCCCAATCGACTCTTAACGGTAAGAAATCATGACAATCCCTACTCGAACAAGGTACCAAAACTCACACCCCTTCCTTCCTTGGTGAAATATATGCTTCTTGATAGAGACAAACATAATCCTATGCTTTTAGAGGCCAATATAACTGATAAACCATCAAGTACATTGATCAATACATGAACACTACATCGCAAGGCATTAGGATATTCTATTGATGACCTAATTGGTATAGAACCTCGACACTGATTAAACCTAGCTACAATGAAAGCTGAAAAATCTGAATTGCTAGACAATAGGCTTAGGTCTCCCACTTCACCAAACATTCAAAATCATTATTGGGAACCTCCATAAAGATCATGCTATGGTCTACGTCGAGCGGGACGTTAAACCAGTGCTTATCGGGAGGCAACCCGATGCTTTTTATTTCTTTTATTTTTATTTTCTTTCTTTTTCTTTTTCTTTTTCAGGGCCAACCAAATTCAGATTACGACATTCAAGTCCACATCACAGCATGTTCAAAAAAAATTGTGAATCCGACGTGTGATCTCCAAGGTACGTAAGTTTTCCTTTTTATTTTCCTTTTCCTTTTTTTTTGTTTCAGGTTTTCACTTGCAACGCCTTGGACTGCACCATTGGAGCTACATGGACCGCAACATCCTCTTTCACTGCGTCATCTTCCACCACGACCGCAAACGGTAATCTGTATCTCTTTCCATACATTGAGGACAATGTCTGATTTAGCTTGGGGGGTGTTTACTTAACCGTTTGCTTAGTTTAATTTAGCTTGGGGGTGCTCACTTAACCATCTACTTAGTCTTCATCAAATCATCATTCCACCACATTCCATCATAAGCTGAAAAAAGAGAGATTTATCACTTGGAATGCCTAGTTTTGAAGATGATCTTTAATCAATTAGATGACTATTGTATCACATCTTTGCATATGATCCATTGAACTTAGCTCTCTTAAATATTTCAATTGCTTATGTTTAGTTTTTATCTTAAATTGACCATTAAAGCTTGAATTTGAATTTTACATTATCATTGATTTCTTCCAAATTGAAGGTTTCCAATAAACTATTATCTAAAATTAACTCTCTTATGTCACTTTTTATGCCTAGATTGCTAATTGCCCTTCTCTTTAAAAATAAAAAAAATGTGTAAGAGTGAAGTATAATCGACCCACTGGGGGGAGGCGGTGGTGAATCGTCGACCAGCTAGGGAAAGGAAGATTTACTTAACTTATGCACACAAAAAAGCTATATTTTCAATAAAACGGTTGCTTAAGATGCGGCTTTGTCTAGTCTCGTGTAACGTATATGCGACCCGCTGGGGGGAGGCGGTGGTGAATCGTCAACCAGCTGGTGAAGGGAAGGTATATGGAGCATTGAGGTTGCTTACAGGGGCTAGGAAAACTGACAAAACTGCCTTTCTGTAAGTGCACTTAAGTAAGCTTCTTCAGCTGCGTCTCCTCTAGCCGCGACGAAATGATCCAATAAAAAACATTCTGGCCAAGAGCACGAAAAATTTGAAGAAAAAATAAATAAATAAATAAAGTGAATTAAAAAAATAGAAATATAAGTGTTTTAATTTTTCTAGCAAACTTTGTAGCATAATGAAAATAGAAATAAAAATAAAAATAGAAATAGAAATATAAGTGTTCTAGCAAACTTTGTATAACTTGTAGCATAATGAGTGTTTTCTTTAGCTATTGTTTGTTCTAAATCCTATATGAAAGAAGTTGTCAAGATGATTTAATTGAATAAGTTCTCTCTTTTCTAAGGTTGAAATTTGATAATCTGAATATTTGCAATTGGAGAGTTTAAATTGCTTAGATCAATTGCCTAATATGCATAGATGTGATAAGTGTTTTCAAAAGATTGTTTATAGAGAATCTGATTTACTAAGGCATCTCAATTTTTGGAATAATTATTCACATTCTTTGCTTGAGGACAAGCAAAATGCTAGCTTGAGGGAATTTGATAAGTTTTAATTTGGTAGAATTTCACCTTAGGTTTAGTATTGAAAATGTGTAAAAATGACGCTTAAAATTCCTTTCATACATCATTTTATGTGACTTTTTGTAACATTTTCACAATCTTCTTTCACGAGTGTATTCATCATGTTTCAAGGAACAAACGTACCAAATTTGGAGTTATTTCGACATCGTTCGGATAGGAAACGAAGTGGAGAAAGAAGATGCTAAAAATCTGAAAAAAAAACAGGAATCCGACCCAAAATTGGACCCGAATCCGACCCAAAACCCGAATTCCGAGTCCAAAACAAACCCTTTAGTCGATTTAAAGTCCAAATCTAAGACAATTTCCTTCCTAAATAAGTCTAGAGTTGTAATTGGTTAATTCAAGGACTTATGCACAATAACTAAAGAAGTTTTTGGCTCAATTAGACATGTTTTTCCTTAGGTTTAGAAGCAGTTAGGGCTTAGTTTTTAGTCTAATTTTATTAGAAGAGCCCACTTCTCTATTTTATTGCTTTTGTAAGCCGGCAAGGACGGCAACTTCAATTCTCAAGAAATCAAGTAAGTTTTTATTTATTATTATTTTTTTTTTGCATTGTTATGGCTTTTTGCGAGTAGATCTCTTTTAGACTAGGGATGACCTAATCCGGAAGGCGTGATTCTTCCTTGGTTTTGATCTCAAGTTTTGGAGTTATTTTCCAATGTTTTCTTCCTCTAAACCCTAAATTCTTGTTTTGGCAACAGACGTAACAGTTGAGTCTTAGCTAGAATTTAGGAGAGTTCTTGAGTCCTTAGCGCTTTGACGCGGGACTCTGAACAGGAAAGAGGCACTCGCCAAACGTGACAGTGGAAGCAATCCTCTGACTGTTGACCCAGCGCCCCGAATGGAAACTTAATTTGTCTTCGAAAACAATGGAAATTAACTCACAATCCTCGGACCTTGGATAGAATTATGCCAGATGGTTATGGAATTCACGAAGCCCTAGGTTTTAATTCCTGCTTTATAAATTCAGATTTCATACCTGCAATTTACTGCTTTAAAACCCTAAATTGATAGTTTTAGTAGTAGAATTAGTTATAGAAAAACAACCAAAAACTCGTTTAGACTTAATGAGCGATCCATTAAGTTAGAAAGACGAATACGCTTGTTCCTCGTGGAATTCGACCCTCAAGTGCTCAGCGTTCAACCGTCCACTTGCGGTATTACAAAATCACACCATTTTAGGTGCGATCAGTTACCTCCTAGGTAAAGAGACTGTTGTCCACACCTACCACCAACCTTTGCAATATTTGCAAACTCAATTAAAGCTACAGCAAGCTCAACATATGAAGTGGATGGTGTATACAATAAACTGGCTGACATGTTGTCATGACCACCAGTTATGACCCTCTGCTTATCAGCATTTATGTAGATCAAGCCTTCATGTCATGACGACTATGCCACAATGTATAGTGAAGATCCTGATTTTTTATCAGCACTGGCTGAGCTCGAAACAAGGAAAACTACAGAGTTTGTTCGGTGAGGACTCTTGTACAAGGGCAATTTACTTTGCATAACTCGTGGAGCACCTCAAATTCAATGGCTGTGAGAAGCACATACATCGAAGGTTGCTGGTCACTTTGGGTTACGAAGACTTTGCAAAATCTTCATTGACATGTGTTCTGACCGCGAATGCAGCAGGATGTGGCTAGTTTGTTTGAGGTTGTGGTCTTTGCAGCATCTCGAAACCAGCAAATCAAAAATTAGGTTTGTACACTCCATTGATTTTGTCACGACTATGGGAAAACATATCCATTGATTTCTTGGGAGGATTTCCTAAGACCCGATGTGGCAACAACTATCTGTTTGTGGTCGTTGATCAGTTCTCCAAAATGATAATTCTCATACCTTGTCGAAAGACAATCACGGCAGAAGAAACGACTCAGTTATTCTTTCAGCACGTTTGGACATATTTTGGACTACCAACTTCTATTGTGTCTGATTGTGACACCTGGTTCCTTAGTCACTTTTGGCGATCACTCTGGACGATGATGGATACAAAGCTGAAGAGGAGTAGTGGTTTTCATCCTCAAACTGATGGTCAAACCGAGGTGGTAAGGTGGTAAATCGAACAATTGTTCTTCTCTTGAGAGGCTTTAAATCTAAGCATCCAAAGACCTGTGATGAAACCATACCATACCTGCAGTTTTCTTTTAATCGAGCAGTGCATGGTTCGACTAGCAAGTTGCCTTTTGAGGTCTGTTTGGGATTTCTACCACAAAGTCCATTCGACATGGAGTTTGTGATCCCCACCTCAGTGCAGAATAGCAAGGAAGCATCTGATCAGAATCGAGCACAAAAGTTCCTGGAAGGTATTCAACGACTCCATAGTGAGGTTGAACAGAACTTGCTGAAAGCTCAACTCAAGTACAAGGCGCAACATGATAGGCATCAAGTTGATGCTCAATTTCATGAAAGTGATATGGTATGGTTACATCTGAGTAAGGAGAGGCTTAAAGATGAAGGTAATAAGTTTAAACCCATCCGTTATGGTCATTTTTGGATTTTGCAGAAAGTTGGCACTAATCCCTTTCAGCTCGAGTTACCTCCATATATGGATATTTACTCGGTTGTTAATGTTGACCACCTCAAACTCTTCGAGACTTCAATGCTAGATGATGAGCCTGATACCATAGTACCATCTGTTGAAGACTTGGCCTATCGACGGGAAGAACCTCTACCTGACGACGTGATCTTGGAAAAGAAGGTGACAACCACCTGCAGCGGCACACGAGAGTCTTTTCGAATCGGAAGGAAAGAGAAACTAGCATGTGCGGCAAAGTGGTACACCCGAGAAGATGGTCAAGCTCAATTTCTATTGAGCTTGACAATCTTCTCGGGTGTACCACTTTGCCGCACATGCTAGTTTTATGAGGACATCACTACTACGGATACATGCACCACTTCACCACCATCACCTCCTATGCAAGGACTTGGGACAATTACACGAGCACGTGCGCGACAGTTGACTTATCAGGTGAGTTCGTTCCTCGGGTTGCATCATTACACTATGGAGGATAGATTCCTACTTAATGATGTTCTTGTACTTAGGAACAATGGCATGGATACGTAAGGAAGCAATTCTTCTCCAAGTCAAGCCAAGTTCCAAGCTGTGTACGTATTGGAGTCCAATTCGGCCACCAGGAGCAGTCCACCTTCAAACGAGCATAGAAGTTGCATACTAAGTCCGTTTGGGATATGCGAGCACTTCATAGAAAGCGTACTTATCTAGACCCATCTCCAAATTCCTTCTGAGTCGGCCGCAATCATCAAAACAAGTCGGCGGACAAAATCTGTTTTGGACTCTTAGGTGCTGCATCACCTCCACTTTGGGCCCAAGGCCCATGTAGCGTGTTTAGGGTTGTGTGCCACCCCTGGCTGCCGCCCCTTCTTATATATTTGGCCAAACTTCTTGTTACTTTCTTAGGTTTTGTTTTGTTTAGTTTTCCCATGTCTGAAACTACCTTGATTTCTCTTGTGTCGGTTGACAATTTGAATCGAGTTACAGAACCTGAAATTTCGAGTGCAATTTTAGATTGCTTTGCCTTGCTCTTCCTTGTTCTTTGGTTACTCGCAGGAATTGATCTTTGTGATCAGGTCAACCGCATTCTTGGCATGGTTGATAACAACTTGGTGTGGTGGTTTAGCGATTGCTTGGCGTCCCATCGTGATCGGTTTGTAGCCGCATCGTCAAAGTCATCAACCATCAAATCGAAGTTATCGTTCTCATCGGAAGATCGGGCCAATCTTACATTAGTTGCTATCAGAGCGAAGGTTGTCTGGTGAGAATTTCTGTATCTTAGTTTAGTAGATTGATTTCATTTTCCTATAGTCTAGATTTGTTTATCTATTGTCCAAACCCCGTTTGTGCCTTTCAATTTGTTAATTTTGGTTTGCTAAATTGAATTTCTGTCCATTCTAACGTTGTCTAGTTGTTGGTCATAGCTTTGATCCTTTAAAAAAAAACCCCACGCCAACAACCCATCCCAAAAATTCTCACGCCAACATCCCAAACCCTAATTTCCAATCTCGACCAGAAAAACCCCTTTCCTGCCCCTGCCACCAAAAATGTCATAATTTTTGATTCCATGATCCTTTTTGAGTGAAACCAAAGAGAGAAGATTCATAACTCAATTTTCCATCTTCTTGTAAATTTTCGTGTCGATCCATTCAGGGAGTAAAACGTTATGCACTTCGAAATCTGAGGTGCTTGCTCTTTTCAGATCTGCAACTGCGTAAATTTGTGAATTTTGTGCGAATTTTTCTGTCAGTTTTCAGAAAGTTGTCCTAAAAGAAAAATTGTGGGAAAAGCCGTCAGAAAACAAAGAAAAAAGAATCATTGAAAAAGAGGCATTTGACAAATGGATATGGCCAAAATTCCGACGTGCTGTCACGTGGATAGAAATCTGCAGTTTCCAATTTTGGTGTGATATCGTGTTTTTCAAGTTCCAAAATTGCATATCATTGAGTTTTCTCGTGTCTACCTCCTGTATCCAGTAATATACACTTGCGTTAGACTATTAACCATCCTAGGTTGATCAGCAATTTACACTAACTGCTAGATACGAACAAAAATTCAATTCTGTGCAATTTCTAAGATTAACTGATTGTTTCTCCTTTCTACCAAATACATGTAACATCCTGAGTTTTGGGGTGAAAAGTTTCTTTCTTAAAAGTCATGCATGCATATATCTCTTCTAGATCAGCCAAAGCAGCCTCATCTTTATTCTGTTTTAGCCCTAAAATCTCCAAAATCTATCCTGTGACCCCAAGTCAAGATCTGACTTTCCAGATTTGATCTATCAGTTATCCTAAACCTAAAAGCCTTCAGAATCCAGATCCAATTCTATCTCTAACTTCCAGAATTATTCAACTCCTTTCTATTTTCGAAAACAAAAATAGTTTATAAATACCCTAAGTTTCAGAAATTTAGATTTAATCAAAATCTTAGCTAAGTTCAGACCAGATTATTCTTGGATTATGATCAAGGGTATGCCAATACCTTAATCCAAAAAGTTGGCAGTCAGATTTCACCATCTAAATCATTTTTGCAAATCAGTCCAAGAGTATCGCAGATCAGTCCTTTTCCAGATTTTCCAGAAGCCTGAAAAGGCAAAATGTTGCAAATCATCTTCAAATTCAAATTTGATTCAGGGAACACCTCCCAAATGCTTTTCAACACAAATTCTTCTTATATGAGTATCTCAAAATCAAACCCTAAATCCTAGAATTCGAGATCAATAAGATTCAGACTTATTTTACCCTAAAATACTCTGTTTTCAGTGCATATCAAAAATCATCCAAATGTCTCAAATTTTATCTTCTATTTGTGCCAAGTCATCTGTTGAATCAAGCCTTCCAGATTAATGCAATCAATAACAGATTTAACCTTCCAAATCATCAGATTTACAATTCAGTCCAAATCAAGAAATTGAAATTACAAACCAGCCCTATTCGACCAGGACAGCAGCTACTGTGCACGACCAGAGCTCGCTGTGGTTTCCTTGCGCCGTGCACGCTCGCTGCCGGCCAAGTTTCACCTGCATTTGTGCTCGTGCATGCTTGCTCTTGATGTTGCGCACGCGTCCGTGTCTTAGCCATCGTCGTGGCAACGCCATTGAACAGCACTTGCTTCCGCGCGCGACCAGCAGTAGCTTTTGTCAGCAACACCACGCCACATTGCTTTGCATTGCCAGCTCCTGTTGCCACTGCTTGCACCGCCCGACAATGTTGAGTTCCAATGAGCCGACAAGTTGATCAGTAGTCACCTCGCCTGAGCACTATCGCGTCACCGCTCGTCGTTGTTGCATCTGCGCCCAGCAAATCATGTCAACTGACACCAATTCATCGCTATTACCTCCTTGCAAGCATCGCCCACCGATCTATTTAAGCCACCAGTACCTTGTATCATCTCCTCTTCACCAGAACTCAACCAATTTCCAAATCTCTTCGCTGTCGTCGTCTTCTCCGGCGAGCCATCGAGGAGCCTCACGGTGCCAGCTCATCCCACAGCACCTCCTGCCAAATTAACAGCATCAGTGAGTTCCCCTCATCTCCCTCATCGTGCTGTACCACTTAATTGAATTATCTTGCATCTTATCGCCGGTGATCGCCGGAAATCCCAATTGCCCTGTTCCGGCAATACAGCTCAATTTACTTCGAATTAGCTCTCGATTCTGTAGAAGAAGACAATCAGTGAACTATATGAAGCAAGCCTGTGCGTCAAGATCTCCAGATTGAGCTCGAATTGAAGTTTTCCCAAATCCAAACTTCACACATCGCCGGCGATAGTCGCCAGGCCACACCAGCCATCCTCCGACCAAATTAACTATCCCAGTAGCTTCCTTATACTTCTCAGATACTCCTTAAGCTTGGAATTGAGTTCAAACCTCCTACAGCAAAAACCCCCCAAATCCCATGTCTTCTTCTCTGGCGCCGGCCACCGGAAACCTATTCCTGGCCATTTCAGCTTCATCCACTTTGTCCTTCAGGTGTGCTTCAAGCTCCTGAGCATATTTTTCTTCTAGCCCGATCCCTGAAACTGTCTAGATTTCAAGTTATAGCCATGCCAAAAACCTTGTCCAGTGGCTTCACTGTGCCGTGTCGCCACCACACTTCTTCACTGATTTTCATCACCTTCCAGCCATTTCCTGCCCTAGATCCTGTTGAATGATTTGTTCCTGTTATCAATGCCTACCTCCCAGACAAAGTGGTGCATCATTTGGAGCCCTATATCAAAAGTTATGCCAAGCCCTAGTTTATGGCCATGTCAGTTCAATGCCTGACTATGTCAGTCAGTGGCATTAGCCCTTTTCACTCCTTTCCAGATGTGTATTTTGAGCATAACTTTGTCCCTTAGATTCCTGAAGTTGTGATCTACAATTTCTTCTTCTATCATAACTTGATTTGAGCCCTTGAAATGCATTTTATGCTAAACCCTAGTTTTTGACACTATCCCAGTGCATACCAGCCAATGGCATTGGCCTTGTTTACCCACTTCTGGTTATGCAATTTGAAAACCACTTTGTCCACTGAATTTGTAGAGTTATGACCTACACTTTCTTCTACTGTCATAACTTGAGATAAGCTCTCTAGCTTTCTTTGAAGCTATGTCAGAGCCTTGATCCGAATGTCAATCTGCTGACATTCACTGTTTTTGATCAAGCCAGCCACAAAAACTGATGTTCTTATTGTAACCTTGAGATCCTAAGAGCATCTAACACCCATCCTTAGCCAATTCCTTGAAACCCTAGACTCTCAACTCAGGTCAGCATGCAATCTCAATTATCTCCAATATCGTTCAGTCATCCTTGTTAAGCATATCTGCATATAGATCATAAATCATTTTAATATATAAGTAATTATTGTGTGTTTGTTTGTCGCCGAGCAGATCCAGAAACTAAATTTGAGGACTTCGCTGTTGACCCGTCATCAACTGCTGTATCTTACGACGCGGAAGGCAAGTCATATTCTTGGTCATCTTGAACCTATATTTTAAATGTTGCTATAACATAACCTTGAATATAGACAATATTGCATGTGAAAGATTGAAAATGGTTGATTTATGAACTGGCAGTACTAGTTGGGTTATCTGTGAAATGTGAAATAAACAAGTTTTGAGCCATGAACTATTATATATGTATATACTTATATTCATGAAATAAAACCCCTAGCCGTGACCAGAAAAATGGTATGGAAGGCTGTAGCACTGGAGGTGCTAGACTGCAAAGGATATGCAGGCACTGAAGGTGCAGGGTTGTGGATGGTCTGGTCAGTACTGGCATATAAGGACTAGAACCTTGTGTTGTGCATCTAGTGGCATGAACAACGTGCTAACCGCAAGCCTGGTATGGAACAGGCCTGAACAAGTACTTATGTGGATCGCACATGAAACGCCTGCATGAGTTGTGTTGTAATGATTGACTTGGAGGTTGACTCCCACTATCACTGAAGGTGATCTGATGTTTGACCCAGCAATGGGAAAATGAGGTGGGGTGGAGGTTATGATACAGCCTACCACAACTGTGTTTCGCGGAGAGCCACAGGGTCAGGGGTGAAATGTGAGTGATACATAACAAAAGTTCTTGTTATTTCCACCTTGCCGCTCACAGTATGAACTGAGTCAGGGGTCTAATCATTATGTTATGATAGGAAAGGCTTGAAAGTGGAATATTTTGCGGGTAAATTGGTACCTCTCTGCAGAGTTAAAAACGTATTCGAATACTCCGAGCTCCCGGGTTTTATAGGAGTCTGCTGCGGTGGATTAAATCCACGGGGTGTGACACAAGTATATTTTCTAAATAAAATGTGTTAAATCAAGATTACCCAAATGACATGTGTTGTCATGAAAAGGAGTGCTGCCGTGGGATGTCGTGTGTCAACGTGTCGCGGTAGTGCTATAATCTAGTGAACATGAATGATGATGTTATATTATGAAAAGTGCTGCCATGAGATGAGGTATAAAAGAAAAAGGTTATTTTACAAACATCCATAATTCATCACTACTATATGTATCTACTCTTACCTATGACTTGCTGAGTACGTAAGTGCTCACCCTTGCAATCTACAAATTAGTAGATGGAGTGTTCAATGATCAAGATGAAGGCATGGAGAACTTCTTGGATCCAGAAGGGGAAAAGTCAGTTCCGCCAGAGCCCTGATGTGTGTTGTTCTGCCGTCCACTTCTCTTTGTGGGTGGGTCACCTATCTTCTGCTGTGTAGTTGTTATTTTGCTAAACCATGTATGCCGCGAAGGCATTGTAATCTTCTTATGTAATATTAAGGCCAGCAGGCCACACTGCTTAACTATTTTGTAAGTTACTCTGTTGCAATGTGAATATACTCCTGTGCTTGACTTATCCTGGGAAGTCAAGGGTATGTGTATGCTATGCATATTTGGGACTAGCTGCAGCGAGCTAGGTCTCTACAGGAGTAGTTGTAGTCCCAGTTTCGGGGCGCGACAATACATATCCTACCAAGCTCTACCAAACTAACCATTCAGGTCACGCAATTGCTTTACTCATCACTTGAGTCAAATTATCATGAACCAGCCACCGGTTGCACCGCCTCCTGGTATTGGTAAGAACTTGTAAGAGCATGGTAAGAGCTTGAGAGTGGTGTGACTTGTTACTTTCTATCACCTAGTAGTTGATAGGAGAATACATATACTTGTGAATTTTCTTGTTTGCTACTGACCATGGTAGGTTCATACAAGAATGACAATGAACACCTTTCTGATCCTGAGGGTTCAGGAGGACTTCTCACACCTCGCATGAAGGGAATCGTGCAACACTTTGAGCATTTGTTAAACACTCAACCAATGCATAATACAGACGCTTTGGATCAAATCAACAACAACCTTGTGGTGCTCCGCACATTCGTTGAGCACCTCGAGCAACGACCACCCCTTGCTCCAACCGCAGGCAATGGTGAGCAAAGGGGAAGGATCCCTCCTGCTGGCCGCATCCCCTCTCTTGGTCATTCTTGGGCAGATGAGGAGGAAGAAGAGGAAGCGAACAATTATGTTGCTGATACAAAGGCGGATGGTGGCTTCAATGTTCACAATGATCGTGATCACCGTCGACTTCGTCCAAATCGACAAGGTATGATTAGAAATCAGTGAGACTAAACTATATTATTCATACATACCACTCCTCAAGGTTCTCAATCAAATTCAATCATATAAGCACTTTTCACAAATTAGTCCAAAATTTATCACAGATTAGTCCTTTTTTCAAATTCCAAAGCCAAAAATGTTAAAATCTCCAAATCACCTCCAAATTCAAATTTGATTAAACAAGTAATTTCCTTTTGCTATTCAACACAAGTTTCTCTTCTGTCACTACTTCGAAATTGAATCCTAAACCCAATTATTCACATTTTTACCGTTTTTAGTAAAAATATTATTTTATTACCTTATTTTCGTTTTCGTTTTACTCCAAATCTATTCAGACCTGATTATCAAGTGAACTATGCTTAATGAACTAAGTTCATATTTCTCTCCAGATTATAGATAATTGCAGTTCAGGGCCATTTATAATTTAGGTTTATCAACTGAACTATGCTTAATGAACCCAATTATTCTTGCATCTATTCGTTGCTGCCCGAGGTAGAAGACTACGCATCGAGCCATTTATTCACCAGTCAATTCCTCAAGGTATCAATCACAATATTCCTTATACCTTCAATTGCCATTCCAAGCAAGCCAGTGAGTTCTGACGAGCCATATCGCCAGCGATCGCCATTTTTTTTAGTTTTCGGCCAGTCCCCTATTCCGATCATTGGACTATGCTCCGGTTAAAATTGTCCTTCACGCCTGAAGAAGAAAATGTCCCTCACCTCAAATAAAGCATGTCTATTCAGCCACATTTTGAATTCCTCCACGAGCTGTGGTTTCAGAACCTTTCGTGTGCTACCATCGACGGGCTCACGTCACCAATCTAGCACGCCGCGATACTGACGCAATTGACTTGACCAATAGACTCTATTCATCCACTACATGGTCTCAAACAAATTAATTCCACTGCATGGCATTCTTTCAAAAATTCCTGAATCAGCCAACTTCTCCAACTTTGGCCTCACGCCAACGAGCACCAAATCTCCACAAAACCTACATACATCATCCATCTCATCCCAGGAAGCTGATTGATTCATCAATTTTAAGAGTCGTTAACGTTTTTAATCTAGCATCAAAAACCGTGAAACTTCCCCAACTCATAAAACTTGAACTTCACCATTCGCCGCCATCTGATCACTGCCGGCCAATTGCTCTTGGTTGTGACTTCCCCAAGCCCACGCCTACCTCTAGGACATGTTTGGAGAAATTAAGATGGACCAGAGTGCCCAAACGCCTAAACCCTAGAAAACAATTGTGCAAAGACATGTTCTCACTCAGTCATGACACTGTCCTAGTGCTTAAACCATAAATTGTATCAATCCAGGGTATTTCTCTCAAAACAACTTTGTCTAGAAGCCTCATCTAGTAGTAATGCATCTACTGATGTGATCATTTTTTGTCACGCCCAAAGAAACTATTGAGAACATGCCCTATGTCAGTCACTGACATTGTCAGGCCGTGAACCAAATGTCTTGACCGCATTTCACAAACCCTTTTCGAGTTCCGCCGAAGCCCCAAATCCTGTCAAATTTCATCCTGATAACTCCAGTACTTATGAACCTCTGAAAACGGTACCTGACCACTATCGCAGACCCTTTCATCTAACTATGAATTATGATTATCATTCTTCCTATATAAGCTAGCATTTCAGAAACCGTCCGAGGACATCGACCCCACCAATCGAAACACTAACTATCTCAAAATTGCATTTTAAATTGCATGCCATGCATATGGATGTTTATAATTATAATAAGGCTATCAATTGATTCATGATTGAACTGATTGTCGCTTAGGTCCGAGCTTGAGTTCAAGGATGTTGCTATAGAGCCGTCATCGACTGTCAACGCGTACTTCACAGAAGGCGAGTCATGTTCTTGAACATCTTGAACCCATAATTGAAATGTGTTGATTATGATAATTCTCTTGATTATATTTATATTGCATGAAATATGGTCATCACCTTAGAGTACAGATTATAGAGTACTATTTAATTATTTATTGCATTGTGTCACTTTAGATTGAATTACCGAAACCCAAGTGATCGAAACACAATTCAAAGATAGCTCAACTCTTTATTGAAAAGAGGGATTTTGTACATGTCGAACGTTAGGACGCACTCACCAACGTCGATGAACTATGTGTCTAAGACTTCAATCTAGACTCAATGATCCAAACTAGAACTATTACAAAATATTTATAGTCCAATTGTATGAATACGTATCAGACTCGACAACTAACTAAACCTAGTCGTATAGGACTCAATTATATACCTTATATCGGACTATTAACCGAATTGAACAACCAAACAGAGTTTGAATCGCATTCAACCTACTGACACGTTCGACCTGAAGATCCACCCGGATCATGACTCCCCTGTTGAGAAGGAGCCAACCTCCGTTGGTGACCACTTGATCAAAACTGGATATGTGGAAATTGAGTTTGACCATCTTCTCAGGTGTACCACTTTACCACACGTGCTCGTTGATCTTTCTGTCTAATTTGAAAAGACTCTTGTGTACCGCTGCAAGCGGTCGTCACTGTCGACGATTGGAACTTGGGGGTCCTCCTGTCAAACTTATGCAAAATTGAGATGGGTTATGGAGGGAGCCAATAAGACAAGTACCAAGGTATTCAAGGTATCTACAAATCTAAGACACGGGAATTTATCCAGGTTCAGGCCCTCGTAGCTAAGTAATGACCCTACTTTCTGTGTATTTATCTATGTGAAAGAAGGGATTACAAAGAGAGTGTTAAAAAGAGAATGCAATGTCTATTCCTATGAGGCTATGTCTAATCTTCTCTGTTGTTGGTCTCATCCCCTGATCTTTCCCTTGAAGGTCTTTTTATACTCGTCGAATAGATCGTCGTTTGTCCTTATGAAGTCGTGCTCCATGATTACCCTTAACCACTTCGTGACGGTTGCCGCAAGTCGTGTTTACATGGTAGTGGTCGTAGGTCGTGGCTACGTGGCAGTTAAGCAGCTCTGACCAGTCGTCGTAGAAACTGCTTCACCATCCTTACCTTCTTTGACAGTTACCTTATCAGGGACTTATGATTATTTCAAGAATAATCGTAAGGATCAATATACAATTATTGTGAAAGGTGGTCGCGCACCTCTGCGACCACGTATGGATATCAGGCTTTTGTCTCTGCGAGAGGGTGTGGTCGTAGTTAGATGTCTCTGCAACAATAGTGCTCCCGAAAACAGCACAAGACTATGGACTTTACAATAATAAGTGTTTAAGATCTATAGAGTCTCATAGCTAAAATTGCAAGAATTAAATATGATTGATAGGCTATGTCCAGAACACCTTTGGACTACCCAGTATCTCTTTCCTAAGCCGTCTGTAACAATAGAAAGGTATGTGCGACCATGGAGCGTTGTGCGCGGCCATGGAAAGGTATGCGCGACCATGGATATCTAAGCACAGCAAACAATCCTCATCTGCTAGCCCCCGAATTTGAAATGACAAAGGCCCAATACAATGGTTGTGTTGCTTCGAGTTCTAAACAGCATCTCGTCGCTTCGAATTCTTGCACTGTACTATGTCGTTTCGAATTCTGACACATCTTGAGGTGAGAGTTGAGGAAGTGGTTACCAGGCAGGCACTTCGGAAGATCTTGAGGCCTTCTCGTTGCGCCCTAGGCAGGGAACTCAAAACGTTGCCTTCGGAATTCTATAAATAGCCACCACACTGCTGTGGAACTCTCAACTCTTCACAAATTCTCTAAGCCTTTAGACTCCTTACCTTCCTAACTCTTCCTTTTCTTCTCTTGTTTCAATGGCATGCCCAATCCAGGAGCGACTTGATGAGGAAGAAGGTTTACCCGCCAAAGGAAATATTGAGGTACTGGGCTCGCAGGGGATCAGTGTGGACAATATTGTACTGCCATCTCAAGAGGTAATTCTCTCTCAGTAGATTGGGGTATGTTTCTTCTTCTTGAATGCAGTTTTTCCAAACTCTTGGGTTTTTGTAGCTGCTCGAACGTCCAACAGCTTCAAGGAAGCAATCTGGTGATAATGCTGGATCATCCCGCAGATTTTCTGCAAAATGGATGATTGGGGCTTCTTCCCTGGCTACACAAAGTGATTATGATAGAAGGAATGAGGCCCCAACTCCTCAGCCATTAGCTGCAACTGTGGCTGAGGTCTCATCCGGGACCACACAAACTGCTCCTCGTGGTTTGAGGTGAACACTTGTTTTTCTCTAACCAAGTTGAACCACTTAGTTAGGAATAATTTTATCCAATTGTGAATTTATCGTACAGGACATATTGGACAACTTCTTTTAGAGTCGCTTCCGTTGCGGCCGAGGAGGATGTGGAACTTATGGATCCCGCCGGGGTCCAGTCAGAATCGGTCGCCCTGGTAAGGATCTTCGCTCTTTAGATCTCTCTCTTTTTGTTACGTTCATGACTTGGAATGATCTTGTGGTCGTATAGGGAGATGAAGTTGGGAAGACGGCCAACGAAGAGCTAGTTGAGGCCTTGGCGTCCCTGAAGGAGAAGACTACATTGTGCAGCTTCCTCTAGGAGGAGAACGAGCACCTCGAGGAAAAGTTCATCCAACGAAGACTCGACCTAGACTCTCTCCTTCGAGTAGTTGACCGCTACAAGGCGGCCAACGAGAGGGCTCGAGAGACTGCAAGACTTGCTTGAGACATCGAGAAGCTTGTCTGGAGGGAAAAGGACACCTTGGATGCTCTGATCGAAGGCTGCAGTATCATTGAGGGGGATACTTTTAGGAAACTGAAGGTGGTTGTAGACGCTCTTGAAGCAGAAGTTGTTCAACCTGAAAGGGTTAACTTATCTCTTGAAGAGTCTTGCAATTTGGTTGTGGCTCAAGCTGATTCACTGGTCACCAACATCCCAGAGTTTGCGATGAAGTACAGGGAGAGACTAAGGACCGATGTCGGTGTCGTAGTTTCTATTGTCCTCTGCAGGCTTAGGCATCACCACGGTCGAGGCTTAGATCTAAATCTAGTGGTGGGGGAGGTAGTTGTTGGCGGTGAGGAGCAGTTGGATGCGGCCAGTGCCGAGGTCAAGCCCTTAGTAGATAGATTATTACATGACCTCGACCTCGCCTGACGTATCCCTTTTCATTTGTAAATTTTTATAAATATTATCAATGAAAAAAAATTTTACTATGTCAAAATTTCATTATCATTGATAGACTATGTGTAGAATATCCTTGGACTATCACCTTATCTCTTTCCTTGACCTTCTAAGACAATAGAAAGGTACGTTCAACCATGGAGCGTCGTGCGAGACCATGGAATGAATATCGCGATCATGACAAGGATATGTGTGACCTCAGAAATACTTGGGCGTCGGGTAACAATGTTTGTCGGCTACCCCCCGAAGTCGAAATGAAAAGGTTTTCTTTTCTGCAAAAGGCATTTCAAGTTCTGAAAAGGTGTTTCAGGTTCTTAAAAGGCATTTTTTCATTTCGACTTCCCGCCGAACCCAAGAAGAACTTTGAGTGCGCATGTCAGGTTTGTTTTGACGGGCATTAAATGCAAATACTCCTTTTTATCTCGCGGCCTAAACAACGGTCAAGAACCCGAGGAAAGTGGCCTTTTAAACCCTGCCTCTTGAGACTTGCCTGTGCACGCAACTTTCCTCAAAATTTCCTAAGTTTTCTCGGAGTTCTTTGCTTTCCCCTCCGTTGTCTGAGACCGTAGCCTTCATCTTCCTCTTCCAAAACTCGACCCAATGGCTTGCTGGATGCGATCCAGTCAACGATTGGAGGAGAGTTTTCTGGCTTTGGAGGCCGATGGTTACTTCCCTTCCAGGTTGGTGATTCCATGGCGCCCTGTTGGGGAGAACAAGGAGAGCCCGAAGGTGCAAGAGGGCGAGCTAGTGGTGTTTGGGGATTTCCTGCATTGCGGCTTCCACTTGCTAGAAAGCAACTTCTTCCGGGAGATCCTCGCCCACTACGACTTGGAGTTGGTGAATCTGAACGCCAACTCGATGTTGATCCTCCCAGCCTTTCAACACCTTTGCGAGGCCTACATTGGGGTTTTGCCCAGTGTTGCTCTCTTCCAGCAGTACTATTTTTTTGTGAGTTCAAAGGGCACTGCCACCTGGGCTATGTCTACTTTTGGCTGCTAGAGAAGAAGGACTTTCTTCCCTTCCCGCTGCGTGACTCGGTTCACAAGTGGTACCAGCGGTGGTTCTATTGCACCACACCAAAAGAGAGCCATCACTAGTTCGCAGATCGGCGGCGAGAGAAGAGCAAGGGGAAACATGTCGCTCCCTCCCTCAACGACGAGCAGAAAAGGCAAGTCCAGGTAATTAAACACCTGATGAACAAGGGCTTGACCACTCGCGACGTGATCCAAGATTTTGTGACAAATAGGATTAGCCCTCTGAGGAAGAGGGATCACCCTGCGTGGGAGGTCAGGGTGATGGAAGACGCCACCAGGGACTGCAACCCTGGTAAGCACCTCATCCTTTGAGATTTGGTCAGATTGGTAGATTGTGTCTAATCTGTGTTTCATTGGAAGTGTTGTTTTGATTATTTTCATTCCTTGTCAGCTTTATTCCCCTCGAACGTCGAGGTGAGGACAAATTTTCTTTTGAAATCTTTTTAATCCGGTCGAGGAAGGTGACATGAATGCGCTGAGACCGAAGAGCCTAGTCGGTAACACCGACGAGATTGGGCAGGTGCGTCGAAAGGTATAACTCCGTCGAGAAACCTGTGCGAATTTGATTATAGGAGATAATTGTCCTATTGGAATTTCTTCGATTTAATGTAGTTGTTCACGCGACCACCGACCCAAAAGAGGCTTGCTGGTGGTGACGTTGAACCCTCTGGTGGTTCTTTGTCGAAGAAGCCGAAGAAGGCTCCCTTTGCGACCAAGAACTTGCCCAAGGCTAGAGCTTTCCGAATAAGCCCATTCTCCCCTCCCGCGACCTTAGCCATGGAGGCTGCAACCATTGCCGCGGTGGGGATTTCTGCGACAACATCGCTGGCCACAGTTGCGACCATGCTTGGCCCTGAGGTCGCAACCAGAAGGGTTGTTGCGGTAATGTCTCTGACGTCCCGATTTTCTCCTTATACAACTATAAATCATCTTAAGGTTATGCAAGGGGAGGGGAGCGACGTGGAGGAGGATGCTTCCCTGTTTTTCTCGAGAAGAAAAACAAGGACTTCCTCTGGCAACTTCGACCCTTAGGAATTATCCACACTCTTATCTCCCAAGGGCGTGACCTCGAGTTCACGCAACCCCATGAGACTCAGCATCAGGTACATGTCCCCCCTTCTCTGACCAAGTTACCCTATTTAGTTAGGGATAATTAGTTGCATTTGGGAATTTAGGGCTCCTTCTGTAGCATTGCCCATGCCATCAACCGAGGCTGCGGAGAGAACAACAAAGACCATAGAAGGTGTCACCACGATAGTTGAGGTCGCGGTTTCATTGGCCGTCGGTGGAGAGCCTGAGCCCATCATTGGTGAGGTGGTAGAAGGCATCCAATCAGGTGTTCTCGCTAATGATGAGGTGGCTGAGGCCGCTATTGAGATTTCGGCCACGAGGATGGATGAACAGGTAAATATCTCTACTCCCCCTGTGGTCGAGGGAATCGCATCTCCCTCTTGTTTGAGAGAACAAGGAGAGGAGATAACGGAAGTGACAACAGTCCAACCTGCCTAGATCTAGCGCCCTACTGGAGGCTTGAACCCTCCAGCGGCGCCTTCTATCGTGGCTTATGTCAACCAAAAAAGCGGATCTGAAGGTCTCTCTGAGAGGTTTTTTCGCAAATTTTTAGAGGTGAGTATAATTCTTTACCATCTAGGCTTCGCGTTATTTCCTTAGGAATTTTACTCCTAGTACTTTCTTATTTTATGTAGGATGCAGCTTGCGTAGTGACCTCATCTTGTCTACTAATGGAGCATTTGAAGGTTGCACAAGCCGAATATAGCCAGTTGAAGTAGTAAGTATCTTGCTTCTATGCTTATTTTTTTTGAGACGGTAGTAACATTCGTTGTTGCAGGCAAAATGCTGCTCTGCAGAAGAAGATGGTTGAAGCCGAAGAAAGGGTCGCCAAGACTCTGGCGCTTGAAGCCAAACTAAAAGAGGCTAAAGAAAGAGTTGGGACCTTTGAGCAAGCATCAAGATTGCGCAATTCTCTTAAAGAAAAATCTGAACAACTCCTGGTGCGTTGTAAGGAGCAACCAGACAAAATGAACTGTAAGTTCACTTTTGGCAAAAATATACCTTGCCTTGGTAAATTTCATGAATCCGATTCAACCCATTTCTTCTCCTTTTCAGTACAAGAAGAGCAGATTAAGAAACTAACCAAAGAAAGAGATCAACTCGAGCAAAAATTCATCCATAGGGGGATGGACATTGATACGCTTCACAAGGTTTGTGAGTGTGACCAAGCATTGACAGGGTAAGAGACGGTGCTAAGCTTGCTCGCAACGAATAGGGTGATTTAGAGGTGACCATCAAGAGCTATAGCAGTGTCGAGTTGGACACTTTCAAGAAACTGAGAATGGCCGCGGACTTGTTGAAGGCAGACATCATTTATGGTAAGAAGGATGACTTAAGCCTTAGCGAGTCCTGCAAGTTAGTCGCCGCTCAAGCTGACTCACTAATCTATTTACAGGCTGGACCGGGTTTCGATCTAGCCTCGACCAGATGCTGCTTTTCTCTGATTGAAGTATAAATTGGCTTCGTTGATCCTCGACCAGATGCTAATATGCGGAATAACAGGATCTTACTCAGAATTATCGAAACCCAAGTTGATCGAAAACACAGTTCAAAAGATAGCATGCTCTTTATTTCAAAGAGGAATCTGGTACACGTCGAATGTTAGGACGCACTCACCTACGTCGATGAACTATGAGGTCTAAGACTTCAATCTAGACTCGGATAATATTAGATGATCTAAACTAAGACTATTACAAAGTATTTGTAGTCCAATCGTATGAATATGTATCTGACTCAATAACCTGAACGTATTAGACTCAGACAACTAACTACACTTGAATATGTAAGACTTAGTTATATGTATATTGATCAGACTACAATTTCGACCAGAGATCGGATCGAGGTCGCGAACCTTTTTTGAGGTCGACTAGGTCATGGTCGCAAAGCCTTTTGTGAACTTGTCCTGACAGACCCGAAGATCCTCCCAGAAAAGGAGCATAATGGTGGGTTTAAGCTTTTTACCTTCACCTTTAAGTCTCTCCTTACTCAGATGTAACCAGACCATATCACCCTCTTGAAATTGAGCATCAACTTGGTGCCGATCATGTCGCGCCTTGTACTTGAGTTGAGCTTTCATCAAGTTCTGTTCAACCTCATGATTGACCCGTTGAATACCTTCCAGGAACTTTTGTGCTCGACCTTGATCAGAGACTTCCTTGCTGTTTCGTGCTGAGGTTGGGATCACAAACTCCATGCCAAAATCTCAAACCGTTGCCAGTAGCTTAGAATTGGATCGCCTGCATCCACATGGAAAGGAACGGACTCTGTGGTAGAAATCCCAAATAGACCTCAAAGGGCGACTTCCCAGTCGAATCATGCACTGCTCGATTAAAAGCAAACTGCAGGTACGATATGCTTTCATCCTAGGTCTTCGAATACTTAGAGTTAGAGCCCCTCAAGAGATGAACGACTATTCAATTTACCACCTCGGTTTGACCATCAATCTAAGGATGAAAAGCAGTACTCCTCTTTAGCTTTGTATCCATCATCATCCAGAGTGATCGCCAAAAGTGACTAAGGAATCGTGTATCACGATCAGACACAATAGAAGTTAGTAGTCCGAAATGTGTCCAAACGTACTGAAAGAATACCCGAGCTGCCTCTTCTCCTATGATAGTCTTTCGACAAGGTATGAGAATGATCATTTTTGAGAACCGATCAACGACCACAAAGAGATAGTCATTGCCACGTCGGGTCTTAGGCAATCCTCCCAAGAAATCCATGGATATGCTTTCCCATGGTTGCGATGGAACGGGCAAAGGAGTGTACAAACCTAATTTTTGGTTTGCCGGTTTGAAATGCTGCAAAGATCACAACCTCAAATAATACTAGCCACATCCTGCTGCATACGGGCCAGAACATATGTCGGTGAAGATTTTGCAAAGTCTTTGTAACCCCAAAGTGACCATCAACCTTTGATGTGTGCGCTTCTCGCAGCCATTGAATTCGAGGTGCGCCACGAGATATACAATGTAAATTGCCCTTGTACAAGAGTCCTTCTCGCTGAACAAACTCTGTAGGTTTCCCTATTTCCAGCTCAGCCAGTGCTGATCAAAAATCAGGATCTTCATTGTACATTGTGGCATAGTCATCATGACATGAGGGCTCGATATGTATGAACGCTGATAAGCAGAGGGTCATGACAACATGTCAGCTAGTTTATTGTGTACTCCCTTCTTGTACTTAATCACCAGATTGAACTGTTGTAGATACGATATCCACTTCATATGTCGAGCTTGTTGTAGCTTCAATTGAGTTTGCAAATATTACAAATGTTGGTGGTCGGTGTGGACAACAGTCTCTTTACCCAAAAGATAACACCACCAATATTTGACGGCCTGATGCAGTGCACAAAACTCCTTGTTGTAGGTTGGATAGTTCTTCTAAGCTCCTTGGAATAACTTAGAGTAATATGCTACTGGTCGATCTTCTTGCATGAGCATTGCACCCATTGCATAACCTGAGGCATCGGTTTCTAGCTCAAATGATTTCTGTAGATTCAGTAAAGCTAGAACAGGAGCTTCAGTGATCTACTTCTTCAGTAAGGGAAATGTGTCTTCATGTTTCCCTATCCACTTGAACTTTTGATCGATCCTGGTGTTGACGATTCGGACTCGGGGTCCTTAGTCGATCTTATGCAGAATTTGTGAGTTGTGAGGCCTTTCAAAGTGTCCCTCCAGAAATGGATGATGAGCAATGTCTGTTGGGGCACAAAGAGATTTATACAGGTTCGGGACCTCGATGGTGGGAGTAATAGCCCTACATCCTGTTGTGATTTCACTATATATGGAAAATGTTTACAAGATTGAAGAAAAGATCATCACAGGCGAAGATCTTTACTGTGTTGCTGTCTACAAACGACTAAACTAACTTATGAAAGCTTGTGCTTGATCTGTCGTCGTCTCTGATCTCTCCTCGTCTTGTGCATTTGCTCACCCTTTTATACCGGTCAAAAGGGCGCCAATGCACAACAGTTTTGAACTGTTGTAGATGCACAGTTTTGGTAACCGCACTTAACTTCCACGCAGGCTTAACACATGCAATCAAGGGATAACCGCACATGTTAACCTCCTGGTAGTTGTCTTCATACGTGGAGGAATCATCACAATCCTAGGGATATGCCTGTTGCAGAGTTAGACTCAGACAACTAATTAAACCCGAATACGTAAGACTTAGTTATATGTATATTGATAGGACTACAATTCCGACCAGAGATCAGATTGAGGTCACGAACCTTTCTGAACCCTTTTCGAGGTCGTGAACATTTTTGAGGTCGACTAGGTCGTAGTCATGAAGCCTTTTGCGTACTCATCCTGGCAGACCTGAAGATCCTCCCAGATCACTCACTGGTCGAGAGCCTTCCAGAAACTGTGAGGACGCAAAATGATGAGGTCATCCCTAACCCTAAAGCACCTGTGCCACCACAAATGGTTTCATGTATTTCGTCGGCTACACCACCGCCGCTTGAATCGGCCAAAGTATACCATGGACCTATCACTAGAAACCGGGCTAAACAAGTACGTGACCAGTGAATGCCAACTTATGTCTCATTCTAGATTTTAATAACCTAGTAGTGCTTCCAATTTCCACTTCTTTGATTGAACTTAGGTGCAATCGAAAGGATGATGGAGAAGGATTACATGCGTGAGGATGGTTCTATCTGTATGATTGTTTGGCAACTTTCGTGTGAGTCTCAACTACTTAAATGGGCATGGGCCATACTGATGGAAAGCTCTTGAAGTCTAGTTTCAAGTGCTTCAAACCGTGCATTATTTGGACTTCTGTAACAAAAGTTATTATCTTTTTAGTGGAAGCTATACAACTAGTCAAGTCCTGCGCGAGAATTGTTGAGACTCCTCAAATACCACACCATGCCAATCTTTTGGCTACCCAACAAAACCCCTCAGCTGGTGTTAGCTTTCACACCTTTCACACCCAAACTAGGAGGGTTTTTCCTAGTATAAATACCCATCTACTCCAAACTATTGGAGGCAACCTTTGAATGAATTACTCATAAATATGATATTGCAGCAAGACTGCTAGTGTTCCATCAACCTTTGTTCTTGTGAGTTCTCTTGGCTTCGCGAGAAGGATCCCTCTGGGTTCCCCCTAGTTCGTGCTCTACGGTTCCGGCCGTGAAGATCGGGACACCTTCCGTGGAGAACTGATATGCGTTGGCGCATCAGTGGTCTACATTCCCATCATTTGGTATCAGAGCTTCCGTTGACATGGTAGGATCTGTCATCTACATATTATCTCTTTTCGATCTCTATTACTTGTGTTATTTTTTTTCCCTGCCCTATTGTCCCAAAGCCCTTAAAAACAATTATCCAAGCCTTTGTTGTGGTATTGAAATTTTAGTGTTGCACGTTGCTGGTTGATATCTTGTTCTCACATCATAGCTATTTTTGTTTCTTGCTGCATCCTCTTTGTTTCCGGTTGTAGTTAAAAAAAATCAGAAAAGAACAAGAGTTGTGCACAAAAAATCAGAGAAGAAAGAGAATTGTGAAAAAAAGTCTTTCAGGAGCAAAGGGTTGTTTTTGGTGTGACGGCCAGCATTGTTTATGTGCTTTGTTTGGTTTATGTTCACTGGATTTCAGTGTTACATTTCCCCTTGTTTAGCCCACCGAGCTCCACTATAAACTGAGGCTAAGTTCTTCTGACCCCCATGTTGATCAATCGCTCAGTCACTTCCGGTATCTACCACATTGCACAACCGCGATCTGACAAGAACACATAAGAACATTGGTGAGAAGGAGGTGAGGTTGTGTGATTCCACAAATTTTACCTATTCCACTAGATTGGCTTTCACTAACATGGCAGGATCTCAGTCAAGTGTGCATGGAGAAAACCTAGGAGAAGCCGAAGTTCCAGTAAGAAGAGCTGAGTTGCAGCAAATGCAAAATAATTTGCTTCAAGCTATGGAAAGGATGCTCAACGAGCATCTCCCAGCAGCCGGTGGTGGGGTTCAACATCAACCTAACCTTGCTGATCCACTGGCCAAAATCGGTGATGAGAACTCAGTTGGAGCCCAAGCTGATGATGAATTCAATGATCACCATCCTAGGGCTGGTCAGGGCATGGACACCAAAGTTGTAGCTGTTGCTCGTGGCCGTGGAGTTGCTGCACAACCATTGCAGTGAGGAGGTGGTGCTTGTGGGCAAGGTTATGGCCCCCATGTGCGCATAAACAATGACCGAATGATGGCTTCTCATGAAAATGACGATGAGTATGGTGCATATGATGAAGTTTATGACAACAATGAAGATTATGGACGGCCGCCACCACTCCGCCGTGGTGCTATCCATGGTGATGATGGTCGCCATCACGGTCGTCGTGATCGAGATGACCCAGACAGTGTTTCTTGAATCAAGTTAAGTATTCCAAAATTCACAGGAAAAGAGGATCCCGATGCTTATTTTGATTGGGAAGAACAGTGTGATCAGATTTTTCACGTACACAATTTTTCTGATGCAAAGAGGTTAAATCTAGCTTGTGTTGAATTCTCTGGTTATGCTTTGAGTTGGTGGAATCAGTTACAAGAAACCCACCATCAATTGGGCCGAGATCATATCAACACATGGGAAGAAATGAAGCGCGTGATGAGACGTCGTTTTGTTCCATCTCAATATCAGTGAGAACTCTGAAATAGGCTGCAGTGCCTTACTCAAGGATCACGCACCGTGGATGAGTATTATAAGGATATGGAGACCCTTTTAATTCGTGCTAGAATTCAGGAAGGCGAAGAGTCTAAGATGGCAAGATTTTTGCAAGGTCTTAATGATGAGATTTTAGATTTTGTTGAGATGTTTCCCTATAACACTCTGCAGGATGTAGTGGACCAAGCGAAGCATACCGAGAGGAAAGGTTGGCACCATGGTCACGCTCGTCCTTCTACAAGCCGTCCATCTTGAACACCTTGGCGTCGTTCACAGCAGAGTCACCCCAAGCCGATTTGCGATCTCAGAGCACACCGCATGGTCTAGCAATTCCTGCTACTAGTGGCAAACCATTGGCTTCTTCGGCATCTTCACCTGCAGATCGCAATGGTGATAGGCGTCCAATTGCATCCACAGGAGGGTCTTGATTGTGAATTACTTTTGATGTGTTTGGGAGAACCAGAGAATTTTCAAACAAAAATAAATTTGTATGGCAGCAACGCATTATGCTTATCAATGCGTCATGGTGCCAGGACCAAAAGGCGTGATCACGATCAAGGGTAGCCAAAATATGACTCTCACTTGTGGTCGCATTTCCTTGGAATTGGTCGATCAGCTTCCCTTCAGGGATGTTAAGGCTACGACCAAGGCTAAAGAGACATATTCGGTCAAAGTAACCCCTCCCTCAACTAGATGAAAAACTTAAACAAGTTTTCTTATTCCCAGACGATCCAACTAGAACTATTCGAATTGAGTCAGAACTGGAATCAAATAGGAAGTTGCGCTCATCACTTTCCTCTAGGCTAACGCAGATGTGTTTGTGTGGAAACCATCTGACATGCTTGGAGTCCCAAGGGAAGTGATCGAGCACAGACTAGCGATTCGGCCTGGACAACGACCAATAAAGTAAAAGCTCAAACTCTTTGCCTTTGATCGGAGAGATGCTATCCATTCAGAGTTAGATAAACTCTAGAAGGCTGGCTTTATTCACAAAGTTAATCATTTTGAATGGCTCGCAAACCCAGTCATGGTCATAAAATCTAGGTAAGTGGTGCATGTGTGTTGATTACACCAATCTCAATGCTGCTTGCCTGAATGATGATTTTCCCCTTCCCCGTATCAACTAGTTAGTTGATTCAACATCGGGTTGCGAACTGATGAGCTTCCTGGATGCCTACTTTGGATACCATCAAATTAGCATGATAGAAGAAGATGAGAAAAATACCTTCATCACACCATTTGGCACTTACTTTATGTCAGAATGTCATTTGGGCTCAAGAACACTGGTTTCACGTACCAGCGCTTGATGCAAAAGACCTTTCAATCTCAATTAGGGCATAACTTAGAAGCTTATGTTGATGATCAAGTTATAAAGACTATTAAATGCTCTCGTCATAAAAATTATTTGGCTGAAACTTTCTACAACCTGAATAAGTATGGAATAAAGTTGAATCCTGAAAAGTGCTCCTGTGGAGTTTCTTCTGGTAAACTTTTAGGTTTCCTTGTTTGTTCATGGGGCATTGAGGTTAATCCCGAAAAAATTTGGGCCATTGAGCAAATGCGATCGCCTTCGACCACGAAGAAGGTACAAATCCAAACTGGTCGAATGGTGGCTTTAAGTCATTTTATTTCACGGTTGGGTGAACATGAATTATCTTTTTTTTTAAGGTTTTGCGTAAGCACAATGGTTTCTAGTGGTCGGACGAAGCCGAAAAAGCCTTTCAGGAAGTGAAAGCATATTTAGCCAGTGCTCCCATACTGGTTTTGTCACGCCCCGCACAGGGTACCACGACTACTCCCGTGGAGACCCAGCTCGCTGCAACTGGCCTCATACAAACATACCACTGACTTCCCAGGATAAGTCAAGCACAGGAGTTCATTGCAGCAGAGTAACTTACAAAATATCATTGATAAACAGTATGGCCTGTTGGCCTGATACAACAAGAGTAAAACAATGCCTTCACGGCACAATTGGTCTAATTAAAACAAAAGACAACTACTCGGCGGAAGCTAGGCGAAACCCCCACAGTCGTAAGAAGTTGACAGCAGAACAGCACACTTCAGGGTTCTGGCAGAACTGGCTCTCTTCCTTCTGGATCCACGAAATCTTCCAAGCCTTCGTCTTGGTATTGTAGCACTCCATCTATTGTTGATAAGTTGCAAGGGTGAGCACTTACGTACTCAGCAAGTCATAGGTAAGAGTAGAGATACGTATAGTAGAGATGACATGATCCTATGCTATTGAGGGAAAAGAGGTGAGAGGGTTTTTCCATAAATATTTTTCTTCCAAGCTTTTCAAATCTCATGCTCATGGCAGCATTTCATATACTTAGGGCACAATCCACATGCCTCTTAGATATCATATGATCACTAAATTATGGTACTACCGCGACACGTCAACACATGACAGCCCACGACAGCACCCCTTATCATGACAACACATGTCATTTGGGTAATCTTGACTTAACAAATTTTAATTTATAAAACAATACTTGTGTCACACCCCGTGGATTTAATCCACCGCGGCATACTCCTAAAACTCGGGAGCACGAAGTACTCGAATACATTTTTAACTCTGCAGAGGGGTACCAATTTACCCGCAAGATATATCCACTTTCATGCCCTTCCTATCACAAGGATTGGACCCCTGACTCACTTCATACTGTGAGTGGCAAGGTGGAGATAACAAGAACTTTTGCCATGTTTCACACACAATTCACCCCAGACCCCGTGGTTTTCTTCACGCAAACCACAGTTGTGGCAGGGTTTCACAACCCCCTCTAATTGGCGTCTTCCCCTCAGGGTCAGCGTGCATGATCACATCCTGTGATATGTGTTGGAGCGCACCCCGTGTTAATCGTGAGTTTGTCATATAGGGGTTTCATGTGTGATCCACATACTACTTGTTCAGGCCTGTCCCATACCAGGCTTGCGGTCGGCACGTTAATCATGCCACTAGACGCACAACACAAGGTTCTAGTCCTTATATGCCAGTGACCAGCTCATACCATAATCCATGCACTTCCAGTGCTGGCACATCCTGTGCGACCAAGCACCTCCAGTGCTTTCACCATTCCATACCAAAATACTGGTCACAGCTAGGGGTTTTATTTCATGAATATAAATATACATAATATATTAGTTCATGGCTCATTATTTGATCAATTCACATTTCACAGGCATCAGCCTGATGCTGCCATTTCATAATTCAACTATTCTCAATCTTTCTCATGCAATATTATTATTTTATAATCAAGGTATATTCTAGCAATTCATAAAATATAGGTTCAAGATGTTCAAGAATATGACTTGCCTTCCGCGTCGTAAGAAACAGCAGTTGATGTCGGGTCTGTGACGAAGTCTTCGAACTCGGACTCTTGCTCTGAACAAGGATCAAACAAGCAAACAGGTATTACAATCAATCCTACTCTTACTATTCCACTATATGCGATAATGCAAGGAGAAACACTTAGGCGATACAGGATTTGGAAGCGATTAGGGTTAAACTATGGACACTAGGGTCAAGATTAGTTGTCAAAGGTTTAGAAGGTTCCAAAGGTTCCAAAATATCAGAATGATATCAAGGCTGCGGCTGGTTCGCTCAAAAACAGCGAACGTCTTTAGGTCGACATTCGGTTCAAGGCATCGACATAGGGTCGATGGATGATAGAGGGCTCAACTCAAGTTGTGACAGTAGAATAAAATGTAGATCACAACATCAGGAGTCTAAGGGACAAGGTTATGTTCAGTTTGCATACCCAGAAGGGGTCAAAATGGCCCAATGCCATTGGCTGACATAGGCTGACAATGCCCAAGAATGGCATTGACATGGTTTGAACAGTTTCTAGTAGCCAAAATGGGTTTTGATTCAAGCATATGATGCACAAGGTAGTGAAGCAACTGTTTGACAAGGTAATTTTTGGTTTGCATGACCAGAGGTGGGTGAACAGGGCTAATGCCACTGGCTGGCATAGTTTGACATAGAGTTGACATGGCCAGAAATTAGGGTTTGCCATATCTTTTGATCTAGGGCTCCAAATGATGCACCACTTTGTCTGGTAGTTAGGCATTTGTAACAAGAACAAATGTCTCCACAGGATCTAGGGCAGGAGATGGCCGGAAAGTGATGAAAACCGGCAAGGAATTTGACTGGCCTGGAGCACATGCAACATAAACAGTACAGCCAACTAGGGCATAGCTATATCTCACAATCTAGGCCGAATTGGAAGTCGTGATAGAAGACAAAGTTGCTCAGAATGGTCCAAAACATCTAAATGGCAAAGTGGTTTGGGCTAGATCGGCTGGATTTGGAAGATACTGGCTGGAGAAAAGATGAACTCAAATCTGATTTGGGCATTTCTGATTTAAAGTGATTGAACTCAATTCCTTGCTTGAGTATGGTCCTCAGGGTACTAGAAATGCATTGGTGAAGTTAGATTAACAGATTGCTCAACAGAGAAGCTAAATCAGCAAGTACAAGTTCATGTTCATGGCTGGAAATTGGGGGTTTTTGATTTACAACGAATTTGTTCAAACCAGTAGCTCAGGGGTCTTAAGTGAGTTATTCTAATCATATTTCACTACTGGCTCGAAGATCAATTCATTCTGGAATGAAATTAATTGCTCGCCGGAGCTACTGGAGTAAAACTGAAATTGCCGGCGACTGAGGGTATTTAGACTAAATTCCAAGCTCGAGAAGCATGAGGGGGATGAGAGAAGCTCACTGGGGGTGCTGGATCGAAGAAGGAAGCAGTGGAGAAGCTTGGCACCGTGCTCCCTCTTTGCTGCTCACCGGGGAAGAAGAAGACACAGTGAACTGCTGGTTTTCTGGTGATTTTGCTGTGCCAGAGGTAAGGCTAAGTCCCAGGGGGTATAAATAGGCAAGCTGGAGGTGCTGCAACGGCTAGATGTGCACGGGAAGTTGAAGCCGGCAAGGAAAGACTGGATTGCGACTTCACGGCGAAGACAGGCGGCGAAACGACTTGGTTCAGCGGCCGTGAAGGCTTTACAGGTGATGGGAAGGTGAACTGATGGCTGGCCGCGGCGAGTTCTCCACGTGGCGCAAAGCTCCTGCGTCGACCGTTGCTGGTGGCGTGCAAACGAGAGAAACCAGCTGGCTGTGAGTCACACCGGGGAAGATCCACAGTGGCAAATGGCGAGCACACACGCGGTGCTGTTCAGTTGGCGAAGATGGCAACCACGTGGCTACTGTAGCAGCTGGCGAGGAGAGGTGATCGAAGCTTGAAACAACGGCGTGTGCTCGAGGTCGAAGCGAAGTCTTGTGCGCTGGATCCTGGTCGTGGTCGAAGTCCCAGGCGCTGGTCGAAGACGGCTTCTGGTCGAAGTCGAAATCAGCTGATCCGGTCGTGAACAGCAAGCTCTGGTCGATTAGGGGCATAATTGTGAGAGTTTTAGTTGAAATCTGGACTAATTTGTAAATCTGGTTTTAAAGAGGTTTAATTTGGAATTTGATTTCATGGATGAGTATAATATTTATATTAATACTCATTTAGCTCAAATCTGGAGAAAATTTGATAAGGTTTGAGGGATTTCACCTATTTTCGAAAATAGGGTAAAATTAGGGTAAAATAGATCTGGATTTTGTCGATCTTGAATTCTGGTGATTGGGGAGAGATTTTGAAGTTTAAACAGAAGGGAAATATGTATCAAATAGTATTTGAGAGGTGTTCCCTAAAGAAATTCTGGAGTTGGAGTTGATTTGTGAATTTTAGCCTTTTCAGGCTTCCAGGTAAACAGAGAAAGGACTTATTCGCAGTAAAATTTGGACTAAACTGCGAAAAGTGTTTAGATGAAACAATCTGGTTCCCAACTTTTTGGAGTAAGTTGAGGGTAAACCTAGGAACATATTCCAAAAGATACATGAGTCTGGATAGGGTTAAACCATGATAACTCAGTTATCTGGGATCTGGGGTACTTAGGGTAAATTTGAATTTCCTGTTTTCGAAAACAGAAAGAGACTTAGATACTGGGAGTTAGGGTTAGAATTCAACTTGGTTCCTGAAGACTTTTATCTTCAGAATAACTGGTAGGTTAAATCTGGATGGTCAGATCTTGATCTGGATCTAGAGAATAGATTTGGAGATTTTTAGGGTTTGGGAGAGATTAGGGTTTAGCTGATCTGGCTACTGCTACAGGGAAACATGCATGCAGGATTTTATGCAAAAACTTTTCACCCCCAAAACCAGGGTGTTACAGGTTTCCCCGACTTTGGGAGAAACATTACTCATCTATTTGGCTCCTACCTCTCATGCAGTCGGCGTTGTTCTGGTCGCATAAATGAAAGGAGTGCAACGGCCAGTTTATTATGTAAGTGAAGTGCTAAATGGACCAAAGGAGAGGTACCTTGAGGTCCAAAAGTTACTTTACGCTCTCTTATTGGCTTCAAGGAAGCTGCGACATTACTTTCAAGCACACAAGATCATTGTGCTCTTATCCTTTCCCTTTGGGGACGTTCTCCATAATCTGGAAGTAACGGGTCGAGTTGTGAAATGGGCAGTAAAACTTGGAGCATTCGATCTCCACTTCACAGCTTAAGTAGCAATCAAATCCCAAATTCTTGCAGATTTTGTGGTCAAATGGATTAATCCTGAACCACTTGCTCAAGAATGTGCGGATTCAGAAAATATCGACCACTGGATGTTGTATTTCGATGGCTCGTGGAGTTTCAAAAACTCGGGGGGCTGGAGCGGTCTTAATTACACCCTGGGGCAACCGGCTCCAGTATATCGTGCAATTACACTTTGTTGCTACACATAATGTAGTAGAGTATGAAGGTCTTCTAGCTGGGCTTTGAGCAACCAAATCCCTTGGAGTCCATCGATTAGTTGTGAAAAATGATTCACAGCTAGTCGTAAACCAGTTGCACAAGGAATACCAATGTTTTGATGAGACAATGGCTCTATACCTGGACGAAGTAAGGAAATTGGAAAAATACTTCAGAAATTTTGAAGTCCAATTCATTCCACGAAGAGACAACATTCTCGCAGACCAATTGTCAAAAATTGGTTCCTCGAGTGCATCCGCTCCAGTAGGAGTGTTCGTAAAGAACTTAAAAAAGTCCTTAATCGTGATCGCCGCAGAGGCAATAACTAATGTCGCCACCCTTGAGCATTGTGCAGATTGGATCCTACCATTGAGGAATTATCTTGCACTTGAGACTATGCTTGAGAGAAAAATCTAGAATGATCGGTTAGTTAGAAAAGTGCGAATGTACAGGTTGGCTGAAGGAACCATGTACAGAAAAGGTGCTCAAGGAGTGCTGATGTGCTGTATCTCCAAGATGGCAAATCCCTTCTAAAAGAGATTCATGGAGGCATGTGTGGAGCACACGCATCCTATAGAAGGCTGGTCGGAAAAGCTTTCCAATAGGGCTATTATTGGCCAACAGTGCTTAATGATGCCATGCAATTGGTTAAGACATGCCCATAGTGTCAATTTCATGCTAGACCTGTCCACTACTGAGCATATGCATTACGGACTATTCCCTTAACTTTGCCATTCGCCACATGGGAAATAGATATCGTGGGTCCTATGCATTGAGCAATCAATGGGTACAAGTTTTGTTTGTAGCCATTGATACGTTTACTAAATGGATTGAGGCTGAACCAGTCCAAAATATTACCGCAACTGTTGCGAAGAAGTTCTTTCAAAAGAACATTGTGACATGATTTGGCGTTCCAAGTCGTCTCATAACAGACAACGGTTCCCAATTTGTCAGTGGTCTCTTTTTGGACTATTGTGAATACATTGGGACTAAAGTCCATTTCACATCTATTGCTCATCCACAGAGTAATGGTGCAGTTGAACATGCCAATGGGCAGATAATACAAGGGGTTAAGAAACGTGTTTTTCTACCGCCTTAAATTACACTCGGGGGCTTGGGTGGAAGAACTTCATTCTGTTCTATGGGCATTACGCACTACATCCAGTAGGGCCACAGGCAAAACACCTTTCCAACTGGTTTATGATGCAGAAACCATGCTCCCAATTGAAATTAAATTTTGCTCTACTAGCATGGATCACTTAGATGTTATAAATCAAAGTGAAAGACGCGAAGATGATATACCTTCCTTGAAGAGAAACGCGATCGAGTACTGATCCGCTCAACGGCATATTTACAAGCCCTGCATAAATATCATAGTAAAAGGGTGCAACCACATACACTAAACGTGGGGGACTTGGTTTTAAGGAAAATCCAAAACCAGTCTAGTCACAATAAATTCTCCCTCATTGGGAAGGTCCCTTTATTGTGGTCGCTATCCCACAACCAAGATCAGTTCGATTGGCTATGAACAACGGAAGGATATTATCAAACGCCTGGAACATAGACCAGTTACATAAATTTTATTTGTAAGTTCTTTCTCATTCTTATTTTAAATTCTTTATCATTACAGAAGTATATTTATCACTCTTTGTTATGGTTGCATTCCCATTCTGAGCCTTCTTTTTACTGAGTCATACTCAGGGGCTGGTCACAATGTACAAATAAGCACATTGGTTTGATATGTAAGTAGATTCGTTGGATGAACTTACGATCGCATTTAGCTAAGACATCTCTTTCTAAGCCGGTTCTTACCGTATAAGGGACTTACTAATATGCCCTGATCATTCAAGTGGCTGTTAGTTAGCGAAAAACTTATGCATTTGAAATATGTTAGTTTCTCTGCGACCATAGTGACTTATCCTGTGACCGCCGTATTATATCATGCAACCATTATACTAGGTCTTCAATATAACTGGTCACAAGAGAGGGCTAGGGGAATATAATTGTAGCATTGAGTCAAAAAAACTAAGTACTTTGCATTGTTACTATTTATCGTTCTGCTAATCATACATAATGCATTTGCAAGGTATAAAATAATGATTTTGCTGCAATAATAAGGTAAATTTTTTGCGTTGTATTTTCCATTTCATCATGACAAATGTTTATATTAGAGGAGATACATTGTTTTCAAGAAAGGCCGAGGTCACGCAACAATTTCTCAATTAAGGGCCTGACCTCGGCCATGGTCGCCTTCAGTTGTTCTTGGTTGTCAAAGGTTGCTTCCTCCACCACCGGGTTCAGATTCAAATTTGGACTATGGTGGAGCCTATGTTTGCCAAGGATGACATAGGCTACAGATATGACATCATTCTTTAGTGCCTCTTTGTGCCTCCTGGCAATTTCGGGAACATTGGCGACCAGAAGATTAGCTTGAGCCACAACCAGTTTGCAGGACTCACCAAAGGAAAAATCGTCCTTCTTAGGATCGATAACATCCGCCTTTAGTGAGTCTACGACCTCCCGCAGCTTTGCGAAGGTTTCCTTTTCTACGAGACCGCTGCTTTTGATGATTTCTACCAAAGCACCCTTATCATTGAAGGTAAGCTTAGCGGTCTTTTCGGCCTTCTCCTTGGCCGTCCTGAAGCGGTTGATGAGCCTTTGAAATTTATGCAGATCCTCTCCACGTTCAATGCTCTTCTTTTCATAATGATCTTTTTCTTCAGCCAGCTTCAGGTTCTCCTCCCTTTGTTTTGAGCAGAGGAAGAAGTGAATTCAATTGAGTTCGAGAAATTCATAAAGTTCATAAAAGTAATGAAATTTTCTACCAAAAAATGAACTTACCATCTACCCTAGTTTGTAGTTGGGTGCAAACCGCCTGATGGCACTCAGCTTTTCCTAGGATAAAGTCAGCTAACATAGCCTTCTGCTCCAAGGTCGCTACTTGTTCTTCAGCGCCTTTCAGTTTGGCCCCTAGTGCTAGAGTTTCAGCAAGCCTTTCACTGCTTATCCTCTGGGATTCAGTCATCTCTCTCTCCAGAGAGAAATGCTCATTGATTGCAACCTCTCGGCTGTTGCGCTCATTGGTGACCTCTTCAAGCAAAGCAGACTTTTCCCTGTGACAATAGAAATTATAATTCTAGTATATAAGAAACTGAGTTTAAAGCAAGATACTTACTGCTTTAGCTTGTCGCATTCTGCTTGAGCGACCTTGATCGGCTCCACCAACAGGCCAAACATGGCCGCATCACGAGCAGTGTTCTGAATAGAACAAAAGGGGAAATACTTAAATAAGATTCAAGAAGAAACATATGAAGTTGATAAGTAAAGATTTTTACTTACTTCCAAGAACTTCTCGAAGTACTTTTATGAGAAGTCCCCAGGTTCAGCTGCTTGGCTGGTTGATGCCAAGATTTCCCACGCCTGCCTAACTTTGTCAAAGAATTGCGACTAGATGCTCAAGTCCACGACAGGGCGCTGGGTTTCGACAGGCTGGACCGCCTAATCGCACCCGAGAGGGTCGAGCGCGATTTGCGAAGTAATAAACCGCAAGTGGAAGGTTGAATGTTGAGCACTTGAGGGTTGAATTCCATGAGGAACAAGCGTATTCATTTTTCTAGCTTAATGGATCACTGATTAAGTTTAAACGAGTTGTGGGTGTTGTTTTTCTATAACTAATTTTACTACTAAACCTATCAATCTAGGGTTTTAAAGTAGTAAATTGCAGGTATGAAATCTGGATTTAGAAAGCAGGAATTAAAACTTAGGGCTTCGGGAATTCCATAACCATCCAGTATAATTCTATCCAAGGTCTGAGGATTGTGAGTTAATTTTCATTGTTTTCCAAGACAAATTAAATTTCTAGTTCGGGGCGCTGGGTCAACAGTCAGAGGATCGCTTCCACTGTCACATTTGGCGAGAGCCTCTCTCCTGTTCAGGGTCCCATGTCAAAGCGCTAAGGACTCAAGAACTCCCCTAAATTCTAGCTAAGGCACAACTGTTATGTCTATTGCCGAAACGAGAATTTAGCGTTTAGAGGAAGAAAACATTAGAAAATAACTCCAAAACTTGAGATCAAAACCAAGGAAGAATCACACCTGCCAGATTAGGTCATCCCTAACCCTAGAAGGGATCTACTGGCAAAAAACCATAAGATTGCAGAAATAATAATAAGAAATAAATAAAACTTACTTGATTGCTTGAGAATTGAAGTTGTCGTCCTTGCCGGCTAACAAAAGCAATAAAATAGAGAAGGGGGCTCTATGAAACTAAACTAAATTAAACCCTAATGGCTAGTATGTAAAAAACATGTCTAATTGAGCCAAAAACTTCTCTATTCATAATACATAAGTCATAAAATTAACCAATTACAACTAAAGACTTATTTAGGAAGGAAAATGTCTCAGATTCGGATTTTAAACCGACTAACGGGTCTGTTTTGGATTCAGAAATCGGGTTTCGGGTCGGATTCGGGTCCAATTTCGGGTCGGATTTTTTTTTTTCAGATTTTCAACATCTTCTTTCTCCACTTCGTTTCCTATCCAAACGATGTCGAAATAACTCCAAATTTGGTAGATTTGTTCCCTGAAACATGATGAACACACTCACGAAAGAGGATTGTAAAAATGTTACAAAAAGTCACATAAAATGATGTATCAAAGGAATTTTAAGCATCATTTTTGCACATTTTCAATACTAAGTTTAGGGTAAAATTCTATCAAATTAAGACTTATCAAATTCCCCCAAGCTAGCATTTTTCTTGTCCTCAAGCAAAGAATATGAATAATTTTTCCAAAAATTGAGATGCCTTGGTAAATCAGATTCTCTATAAACAATCTTTCAAAAACTCACATCACATCTATGCATATGAGGCAATTGATCTTAGCAATTTAAATTTTCCAAATGCATATATTAAGATTATCAAATTTCAACCTTAGAAAAGAGAGAGCTTAATCAATTAAATTGTCTTAACAATCTTCTTTCATATAGGATTTAAAATAAACCATGCAAAGAAAACTCTCGTTATGCTACGATTTATACAAATTTGCTAAATTGCCCTCTTCTAACGAAAAACACTTATTTTCTTTCTTTTGTTATTTGTTTGTTTGCCTCTCTTTTTTTTTATTCTTCAACTTTTTCATGCTCTTGGCCAGAATGTTTTTACTGGATCATTCCGTCTCAGCTAGAGGAGACACAGCTGAAGACGCTTACTTACGTGCATTTACAAAAAGACAGCTTTATCGGTTTCTCGAGCCCCTATAAGCAACCTCAATGCTCTGTATATCTTCCCTTCACTAGCTGGTCGACGATTCACCACCGCCTCCCCCCAGCGAGTCGCATATACGTCACACGAGATTAGACAAAGCCGTAGTTTAAGCAACCATTTTACTGAAAATATTTTTTTTGTATGCATAAGTTAAGTAAGAGAAGGGCAACTAGCAATCTAGGCATAAAGAGTAACATAAGAGAGTTAATTCCAAAAAATGGTTCTATTAGAAATCTTCAATTTGGAAGAAGTCGAGTACAATTTAATGGATAAGTTAAAACTTTAATGGTCACTTTAAGATAAAAACTAAACATAGGCAACAAAAATCTTGAAAAGATCTAAGATCAATGGATCATATGCAAAGATGTGATAGAATAATCATCTAATTGATTAAAGATCATCTTCAAAACCAGGCATTCCAAGTGATAAATCTTTTTTTATTTTTCAGTTTATGATGGAATGTGGTGGAATGATGATTTGCCGAAGACTAAACAATTGGTGAAGAATGTGGTGGAATGATGATTTGCTGAAGACTAAACAATTGGTGAAGTGAACACCCCCAAGCTAAATCAGGCATTGTCCTCAATGTATGGAGATAGATACAGATTATCGTTTGCGGTTGTGGTTCAGGTTGGTGGATGTTGTGGATGATGATGTGGTGGAAGAAGATTTTGTGGTCCACGTAGCTCCAATGGTGCAGTTCAAGGCGTCGCAAGTGAAAACCTAAAATAAATGAAAATAAAGAAATAAATAAATAAAAAGAAAGAAAAACTTGCACACCGTGGGGATCAACCATCAAAGTTTGGGTAACCGGGTTGCCTCCCGGCTAGCGCTGGTTTAACGTCCCACTCGACGAAACGTCCTCGACCATTCAAAAATATATAGAATCAAAAGAATCGACCGAGTTTAGTGTACTTACCGCGTCTCCCACATTGTATAGCTTGATACGGTGCATGTTTACCTTGAAGTGGTGCCATTTTGCGCTCGAAGTATGACGACACCATACAGAAAGACCCTTTCTATCGTGTATGGCCCAGTCCATCGCAATTTCAATTTCCCTGGGAACAATTTCAATCAAGAATTGAATAATAGAATCAAATCACCTGGTTTAAATTCACGGTTGAGGATCCATTTGTCGTGCCACTTTTTCGTGTTGTCTTTATAGATCAAGGCATTTTCATAGGAGTTGTTACGAAGCTCTTCTAGCTCATACAATTCAAGGATTCGCCTTCGCCCCGCTTCATCAAAATCCCAGTTGAGTTCTTTTAACACCCATAACGCCCTGTGTGAAAGTTCAACAGGCAAATGGCAGTTTTTACCAAATACAAGTTTATAAGGTGTCATACCTAACAGAGTCTTGAATGCAGTGCGACATGCCCAAAGGACATCTGGAAGTTTGAGTGCCCAATCCGTAAGAGACGGTCCCACCACCTTTTGCTAGATTGACTTGATTTCCCTGTTTGAGACTTCAACCTGTCCACTTGTCTGAGAGTGATATGCAAGAGCAACTTTATGAATTAACCCATATTTCATCAACAATTTTTGAAATTGGTAATTAGTGAAATGCGCACCACCATCACTAATTACCGCTCGCGGTATACCAAATCGGGGAAAGATGACTATTTTGAAAAGCTTTATCACATGTTTTGACTCATTTGTTGGCGTAGCAACAGCCTCTACCCACTTTGAAACATAATCAACCGCAACTAAGATATAGGAGTTACCCATAGAAGATGGAAAAGGTCCCATATAATCTACCCCCATACATCAAAGAGTTCAATTTCAAGAACACTTGTTAAGCGCAAAACTGACTAACGGGTCTGTTTTAGATTCGGAAATCGGGTCTCGGGTCGGATTCGGGCCCAATTTTGGGTTGGATTCCTATTTTTTTCAGATTTTCAACATCTTCTTTCTCCACTTCGTTTCCTATCGAAATGATGTCGAAATAACTCCAAATTTGGTACATTTGTTCTTTGAAACATGGTGAACACACTCGTGAAAGTGGATTGTAAAAAATTTACAAAAAGTCACATAAAATGACATATCAAATGAATTTTTAGCATCATTTTTGTACATTTTCAATACTAAGTCTAGGGTAAAATTCTACCAAATGAAGACTTATCACCGCCATCTCCTGTGTCCTCTCCTCTCCTTGTTCTTTCGAATAGGAGGGAGGAACAACTTCTTCGACCAGAGGGGGAGCAGATGTGCTTGCCTATTTGTTCGTCCCTAGGGTCATGGTTGCAGCTACGACCATAGCTTCCTCATCATTGGTGAGTTAGTTGACTGAATGTCTTGAACCACTTCACCGATGATGGTCGCAAGGTCCTCTTCGACATCGTGCGAAGACGCGACTTTAGTTGAAGTGGTAACGGTAGCCTCTTCAGTAGCCGCTGGTTCTGTTACCGCCTCGCTTATGGCAGGGACCTCTGCCATCATAGTCTCCACCACCTCGTCGGCCGCGGTGATAGATGGTTCATTCACGACCATTGGAGCATGCATTGTAGTGGTCAAAGGAGCCCTGCATATCCAGTTCTAAGATTGGAAAACTATTTCTAACTGAGTAATGAGACTCGGTTAAGACATATGTTTGCCTGATGCTGAGTCCCAAGAGGTTTCAAGAACTCAAGCTTCTGCTCACGGAGATAAGATAGAAAAAAGTGCCATGGGAGAAGACTCATCAAGAGCCGTTGATGACCTCCTCCTCACAGCGAACCGAGAAGTTCCCTGTTCCTCCTCCACGTCACTCCCCTCTCCTTGTACGACCATGAGATAATTCCTAGTCGTATTTGAAAAAATTTAAGGAGTGGGAGCCCTTAGCGTAACAACCTATGTGGTTGAAACCAGAGGGTCAGCTGGGTCTTGACCACAGTAGGGACTAGTTGGCTCGCCCCCACGGTTGTAGGAGCCTCCATGGCCACGAAAGCTATTGTGGTCACCGCCATTGCTGCGGGTGGAGTGATTCGCAAGGCTCCACTCTTAGCCAAACCATTGGTCACAGGAGTGGCCTTCTTCAACTTCTTTGATGTGGAACCACTTGAGGATCCCACATCATTGCCAGTTCGCCTTTTCTGGGCCACAGGGCGCTCAATCATCTAGGACAAACCAAAATGAACTGGTTTGGTAACTTCTATCGAGAATCAGATGTAAACAAATCATTTGAAAGAGATATACCTTTCGACGTGCCTGAGCAAAGTCGATTGAGTTGCCGACCATGCTCTCCGGCCTTGGCACATTGGCGTCTACCGACGATTGGGACAGTACCCAAGCCGAACTTACACAAATTTGATTTGTTTAGCAGGGAGACAGCATCAATCAATAACTATAAATATGGATGTATAGACACAATGTTTATACAGGTTCGGGCCCTCATAATCAAAGTAATAGCCCTACTCATGTTAGATTCTCACTATTGGAATAATGGAATTACAAAGTTTATATTGTTAAGTCTGATCTCCTCTTTTCTTGTCTTAGACTTCTCCCTCATTTCTTCAA
Source organism: Pharus latifolius (assembly GCA_019359835.1). NCBI lineage: Eukaryota > Viridiplantae > Streptophyta > Magnoliopsida > Poales > Poaceae > Pharus > Pharus latifolius. The sequence continues at coordinate 24,325,032 of CM033327.1, forward strand.
GCCCTAACCCCCTTTTTATACTTGTTGAAAAGGATGCCAATTACTTGACTGAAAGGACGATTTGGCGATAACTGCACAACAGTTGCAAGCAGTTGCTGTTCGCCGGTTTAGGATGTGCAGTTATCGATAACTGCACATTCATCCTTATCTTATTGAAGGTTTATGGATAACTGCACGGCCATGGGCAACTACATAATTATCCTTATCTTGTCAATGAAGAGAGTATAATCATGGGAATATTGGCCAAAGTGCAGTTATGGTGCAACCGTACAACTCTTAGACCATGGTCAGAAAGTCTTGACTAGACCTTCTTGATTGGAGATACTTCCAGTTCTAGTGACTCTTTTGTTTCCATGTTCGCGTATGGACTGCGAACACATACCAAGGATCATCATAACTCCGCGACTAGGGTGACCGCGGACAAATATCTTCGTGACCAGAGAGGCCACGGTTAGTGTAATATGGGAGACCACACACTTTGCGACAATAAGCATTGTGACCACAAAAGTCCATGATCTCAATCACGAGATAATCATCCATGATAGACCTTTGTGTCTAATTGACAAAATGAGTTGAGATATGTCTAGAATATCTTGGACTATCCCATGATCTCTCTCCGTGGTCTCGCTCGACCATGGAAAGGTATAACCAAACAACTTGGATCTCTCTCCGTGGTCTCCTACGATCATGGAAAGGCATAGCCAAAAGACTTGGGTAAAAATCTCTGTGAGCTAGCCCCCGAATTTGAAACAATAAGGTTCTTTAATTAAAATGACCTTTCAGATTGCAAACAGACGCCCTGTCGTTTCGAATTCTAATCGAAGTCCGAAAAAATCTCTCAGTGAGTGTGTCAAACCATCATGACGGGCATTAAATTGAAAGTTTCAAGCTATTCAATATGATCCACGACTGGGAACTCGAAGCGTCGCCCCTTGAAACTTTATATACTTAGCCTCCAAGCTTCTTTTCATAATTTCCCAAGTCCTAAGCTTTTTCGCACTCGAGCTTTCTCCTTTCTTCCCATTTGCATCTTAATGGTGTCTTGGACCCATTCTCTCCACTATACAGTCAAGAGCTTGTTAGCCTTAGAGAAGGATGGATATCTCCCCTCCATGTCCCTGATCCCATGGTACCCTGCCAAAGAAGAAGAAACCCCAACTGTACAACCAGGCGAGCTGGTGATCTTCAAAGATTTCTTGCGCTGTGGGTTTCGTCTCCCGAAGAGCGAATTCCTCTTGGGAATCCTCGCACATTATGATCTGGAATTGGTAAATATTCACCCCAATACTATTCTGATCCTGGCTGTCTTTCAGCATTTGTGCAAGGTGTATGTTGGAGTTTTTCCCAGCATACCTCTTTTCCGCCAGTTTTATTTTCTAGTGTGATCGAAAAAGCTCCAATTCTTCTGGGTGTGTCTACTTCCACTTGCGAGAGAAAAAAGACTACCTATACCTTCCCCTTCGCAAGTCCATCCATGGATGGAGCCAACGGTGGTTCTACTGTTTGGCACCTGAGGAGAGCCATATCTGGGTTGAGAACCGTCGATCAGAGAAGAGCGGGAAGAAGGATTTTGCCCCTCCTCTTGATGATGAACAGAAGAGGTAGAGGTAGGCCCAGGTGATCCACCACTTGGGGAATGTGGGCATGACCGCCCGCGATGTGATCTGGGACTTTGTGAAGAACCAGATCAGCCCTTTGAGGAAGAGGGAGCATCCTACCTTGGAGGTCAGGACAATAGAAGACGGCTCCAGGGACTATCACTCTGGTAATTGTCCCAATACCCAGATTGGTATATTCTTTCAATTCATTTTTGAGTTATCTAAACTGAAGTATTTTTGAAAAATGTGGATTGTTCTTTTCTTGACAGTCTTGCCCACTTCTGAGGTCAATAGGAGGACAAATTCCCTTCTGAAGGCCTACAATGTGGCCGTGGAAGGCGATGTTAGTTCACCAAGGCCGGAGAGCATGGTCGGCAACACTGATGACCTTGTACAGGGGCGTCAAAGGTACTTCTCTTTCGGAAAGTCTGCACATGTTTTATTTCGAATAGGAGCTACCAAAGTAATTCATTTTGGTTTGCACAGTTGTTCGAGTGCCAGGCAGCCCAGAAGAGGCGAACTGGCGATGATGTAGGATCCTCAAGTGGTGCTTCGTCGACAAAGTTGAAGAAGGGCCGCTCTGTGACCAAAGGCTCGGCCAGGCCTACAGCCCTGCAAATTCGACCATCGACTGCTCTCTCAACAGATGCAGCGACCACTGCACCATCTGTGCGGCCTTCATGCCCACAAGCCTCTATTCTGCCAGTTGCGACCTTGGCAACATCTAGTGGGGCGACCATGGCTTTAGCTGTGGCCACAAGTGTCCCCACAACCATAATGCCGAAGGCAGCAGTGAGTGGCCCGGACCCTATTGTGGTGAAGTCGACAACCAGTCCTTTGACCGCAAGGGTTGTCATGGTAAGGGTTCCCACTCCTCAAACTTTACCAAATATGACTTGGAATTATCTCATGGTCGTACAGGGTGAGGGGAGCGATGTGGAGGAATAGGAGGAATCCACTTTATTTGTTCTAAGGAAGAGGTATGCAATACTTCATTATGAATCCTCGCCAATGGCGCTATCCTCGCTTTTATCCCCCAAAGGCGGGACATCGAGTTCCCGAAATCTCCTGGGACTTAGCATTAGTTAAATATCTATTTTCCCTCTAACTAAGCTATATTACTTAGTTAGGAATGGCTTATCCAATTATAAATTGGATGTACAGGGCTCCTTTGACCACAGAAGTACCCACTTCAATGACTGAAACTAAACCAACTTGTCGACGATTGGATCTCTGGTCCTTGGTCGAACTTATGCATATATGGTTATGTAATGTGAAGTCCAAGTATCTAGACGAAGCTCAAGTAAATCATGGTATCCATGTCTAAGGAAGAAAGGAATTTATACAGGTTCGGGCCCTCAGATGATGACTAATATCCCTACTCCTGTTGGGATTTCACTAGGAATATCAAGGTTTATAGAGATGAACAAGAAGTGTTCCCAGATAAACTAAGAACAAACTCTTATTCTCTATTACACAGTGTATATTAATCTTTTGTTCCTGTCTTTTGGATTTTGTGTCTTGGATCCCCCCTTCTTCCTCTGGAGATCAGTCTTTTATAGCTCGTCGCCAGCCGTCAGTTACGGGATTGAAGGCTGGCTGGGAAGTGGACATGCATCGGCCATAATGTGCAATTATGCACATTTATGATTGCGCTTTTATCTTCTTTACGGTTATCAAAAGCTACATTAATATTCCTGGGGAATAAAGGTCTGAAGGTATCCAAGGCGGCGGTAGTGGTCGAACAAGCTTAACTACTGGGGTATGGTCGAAATGTGTCTGACCATATAGCCGTTGGATGTTTTGACTCTTCAGTAACCATGGTCGCATACTGACTATGACCATGTATCGTTATTCTTTCACTCTTCATGACTTGGGCGACCACGGGAAGATATCTCCATGACCAGGATATTTGTCAGTATGTGAGACCATGAACTTTGCAACCTTAGTATTGTGGATGTCTTGAGACTACAGACCCCATGACAATACAGGCTGAGGCCGTAGAATATGTCATGTCCAGAATATCTTGGACTGTGCTATTGTCTCCCTCTTAGGTCTCTGAGAGCACAGAGGGGTATGTAAACAACTTAAATCTCGTTCTATAGCCCTTGCGGCTATAGAACGACAAAGGTTACTAACTCAGGTTATAATGCTCGTAAGCTAGCCCCTGAATTTGAAATTACAAGATATAATTTGTCATTTCAAATTCTAAAACTTATAATTTAATCGTATAATCATTCCGATGTTTTACCTTCTTATATTGCAACTTTGGAGAAAAATGTTTCATTTTTCCACCGTGAGCCGCTTCATTTCGCAAGAATAACTTTGGGTGCAGTTGACAGGCCATTATGAAGTTTTTTGTTGCAACTTGATTTTAAACCCAGAGAGTGCCTCTTCGGAACTCGAGGCTTGTAAATTCGTACCGTCACTTCTGAGTTCTATAAATAATTAGCGTTCGTGTTCTAAAGTCTACAAGCTTTCGAAGATTTCTGTAAGTCCTAGAACTTCTTTTCATCTTCTAACTTTTTTCTTCTTCTCTATTTTCATCCCAATGGCGAGTCAAAGCCCTGAGCAACTCGTTGAAAATGAAGAAAAAGAATTAGTAATAGAAGGCAATGTGGTGTAGGCATTCCAAAAGTTGGTTCTCTTTTGAAGGATCTGCATAAATCTTCTCTTTTGAGCAATGATGTCCAAAGTAAGGTATTTTCATTTTTTCAGGTAGTCAAAGATCCAGCAGCTTCAAAGAAGCGAGTTGGAGATGATATAGGATCATCTAGTGGATCCTTATCGAAAAAACTAATGAAGACCGATGTATTAGCTGGAACTGTGGCTCAGGCTGTTGCACCAATCTCTTGTCTATAAAGTGATCGTGAGAGAAGGAATGAGGTTGAAGGTCTACAGTCTTTCTTACCATATCCTTCTGAAGTTCCACTTGCTTCTCCTACTGTGGCCCAATCATCTGACCTCAAGGTAAGTGTTCTCACTCATTTTTTAAGCCTTTCTACAAATGATTTGGAATGATCCCATGGTTGTACAAGAGGACAAAAAGTGGTGGGTCCTCAGCGAACAGCTTGCGTAGACTCAGGTTCTTCTGAAGGAAAAGACTGCATTGTACAACTCCCTTCAGGAAGAAAGTGAGGATCTTGAGGAGCAGCACATCAAGTGAGGAGAAACCCTCGACTCTCTCTTCAAGATCATCGATCGCTTGAAGGAAAACAGCGACAAGGCTCGTGAGGCCACATGGCTTGCTCGTATGGAGAGGGACCCTGTTCGAGAGGAGGACACCTCTAATGCAATTATCATAGGCTGTGGTCTCACAATAAAAATGTCCTCGAAAAACTGAGGAGGGTTGCAGATTCACTCGAGGCGGATGTTATTGATCCTAAGAAGGATATTTGTCCCTCAAGGAGTCTTGTACTTTTGTTTCAGATAAGATTGATTCGTTGGTCGCCAGTATTCCTTTTTATTGTAAAAATTCAGAAAATGATAATAAAATCATTCCTTTTTTCATCATATTTTTTGTTTATGTTTGATAATATGACCATGCATAATCCATAGCCACTTATTGACATCCAACTTTGTCTCTGCGATAAAAAATGATAGTAGGTAGATATCTCTGCGAGCAAAAAAGGAGAGCTGGTTGATGTCTCTGCAACCATTAAATTCGAAGGTAGTATTCGAGACCATGGATTCTGCGATACCAAAAAATTGAGGCCATAGTATCCCACGGTTATAGTATGGGATGAATGATTAACTGACAGCTAGTCCCCGAGTTCGAAATGAAATGGCTTTTCGGACTTCAAGAAGATTCATTTTCATTTTGGATTCTAATAGGTTCCAAGAGTAGCTTTAGATAAGCCCGTCGGATCCATCATGGGAAGCATTTAATGCAAGAAACAGGTGCAGTGGTTAAAAAGCAACTGACAGTTCTTGAAGCTTCAAAACCCTCTTTTGCAGCATTGTGAACTTCGCCTCCTCAAGCAGCATAAAACCCCTCCTTCTCCAAGTTCTTCTTTCTTTGATCTTAAGCGAATGGCGTGTAACACCCCTGTTTTTGCCAAACCCTAAAATAGCCAAAATCCACATCTTGACCCCAAACCCTAATCTGCTTCAGCCATTCCCTTCTAAATGTTGTTCAGAACATTTTTCCCTCCGGGATCATCTCCAAAATCCCATCCTAAAGCTGAGTTTCAGCCCTTGCCATTTTTAAAAACCCTAATTACCCTATTTTACCCTAAACTGCTTTTCCCCAATTGTGTCGAAACTCTTCGGATCTTGCCCGATCTTACCAAACTCTGGCCAGATAAGTTCTAATAATCTTTTGCAACTTACCTGCGAAATCAGATTTCAGATCGGACCCTTAGATCTCTAGATTTGCAATCAGGCCCAAGTTCTATTCAAATTTTCCTCACAGAACAGTCCCTGGAGCAAGTTTCAAAATTGCAAATCAGCCCTTCTATTCTTTTCGGCTGTTTTCGACCAGCCTTGGTCGTTGCCCACGACCAGCGCACGAGTCGCCGTTGCCGCGCCGCGTTCTCGCCGTGTTTGCTCGCCGCCGGTCACCGCTTCTTGTCGCTTGTGCCCGTGAGCTGCTGTGCCACCCCGTGCGCACGTGCCAGCGCCGTTGCTTCGCCATGTCCAGCAGTTAAACGGCCGCACTCCAGCAGTGTTTTCGCGCGCGCGTGCCCGTTGCCGTGGCATTGCATGCGTGTACGTGTCACCGCCGGAGCTTTGCTGTTGCCTCCGCATCTGCGCCGTTCCAGGTGAAGTTCCGATGCAACCGACAAGGTCAGCAAGGCTGCAACACCGCCTGAAGCGCATAACATCGCCGGTCACCGCTGTCGCAGCTACACCCGGCCGGTCTCGTCCCCGGCACAAGTTTCGCGCCGTTTCCCCCTCGCAAGCTTCGCCCCTGGACCTATTTAAACCCTCCAGTGCTGTGCTTAAGCCTCATCTCAGGACTTAGCCATTTTTCCAGAGCTCTCGCCGTTTTCGCTTTCTTCTCCGGCGAGCCAGTGAGTGAGCTCACGGTGCCAGCCCATCTCGCTGCACCATTCTTCGATCCAAGCTCACCAGTGAGTCCCCCTCTTCACCCTTTCTGTTTAGTAGCAACCAATTGCACCAGATCGATCCCCATCGCCGGTGATCGCCGGATTCCCGATTTGCCCTGTTCCCCCAATGCCGTTCGATTCCCTCCAAATTAACCCTCGATTCTGTAGAAGAAGTTGATCAGTAAGCTTAGTAGAACAAGCCCGTAGAACCAAAATCCCCATTTGAGCTCAAATCGAAGAAATCCCAAACTGGAACCTCAGCCGTTCGCCGGACTTCGACGCCAAGCTTCTCCGGCCATCTCCCAGCAAAATTGACCCCTCCAGTAGCCTTGTTGTGCCCTAGAGATCATTCCCAAGCTTGGAATTGAGCTCATTCGCCCTGTATCAAAAATTCCCGAGCTCCAGTGTCGTCTTCTCCAGCGCCGGTCGCCGGAATTATTTCCCGGCCGATCTAGCCCCTGAAACCTTGTCCCTTAGCTTCACCTCACCTCCCTGAGTAATTTCTTCCACTAGCTCGACACCTGGATCTGCCTAGGTTGTGAGTTATGCCTTTGCCAAATGGTTGTCCAGAGCTGTGCCTGTGCCATGTCACCACCGCAGTTCATCGCCGGATTTGGCCACCCTCCGGCCACTTTCAGCTCTTGTCCCTGTTGAGTGTTTTATTCCTGTTAGTAATGCCTACCTCCCAGACAAAGTGTTGCATCAATTGGAGCCCTGGATCAAAAGTTAAGCCATGCCCTAGTTTCTGGCCATGTCCAGCACTATGTCAGTGCATGTCAGCCACTGGCATTAGCCTTGTTTAACCCCTTCTGGTTGAGCAATGGAAATGTCACTTTGTCCCCTAGGTTCCTGGAGTTGTGTTCTACATCTTTCTCTACTATCACTTCTCCAGAAAACCATCCTAAGACTAGTTTGAAGCAATGCCAAAGCCATGAACTGAATGTCGACCCTTCGACGTTCAATCCTTTTTAGCCGTTTCTTTGACCAGAGCCCTTGTGACCTTGCCCTAACCTTTTCCCCTGCATGCATGACTTATTTACTTAACAATTTCGATAGAAACTATTTTCTGTATGCTTATGGTATGTGTTTGTGTGTTGGTCGATTGCCGCAGAGGCAGAAGCTGAAGGAGCGGAAGAAGTCTTTGAAGATCCGTCTGAGTATTTAGACCCAACATCGCAAGGCAAGCCTCATTCCTTTGATCATGTCTCACCTAATATTTTCATATGAAGTATATTCACTGTTTCTTACTATGCATGCTTAATTGAGATACAAGTTATATTTGAATGACATTAGTAGATATGACCCAAAGAATCATGAAACCCCTTTTGTTATTGAACCTTCATATATATGCTTTTGTCACCTTAGGACTCATATACTGAATATCCACATTAAACTTGAAATGGTCAAATACATAAGAAGTTATAATGAAAACTGTTTTGTCAAGAAAACTGATAAAAGGGATCAGTAGTGAGGATTGGATTGTATGGAGAGGGTGCGGTGCGCACCAGGGAATGTGAATGCTCCTCACTATTGGTTCATAAGGACAAGAACCTTGTGCTGTGTCTCTATACGAATTGTAAACGTACCAACCACTTGCCTGGTATGGGACAGGCACAACTCAGTAGCTTTTTGGTATTAGCAGTTCCCTGCATGGTTTGACGATCTGGTTTCTCGCGTGGAAACTGGAAGGCCAAGGTTCGGCCATGAGTGATGTGAGTCAGAAAAATGATGAGAGGAAAAGGCGTAAAAGAAGGAAGGCGCCCTAGACCTGATTAAGCCGTGAGCGGTTGTAATCTTAAATGGTCGTATGTCTTGCGTGGACATAGACCAAGGCTATGTGTCCTGCGGGAACATAGACCAGAGAGGCTAGGAAGTAAGGCAGTGGGGAAGACCCACAACGGTACTTGAGACTTAACTGTCTATTTACCGGGCGGGGATACTGTTAATACTGAACTGTAAAAGCGTTGTGTGATCTCGGCCTTGTCACATGTGTATAAGTCACATGGAGCTGATCCGACTTGAAAGCCGAGTGAACCAGTGGATTTAAAAAAAAAGGTACACCTTTGCAAAGCGTAAAAGAAGTATCAGATACTCTGTACTCCCAGGTTCAGGAGTCTTTTCGTAATGGATGTTATCCATGGGTTATAGCACAAGTAATGTTTTGGAATGTTTTCATAATGCGGTTAACAAAGTAGTAACTCATGGGAGACTACTACATCTAATGTTTTATTGAAAACCTGTTTAATGTTTAAAGTATCATTTTCATGACAAAAGTACTGTTTTTACTGAATAAATGACTTAGAAATCTATATATCTCTATCCATATGAAACTAAAACCCCGGAATCATATGTTTCACCCTCATGTAAGTACAATTGCAATAATCACCGGAATGAGTGTTGCTGAGCACCAAGTGCTCACCCTTGCATTTATATCCCACTGTAGAAGAGGGATTCGAGGATCCCGATTCCTTCAGTTATGAGTACTCAGCTGAAGATGGAAGCACCCCGGGCGAGCCCACGTTCTAGAAGGATTGCGCACCAAGTCAAGTCAGATGTGGGAGAAGCCCCTCCGACCCCGCTGCGGATGGAAGTCAAGCTGTTTGTCGTCGCTTTGTGCTTTTTGTTGTGTGTTCGGTACTTGGATACCGATTCTGGTTCTGATAAACTAGTTATTTTCTTAGCAACTCTATTTAGCGCCATTTTCGGTGCTTTGGCTATGTAATATTGGCCATGTTGGCCTGATACTTGTTTAATGATATTACTATGCTTGTGTGGTTTGAGCTCATATAACATCCTGCTGTGTGTAACCTACCTGGGCGGTTACCAAGGTGATCCTCAAATGGGGGTCTCACATGGCGTCCTAGAGCCGATCCATCCATCGCGACACAGAAAGTCTGGTGATTCTGGAGAAAGAAGAGGTTCTGCCCTCGAGGTTGTTAATCTTGTGACGTCCCACTGGAGAAACCTGATGAGGACATCCCTTCTTCGGATACACGCACCAACCATAATCCTCCGCTTGTTACACAAGGACCAATAACGCGCGGCCTAGCCCGATTGTTGCTTTGCTAGGTGAACTCGTTCCTAAGTTATATATATATGATTTTGAATGGTTTACTACCTAATGGTGATAATATTGTACTTAGGAACCAGGGAGAGGACCAGCAAGGATGCGAGTACCAGCAAGGAGCCCAAGTCGAGCTGGAGTCCAAGACCGATTCGAGTTGAAGTCTGGTTCGGCCATCCAGGAGCAGCCTGCCTTCAAATGATGATAACTCCCTCATACGAAGTCCAATTGGGATGTTCTTATAGTCCACGGAGAAGCCCACGATGATATCTTTCCAATGGATCTGTCCCCATGTCCAAATTCCTTCCAGATCAGCAGAAATTAATAAAAGAATTTTTGATCAGATTCTGATTGGGCCAAGTCAGTGCTGCACACCTTGTTTTGGGCCTTCGGCCCATGTATTCCCTAGTAGGGCGTGAGAAACCCTAGCCATGCCGCCTCTTCATATACTAAATAGTCGTCACTGTTTAGATTTGGATTTTGCTTAGATTATACTGCCATTGCAGTTTCACCGAACTCTGTTTGTGAAATCCCAACTCGTGAGCTTAATAAAATTCGCAATTCAGTTACTTCTTCTTCCTTCTTGCTTGTGTTCTCGATTTGCAGCAGGAACAAGCCTTCGTGGTGAGGTCAACCGTTTCTTGGTGTGGTTGATAACCAACGGAGTCGTGGTGTAGCGATTGCAGGGTTCGAATCAGTTCTGATTGGAAGTCGGATCGTCAACGTCGAGTTCTCCATCAATCGATTTACCTCTACCAATCGGAAGATCGAGACACCATTCACATCAGTTGGTATCAAAGTGAAGGTTTCCCGATAGGTAACACTATATCCCCTCTTTGTTTAGATTGATTATGTTCTTCGCCCTAAAGTCCAGAAAATTTGCCCTGCAAAAAAAAATTGTTTACCTTTTCCAAACCCTAGCCATTAATCTTGCATTGTTCTTGTTGTTGCATGTAGGCCCTTTTATGTTGATTTTGATTATTGATGACATTAAGTGTTTTGGACTAACCTTGTCTTTGAGCTATTTCTATGCAGAGCGATTTCTGTAAAGTCTGCAAGTGATCCGGGAAGATTTGCAGGTCACAGGTCCAAAGTCGCAAGCGCAAGGTCGCAATATTGGCTGTGGTCGCAGTTAAAGGTTGGAAGTCAAGGTCGCAAATGCAAGGTCACCAAAACGAAAGTTGCAAGGATTAAAGATGCAAAGGACCTGAGGTAATATTTGTTTTATTTTGACCGATCTCGGTGTTTGGAGTTTGATCGGTTTAGGAAATTATTTTCTAGTTTTAACCGTACTATAAAGAGGGGTGGCGAAAGTCCTCTCTTTATCTCCAACACAAACCGAGAAATTTAGGTCATTGCATTGCATCATTTTGGTTGGATTTGATTTGTTTTTGGTTTGAGAGATTTGGATTTTCAAATGATTTTTTGACAGCAGAAGTGTTTTTCATTTTTCCAGAAAGATCTAGGAAGATCTGGTTTTTTCTTCTGTTGACAAAAATGTAGCCCTTGAAATTATCTTTCAAACGAGCTATTAAAAACTCAATTTGGATTTCTGGATCAAAAGTTATGGATGTTTTTATCGGACTGTTAGTTATTTGGTTTTTCAGTTTAGTTTTTGACAGCAGATGAGTTTTTGCATTTTCTGGAAAGATCTATGCAGATCTGGATTTTTCTTCTGTTGACCAAAATATAGTCCTTTAAAATATATTTCAAATGAGATATTAAACACCTCTTTTGGATTTCTGGATTTAAAGTTATAGCTGTTTTTGTTCAGACTGACTGTCAGTTTGCTGAACTGACTGTCGGTTTGAATGTCAGTTTGTGTTAACTGACAATTGTCCAGAGAGTGTGTTTTTCGGGCCAAAAATTTTTGTACTAAACTGACTGTCAGTATGCCCATGATGACTGTCAGTTTGGGTTTCGACCACAACTGTTTTTATCTGAGTTTCTATTTGATCTGGTCGTTGTTTTGGTCGAACTGACTGTCAGTTTTAATAACTGACTGTCAGTTGTGGGTTTCAGCTTTCCTGTTTTGGCTGCAAACGGCTAGCTATTTTTTATCCGTAAATTTTGTCGGCCGTTGTGCACTAAACTGATTGTCAGTTTGCATAACTGACTGTCAGTTTGGGTTGCTGATTTTCAGCCCTAGCTCCAACGGTTCATTTGATTCTTGAGGCTATAAAAAGGGGCTTTGGGCATAAGTTTTCAACAACCAGTAGCAGCATTTCATACACACTCTTGAGCATTAGTTTCTTATATAAAATCTTGATCTTTTGATCAAGTCGAGTGCTTTCCGATCCACCGAGAGTTTCAGTTCTTTTGCATTTGCATATATTTAGCTTCTCGGTGCGTGTTTGGAGGTCTAGAGAAGACCTCGCTGCCTGTTACTCTTGGTGAGCGCCCTCACCTAGACGGTTCGGAGGCGTGGCCGTTGATCTCTCCGTTCGGAGATTGTCGGAGAGGCTCGGCAAATGTGTACAAGGCATCGGTGCTCGCCTTTCCGGAGTGGACAAGGAGCAACCTTAGTTGATAATACTCTTCGTGAGTATTGAGGCAAGACTCAAGTGATTTGAGTGCTTCAACGAGGATTAGTGGAGATTGGGCGAGTCTCCGATACCTCGGTAAAAACCATTGTGTTCGTTTTCTTTCCCTTGCTTACTTTATTTGTTCTTGATTTGTTCATTATTTGCTTTTAGTTTTAAAGTTTTTAAAGCCTCCTATTCACCCCCCCTCTAGTCGGCATCCTTGATCCAACACGTGGTATTAGAGCTTGGTCTCTCGATTCATTAGGCTTTACCGCCTAGAGAGAGGATGTCGTCAAGTAGAGATTTTCTTCTCGGTCATACCGGTCGTGCGCCTATCTTTGATGGGACAAACTATCCTTATTGGAAAGTGCGCATGTCGGTATTCCTAGAAGCAATGGGGCTTGATGTATGGGATATTGTTAAACTCGGCTTTACTCCTCCGGTTGATCCGGCAAGTCAGTCTGAGGACGATAGGAGAAAGTTGCATTTAAATGCCCGTGCAAAAAATGCACTCTTTGCCGGTTTATCTTTGAATGAGTTCAACCGTGTGAGCAATCTCACGACTGCTCATAAGGTTTGGACTACCCTCGAAGAAATTTACGAGGGCACTACAAAGGTTAAAGAGGCAAAATTGCTAATGGTGAGGCAAAAATATGAGACATTCACCATGTCATCAACCGAGTCCGTGGATTCCATGTTTACTCGGTTAAATAACATTGTGAATGAACTCAAGGGTCTTGGCGTTGTGTTTACTGACCTTGAGCTTGTGAGAAAGATGCTTAGGGCCTTGCCGGAAAGCTTCGATACCTTGGTCACGGTTCTCACAAACTCCGACCTATCAACCACAACTCCAACCGATCTCTATGGGAACCTCATCACCCATGAGATGCACAAGAAGGAAAAGAAGGAAGCGGTCGAACCCACGGAGACGAAGAAGAAAGCTTTGGCCTTCAAAGCTAATGCAAGGAACGATTCAAGCGAAGGCTCCTCCGATGAAGACCTCGCACTTATGGTAAAGAACACCCAAAAACTTCTTCGCATGTTACATAAGAAGGGTGTCAACATTGACACACGACCGAAGGGGCAAAAGCAAAACAACTTCAAGGACATCATTTGCTATGGATGTCATGAGAAGGGACACATAGCTTCAACATGCCCAAACAAGAACAAGGCGTGGAACAAGAAGAAGAAGTTTTTCAAGAAGAAGAACGAAGAAATCAAAGAAGCCTGTTTTGGAGAATGGATGTCCGGCGGAGAGAGCTCCGACTCCGACTCCGACAACGAACGAAGTTGCTCCAAGAAGATGGCCGGACTAGCTCTCGGCAACAACACTTCATCCATGTGCCTTATGGCCAAAGGCGATGAAAAGGTACACTCCAATGATCCATCATATGATGATTTAGTTGAGATGATAACTGAATTAAATGAAGTTTTTGGAAAAACTAAGATGAAGTATAAGGCGCTTAAGGAAGAGCATTCTTCCCTACGTGCTCAATACTCTGAACTTAAAGATTCATATGAAAGCATGCTTATAAAAGATGTTACAAATGCTTCATCTAAGGTAGATGCTTCAACTTCATGTAACTTGAATGAATCTCCCTCTAGTAGTCATCACACTCCATGTGTTTCAAATGACAACATCTTAAATGAAAATAATGTACTTAAGGCACAAGTTGAAAAACTTGGAAAAGGCTTAGAAAATTGCTTTAAAGGTAAAGTATCTCTTGATCTAATCCTTAGTAAACAAAGATGTTCTTTTAGAAAAGAAGGATTAGGATATTTTCAAAAGAAAGGAAGGAAACAAAATTCTAAAACTATATTTGTTAAAGCATGCAACACATTTTGTCATAAATGCCATGAAACCGGTCATTCACATGAAGCATGTCCCTTAATGACTCCAAATTATTTTGATACTTGCTACATGCTTCAAAAGTCGAGAAAAGGTTTTGCTATAGCAAAGTATGTTGGTGCACCCATGTTAAACAAAAAGAAGAAATCTATTTGGGTGCCCAAAGCTTTGATTGCTAACATTGAAGGACCCAAAAAGGTTTGGGTACCTAAAAGAACTTAATTCTTTTCATGTAGGTGAACTATAAGACCGGTGGGAGACATTGGGTGCTAGATAGCGGATGCTCCGAACACATGACCGGTAACAAGAAGTTGTTCACCTCAATAGAAGACAACTCAAGCGAGAACCAAAAGATTACCTTTGGCGACAATCGTCAAGGAAATGTGGTCGGCTTGGGTAAAATCGCAATCTCAAATGATCTATCTATTTCAAATGTTTTATTGGTCGAATCTCTGAATTTCAATTTGCTTTCCGTTGCTCAAATTTGCGATTTTGGTTTTAGTTGCACGTTCTTCCCAAAAGAAATTTTGGTTGAAAGATTAAAAGATAAAACCTTGATCTTTAAAGGCTTTCGTTTTGGAAATCTTTATTTGGTTGATTTTCATTCAAAAGATGCATCTCTTTCAACATGTCTTGTCTCTCAAACCTCAAAAGGTTGGCTATGGCATAGACGACTCGCACATGTTGGAATGCATCAATTGAGAAAACTTTTAAAACGTGATTTGGTTGTTGGCTTAAAGGATGTGAATTTTGAAAAGGACAAACCTTGTAGCGCTTGTCAAGCGGGCAAGCAAGTAGCTACTTCACATCCTACTAAGCGCATTCTTTCAACTTGCAAACCTTTGGAACTTCTTCATATGGATTTATTTGGACCTACCGAGTTCCAAAGTATCGGGGGTAGCAATTATGGTTTTGTGATTGTTGACGATTTTACTCGCTATACTTGGGTTTTCTTTATTTCTCAAAAATCCGAAACCCCCGATGTTTTCAAAAGTTTTGCAAAACGTGTTTCTACTGAATTCGAATTATCCATCAAGAAAATCCGTAGTGATCATGGTGGAGAGTTCGTTAATTCAACTCTATTTGATTTTTGTGACTCTCTTGGAATCAAACACGAATTTTCCACATCCTACACTCCACAGCAAAATGGAGTTGTTGAAAGGAAAAATCGAACACTTATAGAAATGGCAAGAACTATGCTAAGTGAGTATGATACTCCTACTCGCTTCTGGGCTGAAGCCGTGCATACCGCTTGCTATTCTATAAACCGACTTTATTTGCATCCACTTCTAAACTTGACTCCTTATGAGCTTCTTGTTGGGCGCAAGCCAAATATTTCTTATTTCCGAGTCTTTGGTTGCAAATGTTATATTCTTAAGAAAAGAAATTTTGGTGGAAAATTTCAAAGAAGAGTAGATGAAGGCTTTCTAGTCGGATACTCCACCACTAGTAAAGCTTATCGTGTTTTTAATAAAAATACAAGTTGTATTGAAGAATCGGGTGATGTCGAATTTGATGAAACTAATGGCTCACAAAAGGAGCAAGTATCTCATGAAGTTTCAGGTGAAGATCTTCAAGAAGCAATGAAGAACATAACCATTGGAGACATCAAGCCAACAGAGGAAGATCAAGAAGATGATGTCAACGTTGAAAATATTGATCAAGACGCATCATCATCTCATGTTGATCCTCCAGAACAAAGTCAAGATGAAGCAATACAAGATGAAGAACCAAGGCAACACCAAACCATCACCAAGGATCACCCTCTAGACCAAATATTGGGTGACGTCAGTAAGGGTGTTCAAACTCGATCTCGTATTGCTGCATTTTGTGAACATCATTCATTTGTATCTTCTCTAGAACCCAAACATGTTAATGAAGCTTTAAATGATCTTGATTGGGTTAATGCCATGCATGAAGAACTTAATAACTTTGCTAGAAATGAAGTTTGGACTCTAGTTGAAAGACCCAAAGATCATCATGTTATTGGAACAAAATGGGTTTTCAGAAATAAGCAAGATGAAAATGGTATTGTAATTAGAAACAAAGCTCGTCTTGTTGCTCAAGGCTTCACTCAAGTCGAAGGTTTAGACTTTGGTGAAACTTTTGCACCGGTAGCAAGACTTGAAGCTATTCGCATTCTTCTTGCTTATGCATCATGTTTTAATATCAAACTTTTTCAAATGGATGTAAAAAGTGCTTTTCTAAATGGTGAAATTTCTGAACTTGTATTTGTTGAGCAACCTCCCGGTTTCGAAGATTCTAAATTTCCAAACCATGTATTTAAATTGTCGAAAGCTCTCTATGGTCTCAAACAAGCTCCTCGAGCCTGGTATGAGCGACTTAGAGACTTTCTATTATCAAAAGGTTTTAAAATTGGGAAGGTTGATACAACTCTCTTTACAAAGAAAATTGAAAAAGACTTGTTCATTTGTCAGATTTATGTTGATGATATTATATTTGGATCTACTAATGAACATTTCTGTCATGAGTTTGGAGAGATGATGTCTAGGGAATTCGAGATGTCCATGATTGGTGAGCTGAGCTTCTTCCTCGGTTTACAAATCAAGCAACTCAAGAACGGGACGTTCGTGAGTCAAACCAAGTACGTGAAGGACCTGCTCAAGCGCTTTGGGATGGAAGACGCCAAACCAATCAAAACTCCCATGGTGACAAATGGACACTTGGACATGGACAAAAGCGGCAAATCGGTTGACTCTAAACTGTATAGGTCTATGATTGGTAGTCTTTTATATCTCACTGCATCTAGGCCTGATATCATGTTTAGTGTGTGCTTATGTGCTAGATTTCAATCTGATCCTAAGGAATGCCATTTAACTGCTCTTAAAAGAATCCTTAGGTATTTAAAATGTTATCCCAGTTTAGGCCTTTGGTACCCTAAAGATGCAAATTTTGAGTTAATTGGGTATTCGGATTCTGATTATGCTGGGTGTAAGATTGATCGTAAAAGCACATCTGGTAGCTGTCAGCTGTTGGGGAGATCATTAGTATCATGGTCATCTAGGAAGCAAAATTCTGTAGCTCTCTCCACAGCTGAAGCTGAGTATGTGTCTGCAGGCAGTTGTTGTGCTCAATTGTTGTGGATGAAGCAGACATTTTTGGATTATGGGATTATCTTTGATAAAGTGCCACTATTATGTGATAATGAAAGTGCCATTAAAATTGCTAATAATCCTGTTCAACATTCTAGAACTAAACATATTGAAATAAGGCACCATTTTATTAGAGATCATGTGGCAAAAGGAGATATTGATGTGAATTATGTTAGAACTGATTTGCAACTAGCAGATATCTTCACTAAACCCCTAGATGAATCAAGATTTTGCTTTTTAAGGGGTGAACTGAATATTATTGATATATCAAATGCTAGTTGATCTAAAATAAGTGTATGATCTTTCTTGTCCTCCCACCTTTTTGTGCTTGATGACAAAGGGGGAGAGATTCTTGAGTTTCTTGCTTCATTATTGACATTGTTTATGCTTAGGGGAGAGATTGGGGAGAAAGATTTTTGTGATATCTCACGATCTATTATTATAAATTCATCATTATAGATTCACTCTCAAATTTCAAATGACTCATATGGGTATTTATATATACATGCATTTAGGGGGAGTTCCTGAATATCTGTTAATTATGCATGTACTTAGGGGGAGTCTTTTGATTTTATTTATTTAAACACTTGTTGTCATCAATCATCAAAAAGGGGGAGATTGTTGCATCTAGGCCCTTTTATGTTGATTTTGATTATTGATGACATTAAGTGTTTTGGACTAACCTTGTCTTTGAGCTATTTCTATGCAGAGCGATTTCTGTAAAGTCTGCAAGTGATCCGGGAAGATTTGCAGGTCACAGGTCCAAAGTCGCAAGCGCAAGGTCGCAATGTTGGCTGTGGTCGCAGTTAAAGGTTGGAAGTCAAGGTCGCAAATGCAAGGTCACCAAAACGAAAGTTGCAAGGATTAAAGATGCAAAGGACCTGAGGTAATATTTGTTTTATTTTGACCGATCTCGGTGTTTGGAGTTTGATCGGTTTAGGAAATTATTTTTTAGTTTTAACCGTACTATAAAGAGGGGTGGCGAAAGTCCTCTCTTTATCTCCAACACAAACCGAGAAATTTAGGTCATTGCATTGCATCATTTTGGTTGGATTTGATTTGTTTTTGGTTTGAGAGATTTGGATTTTCAAATGATTTTTTGACAGCAGAAGTGTTTTTCATTTTTCCAGAAAGATCTAGATAGATCTGGTTTTTGCTTCTGTTGACAAAAATGTAGCCCTTGAAATTATCTTTCAAACGAGCTATTAAAAACTCAATTTGGATTTCTGGATCAAAAGTTATGGATGTTTTTATCGGATTGTCAGTTATTTGGTTTTTCAGTTTAGTTTTTGACAGCAGATGAGTTTTTGCATTTTCTGGAAAGATCTATGCAGATCTGGATTTTTCTTCTGTTGACAAAAATATAGTCCATTAAAATATCTTTCAAATGAGATATTAAACACCTCTTTTGGATTTCTGGATTTAAAGTTATAGCTGTTTTTGTTCAGACTGACTGTCAGTTTGCTGAACTGACTGTCGGTTTGAATGTCAGTTTGTGTTAACTGACAATTGTCCAGAGAGTGTGTTTTTCGGGCCAAAAATTTTTGTACTAAACTGACTGTCAGTATGCCCATGCTGACTGTCAGTTTGGGTTTCGACCACAACTGTTTTTATCTGAGTTTCTATTTGATCTGGTCGTTGTTTTGGTCGAACTGACTGTCAGTTTTAATAACTGACTGTCAGTTGTGGGTTTCAGCTTTCCTGTTTTGGCTGCAAACGGCTAGCTATTTTTTATCCGTAAATTTTGTCGGCCGTTGTGCACTAAACTGACTGTCAGTTTGCATAACTGACTGTCAGTTTGGGTTGCTGATTTTCAGCCCTAGCTCCAACGGTTCATTTGATTCTTGAGGCTATAAAAAGGGGCTTTGGGCATAAGTTTTCAACAACCAGTAGCAGCATTTCATACACACTCTTGAGCATTAGTTTCTTATATAAAATCTTGATCTTTTGATCAAGTCAAGTGCTTTCCGATCCACCGAGAGTTTCAGTTCTTTTGTATTTGCATATACTTAGCTTCTCGGTGCGTGTTTGGAGGTCTAGAGAAGACCTCGCTGCCTGTTACTCTTGGTGAGCGCCCTCACCTAGACGGTTCGGAGGCGTGGCCGTTGATCTCTCCGTTCGGAGATTGTCGGAAAGGCTCGGCAAATGTGTACAAGGCATCGGTGCTCGCCTTTCCGGAGTGGACAAGGAGCAACCTTAGTTGATAATACTCTTCGTGAGTATTGAGGCAAGACTCAAGTGATTTGAGTGCTTCAACGAGGATTAGTGGAGACTGGGCGAGTCTCCGATACCTCGGTAAAAACCATTGTGTTCGTTTTCTTTCCCTTGCTTACTTTATTTGTTCTTGATTTGTTCATTATTTGCTTTTAGTTTTAAAGTTTTTAAAGCCTCCTATTCACCCCCCCTCTAGTCGGCATCCTTGATCCAACACTTGTCAGTTTGCATCTTTGAATTTTCATCCATCGTTGTCGAGTGCTGGTTTTTAGTTTTAGTCTTGGTGTAGTTTTAGTCTTGCATCTCGTCGTGGAGTCAAATTGCACGTCGATCTCCTCGTTGTCACGTCCAATTCGAATCTGCCACTGTCCAGTTCGTTGTTTACATCATATCTTCCTTATACAAACTTGGATTTTCATATTCTTGTACTTTCTGGAAACAATAGATCGTAGTCTACAACTTTTCTATTGAGGTCGAAGTCACATTCAGCTTCCATCTATGAGATATTGGGCCATTAATGTCGACGGTGTAGAGTTTGAATCTAATACGTCTGTTTCGGTATTTTCATTATAATTCTTTCATCCGAGCTCGGATTGGGATAAACTTATACTTTCTGGAATCGCTACGAGAAATCCCACAAAACGTTAGTTAGGGTAATCTTCAAATTCAGCTGTTTTTATCACACTAAAATTTGGGCAAAGTTAGTTGTGTAACCTTCAAACTCTAGTCCAATTCGGATTCAAATTGCTCAATCTGAGACTGTTTCAGTAAAATTGCCACATCTTTTGACGTTCTTGTACTTGTTGGAAAGATAAAAAGATCCTCTACAAATTTTCTTTTAGGTACATCTTTAGATTCCGAGATTTTTTAGTGCGAAGTTGCCGAACAACATTTCTGTTTCGTTGTTCAGTTGCAAAAGAAAGAGGCAAGTGCCAAAAAAAAAACAAAAGCCTCACTGTTTATTAAAAAAAGGAAATAAAAAAATCAAGTGCAAAAAAAAATTCTTAGAACAAAAATATGTGTAGCAAAGAGGGGAATTTTCAGTGGCGCATCTTGGGTTCTAGTCCTTTGTGATTCTAGTTGCTTGCTTGAGCTAGATCTGAGTCTAGGCTAGTTCCAGCACTTTGACTATTACTTTGGACTAATTTTCAACTTTGTATTACTAATATTGAATTGTTGCTACACATATATTAGCCTTCCTCACTCCACTTTCTTCCAACTCAGTTACAGGTTTACCTTGCAATCGCCTCACTCACGCTCGTCACGGTATCACGAACCAGCCACCAGTTGCACCCCTACTACCTTGGTAATAACACTTGTAAGAGCATGGTAAGACGTTTTGTGAGAGTCCCACTCGCCACCACCTAATAGTCAAAAGGATAATACTCCTGTGTTGTCTTCTGTTTTCTACTACTAATCATGGTAGGACCACAAACAAGAGCTCGAGCTGCAGAAGAGGAAGATGAAATCCGCAAGATGTTGGCCAACATCAGTGCAAAACTTGATAAGCACATTAATGACATGGCTCAAACCAACCGTGAGAACCAAACTGCATTTGAGAGGATGGGCCAGCGCATCTCCGACCTTGTTACCAGGTTGGACATTATGGAGCAGCAGCGTCCACCTCATGGAGATAAAGAAGAAGAAGAGCAAGCTGCCTCCCATGAATTTGAAGTTGAAGACGCCGACACGGTGGTTGCTGTACAAACTGAGCTCCACAATACGGCTACCATGCGCCGTGCTGCCCATGATATTTGTGGGGAACCCCGCCTTGTATCGAACACCACGGTACGGAACAGCACTCCCCTGTTGCAACTTCCCAGGAGTCAGTTGCGAACCAGAAATGAATATCACAACCACTAGCACAATACATAATAATCCACAAAATATTACAAGGTTCACAGATAACGGCACTAGGGCCTTACAATAGTAACACAACGAGGTACAAAATACGGTTCAGGTTTTTTTCAACAAAACGCGAAAGGAGCGGAACGCTAATCTTTGCCCACAGTCGCTCGACCGGGGTACGCGACGCCTAAAAGCTCGAATCATACTCGAAGAAGTCTTCATAAGGCTCAGGCTCACACTCATGTGAACCCAAGTCGCTTGGCTCTTCAACTTCTGATGGAACAATTCAGTCACGGGTGAGTACAGGGTACTCAGCGAATCACCACTTAACAAATGCAAGTATATATAACATGATAGGGAATTCAAGGAAATGATTGAGGTTCTTTTCCAAACCTTTTTCATCACCTAACAGTTGATAGTCATGAAAAGCATTCAAAACATGCTTTGAAAACTTACCTTATATATATATATATAACAGTTCAAGAGTGCAGAATTTAAAGCAGTGGATAAAACAGTTCATAAAAACTACTTGTGCCTCACAACATGGATAAAACCCATTGACCATAACACACTCCAAAATCCGGGAGCACGGAGTATTTAAATACATTTTAAACTCTGCAGAGGGGTACCGCTTTACCCACAAGACTTCTCAACTACCACTGTTGACCACGAGCATAGGCCTTTTGCCCAACACGCTACTTTAAGCATATGAGTCTCCTATGCCAGGTTCGATCATGCTGCTTTAAGCGCGCCACTGAGTTGAGAATAACACGCTTTTCACCCTGTCTTGCCATTATACTAGCTCTGCCTCGTAAAAGGTTCACCACCGGTCAGTGGCCCAGGAATTCCACCTCCGGGTGGGGTTCCTAATACAGTTGTGAAGCATTGTAGGGATCTTCCCTCTCATACCTTCACCCTACCCCTCACTCAGTATTGGGCCGCGGTGGGAGACCCTCTCCACCAATAGTGAGCGGACACACGAGGGGTTTGTGCTGGGAAACCACATCCAGCACTCGTGCCCTGGAACCACATCAGTTGCACGATCTTTCACTCAGACGAATCGGCTGGGCTCGTCCCAGCCGTCAGTGTAAGTGGGCCAAGAGGAATCTTCCCTCCCTGACCAGTGAACAGTATTAGTGCACATTATTATTTAGGTTAGAGACTCTATGCAGAGTTAGAGCAATAGTTCGGCAAGGATACTTGGTCGCGCCTGTCCCATACCAAGCTTGTGGAGGTACGATAACATGTTACTGGATGTTTAGCACAAATTGGTTGGTCCTTAAGCTATTCTAGAGAGGAGTTTCCCTAATCACATTTTTCACAATTCACAACATTTCATGTTTCCAACATTATCATGTTATGACATCATCATCAAGCATCACAATATTTTTCATGTTCCGACTGACACACCTCTCCTCCCTAGGATAGAGTAATAGCTAAACAGGTATATTACAACATATTCAGTTTTCTTAAATAACATGCACAATATTTGCAAAACAAAATACTTAGCTAACTTGAAAATATGGGATCAACATGATCAAGGTGATGGTGACTTGCCTTGAATTCCCGCGATAAGATCTTCAGCGACGTCCTCGATCGGCTGCTCCTCAGCTTCCGGACGGGCGGTTTCTAAACACGAAAAGAGCACCGATCAAACAAAATGCACTAGTATGAGACTAACAAATGTAAAATCTAAAACCTAATAAGTCTAGGCAAAACAGCCTCGGAGTTGGATCTGAAAAGACTGAAAAACGGGAGCTTTTGAAAACGATGGATCAAGATTTTAGGATTAGAATCTGAGGTGGTGGCTGAATGAGAATATGTGGCAGGAGCAATTTGTGGTAGGGTAGTTCAGACGGATCTGGATTTGGAGACTTCTGCGACAAAATCGACAAAATCGGGCGAAGGAACGACGGAGTTCAAAACAGTGAAACGGAAATCTGGACAGCGGATCAAGGATCAGAGAGACATTTGGAAGGAAAACGGCGAAATGAACAAAACGACGCGAACGGATTTTTAATCGGAGGTCCAGAAGACAGAGAACGACATAAGGCGACAAAGACGAAGACACAAAGACAGCACATGCAACACTGTTGCAGTGCCATTTGGCTGGCACAGGCCACGGCCACGGCGAAGCTTGCCGGCGACGAGTTGGGCCACGGCCGGGGAATGGAGCATGGCGGTTGGGGAGCTAGAGCAGGAGGGAGGTGGTTGGATGAGGGAGGCACAGCCGGAGGAGAGCCACGGCGCCTGCACGCCGGCTTGGGCTCATGGCTCGGGCGCAGTTCACGGGGGAGCTCCGGTGGGGGCTCGCCGGAGAGGGAAGAAGGCCGGGGAGGCCGGGAGATGGAGGAGGAGTACCTGGGGGTGAGAAGGCAGGAAAAATGGCGGAAAAAGGGGCTGGAATCGGCGAGATAACCACGGTGGCCGGAGGTAGAAAAGAGAGGAACGCCGGCGGTGGGAAAAACAGAATCACGCCGGTGGAGGGAGCTCCGGTGGCCAAAACGAAGAGCTCCAGAAGAGAAAAAGTAAGAGAGTGAGGAGGCACACCTGATGGACAAAGCTCAGATAAGCAAACGACGGCTGCAGCGAGGGAAACGATGACGAGGTGACGGCGGCCGGCGCTGGAGCGCGGCCAAACCAGCGACAGAAGAGTAGAAATCACCCCCCTTGATATTTTATGTGAAAGTTTTCAACCAAATGCAAAACTCTTGAATGCTCTGCGTGTCTAAGTGTTTCCTCTACCACTCTACGGAAGGACTTGTGAAAATATGCTGGTTTGAGTAGGCTTTCAGCCATGCCAAGACCTTTAAAGAGTGGCATTGAGGAGAAAACGAGGTGTAACAGTGACATAATGACATGTAATGCATCCAGCTGGGGTAAACAAGTCTTTACACTGTACTTGCTGCAGGATGGTTGAGGGTAGAGGTGGTATTTTACATAAAATATTGTTTTTGTCAATTCTAGGGCTTGTTTGGAAATTTCTGAAAATAGGAGGGCTGAAATGCAAAATTCCATGGGAAGTTGTGGAACCTGGTTACTTGTGCAAATAAAATATTTTAAAACATTTCACAGAATTTTTAATGCATTATTTAAATTAAATATATTCCTTTATGCAATTTCCAAATAGGAAAATCATTATTTCATGTGGAAAAATGATTTGTTTGATGCGTACAATCATGATGCCATGAACTTAAAAATATGCATGCATGAGAAAAATATTGGGGGGATGATTTAGGGTTGAACAGGTGAAAGAATTTCGCTGATCGGAATAAGAAGATAATTAAACAGAATTTCGGAAGATTTAGACCGGAAGGAAAATCTGAGAAAGGGAGGGTTTAAGAATGGAATTTTGGGGCTGTTACAATATTCGCCAACAGCAACGGGTGCATCACAATTGACATGGCATGGAAGGTACCTATTTTCGTGGGAATGACGATCCATTTGCTAAGGTAAAATTTTCCATCCCATCCTTTTCTGGTGCATATGATGCAGACGCTTAGATTGGGAGATGACTGTTGAACAAAAATTTAATTCCCATCTGGTTCCTGAAATTCATAGAGTTAGGCAACCCACCAGTGAGTTTAAAGATTTTGCTATCATTTGGTGGAACAAAATAGTGAACCTTGGGGTAGAGCCTGATACTTGGGATAGCTTGAAGCGAGCTATGCGGAATAGATTTGTTCCTCCTTATAAACGTGATTTACTTAAGAAATTACAACGCTTGACTCAGGGGAATAAATCTGTAGAGGAATACTACCAAGAGCTGCAAATAGGCATGTTGCGTTGTGGAGTAGTGGAGGCTCAGGAGGAAAAGATGGCTCGTTTTTATGGGGGTTTATGACGTGAAATTCAGGACATTATTGATTACAAAGATTATAATAATATCAATAGGTTGTTCCAGCTTGCTATGTTGGCAGAAAAAAAATTGCAGGGACGACAAGGACAACCAAGGACAAGAAGCAATTTCGGTGGTACCTCCGCATCAAGGCCGACACAGGGGCAAGCGAAACCAGCCCCATCTTCTTCTCTTCGATCTGCTGCACCTTCAACAAATAGGACACGATCAACAGCACCACCTCCACCTCCACGAACTTCTGAGGTGAGCAAAACTTCTAATGTGCAGGCGCCAGCAAATAGTTCTTCATCGGTTGCTTCCACTGGTCGCACAATAGGGATTGTATGCCACCGCTGCAAGGGCATGGGACATGTAATAAAGGATTGCCCAAGTCAGCGCGCATACATTGCTACTAAGGATGGTGGGTACATTAGTGCAAGTGATGTGAAAGATGAATTAGTTCTTGTAGCTAACCATGCAGGTGATGATGAGTTTGAACATCATGCAGACAGCGATGATGAGGAAACCTTAGGAACTGCGGCGACGGATAACTACCAGACCTTTGTTGTGCAGCGAGTGTTGAGCACACAAATGGAGCAAGTAGAGAGAGCCCAATGCCACAATTTGTTTCAGATGTTCCTCATTGTCAAGGACTGACGTGTTAGAACCTATTTCTTCGCTTTTTCGCCAACAAATCAGAATTCTCTTCATAATTGATGGTGGGAGCTGCAACAATTTGGTGAGTTTAGATTTGGTCAAGAAGCTTGGCTTGACCACACATGCACATCCCCATCCATACCATGTTCAGTGGTTCAACAACAGCAGTAAAGTAAAGGAGTATGACGATGTTTTTCCCGTTGAGATACCCCCGGGGCTACCACCAATTAGAGGACAAATCCAAAGGAGACAAAGGAAATTCAGTGACAAGTCCAAGAGCTTTTGGACCGCAGATTTGAAGCCGTACTTGGGAGAGGAAGACGAGTTTGAGCCAAGGATGGCTCCACTTAAAGAGGGGGAGGATGATGAGGACATCACTTCTTCGGATACACGCACCAACCATAATCCTCCGCTTGTTACACAAGGACCACTAACGCGCAG
Organism: Pharus latifolius; assembly: GCA_019359835.1. Classification (NCBI taxonomy): domain Eukaryota; kingdom Viridiplantae; phylum Streptophyta; class Magnoliopsida; order Poales; family Poaceae; genus Pharus; species Pharus latifolius. Next base: position 24,351,230 of record CM033327.1, read on the forward strand.
CCGAGCCCGATTGTTGCTTTGCCAGTGAACTTGTTACTAAGTTATATATATATGGTTTTGAGAATGGTTTACTACCTAATGGTGATAATATTGTACTTAGGAACCATGGAGAGGACCAGCAAGCACGTGAGGACCAGCAAGGAGCCTAAGTCGAGCTAGAGTCCAAGACGGATTCGAGTTGGAGTCCGGTTCGGCCTGGAGTCCGGTTCGGCCATCCAGAATTAGCCTGCATTCAAACAACCATAACTCCCTCATACGAAGTCCCATTGGGATGTTCTTATAGTCAACGGAGAAGCCCACGACGAGATCTTTCCAATGGATCTGGCCCCACATCCAAATTCCTTCTGGATCTCCGGCAACTAACAAAACAAGTTTCGACTAGACTCTGATTGGACCAAGTCGGTGCTGCGACACCTTGTTTCGGGCCTTCGGCCCATGTATTCACAAGTAGGGCGTGAGAAACCCTAGCCACGCCACCTCTTTATATACTCAGTAGCCGTCACTGTTTAGATTTGGATTTTTCTTAGATTGTTCTGCCATTCAATTTCGCCAAACTCGATTTGTGAAATCCCCACTCGTGAGCTTAATACAATTCTCAATTCAGTTGCTTCTTCTTTGTTCTTGCTTGTGTTCTCAATTTGCACCAGGAACAAGCCTTCGTGGTGAGGTCAACCGTGTCTTGGCGTGGTTGATAGCCAACGGAGCAGTCCTGTAGCAATTGCAGGTGCTCGAATCAGTTTTGATTGGAAGTCGGATCGTCAACATCGAGTTCTCCATCAATCGATTTACCTCTACCTATTGGAAGATCGGGACACCGTTCACATCAAAACCCCAGTCGTTCAGGAAAACGAACTGGTGATTTTTGAATATTTTTTATGCTGCGGTTTTCGCCTCCCTTAGGGTGAATTCCTTTTGAGCATCCTAAACAATTTTGGGTTAGAATTGGTGAATCTTCATCCGAACTCTGTATTGAGTTTGGCTATCTTACAACATTTGTACGAGCCATTCATTGGAGTTTCACCCAGCATTGTTGTTTTCCGCCAATTTTATTTCTTGGCGTGGTTAAAGAGCCTAAATGTTGCTGGATGTGTCTACTTTCTTCTAAGGGAGAAAAAAGTCTATCCAGTCGTTCCTCTATGCAACTCCATCCATGAATGGAGCCAGCGATGGTTCTACTACAATGCTCCTGAAGAGAGCAGTCTCTGGTTTGAAAACCGTCAGCCGAGAGAAGCAATGAAAAAAACTCTACTCTTGAACTCAATGAGGAATTGCAGAGATAGGCCCAGGTGATTATTCATCTGGGACGTGAGAGCTTGACATCCCGAGAGGTGATTCAGGACTTTGTAAAGAACCGGATCAGTCCGTTGAATAGAAGAGTGCATCTTGCCTGGGATTATAATCAAGGTAATGGCCCCTTCTTGTAGATTGGTATATGGTCTTTAGTCTATTATGAACTTATTGGATTTCCCAAAGTGGTTTGCCTAATTCTGAGGTCGATAGGTGATAATTCTCATATTTGTGCATATTTTCTAGATATTTTCCCCTCATTCATGCTTATTTTAGCCATAAAGATCATCAAATACTCAAATATATTTGTATTGGCTGTCGTTCGACCCCGACTGTGCATTTTGTGTATTTTAATCATAGGTCAACGCAATTCAGGTAATTTATGGCTGAATGGATAAGCTTCATCAGTTGAATGTAGCGAAGGGACGATTCCGTACAGAAGTACGCGTCGTTACGGACGCGTAGGAGCTGACTGCGTCAAACTCAGAGTCTCCGGGAGTCTAGCGCAGCTAACCCTAATAGCCTAGGACCTAATTGCAATACCCTAAAAACCCAAGCCCCTAATTGCAATTCAGCTAAGACACAAAAACTCCAAACCCTAGATCGGAAGGATGCCATTGTAATTTCCTAAAAACCCGAGGGCCTTTTTGTAAAATAGCCAAAACAATCACAAAACCCTAGCCCAAGTCACCATTTTGATTTGGCCTCGCACATATCCAAAAACCCCCACTTCTTCTCTCGCAGCCCAGACGAGCTTGCCGCCGCCGGCCAGGTCCACGCCAGCACTAAGCCGTCGGTCTCCTTCCCCATTTCTTCCTCTTCTCCCCCTCTAGTGAGTCGCTGGTCTTCTCCCCCTTCATCCTATCTCACCACATTTCGTCTCCTCCTCTCCCGTTTGTCCTCACAACTGGCGAGCTCCCCTTTTCTTTTCCTCCTTCCTCTCTGTTTCCTCTTTCTTTTTCCTCCCTTCTTCTTCCTCTCCGCTCATTCCTCTCTCCACTTCTCTACCTCCACCACGCCAATCCAGCCCCTGCTCCGTTCTGCACCTTCTCTACTCGCCGAGCCACTGGCATTGTTCCTCCCTCAGCTGCGCAGCTCCGCCGTGTCGCGTCGCCACGCCACCTCCCTAGCCGGATCCGCCGCCTCCCTCGGCCATCGCCGCCTCCACAGCCCATGCTACCACCGATCTCGTTGATCTCGCCTCTCGCCTCGCCGGGCCTCCCAAGTGCATCGCGTTGCGCCTCCGCCCCATGCCACCACAACCTTCCGCATCGTGCCACAACCAATCCGCCATCTTCCGGCTCCACCGCCTAGATCCGGCCACTGATCTCGCTCCGCGACACGCCTCCCTCACGCGTCGCCGTGTGAAGCTCCCGCGACTACCGTCGCCTCTTCACGCGACGTCGCCGCCACCTTCTTCCCTCTCTCTCTCTCTCTTCTTATTCCTCCCTCAACCGCGCCATTCTTGCCGCCTCTCTACTCCAACCACCACCGCCGCGTTCATTATGCCGCCGACGCTCGCCACATCCCGTGAGTTGACAGCGACATCAGCTGCATCGACCTCGACCACGACCACGACCTCCTCCACGGCTGCTCCGGCGACCTCTGTGCTTGACTTCTTCCTCAACCTCGACAACCCCAGTTCCTCTTCCACTTCCACGGCCACCATTGAGCTCCAGCAACTCCAGCGACTATCATTACTAGTTCAATTCTTCTCACCTTCTTTGTTCTTGAATTCTGATGAACTAAAATGGATTCAATGTATGAGACGAATTCTTGTATGTAATTGTTGAATTGAATTCTCAATTTCCGATTTATGAGTTGAATCAAAGTGAATCTGTTGTGTGATTGCCTGGGTAGTTTGATCTAAGATGAATTATACTGAGTTGAACTGAAATGATAGTCTACTAAGTTCTATAGCAGTTCTCTTTTTGTTATTCAAAGTGATTGTCTTGCACTGAATTAGTGTGTTGAGCAATGAATTGTTTAATGCTTGTGTTCACTCATGCTCAGATGAAATGAAATGTCATTTGTCAGCTCCAGGACCATCCCAATTCTTAGGTTATGTTTTGATTGAGCTGTGCTTCTGTGTTCTGAAGAATTGAGCTCTTAATATGTTGAGATTTGAGTCGACTAGTGTTCTCAGTGAATTCAGTGAGCTACTATTCTTTGCGGTGAAAGCTTGTCCCGTGTTTGCCATTTCTTGATAATTATATTCTGTATTGCATGTTTTTGAAGTGTTTGTATTCATATGCCTGCATTCTCTGGGATTGTGAGTGGAGCTTTGATTTGGCCTTGTGTTGTTGTTGCCGAATTGAGGGGAGCTGGGGAACTATAGATGATTGGTGTTTGCTTTGTACTTATGATTCATTGATACTCGCCGTAGATTGTGATCGATGTTGGTTTTCTGCGCCACCTCGCACGCTACCAGTACACGATTTCTTTCTATCACTTGTATGATGAAACGCTAGTCCAGAACGAACACTAGTCGCTTGTCGAGGCAATCACCTCTCTCTTTCTCTTTATTCTTCTGACATTTTCTCTCTCTATTTCTTCCGTCCAATTTATTTTCACCTGTCATCGATTTAGTCTAGTTTACAAGTTTTGCTTCTCTGGTCCCTGAGGAAAGAACGATATAGCATACTCGCCTTACTGCTCCGATCTCGTTCTCTGGCGAGACCGTCTAGGTTGGTATCAATAGGAGAACAAATGCTCTCTTGAAATTATACAGTGTGACTACAGAAGGTGAGGATGTCGCACTGAGACCGCAGAGCATGGTCGGTAGAAATGACGACTTAAGACAAGAACGTGGACATTTGCGATTCAGTTTTAGGTAGCAACATGTCATTCCTCTAACTAATTTATTGTATTTATATAGGTACAACTCATACAATCATAAAGTGAATATATAGGTCAAGCCCAACTCCTGCACAACCTGTTTCAATACCAAAAATTGAAACAGCTACGGCTGAAGAGGTGGTGACTACTATGATGGAAACCCTTGCCATAGAGGGTACTGTAGCTTCATTTGTAATGCTAGATGTTATTGTGACTGTTGAGGAACCTGAAACCATCATGGAGGAGGTGGTTTGGCACATTCAATCCTCCGATCCTATCAATGATGAAGGAAATGAGGTTGTGACTATGATCTTGACCATGGGGACAAGTGAACAAGTAGGAACTTCTACTCCCCCTCTGGTCAAAGAAATCCTTCTTTCCCCTAATCAAGGAGAAAAGGATTTGGAAATAGTGGTTCAACCCGCTGATACTCCGCGTCCTGCTCTGGAAGTAAATCTACAATCACTGAGCCGGCGCAGGATGATTTGGGATCTGAGATCTTTCTCAAATATCTTGTAGAGGTAAGTAAAATCTTTACCCAATGTTTTTTTATTGTTTATCTGAGTAATATCTTTGGATATTTACTTCCTTGTAGAACTCTGCTCTCCATTCGACCTTGGTTGATTCGTTGATAGAACAATTTAAGGTCGCTCAATCGAAATGCAACTGCTTAGAGCAGTAAGTCCTTTCTCTAATCTTAGTCCTCTGTGAATTACAATAACATTTCTTTTTGTCACAGGGAAAACTCTACTCTAACTCGTGAGATTGCTAAAGAGCGCTCTGAGGGAAAACAGCAGAGAACTTGCTGAAGCCCTCTCATCCTTGGAGGAAAATAAAAGTTCATATGCTTCTCTCCAAGAGGAAAAAGAAAAATTACAAGCCGATATAGATCGTAAGTTCATTCTTAGAGAATTTGTCATTGCGTTTATGATCTCTCATGATCTAACCAGATTGTTTTTGCTTCTTTATCTGACCGGGTCAAAGAGAAATAAATTCTAAGCTGGCCAAAGAAAGGAATAACTTTGAGGATAAGTTTATCAAGCGAGGACACGACCATGACAAACTTCATGATACCATCAATATCCTCAATATGGCCATGGAAAAGGCAAAAAATATTGGAAGGCTTTCTCGTGATGAAAAGAATGATTTGGAAAAAATCATCAATAGTTGCAATATTGTTGAAGAAGCCACTCTGGAAAAACTGAGAGAAGTCGCGGAATCACTCAAGGCAGCAGTTATTGATCCTAAGAAGGATAACTTATCTTTTGAGGAGTCCTGCAATCTGGTCGTGAATCAAACTGACTCTCTAATCGCTAACATCCCGGATTTTGCAAATAGGTACAAGGAAACAATGAAGACTGACGTTGGTACTGCTGCCTCTCCTATCCTTTGCAAACTTAGGCATCGCCATGGACCAAACTTGGATCTGAATCCAGTGGTGGGGAATGCAGTTTTTGACAACGAAGATCAGATGAACGTGATAATGGCTAAGGTTAAGCCCATAGTAGATAAACTATTACAAAACTTGAAGCTTGTATAAGACTTCCCTCTCATTGTAATTTCTTGTGAAATTAACAATTGGAAACGGAAATATTTGGGTGTATCCGAGTTTTTACATCCTGCAAATATAACTGATAGAAAATGCAAAATTGAAAGAACAAAAAACATACTTAACTTCCAACAAAATGCTATATTTATATTCCCCTAGCCCCCTCCTGAGATTACTGATACTGAAGACACAGTATAGTAATCTCAGGATAAAAACAAAATGATCAGAAAATTACTACTGAGCTTCTTACTCGTTGAAAAATGGCTTAGAAAGAAATATCTCAACTAGATTTGATCATGACGTCGCAAGGATAAACAATTTAATATAAACGCTAAAGCTTATCACGAACTGACAGCCATCCGAATGATCAGAAACATGCTAGTAAGTCCCTTATGCATTGAGAAATGACTTACAAACAAATGTCTTATCCAGATGCAACCATGAAATTGGCCATTGAATCCACTTAAAACATCATATTAAAACGGTTATTTGCGATTAGCCCCCAAGTGATGCGACACGGGCGGTCCGATCTTTCAATGAGAACAAGAACTTTCGATTTGTGAAGACGACTCTCACGATCCGGCTACCAACCGTACACAACTCATACGCCCTGGCAATCGCTGAACCAACTTCGGATTGTTATCGACCGAACTAGAAGCATGATCGACCTGATCACGAAGATCTATTCCTGCAAGAAATCAAAGAACAAGCAAGAACAAGATAAACAAGCAATCTGAAATTGCAAATATAGATTGAATCACGAAAAAGAGTTGGGGTTCCGAATACAGATATTCATGTTGATCTAGCTGACCAAGAAGAATATCTCAATAGCTTCACGAAGGAAAGACTATGACTAAACAAAACCCGTTGAACCCTAATGGTTCAGTATGATTATATAGAGGAGGTAAAAGAGATCGGTGGCCAGGTAAGGAAATCTGAAACCGACATAGACTCTTTCCCTACTCGGACTCGAACTCGAACTCAATACACGGGACTTGACCCAACCAAAAAGGTGATGCAGCACCGACTCGGTCCAATCAGAATCTGGTCGAAACTTATTTTGTCAATTTCCAGCGATTCAGAAGAAATTTGGACGTGGGGCTAGATCCATTGGAAAGATCTCGTCGCGGGCTTCTCTGTGGACTATAAGAATGTCCCAATCGAACTTCGTATGAGGGAGTTATGGTCATTTGAAGGCAAGCTCCTCCTGGATGCCCGAACCGGACTCCAACTCGAATCCATCCCGGACTCCAACTCGACTTGGGCTCCTTGCTAGTCCTCTCCATGATTCCTAAGCACAATATTATCACTATTAGATAGTAAACCATTCTCAAAACCATATATATATAAACTTAGGAACGAGTTCACCTGGCAATGCAACAATCGGACTTTGCTGGGCGTTATGGGTCCTTGTGTAACAAGCGGAGGACTATGGTTAGTGTGTGTATCCGAAGAAATCATGTTCTAATCATCCTCCCCTTCTTGCATTTGAGTCGTCCTCGACTCAAGCTCATCCTCCTCACCCAAATATGGCTTCAAATCTGCAATGTTAAAAGTGGGACTAACCCCGAAATCTGCAGGCAAGTCAAGCTTGTATGCATTATTGTTAATCCTCTCTAACACTCGAAAAGGTCCATCAGCTCTAGGCAGCAACTTTGATTTTCTTAAGTATGGAAACCTTTCTTTGCGCAAGTGTAGCCAGACAAGATCGCCTGGTTAAAAAATTATTTCTTTTCTACCCTGATTAGCAGCAATCTTGTACTTTTCATTCATACGTTCTATATTCTCCTTAGTTATTTCATGTAGTTTAAGAATCAATTCAGCACGTCGTTTAGCATCAATGTTTACCCTTTCCGAAGAAGGTAAAGGTAATAAATCAATAGAAGCGCGAGGAACAAACCCATATACTACCTGAAAGGGACACATCTTTGTGGTTGAATGCAGTGATCGGTTGTAAGCAAACTCCACGTGAGGCAAGCATTCTTCCCACATCTTCAAGTACTTCTTCGAAACAGCCCGCAACATGGTGGATAATGTGCAGTTGACAACTTCGGTTTGGCCATCGGTTTGTGGATGACATGTAGTAGAAAACAGCAACTTGGTCCCCAATTTCATCCATAGAGATCTCCAAAAATGACTTAAGAACTTCGCGTCACGATCAGAAACAATCGTATTTGGCACTCCATGTAGTCGAACGATTTCCCTGAAAAACAAATCAGCAACATTTGTAGCATCATCACTCTTTTGACAAGGTATAAAATGTGCCATTTTAGAAAATCTATCCACGACAACAAAGATACTATCCCTACCCTTCTTTGTTCTAGGCAGTCCTAAAACAAAGTCCATAGAAATATCCTCCCAAGATGTGCTAGGAACAGGTAGAGGCATATATAAACCATGTGGATTAAGTCATGACTTAGCTTTTTGACATGTAGTGCAGCGTGCAACGTAGCGCTCGACATCACGCCTCATCTTCGGCCAATAGAAGTGAAAGGCCAAAATGTCTTCCATCTTCTTAACACCAAAGTGTCCCATTAGACCTCCTCCATGCACCTCCTGTAACAACAAAAGACGAACAGAGCTAGCAGGAATGCATAGCTTGTTAGCTCGATAAACAAAGCCATTAGTTATCACAAATTTATTCCGGCTTCTTCCTTCTTTACAATTCAGCAACACATCTTTAAAATCAGCATCATGGGCATATTGCTGTTTGATGGTTTCTAATCCGAAAATCTTGAAGTCAACTTGAGATAACATAGTGTGACGTCTAGACAAAGCATCAGCAATAACATTCTCCTTCCCTTTCTTGTGTTTAATAACATAAGGAAAAGATTCAATGAATTCTACCTATTTTTCATGTCTACAATTCAATTTGCTTTGGCTTCTAATATTCTTCAAAGATTCATGATCAGAATGGATAACAAACTCTTTCGGCCAAAGGTAATGTTGCCATGTCTCCAAAGTCCGAACTAAAGCATATAATTCTTTATCGTAAGTTGAATAATTCAGACTAGGTCCACTTAACTTTTCACTGAAATAAGCAACAGGTTTACCTTCTTAAATTAACACACCTCCAAGTCCAAGTCCACTGGCATCACATTCAAGTTCAAAAGTCTTACCGAAATCAGGAAGTTGGAGCAATGGTGCGTTCATAAGCTTCTCTTTCAAAATGTTGAATGATTGTTCTTGTGCATGACCCCAAACAAACGGAATTCCTTTCTTCGTGAGCTCATGCAACAGTGCAGCGATGGTACTAAAATCCTTGATAAAGCGTCTATAGAACCCAGCAAGTCCAACAAAGCTTCGCACTTGGGTGACCGTTGTCGGAATTGGCCAACTTTGAATAGCTTCAATCTTGGCTTCATCAACTTCAATGCCCTGTGAAGTAACAACATAACCAAGAAACAAAACTCGATCGGTGCAAAAGGTGCACTTCTCAAGGTTACCGAACAAATGTGCATCACATAAAACCTTAAAAACAGCATGCAAATGTTCAAGATGTTCATCCAAGGATTTGCTATAGATCAAAATGTCATCAAAGTATACCACCACAAATTTGTTGATGAAAGGACGTAAAACCTCATTCATTAATCTCATGAAAGTGCTTGGTGCATTAGTTAAACCGAAAGGCATCACTAACCACTCATATAATCCGAATTTAGTTTTAAACATTGTTTTCCATTCATCTCCTAATTTCATGCGAATTTGGTGATATCCACTACGCAAATCAATTTGAGAGAACACAACAGAGCCACTCAATTCATCAAGCATGTCATCTAACCTAGGAATAGGATGACGATATCGAATTGTTATGTTATTGATAGCTCTACAATCAACACACATACGCCATGATCCATCTTTCTTTGGAACCAAAAGAACAGGAACAGCACATGGACTAAGGATTTCACGTAAGTACCCTTTGTCAAGTAAGTCTTCTACTTGACGCTGAATCTCCTCAGTCTCTTGTGGATTGGTTCGATACGGTGCACGGTTGGGCAACGAGGCTCTTGGAATTAGATCGATTTGATGCTCAATCCCTCGAATTGGAGGCAGCCCCGGTGGTACATCCTTCGGAAATACATCAGCAAACTCCTACAAAATGTTAGCAACAGCAGGAGGCAAAGAAGAAGGCATGTCCTCAAGTGAAAACAAAACTTCTTTGCAAACTAAAGCATAGCAATCAGAAGCATTAGGGTCTATCTCAGTTATTTCAGATTTGGTAGCAAGCAAAACAAAACCTTTCAACTTAATTTCAGCATGGTTAGAACTAGGTTCTTTCTTTTTCGGTTGAGCAAGTGGTTTAGCTACGATCTGATTTTCACCTTTGTTATTCTCCTGTTCTCTATTAGCTCTCTCTCCAATTCATCCGTTAAGATTGCTTCAGGGGACATGGGTAGCAAAGTGATCTTTTTCTGTTTAAACATGAGAGTATATTGATTAGTTTTACCATGATGCAAAACATCTGTATCATATTGCCACGATCTACCTAACAATAAGGAACATGCTTGCATAGGTACGACATCGCAATCAGCATAATCATGATAGGACCCAATAGAAAAGTGTACTCTCACAATGCCACGATCTTACCATAGTTGTTGAACCATTGAATATAGTAAGGGCGAGGGTGCTGATTCGTGGTCAAGCCAAGCTTCTCGACCATGTCTGTGCTCGCTAAGTTGTTGCAACTTCCTCCATCGATGATCGTACGGCATGATCGGTCCTTGACAACGAACTTTGTTTGGAACAAGTTGTGATGTTGATTCTGTTCAACACGCTCCATTTGTGCACTAAGCACACGCTTCACAATGATTCTCAAATAACGATCATTAATTTCAGCACCATATTGTTCATGTTCAGCTTGTTGCCCTTCACCTGCATGGTCACTTGCAAGCATAGTATATTCCTCTTCAATATCACTAGCTGAAGTGTACTCACCATCATCCTTTATGAGTAGGGCTCGCTGGTTAGGACAGTCACGCATGATATGACCGAATCCCTTACAACGGTGGCATTGTGTTTCTCGTGCTCTTCCGATAGAAGCAACCGATGATGAACTTTGCGCGGGAGCTTGGACTGTACTCTTACTCGTCTCGGTCACTCGTGAGGGTATTGTGGAAGCACTAGGACGTCGGTTGTTGCTGGAGAAACTCGGTGCAGGTGCTCGGCTCGATGTGTTGTATGGAGCTTTCGGTTGGGCACCTCCAAAACTCCCTCTCAGCCTCAACTTCCGTCCCTGTACTTCTCTCTCTGCTTTACAAGCAAGATGAAACAGACGAGTGATAGAATTGTATTCTTTATAGTCAAGAATGTCCTGAATGTCTCGATTTAAACCTCCCAAAAATCTAGCCATTTTAGCTTCATCGGTTTCTTCTAAACCACAACGTAACATACCAGTTTGCAGCTCTTGATAATAATCCTCTACAGAATTACTACGTTGGTTCAGACGTTGTAATTTATTTAGCAAATCACGAGCATAATATGAAGGCACAAATCTATGTCTCATGACTCTCTTCAAAGCATTCCAAGTTCTAGGTATGTTCTAGTTATTGCGACAATATTCACTCCACCAAACAGATGCAAATTCAGTAAACTCGCTAGTAGCAGCCCTAACTTTCTTATCTTCAGAAACTTGAAAGCAAGCAAATTTTTGTTCTATAGCTAATTCCCAAGTGAGATAGGCATCATGGTCATACTTTCCAGTGAATGAAGGTATGGTCAATTTAAGCTTACCGAAGGAGTCATCATGACCACGTACCTCACGTGGTGGAATTCTTCTCATACCGTTGCGATTGAAACGAAGGTGCCGATGGTCACGATCATTGTTGGTATTGAATCCTCCATCAGACTCCGTATCAGCAGCATATTGATTTCCTTCGGCATTGAAATCATCTTCGACCTCATCAGCCCATGCTTGGCGTCGATGCACATCATTGGCAGCTGGGGCAACCGGTGCTCCTTTCTTCTCCAATTGCTCCACTCGAGTGGTGAGTGCAGCAAGCGCTTCGTTATTGTGGTCTAGAATCCCTTCGATACACTCAGTGTGCGTATTCAGCAAGCGGTTGAAGTGTTGTACGATGCCCTTCGAACGAGGTGTAAGTGGGCCGTCGTTCTCCTCACTTTGATTACCCGATCCTGACATGGTTAGTAGCAAACAAGGAACAAAATCACAGTGATATATCCCTATCAACTACTAGGTGAAGGTGGCTCAAACTCTCTCACAGTCAAGCTTCTTATCAAGCTCTTACCGATTCTTACCAAGCAGCAAGTCGTGATCGGCTGCTAGTGACAGTCTCAAACACTCCAAAGATTGGTTAAAGTGATAGCAAGTGATCGATACCTGTACAGCGGTAGAAAGTGTAGCTTGGACAGGCTCAAGTATGTAGCAAAGGTTAGCAATGATCACTTCAGAGAATGCAAAGTTGAAAAGTTGCTCAAAGTACTAGTCACTAGTATGCTGCCCTAGGCTAAAACCAAACTACAGACGCGAGCGAGGGTACAAAGGTAAAAAGCTCAGATTTTTTTTTTGACGTCAGCAACAGCAAGTGAGCAAAGTTCACGAATGGCTATGGGGAGGCTGTGGCGACGATATGGCACAATGGTCGAAAAAGTGGAAAATTGCAGGGGTAAACCGGTAAGAGTTCTCTCTCTCTCAACACGTCGGTCACAATTGCAAAATTTGATCCTTCTCGGATTTTTTTTATTCTGATTCTTTTCTTTTTATATATATATATATAAATTTTTTTTCCGAGTCAACAAGCTTCTGTTTATTTTTTGAAACCGACAAGAAAACGGTGACCGGATTTTCGAGACCGATACGAGATTGACTACCTTCCGAGACCGGTTTTTCGAGACCGATACGAGTTACCAATTCGAAACCACCGAGAGTCGGATTCCCCTTTCTTTACTGGCACACACAGATGCAAGGTAGATGGATGCAGCGGTAGGCAGGTGTAGTAGCGGCCTGAGCAGAGGTGTGATCTCAACTCGAAACTCTAAAGGTTATGCACTAACACCAGCAACTCGACACGGCGATGCAGCAAAGATTCAACTGAGCAAAAACCAAAAAGATATTGCAGGCGCAAATTGGTTTCGACAACGTTGATCTAATCCTAATTTTTTTGTCGACTTTTCGGTATAAGACAGCACTCAAGAAAAAAAAAGTAGGATATTCTCACCGATCAACTGTGCTCTGATACCAAATGATGCGACACGGGCGGTCCGATCTTTCGATGAGAACAAGAACTATCGATTTGTGAAGACGACTCTCACGATCCGGCTACCAACCGTACACGACTGATACGCCTTGGCAATCCCTGAACCAACTTCGGATTGTTATCGACCGAACTAGAAGCAGGATCGACCTGATCACGAAGATCTATTCCTGCAAGCAATCGAAGAACAAGCAAGAACAAGATAAACAAGCAATCTGAAATTGCAAATATAGATTGAATCACGAAAAAGAGTTGGGGTTCCGAATACAGATATTGATGTTGATCTAGCCGACCAAGAAGAATATCTCAATAGCTTCACGAAGGAAAGACTATGACTAAACAAAACCCGTTGAACCCTAATGGTTCAGTATGATTATATAGAGGAGGTAAAAGAGATCGGTGGCCAGGTAAGGAAATCTGAAACCTACATGGACTCTTTCCCTACTCGGACTCGAACTCAATACACGGGACTTGACCCAACCAAAAAGGTGACGCAGCACCGACTCGCACTAGTACAGAAATGCAGTATACTAACCCCTATCTTCTATCGGTTATTAGCGAAACAGCACAAAACTGATAGAAAATGTGCCACGCGGTCATAAAAGCCCGACGGATGTATTTTCCCTATCGGTTTCTAAGAAAGTTACCGATAGAATAAATAGTATGATTTACTCTAGCGGTGATGAACATATTTGCCGTTAGAAGAGATGCATAAGTACTGACGGAAGAATGTTGTGCGCCGATAGGACTGGTCGACTTCAACAACTAGACTTATTCTATCGCTACTGTATGAATATACCGACAGAGTATATTAAAAATTCCTATCGGCAATATGTAGTTCGCCGATAGAATAGTTGACCTTCTACAAATATTTTTATTCTATCGGTAATGGATTCTTTTACCGTTAGAATATATAGAAAATTGCTTAGGACTGTTCGTCTTCTAATAGTTTTATTCTATCGGTAATGAATGTTTATACCGGTAGAATATTGCACAAAATATCTTAGAACTGTTGACCTTCTACAACTAGTAATATTCTGTCGGTAATGTACGTACATACCGATAGAGTATGTACAAAAATTCCTATCGGTAATATTTGTTGTGCCGATAGAACCATTCGCCTTCTACAGATGTTTTTATTACTAACGGTAGTCTGTTTTCTTACCGATAGAAAATATATAATTGTATAAATACACGGGTATGTCTCTTTCATTCTCACAGTTCATCTGGGGCTCGTAGTCCTAACCCGTAAGATCCATGGACGGCCGGCGCACCTCTACAGGGGACCGCTGCACCTCCGCACCTCCATCGACGCCCTCTAGACGTCGGCATCCCAAGGAAGGTACGTAAAATTTCTGCAATATTGTTAGATTATTCTAATCCGATTATGGCAATAATTCTGCTTTTTTTGTATCCTTCATTTTGATGTGTCTTCTTTTCAATATGATTATGATCTGTTCAGGTCCTTGGATGATGCTCGTGAGGGGCAACGTATTTCACGGTTCTTCATCGCAGTACGCTGCCTACGTTGGCTTGTTGGCGAAAGAAATGGTGAAGATCACCGTCGAGAGCTGGAAGGACGTGAAGGGCGAGATCTTGGTTGGCTCGGTCGAGAAGATGCTTAAGCCCGGCGTGTTTCTCAAATCAGGACCTATAGAAAGCATCTTACATGTTTTTGCATGCACCAGCTTGTGGCCAGATGCTTACCTGCTTGGAGAAGAAGAATTGTTGTTATTTGCACAGCCATTCTACACCATCACTACACAGAACAACATCTTGGAAGGTAGGTTCTTTTTGTTAATATCGTTGAGTTGAGTTGAGTTGAGTTGATCGAGTTTGAGTCCGAGGAAATCACCAATACGTACAAATGTATGTCGACGGCAGTTCCAGCTCCTCGGGCGTCTTCGAACTGAACTCCTATGGTTAAGTCCAATGTGGTTCAGACATTTGCTGTTTTGGATGAATGGATTTGTGATGTATCAGGTCTAACTTGTAGTCGGTAGTTGCATTGTGGCAACCTGCAAAGGTTCCCTTTTATGTAAAATGCATGTATGGGCCACTGGGTCCTCGTCGTGATCTGTTGTTAATTTCAGACGTGGCTTTTGTAATATACATCGAATGTGTGAATTGTTGTATTTGTATATTGTTGTATATTTGTGTATCATGTATTGCTAATTGGGACATGAACTTGAATGTGCAGGGAGCATTTGTGTATTTAATTGTATTGGTAGGTAGGTGTGTATTTGTACTGCTGTTTCAGACATGCACTTCAATTTGTGAACTGGCATGTGTATGTTTGTACCTGAATTTGTATTGGTGAACTGGCATGTGTATGTTTGTACCTGAATTTGTGAACTGGCATCTGTAATTTCTTTGGCAAGATGAAGTCCCAACTACCTACGAAAAGTATTTTTGTGTCTCCTAGTTAATCCACAAATTAGCATTTAATATATTGCTTTATCTTCTAGTTAAGATCCGTTTGATGTAAGATCTGTTTGATGTTACAATGATATGATTCCTTGAATGTGAGAAATGGCATGTGCATGTTTGTCCCAGTTTGGTAACAGTACCTCCTCTAACGGTAAGTACACATATTTACCGATAGGAAAACACATATATTTGTTCAGTCATGCATATTCTAACGGTAAATACACATATTTACCGATAGGAAGCACATATATTTGTTCAGTCATGCATATTCTAACGGTAAATGCACATATTTACCGATAGAAAAATACATATTTGCTCAGTCATGCATATTCTAACGGTAAATACACATATTTACCGATAGGAAGCACATATATTTGTTTAGTCATGCATATTCTAACGGTAAATGCACATATTTACCGATAGAAAAATACATATATTTGTTCAGTCATGCATATTCTAACGGTAAGTACACATATTTACCGATAGAAAAATACATATATTTGCTCAGTCATGCATAGTCTAACGGTAAATGCACATATTTACCGATACAAAAACTAATGCTCGAGTGTCATGCATCATCTAACGGTAAGTACACATATATACCGATAGAAAAACTCATGTGCGTGCTGTGTCATGCATGATCTAACGGTAAGTACACATATTTACCGATAGGAAAACACATATATTTGCTCAGTAATGTATATTCTCTAACGGTATGTGTGTGTTTTTACCGATAGAATATGTGAGCGGCAAATTACCTAAGTTAGTCTGACGGTTATTTCATGTATTTACCGTTAGAAAAATGTCCATTATAAGGAAAACCCCACTCGACCATTGCTGAGCTGCTCTTTAATTTGTTCTGTTGCACTCTGTGTCCCTCTGTTTGTGACGAAAGTTCCAGCTACACTGCTAGGGTGATCAGCACAGGCTGGAGGGAAGTTGATTGCGCCCCTCTCTTTAAGGTATGCTTAATCGTCGACACTTATCTCTCTCTCCCTCTAGATCTCCCTTCCTCTCTACTTGCAAGCTAGCTGTATTGTGTAGTTCCAAGTTTGTAGCTCTAAGCTTGGGAGCTGGAAATGCGTCATGTTTTAGGAGCTAACTAGCTTGTATTGTGTAGTTAGCTAGGTTAATTAGTGTTAATTTCGTCAGGCTAGGGTTCAACACATATATCTGTTGTAAGAGGCTGTACATGTACATATACATAACTTAATCGGGCAGGTTTCATGCATGGCTTACTCGTTAAATTTTGTTAATTGTAGATGGACAGGAAATATTGGATGTATGGAATAAAACGTACTACTCTTGAATATTTGGATGGTGTGAATGAGTTTATTAAATTTGCTGAGCAACAAAAGGAGAGGAAGGGAGAGAAAAATATGCTCTGTCCTTGTACAGATTGTATGAACTTGAAGAGGTTTAGCAACTCTGATCAAATTAAGAGTCATTTGATTCGTCGTGGTTTTAATGCGCGATACACCCGTTGGATATGGCATGGCGAAGATCTTGAGGAAACAAGCACCACTACTACCAATCAGCACGACTCGGATGTGGATTGCAATAATATCGATGATCATCCCAATTTTGGTAATGTTCATTCCGATGTGAACGTAGATGATGATGATGACAATCTAGATGAGATGTTACGTGATGTAGAGGAAGATTACAACGAAAATGACTTCTGTGAATTTGAGAAACTGATTGCTGACTCTGAGAAGCCTCTGTTCCCTGGATGTGCAACATTTACAAAACTGTCTTCTGTGCTGAGATTATATAACTTGAAGGCAGGAAACGGTTGGAGTGATAAGAGTTTCACGGCACTATTAGATCTTCTAGCGGACTTGCTTCCAGAGGGAAATGAGTTGCCAAGATCTACTTACCAAGCCAAAAAACTATTGTGTCCGTTGGGAATGGAAATCGAAAGAATACACGCATGCCCAAATGATTGTGTGTTGTACCGTAACGAGTACTCCAGTTTGCATGTTTGTCCAAGATGCGGCGCATCGAGGTATACGCGTAGGGACCGGATTGACAGTGAACGTCACGAGGTAAGGAAAGGGCCCTCGGCAAAAACTGTGTGGTACTTGCCTGTGATACCTAGATTGAAGCGGCTGTTTGCAAATCCGAAAGTCGCGAAGCACTTGCGTTGGCATGCTGAAGCCCGGAAACAAGACGGAAAACTGAGACACCCAGCTGATTCTATTCAATGGAGAAACATCAACAGAACATTTGCTGAGTTCGGCGGCGAACTTAGGAATGTAAGGTTCGGGCTGAGTACAGATGGTATGAACCCACATGGTAATATGAGCAGCCGGCACAGCACTTGGCCGGTTCTTTTATGCATCTACAATCTTCCTCCTTGGTTATGCATGAAGCGCAAGTACATCATGATGGCGTTACTAATCTCAGGACCTAGACAACCCGGAAATGATATTGACGTGTTTCTAGCGCCTTTAATTGAGGACTTACAGAAATTGTGGAGCGAGGGTGTGCAGGTGTGGGATGCATACAAGAAAGAGAATTTCATCTTGCGGGCCCTGATATTTTGCACCATAAATGATTTTCCTGCCTACGGCAATTTGTCGGGGTATAGTACGAAAGGAGCCAAGGCTTGCCCTATTTGCCTAGATGAAACTGAGAGCATGTGGCTGCGAAACTGCCGGAAAACAGTGTACATGGGTCACCGCAGGTTTCTTCCGGTGCATCACACGTACCGTAAGAAGAGGAAATCATTTAACGGGAAGCCTGAGAAGGGATCAGCTCCAGTGTTTCTGACTGGTAAGGAGATTTACTCACGCGTGAACGACATCAAAGTTGAGTTCGGTAAGCATTCTAAACCTCGAGAAAAAAATGTTTGGAAGAAGAGATCGATTCTCTGGGATCTACCGTACTGGGAACACTTACAAGTTCGACATTGCATTGACGTCATGCATGTAGAGAAAAATGTCTGTGACAGTTTGATTGGTTTGTTGTTGAACATTCCGGGAAAGACAAAGGATGGTGTGAAAGCTCGTCGTGACATGGTGGAAATGGGGATAAGGACTGAGCTTGCACCTTTAGAGAATGGAAAGCGTACATACCTCCCCCCGGCCTGCTACACGTTGTCGAAGAGCGAAAAAACAGAACTCTGTCGGTGCCTGCACGGTGTTAAAGTTCCATGTGGGTACTCCGCGAACTTGAAAAAACTTGTGTCTATGAAGGACCTAAGACTGGTTGGCATGAAGTCCCACGACTGTCATGTCTTGATGTCACAGATGCTTCCCATTGCTATCAGAGGCATTCTCCCAGTTAAAGTCAGAGAGACAATCACAAACCTATGTTATTTCTTCAACGCAATATCTTCCAAGGTAAGTACGTGCACTCGTACTATAAGTTCACTACCTCCATTTGTGGAGCTTAATTAGAAGATTTTTCTGATATGAATATTTGGCGCAACTGTGTCCTCGTAGGTAATTGATCCCGATGGACTGGACGCTTTGCAACGCGATGTGGTTGCAACTCTTTGTCAGCTCGAGATGTATTTCCCTCCATCCTTTTTTGATGTTATGGTCCATCTGATTGTTCACCTTATCAGAGAAATTAAGTTTTGTGGACCTGTGTGCCTGCGCTACATGTATCCATTTGAGAGATTTATGGGTGTATTGAAGGGATACGTAAGGACTCGTCGTCGACCCGAGGGGAGTATCATGGAAGGTTATGCCGCCGAGGAGGTGATTGAATTTTACACAGATTATATGGCCGGGGTTGACCCAATTGGTGTTCCTAGGTCCCGACACGAGGGTAGGCTTGAGGGAATTGGAACGATTGGATTCAAAGCTATCGTCCCCGCTCGTGATGTGTACGCAAAATCACATTTTTGGGTCTTACAACACATGACGGAGGTCGAGCCATACATACACGAGCACAAGGTAATGTTACGGTCACAGAATCCTTCGAAGTCAGACGTTTGGGTAAGCAGAGAACATAACAGGAAATTTGCTGAGTGGATCCAAGAAAGAGTCACGCGAGCTGCCGAGGGCTCCGTAAGTGAAACTGTGACATGGTTGGCTAGAGGCCCAAGATTCACTGTAGGGACTTGGCAGGGGTACGACATCAATGGGTATTCATTTTACACAAGAGCTCAAGACGCCAAGAGTAGCACGCAATGTAGCGGAGTGACACTGTTTGCTATTTCCGAGGATGCCAAGTCAGTAAGGGCGCTGAACTCATATTACGGTGTTATTGACGAAATATGGGAGCTCGATTACGGATTACTTAAGATTCCCCTGTTTCGATGCCAATGGGTCGAAATCCCTCGAGGTGTTCAAGTTGACAGTTACGGGTTTACTCTCGTCGATCTTGGTAGAGCCGGACACCAAGACGATCCATTCATACTTGCAAAGCAAGCCACACAGGTATTCTACATCGTTGACCCGGCCAATCCAAACTTGCATGTTGTCCTCCACAGCAAGAGACGTATTGTTGGGTTCGAAGATGTTGTCGACGAAGAGGAGTATAACCAATTCGATGAAATACCTCCATTTTTAGAGGACATTCAATCTATCCGTACTGAAGATATCGACGAAACAACGTATCTGCGAGATGACCACGAAGAAGGATTATGGGTTGAGAACCATTGATGATTAATTTCTATTTCAGGGATAAATGCCAAGCAAACAGCCCACAAGTTCTGCAGCAAGGTGAGGAACTTATCATTAATACATCAGGCAGTACATTTTTCTTTAGAATTTAATGATAAGCTAGTTCACAGCATTAATACATCTCAATTTTACTCCACAGCATGAGTTCTAACATGTACAGTACCTTTATCCTGTAAATATTTAATTCTTCCCTTCAAATAGCACTTGCAAAAATCTCATCGCAGCCTCTTCAAATTAAGTTCAGCAAAAATCACTTTTTTCTGACGGTATTTTGTTATTTATACCGATAGAGAAGGACATCTTCTCTCAGGCACTTGAAAACGTTTTCTATCGGTATTGTTCTGTTTTACCATTAGAATAAATTCGTTTGTCTCACGGTATTTGTTGTCTGACGGTTTTTTCCTGTTTTTACCGATAGAATAAGACTCTACCGCTTTGAATTCTCGAACGTGTCGCCATGCGTCGCCTTGGAAACTCTATAAGTACCTCGCCATGCGTCGCGGTATTTTGTTGTTTTTCTAATTCTCGAACGGTTCGACTCCTCATCTTCTCTTTCACAATGGCAACCTCCATGGGATCGTCATCCACGGCCTCCCCAGTAAGAACTCTAAATCTCCTCGGTTTACCCCTGGATTGTTAATCCATGTTCAGTTCATTCTTGACCTGTTGATTTGCACAGGGAATGGTAGCCGTCGAAGACACTGCCAAAGTGAAGGCTGACCTGAGGGCCCTCCAGGAGGAGCACAAGCTCCTTACAGACAAGCACACTCAGCTACGACTTGACCTTGACGATCTCTTCCAGCGCATTAAGCGCATGAAGACGGATGGTGACAATGCTAGGGCGAGGACGAGGCGTCTTCGCGAGGAGAAGAAAGCCGCGGATATGACCATCGCTGGCTGCGGTTTGACTATGAAGGATACCATAGCGAAGCTGAGGGAGGTCGCAGGCCTTCTTGACGCGGTAGTAGTTGATCCTAGGGACAACTTGTCGCTAGAGGAGTCCTGCGTCCTGGCTGCAAGTCTAACTGACTCTATTCTACATGCAGCCAGGGCTAAGACCACCCCTTGACCTAGCAATTTGGGTTTTATTTTTTTTTGTAAGTGATAAAACAACAATGAATGAACAATTTCTTTTTATGTCAATTTTCCAATTTTCCGGCTATCTTCCCTCTTTCTTTAACATTCTGCAGCTTTCAACCGCGGTCTGTTTGATGTTAAATTGTTTACCTTTTCATTACTCTGACGGTATTTTGTTGTTTTTACCGATAGAAAAAGGGCACACAAATCTCAAGCACTTAATCAAAAAAATTTTCTGGGGAATATTGGGCTCACGGGATTTTTTTGTTTATACCGATAGAAAAGGGCACCTTTTCATTACTCTCACGGTATTTTGTTGTTTTTACCGATAGAAAAATGGCACTCAATCTCAAGCACTTTAAAAAATTTTCTGTGGAAAATTGGTCTCAGGGGATTTTATTGTTTATACCGATAGAAAAATGCATGCACTAATTCGAATATTTTTCCGGGAAATTTACTTTTTCTATCGGTATTATTTTGTTGTTTCGATAGAAAATTACATAAGTCTATCGGTATCATTTTTTTATACCGATAGAAAAGTTCATCCGCTACTTTATTACTCGTACACGGCCCTTTAGTTTCCCTCCACTCGAACAGTTCCACCTTAGAGCACTGCGTCTCTTCGAGAGCGAAGAAAACCCCAACCTCCGCCGTGAGCACTCACTTCCTCTCTCCCACACGACGATCGCCGGCTGGACACTGGTTCGTCACTGCCACCGGTTCTTATTTTCGTCCTTCGCCCGCCGCTGCTGCGTTCTACACCGCCTCTCCATCACCAGAACTGATTGCCGCCGTAAATACCCTAATTCGTCGTTCTATTTCCAGCATCTTCTTTATTTGATCCTAGTGTTTTGCACGTACTAATTCTTTGAGTTTTGCAATTACACTAGGGTTCCCTATTGTGTTGGCTTATGTACATTCCGCAGGCAATGTTGATTTTAATTAGGGTTTACATAATATGTTCCAGTGCTGTAATGAACCTGTTTTGAGATTTTAACTTCTCTATACTGCTGTATGTGTGATCAATTGTATCCAACTGCCATGTAATGCAGATTATATGTTGGAGGTGTTCTTACACATATTCTCTCGGCAGCTCATGTGTTTACCGATAGAAAATTTTTCTGCACAAGTAGTAAAACTTAATTTGGATCTGGAAGGACATGAGCCATGCAATGTACTAGTTTGGTCGGGAATTTGTACTCACTTCGTATGAATATATGGCAATGTGGATGGGTCTTCGATGTATATGTTTCAAATGCCTATATACATTACTTTTCCCAATCTAATAGCTGTGAAGTCCTGATGACTCACATACAGGCTAGGCTAAAGATTATGCACAGTGGCACTTAGATGCTTGTGTGCATATTTACGTGTGAAATAATAATGCTGGCCCATGAATATTAGTGTAGCAAATCATCGAGAATGTTATGTGATGACAGTGAATGGTGGCTTGTCAACAAAATTCCATATGTAGAGAACATTGTTATGTTCTCTCGGTATCTCACGTGTTTGCCGATAGAAAAATTGTCTTGTGTGGAGGTAATTGTTATGGTCTATCGGCAGCTCATGTGTTTACCGATAGAAAATATTTCTGAAGAGTTCAGTAAGTAATTTATGCATGTCTTTCTTTTTGTATTATTTTCCCTTTTGCCGCCCTAGTTAGTCTCCAGTCCTGGGCTGAGTTATGGAACTCCAAGGCGAATTAATTGCCATATATATGGTTTGTTGAAGGTTTTGTAGGGGAAGACATGTCGTCGTCTTCATCGGATGGTACTAGTGGTTCGACTAGGGCCAACCCCATCGTAACTACTGAAGATGGGGCTGTTACATCCCACCGGAAGAGGGTGGGGCGAGGCGCGACGACGTTGGGGCGTTTGGCCAAACGCACTGATCTTTCTTGTGAGTTCAACCAATTTGGGAGGCCGATTGGAAAGAATGCTGGGAGGTACGCGGCCTACGTTGGGCTGTTGGCGAAAGAAAGGGTGAAGATCACCGTCCAGAGCTGGAAGGACGTGACGGCGGACGAGAGGGATAGGTTGTGGGCGGAAGTGAAGGTTAAATGAACTGAAATCGCTGAACTCTTTCGTAATGACGTTCTCTTGGTTTATACTAAAGTTTAACTAACTCGTGATTAATTGTATGCATTTTTCGGAAACAGGCTAAGTGGAACATCCCCGAGGATACACCTAGGACTGCCTGCTTGAAGGACATAAACGGAACACGGAAAACCTTTAAGAGCTGGCTCGTCAGTAACTTCCTAGCTGCGGGGAAATCTCCTTGCGAGAAGTACCCCTTCATATCGGAGGAGGTATGGGAGGAATTCACCAAGCAGAAGGGGACTGAGGAGTTCAAGGCCCTTAGCGAGAAGAATAGGGCGATCCAGAAGAGGAACGACCACCCGCATCGGCTCGGATCCCGGGGCTACGCGGGGAAGGAGGAACAGTGGAAGAAGGAAGACGAACAAAATCCTGTGATCGACACCCCTGAGTTGCCGCTCTCCGAGATCCGGGATGAGAGGTGCAAGCGATGGTGGAGGGGGAGGGGGTCCGTGTCGTCCACGGGGTCTGTGCAGTTCGCAACCCCTGGGGACGCCGACGTTGTGAGGCGAATGGTAAGTTGGCTAACCTCGTAAACTGTGTGCGCACAAGTGTATATAAGGCAATTTGTCTCACAAGGTACCTTCAAATGTAACAGATCTCTTTTGAGAAGGAGGCAGCGGAGGGATTGTTTACCCCGCAGAGGGAGAATGACATCCTCACCCGGGCTCTAGGAAATAAGGAGCATCCCGGGCGGACACGGGCCGTGGGAGCCATTGTGTCGTGGAAGGCCGGTTTCGTAGATCCGGCTCCACCGAGGAAGAAGGCCCGCACCTGGAAGGAAAAGGAAGCTGACCTCTCCGATAAGATACGGGCTGAGGTACGGGAGGAGATACGGGCGGAGATGCGGGCTGAGATACGGGCTGAGGTACAGTCTGAGGTGCAGACCGAGGTCGCACAAATGAGGGAAGAGTTTGCACGGTTGAGAGAAACATTGCTGGCCAAGAGTGCAGATGCGGATCCCCAGGACGACGATACCCCGCGGGGTCGGATAAGCAGTTGCACTTCGAAGGTACTCGCGGATCCAGTGGATCTACTTGAGGTACTGCAAGCCTTCATCTGTGCACTTAAGTTGATGCCACTCCCATTCTGTTAGAGTTGTTTCGCTAACCTATTTTAATTGTTACAAATTTGTAGGGGCCGGAGGGCCGCATCCTACAGAATCACGTAGGCGCCGGGCAGGAAGTGGTTGGACACGGCTTCGTATATCCGTCTGGGCCGGATGTCCGGGTCCACTGTGTACCTCTGCGGTTGGGTTTCGCAAAGGTACAGGTGGACATGGCCATGCCGGCCTACAACGATTCTCCGTTGCCAGTCCCAACAGAGGAACTGCTGACACTTGCTGAGGCAGTGGGCTCCTACGTACAGTGGCCCAAGAAGTGTCTTGTAATACAACCGGTAAATCCTACACATTTTAGATTACATCCTACTCAGTACACTCAACTTGCATAATCTAACACACGTGCTCATTAATTGAAGTGGCCTGCCGCGGGGCTACCAGGGGACTGCGCCCCCAGCTCGGGGCATGAGGGCCGATCTCGTGCGAACCTGGACACATCAAAGACGGCCTCGACCCCACCCAGCGCATCCACGCCTCCACCTCGGAAGAAAGCCGCCATCACCTCGCCCTTGCCTTCGAAGGTACGTGCTCAGTCCCCGGCAAAAGGCAAGGGCGGCAAAGGCAAGGGCAAAGGGCGACAGGGACTGCTGCGGACGTTCACGAACGCGCTCCCACTCCTGTCGGAGGCATCTTTGCGGAAATTGGATCGATCAACCAGAGACCTCCACGACTGGTACCTACATCGAGCTTGGCGCAGCCTGAACTTCTTAGTTCCCTACAGGCCTGGGTAGTTCCACCGTGAGCCCGGGACTATATCCATGGCACACGAGGATCTGTTCGACCTCCACAACTGGCGGGAGCTCGATATGTCCATCATACGGACTGGAGTCCTGTGAGTTTGCTGATGCTATGTATTGCTGTTTTCTAACTCTGTTTGCTAACTCTGCATTAATGTTGCAGTTCATTTGAATACTGAGTAACTTTCTGTGAAATTAATATTAATCTCGTCCTTCGCATGCAGGTGCATGTACAGGCTAGCATCGGAGGCTGCGTGTGACAAGGTGGGTTTCCTTGACCCAGAGAAAATAAGCCTCACGATGCTAGAGCAGGACGCCGCGCACGCTGAGCAGTACATATCCAGCGCGCTGATGGCGCAGCAGGACAGGGACTTCATTCTGGTGCCGTACCACCAAAGGTTAGTGCATTTCGTACTAATTTAACTCAATCTTGTATGTTACACCTGAGATGTACTTTGAGCTAGCGGTCCTCTTTTACGTACAATGCAGGGGCCACTGGATCCTCATCGTGATCTGTCCGCCGAGGAACGAGGTGTACTACCTCGATTCGATGCGTGACAGATTATCGATGGAATATGTGCTCAAGGGGAATATGGAGGCGTAAGTAACTTATATGTTTGATTTATATTTTGACCTCACTAGCTAATGATAATACATTAACTGGCAATACTAACTGAAATGCAGGGCTTTTGATAAATATGTGTCCGCTGGAGGGAGGCATGCCGCACCGCAGGGCTCCGTACTAGCTTGGAAAGAATATGAGGTACTCACGAGACTTTTTGTTTATGCTTAATTAGTTTATGGAAACAATATATAGCTAACATGTCTTCGCATATGCAATTATCTCAGTGCCATCAGCAGCCGTAATCGTGGGAATGCGGGTTTTATGTGCTGCGCTACATGTACGACCTAGTGCGGACAAACTTTTCCAGATTCCCCCAGGTAAGCATCGATAGCTAACTCAAATTTCAAAAATGGGTGTCACGTTCTAAATTAGGATCGAAGTTAGTTAATCAGTATGCACACATGCTTGCAGATCGCCATGTCGAAAGACCAATATGAAAATGCAAAGATTATATATCTTCGACAAATCTGGGCACAATATGTCATGGAGGAAGTAGCGCCCAACCATTCAGCATGACAATTTTCTCCTTTTGGTGTACTCTGCATAGACTGTTCATATACATGTGAATAAATATATATATGTGAATAAATGTCCACATTGGATTGCAATCTGTATTTGTCCATACATATGTGAATAAATGTGAATAACTGCCTAATGTGTCAATTTGTTCTGTGAATTTACCTTGCATCTGTACTGTATTGTGTATCCAATCTATACTGTATTGCATCTGTACTGTATATGTGAATGTACTATATTGTGAATGCAAATAAAGTACTGTATATGTGAATGCTCTATCGGTAAATTCATCAACAACCGAGAGACTACTGTACTTTTTTCTATCGGTACAATCAAAATTAACCGTTAGAAGAGTGTGACCTTTCCTGCCGGTGAACTCATACATATCCGATAGAGTACTAAGCTTTTTTCTGTCGGTAATCTTGTAGTTAACCGTTAGAATAGTATGCCTTTTCCTATCGGTAAACTCTTAAGATGCAGATAGAATAGTATGCCTTTTCCTATCGGTAATATTGTAGTTAACCGTTAGAATAGTGGTTCTTTTCAATCCGCTATTGACGAGTTTTCTATCGGTCAACTTGTAAGATGCCGATAGAATATTATGATTTTTCCTATCGGTAAACTTATAATTAGCTGTTAGAATAGTGGTACTTTTCCAACCGCTGACGTCACATTTTCTATCGGTAAACTCATAATATGCCGATAGAATATTATGTTTTTTTCTGTCGGTAATCTTGTAATTAACCGTTAGAATAATGGTACTTTCCCTGCCGCTGGACGTAAGACTACGACGGGTTTTCTATCGGTAGATTCATAATATGCCGATAGAATAGTGAACTTGTTCTGTCGGTTATTTACCGATAGAAAATGTCCAGTCTTGTTCTATCGTGGCTATCTCTATCGGTACAAAAACCGATAGTAGAAGGCTGTTTTTTACCGATAGAAGACTGCATTTCTGTACTAGTGTCGGTCCAATCAGTATCTGGTCGAAACTTGTTTTGTCAATTTCCAGCGATTCAGAAGGAATTTGGACGTGGGGCTAGATCCATTAGAAAGATCTCGTCGTGGGCTTCTCCGTGGACTATAATAATGTCCCAATCGGACTTCGTATGAATGAGTTATGGTCGTTTGAAGGCAGACTGCTCCTGGATGGCCGAACCGGACTCCAACTCGAATCCATCCCGGACTCCAACTTGACTTGGGCTCCTTGCTGGTTCTTGTGTCCTTGCTGGTCCTCTCCATGATTCCTAAGCACAATATTATCACTATTAGATAGTAAACCATTCTCAAAAGCATATATATATAAACTTAGGAACGAGTTCACCTAGCAATGCAGCAATCGGGCTTTGCTGCGCATTATGTGTCCTTGTGTAACAAGCGGAGGATTATGGTTAGTGTGTGTATCCGAAGAAGTAATGTCCTCATCACCAAGCTTGGTCTGAGAAAAAAGAGGGAACAAAAATGAGAATGTAACAATAACTTATAGTGAAAGATGTTCTTTTATTATTAAATGAAATATGTTAATGGAAAAGGAAAATGGAATGAAAAAACTTACACGTAAAACTTGCGCAATTGATCTATATTCCAAGCATTGGATAAGATTTTTCCATCCTCCATAGCTAATCGTGACGATTCTGGCCACGGAATGGAGACCACAGTATAAGGACCTTCCCATTGAGGGAAGAACTTGTTGCGATTTGACTGGTTTTGAATTTTTCTTAAAACCATGTCGCCCACGTGAAGACTATGTGGTCGCACCTTTCTACTATGATATTTACGCAAAGATTGTAAATATGCCGATGACCGAATCAACGCTCGATTATGCTTTTCTTCGAGAAGGGAAAGTTCATCTTCTTGAGTATCACTTTGACTTGCAAAATCTAAGTGGTTTAGGCAAGCCAAACCAAGCTGTATATCAATTGCTAAGACAGCCTCTACACCAAAAACCAGTTGGAAAAGCGTCTCGCCTATAGGTCGACTGGATGTGGTACGTAACACCCATAATACAGAGTAGAGTTCATCTACCCAAGCCTCCGAGCACAACTTAAGGCGGTTAAAAACACATTTCTTAACGCCCTGTATTATTTGTCCGTTAGCGCGTTCAATTGCACCATTGCTCTGTGGATGAGCAACAGATGCGAAACAGATTTTGGTCCCAATGTTGTCGCAATAATCTAAGAAAAGTCCACTAATGAACTTGGAACCATTATCGGTAATAAGACGACTGGGAACACCAAATCGTGTCACTATGTTCTTATGAAAGAACTTCTTCGCCACAACAGCGGTAATGTTTCGAACTGGTTCAGCCTCAATCCATTTAGTAAGCGTATCAATTGCCACGAACAAAAACTTGTATCCATAGACCGCTTGAGGCATTGGTCCTACAATATCTATTCCCCAAACAGGAAACGGCCAAGTTAAGGGAATAACTTGTAAGGCATATGCTAGCTGATGAACTTGCCGATCATGGAATTGACACTGTGGGCATGTTTTGACCAATTGCGCGGCATCATTGAGTGCCGTAGGCCAATAGGAACCCTGTCAAAAAGCTTTTCCAACCAGCATTCGATAAGATGCATGTGAACCACACATGCCTCCATGTATTTCGCTTAGAAGGGAGTTGCCATCTTCTCGAGAAATACAATGCATAAGTACTCCTTGAGCTCCTTTTCTGTATAATAAGGTTCCCTCAATAAGTCTGTACATGTGTGCTTTTCTAACTAACTGAGCATTGTTGGTTTCATCCTTAGGCAAGGTCCCATTCGCAAGATAGATCCTCAATGGATGGATCCAATCCACTTCTTGCTCTAAGGTAGCAACGTTAGTCACCGCCTCTGACCCTTCTGTGATAGAGGGGAATTTTAAGTGTTCAACGAACACTCCTACCAGAGGGATGCACGTGAGGACTCAATTTTGGACAATTGGTCTACGAGAATATTGTCGCTTCGTGGAACGAATTGGACTTCGAAATTACTGAAGTGTTTTTCCAATTTCCTCACCTCATACTAGTAATGACCCATTGTCTCATCGGAGATGTTATACTCCTTGTTTACTAGTTTACAACTAGCTGTGAGTCCCCCCTCACTACTAATCGATGGACTCCAAGGGATTTGGCTTCTCGAAGCCCGGCAAGAAGACCTTCATATTCTGACGAGTTATTAGTGGCAACAAAGTGTAATTGTTTGATATACAGGAGTTGGTCACCCTGAAGTGTCATTAAGACTACTCCAGCCCCCAAGTGTTGATAACTATGAGAACCATCAAAATACATCGTCCAATAGTCAGTATTTTCTAAATCCATAGGTTGGTGGGCAAGTGGTTTGGAATTAGAACATTCGACCACAAAATCTGTAAGAATTTGGGATTTGATTGCTACTTGAGCAGTGAAATGGAGATCAAAAGCTCTGAGTTCTACTGCCCACTTTGCAACTCGACCCGTTACTACCGGATTCCGGAGAATGCGTCACTGGTAGCACGATTTTCCCAATACGTAACTTATAAGAACCAGGAATTATCCCCGAAAAAATGGGTGAGCTACTGGTTTCTGATCGAGGGATTTGCATCTCGTCAAGGGCCTTAGCAAAAAGAAGGTCAAGGGAACTTCGTCCATTGACCAATACTCATCCCACCTTAGCATTGCTAATGATAGGGGATATTACCAGAGGGAGGTGCCGAGGTCACGTCAATCCCTTAGGGCAATCTACCCGGCTAAAGGTCATGGAAAGCTCTGACCACCGAGGAAATTGAGGCTCCCCAAAGGAGCTTCAACATTATTTACCTTACGATAAGCAATTTTAAATTGATGATTAGAAAAATAAGATGAAGAACCACCGAAAATAACATTAACATGATTGTTAGGTACCTGATATGGCATATCCTCATCTCCACTAGCATCTTTATTTCCGTTGGCTTGCCCTTGACATGGTATTTTGGGCATAGGGGTCTTACCTTGGTAAAAACCACCATCTTTTTTAACCAAGAGCGACAATTCTGGAGGTCGTGCGATGAAAAATAGTGCGTGGGCACCATTTCCTCACTCCCTGCGGTTTAGTTTGTTTTTCTGCCTGGTCGTGTCGATGATTAGGACCCTGGAGTCCCTCTACCGATCTTATGCAAAGAGTGTGAGAAAAATGGGGATAATCAGATAGATCCTCAAGATGTTCAAGATATCTATGAATCTAAGACACGGGAAGGAATTATCCAGGTTTAGGCCCCCTGAGAAGGGTAATGACCCTACAACATGTGTATTTTACTATGTGAGAAAAAGAATTACAGAGAGGTGGTTACAATATGTAGCTAGCTAATCCTATCTTTGCTAAGCCTAGTCTTCTCTCTGTCGTCGATCCTCCCCTGATCCTTCCCTTGAAGGCTTTCTTTGCCGCAGAGGTCATTGGTTGTTCTCCAGAAGGCACGCCCCACGATCTCTCTTAACTGCCCGGAAGTGGCAGCTATGAGGTAATGGGTACATGGTAGTTGCTGTAGATCATGGGTATGTGGCGGTTTGGCTGTCTTGACTCGATCGTTGTGGAACTGCCTTACCATATTAACCTCCTTCGATGGTTACTTTGTCAGGGACATATGATTATTTCAGGATTTAATCATAAGGACCATAGTGAGGCAATGTTTGAGGGTGGTCGCGTACTGCTACGACAACGGTAATGAAATCAGTCCTTGTATCCATGAGAGGAAGATCGTAGGGACTATCCCTGTGACCATACTATTCTCAGATACAACATAAGACATGGGTTCTGCGAAAATAAGTGTCTTGAGCTTGCGCGAAATAATTATGGTTTTCGAGTTGTAATCCAGAATGCCCTTAGATCACCCGCTATTCTTCCTTATGGCCCTAGGCGACCATAGGGGGGACCTGCTGCCATGGTTATGGGCGACCATGAGAGTTCTAAAAATGGCTAACAATCCTCGTCAGGTCGCTATGACTAGCAGAAGGAGTTTTATAGCTTTTAAAAGGAACCTTCTTACCTTTCCCTTAGGATCGCTTGTCGACGACGACAACCTCTCAGAATCGGCCGGTTCTAGTCTTCTTAGACTTATTTGACTTTCCGCTCATGGATGATTCAGACTTCTTGTTCAAATCATCCCACTTTTTGGTGTTGAGACCTAGTTGAGGTGGTAAGTTACCCTTGTCCACCATCTTATTCCATTCAACAGCCTCATCCGCATCGGAATATCAATCAGCCATGTCAAAAAGATCTGAAACTGATCTGGTGGGTGGATTCTCAGGTCCTCAGTAAATCCTCGATATCGAACGGCATGCTTGAATACCCTGATAAGAGAATTGTCAGAGATGTTGGGGATGGTATTTCTCAACCCTACAAATCATTTGACAAATTGCCGAAGAGTCTCTGTGGAAGTATGGCGCAGACGATGAAGATCATCTTCCTTGCTAGGCTTGTCGTAACAATTTTAGAAATTGTTGAGGATTACGTCACACAACATTTCCCAATTATAAATAGATCCTTCGGGCTATTGAACAGCCAAGTTTGTGATGGATCCTCTAGAACAGTCGGCAAATAATTTGCCATGACCCAATCATCTCCTGCTGCCACTTGGATGGCAATGATATAAATCTGGAGAAATTCGGAAGGATTTTTAGTCCCATCGAATCGCTCGATCATCCTGGGTTTAAACTTATCTGTGCAGACTACTGCTCGTAGCCTTGGCGAGAAAGCCTTACAACCTATGTACGGAGAACGTGGTTGTTGATCATCATGACCTCCCTCAACATCGTGGAAAGTATCAACGTGCGGCCCCAAACGGGAATGTACTGGTTCACGATTACGGTCGTGGGAAGTAACAGCTCGCGGCCCCAAACGTGAATGTACTGGTTCATGATCACGGTCGAGGGAAGTACCTGTTTTCCTGGCTTTCTGATGCCAGGCTGGTGATGTGTGACCACAGTTACGTCGTCCCTGGCTTGAATGGTGAGTATTTTGCTCATGGGTGTGCACAATCGAACACGACGATTCTGTTGGGGTTACAAATGTTTCTACCTCATCGAGTTTATCTACCAAAACTCGTGCGGACAGTATCCTGTCATTATTCGACACAAAAGATGGAGGATTGCGAAGTGTTTCTGTGATCGCATGAATGCATTCTTGTGTGCTCCTTCTGGGTGCCTTGGGAGTTGTTGTCGCCTCATCCGCCGGGGAATGCTTCGGGACTGAGTGTGGAGTTTCATTCAACCTGTGACCATGATGATGTCACTAGCGTGAAGTTCCTGGAGCAAGATCGCGAGTTGCGGTATCATAGCGAGATTGTACAAGTTGCAGAGCTTGCTTTGTGACCATGCGCACCTCGGCCTCTTGCTGCTCACGAGCTACATCTTCATTTCGTTTGCGTTCTTCCTCTTACCTAGCACACGTTGCTCAGGGGTTTCCTCGAGAAGTGCGGCGACTTCCTGGGGAGCTGAGTTTGCAGATGGAGAGATCATCTCCTCTTCTTGATCAGACTCAAAATCAAAGAGCGAATTCAAGTTATTTGGAGAAAAAATTTCTAGACTGAACTCGAGGTCCTCATCTCCCACATCATTTGGGATGATGGGTTCTGGCACATATTCACCTCTTGATGTGGCAGGACTCACCGGAGGTGAACGAATTACCTGTTCTAGTTCCCGGCCATGGACCAGGTCCTGAGAATAGTCCTCAGCATAAAGCTCTGCGGGAACTTCATTTTCTTCCATATATTGAGTTTCATCTTCCATGTTGAGATCAGCATAATCTGCAAGATCAAAATCATTTTTAGAATCGTAAACTCCTGACATGGCTCAAGTAGATTCTTGATGAAGAACAACGCCTTGAAATAGGCCCCACGGTGGCCCCCAACTGTCGATGAATGGAACTCTGGTCCTTGGTCAAACTTATGTAGATATGATTATGTA
Source organism: Pharus latifolius (assembly GCA_019359835.1). Classification (NCBI taxonomy): domain Eukaryota; kingdom Viridiplantae; phylum Streptophyta; class Magnoliopsida; order Poales; family Poaceae; genus Pharus; species Pharus latifolius. The sequence goes on from CM033327.1 coordinate 24,384,254, forward strand.
ATGTGAAGGCCAAGTATCTAGACGAAGCTCAAGCAAATCACGATATCTATGTCTAACGAAGAAAGGAATTTATACATGTTCGGGCCCTCGGATGATGAGTAATAGCCCAACTCTTGCTGGGATTTCACTAGGCATATCAAGGTTTAAAGAGAAGAACAAGGAGTGTTCCCAAATAAACTAAGAACAAACTCTTATTCTCTATTACACAGTGTATATTAATCTACTGTTCCTATCTTTTGGACTTTGTGTCTTGGATCCCCCTTCTTCCACTGGCGATCCGTCTTTTATAGCTTGTCGCCAGTCGTCGGTTACAGGATTGAACGGTCGCTGGGAAGTGGACATGCATCGGCCATAATGTCGAATTATGCCCGTTTATGATTGCTCTTTTTTCTGCTTTACGGTTATCAAAAGCTACAACATTCCTGGGGAATAAAGGTCTGAAGGTATCCAAGGCAGTGGTAGTGGTCGAACAGGCTTAACTACTGGGTATGGTCGAAATGGGTCTAACCATATAGCCGTTGGATGATTTGACTCTTCAGTAACCATGGTCGCGTACTGACTATGACCATGTATCGTTATTCTTTCACTCTCCACGACCTGTGCGACCACGGGAAGATATCTCCATGACCAAGATGTTTGTGGGTATGTAAGACCATGGACTTTGTGATGAGGACATCATGACCACACACTCACATGCTTTAACATGAGCGCATGCGCGTCGCCTTGGACAACAGGTGAATTCATTTCTTGGGCGAATTAATTATTTAATTACAGAACAAATGATATTACCTAATGATTGTTCTTTGCTTGTTGTTACATGTGAGGAAGTTTTGCAAGAAGTTGTTGGTCCAATTCTTAGCCAAGGAAGAATAAGCACTTTTCTAGCAACTTTGACCTCATCAATCAAAAGAACTCTACACTCGATTAGAAAGGCTCAAGGTCGCCGCACCGCCCAAGGTCACAGCCCATGGTCGGAAGCACAAGGTTGCAGTCCATGGTGGAAGCACATGGTCGCAACCTGAGGACCATACAGTCTGCCGACCAAGCATGATTATTCAGTGAATTTGACCAAGCACCAATTTTAGCATAGATATCCAAGTCAGTTGTGTTAGTACTTGTTAGAAAGATACTCGAAAGAGCTTTCCAACACATCAAGAATCATCAAAATCCGACGTTGTATGCAACCAGGAGACCCGAATGAATGGCAAGTGCACGAGAGGAAAGAGTCCCGTTTGAATCCGCAAAAATTAGTTCTGGATTTCTTTCTTTTAGTTTGTTATAATTCTATTCTGTTTCGAATTAGATTAAGATTAGAATTTTGGTTTTAAACCTTCTATCTTTTGTAGACACCATCCTCTATAAAAGAGAAGGTATGGCCATAGTTTTAGGTAGACTTCATTGATATACAGATTATATTCTCGTGCCTTTGCCGACTTGTACAATTCGGAGTCTCAATGTTCAACTCAAAATTCAGATTATTGAGTGTTGGTATCCTTCTGCTGTTGCTGTTGCTTTTCTTTATTGATTTGCTTGAGTTGTTCTTCGTGAACAGGTCAATCTAGCTTTGCTCGGTTGACAACTAATTGAGGAGTGGTTTAGCGATTGTGAGGTTGCTGGTCGCGTGTCGGATCGTCGTTAGCCGCCGCTTCATCAAGGTCACAACTCGCATTTATCCACGGATTTCTCCTACGACGGAAGATCGGGACCAAACTACATGCACACATCTTAAGGCGAGGCGTGTGCATATCATTTGGTATCAGAGCTCACGTTGCTGGTAGGAATTCATTTATCCCTAGTTTAGTTGTTTGATTTTTTTACCTAGAGTCCAGAAAATTGCCAGACAAAAACAAAGAGTTTCCTAGCACGTTGTTGCTTTCATTATGTTATTTCCAGTTTGCTTAATTAAGTTTTTGTTCCGTTGAGTAGTGTCCAGTTGCTGATCTTAATCTTGTTGGCCAAAAATTCAAAGTTAGATTGAGCCCTTGCTGCTGATTTAATAGATTGCATCTTGCCGTGAATCCTAAAACAAAAATACCAAAAGGAGGCAAGCGCACACATAAAAAAAGTGTCAAAAAAAAGGAGGTGAAAGAAAAGGAAAATCTTGAGGGAGTACTATAGCCTGTTGCTAGAAACTAAGCCTTTCATTGTTTGATCAGCAACTAAGACTAGTACTTGTGTGAACTATTATTCAATTTCGCAACTTCTGGAATAATTTAGTGTTTTCCTTGATACACATAAGCTTTCCCTACCTACAACTCCACATATTTAACCATTGGTCCTCGTGTGCCTCACCTTGCAATCGCTGTACTATCTCCTTGTCTGGTTATCACCACCTGGTAGGCTAATTGCAAACATTAAGAGGGGTAAGAGCTTCAGTTGGTAAGGTTGGTGAGCTTGAGAGTTTGACATATATTCAGTAGTTTGGTAGGAGATTTTTGTGTTTCTTGTTTTCACTAACCATGGCAGGATCAAAAAGTTCTCGAGGTTCGGCACATGATAGTGATGCTCATGTTCAGGAGAGTGTGGATCGACAACCAGTGTTCCCGTTGTCTCCGCGTTCTCAAGCCATGTTGGGTCACTTCGAGCGGATGCTGAACGAACAGATAGTACCTCGTTTGATTGGCTTGGAGAATCGTCTTGACAGAGTCACTAGCAAAGAAATGCAATCTACTAACCCCTATCTTCTAACAGTTATTCGCGATCTAGGAAAAAACCGTTAGAGTACATAGTGCGGAGTGGAGAAATGCATTTGTAGGCATTTCTACTAACAGTTTCAGAGTAAGTTACCGTTAGAAAAACCGGCATGATTCTTTCTAACGGTTCTTTATATATTAACCGTTAGAAGAAACATATTTCGTCTAATGGTTGTATTTTGGGAACCGTTAGAATAGATTTGATTTTATTCTAATGGTTCTTTATATATTAACCGTTAGACGAAATATACTTATACTAATGGTTTTTTGTTTGGAACCGTTAGAAGATAGTACGTTATTTAATAAATAGCCTCCAAACCCTACATCTACAATCACACTTCACCCTCTCTGTTTCCTCTTCTCCCTCTCCCCACTTCACCGCCTCCCTCGCTGATCCACCGCCTCGCTCGCCACCCACCGCCCAGATCTACGCCCGCCGCCGCTCTAACTTTTTCCTCCTCCTTCTTACTCCTCCTTCCTTCTTCTTCTTCTTCATCTTCTTCTTCCACCTTAATTGCTCACGCCAACCCCCAAATCCACTCCCACGCCCATGCCGATCCCGTGCACACCTACCTCTCGCGCCGCCGCCTCCGTCCCACGTGTGCCGCCGCCTAGATCCCGGTCGCCTAGATCCGCACTGCCGCCAATCTCATTGCGTGCCGTCGCCTCTCGCCCCAACGTTGCACCTCACCTTCACTGACTGCTCCACGCCGGCGAGATCCACCCTCTGCATCAACAATGATCTATTTTTTTTTTCTTTTTCAAAAAAAGGTTCTTGGTTTGGTTTTGGAGCCTGAGCAAGATAGAGTTGCTTTTTTTAAGCTGGTTCTAATTATGGCTTTCCCCAAATTTTTTGGATGCTACCATTCAATAAGTTTGTTGATTCAGGGAGCATTTCGTCCTTTCTTACTGCATCTTTTGTTCGGACTCATCGGCCTTCGAGGGCAGCGCGTGCCAACTTCCACATCCATGCTCCTCAATGTAGGCAAGCAGCTTCTGGTCCTCCTCCGGTGTCCACGAGCCTTTCTTTTGGCCGATCTTCTCGCAGCACGGTGAGCGCCCCATTGAAGTGTTGCAATGGGAATTGAAGGATAGATAAACAGCTTTCTTGCAGAAGTCAAGAGCTGACTGCTGAGTGCATAAGCTAGTTGAAGGATAAATAGAGCAGGAGGAGGACAATACAAGTTGGAGCTATAAATCATTAGCATGGCATAGATGTATGAACAGTGAATTTTCCATAGGACAATACAAGTTGGCTCCTATGTCAACATTTTGGTCTAGTTATAAAGCTATAGGGACCCTTTTTATTATGTGTTAATTTAGTAGTCCGGCATAACCGATACGATGATTAATATGTAATGGCTAGAAATGCTAGGGATTAAGGATCATATCATTGCAAGTCTCTAGGATTGGACTGTTTCAATGTGCAGCTATAGTTGGAATAGATGTGTTTTTAGCAATGCCATTACTGTCCATTTGGTTTAAGGTTACAATTCTTGGTTACGACTGAATTGAAAGAACTAAATAATCAAACCTAAAGTCAGGAATGGTTTAAGAACTCTGTGTGTTCTGTAGGGCACCAAATTGATTGCTACTATGTTCTCTAGGGCACCAAATTGGTCCATCTCATGTTTTTGATTCGATGTTACCAAGTTTTTCTCAAATCGGGGCTTAGTTCTTGGTCCTTGCTTGTTGCTATTGCTTTCACTGATTAATTTGATCAAGTATGGTGGTGTGTGGTGGGTTCTTGTTGCGGTAGATGAATCTTGGGTCTGATTCGTGAAATCTAACTGAATTCAAGAAAGAATCGAGGCTAATCTGGTTGCGCATTTCTTGGTTCTTGATTTCTTTGGAGGAAATCCTGATCGGTCTAAAAGCTTGTTCTTTTATCATGAACAGCCAGATTTTTAGAAGTTTTTGGGGTGCATCTTGTGATCTGTATTGTGTGTATGTTTCAAGCAAACTTAATCGTTCTCTGAAGTTATTGAATTTGGTATTTTTCCATATTTTAGTTTTGTAGTTTTGCTTTTGTGTTGGATGTTTAGTTGAATGTATGGATTTTTTTAGCAACATAGTTGGATATATGGTTATGAAGTTCAGTTAATTACCATATGGTGGCATCCAAATTTCACATTTTTGCAATCATATATATTCCTAAAGATCGGTGCTTGGTTTAACTTAGTAGGATGATCAAGGGGATTACTATGGTATTCTATCATGATGACATTTGATTTGATGGATTGTCACCATCCCATGTAATTTGTTGGCTTTTGTGTAGCGACAAATGAGTTGATATGTTTGGTTGGTACATTCACAAAAGGATCTTGTAGCTTATATTTGAGGTGAAATCTGATCCAAGTATGCTTCACCTTAAATGTTATATCGATCGATTGATAAAGCTGGGGTTTCTAATAAGCCTCTTATGCAATTTCTCCCAATGGGCTGGCTCCTTGCTAGCCTATGGAGTTTTCAAAAAAAAAGAAAAAAGAAAAGAAAACCCCAACCTAACTAGCTTGCAATATCATTGCCTGGAAGGACTCTAATCTATCAATCGATGATAAGTATGATGTATTCAAGTTTAACGACAATGTTGATACCCGATTGTTTGTTGCCTAAAGTTGAAATAAAAATGTATTGTGTTTATCTTCAGCAAAACATGGTATTCAAGACTATTAGGTACATACATTTTTCCATACAACATCATTGGTTTTTTTCAAGTATTCAACTACAAATTGTGATAATGGGAACGGGGAGAAAACCAAACTAAAACAATGCATTTGATGATCTAATACAAGTAATTTTTTTTAGCGCAACAAAATTGCTTGTGATGGAAGAACAAAGCCTTGTAATAATCTGAAGTCTCAAACTAATCTGCAAATTAAGGACTCCAATTGGTCCATATTCACTTGCCACTTAGTACCAAATGCTTGTTGCATTAAAACTTAGCTATGTCATGCTTTTGTTTCACCTTCAAAGCTCATTTAGAAACTAATTTGATGATCAACTCATGTGTATAGTGTGGCATCTCTACATACATACAGAAGCAATTTATATAGCAGCTACATATCCTAAGTCCATCCTAAATCTCAGTGTTAGTCACACTTTCACTTTGAAGTTAATAGTTGAAATCGAATAAAAAGATACTTTGGACTAGAATGTGACAATGAGATTTTGGAAAAGTGATTGTACTTTATTTTGCTTAAGTCAGGATGATGATTCATTTTCCTTTTTGAAACTGAGTTAATGTGTTCCATAATGACGGAAAATATTTGGTATCTTAATTCATCATTATTGCAATAATCCAGTGAGGTTTGGTTGCCAGCATGTAACAGCTGTATATAAGTTTGTTTAGTTAATTAGCTATCTAAATCCAACAGTATTGTATTCGTAACTTGATGACGAATATTACTTGGGCTAGTCACATGTTCATTAAATATATCATGTTTAAGATATTTCAAATATGATATATGGCTCCATGGTCCCAAAGCTTAGTTTCCTGTGAACCAGAAGGTTGCATGACCAATGTCGACCTTAGTACTAACCTATGGTCACAGACTGTACACGACCATAGCATCGAGAGAGTCATGTCTAACTCGAGTAGTGGCTGAGTCTTCTAGTCATGGTTTCAGGATAAGATAACTTCCTCTCCTATTTGTGAAGATAATCACCAGGGAGTTAAGATATGAAGTTATCTGGAAACAGCATATTGGAAACTGGCTAACCTCCCCAAACTACTCCATGTTGACACCCATTCGATCACTATAAAAGGGAAACAAGCATACCGGAGATGGAGAAGAGATAGAGAAATACACATAGATAGAGAGATTGTTAACTTTCCTCTGTAACAATCTCCCCTCTTTGTAATTACTTATATACGTAGTGAAGATATCACAGGACGTAGGGTTATTACTCAAATCCTTGAGGGCCCGAACCTGTATAATCTTCTGTGCCCCCAGTACATAATTATCTTTACTTACCTGATGAGAATCTTGAAAGGTCTCCACTTACTACACAACTAAATTACATAAGATCGACTAAGGATCTGACTCCCAATCGTCGACAGCTGGCGCCCACAAGGGGCCTTTCTCAAAGTGTTTTCTTCATCAGGAGTTATGGTAAGTTATGTCTGGAGCATACGATTTCGAGAACGATTTCGATCTCGACTATTATGCTCATATCCGGATGCCTTCGCCTAACGACCCCATTCCTATGGCAGAGGTTGGCAATGAAGATGTCCATGAGTCACATCACGAGGGTACATCTTCTCAAACTATAGTCATGTCTGTCGACCAAAAGACATAAAAGATGAATTTTTCCCCTCATGTGAATCCCACCACATTAGAGGCTGAGTATGTGCCACAACATATTGTCCCAGGAGATGTGGGGGGTAATGACCTTGAGTTTAGTTCTGGAAAGTTTGCTCCGGACAATCTCCAATCTCTTTTTGATTTCGAGTCTGAAACAAGGAGAGATGTTTTCTCCGTCTATGACCTCGGTTCCATGGGAATTTGCTGCGCTTTCGGAGGAAACTCCTGAATAGCAAGTTGCCCGGGAGGAACTAGAACGCAAACATGAGGAAGATCAAGCTCACCAACAGCGGGAGCATGAGATTCGCAGGGCCACTAAGGAAGCCTTACGTCTTGCACAATGTCACAAAGATGCCGTTGTTCGAGACCTTGGTCCCAGTACCTCTCGTCATCCGCATGGTCACAAGAGTGACCAGACACCATCTTTGGCCCCGGAGTATTCCTTGGCGGTCGAGGAGACAATAACTCGTATGGCACCCAGAAAGAGCACACAAGACCGAATTCATGTTATCGCTGATACACTGCATAGTCCTCCTCTTGGTTTGGAAGACAAGGATAAAACGACCTTCGCCAGAGTCCTCGCAGACACACTTGACGAAATGGCATCCGACACCACTCCAACAGCATCATCCCATTCCACAATTTGTTCCCATGAGAGGGATTATTCTTACTACAACCATGGGAGGCGCAATCAATTGGCAACAATGCCAACTCGGCATGACAAATCTAGGCGAGTTAGAAGCTCTTGAGATCGTAATCGCGTACCAGTTCATTCTCCCTTGGGACCATGGGGTGCATCTCCTCAAGGTAATGTCGCCTGCGATCATATTGAAGGTCGCGACGATAGACGTTTCCGAAGTTCCTATGTAGGCTGTAAAGCTTTCTCTCCAAAGATCTGTGCTGTAGGCTGGCCAGATAAGTTTAAATCTAGTATGATCGAAAGATTCGATGGAACTCAAAATCCATTAGAATTCCTTCATATCTACATCACCTTGTGATGGCAAATTACTTGCCAATGGTTCTTGAAGGACTAGCAAGGACTTTGTTGTTTAATCAACTAGAAGGGTCAATATACAATTGAGAAATGTTGTGTGATGCAATCCTCAACAATTTCCAAAATTGTTATGAAAAGCTTGGTAAGGAAGATGACCTTCATCGATTACGCCAGACTTCGACTGAAACTCTTTGACAATTTGTCAAGAGGTTTGTTGGAGTGAGGAACACTATTCCCAACATTTCAGATACTTCGGTTATTAGGCCTTTCAAACATGTGTTTGATACGGAAGATTCACTGTAGATTTGAGCATAGATCCACCAAGGTCGGTATCAGATCTATTCGATATGGTAGACTGTTATTCTGACACGGCTGAGGCCGTGGAATGGAATAGAATGGTGGACAAAGGGAATTTTCCACCTCAACCAGGTCTAAAGAATGATAAGAAGGATGATTCTAATGAGAAGTTAGAATCATTAGGCGGGAAATCCAAGAAGCCCAAGAAGAATGGGGCTGGACAATACCGAAACGTGGCCGTTGTCGATAAACCACTGCAGGAAAAAGGTAATAAATTTACATTCAAAAATAAAAAGCCTCCTTCTAGTGGCCTCAACAACGACCATTCGGGAAAACAGACTAACCCGTAGGGAAACAAGAAATGGTCTCCGTTCCACATCACTTCTGGACATGATCTCAAGAACCGTCGTAACTGGTTGAAGCGTCTGGACGATTTCTACTAGAGGAATGGACCCATGCCGACCATACCAGAGAAAGAACAATCTTGCGAGGTTAGAGACGCTGATGAAGATGAAGTTATGGCCTATTAGGTACCCCAAAACCATGTCAATATCATTTTTGGTGGTTCTTCTTATTATTCTAAGCGTCAATTCAAATCTCTTTATAGTGAGGTAAATAAAGTTGAAGCTCCAATTGGGGAGCCTCAATTCCCCCGCTAGTCGGAACTCACTTGACTTTCGACTGGGACGATTGTCCCAAGGGTCTAACACGATCATTGAGCCTCCCTCTGATCATTACCCCCATCATTAGCAATGCTATGGTCGAGAGGGTATTGATTGACGGAGGTAGTTCTCTGGATCTATTATTGGTCAAAACTCTTGACGAGATGCAAATTCCTTGCTCAAAGATCAAACCCATAATGCATCTGTTTTATGGTATAATCCCCGATCCCTCAATGATGCCGATCGGACAAATTGTATTACCGGGAACATTGGGGAACTAGACTATTGTCGAACAGAATTGACTACATTCGATTTAATTGATTGTGATTCAGCATATAACTCTATTTTTGGCAGGCCGACGCTTTTTAAGTTCATGGCAGCGACGGATCATGCTTATCAGTGTGTCAAGATTCCAGGCCCAAAGGGCGTGATTTCAGTCTGAGGTAGCCGCAATACAGCTCTCACTTGTGATCGGTTATCTCTAGAGCTGGTCGATCAACTTCCCCTTCAAGATGTACAGATTGCGACCACAGCACCAGACGTGATCAAAGTCACCCCACGACCAGATGAGAAATTGAAGTTGGTTCCTTTGTACCCGGAAGATCCGTCTAGAACCATTCGGATTGGATCAGGTTTGGACAATAAATAGGAACTTGAGCTCATTACTTTTCTCCTGGTTAACGCAGATGTGTTCACGTGGAAATCATTCGACATGTCTGGAGTCCCAAGGGAAGTGATCGAGCACATGCTAGCAATCTGGCCTGGACAGTGACCAATAGAGCAAAAGCTCAGATGCTATGCTACTGACCGACAAGAAGCCATCCGTGTGGAATTAGATAAACTCCAGAAAGCAGGATTTATTTGAGAAGTCGATCATGTTGATGGCTTACAAACCCAGTTTGGTCCTAAAGTCAAATGGTAAGTGGCGCATGTGCGTCGATTACACTAGTCTGAATAGTTCCTGCCCGAAGGATCATTTCCCCTTCCTCGCATCGATCAGTTGGTCGATTCTACAGCGGGTTGTGAATTGATGAGTTTCCTGGATGCTTACTCGGTGTACCATCAGATTAGCTTTTAAAACTTCCTTTATCACACCATTCGGTACTTACTGCTACGTCAGAATGCCACTTGGACTCAAGAATTCTAGTTCCACGTACCAGCGCTTGATGCAAAAGACCTTTCTCAGCCAGTTACGGCGTAATCTACAAAGCTTATGTCGATGACTAGGTTGTAAATAGTTTTAAAAGCTCTAGTCACATAGATGATCTTGCTGAAACCTTTTATAACTTGAATAAATATGGAATAAAGTTGAATCCCGAGAAATGCTCTTTAGGAGTTTCTTCTAGTAAACTTTTAGGTTTCCTTGTTTGTTCGAGAGGAATTGAGGTTAATCCTGAGAAAATCAGGGCCACTGAGCAAATGCGATCTCCTTTGACCATGAAGGATGTCTAGAGCTTAACAGGTTGCATGGCAGCCTTAAGCCATTTTCTATCACGGCTCGGCGAACATGGGTTACCTTTCTTTAAGGTTCTACATAAGCACAATGGTTTTACCTGGTCAGATGAAGCCGAGAAAACCTTTCAAGAGGTCAAGGCATATTTGTCTAGTCCGCTAGTATTGGTTTCTCCAATTTAGGGGGAATCAGTACTTATTTACTTGGCGGCTACCCCTCACGCAGTCAGCGCAGTTCTGGTCACAGAAAGGGAAGGTGTGCAACAACCAATTTATTTGTAAGTGAAGTACTTCATGGACCAAAGGAGCGTTACCCTGAAGTCCGGAAACTACTTTACGCTCTTCTTATGGCTTCACAAAAGCTGTGACATTGCTTTCAAGCACATAAAATTACTGTATCGTCGTCCTTTCCCTTAGGGGACATCCTCCATAATCCGGAAGGGTCTGGTCACATGGTGAAATGGGCAGTGAAACTTGGAGCATTTGACATCCATCTCACTCCACGCATAGTTGTTAAATCTCAAATGTTTGCAGATTTTGTGGTTGAATGGACTAATTCCGACCCACCTTCGCAAGAATCTGTGGATTTACAACACACCGACCATTGGATGATGTACTTTGATGGCTCTCGTAGTGATGAGGACATCACCAACACAGATACGAATGCTGCTCCATCCACTCCTCCCACTTCGTCGCCCGAAGACCATGGAGAACATCAAGTCGGCATGAACCCACATGTCAAGCCTTTCAAGCCATCTACACTGAAGGTCTAGCATACCACAATGCTCCAAGATGAGCCCAAGAAGAAGCCCAAGTTGTCCACACTCCAAGACAAGCACAAGATGAAGCCCAAGTCATCCGCGAGCCCGATGCGGCCATCCAGAAGCACGCCAACTTCAAACGGGCGTCTAGGCCACATACGGAGTCCGTTTGGCATGAATGAGCACTTTACAGAGAAGCCCACGACGCCACCTTTCCAATGGATCTAGCCCCACTTCCAAATTCTATCTGGATCTCCCGCAATCGACGAAATAATTCACGGACAGACTGTGCTGGGTGCTGTGCCACCTCTACTTTGGGCCCAGGGCCCGTGTATCCCTAGGGTTACATGGGGGTGGGTTCTTTGGCCGGTGGCCTACCTCTGGCCGACATACTCCTGCTACATATGGCTGCCACCCCCTATCCCTTTGGGTGGGTTTTTCTTAGATTATACTGCTTAGACAGTTTTCACTGTTCATCGGTTTGTGGAACCCCAACTCGTACTCTTCATTGGTAATTGGAAATATTTAGATTGCGTCTACCGTGTTCTTGGTTGTGTTCTCAATTCGCATGCAGGGATAACACTATAAGACAGCACTTCAATACTAGCAGTAGAGCAGCTGGCAAAACCTAGTATTCCCAGCACTTTAGCTGCTGGGAATAAGGTTTGCTACAGCTGGGCGAAAAGGTGCTGCGAATAGTTTTTCCTAGCTGTAGGTCCAATGACAAAGAGTATTCTCAGCTATAGGCCGCTTGGAAAGTTTGAACTTTTCCCATCTGCATGTCCACTTGTAATATATTATTCCAAACTGTATAACTATTTGAAATATTTTTTCCCAGCTGTAGGTCTGGTGGCAAAGAGTATTCCTAGCTATAGGTCGCTTCGAAAGTTTAAACTTTTCCCACCTGTATGTCCACTTGTAATATATTATTCCAAGCTGTATAACTATTAGGAATATTTTTCCCAACTGTACGTCTAGTGGCAAAGAGTATTCTCAGCTGTAGACCACTTGAAAAGTTTGAACTTTTCCCAGCTGTATATCCACTTGTAATATATTATTCCAAGCTGTATATCTATTTGGAATATTTTTTCCCAACTGTAGGTCTGGTGGTAAAGAGTATTCTCAGCTGTAGGTCGCCTAGAAAGTTTGAACTTTTCCCACCTGTATGTCCACTTGTAATATATTATTCCAAACTGTATAACTATTTGGAATATTTTTCCCAGCTGTACGTCCAATGGCAAAGAGTATTCCCAGCTGTAGACCGTTTGGACAATTTGAACTTTTCCCATATGTATGTCCACTTCTAATATATTATTCCAAGAGATACAACTATTTGGAATATTTTTTCCCAACTGTAGGTCCAATAGCAAAGAGTATTCCCAGCTGTAGGTCGTTTGAAAAGTTTGAATTTTTTCCACCTATATGTTTACTTGTAATACATTATTCCAAGCTATACAACTATTTGAAATAAATTATTATCAGCTGATCTATCATTGAGAATTTAGACTTTCAAATTTAAATATGTGAATTATTTATAGTAAATTTACCGCTGGGAATTGTGTCAATAATTAATTTTAAGTATGTATATTTTTAGTAATTAGGCAACAATATTACAACTAAAACTATAATATGCACTAGCCTAACAGAAACCACACCACATTTTGCAATAAAATTATTTAAAATGGATAAATGGCACAATTATATATTATATTGAATTCTTTGTTTTATATAGCCATTGACAAGATTCATAATGGTCACAAATTATTCAATTGACAAAACCAACCAAAATAGATATAGTACCTCTGAATAATTGCAAGAAAAATATCACTTAAGAATTCTTTACACCAAATGTATGCTCATATATAATATTCCTAACTCTATATATTTTGTTCCAACTATAAGTATCAAAAGTAAAATATTCCACTTTCAAACTCCTCTTATGATGTAAAATATCTTCATCACTTCATATGCGTTTAACACCTTACTGTTAACCACTTTTATAAGAAAAGATATCGATTACAATAGCCTTGAGATAAATATATAAAAATCAATAACTTTTGCTTTAAGTAACATAGAACATATGACAATTATAATAAAAGATGGTTGGTCGATTGTTGTATAACAAGTACAAGTTGTTGCTTATGCGAATGAGAAAATTGTGTTGGTTGTGATATGACTTGCGTACACTTGATAAAAGAAATTAATCATATGAAAGTGAGCTGCTAGTTCAAGACACAATTAACATACACTTAATATTTAAAAAATGAATAACATGTGTATTGTGTTGATAACACCTCACCTGTAATAAAAATATTAAGTATTTCCACTTTGTTTCAACTAATTCTCTTGTCCCTTTCACCTGTAAGCATTGTTTTATTAATAACAAAACAAGACAAACGAAAAAATAGTAACTAACCAGGTAAATGACAGGTCAGAATAGAGGTGGGTCTCTAGTGTAGTAGTAAAGTCACTAGGTGGCAAACTAGAGGTCTTGAGTTCGACTCCTCATCTCTACCATTTATTCCTGTAGGGCCGAATCAGCGGTACCCTACAGTCTCTCAGAAAATAACAGGTTAGAATTATATATACCTAGAACACGAGAAGAACCACCACCTATTGCAATATCATCTTGGATCTACAAGTAAAAGTTCATAGTTTGTTTACTTGGATGGTATTAGTAAGTAAATAAGAGTGATTATACTAGATAGAATAGATTACTTTTTCACATGGCCATGCAATTGATCGTCCAAGCGCATCAGACATTTTTCTAACATTCCCATATAGACGTAACAATGGAGCATCTCTTTTCAACACATAGTTCACAACCACCTCACAACACTCAAGCCTAAGAGGTGTGTCACCAACCATTACACTTCGAGACGCACTTTGAAGCGTACCCTTAGCAATAGGAACATATGGCCTCATAAAAGAAATCAAAATAACTTCCTTTCCTCCCTAAAGATCAAATAGAATTGCATAAAAGCTCAATGGCTAGTTCTGGCTTGTTGGCACATGTCTCCACAATTGTTTTCTGAAAATTAGATAAAGCCCATATTTATATGTATGTTTACATTTGATCGTTGATTATAAATACATGTAACCCTTCAATGACACTTACAATTATGTCTTTAGCTCCTTTTTCTGAAAGTTCATTTTTATGGGTATGTGCTTTGATAAAAACTTCATGTCTAGCGAGCATATAACCTAGTTCTTTGGACTGCACTTCCATTAATATTGACAATTAGTTATCTAAAGAAAGTAGAAATAAATATTAAGACATTAATACCATATCATGTGCAATCCGAGCAAGTATATAAGCACAAACACAATCACATAACTAGGAGTGTAAAAGTGGTTTCAGATTCATGCAGAAGCACCAACACCACAATGGATCTAATCTGCGGATTCTGTAGGAGCATATATATATATATATATGCACAAACACAATCACATAACTAGGAGTGTTTCTATATATATTTCAAATCTATATACTAAAATCATACAAAATTTACTGATGTCTAGCTAAAGAGATAGATAAAAATTGTAAAATAGTTATGACTCTATATTACACAGGACTACTATTTTTGTGTTTAGTGGTTACATTGTATAATACTTATCAATCAAATGGCATGCATGTCTTTTAGAGTACAATGATTGGCTTTGTCTAGAACCTTCCTGACATATAAAACTCTTTAAGATTAATCAGTGATGGAAACTACTAAAAATATAGACACTGTTACTTTGTACATTATCCATGCTCAAATCCCATGTTCTTTAGAACCATGTGCACCAACTAATATATAATTTACTTTTTTGTTGATCACTTGAGTCCTTGTACTTCTTACTTTGGTCAAAATAGTCTTGAACATTCATCAACCTATGCAACATGGGAATAGAAGAGCCTATTAGCATGAATTTGATCAATATAATACTATAAAGTACAGAAATTTGGTGTTACAATTTGAATTCGTAAATATCATATCTAAATAATACTACCTAAATAATACTACCTGATTGCATACAGACAAGAATCAGACAGCAACAAACTCCAAGTTGGAATTCCCTAAATATCATATCTAAATAATATAGCAACAATGCCTAAATATCATATCTATGTAATACTACCTGACTGCATACAGATAAGAATCATACGAACAAGAATCATACAACACAAACAAGAATCATACAACTGTAAAAATAATACAAATATTACCTGATTGCAAAATTCAAACACAGTTGATTCAAGAAACAATATGTAGCAAATGACAAGATCCAAACTCTTGTTTGAGTTGATTCATGTCGGGTTTAGATGTAACTGCACCGAAGTACTAACATCCTATGAAATACCAGTAACTTAGTGAGTTTGGAATCTAAACCTCTAATTAAATCTCTCCATAGGGATCATTGGCTACTCTCAGGTAGTACAACTCTATAGTCTATACCGGATGGCTTTAAGCTGTAACAAAAACGAGCTGCACAAAACTTTCTCCTATATGTAAGTTGTGATCTAGTTAGAAGATGCACAAAACTTTCTCCTGCATGTATGTAAGTTGTGATATAGATGGTACTCAGAGTCCTGTCTAGTCCATATGACTGCAGGAAATGTTGTCCGAGTTGCTGTTGAGTGTCAAACCATTGCACTTGACCACCAGTTCCTCCTTTATAGTTTGCAAATGGAGTTAAGGAATTGTTAGTAAAAACAATTGGAACTATCACACAATACCAGGAACACCATTGAGTTTACCATGTATGTTTGACTCAAAAGTCCACCTCCAGTATGTTTCACTCTTGAATAGTTGTCATAAACCAGACAGCAGAATCAAGAACATCATAGAATAGTTTTTGCAAGACTCACCAAAGCAATTGAATTTAAGCCACCTAAGCCAATGAAAGATGAAAACAAAGTGCACGATAGTAGCAACTGCTTTTACTAACCATAATCATCATATAATTAGAAGCAATACCGAAGTGCTGGTGACCAATTGCACAGGGCACAAAAATTTGAATGCCAAACAAGAAGCAGCAAATACCATGTGATAAGTGATAGAAATCTAACAGTACTAGTAATATCAGCTGGCAATACACTGCAATACTGTTATTACCATGTGAAGTTTTTCTCCAACAAAAAGCAGTACCTGCAAACAGAGCTTGGAACTCTTTGCATGATTAATGCACAGATATTGAATCAGCCTATCGGTTTCATTCTTCATTCTTTCCTCAACCTAAAGATGAAATATATTGTGTTGAGATGATAAATCACAAAAAAGGTACCACTAAGTACTATTAGTGATATGAAATTAGGGGCTCTGGGTTCACATCAATTAGAATAGTTACCTTATCAAGGTAATCTGGCAGAGAGTACTGCATAATCCATTCAAAACTCTTCCTGGAATAGTAGGTGTAGGTATCTTGAAGAACAACATTCTTCATTGAGGCGTTGACTTCAAAATGACATATGCCACGCATTAAATCGATCAAAAGGTCCACATCAATCTTAATTCCGTCACGCCCTTGATAAATCTGGGACCAACTTCACAGAAAAGAGAGAAGCCCAATTGGTTACTGCTTTTTTATTGTATGTCAATCATGTACTTTACTACTTTGATATTTTCATATTAGGGTCTCTTGTACCAAATGATTAAAAAAGAGGGAAACAACCTATGACATCAGGTCTAGTCAATGATGGGTACATGAGATCAAGGGGAAAATATCAACTCCATCTCTTTAAAAGAAATATTACCACAACTGCTCACTATTGGAGTGCTAGTAGAATTTATTTTTACTTGTATCATTTCAACAACCATCGCTGAAGCTACTGTTACTATATTATGAAAACAAATTTGGTCTATCTTGTTCTATGTAGTGCTATCTTACTTAACTCAAATTAATCCGTACAGCTCATCAAAAAATTGTAATTTAGATTGGGTAAGTCATACTATTTTTGTTTAACCAACTCATCCCAAGTGTTATCTTTAGATGGTTCAAAGCTTGCTTGCATTATTTATTTGTGCGGTTCTTTTTAAAAAATTTTCTGACAACATGGAGTATATTCTAAGCTCTATATTTACTGAGTGAAATTTTAGTTCGTCAACTTTGATGTTAATCCAAAATAAGTCTTTTGAGTCATTAATTATCAAAGTTTACTTTTTCAATCAAGTTTGTATTAAATATAGAAGTATTAAAGAAGGTTACCATGATAACTGCTCATCATGTGTTATTTCCATTGCCAAAGACCAAAATGATATATGTATATAAAAACTAAGTAGATAGTATTTACTTTCTGCCCTATCAATATAGTGACCTACTGAAGCACTTATCACCAAACAGTGGGAGAAGATAAAGGCCGAGTTCGAAGCAAAATTAGTTGATTTTCAACAAGAGCTTGTTAGAGCTGGTGCTGAGAATGATTCACTCTCAAGATCTCTTCAAGAATGGGAAAATTTGCTGATGAAAGTTGGTGAGGAAAAAGCTCGAGCAAAAGCCGACATTGAAGTGTTGAAGAGCACGATTCAGTCTGGTGAAAAGGAGATAAATTCACTGAAGTACGAACTACATGTTGTCTCCAAAGAGTTTGAAATTTGCAATGAAGAGAAGAATATGAGAGTGCGATCAGCCGACGTGGCAACCAAACAACATTTAGAGGATGTCAAGAAAATAACAAAATTGGAAGCAGAATGCCAAAGTTTATGTGGTCTTGTTCGGAAAAAGTTACCTGGTGCTGCTACATTAGCTCAAATGAAGCTGGAAGTGGAGAGCTTGGGCAAAGACCTTGGAGATAGTAGGACGCGGTGATCTCCTGCAAAGAGTTCATTTGTTATGTTGAAAGAACTACTCTTAAAAGCCATACTAAACCTACTCTAATACCAAATGTTGGATCAATGGTTGTTCAAGAGTGGATTAGCCAAATTTGTGCTAAGAATTATTGAAAACAATTCCAATTCTTTTACTTTCTGATTTTTTGTTTATGTGAAGGTTTATAGTTGCTTGTCGAGGGAGGATACACATTCTAAAGGTGGTCTATCCATAGTCTTGTAGTATTATTTCCACAAGAAATTCAGCAAAAATCCTACAGTTAAAGCCGGGAATACATATTAAGCATGCACTGATGCAATTATACAAATACAAACATGTGCATGTGTCGATGCAGGCACAAGCACATAAGCATGCTTCAAAACCAGAAAACTACACACACAAATATACATGGAAGAGATGGATTGGAATATTTATGTATAGGCATGTACATTAACATACATATTAGGAAGCGAAAGTAATCATAAAGAGAAGTATATCTAAATTCCTGATTGAGATAGCATATTAATATTCATTTTGCAAAAGAAAATATAAGAGAGAGGAGCTTTGCTGACAATACTACTCAATAAACATCAGCGTAATTGTGGCAAGGAACTCCTATCCCACTTTTCACCCTATTTGATTAGAAATGATTTGGGTACTTGATTTACACTGCAATTTTTCATATGGTAGAGGCACAAGAGGCAAAACTGAAAATCCAGAGGGAAACCATCGATGCATTTTGTAATGAGAATTGAACCTAACACTGGATGGTGAGCTATTTTTTTGAACTTTCAATAACCTGTATTTAAGAGGGTACCATCCAAATCAAGAAGACTTTTCGAGAGATCTCCTCCAAATCACCGGTATGACTATCAAAATCGTGAGCATCAGCATGTAGGTTCCAGATCCAATATCAGGGCCCTTAGCTAATGTTCTGGAGAAATGGCTGGGTCTGGCCCATTCCTCAAAAGATGTTTTTACAGGATCCCTATCCACAACAATTTTAACTTCTGGTTCCAGCGAACGAATAAGCATTAAGTCCTCCTCTTTCCAGACAACACATACAAAGAGACCCGCCAACAGTCTTTTTAGTGAACCTTTGAAAGAAACTTGTAGAGTAATGGGACTGGATGTTGACATCTCCAAGATTGGCGGGAGCTCAATGCAGTAAGAGACAGGTCATTTAGCTAGTCAAACCTGACAAAGAACAGAAGAATTCAAGCATACACCAACATATTGATTCCAAACTGACTAATAGTATATCCAAAATATGCTTAGTAACCCATACAAGATAACATAGCATTCGACCATGCTACTTTATCCTAAAACTATATCCGAAATATGCTTCACGCTAGCTTGCAAGCAATAAACAGATTCCAAACTGACTAATGGTATTGACCACTCTAAATAGAGCACAAATGTTTCATTCAAGGTGATAGATGGGTTGAAATAATGAATGAATTCCTCATATGTAATACTGCTACTTCATCCTTAAATTATAGCTTACAGATTGAAGGAAAAGAACTGAAGAGCGATATCCCATAACAAAATTGCCCGCATATTAAACTCTTCTCTTGTTAGAGGGAGCCAAAGTTAAATCAATACACAAGAAAACATTACAAAAACAAACTTTCCTGGTGACTAATCCACCAAATTTCTAGAATTAGCATAATACATCACGACAGATCGATGCCGCCACCAGCAAAGAAGACGCAATGATGCAGCAGTGCAGTGGAGGGTGGAGATCGATGAGAATTACAATGTGTAGAAAGAGGAGTGGATCACGTACCTTTGCTTGTGTTGATGAGGAAGTAGCCGTCAGGCGTGACGTGGATGTAGAATAGGTCCACCACCGCCCGCAGTGGCCGTGGCACCAGCCCTCGCTCCCCTCTGCCCCTCTACCACACTGGACCTCGCTGGCTCCTCTGCCGCGCCGGGCCTGTAGATCTGCCGTGCTGCGCCACCCTCGTGCCTGGCCGCTGCGCCTCCGCCCTTTGTCGCTGCAGCTGCGCCTCCTCCTTGCGCCGCACGTCGCTGCCACTAGGGTTTTAAGGTGGGGGTGCGGTGCGGAATTGGTGGGGGATCGGTGGGAGAGCAGAGGTGGGTTGTGGTAAGGGATCGGTGGGAGAGAGTTGGGGGTGTTGGCCAGCGGTGGGGAACAGCTGTCTTGACGAGGAGATTTTGGTGGGGAGGGATGAAGCCTCTGCGGTGGTGGGAGGCACAGTGATCGGAGGAGAAGGGTTCTATTACTGGGCGCAAAAAAAATAAATCTGTTAATATTTTTCTGTTATTTTCTGCTGAAAACATTCCCTCTCAAAATAATAGTTCTATTATTTTTCTGCTGAAAATTTTTAGTTTTGCACAAAAAAATATGTTATTTATTCCTAGCGATAGATCTACTAAAAATAATAACTTTTCCTAGCTGACACATCGGTGTAAAATCAAAATTATATTTTCACCTGTAGAACCACTGGTAAAAAAAAGTTTTCCCAGCGTCAAAAATATTGCAAGCTGTTCCACAGATCCTATATATCTTTTTTCAAACTGATCTACAGCTTGCTATATATTATTTATTCCTAGCGGTAGATCTGCTAAAAATAATAACTTTTCCCAACTGACACATCGGTGAAAAATCAAAATTATATTTTCATCTGCAGGATTGCTGGGAAAAAAAGTTTTTCCCAACAGTTTTATAGCTTGCGCTGGCCTACCGTGTTGTAGTGTAAGCCTTATTAGCAAGGTCAATTGTGTCTTGGTGTGGTTGATAACCAACAGAGCCATGGTGTAGCGATTGCAGGGGTTCGAATCAGTTCTGATTGGAAGCCGGATCGTCAACGTCGAGTTCTCCATCAATCGATTTACCTCTATCTATCGGAAGATCGGGACACCGTTCACATTAGTTGGTATCAGAGCGAAGGTTGCCCGATAGGCAACACTGTATCCCCTCTTTGTTTAGATTGATTATGTTCTTCGTCCTAGAGTACAGAAAATTTGCCCTACAAAAAAAAAATTGTTTACCTTGTTCAAACCCTAGCCATTAATATTGCATTGTTCTTGTCAGTTTGCATCTTTGAATTTTTTTTCATCATTGTTGAGTGCTGGTTTTAGTTCTAGTCTTGGTTTGGTTTCCGTTTTGCATCTAGTAGTCGACTCAAAATCCATCTTGTTTCCTCGTTGCGTCCAAATTCCAATCTGCTGCTGTCCAGTTCGTTCTTTTCAACATATCTTTCTCATACAAACTCGGATTTTCATGTTCTTGTTCTTTCTGGAATTGTAGCGAGAAATCCCACAAAAAGTTAGTTGTGGACATTTGCAAATTCGGCCGTGTTCGGGATGCTTAATTTTGGGAAAACTCGAGTCTAATACAGATTCGAATTGTTCAATCTGAGACAGGTTCGGTAAAACTATCATATCTTTTGATTACCAACTCCATTTTTGATGTTCTTGTACTTGCTGGAAATATAAAAAGATCCTCTATAACTTTTTTGTTGGGTAGATCTTCAGATTCGGAGCTTTTGGAGTGCAAAGTTGCCGAAAGAACTTTATAAATTACTTTTGGATCAGGTCGACATTTTGGTCGTCTGCATCCCTTTTGTATGTAAAGATGCAATAAATAGAAATTCCTTTTCTTTACATATTGACTCCCTTAATGATTACGTATAATCTATAATCATCAGTTAGAGTTCTTTAAATTCTTTGTGTGGAAAATAGTTACAGGTAAATGTCTCTGTGATCAAAACATACACAAGTCATATATTCTCTATCCATGATCAACATAGGACAGCACTGAGGTCACAGAACAGCATTGAGACCATAAGAAACATTGAGGTCACAGAATAGCATTGCGACCACACTTAGTACCGCGATCGCAGAATAGCATTGCGATCATACCTGATACCGAGATTACAAGATTATACTGAGACCATGCATAGTATTGAGATCACAAAATTCACCTTGAGATCGTTACAGTATTGAAATTATGAGATTACCCTAAAATCATAGGGTATTTAATCCTCAAAACAAAATTATCATATAATTATCTACCGTAGCCCCCAAATGTGAAATAAAATGACCTTTTAACTTCCAAAAGATGCATTTTGTTCCAAATTCTACCAGGGTTAACAATATGATCTCGAGTTCCAATCGAGGAAAATCCGTTATGAGAAATTATTAAAATAATAAACTCAGCAAGTAGTGGCCTTGGGCAGATAAAAGTGTAGGTACCTTGCTTGAAAAGCTTCAAAAAACCCTTTCTGCTTTAGCCACTCCGCCACGAAAAACCCTCTCGATGAACCTTTTCTCTCAACGCCACGAAAAGCCTTCATCTTTCCAACAATCCTCACAATAAATGGCATCCTGGAACCAATCCATCCACCACAATGTTAAGAGTTTGATGGTGCTGGAGAAAGAAGAAACCCTCCCTCCACAGCTGCTAATCAATTGGCGGCTGGCGGAGAAGAAAGAAGAAGTCCCAAATGTTCATGAGAATGAACTGGTGATCTTTGAAGAGTTCTAGCGATGCGGATTTCGCCTTACCGAAAGCAAGTTTCTCAAGGATATCCTTGCACATTTTCGGCTGGAACTAGTAAATCTTCATCCTAATGCCATTATAATTCTGGCAATTTTCTAGCATCTATGTGAAGCATTTGTCGGAGTATTGCCAAGTGTGGATCTCTTCCGACGCTTCTACTTCTCAGCATGGTCAAAAAGTGCCAACGCTGCAGGATGAATATACTTCCGCACAAGGGAGAAGAAAGATTATCCCTTTCTTCCTCAACGGGACTCTGTGCATGGATGAAACCAAAAATGGTTCTACTGCACCCCGCACTAGAGAGTAGCCTCTGGTTCAAGAACCGACGACCAGAGAAGGCCAGCGAGATGGACACTGTTCTCATATTGAGCCAAGAGTTGCAGAAAGAGGCTCAAGTAATTCTTCACTTAGCTCACCAAGGGTTAACAGCACGGGATATCATCCATGACTTTGTGAAGAATAGGATAAGTCCTCTGAAGAAGTGGGAACATCCTGCTTGGGAGGTGGAATACATGGCAGACAACACCATGGATAACAATACGGGTATACTCTCCAATCGACAAAATATGCAAATTTATTGATGAAAAATGTCATACCAAATTTTTTGTTTTTGTGGTATAATTTTGTCCTTATCCGAGATCGAAAAAAGGACAAATAGCCTTCTGAGGCCATATAATGTGGTGACAGAAGGAGCTCTAGGATTTGCCCCATCCTCAGAGCTTGATCAACAGCGGTGACGATCTGAGACAAGAATATCAAAAGGTAAGACTTCCTTCGAGGAACTTGTCCATAAACGTGTGTTGATCTTGATCATCAAATCGCAAATTTTGAAATGATGCAGCTGCTGAACGGGCAAACTATTAGGAACAAACGCCCTGGTGATGATGCTGGGCCTTCTGGGAGGTCAGCATCGAAGAGGGTAAAAGGCACCTCTTCTTAGTCAAAGAAGATGAAGACTTCAACCCGTGGATCGTCCAAATCTAAGATCGTAGGAGGGGCTTCATCAAAGGCGAAGAAGATTACCGTGAAAGCTGTTTCGGTAAGATTTTCTGTTCCCCCTATTGTACCATGTACGGATAGGAGTCACTTCTTAATTGTACAGGGTGAGGGAAGCGAGGATGAGGGAAATGATGTTCATCTCATCTGACAAAAGAGAAAATCAGCGAACCCTCTGGAGATCAACATTCCAGAGAGGCCATCCTCCCCTACCATTGCCAACATACTTTCCTCGATGGCAAAGACAGCTGTTGAGGCAGGGGACCTCATGGTCGCAAAAGAACCCGTTGTTCCAAAGGACGTTATCAGTCCTGAGACTAGCATTTCAATAGCTATGGTCGTGAGAGATTCCGCAGCCATCGTTGCCACATCTGCAGGCCTGGTGACACCCCCTTTGAACACTGAAGGAGTTGCTGTGGTAAGAACATCACATTTCTCGTGCTTTTACGTCATTGCATATAGCAATTATCTTTTGAGTATGCAGGAAGAGGAAGCCACTGCCCTATTCAAGAAGAGGAAAACAAGGACATATGTTGATGACACTTCAATAGGGGCGCACAGTGTGCTTCTTTCTCCCCAGGGCATATCACCGAAACCCAAGAACCGGATAGGGTTTCGAATCAAGTAAGAGCATCACGTCCTGCCAAATAATGTTTGTTTAAAAACAAAAATGTTACAAGTCATGATTTTTCCAGGAACCCCGTGTCTAGTGCTCTGCCGACCTCCCCAAAAACCGGTGCAACAACAACCGCGGAGGTCGCGAGTGACACAAGTGCAGGTACACTGGTTGAGGTAGCCCCCCAGGCCATTGTTTAAGAAATAATTAGGGATCTCCAATCTGATCAGATGGAGATCAGAACATTAGTCTCGACAGTAGGAGTAAATCAGCAAGAAACCACATTTGTCGCTCCTGTTGTCCAGGAAGAGAACGAACTGATGGTTGGCTCCTCAACTGAACCCGAGGGCTCAATGGAGACCACAATCAATGATCTTTTAGAGGCAAGTGAAAAACTTGTTTAACTTCTCTAAGACTGAAGATTTTAGAAATATTTAGGTGTAAGCAACAGGTTTTACTGTGTTTCAGGATCTGACCCAAGTGGCGACCAGGTCAAAAGCTCTAGTTGAACATATTGAGGTCGCACAGAGGGAGATTAGCCAATTACAATAGTAAGAACCCTTATACTTGTTTATCCTGAATTTCATTTAAGTATAACTATTACCTTTCTTGTCACAGGAAAAATTCTTCCTTGACAAAGAGCATGGCTAATCGGTGAAACCAGGAAGAAGCTGTAGCCACGAAACTTTCTTTTATAGAGAAAGAACTACATGTGGCGCAGTTAAAGCTTTCTTGTAAGTTTACTCCGACCAAAAATGTGTTATTTCTTTACATGAACTGCCATAAACTTAATTACTTTGCTCATGCAGTACAAGAGGAATAGATAAGCAGTCTTTCAAAGCAGAAAGATGACTTCCAGAAGAAGTGTGCCCAAGCTGAAACTCAAACCGGGCAACTTCATGCAACCATCAAACATCAAAGTATGACCATCGAGTCATTTAAGAAGACGATTGATACTATCTGCGAGGGGAGGAAGACCCTGAAGGCAACAATCTCATCCTGCAGTAGCATTCAATTGGGAGTCTTTGAGAAACTGAAGATGGTCGCAGATTTGCTGAAGGCTGACATCATCGATCCTCAAAAGGATAACTTAAGCCTCAGTGAATCATGCGAACTGGTTGTGGCTCAAGCTGAATCACTTCTTGAGTATCATCCTGAAGATACAAAACGTCAAGAAGAGACAATGAAGACCAATGCAAGATCCGTAGCCTCTACCATTTTGTGCAAGTTAAGACATCACCACGGCCCAAATTTGAATTTGAATCTGGTGGTGGGAGATGCAGAGTTCAAGAGTGAAGATCAGCTTGAAGCTATCATGGAAGAAGTCAAGCCATTGATTGAAAATCTTTTCAAAGAACTTGGCTTATTGTGATTTCATTGTAATGAACAATGATCCTATGTTTAGATTGTACCTGTACATATACAATTACAGTAGGAAACATGCAAATGCATGCATCTTAGTTTTTGAAAAGGTGTACTTAATTTTGTTTTATATTATGGCCATATTCCTCTAGCCCCCTCCTGAGATCATACATACTGAATGTGTTGTATTATAATCTCAGGAAAAATATGGGTTATTGATGATTAGGGAATATCTAGTGAGTTCCTTATACATTAAGAAATAGTTTATAAAGGAATGTCTCATCTAGACACGATCATCTGGTAGTTCCAATACTGATCGTAATATAATACCGAGGTTTACTAAGAACTAGCAGCCCCTCGAATGATCAGAAACATACTAGTAAGTCTAGTATGCGTTGAGAAATGGCTTATTTAGGGATGTCTTATCTAGATGCAATCATGAGATCGGCCAGCGAATCCAACTTGGTTACTATAATAAGATGATCATCGGCGACTAGCCCCCGAGCATAGCTCGGAATGGATGGGACAAAAGAAATCAACCCATAACATAACGCGAAGAAAAGTACACGTTATTTTAATAAAAACATGCTAATTGAAAAGGATAAAAGAGATGGAAAAAACTTACACGTAGAACTTGCGTAATTGATCTGTGTTCCAAGTATTGGACAAGATCCTTCCATCTTCCATTGCTAACTAGGCTGATCCTGGTCGCGGTACTGAAACTACAGTATAAGGGCCTTCCCACTGAAGAGAGAATTTGTTGCGATTAAACTGGTTTTATATTTTTGTAAAACCAGGTCGCTCACGTGAAGACTACGAGGTCGCACCCTTTTACTGTGATATTTACGCAAAGCTTGTAAATATACCACAGACTTAATCGACGCCCGATCGCGTTTCTCCTCCAAGAGGGTAATATCTTGGGCACATTGTTCATGTTGATCAGAATGATCGAATTGGTTAACACGAATAGAACCGATTCATATTTCAATAGGAAAGACAGCCTCAGCACCATATACTAGTTGAAAAGGCGTCTCATCCGTAGCTCGACTACAAGTAGTGCGTAGTGCCATAGAAAAGAGTAGAGTTCATCTACCCAAGCCCCCAAGCACATTTTAAGGCAATCGAAAACAAGCTTCTTGATGCCTTGTAATATCTGCCTGTCGGCACGTTCAATGGCTCCATTGTTCTGTGGATGAGTGATGAGGACATCTCCAGCGTGGATACGACCAGTGCTATCTCCCCTGCTTCATCTTCGTCGCAAGGAGGACTTAATCCTCAAGCCCGGCCTTTCAAGCCTTCTCCAAATATGCAACTCCACAAGTCCAAGTCCTGAGGAGCGTCGACGAACCAAGGACGATCCACATGGAGGCCCAAGACACCAACAACTCCACCCCGGCGATCCAGCAGCAGGCCAACTTCAAACGGGCATAACTTGGGCTCCCGAACTCCGTTTTTGATGTGTAACCACTCGTTGGAAAGCTTAGGAGATATGCTTTCAAATGGACCCAGTCCCACTGCCAGATTGGCTAGGACCGACGGGAAACTGCAGAAGAAGTGCACGGGCCAGAAACTTCGGGTGCTGCATCACCTTATTTTTGGGCCTATGTCCCATGTAGTTTTAGGGTCTGGTGGTGGCTGACCCTAGCTTGGGTGCCCCTCCCCTGGCCGCCACTATACTTATGGCCGCCGTCCTCATACTTTGTCTCTTAGGTTTTGTTGCGTGTGGTAGACCCCTTGTGCGTCCCTCCTCGTGTTGCGTGTGTCGACTAGACTATCCAATATGAGAAACAGAACCTCACCCCTGGTTTGAGTGATTGCTTTGTTTCAATTTGCTATCAATCTTGTTCTTGTTTGTTCTCGATTGCTTGCAAGGATAAGGATCGACCGTGTCTCGGCTTGGTTGATCGGATTTGGTGTGGTGGCTTTGCGATTGCCGTTTTCGACCAGAGCAGTTCGACCAGTGCTCGTTCGACCAGCGCCCTGCCTTTTTGCCTCGCCGTTGAACTCGCCGCCGGCGAAGTTCGCCGTGCTGCCACCTTCACGGCCACGTAGCCTCCACCGCACACAGCTGTACTGCCACCGTGGAATGTTTCAACCGCGTTGTGCGGTGTTCTTCCCCGCGCGCGCGCGTGCCTGCTGTTGCCAGGAGCTTCATGCCACATGGCTGCCATCCCAGAGATCGTCGCCTCATCGCCCTGACAGAATCCCATTTCCGCGCGATTCATCGCCTCTGGCAGAGCCCCGCCATGTCCCGAAGTACCTCGTTGACCGCTCCAGCGCCAGAAGCAAAATCTCCCCGGCGATTGCTGCAGCTCCCGAGAGCTCAACCCCGCGGCTATATAAAGCCCCCTTGCCCAGCGTTTCTTCACACACCACCGCAGTTGAACACCTTAGCCTCCACCACCAGAGAGCAACTGAGTTTTCCAGCGCCGCCGCGAAGATCTTCTTCCCCGGCGAGCAGTTCCTGAAGCTCACGGCGCCAGCCTCGCCCGAAGCTTCCCCCTCCAAACCAACGCCACCAGTAAGCTCCCTTCATCCCAATCTTCGTACCATAGCATCTAATTGGCCCCCGGCGAACCCCAACGCCGGCGATCGTCGGAAAGTCCCAAATGCCCTGTTTCCTCAATGCTGGCCGATTCGATCCGAATTAATCCTCGTGCCAGTGATGAAAATTGTTCAGTACACCCCTTTGAGCAAGCCTACAAACTTGGATTTCAAAATTGAGCAGCAATCATAACCTTTCCGTAGTTTGCGCGCCACCAGTGAACTGGTCCTCGTCGCCAAGCTTCTCCGGCCATTCTCCGGCCGAATTAACCCTACAAATAGTCCCCTCACCTCACCCTCTCACCCCCTGAGCAATGAATCGACTTCAAACTCTTTAAATCGAAAACGCCCAATTTAGGAGTCGTCTTCTCCAGCGCCGGTCGCCGGAATTTCTCCCCGGCCGATCTAGCCCCGCACACTTTGTCCCTTAGATAGATCTCAGTACGCTGAGCAATATTGTCTACTAGCTCGACTCCTGAATCGACCTGAATCAAGAGATATTCCAATGCCAAGTCGCTGTCCAGTGGTTCAGTTCATGTCCAGAGCACCGTGTTTGCTCACCGGATTTGGCCACCTTCCGGCCACTTTCTGCCCTTGAGCCTGTTGAGAGTTTTGTAGCTGTTATCAATGCCTAAACCCCAGACAAAGTTGTGCATCAATTGGAGTCCTGAGTCAAAAGTTATCCAATGCCCTAGTTTCTGGCCATGTCTAGCACTATGTCAGTGCATGTCCACCAGTGGCATTAGATGATTTAGACTTGTGACAATTGAGCAATTGAAATACCACTTTGTCCACTAAGCCTTTTGAACCATGTTCTACAACTTTCCCTATTGCCACATCTCCAGAAAACAGACCTAGAACCAATTTAGGGCTATGTCAAGCCATGAGCCGAATGTCAGCCTTTCGACATTCAAGTCCTTTTGAGCCCATCTCTTCGATCAATGTCAAGTGACCTTGTCCAAACCCTTACCCCTGCATGCATGATGTAATTACGTATTATTTTCTAGTACTTGTATGCTTATATAGTGTGTATGTGTTGTTTGTATCCGCCGTGGAACCAGACGTTGAAGGACCCATCACTGCAAGGCAAGTCTCAAACCCTTGATCATGTCTAGCCTAATATTTTGAAATGAAATACGTTAAGTGTTTTCAAGTATATGCATGCCTTAAGTTCAAATAAGAACTATGTTTCAATAAAGTGAATAGATATGACCTAAAAGATTGTAAAGCCCCTTTTGACATTGAATATTCCTGCACCCTTGTCACCCTAGAATATCATGCTTAGGCTATACTATGCTCAAGATTATATGTTAAATGTTGAATGGTCACATATGAGAAAAGCATGTTCAAAACCCCTTTTGTGAAAGAAAATATGATTGGAATCGATAGTTAGGATGGTTTGAGTGGATGGTGCTGTGTGCGCACTGGGAATGTGAAAGACTCCTCACTAGAGATTCATAAGGTCTAGAACCTTGTGTTGTGCTTCTATGCGGCATGAAAAACGTACCAACCACTTGCCTGTTTGTGGGACGGGCGCAACTTAGTAGCTTTCTTTAGTATTAGCTTTTTCCTGCAATGGTTGTCGATCCAGTGTCTTGCGAGAACTGGTGGGCCACAGAAGGCCATGAGTGATGTGAGTTCAGAAAAATCATGAAAGGAAAAGGTGGAAAGAAGGAAGACGCCCTATGCCAGATTAAGTCGTGCGCGACTGTAATCAAGAGAGGCTATGTGTCTTGCGAGAACATAGACCCAGGCTAGGAAGTAAGGCAGTGGGGAGGACCCACAACGGTACTTGAGACTTAACTGTCTATTTACCGGGCAGGGAATAGTTAATGCTAGGACTGTAAACTGTTGTGTCATCTCGGCCTTGTCACATGCGTAAAAGCCGCATAAAGCTGATCCGACTTGAAAGCCGAATGATTGGTGGATTAAGGTGGTACACCTTTGCAAAGTTTAAAAAGTATCGGATACTTTGAGCTCCCAGGTCATGGAGTCTGCGCGCTGTGAATTCTATTCACGTCAATGCAGCACAAGTAGCTTTTGGAAGGTTTTTCACAAAATCTGAGTAAAGTGGTGACTCATGAAAGACCGCCACACACAACATTTTCTAAGAATTTAGCTTAGGGTTTTAAAAGCACCGCTTTTGAAAATAAAGGTCTTTTCTCCAAAGACTAAGTGTGAAAATCTATTCTATATACATATATGAAGCCAAGGAGCTATTCATTGAGAAATTTCCCCCTCATCTATATGTACATGCATTCTTACTTGGGACTTGATGAGCACCATGTGGGTAATGTGCTCACCCTTGCTTTTACAAACAAATTTAGAAGAAGGATTCCTCGACCCTGAATCTTACGGTCTTGAACCCAATGTGGAACAAGAAGAAGAAACTGAAGATCAAGCTTGATAGAGGGTTATGTACCAAGGTGGAGTCAGATGTGGAGAAGGCCCGTACACCGTTGCTGCAGAAGAAGAAGACTGATGAAGTCCTTTTGCTTATTATTGTTGTTTCATTTTTTGCCGACCTTTGTGTCGAAAACACCTAAATTTGTATCAACATTTAAATGCGTCATTTTGGCGCTAAGTTATTGTAATGTTGGTCCTTGTGATCAGCACTTGTTTTTAATTACTCACATTTTTATATAATGCATTTTGTTGTTGTGAGCTGCAATGTGCCTTTTCTGAGTGCAACCCACCTGGGCGGTTGGCACCGGATTCCTCAAATGAGGGTCCCACATGCCGCCTTCTGGCCCCCGGAACCTGGCCTCCGACGCCGTCCCAGGCGCCGCCTTTTGGCCCCCGGGACCTGGCCTCCGGCGTCGTCCCGGGCGCCGCCATTTGCCTAGGGACATGGCCTCCGGCCCCTCCCCGGGCGCCGCCTTTTGGCTCCCGGGACTTGGCCTCCGGCGCTGTTCCGGGCCTCGTCGCCCTTCTAAAGGTAAAGTCTCGAGTTGTTTGTCACGTGCAGGTCATGCGAGGAGCGCCTCGGGAATCAGTGACCACCTGTCAAGCATCCAAGGCGTTTGACCGGGAGAAGGACGGTCCTACCCTTCAATCCAACGGTGGCTTCCGGGGTAGTTTAGGCTTTTTGCCTCTTTTTGGGGCTATAAATAGCTCTTGTACCCCTCTGTTGTAAAGGATTGGATCACTTTTATTGGAATAGCTAAACTCACAGGCGTGCTCCGGAAGCCTCTCCCCCGGAGAGAGCCTCCCCAGCCGACTCCGGTTGGGAGCGCGTCGACAGGACTAGTGCCCCCACCGGGACCCGAACCTGTATAAATCCTCGTGTCATTTCTTGTGCTTGTCCGGCGGGGGAGGACCGGTCATCCGGTCAACCCGCGCCGCGTAATCTTCGCTAGGATCATTCTCAAAACCTGCCGGGGTATTCGCAATACCACGACAGTTGGCGCCGTCCGTGGGGACTCGTGACAAGACTCCATGGCTCCCCCAAGAACAAGGGCTCGCACTCTTCCCGGTGACGCCGGTCTCAGAGACCCGGCCCCGCCCGTCCGGGACATCGCTGTCCCGGCGCTTCCGCCCGGAGGCGGCCTGGTCCAGGTACCACCTCCTTCCCTTCCTCTTAACTTAGGTGCTTCTACCTCCAGGTCGTTCCCGGTGACCGCGGGGACCTCGGCCGGGACCAGTCTCCCCCCGACGGCTCCCCCGGCTCCCCAGGACGCCGTGCTTGAGGCTCTCGTGGAGGGCCAGCTCCGCGCCCAGTGCTCTATGGATGAGCTGCTTAGCGTGTTAGCGCGGCCTCCGGCCCCCACATTTGCGTCACACCCGTATCCGGGGAACATGCCCCCGTTTATGGGTTACCCGGCGGCCCCTCCGGCCTCCTGGAGTTTGTCCGCCCCGTGTGATCCTGCCAGGGGGTTCCCTCCCCCTGCGGGATATACGTCCGGACCCTTCCCGGCACCCGGGCCCGTCCCGGTGCCGGGAGGCTACTTCATGCCGGGGCCCTTCGTGGCACCAGGGGTGTACCCCGTCCCGGCCCTATTCCCGGGACTGGGAGCCCACTGTATGCCGGGGGTTTTCCCTACGCCGGGAGCCAGTCCCGCCCCTCGCGTCACGTTTACCGCACCGGGGGCGGTCGACAGAGCAGCTCCCGCGCCTCAGCGGACTTCCCCCCGCATGGGCTCCCCGGTCCCGGACGTCACCGCGGGGGCTTCCCCCTCGCCGGTTCTGGTCGTTGCCACAGGGGGCCCCTGCACTTCGGTTCCAAACGTCGCCGTAGGCGCCCCCTCCCCGGTTCCAGATAATGCAGGGGCTTCCCCCTTTCCGGTCCTGGGGGTCTTCGCAGGCGCCTCCCCCCAGCCGGCCCCGGAAGCCTCCGGGCCGGTAGCTACAGTACATAAGCTCCCTCCGTCAGCGGGACAGGTCCGTTTCGCCCGCGGGGAGGTCGAGCGAATGCATTCACCAGAGTGCGGGGAAGAGCTTCCCCCCGGCCGCGGGCGCGGGGAGTCTCGCTCTCGCACCGGTCGGGGGAAGAGACCCGCTGAAGAGCCAACCTCTCCGGAGGAGAACCCGGACGTCTGGGAACTCAGCCCCGGTCCGGAGGAGAAGCGTCGCCATCACCACTCTGGCGGACCTCTCGGACCGCTTCCAGACTCAGACAACGAAGGTCCCGTGAAAGAAGACAGCGACCGGGACTCTCCCCGGGAGGTGCAGGGGGCTAACCAGCCCCTGTGTCGAAGACTTCGCAGCATCCGGTGGCCGCGGCCCTACCGCCCTCCGCACATCGAGCACTATAACGGTGAGGCAGATCCTTACGAATTTGTGCAGGTCTACTCCACAGCCATCTCCGCGGCCGGGGGGGACGAGACGGTGCAGTGCAACGTCTTCCCCCTCTAACTCTCCAGCATTGCCCGCTCCTGGTTCTACGACCTGAAGGCCGGCTCCATCAAGTCTTTTACGCAGCTCATGCGGGAGTTCTGCGCGAACTTCCAGGGGAACTATGTGCGCCCCCTGGACTCCTCGCAGCTGTACACTGTCCGGCAGAGGACTGGGGAAACCATCAGAAGCTTCTTCAAGCGCTTTGCTCAGGTGAAGAACAAAGTGGCCCACGTCCCCGACTCTACGGTCATCGAAGCCTGCAAAAGCGGCATCCTCCCAGGGGAGCTCCACCGAAGGCTCTCCCAGAGCTGCCCCTCTTCCGCTGACGAGCTCTTCAACGTACTCGAAAAGTACACTCGGGGGGAGGAAGACGACATCTGGAAGAAGACCCAGGGGGTTCCCGCCCCCGCCGACCGGGGGGCCAGGGATCCCCTCAAGCGCCACAGATAGGGGGAGCGTAGCGAGCCACGGCCTCGGGACACCTTTGTCCTCGAGGGTGGAGGCGGCTCGCGCGACCCCCCGGGGGACAACCGCCCCTTCCCCAGGCTGAGAGGCCATGGGGGAGGACAGTCCTCGTGCGCCCGGGAAGGCCCCGCAGGGAGAAGACGGGAAGGATCGTGGTGCAGCTTCCACAGGTCCACTACCCACGCTACCCGAGACTGTAGCCTACTACTACAGCACTTCGCGGTGTTCCTCGACCAGCGCGGGCGGGGGGGGGGGGGGGACTCGGCGTCCTCGCTCCCTCGGCCAGCTGTTCCGGCCCTCCCTGCTCCCGCGGGGGGTCAGCAAACGCAGACGCAGGAGGGGAAGCCTTTAGAAGATCTCCCATTTCAAACTTCTCAGCGCCACATCAACGTCATCGTGGGAGGGTCCACCTCCGGGCGGGACTCTAAGCGCCAGCGTAAGCAGTACGTGCGCGAGGTCAAGGTTGTGGGGGTGCTACACGCGTCCCCGCCACCTAAGTGGTCGGACGTCCCCCTCACCTTCACGGCAGAAGATGCGCGAGGGGTTCGCTTCCCCCACGACGACGCGCTCATCGTCTCCGCAACAATCTTCAATTGCCACTTGGCCCGCATCCTTGTGGACAGCGGTAGCTCCGCCGACGTCCTATTCTTGAAGGCCTTCAAAGAAATGCAGATGGATGAGAAGCTCCTGCAGCCCGCAGCTGGGCCCTTACAAGGTTTTGTCCCGGGGAAGGCGATCCATCCCGTGGGCAAGGTAGATCTTCCTGTGACATTCGGCACCTCGGAGAACTACTGGACCTCCCCTCCTCCTACAACGCGATAATGGGGAGGACCACAATCAACCGGCTGGGGGCTACCACCCATCAAAACTACCTCTGCATGAAGATCCCCGGGCCGCATGGTGTGATCAATGTCCGGGGAGACCAAGACATGGCCCGTGCTCTATACGAGCGTGCTGCAGCCACAATCAGAAGCGTCAGTCTCATACAGCCACAGTAGGAGGCTTCCCCCCCGGAACTAGACGCCGCTGCGCCACCGCCCGGGAGGCCCCTCCTCAAGCCGCATCCGGAAGGGGGCTCCGGAAGGTCCTGCTGTCCCCGGAACCAACAACGTCGCCGAGTACGAGGCTTTGCTCCTCAGGTTGCGCCGCGTGTGTTCCCCGGGGATCCAACGCCTCCTACTGAAGGGAGATTCTCAGCCCGTAGTTTGCTAGAAGGACGAGCCTTACCTGTGCCATAACGCAAACTCTAGTCTTTTATTTGCAGGAGGTGTGAAAGGTGCAGAGCCACTTCGATGGCACCAGGGGGGTACCCCGTTCCAGGCCCATTCCCGGGGCCGGGGGCCCATTTCATGCCGGGGGTTTTCCCCACGCCGGGAGCCAGTCCCGCCCCTTGCGTCGCGTTTAACGCACCAGGGGCGGTCGACAGAGCAGCTCCCGTGCCTCAGCGGACTTCCCCCCGCATCGGCTCCCCAGTCCCGGACGTCGTCGCGGGGGCTCCCCCTTGCCGGTTCCAGATATTACAGGGGCTTCCCCCTTTCCGGTTCTGGTCGTCGCCGCGGGGGGCTCCCCCTTTGCCGGTCCCGGATATTACAGGGGCTTCCCCCTTTCCGGTTCCGGTCGTCGTCACATGGGCTTCCCCCTTTCTGGTCCCAGTCGTCGCCTCGAGAGGGCCTTTCGCCTTAAGGACCTTGTCCTCAAGCGCATTAGGCCCCCCAAGCCCAGGGTAAGCTCTCCCCCAAGTGGGAGGGCCCCTACAGGATCTCCACGGTCCTGGGCTCGGGGGCTTATAAGCTCTCCAACCTTCAAGAGCAGGAGCTGGAGCACACGTGGAACTTGCGTTTACTTCGCAAGTTCTATGTTTAGCCTTACGGGCCTGTCCCTTCCCCCGGAGCAGTCACGCCGGAGGGGGAGGAGGGACACTGTATTTCCTTTTCCTCCCCTTTCGCAACTTCGCAGGGGGAGGCACTGTACTTCATTTCATTAGCAATACATAGGTCTTGCTTTTCAAACTGTCTCATTGCAGGTCTTTCTCATTACCGCCCCTAGCGGCGATGCCCTCCCCGCGAGGATGCCCTCCCCGCGAGGACGCCTCTCCCCGCGAGGGCGCCCCTCCCCGCGAGGACACCCTCCCAGGGAGGATGCCCTCCCTGCGAGGATGCCCTCCCCGCGAGGAAGCCCTCCCCGTGAGGATGCCCTCTCCGCGAGGAAGTGGGCCAAGCCCAGCAAGTCCCTCCTGTAGGGCGGCTTACGATCAGCCCTCGTGGACTGAGGGTGTAAGCGGCAACCCGGTCACAGTGGTCACGGTAACGAGTCACTTTGGGAGACTAGTCCCCTGCCCAAACACTCAAGACCCGTCTTCGGGCACTTCCTCCTCCGGGAGTAGACGCTCTCCCCAGTGGGACGTCCAATGGCCTTCTTGGATCTATCTTCCTCCTACGGGAGTCGACGTTCGACGCTCTCCCCAGTGGGACGTCTAATGGCATTCTTGGATATTTGGTCCCCGGCAACCTTATTCCCGGCTCCCCGTTCTCACGGTGATCGGATGAATGCCTCCCGGCCACCTTATTCCCGGCTCCCCGTTCTCACGGCGACCGGATGAATGCCTCCCGGAGACCCTATTCCCGGCTCCCCGTTTTCACGGCGACCGGACGATTGTCTCCCGGAGAAGTCACGGATTTCTCGGACATTTTCCTTCCCAGAGACCCCATTGCCGGCTCCCCGTTCTCACAGCGACCGGACGATTGTCTCCTAGGAAGCTCGCCTCCGGAAATCTCATCGGGTTTTCTTGGACGTTTCTTCCACATGAGGCCTTATTCCCGGCTCCCCGTTCTCACGGCGACCGGACGATTCTCTCCCGGAAGGTCCTTTCCTTGGAAACCTCGTTTAAAAATTTTCTAACATAAAAATTCCTATCCTACAGGTTGTTTTCACCTCGGGGACCTTTGTTACCCCCACAGCGCCCAGAGCTACCCTCCGGCCCGCTGTGGGCGGGGGGGGGGGGGGAGGGATAAGGAACCCCCGGGTGTCGACCGCACCGCCCACGAGCAAACTTAGCTCATTCTTGTGAAAGGGAGTCGTCCAGACCATCCAAGAAGAAAAAATAAAAAGACAATGAAAGAAGAACCAACAACACAACTTTATTGATTGTCAAACCCGGAGGACATCTTCCTCCTCCGGTGGGCTTCGGAAACGATACAACCCGTGTTCTAACCCGGGGGATTCTCTACGCCCTAAGGCTCCTACGCCTAATACTCTCGGAGGCTCTCCGCTAGCTCCCGGGTCAAGTCCCGGTACAATGCTCGCACGCGGCGCCGAGCGTCTCGGAGCACATCTTCGGGCCAGAACTCGTATCCCGCCGGTGGAAGTATCCGGAGGGGAGGTATCATCCG
The DNA here is from genome assembly GCA_019359835.1 of Pharus latifolius. Classification (NCBI taxonomy): domain Eukaryota; kingdom Viridiplantae; phylum Streptophyta; class Magnoliopsida; order Poales; family Poaceae; genus Pharus; species Pharus latifolius. Next base: position 24,420,951 of record CM033327.1, read on the forward strand.
GAACCCCGGTCGTGGAGGGGACAATTCGGCACGATGATTGTCAAAGTTGTCCAAGTGCCACTCCGGACGCCACCTCAACCGGATCGGCTCCTGGACGCTGTCCCCGCCGTGATTCCCGGAGACATGGCTTAGCAAGATTAAAGCCGCTTGGGCGTCCCCCGGGGAGCCCCTCCCGGACCTTCGCCCGGGAGCAACCTCCCGGGAACCCTGGTAACAAAACATTCAATTCAGAGACTTAGAAAAAATTCTAACTTCATTGCATTCAAAATGTTTTTGTACAAGTGTCCGGGGCTTCTTCTAAGAAGCTACCGGGATCAAAATCCTAAGAAAACAAAAAAGGGCCCTAACTAAGACCCGGGGGGAGGCTCATACATGTTCATTGGCGTCCTCCCCCCGGGGGGTTTCCTCCGAGGCCGGGGCTGGGGCGTCCCCTGCCGGAGGCGCCAGAGCCGGGAATCTCGCCCGGATGATCCGATCGTAGAATCCTCCGACTAGCCGCTTCACCTCCCGGCGCGAGGGCTTGAAGGAGTCCGGGAAGCTTCGAGGGATGCGGCCCCCGATCGCCCGGGCGCCGACCCCCCGGAACTCGACAAACACCACAGCGGCCGCGATGATGGGGATCGCCCGGCCCCGCGCCCGAGTGTCGGCAGCCTCCGGAATGGCGGAGACCTGTGCGTTGAGAAAACGCACAACCTCCGCGAGGGTCGCCGGCGGCACCTCCAAGCTGCTCCCGGAGCCTAAGCTTACGCCAAGGCTCTCGAGGGCCAAACGGACGGAGCGGCCCGCGTTCGCCACCGCTCGGATGCTTGAGCCCTCGAGCTCCAGGAGCGCCTCCTCCCTCGCCTTGGCCTCCTCCCGGAGGCGGCCGTTGATGCCCTTAGAAATGTGAACCTGGGCCCGGACCCGGGACAGTTCCGCGAGGGCTTCATCGCGTTCCCGGAGGGCCTCCTCACGCTGCCCTACGGAGGTCGCGGCCCGGTCCTCCACTTCCTTAAGCAGCCGGACAACCCACTGCTCAAGGCTCCAGGTAATAGTTGCCACCTACAAAATATAGAGTTAGAAAAAACTCAAATGCAGGGAATGAATGAAGACATCATCGACTCGAGTTACCTGGGACCCGAGGGACTGAAGCCCCTGGAAACGCTCATGGAGCGTTCCCTCCGCGACGAAGGCTGGCACCTTCCGGGTGTGCAGGCCCTCCGCGTAGCGGGCGACTTCCCCCGCGGGAAGCAGAGGGGCCTCTCGCCCGGCGCCGGTGTTGCGGCCGGTGGGGGGTCCCCGGACCTGTGAGTCCGGTAACGCGGCCGGCGTCACCGGCGTCTTCGTGGCCGAGGAGGTCTCCTCCGAAGAAGTGGCCGAGGAGCTTTGGGCAGGGGTCCCTGCCCCGGGGGGGGGATCATCAGACCTTTCCCCGCCCCGGGCCGAAAGGTCCTCGGGGCCTCCTCCTCCGGAGGAACCTCGTAGACCGAGGGGCTCCCCCCCTCGTCCACCAGGCAAACCCGCGGAGGCGAGGCCTCCGTGAATCTCACCTCCAGCCTCTCCGGCTCCAAAGAAGCCGAAAGGGGCAGGAGGGGCTCCACCGAGGGTGGCGACGGCGCGTTGTTCACCGAGTCGGACGCCGCCCCGCCCGCGGCCGCCTCCTTCCCCCGGGCCTCGACGGGGCTCTTCGGGGGAGGAGGTGTTGCTCCCTTCCGGGATGGTGCCCGGGCACGCTCGGTCCCGGGGGTCACGTCCCGGGGCTTCGCCGGTGTCGCCGCCGGCGTTGACGATGGGCCGGGGGTCTTTTGGACCTTGGCCTTCTTGGGCTCCGAGCCCCCGGCCGCATCCTTCCCCCGTTTGTGCGACCCGGGGGTGGGGACAGGCTTCCTCTCCGACAGCTTTAGCCCGTAGGCCGCAGCGACCAAGTTCCGGGGAGGACCCTACCCCACAAGGCGCACGACGCGCTCGTGCTCGTTGGCGAAGTACCTCCTGAGGAGGTTCTCCGCCTTCTCCCACGCCGCCGGGTACGGTCGGACTGCAAGAGGTAAAGAGTTAGTCAAATTTTCAAAAATTCGTGAGTATAATGCAGCAGGTTCCCGGAGCTTACGTCGCGTCACCGGCTTCACAGGGGGCCGCTGTTCCGGGCCCATGCTGACTCCCCTCTTCCCGCGCGAGAAGGGGGAGATCCGGAGGAGAGCCATCTCCTCGGCGGCATCCCACATTGAGCGGGTCTTCTTGGAGAGGACCACCCTGCCGAGGAGCTCGAACTCCTCGTCCGTCCACACCGAAGGCTTCGGCGCGGACAATCGGCTGTAGGTGGGGGGCTCCGGGGCGTACACCACAGCCTCGTCCCGGACCCAGAGGTAAAACCACCTCCGGACCCAGTCGCCCGAGTGGTCCCGGGAGGCCGCCGCCGGGTAGTCGGCCACCCTGGACGGCAGCATTTGTACCATCACCGAACCGAAGGGGGACTTGGGTCCCCCCTTCACCAGGTGGGAGCTCCGTGCCGCCGGTTCGTAGAAGTACCGGAAGGCGCGAAGGGTGGGCTCCCGCGCGGTCGCCGTCTCGTAGAGCCAGATGAAGAGGCCCATCCGGACGAGCACGTTCGGGGTGAGGTGGTTGAGTGCCACCCCATACTCCTTCAGAAACTCCCGGAGCATGGGATGCACCGGGAGCCGGAGCCCCGCCTCCAGGAAGGACTCGAAGGCCACGACCTCTCCGGGCCTGGGGCGGGGGGCTCTGTCTTTCTTCACTGGGACACGGATGTCCCCGTCCGCGACGACGTCGCGTTCGACCAGGGACTCCGCGTCCTCGGCCGAGAACTCCGACGCCCAGAGGAAATCTGGAGGGATTTCCTCCGGGGGCACCTCCGTGATCTTCGCTCGGGCCTTGGGTGCCATCAGGTTCGGCTTTCTTTTTTTCCGGTGGCTAACATTTCAGGAGGCTACAGTTGAAAGTTCCGGATGCCTGCTACCGGGAGAGGGCTACTTGGAGAGCAAAAATCGCTAAGGCTAAAAGTTTGGAATGAACTTCCGGGCCCCCCAAGGCCCTATTTGTAGGGGCGGGACGTGGTCTAGATGGGCGTCACGTTGGACCCCGCGGAGCAATCTGGACCGTCGAAGTTCAAACCGTGCGCGGGAAACGAAGGGACGGGCACGCGAATCGAGCCGCCGGTTCGAACCGCGAGCGCATTTATGTCGAAACGGTGCGGCCATAAGCATCCGGCACTGGAATCGAAGCGTCACGGTTCCGGTGGCTTGGTCCGTAGATTTTCCCGGTGACGTGTACCATACCCACCGGGGACTCGAGCATCGTCCCCGGGGGGCATGGGGGGCTGCTGTTGGGGGAAATCTCCGAGGCGCTAAGTCCAGGTAAGCCGTGTCACATTTGCCCGGGGACGTGGCCTCCGGACCCTCCCCGGGCGCCGCCTTTTGGCCCCCGGGACCAGGCCTCCGGCGCCGTCCCGGGCGCCGCCATGTGCCCGGGGACGTGGTCTCCGGCCCCTCCTCGGTGCCGCCATTTGGTCCCTGGGACCTGGCCTCGGGCGCCGTCTCGGGCGCCGCCTTTTGGCCCCCGGGACCTGGCCTCCGGCGCCGTCCCGGGCGCCACCATATGCCCGGGGAGGTGGCCTCCGGCCCCTCCCCGGCGCCACCTTTTGGCCCCCGGGACGTGGTCTCCGGCCCCTCCCCGGCGCCACCTTTTGGCCCCCGGGACCTGGCCTCCGGCGCCGTCCTGGGCGCCGCCATGTGCCCGGGGACGTGGTCTCCGGCCCCTCCCTGGGCGCCGCCATTTGGCCCCCGGGACCTGGCCTCTGGCGCCGTCCCGTGCACCGCGATATGCCCGGGGAGGTGGCCTCCGGCCCCTCCCCGGGCGCCGCCTTTTGGCCCCCGGGACGTGGTCTCCCGCCCCTCCCCGGGCGCCGCCATTTGGCCCCCGGGACCTGGCCTCCGGCGCCGTCCCGGGCGCCGCCATATGCTCGGGAAGGTGGCCTCCGGCCCCTCCCCGGGCGCCGCCTTTTGGCCCCCGGGACGTGGTCTCCGGCCCGTCCCCGGGAGCCGCTATTTGGCCCCCGGGACCTGGCCTCCGGCGCCCTCTCGGGCGCCGCCATTTGGCCCCCGGGACCTGGCCTCCGGCCCCTCCCCGGGCGCCGTCTTTTGGCCCCCGGGACCTGGCCTCCGGCGCCGTCCCGGGCGCCGCCATTTGCCTGGGGACGTGGCCTCCGGCCCCTCCCCGGGCGCCGCCTTTTGGCTCCCGGGACTTGGCCTCTGGTGCCGTCCCGGGCCTCATCGCCCTTCTAAAGGTAAAGTCTCGAGTTTTTTGTCACGTGCAGGTCACGCGAGGAGCGCCTCGGGAATCAGCGATCACCTGTCAAGCATCCAAGGCTTTTGACCCGGAGAAGGACGGTCCTACCCTTCAATCCGACGGTGGCTTCCGGGGTAGTTTAGGCTTTTTTCCTCTTTTTGGGGCTATAAATAGCCCTTGTACCCCTCTGTTGTAAAGGATCGAATCACTTTTATTGGAATAGCTAAACTCACAGGTGTGCTCCGGAAGCCTCTCCCCCGGAGAGAGCCTCCCCAGCCGACTCCGGTCGGGAGCGCGTCGACAGGACTAGGGCCCCCACCGGGACCCGAACCTGTATAAATCCTCGTGTCATTTCTTGTGCTTGTCCGGCGGGGGAGGACCGGTCATCCGGTCAACCCGCGCCACGTAATCTTCGCTAGGATCATTCTCAAAACCAGCCGGGGTATTCGCAATACCACGACATCGAGAATTTGTAAGATCTTGGTGGAAGCTTGGGAGTGTGTGAATTGCCACTTTTACCCATTCTCATAGTCAATAGGGATTACATAATCTTGTGAGTTTTTAGGGTTTGGTGGTGGCTGACCCTCGCTTGGGTGCCCCTCCCCTGGCCGCCACTATACTTATGACCGCCGTCCTCATAGTTTGTCTCTTAGGTTTTGTTGCGTGTGGTAGACCCCTTGTGCGTCTCTCCTCGTGTTGCGTGTGTCTACTAGACCATCCAATACGAGAAACAGAACCTCACCCCTGGTTTGAGTGATTGCTTTGTTTCAATTTGCTATCTATCTTGATCTTGCTTCTTCTCGATTGCTTGCAAGGATAAGGATCGACCGTGTCTCGGCTTGGTTGATCGGATTTGGTGTGGTGGCTTTGCGATTGCCGGTTCCTCTCCTCGCTGGTTGGTAGCCGAAATTCGCGGACTCATCATCCCACAAATCGACGCATCGTTCTCATCAGAAGATCGGGCACCACCATGTGCGCATCAATGAGCCACAGATGCAAAGCACACTTTGGTCCCAATGTCATCGCAATAGTCCAAAAAGACACCACTAACGGACTGGGAACTATTGTCGATAATAAGACGACTTGGAACACTAAATCGTGTGACAATATTCTTATGAAAGAATTTCTTCGCCGCAGCGGTGGTAACGTTGTGGACTGGTTCAGCTTCAATCCACTTGGTAAATGTGTCAATGGCTACAAATAAGAACTTGTACCCATTAACCGCTTGGGGCATAGGACCCACGATGTCTATTCCCCTGACTACAAACTGCCATGTTAGAGGAATAGTTTTCAAGGCATATGTAGGCTGATAGACTTGCCTTGCATGAAATTGACACTGAGGGCATTTTTTGACCAAATGCTTAGCATCATCAAGTGCCGAAGGCCAATAAAATCCCTGTCGGAATGCTTTTCCAACCAATGTCCGATACGACGCGTGTGCACCACATACACATCTATGAATTTCTTTCAAGAGGGATTTACCTTCCTCTTGAGATATACAGCACATGAATACTCCTTGAGTACCCTTCCTATATAAAATTCCATCAATGATTTTATATAGATGAACCTTTCGAATTAACCAATCACTTTCGGTTTCATCCTGTGGCAAGGTCTCATGTTCAAGATAAATCCGCAATGGTCGGGTCCAATCTTCTTCATGTCCAAGGTCGGTGACGTGAACTATCACCAAATTGTCCTCGACCGAAGCCATGATCAAAGGGTGTTTTAAGTGTTCGACAAACACTCCTGCTGGATCGGATGTGCGTGAGGACCCAATTTTTGATAATTGGTCTGCGAGTATATTATCCTTTCGCGGGGCATATTGGACTTCAAAATGACTGAAGTGTTTTTCTAATTTCCTCAGTTCCCCCACGTAATGTTTAAGACTAGCTGTGAGTCTCCCCTCACCACTAATCGATGTACTTCAAGGAATTTTGCTACTCAAAGCCCTAAAATAAACCTTCATACTCTATTGCGTTGTTGGTCGCAACAAAGTGTAATTGAATGACATACTTGAGTTGGTCACCCTGAGGCGTGATTAAGACCACTCCAGCCCCCGAGTGTTGAAAACTATGAGAACCATCAAAACACATCGTCCAATTGTCGGAGCATTGTAAATCTTTAGATTCTTGCCAAGGAGGGTCGAGATTAGACCATTTGACCACGAAGTCTGCAAGAATTTGAGATTTAATTGCTATGCAAGGGGTTAAATTGATGTCAAATGCTCCAAGTTCCACTATCCACTTTGCAATGCAACCAAATTTCTCCAAATTTCAGATAATATCTCCCGATAGGAAGGACGAAGGCACAATAATTTTGTGCGCTTGAAGTAATGTCGTAACTTACGTGAAGCCATCAGAAGTGCGTAAAGTAGCTTCTGGAGCTTAGGGTAATGCTCCTTTGGACCATGAAGCACTTCACTTGTGTAATAGATTGGTTGTTGTACACCTTCTCTCTCCGCAACCATAACTGCACAGACTGCGTGAGGGGTGGTTGCCAAGTAAAGGAGTAGTGGCTCCCCGAAATTTGGAGAGATCAGTACTGGTGGACTAAACAAATATGCTTTGATCTCTTGAAAGGCTTTTTTGGCTTCATCCGACCAGTTGAAACCATTGTGCTTGCAAAGGGACTTAAAGAAAGGCAGTCCGCATTCACCTAATCACGACATGAAACGTCTTAAAGTAGCCATGTGATTTGTTAGGCTCTGGATATCCTTCATAGTCGGGGGAGATCTAATTTGCTCAATGGGCCTGATTTTTTTAGGACTAACATCAATTCCTCTCGAACAAACAAGGAACCCAAAGGTTTAGCAGAAGAAACTTTGAAGGAGCACTTTTTAGGGTTTAACTTTATTCCATGTTTATTCAGGTTACAAAAGGTTTCAACAAAGATCATATATGTGACTAGAGTTTTTTAAGCTTTTCACAACTAAATCATCGACTAAGCTTCTAGATTACGCCCCAACTGGGAAATAAAGGTCTTTTGCATCAAGTGCTGGTACGTGGAACCGGCATTCTTGAGACTAAATGGCATTCTGACGTAGCAGTAGGTGCCAAATGGTGTGATGAAGGTAGTTTTCTCTTCATCTTCTTCTGCCATACTAATTTGATGGTACCCTAAGTAAGCATCCAAGAAGCTCATCAGTTCGCAATCCACTGTAGAATGACCAACTGATCGATGTGAGGAAGGGGAAAATCATCCTTCGGGCAGGCACTGTTTAGGCTGGTGTAATCGACGCACATGTGCCACTTACCATTTGACTTTAGGACCATGACCGGATTTACAGGACATTCAGGATGATCGACCTCGCGAATGAATCCTGCCTTCTGGAGTTTGTCTAACTCCGAACGGATGGCTTCTTGCCGGTCAACAGCAAAGCATATGAGATTTTGCTTTATTGGTCGCTATCCTAGCCGAATTGCTAGCCTGTGCTCAATTACTTCCCTTGGGACTCCAGGCATGTCAGATGGTTTCCACGCAAACAAATCTGCGTTAGCCCGGAGAAAAGTAACGAGCTTGAGTTCCTATTTGTCGTCCAGGCCTGATCCAATCCGAATGGTTCTGGATGGATCATCTGGGTACAGTGGAACTAGCTTTAGCTTCTCATCTGGTCGTGGGGAAACTTTGATCGTATCTGAGGCCGTGGTCACAGCTTTAACATCCCGAAGGGGAAGCTGATCCACCAACTCCAGAGATAGCCGATCAGAAGTAAGTGCCGTGTTCTGGCTGCCTCAGACCAAAATAACGCCTTTGGGGCTTGGTAGCTTAGCGCATTGATAAGCATAATGCATCGCTGCCATGTACTTAGCAAGTGTTGGCTTGCCAAAAATAGTGTTATATGCCGAACCGCAATCAATCATATCAAATGTAATCAATTTTGTTCAAAAGTTATCTTGTTCTCCCAATGTTACCGGTAATACAATCTGTCCCATCGGCATCATTGAGGGACCAGGGATTATCCCATAAAACAGGTGAATTATGGGTTTAATCTTCGAACGAGAAATTTGCATCTCATTAAGTGCCTTGACCAATAACAGGTCCAAAGAACTGCCCCCGTTGATCAGAACTTTTTCAACCCAAGTATTGCTAATTATTGGGGTTATGACCAAAGGAAGTCGTAATGGTCGCGTGAGCCCCTTGGGACAATCAGCCGATCAAAGGTCAAAGGAGTTTCCGACGAACGAGGATATTGATGCACACCAAGGGGAATCTCAACTTTGTTTATCTCGCGGTAAAAAGTTTTAAATTGACGCTTAGAAGCATAAGAAGAGGAACCACCAAAAATTATATTGACATGGTTTTTGGGTACCTGGTAAGACATTTCTTTGTCTCCATCAACGTCTCTAACCCCGTAGGCCTGATCGTTTTGTGGTATAGTTGGCATAGGTCCGATTCCTTGGAAGAAATCATCCAATTGCTTCAGCTAATTGCGACAATTCTTGAGATCGTGTCCCAAAGAATTATGAAATGGGAACCACTTCTTATTCCCCTGTGGGTTAGTTTGTTTTCCCGAATGGTCGCTATCGCTGCCACTAGAAGGAGTTTTACTTTTGAACGAAAACTTGTTACCTTTCCTTGGTGGCGGTTTTTCGGCGACGGCAACATCTCGGTTCTGTCCAGCCCAATTCTTCTTGGACTTCTTAGTTTTTCCACCGGATGATGTGATGAGGACATTCTTTCTATTGATACAATCACAACGCATATGCCTACGTATCAACCAGAGGCCGCTACTATAATACAAGGACCAATTACTCGAGCTCGAGCACATCAACTCAATTGCCAGGTGAATACGTTCCTAGGCTTACATACAAGTGTTTTGCAGGGAGGTGCCATAGAAGACCTAGAATTCAAGTCAGGTTCGGCCTTGCAGACCAAGTGGACATTGAATTCGAGTTCGAGTCAATTTCGGCCATCTAGACAGCATCATAATGAAATGACCATAACTTTTGATCCAGAAGGCTCCTGGGGGTCCACGAGTACTTGACGGAAAGGATTTTTCGTCCTCTTTCCAACGGATCTAGCTTCTCGTCCAAATTCCATCTCGGTCAACAGGAATATGCGAAATACTTTGGATCACTTTTCCAGTCCGAGTCAAAGTGGGCCTTGGGCCTTGTAATTGAGTCCTACTCGGCCACCCTAAGGTTTTGGCCGACCTACTCATCTCTCCCTCTCATAAATAGCCAGCCGCTGCACCTTTTAGGGGTGGGTTTTGTTTGATTAAGTTAGCCTTTGCTACTTCTTGTAATCGCGCATGTCGGTTAGACCGCCTGAATTACTCGTCATAGGAACCCCATCGTCTTGTGTTCTTTTCCATCAGATCTTAATCCATATACGCAAATTGAGTTGCTTGTTCATATTGTTCTTGCTCGTTCTTCGATTGCTTGCAGGAACAAAGACCTTCGTGGTCAGGTTGATTGCGCACCGGCGAGATCAATAACCTTTTGGAGTTGGTGTATCGGTCGCTAAGGCGCAACGTCTTGGACGGTTGTAGTCGGGCCGCCAACATTGACTTCCCCAAATCGAGCGTGATCCTCCTCATCGAAAGATCGGGACCGCAGTTTATATCATGATGATTCTGGTTTCTTGGTAGAATCATCTTTTTTTCCATCCTTGAGACCTAGTTGAGGCGGCAAATTCTCTTTATCCACCATCCTATTCCATTCGACGGCCTCGGCCACATCGGAATATCGGTCATCCATGTCAAAGAGATCGGCTACTGACCGGAGTGGGTGGATAAGTAAATGTTCTGTAAACCTCCGATATCGAACTGCATGCTTAAATGCCCTAATAACGGAGTTGTCAGAGATGTTTGGAATGGTATTTCTCACTCCAACAAATCTCTTTCGAATTGCCGAAGAGTCTCTGTAGAAGTCTGGCGTAGGCGATGAAGATCATCCTCCTTGCTAGGCTTCGGGTAACAATTTTGGAAATTGTTGAGTATTGCATCACACAACATTTTCCAATTGTAAATTGATCCTTCTGGTTGAGCAAAAAACCAGGTCCTCGCTGGTCCATTCAGAACCGTTGGCAAATAATTGGCCATAACACGGTCATCCCCTCCTGCCCCCTGAATGGCAGTGATGTATATTTGAAGAAATTCAAATGGGTTCGGAGTTCCATCAAACCTTTCAATTGTTCCTAGTTTAAACTCATCCGGCCAAACCACAGCACGGAGGCCTAGTGAGAATGCTTTACAACCAACATAGGAACTGCGGAGAAGTCCGCGATCTTCAACATGGGCGCGGGTGATATCACCTTGAGTAGGTGCACCACGGAGACCCAGGCGAGAATGGACTGGTACGTGATCTGGATCACAGGAACTTCCCACCCGCCTGACCTTATCATACCGAACTGGTCCTGATGGCAATCGATTGCACCTACCATGACTAGAGTGAGAGTAATGTCTCTCATGAGTGCAAATCATAGAGCGGGATGACACCATTGGGGTTGCATCAGATGCAACTTCATCAAGTGTATCCACCAGGACTCTGGCAAAGGTTGGCCTATCCGCATCTTTGATATTAGGAGGAGGATTGCGCAGGGTATCTGCGATAACACAAATCCAATCTTGTGTACTCCTCCTAGGTGCCACAGGTGTTACCGTTTCTTCAACCGCTAGAGGAAAATCCGGGGCCGAAGATGGTGTTTGGTCGCGCCTGTGACCATGCGGATGATGGGAGGTACTAGGAGTGGCATCATAACGAGATTGCATGAGATGCAGGGCTTCCTTAGTAGCCCTTTTGTTTTCTCATTGCTCGCGATCCTGATCCTCCTTTTGTTTTCGTTCTTGTTCTTCCCTTTGTCTACGTTCCTGCTCCTCCCTAGCAATCCGCTACTCAAGAGTTTCCTCTGATAACGCAACAAATTCTCGAGGAGCCGAGGTCATAGACAGGGAAAACATCCATCCTTGGTCCGAATCAGATTTGAAATCAAAGAGAGATTGGAGATTGTTCGGGTCAAATCTCCTAGGAATAAGCTCCATATTACCATCACTCACATCCTCTGAGGCGATGTGTTGTGGTACATATTCAGCCTCCAATGTGGTAGGACTCACATGAGGCGTCTGTTCTATCTTCTCTGTCTCTTGGTCGATGGACATGACCAAGCTTGGAGAAGATGCATCCTCAGGATGTTCCTCAAGGACATCCATGCGATCAACCTCTTCCATAGGAATGGGATCTTCGCGTGAGGGCATCTAAATTTGGGAATAATCGTCGAGATCGAAATTGTTCTCGGAATCATATGCCCTAGACATAGCTTATCAGAACTCCAGATGAAGGGAAACACCTTGAGAAAGGCCCCACGGTGGGCGCCAGCTATCGACGATTCAGACTCAGGGTCCTTAGTCGATCTTACGCAGATTTGTGAGTTAAGTGTGAGATCTTTCAGGGCGCCTATCAGGTAAGTTAAGACAAGCACAAGTCAGGGACACGTAGAATTAAATAGGTTCGGGCCTTCAATGGATTGAGTCAAAACCCAACGTCATGTGGTGGTTTCACTATATATGAGAGAATTACAGGGAAAAGAAATTGTTACAGAGGCTAATCAATCTCTTTCGATACTTCTGTCTATCGCTGTTCTCTATCCGTCGTCCCCTGCTTCTATGTACCTATCATCCTTTTATACTGGGTGAAAGGATGCCATTGTGAAGCAGTTTTGGACAGTTGCCATAGTGCAGTTTGTATAACTACACTTAATCCCTTCGCCGGTTAACACATGCAGTTTATAGATAATCGCACATCTTAACTCCTTGACAGTTGTCTTCACTTGTGGGAGAAGAAGTAATCTTTATCCTGAGAGCGTGCCCGGTAAAGCTCCAACACACTCAGGTTATCTTGGTCATGCAAAGCTTGCAACCTTATGATCGCACAAGTACTACAACCGTAAATTGATTCTGTGCCTGCGACCTTCTGGTATACAGGAAACTGTCCTCTGCGACAATAGTGGCTGCTAGGGCACAGGTTCACATATCATATCTGTCGCGCCTCGAAACTGGGACTACGACTACTCCCGTGGGGACCTAGCTTGCTACAGCTAGTCCCATATATGCATACCTTTGACTTCCCAGGATAAATCAAGCACAGGAGTATATTCACATTGCAGCAGAAAACTTACAAAATATTTAAGCAGTGTGGCCTGCTGGCTTTAATATTACATAAAGAGATTACAATACCTTCGCGGCATAAATGGTTTAGCAAAATAACATCTACACAGCAGAAGATAGGTGACGCTCCCATAGTGAGAAGTTGACGGCAGAACAACACACATCAAGGTTCTGGCGGAACTGGCTCTCCTTCATCTGGATCCAAGAAGTTCTCCACACCTTTTTCTTGATCATGATACGCTCCATCTACTAGGTTGAATGTTGCAAGGGTGAGTACTTATGTACTCAGCAAGTCATAGGTAAGAGTAGATACATATAGTAGTGTTGTTATGAACCTAGACTAGTCAAGAATTATGGATGTTTGTAAAATAATCTTTTCTTTCGTATCTCATCTCATGGCAGCACTTTCATAACATAGCATCGCTATTCATGTTCACTAAATTATAGCACTACCACGACACGTCGACACACGACAACCCACAGCAGTACCCCTTATCATGAAAACACATGTCATTTGGGTAATCTTGACTTATCAAATTTTATTTAGAAAACATACTTGTGCCACACCCCGTGGATTTAATCCACAGCAGCAGACTCCTATAAACCTAGGAGCTCGGAGTATTCGAATACGTTTTTAACTCTGCAGAGAGGTACCAATTTACCCGCAAGATATTCCACTTTCAAGCCCATCCTATCAATATGATTAGACTCTTCCTCACAACCATGTGTGAGTGGCAAGGTGGAGATAACAATAACTTTTGTCATGTTTCACACACAATTCACCCCTGACCCTGTGGATCTCTCGCGAACCATAGTTGTAGCAGGTACTCCCTCCACCCTAAGCCTCTTCCCATTACTGGGTCAGTGTGCATGATCACATTAAGTGATATGTGTAGGAGCCGCACTCCGTGCCAATAATGCATCACTTCCCATCTCATGCAAGGGTTTCATGTGAGATTCACATAACTACTTGTTTAGGCCTGTCCCATACCAGGCTTGCGGTTAGTACGTGTTTCATGCCACTAGATGCACAACACAAGGTTCTAGTCCTTATATGCCAGTTACCAGACCATCCACAATCATGCACCTTCAGTGCCTGCACATCCTTTGCAGTTAAGCACCTCCAGTGCTACAGCCATCCATACCAAAATTCTGGTCACGGCTAGTGTTTTATTTCATGAATATATATATAAGTACATATAATAGTTCATGGCTTACTAATTGATTATCTCACATTTCACAGGCATCCAGCCTAGTACTGCCAATTCATAATTCATCCATTCTCACATGCAATACTATTTATATTCAAGGTCATATCATAGCAATTCATAAAATATAGGTTCAAGATGATCAAGATTATGACTTGCCTTCCGCGTCATAAAATACAACAGTTGATGTCGGGTCGGCAGTGAAGTCCTCGAACTCTGGCTCTGACTTGAGCAAAGATCAAACAAGCAACCAAGAATCACAACCTTTTCAATACATTATTATACTACACGCAATAATGCAAAGATGAAATGTCTCGAAGATTATGGAATAATTGGGTTTAGAAGCTGATTAGGGCTAACTCACAGAATTAGGGTTGAAGATGGGTGCTAGGGACTTTTAGGGTTCCAGGGTATGGAAATGACATTAAGTCCGCGGCTGGTTTGCTCAAAAACGACGAATGTCTTTAGGTTGACATTCGGTTCGAGGCGTTGACAAAAGATCAATGGTTGATAGAGGGCTCAATTCAAGTTGTGACAGAAGAAGAAAATGTAGATCACAACATCAGGAATCTAAGGGACAAGGTTGTGCTCAAAATGCATGGCTGGAAGTAGGTAACAAGGTTCAATGTCACTGGCTGACCTAGACTGGCATTGGGCTGACATGGCCAGAAACTAGGGTTTGCCATATCTTTTGATCTAGGGCTCCAATTGATGCACCACTTTGTCTGGGGGATAGGCCTTGATAACAGGAACAAATAATTCAACAGGTTCCAAGGTTGAAGATTGCCGAAAAGTGGTGAAAATCGGCGAAGAACACGGCGGCTAGAGTTTCAAGTCATGGCACTGGACAGAAATTAGGGCATAGCTATAACTTCTGATTTAGACCGAATTAGACGTCGAGCTAGTAGACAAAAGTGTTCAGGAGATCGAGATGCATCTAAGGGACAAGGTGGCTGGAACTGGATCGACCGGGAAGAGATTTCCGGTGGCCGGCGCCGGAGAAGATGACACTGGATTTGGGGTTTTTAGTTATACAGGATTTGAACTCAATTCTTTGCTCGAGGAGTAAGAGGGAACATATGGAAGCTATTGGCACAATCAATTTGGCCGGAGCATCACCGGAGAAGTCTGGCGACGAGCGCCGGCGACTAGTAAGCTCAAGCTTGGAGATAGCTTCAATTCGGGCTTAATTTCAAAATCTGGATTCACTAGCTTGCTAAATAAAGCTCACTGATCAATTTACTCTACTGGATCGAATGTTAATTTGGATTGAATCGAGTTGTAAAGCTGGAACAGGGGTTCTGGCAATTCCGGCGATCACCGGCGATGCGGGGCACGAGAGTTCAATTAAATGATACAGCATAGAGAGTTTGATGAGGGGAACTCACTGGTGGCTTCAATTTGGAGATTGATGTAGTGGAGTGTGCTGGCGTCGTCGACCTCCTCGGCGGCTCGCCGGATAAGAAGACAAAGTCGAAGGAAATTTGTTTAATTGGCTAAGAATTTCTGGAGGGCAGTGCTGGAGATGAAGAAGCTGCTCTAGACTGCTATTTAAAGGCAAGGCAAGGTGAAGCGAAGCTCACTGCTTGGAGGCTAAGATGCTTGCGCCAGTGGAGGCTTCGGGTTGAAGCAACGGTGAGCAAACGAGAAGGTGTAGCTTCTCTCTGGCGCGCGAGCTACTGTTGTGCTGGACAAGGACTGCCATGACAATAGCTAAGGTGCAAACACGTGTGCACATGCAAACACGGTTGTGAAAAAGCACGGGCTAGCGCGGCGCTTGATCGACGGCAAAGACACGGCGACACGGCGCACCTGGTTGCGGTCGCAGCGGCGCTGGTCGAAGTGGTCGATGTTGAACACTGTGCACTGCTGGCTGTGATCGAGGTCGAAGGGACTGCGAGCTCTGGTCGCAAATGGCTGCTCCGGTCGTGAACTGCAGGTGTGGTCGAGCCAGGGATCTGTTTGCAAGAATATTTGTTTGATTTCTGGACTGATTTGTAATTTCTGGTTTAGAGAGGGGCAATCTGTAATCTAATTTCATAGATGAGTATAAACTTATACCTTATACTCATCCAGCAAGAAATTTGGTAAAATCTGGCATGATTTGATGGTCCTTGATATAAACTGAAAATAGGGTATTTTAGGGTAATTAAGATCTGAGTTTTGGTCGATTTCTAATTCTGGCCTCCAAGATGAGATTTTGGAATCTGGACAGAAGGGAAAATTGTATCAAATAGCATTTGGAAGAGATTTGCTGAAGAAATTCTGAATTTGGAGTTAATCTGAAGATTTCAGCCTTTTTGGGTTTCCAGATATCAGAAAAGGGACTGATTCGTGATACAATTTGGACTAATCTGTGAAAAAGGCATAAATGATGAAATCTGACTACCAACTTTCTGGATTAAGTTATTGGCATACCCATGATCATAATCCAAGAATAATCTGGTCTGGGTTAGGTCAAGATTTGGCTAAATCACAAATCTGAGTTCAGAGTATTTAGGGTACTTAGGATATTAATTAAATTCCTATTTTCGAAAATAGAAAGGGATCGCAAGATCTGAGAGTTAGAGATGGAATTGAATCTGGCTTCTGAAGCCTTTTAGGTTCAGAGTAACTAATAGATCACATCTGAGCAATCTGATCTTGATTTGGGTTCACAGGAAAGATTTTGAGAAATTTGGGGCTTAGGATAGATTATGGTTGAACTGATCTTGCTACTACTACAGAGATACATGCATGCATGAATTTTATGGAAAAGAAAGTTTTTGCCCCTAAACTCAGGGTGTTACAATATCCGAACTTATCTTGAACATGATATATAAAATAAGTAACTAGCTGTGGTGATAATCCACATCACAATGACAAATTCTGTGAGGATGAACTTACAATTTAAGTCAAGTTGTAACTTCTCTTTCTCCTTCTGGAGAGAATCATATAAGCTATTGTTCTCCAAGGAAAATGGAGCTTCAGTAAGATCTTTGCCCTTCTCCTCAAGAACTCTTGCTATGGTAGTCTCCTTGTCAGAGCTTGCTTTGGCAACCTTGTTCATTAAGGCAGAATTTTTCCTGCAGTAACAAGAAAGTTGATTCCCATTTGCAGAAGGATGAATTAAAAGAGCAAGATACTTAATGTTCTAATTTGTTGCATTTCATTTGTATGACCTTGAATTGCTCAATTAGCAAATTCACGAAGGTCGACTGGCAAGCAGAATTCTGCAAGGAAGACAATTGCTGAATATTTTACTCAGATATAAAGCTTTGGAGTAAAGATGATACTTCAATAACATTCTTGAAAAGGATCTCGGATCCAGAATCACCTTGTACCTGTTCAAATATTTGTAAAGACAATTCCGGTGCAGGATGCAATGAATCAGTAGGCTGGTGTGCTGGTTCATCATTCTCTTCAATCAAGGGCGGAGTAGAAGTTCCGGTTTGCTTGTCTGTCCCCTTGGTCAAGGTCGCAATCGCAACATTAGTCTCCACATAATCGATTGGTTATGATTGGATGTTCTAAATCACATCATCGATGATGGCTCCAATTTTGTCAATAGCATTTAGAATTACAGGTATTGCTGCGACCTCAACTTCAAAAGCTATGTTTCCCTTTGCCCTGGTCGTATAACCATTTGGGATTAACACAACATCTAGAGGAGATGGGACTGACCTATACATTCATTAAAATGGGGTAAGCTATAATTACATGAGAAATGTGGGTCACATGTAGTTAGAAAGGTAAAATGTTTGTTACCTGAAATTGAGTCCCAAGGAACTCATTTCCCCACTCTTGGGAGATTCTAGTGAAGTAAGATCTTCATGGGTGTTTTCTTCATATGATCTACGGGTCTTTTCCTCTGTAGAATGAGGGGAATTTCATCTTCCTCCTCATCGCTTCCTTCTCCCTGTACAATTGAAGAGTAATTCCCAATTGCGCTTGGGGAAGAGTAAAAATAAGATGCCTTTACAGTTTTGGCCACCACCTTGGTGGTAGCGGCCTTCGACGAAGTTGCCCCTACAACCTTATTTTGGAAATATTTGTTGGGGGCTGAAGGTTTCCTTGCTTTTGAAGGAGTTCTTTTCAGTTTTTTGACTGAAGGTCCTCTAGAAGGAACGACTTCTTCAGCAGCCAATTTCATTCTACTTATTTGGCCTAGGAGCAACTACATCAATCAAGATCATTTTCTAATCTGATCATTTTGTCCTAAACGATAAAAATTGCATGAATTTGTTCGCAGAGACTTTACCTTTTGTTGTTATTGATATAATTTATCATCACCAAAAACCAAGCTTTGCAGTCTTGGTGCGTCTGCGTCGCCTTCTATGGTCGGATCGAGTGGCTTCAAGAGTGCATTCGTCCTCCTCTCGACCTCAGAAGATGGTGGAACTATTTGGGATGGACAATGAGCAAATTTAGATTGAAGACTGTTGGGGGAAATCTCGACAGGACCAAGTCCTAGTGAGAGGCGCCGCCTTTTGCCCGGGGACAAGGCCCCCCGGTGGCTTGTCCCGGGCGCCGCCTTTTGAAGACAAGGGTCCCCGGTCCCGAGTCATGTGAGGGTCACGCGAGAAGTGCCTCGGAAATCGGCGGACACCTGTCAAGCATCCAAGGTTCCTGACCGGAAGAAGGACGTCGCTGCCCCTCGATCCAACGGTGGTAGGCGGGGTAGTTTAGTCTTTTTGCATGTTTTGGGGCTATATAAGCCCTTTTAACACCTCATGTAAGGGATATAGTTCATTTTCACACTAAGAGACAATAGAATAGGTGTGCTCCGGAGCCATCTCTCCCCCGAGAGAGTTCCCCTAGCCAACTCCGGTTGCGAGCACGCTTCAGGACTAGGGCCTCCACCGAGGCCCGAACCTGTATAAACCTTCGCGTCATTTGCTGAGTTTGCCCGACAAGAGTGGACCGGTCGCACGGTCAGCTCGCGTCGCCTTTTCTTCGCTAGGATCGTCTATGAAACCTACCGGGGTATTCATAATATCACGACAGTTGGTGCCGTCCGTGGGGACTCGTGACGAATCGCCATGGCTCCCCCAAGAACGAGGGCTCGCACCCTCCCTGGTGACGTCAGTCCCAGTGACTCGGTGCCACCCATCCGAAGCATGGCCGTCCCGGCACCGACGTCCGGACATGGCCAAAGCCAGGTACCGCCTCCCACCTTCCCTGTTAATTTCGGTGGTTCGACCTCCGTGTCAATCCCGGGGACCGCGGCCGCGTCGGCCGGGACCAGCCTCCCCTCGACGGTTTCCCCGGCTCCTCGGGACACCTTGCTTGAGGCCTTAGTGGAGGGCCAGCTCCACGCCCAGCGCTCTATGGATGAGCTGCTCCGTGTCTTGGCGCGGCCACCGGCCCCCACCTACCCGTAGTTTCCGTTCATGGGGGCCATGCCCCCGTTTATGGCTCACCCGGCGGCCCCTTTGATCCCCGGAGGGCCGGTCGCACCGTACGCGACCCCACCGGGGGATATCCTCCCCCGGCGGGTCCCTCGTCTGGAGCCCTCCCGACGCCGGGACTCTTCCCGGTGCCGGGGAGTTATCTCATTGTAACACCCTAGTTTTGGGGGTGAAAAGTTTTGCATGAAAATCCTGCATGCATGTATCCCTGTAGTAGTAGCTAGATCAGCTGAACTCTAATCTCTCCCAAACCCTAAAAATCTCCAAATCTATTCCCTAGATCCAGATCAAGATCTGACCATCCAGATTTAACCTACCAGTTACCCTGAAGATAAAAGTCTTCAGGAGCTAGATCAAATTCTGACCCTAACTCCCAGTACCTAAGCCTCTCTCTGTTTTCGAAAACAGGAAATTTCAGATTTATCCTAAGTACCCCAGTTCCCAGATAATTGAGTTATCTTGATTTAACCTTATCCAGACTCAAGTAACCCCTGGAATATGTTCCTAGGTTCATCCTCAACTCACTTCAAAAAGTTGGGAGCCAAATTAATTCATCTAAACACTTTTCGCAGTTTAGTCCAAATTTTACTACGAATAAGTCCTTTTCTGTTTACCTGGAAGCCTGAAAAGGCTAAATTCTGCAAATCAATTCCAACTCCAGAATTTCTTCAGGGAACACCTCCCAAATGCTATTTGATACAGATCTCCTGTTTGATCAGACTTCAAAATCTCTCTCCAATCACCAGAATTCGGGATCGACAAAATCCAGATTTAGTTTACCCTAATTTTACCCTATTTTCGAAAATAGGTGAAATCCCTCAAATCTTATCAAACTTTCTCCAAAATTTAGCTAAATGAGTACTAATAGAAATGTTATACTCAGCCATGAAATCAACCCTCAAATTAACCATCTCTAAGACAGAAATTGCAAATCAGTCCAGATTTCAAATAAGAATCCTTGCAATTTGGTCCCTGGTTCGACCAGAGACACTGTGCACGACCAGCAGCTGTGCACGACCGCGACCACCGCGCTGCCACGCCAGGAGCTTCGTCGCCGGTGAAGCCCCGTGGTCGCCACCCCTGCCACCGCGTTCCTGCCACGTGTGCGCACGTCGTTCGCCACCGTGGAGCCACCGCGGCCGCACCAGCATCTCCAATTTTGCCCGCGCGTGCACGCCATCGCTGCAGCCACTGCAGAAGCTCGGTGCCACGTTGCAAGCATGCCGGAGGAGCCCGTCAGTTCGCCGTTGCATCACCCGGGACAGCGCACACCAGCCTGCAAAGCCGGCACGGCCGCTGGAGCGCGTCACCTCGCTGCTGTCCCGCCCGGCCAGTCAATTCGCCGTCGATTCACTGTCAGCCTGTGTCAGCCAGTGGCATTGAGCCTTTTCACCCACTTCCAGCCATGCACTTTGGAAATAACTTTGTCCCTTAGACTCCTGATGTTGTGATCTACACTTTTCTCTACTGTCACAACTTGAGTTGAGCCCTCTATCACCCATCGACCTTATGTCGATGCCTTGAACCGAATGCCAACCTAAAGACGTTCGCTGTTTTTGGGCGAACCAGTCACAACCTTGATATTACCCTGATATTTTGGAACCTTGTAAACCTTGACAACTAATTTTAACCCTGATCCCCACAGTTTAACTCAAATCGCTTCAAAACCTTGTATCACCAGAGTATTTTCTCCTTGCATCTTTGCATGTAGTGAATTAGTAAGAATAGAATGAATTGTAATGCCTGTTTGCTTGTTTGATCTTGTTCAGAGCAAGAGTCCGGGGTTGAAGATCCTGTCGCTGAACCGTCATCAACTGCTGATACTTACGACGCGGAAGGCAAGTCATACTTTGATCATATTGAACCTATATTTTATGAATTGCTATGCTATTCCATGAGTAAATATCTCATTAATATTGCATATGTTGATATCAATGATATTATGGCAGTGATAGATTGAATACTTGAGAAATGTGAACTTGATAAGATAGCAAGCCACGAACTAATAAAAGTATAAACATGTACATTTATATTCATGAAATAGAACCCCTAGCCGTGACCAGTATTTTGGTATGGAATGGTGGTAGCACTGGAGGTGCTTGGCTGCACTGGATGTGCAGGCACTGAAGGTGCATGGTTTGTGGTATGATCTGGTCACTGGCATGTAAGGACTAGAACCTTGTGTTATGCGTCTAGTGGCATGAAAAACGTACCAACCACTTACCTGGTATGGGACAGGCGCAACCTAGTAGCTTTCTTAGTATTACCAGTTCCCTGTATGGCTTGTCAATCCGGTTTCTCGCGTGGAAACTGGTGGGACGCAGTTCGTCCATGAGTGATGTGAGATCAGAAAAATTATGAGAGGATAAGGTGTAAAGAAGGAAGACGCCCTACGCGAGATTAAGTCGTGCGCGACTGTAATCAAAAGAGGTTATGTGTCCTGCGGGAACATAGACCCAGGCTAGGAAGTAAGGCAGTGGGGAGGACCCACAACGGTACTTGGGACGATATTGTCCATTTACCGGGCAGGGATACTGTTAATACTAGACTGCAAAAACGTTGTGTGATCTCGGCCTTGTCACATGCGTTTAAGTCGCATGGAGTTGGCCCGACTTGGAAGTCGAGTGAAAAAGTGGATTTAAAAAGAGGTACATCTCTGCAGAGTTTAAAAATGTATTCGAATACTTCGTACTCCCGAGTTTTAGGAGTATGCTGCGGTGGATTAAATCCATGGGGTGTGACACAAGTATTGTTTTATAAACTAAAATTTATTAGCTCAAGATTACCCAAGTGGCATGTGTTGTCACGATAAGGGGCGTTGCCGTGGACTGTCATGTGTTGACGTGTCGCGGTAATACCATAATATATAGAGATCATATGATAATTAAGAGGCATGTGGTTTATGCCCTAAGTTACGAAATACTGTTATGAGTATAAGATTGAAAGGCTTGAATAAAGATAATGTGATATGAGGATATATTGCCTTGGATATGGGATATATGTATCACCATCAATATGATTTATTTACTGCCATGGGTATGATCAGAAGTTGAGTAAAAATCGAGAAAGAAATGTATTTTGGGAAAAACCCTTCACTCTTTCCCCCAATAGCATAGGCTCATGTCATTTATACTGTAACTATATCTCTACCTCCCCTATGACTTGCTGAGTACATAAGTACTCACCCTTGCAACAACTCATCCATAGATGGAGCGTTCTACGACCTTGGAGGATACCCTGAAGATGCTGCAGACCCAGGAGAAGATGAGCAGTTCCCTTCGGAGCCCTGATGTGGTGCTGTTTGCTGTCAACCTCTGTTTCCTGTGGATTGCTTTTGGGCCTAGCTTCCGCCGACTAGATGTGTTAGTTTGTTAGACCCTTGTGCCTTGTACGGCACTGTACCTCGTTTTGTACTAAGGCCTGATGGCCATACAATTATGACTATTGTACTATTTTGCTGCTGCAATGTAATCCTGTGATTGACTTATCCTGGGAAGTCAAGTGGTTTATGGGACCAGCTACACCGAGCTGGGCCCCTCACAGGTGATGTCACAGTCGTAGCAGACGTGACACTCATGGCAGGGGCCTTTGTTGTACCGGGGGATCACCCTACTCCGGGTCTCTTCCCTGGGCCGGGGGTTCACTTCATGCCGGGGGCTTTCCCTGCACCGGGAGCTAGTCCCATCCCACGGGTCGTGTTTACCGCACCGGGAGCGGTTGACACAGCAGCTCCCGTGTCGCAGCTGGCTTCCTCCCGCAACGGCGCCTTGGTTCCGGATGTCGCCACAGAGGTTTACCCCTTTCCAGTTTCGGACACCACAGGGGTTTCTCCCTTTCCGGTTCCCGATGTCGCCGAAGGGATTTCCCCCTTTCCGGTTCTGGACACCACAGGGGTTTGCCCCTTTCTGGTTCCGGACATCGCCGCAGGGGTTTCCCCCTCACTGGCCCCGGTAGCACTCGGGCCGGTAGCCGAGGCGCATGAGCTCCGTCCTCCCCCGGGGCCGCCCCTGAGGGCACCCCCGGTGAACCAAGTCTGCTTCACCCGGGA
Organism: Pharus latifolius; assembly: GCA_019359835.1. Lineage (NCBI taxonomy): Eukaryota > Viridiplantae > Streptophyta > Magnoliopsida > Poales > Poaceae > Pharus > Pharus latifolius. Next base: position 24,443,982 of record CM033327.1, read on the forward strand.
GGAGGTTGAGCAAATGCGTACCACCAAGTCTAGGGAGGAGCTTCCCCCGGGTCGTGGACGCGGAGAGACTCGCTCCCGCTCCGACCGGGGGAAGAGACCCGCCGAAGAACCAACCGCTCCTGGGGAGTGCTCGGACGTCCTGGAGGTCAGCTCCACCAACCTGGAAGAAAAGTGGCGCTACCACCATGACGACAGACCTCTTGGGCCCCTCCCCGACTCCGACAACAAGCGCGCGTCCCCTGTCAAAGGGGACAGCGATCGGGACTCCCCCCGAGAGGTGGAAGGGGCCAACCAGCCACTGTGCCACAGACTCCGGTGCATTCGATGGCCGCGACATCGCATTGAACCTCGTCGATGTAACGAGCAGATATTGCAAACTTCAACACACACTAACTCGTAATTTGTTGGTTCACGTCGGATGTAAACCAACCTAGCGGGTATGGTCACGGGTGTGTGGTTATCTTCAAACCAAGTCACCGAACCAGTCCAGCGGAGACCAGATTCTTTTGACTTCCGGGATCGAATATCGTTGCGACCACTTTGTGCTTCACCTGGATGTTGATGGTGAACAAGTCTTCCATTGGGTCATGGTCGTTCGGTGGATCCGAACCCTTCTCCTTCGACATTGCCATCAGAGACAAGGTCGTATCCGCCTCATTAACAGAATTCACTCGGACAACTTCTTCGTCTGGTGAAGTCGTAGTAGCCATGGCTATTCTTTTCCCTGGTCCATTTTTCTTTCGTCGAAGTTCAGGATGAAACTTGTAGCATTTGTCCTTGGTATGTCCCGCGACTTGACAATGTTCACAAAAGGCACCCGTGCCCGATTTTGATGCGTTGTTCTTCGGACTAGGCTTTTTCTTTGTCGAGGTCGCACTTTCCTTCGTGATTTTGTCGCTGCGGGATTTGTTCTTCTTCTCAATCGCCATAGTGGTTGTGCTTGCGGTCGCGATGTCTTGGACGCCAAACAGACTTAGCTCAGTACTGGTCAATTTCTGAAGTCCAGATGTGTACTTCCGAAATACCTGAGGATCGGATAGTGAGATGCCGATGACCATTGCTTGTCGCTGAAACTCTGTCGTATAGTCTTGGACGGTCTGGTTGCGCCGTTCATACAATCTGTGCCAACGCTCCCATCTCTCCTCAAGGTAACCCATCAGATAGAATTATTGTCACATAAGTCGTTTGAATTGACCCCATGCAAGGTCATCAGCGTCACCACTAGTGACAAGGGCCTTCCACCAAGTCTTGGCGTGGTCCTTCATCTTCAAAGGTGCGATCTTTACCTTTTGAGCACTATTGAATCCTTTCAGGTCAAAGTAGGTCTCAAGTCAATCGATCCAAGAATCCAGCTTCTCAGCATCGATCACCCTATCATATATGGGTATTTCAATCTTAGCGTCAACCTTGAAAGATCCGACAGCTAAAGAGGTGTTGGCGAGGTCGTCGGTCTTATGGTCGCCTTCGTCTTCATTTTCGTCTGCCCTGTGCAAGTCTTCACCAGTCTTCACACCTATAACCTTCCTTGCTTTAGGATGTACAATAATGACTTGCTGCTTAATCCAAGTAAGCACAGTTTTCATGTCGGTGGAGAGCTTAGCCACTTGTTCAGCTAGGTTAGCTTGAATGGAGGTATCGTCAGACATTATCGGAGATGTGGCTATAGGAACCGTCAATTGATCGCCTGCAGTTTCATCGGAGGTTTTGTAACCCTGGCGAGTCTTCACCATCGACAGAATATGAAAGTTACTCTGATACCAACTTGAGCCGTTTGAGATCTAGCCTTAGTTTTTACACTAGGCTCGCCCAGATTCTAATATGCGGAATAACGGGATCTTACTCGGAAATACTGAAACCCAAAGGTTGATAAAAAAAAACAATTCAAAGTAATTGCACAAATCTTTATTTCAAAGAGGGCTTTACACATCGAACGTTAGACACACTTGCCTACATCGAAGGAATTATAAGTGTCTAAAACTCAAATAAGTTCTATGACTCTTCGATGATCTAAACTAGACCTATTACAAGGTATTTATAGTCCAATCGTATGAATACGTATTAGACTCAATAACCTAAACGTATTAGACTCGTATAACTAACTAATCCTAAATGGATAGACTTAGTAATCTATATTTGGATCGGATTACAATTCCGAACAAGGAACGATCGTGAAACCTTTCCGAACATGGTTAAGGTCGCGAAGCCGTATGCGACTCGACCTAAGGATCCTCCCGGATCATCTGGTGTCTCTTCCTTCTCGGTTGGGCGACATTGAATCAGTTGCCTCGAAGGAAAAATCTCTTCTTTCTCCAATGCTGCTAAACTCTCACTGTCACAATGACTTGATCGGCTCCAAGATGCCATCGTAGTAATAAAATCTTTACAAAAATGAGAGTTTTTTGGAGGTGGAGTTCGCAACGAGAAGAAAGTGAGGGTTTTTTGCTGTGAGACAATGAATGAACAAGAGGGTTTTTTGGAAGCTTCTCAAGAAAGGTAACTCCTTTTACAGGCTCAAATCCACTACTAGCTACATCCATTATTTTAATTTCATAGCGGGTTTTTACGGATTGAACCCGAAACCATATCATTAACCCTAATAGAATTTGAAACAAAATGAATCTTTTTGGAAAAAGAAAGGTCATTTTATTTCATATTCGAGGGCTACGGTACAGATAATCATATTATAATGGGATTTTATGATCTTAGTGCTACTCTATGGTTGACGAGGATTGACACCCGAGTTAGTTCAAATAAATGCACTGTTGGTTCAAGACAGATTCGAGCCAGACATATGCCCGGCGGTGCGAACTCAAGTTGTTTCTGGGAAGTATCAGCCCGAGGTCGCAGGCTTTGCGCGAACAGATCACAGCTAGTGCGCGGTCAGAAGTTCATGTGCTGTGCGCGGACAGAAGGTCGAAGATGTTGCGTGGTCAACCAACATCGTGCGGTCAGAGCATCTTCGACCAGGGAACGTGGGAGTATTCTTTTCCTATAACAGGAATATCCCAAGTATCCCCAAGATTCTTCCACGTGGTGATCAACCGTCAGGAGGTTAATACGTGCAATTATCCACAAATAACACGTGTTAAACCTGGGTGGGAATTAAGAGCGGTTCTCCAAACCGCATCCAAGCAACTGCTTGATGCAGTTACGACTTGGCGCCCTTTCAAACAGTATAAAAGGGCGGCATGATGTATCAAACGGGGGAGATCGATCAAGAGATCAAGACACGACTCAAAAAGCCAAGTCTACGGCCTAGATTAGATAGTTTTTATAAACCTCCCTGGCTTCTTTCTGTACACTTGCATAGGAAAAATCTTCGCCTGTGAAGGTCTTTTCCTGCCATCTTGTAAATCTTTACTACGTATAGTGAAATCCCAACAGGACGTAGGGCTATTACTCCCACCATCGAGGGCCCGAACCTGTATAAATTTCTCTGTGCTCCAGTTCTCCATAGTTCTACATACCTTCCCGGAGAGTCACCCTGAAAGGTCTCACTATTATAAATTTTGCATAAGTTCGGCTGAGGACCCCGAGTCCGAATCGTCGACAGCTGGTGCCCACCGTGGGGCCTTTCTCAAGGCGTCCTAATTTTCATCCGGAGGTTCGCTGAAATATGGCTGGGGTATATGATTTCGGGAACGATTTCGATCTCGAGGATTATGCTCACATCCCGATGCCTTCTCCAAGCGACCCTGTTCCGATGGAGGAGGTTGGAGGCAAACATCTCCCAGAGGTTGAATCATCTCTCCAGGTCATGTCCATCGACCAGGGAGCAACTAGCGCAAGGTCAGAACCCACCGAGGTTCTTAATGCGCTAGAGGGTGAGTCTGGTCTGTCATACTACCCCGCTGAGGGGAAGGATGATATCGACCTGGAAATCAGCCCGGGGAGATTCGACCCTGATAACCTCCACCGTCTCTTTGATTTCAAGTCCGAGTCGGAACAAACGGAGATGTTTTCCCCATCGGCGACCTCTCTCCCTAGATAGTTTGCTGCCTTATCAGAGGAAACTCCTGATCAACAGGCTGCTAGGGAAGAACGGTATTGCAAAGAGAAGGAGGATCAAGAACTCGAGCAACAAATAACGAACTGCGCAGAACTGCCCTTGAGGCTCTTCAAGATGCGTAGCCTCGTTACGATGCTGCTCCGAGTTCTTCTCGACAATCACGCGGTCGTAGATGCGATCAGACCCCCTCTTTGCCTCCGGAGCGTTTCCCGGTGGACGAAGAAACTGTAACACCTGGTGCCCCTAGGAAAAGTACCCATGGTCGACTGCGATCTATCGCGGAAGTCATGCGTAACTTCCCTCCTACGGTCACGGATGCACAGAAACCAGCCTTCACCAGGATCCTAGCGGAAAGACTGGATGAGGTCGCATTTGAGGCGACCCCAACGGCCTCTTCCCGGTCAGTAACACGTTCCAACGAACGAGAGTGTTCTCACTCTGGTTCTGGTCGGCGAAGTTACCCGCCTCCTGTACCATCCCGCCAGGATTCTCGTGGTAGGGATCGAGTCCATGTCCACTATCCTTTGGGACCACGGATAACTCCACCGCTGCGTGAAGTCGCCCGTGACCCGGTCGAGAGTCACAGGGCAGTTCACGGTCCCTACGTCGGTTGTAAAGCTTTCTCGCCCGGCCTTCGTGCGGTCGTTTGGCCTAATAAGTTTCGACCAGGGGCCATTGAAAGGTTTGACGGAACTCAGAACCCATCCGTGTTCTTTCAAATCTACATCACTACCATCCAAGCGGCAAGAGGCGATGACCGGGTCATGGCCAACTACCTGCCTACAGTCCTCGAAGGACCGGCTAGAACCTGGCTGTTTAATCAGCCCGAGGGTTCTATCTACAATTGGGAAATGCTGTGCGACGCCATCCTCAGCAATTTTCAAAACTGTTATCAAAAGCCGGGTAAGGAGGACGATCTTCATCGACTACGACAAACTTCGACGGAAACCCTTCGTCAATTTGTCAAGAGATTTGTTGGAGTGAGGAATACCATCCCAAACATATCTGACAGCTCCGCTATCAGGGCATTTAAACATGTCGTTTGATACCGGAGATTCACCAAAGACTTGCTCATCCACCCTCCTCGATCTGTGGCCGATCTTTTTTATATGGCCAATCGGTACTCCGACGCGGCCGAAGCGGTCGAATGGAACCGGATGGTCGATAAGGGTGACCTACCACCTCAACCAGGTTTCAAAGACGCCAGGAAAGAAGATTCAAGCAAGAAGCCGGAATCTTCGTCGGGTGGGAAGTCGAAAAAGTCGAAGAGGAACCGCTCTGGACAGTACCGCGAGGTCGCAGTCGCAAAGAAGTCGCCTTCGACCAAAGGTAACAAGCCTTCATTTAAGAATAAAACTGCTCCTAGTGGTCGTAATGCCGACCAGCCAGAAAAGTCGACTAATCCACAGGAAGGCAAGAAGTGGTGTCCACTCCACAACTCCGCAGGCCACGACCTCAAGAACTGCAAGAGTTGGTTGAAGCAATTGGATGACTTCTACCAGGGAGTTGGACCAATGCCGACCTTACCGGCTAAAGAACAAGCATGCGGACTTAGAGACGCCGACGGAGATGAGGAGATGTCCTATCAGCTACCTCAAAATCACATTAATGTTATTTTCGGGGGTTCTTCCTCTTTTGTTTCCAAAAGGCAGTTTAAAGCCTTTTACCGAGAGGTTAACCAAACGGAGACATCCCTTGGTGAACCTCAATACCCCCGTTGGTCGGATACACCTTTGACATTCGATCATCAGTAATGCGAGAGTCGAAAGGGTCCTGATCGACGGAGGGAGCTCCCTTGACATCTTATTGGTCAAGGCACTCGACGAGATGCAAATTCCTCGTTCGAAGATTAAGCCCATAATCCATCCATTTTATGGGATAATCCCAGGCCCCTCCATGATGCCGTTGGGACAAGTGGTCCTCCCGGTCACACTAGGAGAACCGGATAACTTCCGAACAGAATTGGTTACTTTCGACGTAATTGATTGTGATTTGGCTTATAATGCAATTAGTGCGGAAAATTGCCTGGCCCCAAAGGTGTCATCTCAGTCCGAGGCAGTCGCAACGTGGCACTCACGTGCGACCGGCTATCTTTGGAGATGGTCGATCAACTTCCCCCCCGGGATGCCCAGGTCGCCACCGTCGCCACCGACGCGATCAAGGTTGCTCCTCGACCAGATGAGAAACTCAAATTTGTTCCATTGTACCCAGATGATCCATCCAAGACAATTTGGGTCGGATCAGGACTGGATGATAAATAGGAAATCGATCTCATTACTTTCCTCCAGGTTAACGCAGATGTGTTTGCGTGGAAACTGTCCGACATGCCCGGTGTCCCAAGGGAATTAATCGAGCACAGGTTAGCAATTCGACCTGGACAACGACCAATAAAGCAAAAGCTCAGGCGTTTTGCTGTTGACCGACAGAAAGCCATCCGAGAGGAGTTGGACAAACTCCTAAAGGCCGGGTTTATTCGTGAAGTCGATCACCCGGAATGGCTCGCCAATCTGGTCAAGGTCCGCAAATCAAATGGCAAGTGGCGCATGTGCATCGACTACACTAGCCTTAACAGTGCCTGTCCGAAGGACGACTTTCCCCTTCCCCGCATCGACCAGTTGGTCGACTCAACCGGGGGTTGCGAACTGATGAGCTTCCTGGACGCTTACTCAGGATATCATCAAATTAGCATGGCAGAAGAAGATGAAGAGAAAACTGCCTTCATCACCCCGTTCGGCACCTACTGCTAAGTCAGAATGCCGTTCGGTCTCAAGAACGCAGGTTCCACGTACCAGCGCTTGATGCAAAAGACCTTTCTTTCCCAGATAGGGCGTAATCTCGAGGCATATGTAGACGATCTGGTTGTAAAAAGTTCTAAGAGATCATCCCATTTGGACAATCTCGCTGAAACCTTCTATAATTTGAACCGCTTTGGAATAAAATTAAACCAGAAGAAATGCTCTTTTGGGGTTTCTTCAGGAAAACTTCTTGGTTTCCTCGTTTGTTCCAGAGGCATCGAAGTCAATCCTGAGAAAATCAGCGCCATCGAACAAATGAGGTCGCCCTCAACCATGAAAGATGTTCAACGCCTGGCTGGTCGCATGGCAGCTTTAAGTCGTTTCATATCGCGACTAGGTGAAAGAGGATTACCTTTTTTCAAAGCCTTGCGGAAGGCTCACAATTTCACATGGTCCGATAAGGCCAAGAAAGCGTTTAAGGAGGTAAAGTCATATCTATCCAGTCCGCCAGTGTTGGTGTCTCCCGACAAAGGAGAACCATTGCTTCTTTATCTGGCGGCCAAACCACACGCGGTCAGCACTGTCCTAATCGCAGATAGGGAAGGGATACACAGACCCGTCTACTATATGAGCGAAGTGCTTCATGGTCCTAAGGAGCGTTACCCTGAGGTCCAGAAGATACTTTACGCGCTACTGATGGCTTCCCGTAAGCTATGACACTACTTCCAAGCTCACAAGATCACAGTACCATCCTCCTTTCCTTTGGGGGATATTGTCCGAAATCCAGAGAAATCTGGTCGAATCGCCAAATGGGCGGTCGAACTCGGTGCTTCTGATGTCCATTTCATGCCCCGCACGGCGGTTAAGTCTCAGGTCTTGGCCGACTTTGTGGTCGAATAGACCAACCCTGAGCCACCCGTGCAGATGCCCGAGGAATTGGAATGCCCCAATCACTGGACAATGTACTTTAACGGTTCCCGCAGTTTTCAACACTCGGGGGCTGGAGTGGTCTTAGTCACGCCTCAGGGTGAACAGCTTAAGTATGTCATCCAACTACACTTTGTTGCGACCAACAACGCAGTAGAGTATGAAGGTCTTCTTGCAGGGCTCCGGGTAGCAAAATTCCTCGGAGTCCGTCGATTAGTGGTGAGGGAGACTCACAGCTAGTCATAAACCAGGTAAACAAGGAGTACAACACCTCCGATGAGACAATGGCTCATTACCTGGGGGAAGTGAGGAGATTGGAAAAACACTTCAGTCATTTCGAAGTCCAATATATCCCGCGAAAGGACAACATTCTCGCAGACCAATTATCCAAAATTGGGTCCTCACACACATCCGCTCCGGCAGGAGTGTTCATTGAACACTTGGACCGTCCTTCGATCATGACTTCGGTCGAGGATGATCCGGTAACAGCCCGCGTTACCAACCTCGGTCAGGAACAAGATTGGACTCATCCATTGAGAGTCTATCTTGAACATGGGACCCTACCCGAGGACGAAACAGAAACCGAAACCAAAAGCAATCGGTTAATTCGAAAAGCGCGTCTGTACAAGCTCATAGATGGGGTTTTGTATAGAAAGGGTACTCAAGGAGTATTCATGCGTTGCATATCTCAAGAGGAAGGTAAATCCCTCTTGAAAGAGATACATGACGGTGTATGTGGTGCGCACGAGTCATATCGAACACTGGTCGGAAAAGCTTTTCGGCAAGGATTCTACTGGCCTTCGGCACTTGATGATCCCAAGTACATGGTCAAGATGTGTCCTCAGTGTCAATTCCACGCGAGACAGGTTCATCAACCTGCCTATGCGTTACAAACTATCCCCCTCGCATGGCCTTTTGCGGTCTGGGGGATGGACATTGTTGGTCCTATGCCACAAGCGGTCAATGGGTACCAGTTTCTGTTCGTAGCCATTGACACGTTTACAAAGTGGATTGAGGCCGAACCGGTACAAAATATTACCGCCTTAGCAGCACAAAAGTTCTTTCATAAGAACATTGTTGCTCGATTCGGTGTTCCAAACTTTCTCATCACAGACAATGGTTCTCAGTTCGCTAGTGGTCTTTTTCTGGACTACTGCGATCAGATCAGAACCAAGGTGTGCTTTGCTTCGGTGGCGCATCCACAGAGCAATGGTGCTGTGGAACGAGCCAACGGGCAGATATTGCAAGGCATCAAGAAGCGTGTTTTTGATCGCCTTAAGACTCGCTCGGGGGCTTGGGCAGACGAGCTCTACACCGTTCTATGGGCACTGCGAACTACCTCTAGTCGAGCCACCGGTGAGACGCCCTTCCATCTTGTCTATGGGGCCGAGGCTGTGTTGCCTATGGAAGTTAGTATTGGGTGCGTTCGGACAGAACAATTCGAACGAGTTGATCAGTCCGAACAGCAATCACAGGATCTCATCCTCTTAGAAGAAAGGTGTGATCGCGCGTTGATCAAGTCGGCGGCATACTTGCAAGCTTTGCGCAAGTACCATAACAAAAGGGTGTGACCACGTAGTTTCCACGTGGGCGATCTGGTTTTACGAAAAATTCAAGACCAGTCTAATCGCAACAAATTCTCCCCGAAGTGGGAAGGCCCTTTGTTGGGGGAAATCTCCACGCGGTCAAGTCCAGGGAAGTTCATGATTGCCCGGGGACAGTGGCCTCCGGTGCCTGCCCCGGGCGCCGCCTTTTAGGCTCCCGGGACCGTGCCTCCGGGGCATGTCCCGGGCGCCGCCATTTGGCCCCCGGAACCGTGCCCCCCGGGCCTGTCCCGGGCGCCGCCATTTGGCCGGGGACAGTGGCCGCCGGTGCCTGCCCCGGGCGCCGCCTTTTTGGCCCCCGGGACCGTGCCCCCCGGGCCTGTCCCGGGCGCCGCCATTTGCCCGGGGACAGTGGCCGCCGGTGCCTGCCCCGGGCGCCGCCTTTTTGACCCCCGGGACGGTGCCCCCCGGGCCTGTCCCGGGCGCCGCCATTTGCCCGGGGACAGTGGCCGCCGGTGCCTACCCCGGGCGCCGCCTTTTAGGCTCCCGGGACCGTGCCTCCGGGGCATGTCCCGGGCGCCGCCATTTGGCCCCCGGGACCGTGCCCCCGGGCCTGTCCCGGGCGCCGCCATTTGGCCCCCGGGACCGTGCCCCCTGGGCATGTCCCGGGCGCCGACATTTGCCTGGGGACAGTGGCCTCCGGTGCCTGCCCCGGGCGCCGCCTTTTAGGTTCCCGGGACCCTGTTCTCCGGAAGGGGTCCCGGACGTCATCGCCCTCCTAAAAGGAAAAACCCCTGTTTGTTTATCACGTGCAGGTCACGCGAGGGACGCCTCGGGAATCAGCGACCACCTGTCAAGCATCCAAGACGTTTGACCGGGAGAAGGACGGTCTTACCCTTCAATCCGACGGTGGCTTCCGGGGTAGTTTAGGCTTTTCGCTTCTTTTTGGGGCTATAAATAGCCCTTGTACCCCTCTGTTGTAAAGGATCAACTCATTATTATTTGGAATAGCTAATCTCACAGGCGTGCTCCGGAAGCCTCTCCCCTGGAGAGAGCCTCCCCGGGCGACTCCGGTCGGGAGCGCGTCGACAGGACTAGGGCCCCCACTGGGACCCGAACCTGTATAAATCCTCGTGTCTTTTCTTGTGTTTGTCCGGCGGGGGAGGACCGGTCGTTTGCCGTTTTGGTGTCCCCAGGGAAATCACTGTGGACAACGAGACCCAATTCGACTCGGCTTATTTCCGGGAATTCCGCGAAGGCCTGGGGATCGTCGTCCACTTCGCCTCAGTGGCCCATCCTCAAAGCAACGGGGCCGTCGAGAGGGTCAATGGCGTAATCCTACAGGGGTTACGCCGGAGACTCGAGCAAACCGCTTCCAAGCGGGGCGCGTGGGCAGAGGAGCTCCCTAGCATCCTCTGCTCGATGCGCACGACCCCGTCCCGGGCCACAGGGCGTGCTCCCTTCTCCCTAGTCTACGGAGCGGAGGCAGTCCTCCCCCCGGAGATCGGCTTCCGGTCGCTGCGGGTCGAGCTCCTGAACGAAGCCACGACCGCAGCTTACCGGGCCAACGAAGACAACCGGCGGCTGGAAATCGACCTCGTGGAGGAGGAACGCGACCGAGCGCTCCTCCGCCACGCCATCTACGAGCGCGAGATGTCGCGCGCATACAACCAGCGCGTGCGCGAGAGAGCTTTCCGCCTTGGGGACCTTGTCCTCAAGCGCGTCACAGACCCCCAAGCCCAGGGTAAGCTCTCCCCCAAGTGGGAGGGCCCCTACAGGATCTCCGCTGTCCTAGGCTCGGGGGCCTACAAGCTCTCCAACCTTCAAGAGCAGGAGCTGAAGCACACCTGGAACTTGCGTTTACTTCGCAAGTTCTACGTCTAGCCTTACGGGCCTGTCCCCTCCCCCGGAGCGATCACGCCGGAGGGGGAGGAGGGACACTGTAGCTTCCCTTTTTCCCTCTTCGCGGCTTCGCAGGGGGGGGCTGTGTATATTTTGTTAATAAATGCATAGCCTTTGTTCTTCAACTGTCTCACTGCAGGTTGTTCTTGTTTACCGCCCCTAGTGGTGATGCCCTCCCCGCGAGGACGCCCTCCCCGCGAGGATGCCTTCCCCGTGAAGATGCCCTCCCCGTGAGGAAGCCCTCCCTGCGAGGATGCCCTCTCCATGAGGAAGTGGGCCCTGCCCCAGCAAGTCCCTCCTGAAGGGCGGCTTACGAACAGCCCTCGTGGACTGAGGGTGTAAGCGGCAACCTGGTCCCCAGTGGCCGTGGTAACGAGTCACTTTGGGAGACTAGTCCCCTGCCCAAACACTCAAGTCCCGTCTTCGGGCACTTCCTCCTCCGGGAGTAGACGCTCTCCTCAGCGGGACGTCTAATGGCTTTCTGGATTTTCTTCCTCCTCCGGGAGTCGACGATATTCCCGGCCTCCCGTTCTCACGGTGACCGGAAGATCATCCCCTTGCGGCTTGATTGGATCTATCTTCCTCCTCCGGGAGTCGACGTTATTCCCGGCTCCCCGTTCTCACGGCGACCGGATGATTATCTCTCGAAGACGTTATTCCCGGCTCCCCGTTCTCACGGCGACCGGACAATTGCTTTACGAAGATATGGGTTTCTCAGATATATTTTCCCCCGGAAACATTATTCCCGGTTCCCCGTTCTCACGGCGACCGGACGAAGTCTCCCGGGAAGCTCCCCTCCGGAGGTCTTATTGGCTTTTCATGAGCCCCTTCCGCGCCTTGTTCCCGGTTCCCCGCTCTCCCGGCGGCCGGATGAACCTCTCCCGGTGCCCCCGGTCACCCCGGAAGGTCCCTCCCTCGGAAATCCTGTTTTTACATTTTTCTAACTTAGAAAATATTTCTCTTACAGGGTATGCTCCCCCCGGGGACCCTGTTACCCCCACAGCGTGCGGAGGCCTCCTCCCGTCCGCTGTGGGCGGGGGGGGACAGGGGGCCCCCGGGTCACCCACGAAGAAACTTAGCTCATCCTTGTTAAGATGAGTCGTCCAGACCATCCAAGAAGAAGAAAATAAAGAGGCGCAATAAAAGGAAACAACAACAACGTGCTTTATTGATCGGGAAACCCGGAGGACATCTTCCCCCTCCGGTGGGTTTCGGAAATGATACAACCCGGGTCCTAACCCGGGGGATTTTCTACGAGCCTAAGGCCCCTACGCCTAAAGCTCCCGGAGGCCCTCCCTCAGCTCCCGGGCCAAGTCCCGGTACAGCGCCCGGACGCGACGCTGAGAGTCCCGAAGTACGTCCTCGGGCCAAAACTCGTACCCAGCCGGCGGAAGTATCCGAAGAGGAGGTATCATCTGGGTCTTCGGGCGCGGGGGAGTTAATTCAGCACGGCTGTTGTCAAAATTATCCAAGTGCCATTCCGGGCGCCACCTCAACCGGACAGGCTCCCGGGCAGTACCGCCGTCGCGCCTCCCGGAGACAAGGCTCAGCAAAATCAAAGCCGCTTGGGCGTCCCCCGGAGAGCCTCTCCCGGACCGTTGCTCGGGAGCAACCCCCCGGGAACCCTGGTAACATTTCATTGCAAAGACTTAGAAAATTTTCTAATAGATTTCATTGCAAAATGTTTTCGTACAAGTGCCCGGGGCTTCTCCTAAGAAGCTACCGGAATCAAAATGTCTAACAAAATAAAAAGGGGTCCTAGCTAAAGACCCGGGGGAGGCTCATACTTTGGCATTGGGGTCCTCCCCCCGGGGAGCTTCCTCCATGGCCGGGGCAGGGACATCCGTGGCCGGAGGCGCCGGTGTCGGGAACCACGTCCGGATGATCCGGTCGTAGAACCCCTCCGCCAGCAGCTCCACCTCCCGGCGCGTTGGCTCGAAGGCCTCCGGGAAGCCCCGGGGGATGTGCCCCCCGATCGCCCGGGCGTCGACCCCACGGTAGTCAATGAGCCCCGCGGCGGCCGCGATGACGGGGATCGCCCGGCCCCGTGCCCGGACGTCCGCAGCCTCCGGGATGGCGGACACTTGTGCATTAAGAAAACGCACGGCCTCCGCGAGGGTCGCCGGAGGCACCTCCGGGCCGCTCCCGGAGCCCAGGCTAACGCCAAGGCTTTCCAAGGCCGAGCGGACGGAGCGGCCCGCGTCCGACAGCGCTCGGACGCTGAAGCTCTCGAGCTCCCGGAGCGCCTTCTCCCGCACCTTGGCCTCCTCTCGGAGGCGGATGTAGGCGCCCTCCGAAAGGTGCACCTGCGCCCGGGCCCGGGACAGCTCATCAAGAGCTTCGTCCCGCTCCCGGAGGGCCGCCTCCCGCTGCTCGACGCAGGCCACGGCCCGGCTCTCCGCCTCCTTGAGCAGCCGGGTGACCCGCTGCTCAAGGCCCCAGGTAACAGTCGCTACCTACAAAATGCATAAAGAGTTAGAAAAATCTTAAGTGCAGGAAAAAAGCCGAAGTGTTGAGAGCTCGAGTTACCTGGGCTCCGAGGGACTCGAGCCCCTCAAAACGCTCGTGGAGCGTTCCTCCTGCTACGAAGGCCTGCACCTTCCGGTTGTGCAGGCCCTCCGCGTAGCGGGCTACCTCCCCCGCGGGAAGTAGGGAGGTGTCTTGCCCGGCCCTCCTGTCGCGGCCGGGAGAGGGCCCCCGGACCTCTGAATCCGGGAGCACGGCCGGCGTCGCCGGCGTCTTCGTCGACGAAGTTTCCTCCGAAGACGAAGATGAAGATTGGGCGGGGATCTCCGCTCTGGGGGGAATCATCGGGCCTTTCCCCGCCCCAGGCCGGAGGGCCCTCGGAGCCTCCTGCTCCGGGGGGACCTCGAAGACTGAGGGGCTCCCCCCCTCCTCATCAACCGGCCAGAGGCGCGGGGGCGCTGCCCCCGAAAACCTCACCTCTAGCCTCTCCGGCGCCAATGCCGCCGGGAGAGGCGAGAGGAGCGTCACGCGAATTGGCGACGGGGCGTAGTCCGCCGAATCGGACCCCGCCCCATCGACAACAACCTCCTTCCCCCGGGCCTCGACGGGGGCCTCCGGGGGCGGAGGCGTCGCCTCTGCCCGGGGCGCCGCCCGGGCATGTTCGGCTCCGGGAGCCGCGTCCCGGGCCCTCACCGGCGTCGTCGCCGGCGCCATCGTCGGAGCTGGGGTCTTTTGGACCCGGGGCTTTTTGGGCTCTGAGCCCCCAGCCGCATCCTTCCCCCGTTTATGAGACCCGGGGGTGGGAAGGGGCTTCCTTGTGGGACCCTCATTTGAGGATTCCAGTGGCAATCGCCCAGGTGGATTGCACTCAGAAAAGGCACATTACAGCTCACAACAACAAGATGCATTATATAAAAATGCGAGTAATTAAAAACAAGTGCTGATCACAAGGACCAACATTACAATAACTTAGCGCCGAAATGACGCATTTAATTGTTAATACAAATTAAGGAGTTTTCGACACGAGGGTCGGCACAAAATAAAACAGCAACGATAAACAAAAGGACTCCTTCAGTCTTCTTTCTTTGCAGCGGCGGCATTGCATGGGCCTTCTCCACATCGAACTCCACCTTGGTGCATAACCCTTTAACCAGATGGGTCCTCAGTTTCTTCTTCTTGTTCCACATTGGGTTCAAGACCATAAGATTCAGGGTCGGCGAATCCTTCCTCTAAATTTGTTTGTAAAAGCAAGGGTGAGCACATTGTCCACATGGTGCTCAACAAGTCCCAAGTAACAATGCATAAATATATAGATGATGGGGAATTTCTCAAAGAACAGCTCTTTGGCTCTGTGTATAAATATATAATAGATTTTCACATGTAGCCTTAAAGAAAGGTCTTTATTCTCGAAAGCGGGGCTTTTGAAATCCTAAGCTAGATTTTCAGAAATGTTGTGTGTGGCGGTCTTTCATGAGTCACCACTTTACTCAGATTTTGTGAAAAACTTCCAAAAGCTACTTGTGCTGCATCGACGTGAATAGAATTCACAGCGCGCAGACTCCATGACCTAGGAGCTCAGAGTATCCGATACTTTTTAAACTTTGCAAAGGTGTACCACCTTAATCCACCAATCATTCGGCTTTCAAGTCGGATCAGCTTCATGCGACTTTTACGCATGTGACAAGGCCGAGATGACACAACAATTTACAGTCCTAGTATTAACCATTTCCCTGCCCGGTAAATAGACAGTTAAGTCTCAAGTACCGTTGTGGGTCCTCCCCACTGCCTTACTTCCTAGCCTGGGCCTATGTTCTCGCAAGACACATAGCCTCTCTTGATTACAGTCGCGCACGACTTAATCTGGCTTAGGGCGTCTTCCTTCTTTCCACCTTTTCCTCTCATGATTTTTCTGAACTCACATCACTCATGGCCTTCTGCGGCCCACCAGTTCTCGCAAGAAACTGGACCGACAACCATTGCAGGGAAAAGCTAACACTAAAGAAAGCTACTAAGTTGCCCCCGTCCCATAAACAGGCAGGTGGTTGGTACGTTTTTCATGCCGCATAGAAGCACAACACAAGGTTCTAGTCCTTATGAATCTTTAGTGAGGAGTCTTTGACATTCCCAGTGCGCACACAGCACCATCCAATCAAACCATCCTCACTATCGATTCCAATCACATTTTCTTTCACAAAAAGGGGTTTTGAACATGCCTTTCTCATATGTGACCATTCAACATTTGTCATATAATCTTTAAGCATAGCATAGCCTAAGCATGATAATCTAGGGTAACAAGGGTGCAGGGATATTCAATATCAAAGGGGGCTTTACAATCATTTAGGTCATATCTAGTCATTTTATTGAAACATAATTCTTATTTGAATCTAAGGCATGCATATATTTGAAAACGGTTAACATACTTCATTCCAAAATAATAGGTGAGACATGATCAAGGGTTTGAGACTTGCCTTGCAGTGACGGGTCTAGCTGCTCAAATGAATCTTCAGGGATCTCCTCTGCTCCTTCAACGTCTGGTTTCACGACGGGTACAAACAACACATACACACTATATAAGCACACAAGCACTAGAAAATAATGCGTAAATACATCATGCATGCAGGGGAATTGGTTTAGACAAGGTCACTTGACATTGGTTGAAGAGATGGGTTCAGAGGGCTTGAATGTCGAAGGGCTGACATTCGGCTCATGGCTTAACATTGCCCTAAATCGGTTCTAGGTCTGTTTTCTAGAGATGTGATAGTAGGGAAAGTTGTAGAACATGGCTCAAAAGGCTTAGTGGACAAAGTGGCATTTCAATTGCTCAAAAGAAACAAGTCTAAATCATCCAATGCCACAGGTGGACATGCACTGACATAGTGTTTGACATGGCCAGAAACTAGGGCATTGTATAACTTTTGACTCAGAGCTCCAATTGATGCACAACTTTGTCTAGGGTTTAGGCATTGATATCAGCTACAAAACTCTCAACAGGCTCAAGGGCTGAAAGTGGCCGGAGGGTGGCCAAATCCGATGAGCAAACACGGTGGCCTGGACATGGACTGAGCCACTGGACAGCAACCTTGGCATGGCTATAACTTTTGATTCAGGTCGATTTAGGGGTCAGGCTAGTAGACAAAATTGCTCAGGGGGTTGAGGTCTATCTAAATGACAAGGTCTCATCGGCTGGTTTGGCCGGAAAATGAACTCCGGCGATCGGGGCCGAAGACGAAGGCACCGATTTGGGGGTTTTCGTTCCAGGGCGTTTGAACTCAATTCAACACTCGGGAAGCATCTAGGGGCTGTCAAAAGGCTATTGGTGCACTCAATTTTGCCAGAGATCGGCTGGAGAAGCACAGCGGCGTGCTCCGGCGAACTACCGAGGCTCGAACATGGAAATCCGGCGCTCGGGGCAAAATTGGCGAATCCAAGCTTGCAGGTTTGTTCCTCCTAGCTCACTGATCAATATCCTCTACAGGCACGAGGATCAATTTGGCTTGAATCGCTCGGCATTGCGGGAACAGGGGATTTCCGGTAATGTAGCACGCAATGTAGCGGGGCTTTCTGGCAAGTCCTCGGTCATCTGAGTGGCTGCTGGTTTGCAAACAAGGCTAGGCATTACACTGATCATAATTGCTGGTTCGATCACACATCCCTGGTCGTTATATTCACTTTCCTCCTGCGTTTGTAATACTAAGTCTTCAGTATCTACAATCACAGGCGGGGGCTAGGGGGATATGTTTATAATATGAAACAACATAAAACAAGAATATATTTGAGAATATATTCATTTTCAAAAATGAGTTTCAACATACATTGCATTATATATAACTGTTTCTATACAGATATAGGGATCACTCGATCCCAAGCTCAGTCAGGAGCTTATTTACATGGGGTCTGACCTCCTCCATGACGGCCTTCAATTGTTCCTCACTCTCGACCTCAACTGGTCCCACCAATGGATTCAGATCTGCATCTAGGCCATGGTGAAGTCAAAACCGGCTGAGAATGGCGGAAGCGGCTGACCGAACCCTGGTTCTGATCGCCTCTTCTCGTCGCCGTGTATCTTCAGGAAGATACTCGAGAAGTGACTCTTCCTGGGCAATGACTAGTGTAGACCAGTTATTTTGGCTGAGGTTATCTTTTGTGGTTTCGACCACATCAGCCTTCAGGAGACGAGCCACCGTCTTCAGCTTTTTGAAGATCGACCGGCTCAGCTCTCTGTTCGCCTTCTCGGAGGTTTGAATGGAGCCCTGGAGGATCACCTTATCCTGACTGAGTTGTCTTATTTGACCTGCTTGTGCTGCAGTAAGAGAAAGGGTTACTCACATGTTATGAAGTTAAGTCTTCCTAATCAAGAATCGACTTACCAGAGAGTTGTGACCGTAGCTTGTTGATCTCGATCCCTTGGTTTGAAGCCACGGAGATCGAATGAAGCTTGACCGTGGCCATTTCTTTCTTCAGAAACGCCACCTCTCTGTGACAGAACAAAAGGAGTGGCCACAACCAATTTGTATCTATACAAGTTGAAGAGTAATGATCCTTACCTGCGCAAGTTGTCTCGCTCTTTTTGTATGGCCTCAACGCTCGCTATCATAGCATGCGACCTGGCCGTCATCCGGGATAGTTCCTGCGATGCAAAAAGAAATTAAAGATGTCCTATGTGCAATCCAGGCACCAAAAAAGAAGTTCATCATACCTTTGTGAATTCCCGGAAAGAAACATCTTCCGGGATGACAGGAGGTCTCGTTGAAGGCCCTGTTGCGGCCACGACGGAGGCAGCTGGTAGAAGTGCCTGCTGGGCACTACCCCCAGTCACTGTTACTTGCGACTGGGTCTCCACACCTGCTTCTCCCCTCGTGGCCCGGACTACTTCCTGGACCAAGGGGGCCGAGCGCTCCTCACTGGAGGCTCCGGCACTAGTAGTGACTTCAACCCTCCCCGGAGTGGTTGAAGGGCTTGGTCTGCTTCTTTTCACCTGCCAAGGAAAAATGGACCAACAGTCACAATTCGTGATCATCACAACTTATTTTAATACAACCAAGATAGGGTTCTTACCTTATCTGAAATCCCATCAGCTTTTGGGATTTCAGGGAAGGCTCTCCTCGAGAAGGGGACAGTCGTCGTCTGTCCTGGTCTTCCTCTTGGTGAACAAGGCCTTTTCCCCCTAGGTGCGTTCCTCTGTAAGCACATTTCTAAGGGAAGGTAAAGACAAATGGTAAGAGCTCTTACCTAGGCAACCTGTCCGACTGGCGGGGTTGCGTCCGAAGGCCTGGATGGCTCCTGGACTTCTGGGACCAGCACCTCATCCGCAACTACCACGGGGCCTTGTTCGGTTACCTCCACTCCTGTCCGCGGGGGTGGAGGATTTTCCTCCCTGGGACTCACAGGAGTCGCAGGGGAAGCTATTCTCCCAGGACAAACATTTAACTCAGTAAACAAGCATACAGAGGGAATTGAAGAAAACAAGACCATGAAAGAATCTTACCGTGGTCACCCCTTCGACCAGGGAGGTAGAGGCAACTGACCCTGAAGCCTCGGGGGCTTCAGGAGCAGGGGTGTTACCCGCGACCACGGGAATTGCGGTGGCCGCGGAGTCTGCTACAGTCGATTCTGCGGTAGCAGTTATTGCTGCTAGACAAGTTGGAGCGTCACCGGATGGAGAGCCTACAATTTTCCTCCTCTGGCGGATTAGGGGGATGTCGTTTTCCTCCTCTTCTTCGCTCCTCTCCCCCTGTACGACGAAGAAGTGATTCCAGTCTGCACCTGGAAAAACGGAAGGAACGTGATATCTTACCGCAGTCTTCCTTGTGGTAGGAGGGACGCTCCGTGAAGACCCCTCTCCAAGATTTGGCCTGGCTTTCTTGGGGGCGGGATTCCTCGTCCTGGGTTTCGAGGAAACCTTCTTCACGTGCTTCATCGTCGGCTTCCCCAGGGAACCGACATTCTCACTTGGGAACGTCGCCTCGGCGAACCGCCCTAGGAGCTGTTTTCATTCCGGTAAAATTGTCAGTGCTGGACATATATAAGACCTGCAACGCAGAAGCCAAGTGAAAGATAACATACCTTTCGGCGCTCCTGTCTAAGGTCGTCGCCGACGTGAACTAAGCTCTGCGGGCGAGGCGATCCCTTGGGGCCTTCTACCTCGGCGTTATAAGCCCTAAGGAGGTAGTTAGTCTGCCTCTCGATCTCGGATGAG
Organism: Pharus latifolius; assembly: GCA_019359835.1. Lineage (NCBI taxonomy): Eukaryota > Viridiplantae > Streptophyta > Magnoliopsida > Poales > Poaceae > Pharus > Pharus latifolius. Next base: position 24,463,761 of record CM033327.1, read on the forward strand.
GGCAGGACTGTTCCAGAATGCAAGTTAACTGATGCATTTCAAAAATAAAAGATCTCAGTGCCAGAGAAAGGTACCATCATTATAGTCCAAGGTGTTGTCCGCCATGGACTTGATCTCCCATGCCGGATGAGCCCTTTCACGCAAGGGGCTCACCTGATTCCTCACAAAGTCTCGGATGACATCGCGTGCTGTGAACCCCTGTCCGACTAAGTGAAGGATCACCTCGGCATGCTTCATGAACTCTGAGTTCATCGCCGGGAGGGAGTCCAACTCGATCGGCTTTTCCGGCCGCGAGTTCTCGAACCACAGCCCGCTCTCGGTTGGCGGGGTGCAGTAGAACCATTTCTGGTGCCACCCGTGCACTGAGTCACGCAGGGGTGGGAAGGGATATTCTTTCTTCTCCCTTATCCGGAAGTATATGCATCCGGTGGCGTTGGCACTCTTTGACCACGCCGAGAAGTAGAAGCGTCGGAAGAGTTCCACATTGGGATACACTCTGATGTACGCCTCGCACAGATGTTGGAATACTGCGAGGATTAGGACTGCATTTGGGTGGAGGTTGATCAGCTACAACCCATAATGCTCAAGAACGTCCTTCAGGAACCGACTCTCAGGGAATCGGAACCCGCACCGCAGATACTCCTCAAAAACCACCAGTTCGCCCTCTTGGATGACTGGGGTTTCTTGGTCCTTCTCCGCGGGCCGCCAGTTGATTAGCAGCCGCGGAGGAAGGATCTCCTCCTTCTCCAACGCCAACAGACTCTCCTCTGAGTGGTGGATCGATCGGCTCCAAGATGCCATTTTTGGTGAGGAATTGGGGGAAAGATTGGCGGCTTTGGGAAGATGGAGGCTGAAAGGAACGAGGGTTTTGTGCGGTGGAAATGGAAAGGGTTTTGGTTGTGTGGCTTCCTCTAGAAGCTACCTGTTCCTTTTATAGACCCGAGGAGGCGCACTTCTGTGAGTAACGTTCCACTCAAACGTTCCACTGAATATTTTATTCATTTCCCATAATGGATACTGTCTCTGGCGGACCCGTTAAAGTGTTCTAGGCATTGGATTCGAAACAGAAAGACTTCTTTGTTTCAGAGTCTGAAAGTACAAAAGCCTAAAAAGTTTTTCAGGGGCTTCCAGAGGACGTTTTCCTTCATATGCCTTGTATACTTTCATGAAAAAATCCTATGGCCCAATTTTTGGACGTATGGATATATTCTGATCGGGTTGTGGTATGATCGAATCCATGCTTTCGATTAAGCTCCGATTCTAATCGAAGTGACAATCTGACCGAGCCTCAGTTCTGATCGCAGTAAGCTTCGGTTCTAACCGCGGCTTTGAGTTTGATCGCGGTATCAATGCTGGTCGCAGTACTACAATAAAAACGCGGTTCTAACCGCAGAACTGAAGTTCGCCTGTGTATGAGTGGTTACAAGGACATTCCTTGTGGCCATATTTTCACACAGAAGAGCTAAAGAACATTTATGTGAAGAAAAAGAAAAATTTTATTTCTTACATTCTTTGCATACAAAAGGGATACCGGCGACTAGAGCGTCGACCTGATCTGAAAGAAGTTTGCTAAGTTCTCCTAGGGACATATTGCTGTCAGTAGGATCTACACTCACAACCCCCAGAGAATTAGCAACTAATCTAAGCCTATCTACATCGTCCCTAACAAGAGACGCACTACTAATCCTAATCAAATCAGAGAGTTCCCGCTGTTGCTGAGCGTGGTCCCTCTAATGACAGAACTGATGCGCCTCTTCACGGGATTGTTCAAAACATTCTGCCAGATGCAGAATCGCCGAAGACATCTCTTCGGTTTTCTTCTCCAGGGCCTTCTTCTCCTCTGGAAGAATCTGCCAGAGAAGAGGTAGAATCGTAGTAGGCTGATCACTAGGGCCTCCAATCTCCTACATTTGCAAAAGTTAGTTGCACTAACTATAACTATCAGCAAAAGGAAATGAGGATCATTACCTGTCCCTGCTCGTGACAGGTTGATATAGCCATCCTGGAAATTAGATCATCCGATAAAAGTGGATGATCACCAGATGGTGGAAGTGCAACCTTCCCACCAGAAGATTGCTTCCCCAACACAAGTTGAGGATCTTCTGGTCGAGTAGTCACCACTTGCCGACCAGAAAATCGATCACCCAAACAAAAGCAGGGAGTGTTGGAGTAAAGAACAGAAGGAAGAAAGAACGATGGTACGTCTTCTACCTTTGCCCTGCTGGAAGATCCTTCGTCAACCTTGGGTTTCTTCCTTGAAGGAGATGGATCTTCAGGCATTTGAGGCTCCTGCTTGAGAACTTCCTCTTCATCACTTCCAATCTCGATGATGTTGTGATCTGCCATCGGGAAGTGTATGAAGAGAAGGATGAAAGCAATTCTTGAAAAACTTAACCGTGAGAAGAAATTGTGGGGCTCTACAATTCAAACGTTTCTGAATTTATAGCCGCCAGGGTGACGGTTCACTTTCCGAACGCCTCGGGTTTTTAAAGCATTTACAATTTTATCTCGGGTTAAAAAATATTTCAACAGCGCCATCATTACCTGTCATGTAATGCCCAGAACCTGTCTCGGGGAACCAACCGTCCCACTTAGTGTGCCACTAAGTGGAGGATTTGAAATGTCAGGTTAAAAATCCGGTGCATGTCTTTAAATTCGAAATAAACATGCCCCTTCGTTTTCTTCGAATTTGGGTGCTAGCTGACGAGGATTGACACCCGAGTTAGTTCAAATAAATGCACTGTTGGTTCAGGATAGATTCGAGCCAGACATGTGCCCGGCGGTGCGAACTCAAGTCGTTTCTGGGAAGCATCAGCCCGAGGTCGCAGGCTTTGCACGATCAGATCACAACTAGTGTGCGGTCAGAAGTTCATGTGCTGTGCGCGGATAGAAGGTCGAAGATGTTGCGCGGTCAACCAACATCGCGCAGTCAAAGCATCTTCGACCACGGAACGTGGGAGTATTCTTTTCCTATAACAGGAATATCCCAAGTATCCCGAAGATTCTTCCACGTGGGGATCAACCGTCAGGAGGTTAATACGTGCAGTTATCCACAAATAACACGTGTTAAACCTGCGTGGGAGTTAAGAGCGGTTCTCCAAACCGTATCCAAGCAACTGCTTGATGCAGTTACGACTTGGCGCCCTTTCAAACAGTATAAAAGGGCGGCATGATGTATCAAACGGGGGAGATCGATCAAGAGATCAAGACACGACTCAAACAGCCAAGTCTACGGCCTAGATTAGATAGTTTTTATAAGCCTCCCTGGCTTCTTTCTGTACACTTACATAGGAAAACCTTCACCTGTGAAGGTCTTTTCCAGCCATCTTGTAAATCTTTAGTACGTATAGTGAAATCCCAACAGGACGTAGGGCTATTACTCCCACCATCGAGGGCCCGAACCTATATAAATTTCTCTGTGCTCCAGTTCTCCATAGTTCTACATACCTTCCCGGAGGGTCACCCTGAAAGGTCTCACTATTATAAATTTTACATAAGTTCAGCTGAGGACCCCGAGTCCGAATCGTCGACAATGGTCTCAGGGTAATCCAAAGAATCTCAGTGCTACCTGTGGTCTCGATGCAATCATGTGACCTCAGTGTTCCCTATGGTCTCAATGCAATCCTGCGACCTCAGTATTCCCTATGGTCTTAGTGCAATCCTGTGATTTTAGTACTTTAGAGATACAAAGACCATAGTAGTCATAATATCTTACCTATGAATATTATGATTATGGAAGCATTTACCTGTAATCATTTTATTCATATAGAGATTTTGTCCTGGTTTTCTGTTACTTCGATTTTTTATCATAGTAACCATGGACATAATATTAATTACCAGTGGATGTTATGGTCGCAAAGACATTTACTTGTAACCATTTTTCATGCAGAGCTATTTACTCAAAATCAAATTGAGAATTCACAAATCATTATAGATTATGCGTAGTCATTGTAAAGAAAAAGAATTTTATTCTTTCTTGCATTCTTGACATAAATAAGGGATGCAGGCGACCAAAACGTCAACCTGACCCAAAAGTAGTGTACAAACTTCTCCAAGGGACATGTTGTTGCTAGTGGGATTAACACTAGTTGCCCCTAGAGACTCTGCAACATCCCTCAGTTTGTCAATATCGTCTCTTATAACGAGACTACAATTGGTCCTAATTGAATTAGTGATATCCCTCTGCCCTCGCATGAGGTCAAGCTCTTCGTGTGCAATCTAGCATCCTCAACAGCCCTGCTATGTCTCTCCCTCAGGCGATCGACAACCAAGCAGACTGTATTAAGGTTGCGTGCTCGCTTGAGGGATTGCTCCTCAATCCTTTCTTTTTCTTCTTGGAGAGTGTTGCACAAAGCAGTCTTCTCCAGAAGAACCTCCATTTTGGCAGGCTATTCACTGACGACCCACAGGGCTTTGTCCTCTTGTATGTACATGGGCTAGTTCTAGAACTATGCAACATGGATAAAAAATGAGAATTATAACCTGGGTAGGAAAAGTTGAGGGTGGAACAGAAGTTGGATCCAAGCAGAAGCCTGGGACAATGAGGAAGCCCAGACTTCAATTCCCATTAGCTTTTTTAATAAAGTTCCATTGGATGATCCTGCATCATCCCCAGATTACTTCTTTGAAGATGTTGAATCCTCGAATACCTAAAGAATTTGAAAATGTATTACTTTGGAAAAGTCTAACCAAAAGGACAGATTCACACAGATTCTTCAAAAGAGAATTACCTTTTGAAGAACCTGTTCAATTTCATCTTCCATTGCTAGTTCCTCTTCATCACTCTCAACAACTTGTTTGGAGTCTCGGTTCGCCATTGAGATGAGAACAGAGAAGGAGGAATATGGTGAAAAGTTAAGAAGAAGTTCTAAAGACTTAGCGAATGAAAGCTTGAAAGTCATATGACGAAGAACCTGACTATTTATAAGGCCCAGAGGCGACGAAAACAAACCGGCACACATTGGAAGCAACGTCTTCAAAACAACAGAAGAAGGCGAAACTTCGGATGATATATTCTGGAATTTTTAAATTCGAAGTAATACGTTTTGTATTGCTTCAAATTTGGGCGCTAGCTGACGATGAATATTACTTGGGCTAGTCATATGTTCATTAAATATATCAGGTTTAAGATATGTCTGATATGATATATGGCTGCATGGTCGGAAAGCTTAGTTTCCTGTGAACCAGAAGGTCACATGACTAATGTCGACGTTAGTACTGGCCTATGGTCGCAGACTGTATGTGACCATAGAATCGAGAGAGTCATGTCTAACCTGAGTAGTGGCTGAGTCTTCTGGTCACGGTTCCAGGATCAGATAACTTCCTCTCCTATTTGTGAAGATAACAACCAAGGAGTTAAGATATGCAGTTATCTATAAACTGCATATTGGCAACCATCTAACCTCGTGAAACTGCTCCATGTTGGCACCCTTCCGATCACTATAAAAGGGCAACAAGCATACCGGAGATGGAGAAGAGATAGAGAAATACACATAGATAGAGAGATTGTTAACTTTCCTTTGTAACAATCTCCCCTCTTTGTAATTACTTATATACATAGTGAAAATATTACAGGATGTAGGGTTATTACTCATCCTTGAGGGCCCAAACCTATATAATCTTCCGTGTCCCCAGTGCATAATTACCTTTACTTACCTGATGAGCGTCTCAAAAGGTCTTCACTTCCTACACAACTAAACTGCATAAGATCGACTAAGGATTCGACTCCTAATCGTCGACATAACTCATTGCAGGAAGCTTTGGAAAAACTTGGTTTTTATTCAGGTGAAGAAGATATGGAATTCTCTAGCTTCTTGTCTGGCACTAAATGTGCTGAGAAGACATGGCAAGTCACTGCTTCATCCTCCTTCATGTTAAGAAGATATTGTTCTTATTCTTTTCTGTTAGTCTGTACTCTATATTCAGTTACTATTGGCATTTAGTTGTAGGGATAACTTCTAAATCATTTTTTTATTCGTTAAGTTTGTGTTTAAAATTTTAAGTCAGTGGTGTGATTATTAATATTCTGCACCTATTAAAGAAAAGAAGAAGACTGTTGAAATTCGATATTTGTCTAACTATTATTTATTTGAATAGGACATAAGTGGAAGGCTTCTGAATGTAAACAAGGCGGCGCTTCTGAATGTAAACAAGGCGGCGCCCAGAGGTTCTCATGTGGAGAGAGCTCTCCGACAATTTGGGTCCGCTTTCAGGATTTATGTTGACAATTTAGGTGGAAAATTCAGTGATTATTTTTCTAGAGTTTTTACTACTTCAAACTTTGTTTCCTAGATGAAAATATGTGATTGAGGAGACTGTACCTTCAAGTTGGATGAATTCAAATATTTGTATTCTTATATCCTTAAATGATGTGTTGAGACTCTAGAAGAACTTTTTTCAGTTCTGTGCCTTGTTCTATGAATGATTAGATCGATATAAACTGCTACAAAAATGTTGTCTTCTAACGTTTCCTTACTAAGAAATCGTTAGTAAAGGTACTTGATATTTATCTAATTTGCTTGATTTTTCTACATAATTTTACCACGCTTATGCACACTTTAGTCATATACCACATCATATACCTATATTATTCTTTGATTTGTTGCCAAATCGACTACATTACTTGTTTTGCAATTTTTATTGCAGGTTGGCACGGATCGAATGGATTTTGGCTAACGGACGCGCTTCATTGACTAAACCCGACCCTCGGTCAATTCTGGATAGAAGCGCGTGTTTTTACGGACGCGTAGGAACCGGCCGTGCTGAAATCGGAGTCTCCGGAGGCTTGGAACACCTAAACCTAGTAGCCAAAGGACCTGGTTGTCATTTCAAACCTTTTCAAGGACCTTTCTGCAGGATTGTCAAAAATCCCCCTTTACCTTCTTCTTCTCCCTTATACCCCCAACTTCCACACCTCCGTCCACCACGACGGAGGATGGCATGCTGTAGACCGCCGGTGCCCTCATCTTTGCACCTCGTTCTTCTTCTTCCTCCTTCCTTTCTTCCTCTTCTCCTTTTTTTCCTCATCCTCATTTCTCGCTGCCGCCACTGCTTCTTCTTCTTATCTGGCGTCGTTCTCCGCCGTAGTGACAACGGTGGTGATGACTGCCGTCTCCCCCTATTCTCCTCACCTCCAACTTCTTCTACCTCCCCCCAAACTTAGATCCACACCTCCTACCACCCCTGGAGCTAGCTGGTTCCTTGTTCCTCTCTCTCCCTCTCTTTGCTTCCTCGTTTCTCCCGCACACTGCGCCTGCATCCGCCGCCTCGTTTCTCCCGCACACTGCGCCTGCATCCGCCGCCTCGTGTCATCTTCTCGGTGCTCCATCTTCACCACTCCATTCTCACCCTTAGCCGTCTCGTTCTCTGCTTCCTCATTCCTCAGCGCCGCCGCCTCTCATACACGCCACACGCCGCCACCTAGATCCGCTCCCGTGCACGCTGTCACCTCTCCACTCCAATCAATGCCGATCACCGCCGCTCGTGCTACAGCGTCGCCATCGCCCCAAAGTCATTGCCGCATCCCTCTTCCCTCTCTTCTTTGAGCTCCACGCCCGCTAGGCTCTCCCTCACTGGATTCTCCCCTCTCATGCACCGCCACTCTCCCGTGTTGTGCTGCCGCTCTCCTCCTTCTTTCGTTCCCTCTTCTTATTCCTCTATTGCTTCCTCTCATCTGTCTTTTTCTTACTCCAGATCTCACTGCCTAGTCCACGGTCAGATCCGGTGATCCGTCCCCACAACTCGCTGCCGACGGCCACGCTTCTCTTCAACGGTGATCTTCAGCTTCTCCCACGACCACCTCGACAGCTTCGACCATTCCACTGCTATGGGCCGATGATGAGACCTCTCCACCAACTACAGCTCCAGCCGACGGCGAGCTCAACCACAACTACGACCACATCAGTCTTCAACAAGCTTCTCCCATGACTACTGCAGCCCATTACTTCGACTACAAGCTCAAGCTCTCCACGGCCGTCTTCTTTGATCGCGAGCTTCAGCAAGCATCCACTACTTGTCCAGCTACTCCAGCAGCCATCACAACTGGTTCAACTCCTTTCACCCCTCTACTGTTCTTGAATCCTATGAACTGTTGAATTGGCAAACAATGCTTGTATGAGATGAATCGATATTGTAACTGAGATCCTTTGAAATGCCAGTTCTAAATCGAATGCTTAACTCTTTTTGAACCATATCAAATTCATCAATCACAAGTAAATTTTGATATTGTTAGAGCCATCTTGCCTATCCAGTGATGAAATGAAATCATCCTTTTGCTGTGTGTAGTATGATGACTGAGATGCTGAATGTTCAAATTTCTGTAACCTTGAAGATTTCAAACCCACTGTTTTAATATCGCATTGCTCTTTTTATCTTGGCTTTCCGGGTGAATCATTTACTGGAATGTGCTTGTTGTCTGGGATGCTCTTTGAGTCTGAACTGAATGTCTCTTTAAATGAATGTTGGGAATTCAACTGATTTTGTTTGGTGATTTGTGATGATCATGCAATATTCAATTCTAGTGCTGCATTGTTGACTCTATTCTGAGTTATATAGAGAACTTATCTTATGCTTCAACTCTTTGATTTCCAGACATTAAACTTCTGTTCAGTTTAGACTGGTTTCCTTCTTTGGATAGTTTGGGCATGTTGTGGTGGTTGTTGAGTGTGAGTTGAGATCCTAGTGTTTATTCTGTGCTTTTATGGTTTCATCGATATATGCAGTAATTAGTGTACGATAGTCGTCTATGCTATCTCTCTCTCCGCTAGACCTCTATTCGATTATATTATATACTGCACATATTTATGATCATTGTGCAGATTAAACACTAACAACGGGATATGATTGCATATCTCTCTTTCTCCTCATTTTCTTCTGACATCCTCTTTCTCTGGTCCGTTTTGGTTTTATTATCTACCAATTTAGTCTAGTTTTATACGATTTCGCTTCTCTACTCCCTGTGGAAAGAACGACACAATACTCGCCTTACTACTCCGATCTCATTCTCTTGTGAGACGGTCTAGGCTGGTATCAATACTCTATTCTAACGGTTCTTAATAAGGAATCGTCAGAAAAGTACCGTTTCTAACAGTTCTTTAGTAATGAATCGTTAGAAAAGAGTGCCATTTCTAACGATTCATTACTAAAGAACCGTTCGAATAGAGTATCTTTTCTAACGGTTCATTTATAAAAAACCATTAGAAAAGGTATTTTTCTAACGATTTCTTACTAAGAACCATTAGAAAATAACACTTTTTCTAACGGTTCAAAACCGTTAGAGTAGTGTTAGACTTGTTCTATCGTGCCGATCACTAACGGTATGAGAATTGTTAGTAGAGATGTGTTTGAAACGTTAGAAGAAAGCATTTTTGTGCTAGTGAATGGACGTTCGACTTGAGCAAGTTGAGCGGACGCCGCCACGACAACATCCACCACCTTGATTCCCTCGAGGTCCACTTGAAGCCAATGATCATGATGTGGCTGCCGTTCCACTTCAACCAAGTGCGAACTTGAACACCGCGTTGCAGGAAGCCGCCAATGAAGAGAGATATGATAATTATGGGGCCGATAATGCGCAAGTTGTTTTGGATCCTGATCAACAACGACTTGTACGAAACCGTTGAGTCATGGGAGCATATGCACGTCACCGCAATCAAGACAGAAGGGATGATGCTTTGGGAAAGATCAAGTTTACTCTCCCCAGCTTTGATGAGAAGTTTATAATGAGAACACGGATGCCCGATCTTCTGGTGAGAAGGATAACTTTGATTAAGGCGCGTGATGACCTTGACGATCTGGCTACCAACCAGCAAGTGACTACAAACCCGGCGATTGCTAAACCACCACGACGAAGCATTATCAACTGTGCCAAGACACGATCGACCTGATCGCGAAGATCTATTCCTACAGGCAACCAAAGAACAAGCAAGAACAAAGACAGGAAATCTGAAATTATGAATTATATTAAACCAAACGAGTTGGTGTTCAGAACTCAGTCCTGTTTGTCTTGCTAACACAAGAGGAGACGAGGTAGTTTCACACTGTGGAAAACTAAACTAAACCAAACCCAAGGAAGAAGAACGGGGATGGCTGCCATATATAGCAAGGATATGCCGGCCAGGGTATGGACGTTGGCCAAAGCACCTATGCCCACGCAACCCTAGGGATACATGGGCCTATGGCCCGAGGTGGAGGTGGCGCAGCACCCGGCAGGGTTTGTCCACAGATTGTTTCATCGATTGCGGACAATACAGAAGGAATTTGGCCATGGGCCTAAGCACATTGGAAAGGTCTCGTCATGGACTTCTCCGTGAAGTACTTATTTGCCCCAAACGGACTCCATACATGGCCTGGGCATCCGTTTGAAGTTGGACTGCTGCTGGATGGCCGAGCTGGCCTCGCCGACGAGTTGGGCTTGATCTTTGGCTGGGCTTGATGCGTCGTGGTTTGCTCTGTATTGGATGTGGCTCGCTGACCCTCCAGTGTAGACAGTTTGAATGGTTCGGGACATGGATTCATGCTGACTCGTCGTCCTCCTTGATCTTCCGACGATGTAGTGGAGATAACGAAAGTAGTGCAAGAAGTGAGAGGTGTTGTGTTCATGTGCGTGCTGGTGATGTCCTTATCATCCTCCCCTTCTTGAATTGGAGTCACCCTTGACTCCATCACATTCTCCTGCAAAAGGTTAGTAACAACAGGAGGCAAAGCAATAGACAAAGCAACAGGAGGAGGAGTAGTCAAATCAGTGCAAGTAGGAGTATCGTTCTCATGTAAAACAGGTTTAGTAGCTAGTAAAACAGCACCCTTCAATCTAATTTCAGATTTCTTGGAACTTGGTTCTTTCTTCTTTGGTGGATGCAATTCTTTAGCTACACTTTGATCACACTCTGATTTACCCTATTTAGCTTTTGCTACCACAGTTTTCAGCAGTTCAGCAGAAGTCATGGCAGCCAATATAATTTTCTTGCCTTTGAACATGAAAGCATAATGATTAGTTCTACCATGATGAACAAAATCTCCATCATATATCCATGGTCTACCCAACAAAAGAGTGCATGCTTCCATAGGTACAGCATCGTAATGAACATAATCATGATACGAACCAATAGAGAAAGGCACTCGCACAAATTGTGTTACCTTCAACTTACCACAGGAGTTAAACCATTCAAGATGATATGGAGTTGGATGCGGAGTGGTGGGCAAGCCAAGCTTCTCGACCATGTCTTTGCTAGCAAGATTGTTGCAACTTCTGCTGTCAATAATGACTTTCACCGAGTGCTCATTCACGACGAATTTGGTTTGGAACAAGTTATGGTGTTGATTTTGCTCGGCGCACTCAGGTTGTGCACTAAGTACACACTGGGAAACAAGGGTCATGTATTTCTCTGACATTTCAGCTGTCAAGCGTTCGACATCTTCTTCATTCTCACCTGCAGTGTTAGTTGCAACAAGAGCCAAATCATTCTCATCAACATCACTAGCACTAGTATACTCACCATCTTCTCTCACAATGAGAGCACACTGACTAGGACAATTACGCATCGTATGTCCAAAACCTTTGCAGCGAAAACATTGCAAGTTGCGGGATAGCCCTGTAGAAGCCACTTACGAAGCATGTTGGGGGAAATCTCCACGAGGCTAAGTCCAGGTAAGAGACTATTCAATTCGCCCGGGGACAAGGTCCCCCAGTGGCTTGTCCCGGGCGCCGCCTTTTGCCCGGGGACAAGGCCCCCCGGTGACTTGTCCCGGGCGCCGCCATTTTCCCGGGGACAAGGCCCCCGGTGGCTTGTCCCGGGCGCACCATCCTTCCGGAGACAGGGGTCTCCGGTCCTGGGTCACATGAGGGTCACGCGAGGAGCGCCTCGGAAATTGACGGACACCTGTCAAGCATCCAAGGTTCCTGCCCGGGAGAAGGATGTTGCTGCCCCTCGATCCAACGGTGGCAGGCGGGGTAGTCTAGTCTTTTTGCGTCTTTTGGGGCTATATAAGCCCTTGTAACACCTCATGTAAAAAAAACTCATTATTACTTGGAATAGACAATCTAATAGGTGTGCTCCGGAGCCATCTCTTCCCCGAGGGAGCTCCCCTAGACAACTCCGGTTGGGAGCACGCCGACAGGACTAGGGCCTCCACTGAAGCCCGAACTTGTATAAATCCTCGTGTCATTCGCTGTGTTTGTCCGACGGGAGAGGACCGGTCACGCGGTCAGCTCGCGTCGTCTTTTCCTCGCTAGGATCTTCAACAAAACCTGCTGGGGTATTCGTAATACCACGACAGTTGGCGCTGACCGTGGGAACTCGCGACGAGACGCCATGGCTCCCCCAAGAACGAGGGCTCGCGCCCTTCCCGGTGTCACCGGTCCCGGTGACCCGGTGCCGCCCGTCTGGGACACGACCGTCCCGGCGCTTCCTCCCGGAGGCGGCCAGACCCAGGTACCGCCTCCCACCTTGGCTATTAATTTTGGTGGTTCAACCTCCGGGTCAGTCCCAGTGACCGTGGTCGCCTCGGCCGGGACCAGTCTCCCCCCGACGGCTTCCCCGGCTCCCCGGGACACCTTGCTTGAGGCCTTAGTGGAGGGCCAGCTCCGCGCCCAGCGCTCTATGGACTAGCTGCTCCACGTCTTGGCGCAGTCACCGGTCCCCGCATACCCACAGTACGCATTCCTGGGGCTATGCCCCCGTTTATGGGTCACCCAGTGGCCCCTCTGGTCCCCAGAGGCCCGACCACTCCGTACGACCCCACCGAGCGGTATCCTCTCCCGGCTGGCCATCCTTCCGTAACCTTCCACGTGCCGGGAGCCTTCCCGATGCTGGGGGGTTACCTCATGTCCAGGACCTCGTGGTAATGGGGGGACACCTGCTCTGGGCCCCTTCCCGGGGCCTGGGGCCCACTACATGCCCGGAGTTTTCCCTGCGCCGGGAGCCAGTCCCGCCCCGCAGGTCGCGGTTATCGCACAAGGGGCGGTTGATAGAGCAGCTCCCGTGTCGCAGCAGCCTGCCCCTCACAACGGCGCCCCGGTTCTGGACGTCGCCGCGAGGGCTCCCCCCGCTTCGGTTCCGGATAATACAGGGGTTTCCCCCTTTCCGGTTCCGGACGTGGCCACAGCGATCTCCCTCTCACCGGCCCCGGTAGCGCCCGGGCCGGTAGCTACAGCGCATGAGCTCCCTCCTCCCCCGAGGCCGCCCCAAGGGTGCCTCCCGCGGATCAAGTCTGCTTCACCCGGGAGGAGGTTGAGTAGATGCGTACAACTAAGTTCGGTGAGGAACTTCCCCCGGTTCGCGGACGCGAAGAGCTTCGCTCCCGCTCCGGCCGGGGGAAGAGATCCGCCGAAGAACCAACCTCTCCGGGGGAGCGCCCGGACGTCCTGGAGATCAGCTCCACCAATCCGGAAGAAAAGCGCCATAACCGCCATGCCGGCAGACTTCTTGGGCCCCTTCTCAACTTCGACAACGAGCGCGCGTCCCCTGTCATTGGAGACAGTGACCAGGACTCTCCCCGAGAAGTGGAGGGGGCTAATCAGCCGCTGTGCCACATAATCCGGTGCATTCGGTGGCCGCGGCCTTACCGCCCGCCGCACATCGAGCATTACAACGGTGAGCCTGACCCTTATGAATTTGTGCAGGTGTATTCCACAGCCAAATCGGCGGCCGGGGGGGACGAGACAGTTCAGTGGAACGTCTTTCCGCTCTACCTGACCGGGATTGCCTGCTCGTGGTTCTACAACTTGAAGGCCGGCTCCATCAAGTCCTTCGCGCAGCTCAAACCCGAGTTCTGCGCGAATTTCTAGGGGAACTATGTGCGTCCCCTGGACTCCTCGCAGCTGTACACCGTCCGGCAGAGGACGGGGGAGACTATCCGCAGCTTCTTCAAGCGCTTCGCTCAGGTCAAGAGCAAAGTGGCTCACGTCCCTGACTCCACAGTCATTGAGGCGTGCAAGAGCGGGATCCTCTTGGGAGAACTCCACCAGAGGCTCTCCCGAAGCTGCCCCTTCTCCACCGACGAGCTCTTCAACATACTTGAGAAGTATGCTCAGGCGGAGGAGGATGACCTCTGGAAGAAGAACCAGGGGGCTCCTGCCCCCGCTGGCCGGGGGGCTAGGGACCCCCTCAAACGCCCCAAGCAGGGGGGTCATAGTGAGCCACGGCCTCGGGACACCTTTATCCACGAGGGCAGAGGCGGCTCGCGCGACACGTCGAAGGGCAATCGCCCCTTCCCCAAGCCAAAAGGCCGTGGGGGAGGGCAGTCGTCCTACGGTCGGGAAGGTCCCGCGGCGGGAAGCAGGGAAGGTCTGTGGTGTACCTTCCAAAGGTCCAATACCCATGCCACCCGAGAATGCCATCAACTACTACAACAATTCATCGCATTCCTCGACCAGCATGGGCAGGGGGGGACCCCGGCCTCCTTGCCCCCTCAGCCGGCATTACTGGCCCTTCCTGCTCCTGCGGGGGACAGCAGGGACGAACGGAGGGGGAGCCATCTGAAACTCTCCCCTTCCAAACCTCCCAGAGGAGTGTCAACGTCATCACGGGAGGGTCCGCCTCCAGACGGGACTCTAAGCGTCAGCGCAAGGAGTACGCGTGCGAAGTAAAGGTGGTGGGGGTGCTGCATACGTCCCCGCCACCCAAGTGGTCGGACATCCCCCTCACCTTCACGGCGGAAGACGCGCGTGGGGTTCGCTTCCCCCATGATGACGCGCTCATCGTCTCCGCCACCGTCTACAACTGCCACCTGGCCCGCATCCTCGTGAATGGCGGGAGCTCCGCCGACGTCCTCTACCTAAAAGCATTTAGGGAGTTGCAGGTGGACGAGAAGCTCTTGCAGCCCGCAGCAGGACCCTTGCAAGGGTTTGTTCAGGGGAAGACCATCCACCCCGTGGGGAAGGTGGATCTCCCCATGACCTTCGGGACCCCTGAAAACTATCGGACAGAGATGGTCCGGTCTGATGTGGTAGACCTCCCCTCTGCCTACAACACGATCATGGGGAGGACCACAATCAACCGCTTGGGCGCCGCATTCCACCAAAACTATCTCTGTGTGAAAATCCCCAGGCCTCATGGCGTGATCACCGCCCGGAGAGACCTGGACGTGACCCGCGCTCTATTCGAGCGCGCTGCTGCAATGATCGTGAGCGTCAACATCATCAAAACCTCGGGGGGGGGGGGGGGGGGAGACCCCTCCCCAAGCCATGATACCTTCCGGGAGGCCCCTCCCCAAGCGGCGTCCGGAAGGGGGCCTCCGGAAAATCCCGCTGTCCCCAGACGACGGGGACAAGACCGTCAGAATCGGGGCGGAGCTCCACGAGGAACATGCGGAGCAACTCGCGGCTTTCCTGCGCGAAAACTCCGACGTTTTCGCCTGGAAGCCCTCCGACATACGAGGCATCGCCCGGGATGTCATCGAGCACAAGCTCGTGGTGACCCCCGGTCACCCCCTGATCAAGAAGAAGCTGAGGAAACTCTCCCTCGAACGTCAAGAGGCGATTAAGGTAGAGATTGCCCAGCTCTGAGAGGCGGGGTTCATTCGGGAGATCTTGCACCCCGAGTGGCTTGCGAACCCCGTCCTCGTGAAGAAGTCGAACGGCAAGTGGCGAATGTGCGTGGACTTCACTGACCTCAACCGCGCTTGCCCCAAAGACAACTTCCCGCTCCCGCGAATTGACCAGCTGGTCAACTCGACCGCGGGATGCGAGTTGATCAGCTTCCTGGACGCATACTCGAGCTATCACCAAGTCTGGATGGCGGAAGGAGATGAGGAAAAGACGAGTTTCATAACTCCCCTCGGAACCTGCTGCTACGTCCACATGCCCTTCAGGCTTAAGAATGCTGGAGCAACCTTCCAGCGACTCATGACGCTGGTCTTCAAGGACCAGATCTGTCGAAACGTCGAAGTCTATGTCGACGACGCGGTCCTCAAAAGCCCCCGCGCGACTGATCACGTCGGCGATTTAGCGGAGACCTTCCGCAACCTCCGTGCATACGAGCTGAAGCTCAACCCGGAGAAAAACGCCTTCGGCGTGCACGGGGGGAAGCTCCGGGGCTTCCTTGTGTCCCAGCAGGGCATAGAGGCAAACTCGTGAAGATCCGGGCATTCCTGGACATGCCCCCGGCGCGCTCGGTTAAGGACGTTCAACGACTCACCAGCCGCTTAGCCGCGCTGAGTCATTTCGTCTCGCGGTTGGGGGAACGCGGCCTCCAATTCTTCAAAATCCTCCAAGAGCTCGAGGGTTTCTGGTGGATCCCCGAGGCCCAGGAGGCTTTCGATGATCTGAAGAAATATCTCACGAGCCCCCCAATGCTCGTGAGCCCATCTCCGGAAGAGCCCTTGCTCCTTTACCTCGTCGCGACCCCGGTCGCCGTAAGCGCGGTATTGGTAAAGGAGCAAGACGGGCAACAACGTCCCGTGTACTACATGAGCGAAGCCCTCCAAGGGGCCAAAACTCGGTACACGGAGATGGAGAAGATCTGCTACGCCCTTCTGATGGTGTCCCGGAAGCTTCGCCATTACTTCCTTGGGCACCCCATCACCGTCCCGTCGTCTCTTCCTTTGGGGGAAGTGCTCCAAAACAAGGAAGCTACCAGCCGGATAGGGAAGTGGGGGCCCGAGCTCGCCCCCTGTCGACGATTCGGACTCGGAGTCCTCAGCCGAACTTATGCAGAATTTGTAATAGTGAGACCTTTCAAGATGACCCTTCGGGAAGGTACGCTGAACAATGGTGAACAGGAGCACAGAGAATTTAGACAGGTTCGGGCCCTCGATGGTGGGAGTAAAAGCCCTACGTCCTGTTGAGATTTCACTAAGTATGGTGAAAGGTTTACAAGTGGGGGAAAAAGTCCTCACAGGCGAGGATTTTTCCTGTAAAAGTGTACAAAGATAAGCTAAAGAAGACTTATAAAAATGCTATATGAGGTGTGCCGTAGACTTGGCTAACTTGGATCCCCCCTGATTGATGCTTCATGCCATCCTCTTATACTGCTTGAAAGGGTGCCATGTGAAGGAAACTGCATCAATCGGTTGCACGGACGGTTGGATACGGTTTTTGGAACTGCTCTTAACCTCCACATGGGTTAAACACGTGTTATTCATGGATAACTGTACGTGTTAACCTCCTGACGGTTGATTCTCCACGTGTAGGAATCTTCGGGATACTTAGAATATCCTATCGTATGGGCAACCGAATAGATAGATCCCAGGTATCCTGATCGGCAGATGTTCTGACCGCGGAATTCGGCTGACCGCGAAATATCCCGAATGTGTAGTTCGCGTATAGCCCATGAACTTCTGACCGCGCAAGGCTTACGGTCTGACCGCGTAAAGCTGCGACCTGATCGCGTAAAGCTTGCGACCTCGCGGTGATGCCTCTCAGAATAGCTTGAGTTCGCATCTCCAGACACATGTCTGGTTCGAACCTGTCTTGAACCAGAAGTTTATTAGGAGTGACCCGGGTGTCAATCCTCGTCAGCTAGCCCCCAAATTCGAAGAAAACGGAGAGACGTGTTTATTTCGAATTTAAAAAACCGTGCATTGGATTTTTAACCCGGTCCTTTAACTTCTCCACTTAGTGGCGCACTAAGTGAAAACGGTTGGTTTTTCAAGACGGGTTCTGACATTACGTGACGGGCAATGATGGCACCGTAGAGATTTTTATCTCGAGGTAAAATTGTAAATGCCTTAACGAAACTCGAGGTGTCTGGGAGGCGAACCGTCGACCTGGCGGCTATAAATACCAGACCCCTGGTTATGTAAAGATTTACAATTCCCTCTCACGCCTAAGTCTTTTTCTTGTTACCTGGCCTCCTTCCTTTTCACATACTCCTCCCAATGGCAGATCACGAAATCATCGAGATTGAGAGCGATGAAGGGGAAATTGTCGAACAAGGGTCTCAAACGAATGAAGTCCTGTCTCCCTTAAGGAAGAAACCCAAGGTTGACGAAGGATCTTCCAGTGGAACAAAGGTGAAGAATGTAGCGAGTTTCTTTCTTCCTTCAGTTCCTTTGACCCTCCCCGTTCATGCCTCTCGGCAAGTTAGGCCTTTATCTTTAGAGAAAGATCCCTTCACGTCCAATTCCCCCATCCTTTTGGGTGATCAACATCCTGGTCGGCAAGCGGTGACTATCCCTCGATCAGATGATTGCCATATTGGGTTGGCGAAGCAATCTTCTTCTGGGAAGGTTGCACTTCCACCATATGATGATCTCCCTCCCAAGATGGGTGTATCAACGGGTTATGCACCGGGACAGGTAACAATTCTTCTCCCTTTTTGCTGATAATTTTAGTTAATATGACTAACTTTTGCAAAATGCAGGAGGTAGGAGGCCCCAGCGATCAGCCTTCTGCTGCTCCATCTCTTCCTTCCGGACAGACTCTTCTGGAAGAGAAGAATGCCCTGGAGAAGAAGACCGAGGAGATGGCCTCGAAGATTCTGCGTTTAGCAGAATGTCTTGATCGATCCCGAGAAGAGGCGCACCATTT
Source organism: Pharus latifolius (assembly GCA_019359835.1). Taxonomy (NCBI): domain Eukaryota; kingdom Viridiplantae; phylum Streptophyta; class Magnoliopsida; order Poales; family Poaceae; genus Pharus; species Pharus latifolius. The sequence continues at coordinate 24,482,227 of CM033327.1, forward strand.
CCGTCGAGAGAGGGACTTCGCTCAGCAACAGCGAGAACTCTCTGACTTGATTAGGGACAATAGTGCGTCTGTTGTTAGGGACGATATAGATAGACTTAGAGTAGTTGCTAGTTCCTTGGGGGTTGTCAGTGTAGATCCTACTGACAACAATATGTCCCTTGGGGAACTTTGTAAACTTCTTTCGGAACAAGTCGATGCTTTTATCGACCGTATTCCTTTTGTATGTAAAGAATGTAATAAATAAAGTTTCTTTTATTCATATGAACATTCTTCATACCTTCTGTGCGAAATTATGGCTAAAAGCTTAGTCCGCGACCATTCATACACAGGAAATTTCAGTTCTGCGATTAGAATCGCGCTTTAAAAGATCACCATGACCTGCCCTGATGCTGCGATCAGACTTAAGGCCGCGGTTAGAACTGAATTGCGACCAAAGTTGAACATCCGGTTAGACTATTACTTCGATTAGAGATGAAGTTTTAGCCTAGAACATGATTTCGATAAAACCATAACCCAATTAGAAACACTTCAGTACGTAAAAAATTGGGTTACGTGATTTTTTTGAACAAAATGTTCAAAGTATAAAAAGGAAAAACGTCCTCTGAAAAGTACTGGAAATTTTTCAGTCCTTTTACACTTTTAGTTTCCAAAACAAAGAAGTCTTTTTGTTTCAGATCCGACGCCTGAGTACTTTATCGGGTCCATCAGAGACAGTATCCATTATGGGAAATGAATAAAGCATTTAATGGAACGTTTGAAACGAGCCGTTTACTCATTAATGCATCGCCTTGGGTCTATAAAAAGCAGTAGGTAGCTTCTTGAGGAAACCACTCAGCCGCGAAAAAACCCTTAGAATTCCCGCCGCTCAAAACCCTCACTTTCTTCAGTCTTCATCTTCCCCAAATTGCCAGCTTCCCCTTTGATTCTACACCATAGATGGCGTCCTGGAGCAGATCCATTCATCATTCTGAGGAGAGCCTGATGGCGCTTGAGAAGGAGGAGATCCTTTCTCCGCGGCTGCTCATTAACTGGCGACCTGCGGAGAAGGACCAAGAAACCCCAACTGTCCAAGAAGGCGAGTTGGTGGTTTTCGAGGAGTATTTTCGTTGCGGGTTCCGATTCCCTGAGAGTCGCTTCCTTAAGGATATCTTTGAACATTACGGGTGGGAACTGATCAACCTCCACCCCAACGCGATGCTGATTCTTGCAGTATTCCAGCATCTCTGTGAAGCCTTCGTCGGAGTATATCCCAGCGTGGATCTTTTCCGACGATTCTACTTTTCGGCGTGGTCGAAGAGCACCAACGCCGCCGGATGCATCTACTTCCGGCTGAGAGACAAAAAGGAGTATCCCTCCCCACCCCTGCGAGACTCAGTGCACGGGTGGCACCAGAAATGGTTTTACTGCACCCCGCCGACCGAGAGCGGGCTGTGGTTTGAGAACTCGCGGCCGGAAAAAACGAGCGAGTTGGATACTCTCCCGGCGATGAACGCGGAGTTCATGAAGCATGCCGAGGTGATCCTTCACTTAGTCGAACAAGGGCTGACGGCACGTGACGTCATCCGAGACTTTGTGAAGAATCGGGTGAGCCCCCTACGTGAAAGGGCTCATCCGGCTTGGGAGATCAAGTCCATGGCGGACACTACCCTGGACTATAACGAAGGTACTCATTTCTGACATTGAAATCCTTTTATGTCATTTTTGAAATGTATCAATTTAACTCGTATCTGGGAACAGTCCTGCCCTCAGCTGAGATTGAGAGGCGGACTAACTACCTCCTCAGGGCGTACAACGCCGAGGCAGAGGGCCCCAAGGGATCGCCTCGCCCCCAAAGCTTGATTCATGCTGGCGACGACCTTAAACAGGAGCGCCGAAAGGTAAACTTTCCACTTGGCCTCTGTTTTTCAGGTCTCATGTATATCCAGCACTAATCAATCCCATTGGAATGAGAATAGCTCCTAGGGAGGTTTGCGGATGCAACATTCCCAAGTGAAAATGTCAGCTCTCTGAAGAAGCCGACGGCGAGGAACGTGAAGAAAGTCTCTCAGAGACCCAGGACAAAGAGTCCTGCCTCTAAGAAGACCAAGCTGAACCCTGGAGAGGGGTCTTCACGAAGCGTTCCTCGTCTCACAAGAAAGACTGCGGTAAGATATCGCATTCCTGCTACTTTTTCAGGCGCGACATGGAATCACTTCTTCGTCGTACAGGGAGAGGGGAGCGAGGAGGAAGAGGATGACGTTCCTCTGATCCTTAGAAGGAGGAAGATCGCGGATCTTCCATCCAGCGATGCCCCAAGCTGCCCCGCAGAAACCACAGCTGCCGAAGAGGTGGCCGTGGCTGACCCTGCGACCACCGAAGATCTTGTGGTCGCGGGTGACCTTCCAATTCCTGAAGCCCCCAAGGTTTCAGGATCAATCATCTCTGCTTCCCTGGTCGAAGGGACGACTAAGGTAAAGGATCTTTTCGATTATTCCCTCCATGGCTCTTTCTGCGCATTTGACAAGTTAATGTACATACAGGAAGGAGAGCTTCCCCCTGGGTCCACTGGGGATTCCAGGGAGGAAAATCCTCCTCCTCCGCGGACAGAGGAGGAAGTAGACGAACAAAGGCCGGTTGTGACGGTTCCAGCAACTCAGGAATCGCCAAGGCCATCAGATGCAGCCCCACCAGTTAGTCTGGTGGCCCAGGTAAAGACCTATGTGTTTTTACTTGTTCCCTAAGAATATGCTTGTAACGTGACATTTGCAGGGGGGTGCTGTCTTATTTACCATAAGGAAGGCAAGAACCGGAGACGGCTCTCCTTCACAAGGGGAATTTTCCCAGAAGTCCCAGGAACGAATGGGATTTCGAATAAGGTAAAAACTCTTACTTGACAGTAATCTTAGATAAAAGCTGTCTGACCCATTCTTCCTGTTAGGCAAAAGAAGACAGCGCCTATACCTTCAACCGCCACTGGGGAGGTTGAAGCTAGGGCTGATGAGGGAGCCTCTAACGAAGAGCGCTCTACTCCCGTGGTTCAGGAAGTCGTCCGGACCGCGGGAGGTGAAACAAGTACAGGGACTAGGTCACCACCAGTGGTCTCTGGGGGTGGCATCCGGCCGGCACTCCCATCAACTTCAGGCGCGCTAGCAAGGATTCCTGCTAGCATGGATGATGCCGCTTTGAATAAGTTTATGAAGGTATGATCACCTCTGTTTCGGTGCTTGAATCGCCTTTAGAGCATACTTGACTCTCTTGCTTTGTGTCACAGGGCTTGTCATGGGTGACGAGCCAGTCGCATGCTGCAATGGCCAGCATGGCGGCTGTTCAAAAAGATCGTGACAGCTTGCGCAAGTGAGGATCGTCATTTTTCTGTTAATATAAGTAGGCTTTAATTGTGACTAACCTGATTTTGCTGCAGAGAGGTTACATTCTTGAAGAAAGAGTTAGCCAAGATAAGTCTGAACTCAGTTACAGAGTTCCAGAAACTACGGACTGAAATCAATAAACTTCAGTCTGAGAAGGCTGGTAAGTCGATTCTCAATTTGGGAAGACTTAAAGCCGTTTCTTGTTTAATAACCTCTTTTCTCTGTACAGCGCAAGCAGGTCACATTACACAGCTTGTCAAGGACAAGATGCTTCTCGAGTCCTCGCTCAGCCATACTGATCAAGTGGTCAAAGAGTTGAGCCTACTGGTCTTCGAAAAACTGAAGGCCATAGCCAGCCTTTTGAATACCAACGTGGTGGAGTTGAGGAAGGATGACCCAAATGTCAGCGATTGGGCATCACTGCTCACAACTCAAGCAGAATCACTGCTCGAATATCTCCCTGGAGATTTACGGCGACGTGAAGAGACAATCAGGACGAGAGTCCGATCAGCCGCTTCTGCCGTACTCGGCCGGGTTCGACTTCACCATGGCCCAGATGCGAATCTGAGCGCGCTGGTGGGACCGGTTGAGGTCGAGAGTGAAGAACTGCTTGACGCCGTTATTGAAGAAGTTAAGCCCTTCGTTGACAACTCTTGGCTGAGCTGAGGATCGAATGATCCTTATATTTTGTAATCAAACAATTGTAATTACAATGCTATGTATGTAAAACTATTTTTTCAAAAGAAAGTGCATATTCACATCATAAGTTTCACACTATAAGTATATTCCTCTAGCCCCCGCCTCTGTTTTGTGAATACTGAAGCCTTAGTATTTTAAGCAGAGGGGAAAACATAAGTATGATGACCAGGGATATGTGCTTCAAGCCGATGGCAAGATTAAAGTAACATTTTAACCTTATTGCAAACTGGTAGACACCCAAATGACCGAAAACTAGCCAGATAGTCCCGTGTGCGTTGAGAAACGGCTTATTTAGGAGTGACTTATCTGGAAGTGATCATGGGATCGATCAGCGAATCCGGTTAAAAAATGCTGTAATAACCTAACCGCCGGCGATCAGCCCCCAGGTGGTTTAAAGAAAAACACTCATTGTATGAAAACAAGACATGCTTTTTATGAAAAGATGCTAATTGAACAGGAAAAAAGTGATTAGAATACTTACACGTAAAACTTGCGAAGTTGATCGATGTTCCAAGTATTGGACAAAATCCGACCATCCTCCATGGCTAACCGCGCAGATCCTGGCCGCGGCACTGAGACGACAGTGTATGGTCCCTCCCACTTTGGGGAGAATTTATTGCGGTTAGACTGGTCTTGAATTTTTCGTAAAACCAAGTCGCCGACGTTAAGATTACGTGGTCGCACCTTTTTACTGTGATACTTGCGTAGAGCCTGCAAGTATACCGCGGACTTAATCAGGGCGCGATCACGCCGTTCTTCCAGGAGGATGAGATCTTGCGATCGCTGTTCGGATTGGTTGACCTGTTCGAATTGATTCGTGCGAACAGATCCAATACTTACTTCCATAGGCAACACAGCCTCGGCCCCATAGACCAAATGGAAGGGTGTCTCACCGGTGGCTCGACTAGAGGTAGTCCGTAGTGCCCATAGAACAGTATAGAGCTCGTCTGCCCAAGCCCCCGAGCGGGTCTTGAGGCGATCAAAAACACGTTTTTTGATGCCTTGCAATACTTTCCCATTGGCCCGTTCTACGGCACCATTGCTTTGTGGATGTGCCACGGAAGCAAAGCACACTTTAGTCCCAATCTGATCGCAGTAGTCTAGGAAAAGACCGCTACCGAATTGAGAACCGTTGTCTGTGATGAGACGGTTTGGAACACCAAATCGTGCCACAATCTTCTTGTGAAAGAACTTTTGTGCGGCTGATGCAGTAATATTTCGTACTGGTTCGGCCTCAATCCATTTTGTGAATGTGTCAATGGCTACGAACAAAAACTTGTATCCATTGACCGCTTGTGGCATAGGACCGACGATGTCCATTCCCCAGATCGCGAAAGGCCATGCGAGAGGAATAGTTTGCAATGCATAAGCAGGTTGATGAACCTGTCTTGCATGAAACTGACACTGTGGACACATCTTGACCATAAGCTTGGCATCATCGAGTGCCGAAGGCCAGTAGAATCCCTGTCGAAAAACTTTTCCGACCAGTGTTCGGTATGACGCGTGTGCACCGCATACACCGTCATGTATTTCTTTCAAGAGGGATTTTCCTTCCTCCTGAGATATGCAGCGCATGAATACTCCTTGAGTACCCTTTCTGTACATAACCCCATCTATGAGTTTGTACAGACGCGCCTTTCGAATTAACCGATCGCTTTTGGTTTCGTCCTCGGGTAGGGTCCCATGTTCAAGATAGACCCTCAATGGATGAGTCCAATCTTGTTCCTGACTGAGGCTGGCAACGAAGGCTATTGCCGGATCATCCTCGACCGAAGTCATGATCGAAGGATGGTCCAAGTGTTCAATGAACACTCCTGCCGGAGCGGATGAGCGTGAGGATCCAATTTTGGATAATTGGTCTGCGAGAATGTTGTCGTTTCGCGGGATGTATTGGACTTCGAAGTGACTGAAGTGTTTTTCCAATCTCCTCACTTCCCCTAGGTAATGAGCCATTGTCTCATCGGAGGTGCTGTACTCCTTGTTTACCTGGTTTACGACCAGCTGTGAGTCCCCCCTCACCACTAATCGACGGACTCCGAGGAATTTTGCTGCCCGGAGCCCTGCAAGAAGACCTTCATACTCTGCTGCATTGTTGGTTGCAACAAAGTGTAGTTGAATGACATACTTAAGCTGTTCGCCCTGAGGCGTAACTAAGACCACTCCAGCCCCCGAGTGTTGAAAACTACGGGAGCCGTCAAAGTACATTGTCCAATAATCGGGGCACTCCAGCTCCTTTGCCAACTGCACGGGTGGCTCTGGGTTGGTCCATTCGACCACAAAGTCGGCCAAAACCTGAGACTTAACCGCCGTGCGAGGGGTGAAATGGATCTCAAAGGCACCGAATTCGACCGCCCATTTGGCGATTCGACCAGATTTTTCTGGATTTCGGACAATATCCCCTAAAGGAAAAGAGGAGGGTACTGTGATCTTGTGTGCTTGAAAGTAATGTCGTAGCTTACGGGAAGCCATCAGTAGCGCGTAAAGTATCTTCTGCACCTCAGGGTAGCGCTCCTTAGGACCATGAAGTACTTCGCTCACATAGTAGACGGGTCTGTGCACTCCTTCCCTTTCCGCGATCAGAACTGCGCTGACCGCGTGTGGGGTGGCCGCCAAATACAGAAGTAATGGTTCATCCTTTTCAGGAGACACCAATACTGGTGGACTGGATAGATATGTTTTTACCTCCTGAAACGCTTTTTCGGCCTTGTCTGACCACGTGAAGTTATGATGTTTCCGCAAGGCTTTAAAGAAAGGTAGTCCCCTTTCGCCTAATCGCGATATGAAGCGACTTAAAGCTGCCATGCGACCAGCCAGGCGTTGAACATCCTTCATGGTCGAGGGCGACCTCATTTGTTCAATAGCTCTGATTTTCTCAGGATTAACCTCAATGCCCCTGGAACACACAAGAAAACCAAGAAGCTTTCCTGAAGAAACCCCGAAAGAACATTTCTCCGGGTTCAATTTTATTCCAAAGCGATTCAAGTTACAGAAGGTTTCAGCAAGATCGTCCAAATGAGACAATCTTTTGGTACTCTTTACAACCAAGTCATCTACATATGCTTCGAGATTACGCCCTATCTGGGAAAAAAGGTCTTTTGCATCAAGCGCTGGTACGTGGAACCAGCGTTCTTGAGACCGAACGGCATTCTGACGTAGCAGTATGTGCCGAACGGGGTGATGAAGGCAGTTTTCTCTTCATCGTCTTCTGCCATGCTAATTTGATGATATCCCGAGTAGGCATCCAGAAAACTCATCAGTTCGCAACCCGCAGTGGAGTCAACCAGCTGGTCGATGCGGGGAAGGGGAAAGTCGTCCTCCGGACAGGCACTGTTGAGGCTAGTATAGTCGACGCACATGCGCCACTTGCCATTTGACTTGCGGACCATGACCGGATTGGCGAGCCAGTCTGGGTGATTCACTTCACGGATAAACCCGGCTTGTAAGAGTTTGTCTAACTCTTCTCGGATGGCTTCCTGTCGGTCGGTGGCAAAACGCCTGAGCTTTTGCTTTATTGGTCGTTGTCCAGGTCGAATTGCTAACCTGTGCTCAATTACTTCCCTTGGGACACCGGGCATGTCGGACGGTTTCCACGCAAACACATCTGCGTTAGCCCGGAGGAAAGCAACGAGGTCGAGTTCCTATTTGTCATCCAGGGCTGACCCAACCCGAATTGCCTTGGATGGGTCATCTGGGTACAAAGGAACTTGTTTAAGTTTCTCATCTGGTCGAGGAGCAGCCCTGATCGCATCGGTGGCGACAGTGGCGACCTGAGCGTCCCGGAGGGGAAGTTGATCGACCATCTCCAAAGATAGCCGGTCGCACGTGAGCGCCACGTTGCGACTTCCTCGGACCGAAATGACAACTTTGGGGCCAGGCAATTTCCCGCACTGATAAGCATAGTGCGTTGCCATCATGAACTTAGCAAGAGTCGGCCTGCCAAAGATTGCATTATAAGCTGAATCATAATCGATTACATCGAAAGTAACCAATTCTGTTCGAAAGTTATCTGGTTCTCCTAGAGTGACCGGGAGGACCACTTGTCCCAATGGCATCATGGAGGGGCCTGGGATTATCCCATAAAACGGATGGATTATGGGCTTGATCTTCGAACGAGGAATTTGCATCTCGTCGAGTGTCTTGACCAATAAAAGATCAAGAGAAGTTCCCCCATCGATCAGGACCCTTTCGACTCTCGCGTTACTGATGATTGGGGTAATAACCAGAGGTAACCTCAATGGTCTAGTTAGCCCCGCAGGACAGTCAGCGCGATCGAACGTCAAAGGCATATCCGACCAACGGGGATATTGAGGTTCACCAAGGGATGTCTCCGTTTGGTTAACCTCTCGGCAAAAAGTTTTAAACTGCCTTTTGGAAACGAAAGAGGAAGAACCTCCGAAAATGACATTAACATGATTTTGAGGTACCTGGTAAGCCATTTCTTCGTCTCCATCGACGTCTCTAACCCCGCACGCCTGCTCTTTGGGCGGTAAGGTTGGCATTGGCCCAGCTCCTTGGTAGAAATCGTCCAGCTGTTTCAACCAACTCCTGCAGTTTTTGAGATCGTGGCCTGCGGAATTGTGGAGTGGGCACCACCTTTTGCCCTCCTGCGGATTAGTTGATTTTTCTGGCTGGTCGGAATCCCGGCCACCAGAAGCAGTTTTACTTTTAAAAGAAGACTTATTACCTTTGGTCGAAGATGGTTTCTCCGCGACCGCGACCTCACGGTACTGTCCAGAGCGGTTCCTCTTCGACTTTTTTGACTTCCCGCCCGGTGAAGACTCCGGCTTTTTGCTTGAATCTTCTTTCTTGGCATCCTTGAAGCCTGGTTGGGGCGGTAGGTCCCCCTTGTCAACCATTCGGTTCCATTCGACTGCCTCGGCTGCATCGGAGTATCGATCAGCCATATCGAACAGATCGGCCACTGATCGAGGAGGGTGGATAAGCAAGTCTTCAGTGAATCTCCGGTATCGAACGGCATGCTTAAATGCCCTGATTACGGAGCCATCAGATATGTTCGGGATGGTATTTCTTACCCCGACAAATCTCTTGACAAACTGCCGAAGCGTTTCGGTCGAAGTTTGCCGCAATCTATGCAGGTCGTCCTCCTTACCCGGCTTTTGGTAACAGTTTTGGAAATTGCTGAGGATGGAATCGCATAGCATTTCCCAATTGTAGATAGAACCCTCAGGCTGATTGAACAACCAAGTTCTAGCCGGTCCTACGAGGACTGTCGGCAGGTAGTTTGACATGACCTTGTCATCGCCTCCTGCTGCTTGGATGGCAGTAATATAGATCTGAAGAAACTCGGATGGGTTCTGAGTTCCATCAAACCTCTCGATGGTCCCTGGTCGAAACTTATCGGGCCAAACGACTGCTCGTAGGCCAGGCGAGAAAGCTTTGCAACCCACATAAGGACCGTGAACCGTCCTGCGACTTTCGGTCGGGTTTCGAGCAAACTCACTTAATGGCGGGGTTACTCGGGGTCCCAAACGAGAATGAACGGGAACTCGATCCCTAGCACGAGAGTCCTGCATTCGCCGATATTTGTCCTGTCGGGACGGTATAGGCGGCGGGTAATCCCGTCGGCCAGAGCCAGAATGAGGACCATCTCGTTCATGGGAATGTGTTACTGAACGGGAAGAGGCTGTCGGGGTCGCCTCGGATGCGACCTCATCCAGTATTTCCGCCAGGATCCTGAAAAAGGCCGGTCTCTGCGCATCCGTGACCGTAGGAGGAAAATTGCGCATGACTTCCGCGATAGATCGCAGTCGACCATGGGTACTTCTCCTAGGGGCACCAGGTGTTATTGTTTCCTCGTCAACTGGGAAATGCTCCGGTGGTAAGGAAGGAGTCTGGTCACGTCTACGACCACGCGACCGTCGAGAAGAACTCGGGGCAGCATCGTAACGAGCCTGCGTATCTTGAAGAGCCTCTAGGGCAGTTCTGCGCAGTTCGTTGTTTTGTTGCTCGAGATCTTGCTCCTCCTCCTGTTTGCGATCTTGTTCTTCCCTGGCAGCCTGTTGATCGGGAGTTTCCTCCGACAACGCAGCAAACTGCCTAGGGAGAGAGGTCGCCGATGGGGAGAACATCTCGGTTTGTTCCGAGTCGGACTCAAAATCAAAGAGACGGTGGAGGTTATCAGGGTCAAACCTTCCTGGGCTAATTTCAGGGTCACCATCATATTTTCCCTCAGCGGGATCGTACGATGGGCCGGACTCATCACCTAGCACATTAAGAATCTCTGTGGGTTCTGACCTTGTGCCAGTTACCTCTTGGTCGATTAACATGACTTGGGGAGATGATCCAGCCTGGGGAAGATTCTGGCCTTCGACCTCTTCCATCGGAACAGGATCACTTGGAGAAGGCATTGGGATATGAGCATAATCCTCGAGATCGAAATCATTCTCGGAATCATATGCTCCAGCCATGTTTCGGCGAACCTCCGAATTTCAATTAGGACGCCTTGAGAAAGGCCCCACGGTGGGCGCCAGCTGTCGACGATTCGGACTCGGAGTCCTCAGCCGAACTTATGCAGAATTTGTAATAGTGAGACCTTTCAAGATGACCCTTCGGGAAGGTACGCTGAACAATGGTGAACAGGAGCACAGAGAATTTAGACAGGTTCGGGCCCTCGATGGTGGGAGTAAAAGCCCTACGTCCTGTTGAGATTTCACTAAGTATGGTGAAAGGTTTACAAGTGGGGGAAAAAGTCCTCACAGGCGAGGATTTTTCCTGTAAAAGTGTACAAAGATAAGCTAAAGAAGACTTATAAAAATGCTATATGAGGTGTGCCGTAGACTTGGCTAACTTGGATCCCCCCCCTGATTGATGCTTCATGCCATCCTCTTATACTGCTTGAAAGGGTGCCATGTGAAGGAAACTGCATCAATCGGTTGCACGGACGGTTGGATACGGTTTTTGGAACTGCTCTTAACCTCCACGTGGGTTAAACATGTGTTATTCATGGATAACTGTACGTGTTAACCTCCTGACGGTTGATTCTCCACGTGTAGGAATCTTCGGGATACTTAGAATATCCTATCGTATGGGCAACCGAATAGATAGATCCCAGGTATCCTGATCGGCAGATGTTCTGACCGCGGAATTCGGCTGACCGTGAAATATCCCGAATGTGTAGTTCGCGTATAGCCCATGAACTTCTGACCGCGCAAGGCTTACGGTCTGACCGCGTAAAGCTGCGACCTGATCGCGTAAAGCTTGCGACCTCGCGGTGATGCCTCTCAGAATAGCTTGAGTTCGCATCTCCAGACACATGTCTGGTTCGAACCTGTCTTGAACCAGAAGTTTATTAGGAGTGACCCGGGTGTCAATCCTCGTCACCCCCTTTTCCCTTTCCCTCACGGGGCGCTCCGCCATCAACTCACAGGTCCTCGCCGACTTCGTGGCAGAATGGACTCCTCCCTCTGGGCCCGGGGACGAAGACCTCCCCGCGCTGCCCCGACGCAGCGACCATTGGACACTCATGTTCGATGGCTCCCTGTGTCTTACCGGGGCTGGCGCGGGAGTAGTCCTCCGGAGCCCCGAGGGGAGGGAACTTGAGTACGCAACGCAGCTCGAGTTCCCCGCCACGAACAACATCGCCGAATACGAGGCCTTGCCCCTCGCGTTGCGCCATGCGCGCTCCCTGGGGATTCGACGCCTCCTAGTGAAAGGAGACTCCCAGCTCGTAGTTTGACAAATGGACAAGTCCTACTTGTGCCATGACACAAACTTGAGCCTTTACTTGCAGGAAGTGCGCAAGATGGAGAAGCACTTCAATGGCCTAGAGGCCCGGCACATCCCACGGAGGGACAACGACCGGGCCGACTCCCTATCCCGTGCAGCCAGTGCCCGGGAATCTCTCCCCAAAGGGGCCTTCTTAGAGATTATTGTGAAGCCGTCAGTGACCTCCCCGGACGCGGGTGACGGGTCCTGCGTCCCGGGAGTCGCCGACTTCGTCTTGCATGGATCCCCTTGTCTCCTTTATCAGGGGAGGGAGACTCTCCCAACTTCTGCCCTGCTTCGCTGCCTTCCATGCCTGGAAGGACCCCAGCTTCTCGAGGACATCCATGCGGGAAGCTGCGGGTCTCATCTGGCCCCGCGTGACATCGCGGCCAAGGCCCTTCGCCAGGGCTTTTATTGGCCCACGGTGATTCGTGACGCGCGAGACCTTGTCTCCGTGTGCGAGACCTGCCAGAAGATGGCCAAGGGTTCAACCCTCCCCCCGTAGCACTACAGACTATCCCCATCACTTGGCCCTTCGCGCGTTGGGCGATGGATCTCCTGGGCCCTTCCCCCCAGCGCCTGGGGGCTACAAGTATGTGGTCGTCGCAGTCGACTACTTCACTAAGTGGGTAGAGGCCGAACCTCTGGCCAGCATCACGTCCCGGGCGATACAGCGGTTTTTCTGGAAAATTATCATATGTTGTTTCGGCGTCCCCCGAGAAATCACTGTCGATAATGGGACCCAATTCGACTCGGCATATTTTTGGGAATTCTGCGAAGGCTTGGGGCTCACCATTCACTTCGCCTCGGTAGCTCATACCCAGAGCAACGGGGCTGTTGAAAGGGTCAACGGCGTAATCCTGCAAGGGTTACACTGACGGCTCAAGCAAGCCACCTCTAAGCGGGGTGTATGGGCAGAGGAGCTCGCTAGCATCCTCTGTTCCATGCGCACGACTCCGAGCAGGGCGACGGGACGTACTCCTTTCTCCCTTGTATACGGGGCCGAGGCAGTCCTCCCCCCGGAGATTGGCTTTCAATTACTGCAGGTCGAGCTCCTAGACGGAGCGACGACCATGACGTACCAAGCCAACGAGGCAAAGCAACGACTGGAGGTCGATCTCGTGGAGGAGGAACGCGACCGAGCTCTCCTCCGCCACGCCATCTACGAGCGCGAAATGGCGCGCGCATACAACCAGCGCGTCTGTGAAAGGGCTTTTCGCCTCGGGGACCTGATCCTGAAGCGCGTCACTGACCCCCAAGCCCAGGGCAAGCTCTCCCCCAAGTGGGAGGGCCCCTACAAGAACTCGGCAGTCCTGGGCTCGGGAGCTTACAAGCTCTCCAACCTTCAGGAGCAGGAGCTGAAGCACATGTGGAACATGCGTTTACTTCGCAAGTCCTACGTCTAACCTACGAGCCCGTCCCCTCCCCCAGGGCAATTACGCCGGAGGGGGAGGAGACATTGTACTCACCGTTCCCTCCCCTGTCGCGATCTCGCGGGGGGAGGCGTTGTACTTTAATTCATTATCAATACAACTAGTTTTTTCTTCAGCTTTGTCTCAATACAGGTTTTCACATTACCGTCTCTCATGGCGATGCCCTCCCCGCGAGGAAGTGGGTTATCACGACCCAACAAGTCCCTACAACGAGAGTCCCACTCCTGTGGGGCGGCTTACGATCACCCCTCGTGGACTGAGGGTGTAAGCGGCAACCCGGTCCTCAAGGACCGCGGTAACGAGTCAATTTGAGAGACTAGTCCCTTACTCAAACACTCAGACCCGTCATCGGGCGCATCCTCCTCCGGGAGTTGATTGTCTCCTTAGCGTGATGGATTTTCTCGGATATTTCTTTCTCGGAGATCTCGTTCCTGGCTCCCCATTTTCACGGCGACCGGAGGGTTTTCTCCCGGGAAAATTCCCAGAAACATTGGGACTCCCGGAAAGCCCCTTCCCAGCTCGACGTTTTCACTGTGACCGGGGGGTTCACTCCCGGGAAAATTCCCAGAAATATTAGTTCTCTCGGAAAACTCGTCCTCAGTTTCCCATTTTCATGGCGAACGGAGGGTTTTTTCCCCGGATAGAATTTCTTGGAATTTCGGAATTCTCGGATATTTTTCTCGGAGACCTCGTTCCCTACTCCCCATCTTCACGGCGACAGGAGGGTTGTCTCCCGAAAAAATTATCCCTGGGAGTTTCACGGATTTCGTTGGACGTTCTTTCCCCGGAGACCTTATCCCCGGCTCCCCGTTCTTACGGCGACCGGAGGATCCCACCGGGGCTTTCAAAAAGTCGTTCCCAGAAATTCTTATACCTTGGGAAAACTTGAAGAATTCTTAAGCGCAGGGTCCTTGCCCCAGGAGCTTTGTCACCCCCACAGTGCGCGGAGCTACCCTCCGGCCCGCTGTGGAGGGGGGGGGGATAAGGAGCACCCAGGAATCACCCCGTTTCGGACCATCTAAGAATTCAAAGTATATATATGGGGCGGCCATGGGGTGGAGGAGCAAACCCTAGGGGTACATGGGCCTTGGGCCCAAAGTGGAGCGTCGCAGCGCACGTCAGATTCTGGTCGTAATTTTGTTTTGACGATTTCTGTTGATCCGTAAGGAATTTGGACATGGGACTTGATCCGTTGGAAAGCTCTCGTCGTTGTCTTGTCCGTAGAGTCCAAGAACGTCGAAAATGGACTTCGTATGTGGCCTGTACGTCTGTTTGAAGTTGGACTACGCGCAGATGGCCGAACCGGACTCGCGGATGAATTGAGCTCACTTGTGGGCTGGCCTTGGAGCGACGTGGCTTGTGCGACCTTAGAGGTGTAGAGGCGCCTTTCTTGAGCGTGTCTTGTGTTTGGGGAGGTGGCCAAGGTGGAGGCCGAACTTGTGGCGGTGACAGCACAAAATCCAGACGATGTACGTGCTGCCAGCTTTCGCGTCCTGGCCAAGGTGGCGGACGATGACATCTTGATGACCACCATGTTGATGTCGTCTTGGTCATAACCATGATGTACATGGTCTCATCAGAATCTGACTACAACCTCAACAGGAAAGTTGTAGAGCACGCTCTAATGTTTCCAGCAAGTTCAAGAATGTGAAAATCGAAGTTCGTATGAAGAAGATATGATGAAAACAACGAACTAGACAGCGGCAAATTAGAATAGGACGTGATGACGAGGAGATCGATGTGGAAGTCGACTCTGCGATGAGTTGCAAGACTAAAACTAAGAACCAGCACTCGACAACGATGGACGAAAATTCAAAGATGCAAACTGACAAGAGTGATTCAAGGCAAATGACGATGGTTTGGACAGCGGAAAATAAATCTTTTTGTAGGGCAATTTTCTGGACTTTAGGTATGAAGTCAATCTACTAAACTATGATAGATAAATTCTCACTAGTCAACTGGAAGCTCTGATACCAACTGATGAGGACACGGATGCCCGATCTTCTGGTGAGAAGGATAACTTTGATTAGGACGCATGACGACCTTGACGATTCGGCTACCAACTAGCAAGCGACTGGAAACCCGGCGATCGCTAAACCACCACAACGAAGCGTTATCAACCGTGCCAAGACACGATCGACATGATCATGAAGATCTGTTCCTGCAGGCAACCGAAGAACAAGCAAGAACAAAGATACACTACTACAGAATACAACATCACAATCAGTTCAAAACAGTCATCATAGACGGTTCTAAACCGTCAATGATATTCAAGTCAGTGATAGTGCGAGTATTATCATTGACGGTTCTGAACCGTCTGTGATAATGATTATCAGTGACGGTTCTGAGCTCCGAGCCATCACTGATAACATTACCAGAGACGGTTCTGAGCTCAGAACTGTCACTGATAATCATTATCACAAACGGTTCTGAGCTCAGAACCATCTATGATAATGAGCTGAAAACTCTGAGCTCAGAACCGTCTGTGATAATAATCATTATTAGTGACGGTTCTGAGCTCAAAACCGTCTCTGATAATGATTATCACAGACGGTTCTGAGCTCAAAACCGTCTCTGATAATCACATCCAATTCTAATCTGTCGTTGTTTAGTTTATTGTTTTCATCATATCTTCTTCATACGAAGTCAGATTTCCACATTCTTGTACATGCTGGAAACAGCAGATCGTGCTCTACAACTTTTCTGTTGAGGTCAAAGTCAGATTAGACATCCATCTATGAGATATTGGGCTGTTAATGTCGACGGTGTACAGTTTGAATCTAATAAATCTGTTTCGGTATTTTCATCATAATTCTTTCATCTGAACTCGGATTAGGATAAATTTATACTTTATGGAATCTCTGCGAGAAATCCCACAAAAAGTTCATTGGGGTAATCTTCAAATTCGGCCATTTTCATCACACTAAAATTTGGGCAAAGTTAGTTGTGTAATTTTCAAACTCTAGTCCAATTCGGATTCAAATTACTCAATCTGAGACAGCTTCGGTAAAATTGCCATATCTTTTGATTTCCAATACCGTTTTTGACGTTCTTATAGTTTTGGAAAGATAAAAAAATCCTCTACAACTTTGGTGTTGACCAGATCCTCTAATTCGGAGTTCTTGGGGCCCAAATTTGCTAATCATTATCACAGACGATTTTTAGCTCAAATATAAATGACTGAATCATCACATAAACACTAAATTTAGAGTTCATAAGTCTGTTCATAGTTAATAGCCAAAATACAGATTTTAGATACCAAAGAGAACATAGAGTTTGAAATTTGCAATCAAATTCACTAAGAGCTTCAATTAAACATAAAAAATTATCAACTAAGAATTGGCAGCAATTAAACAGAGAATGGGTCAAACAGATTCAACATAAATAATTATCAACTAAGATTCAGTTCACACCAGATTTTAATTTTCACTATTCAGCTGTTCATCACACAACTACAAACTAGTCACTTTACAACATCTAGGAAACAAGGAGCAGGGGGAGAGAGTGTTTAAGAGAGGGAATTGTCACCGAGGCTTGAAGGAGAGATGATGCCATGGTGCTGAAGAACGCAGCCGCAGAAGAACTTGAGGAAGCTGTTGGAGGAGGCCGTCGTAGCTCGACCACAACTGAAGAGGTGCTGAAACGGTCGGCTGTCTCGTGGCCGAGGAAGAAGAAGTGGTCGTCGGATGGTCGTTGTTGAGGGAGCTTCTTGTAGTCATCATCGGCCCATGAGACGTGGCCGACGAGATGATGGTGGGCAATGGAGTGGTGGTGGTGTAGTCGAGCTCGGATCGGTGTGGATCTAGGGTTATAGTGGCGGCGCGGTGTAGAACGGTGAAAATGAAGTGAAGTGTCGCAAAGTGTGCCGCTTTGAGTTAGGGCAAGCGAAGTGAAAAGTCGCAAAGTGTGGAAATGAACGAGACAAAGCCCACCTTAAATTTTATAGTCGCAAAGTCGCAAAGTCGCAAAGTCTGATAATCATTATCAGAGACAGTTCTGAGCTCAAAACCGTCTCTGATAATGATTATCACAAACGGTTCTGAGTTCAAAACCGTCTGTCATAATGATTAGTAATTTCGGGCCCCAAGAACTCCGAATTAGAGGATCTGGTCAACACCAAAGCTGTAGAGGATTTTTTTATCTTTCCAAAAAGTATAAGAACGTCAAAAATGGTATTCAAAATCAAAAGATATGGCAATTTTACCGAAGCTGTCTCAGATTGAGTAATTTGAATCCGAATTGGACTAGAGTTTGAAAATTACACAACTAAATTTGCCCAAATTTTAGCGTTATGAAAATGGCCGAATTTGAAGATTACCCCAACAAATGTTTTGTGGGATTTCTCGCAACGATTCCAGAAAGTATAAATTTATCCCAATCCAAGTTCGGATGAAAGAATTATGATGAAAATACCAAAACAGATCTATTAGATTCAAATTGTACGCCATCGACATTAACAGCCCAATATCTCATAGATGGATGCTGAATCTGACTTCGACCTCAACAGAAAAGTTCTAGAGCACGATCGGATGTTTCCAGCAAGTGCAAGAATGTGAAAATCCGAGTTTTTATGAAGAAGATATGATGAAAATAATGAACTGGACAGCGACAGATTAGAATTGGACGCGATTATCATAGACGGTTCTGAGCTCAAAACCGTCTGTGATAATCATTATCAGTGACGGTTCTAAGCTCAAAACCACCTCTGATAATGATTATCACAGACGGTTCTGAGCTCAGAACCATCACTGATAATGATTATCAGAGACGGTTTTCAGCTCAGAACCGTCTGTGATAATCATTATCAGAGATGGTTCTGAGGTCAGATTCGACTGTGATAGTCGAGCACTATCACAGACGATTTTGAGCTCAGAATCGTCTGTGATAATTAGAATATCACAGACGGTTCCAAGGTCAAAACCGTCTGTCGGACTATCACAGTCGGTTCTGATCTCAAAACCGTCTATGATAACTTAACATTTTCTCCCGACAGGCCTTCACAGACGGTTTTCTATTGAAAAGTTCATAACCGTCTGTGATGTGCCGTCCTGGATGTTTGTTTCTATGGTAGTGATGGGCAATCTGAAATAGCGAATTATATTAAACCAAACGAGTTGGGGATCAGAACTCGGTCCTGTTGGTCTTGCCGACACAAGAGGAGACAAGGTAGTTTCACACCATGGAAAACTAAACTAAACAAAAAAGCAAGGAAGAAGAAGGGGGATGGCAGCCATATATAGCAAGGATATGGCGACCAGGGTATGGACGTTGGCCAAAGCACCCATGTCCACGCAACCCTAGGGATACACGGGCCTACGGCCCAAGGTGGAGGTGGTGCACCACCCGGCAGGTTCTGTCTGCAGATTTTTTTCATCAATTGCGGATGATCCAGAAGGAATTTGGCCATAGGACCAAACCCATTGGAAAGGCCTCATCGTGGGCTTCTCTGCGAAGTACTTATTTGCCCCAAACGGACTCTGTACGTGGCCTGGGCATCCGTTTGAAGTTGGACTGCTGCTGGTTGGCCGAACTGGCCTCGCGGACGAGTTGGACTTGATCTTGGGCTGGGCTTGATGCATTGTGGTTTGCTCCGTATTGGATGTGGCTTGCTGACCCTCCAGTGTAGACAGTTTGAATGGTTCGGCACATGGATTCATGCTGACTCGTCGTCCTCCTTGATCTTCCGACGATGTACTGGAGGTAGCGAAAGTAGTGCTAGAAGTGAGAGGCACCGTGTTCATGTGCGTGCAGGTGATGTCCTCATCAGTTTAATCCAGAAGCATATTTCGATTGGGAGTTGCTCGTCGAGCAAAAGTTCATTTGTCATCTTTATCTAGAAGATTGACAAGTACGTGCCGCCACAAGTGAGTTTGTTGATTATGCTTCTATTTGGTGGAGTCAAATAGATAGAGCTCCTCACACTTGAGATGATCTGAAGTGCTTGGTGGGGTCTAGATTTGTACCTGCTTAGTTTGAGAGAGATTTGCTTAATAGATTTCAGAGATTGAATCAAGGTAGCAAATCTGTGGAAGACTACTATCAAGAGCTGCAAGTAGGCATGCTTCGTGCTAATGTGTACGAAGAGGAGAATGCAAAGATGGCCAGATTCTTGGGTGGATTGAATCGTGAGATACAAGACATCCTTGATTTTCAAACGTACGCCTCTTTGGATTAGCTGTTTCATTATGCATGCAAAGCTGAGAGGCAAGTGCAAGGAAAACGACCAAGCTACAACAAAACTGGTCGAAGGTACCCTTGTGCGACCACGCCTTGGAAGAGCACTACTTTCGCTAGTGGAACTACTACATCAACTGGTTGAGTGCAGTCTATGAGCCGCTCTACCACGTCAACATCCAAGGTTGTCGATTCAAAGACAACCACTGCTGTCCCCACCAAAAGTTCATCATCGGTCGCTTCTACGGGAAGAACAGGGGAGATAGAGCTTCAAATGCAAAGGGAAAGGGCATTACATGCCGTGATTGCCCAAATCAGAGTGCCTTCATCATCCATGATGATGGAAAACATACATCGGCCAATGAGGTCCAAGAAGAATCCGACCATGAGGAGCAATAGGACATGTTGGTGACGCAGAGGAGATCACCATTGATGCTGGTCATACCAGCCATATTGCTCGTCGTGTTCTTAGCTCGCAGATGGAGAAGACGGAGTGGGGGTAGTGCCAAAATTTATTTCAATAAAAATTTGTGATCATGAAGTGTTCATGCAAGGTCATCATTGACGGTGGAAGCTGCAACAACATTGTCAGTTCAGAGATGGTCGCGAAGCTCGGCTACACGAACACACCCGCAGCCATACTTCATTCAATGGTTCAATTCATGTGGCAAGTTGAAGGTGACCGCGATGGTACGTGTCCACATCTCTGTAGCTTTTTTATTCTGATTTTGTGGACTGTTATGTGCTACCGATGCAAGCTTGTGCATTACTACTTGGACGACCATGGTAATACGACAAGGATACTACATATCATGGGCTTTCCAACAGGTACTCTTTTGTGCACAACAACAAGCAGGTTGCGCTGGTTCCAATGTCCCTAGATGAAATTCTGAAAGATGATTTAGATAGAGCTGAATGTGAGAGAAAAGAGAGAGAGATGAGTGGGAACCACAAATCGGCGAGTGAGAGCCACCAAACCAACTTGAGAGAAAAGGAAGAAAAGAGCGAAAAGAAAAGAGAGGTTCATCTTAAGGGACAGGTTTTGTTAGCCACCAAATGTGAGATGCGAGGCTCGAAACCCATCCCCAAGAGTGCTTTGTGCTTGTGTGCAAAGACGCTCTCTTTTCTACTAATGCTTTACCCTCTACTTTGCCCGTCTCGGTTGTTTCTTTACTGCAAGAATTTGAGGATGTGTTTCCAACTGATATATACCTACGGGGTTGCCACCATTGTGAGGGATAGAGCATCAAATCAACTTCATTCCATGAGCACCCTTGCCTAACCGACCTCCATATTGCACCAACCTAGATGAGACCAAACAAATTCAACGTCAAGTGCAAGAGCTTCTCGACAAAGGGTATGTGCGCAAAAGCTTAAGTCCTTGTGCTGTTCCAGTTTTACTTGTGCCAAAAAAGGATGGATCATGGAGGATGTGTATAGATTGTCGAGCTATTAACAATGTCACTGTTCATTATCGTTACCTGATTCCTCGGCTAGATGATATGCTTAATGAATGGAGTGGTTCGACCATCTTTTCTAAGGTCGATTTGCGTAGTGGTTACCACCAAATTAGAATGAAACTAGGTGACGGATGGAAAACTGCTTTTAAGACTAAATTTGGATTCTATGAATGGTTGGTCATGCCATTTGGTCTTACTAATGCACCTAGTATGTTTATGCGCTTAATGAACAAAGTGTTGCGAGCTTTTATCGGACACTTTGTGGTGGTCTACTTTGAAGACATCTTAATCTACAACAAGACTTTATATGATCATTTGGGACATTTGCGACAAGTTTTTGCTGTCTTGAGAGAGGCACATTTGTTTGCTAACCTTGAGAAGTGCACCTTCTGCACGGATTGAGTCGTGTTTCTTGGTTTTGTTGTGACTGTGCAGGGCATTGAGGTGGATGAACAAAAGGTGCAAGCTATTCGAGCAAGGCCTACACCGACAACAGTCACACAAGTGCGCAGTTTTCATGGACTTGCTGGTTTCTACCGTCGGTTCGTACATGATTTCAACACGATTGCCGCCCCACTCAATATGCTGACCAAGAAGAACATGCCTTTCAAGTGGGAATAGGCGGAAGAGGATGCTTTGAACACGCTGAAAGATAAGTTGACTAATGCACCACTTCTACAACTTCCTGATTTTAGTAAAACCTTTGAGATAGAATGTGATACCAAATTTGAGATAGTGGTATTGGAATTGGAGGTGTTCTCATGCAGGATAGAAAAACCCATTGCTTATTTCAGTGAAAAGCTTAGTGGTCCAGTTTTAAACTACTCAACTTACGATAAGGAATTGTATGCATTGGTTAGAGTGTTAGAAACATGGCAACATTACCTCTGGCCGAAAGAATTTGACATATATTCGGATCATGAAGCATTGAAGCACATTTGTAGCCAATGTAAGTTCAATAGTAGAAATGCTAAGTGGATTGAATTTATTGAATCCTTTACGTATGTTGTCAAATATAAGAAAGGTAAAGGTAATTTAGTTGCGGATGCATTGTCTAGATGTTACATCTTGTTGTCCCAACTTAATTGCAAAATTTTTGGGTTAGAGAGTTGAAAGAATTATATTCAACTGATTTGGATTTCAAAGACATTTATATGAATTGCAAAGAAGGAAGGTGTTGGGCTCAATATGTATTGAATGATGGCTATTTGTTTAGAGCTAACAAGCTTTGTCTTCCAGCGAAATTATGTTCATCTTTTGTTGTTGCAAGAGGCCCACGGCGGAGGATTGATGGGACATTTTGGGATACACAAAACAGAAGACATCTTGGCCACCCACTTTTACTATCCAAAGATGAGGTGAGATGTCGAGCGCTCGGTTCAACGATGCACTACTTGTCAAACAGCTAAGTCTTGTTTAAACCCACATGGATTATATATGCCTCTTCCTATTCTGAAAGTACCTTGGGTGGATATTACTGTGAATTTTGTGTTGGGATTACCAATGGCTAAGAAGGGGAGGGATAGTATATTTGTCGTCGTTGATAGGTTTTCTAAAATGGCTCATTTTGTACCTTGTCATAAGAGCGATGATGCTACCCACATTGCTGATTTGTTTTTCAGCGAGGTCATTCGCCTCCATGGAGTGCCGAAGGCAATTGTTTCTGATCGTGATACCAAATTTTTGAGTCACTTTTGCAGAACGCTTTGGGGAAAGCTTGGAATGAAGCTGTTGTTTTCAATGACCTGTCATCCCCAAACTGATGGCCAAACCGAGGTTGTCAACCGAACACTTGGCACTATGCTACGAGCAGTTCTCAAGCAAAATTTGAAGCTTTGGGGGGAGTGTGTGCCACACATCGAATTCACTTACAACCGTGTCGTGCATTCTACTACCAAGTTTTGTCTGTTTGAGGTCGTCTATGGATTTAAACCTACTATGCCAATTGATTTGTTACCTCTACCACTTTCAGAAAGAGGTAATCTTGATGCCGACCAACATGCTGAGCTGATTCGTAAGATACATGCGATGACCAGATGCAGGTGCAGTATCAAAAACATGCCACTAAAGGAAGTTGTGTTCCACAAAGGAGATTTGGTTTAGTTGCATTTGCGCCGTGATCATTTTCCAGAACAGCGTGAGTCCAAACTAATGCCAAGATGTGACGCCCCATTGAAAATTCTTGCCAAGATCAATGACAATGCTTACAAGTTGGAGCAACCTAAGGACTATGGAGTGAGTGATACATTCAATGTTGCTTATTTATCTCCATACTTGGGTGAGAACGATGGGCAAGAGTCGAAGATGACTCTTTTTCAAGAAGGGGAGTATGATGAGAACATCATGACCACACATTCACATTGATGCAATCGGTGGCCCGATCTTCCGATAGGTTCTACTTTTGCGGAACGGAGACGTTCATGTTCCAAGGCTTCCAACCAGCGAGATTGAATCCTTGCAATCGCTACACCCACGCACATTTCGTTATAAACCATGCTCACCCCCGGAAGATCTTACCACGAGGGTTGATTACTGCACGCAGTAGAAGAGACAAGCAAGAACGAGAAAGAAACAATCTGAATCTTATAACGAACAAAGTTGAGGCTATCTCTCATCAAACGAGGTCCTGGGACACTACTCTGATGAACAATTGTCTCACACACGGGAGGAACAATGTAGCAAAATAACCTAACCCTAGAAGTAGCGGCTTCAAAGTATATATAAAGAACAAACGACAAGGGCGACTAATCAACGGTTCAGATGCGGAGTCTGCAACAGCAGCAACTTGTCGCGACGATTTGGAGGCCTTCCCGAACGAATCATGTAGTAGACTTCTACCCATTGGAAAGATCTTGAAATGAGCTTTCCAACGAGTGGTGGATCAGCCCAAACGGTCCGTATGAGGGAGTTATGGCCTTTTTAGTCTAGTGCTGTCAGGCTGACTCCGAGTCAAATTTTAGCCCGAATTGAAGTACATGGATGGCATCAATTGGGCTTGGACTTGACTTGAACGTGACTCGTGGGTGTTGAAATGTGGAATGTGGAAGGGGTCCCCTTGACTTGGCATCTCCTCTCCCATACTCCTAAGTATCAACATATCACAAGGTTATGCAGCAGCACATTCTCATTAGAACAAGTATTAGCACTTAGGAATGAGCTCACCTTGTAGTTGAGTCGTTTTACACGTGCAAATGTTATTGGGCCATGAGTTATAGTCGTATCCATATCCATAGGAGTGATGTCCTCATCATCCTTCCCCTCTAAAATTGGAGTCGTCCTCGACTCAAGCTCATCTTCTTCGCCCATGTATGGTTTCAAGTTTGAAACATTAAATGTGGGACTAACCCCGAAATCTGCAAGCAACTCAAGCTTATATGCATTATCATTAATCTTTGAAAGTACTTGGAAAGGACCATCAGCTCGAGGCATTAATTTAGACTAGGCAATTCGGGAAACCTATCTTTATGTAAATGCAACCAAACAAGATCACTAGGTTCAAAGGTTAAATGTTTTCTACCCTGGCTACCATATAGTTTATACTTGGCATTCATCCTTTCAATATTTTCTTTAACTAACTTATGCATTTTCAAACTCAATTCAGCACGCTTCTTAGCATCAAAATTCAAAATTTCAGAAGGAGGCAAAGGTAGCAAATCAATAGGAGCACGTGGATTAAACCCATATACTATCTGAAATGGACTTACCTTTCAATCTAAGCAAATTCAATATGAGGTAGACACTCCTCCCACATATTCAAATTTGTCTTGAGAACCGCCCGTAGCATAGTGGACAATGTATGGTTGACGAGCTCCGTCTGTCCGTCGGTTTGGGGATGGAAAGTAGTGGAGAAAAGTAGTTTTGTCCCCCAATTTATTCCATAAACTTCTCCAAAAATGGCTCAAGAATTTTACATCACGATCTGAAATGATGGTGTTGGGCACTCCATGTAAACGAACGATCTCCCTGAAAATCAAATCAGCAATGTTTGTAGCATCATCGCTCTTATGACAAGGTATAAAATGTGCCATTTTAGAAAAACAATCAACCACCACAAATATACTATCCCTCCCCCTCTTAGTCCTAGGCAATCCTAATACAAAATCCATTGAAATATCTTCCCAAGAGACGCTAGGAATAGGAAGAGACATATAAAGACCATGAGGGTTCAAACGGGACTTAGCTTTATTGCAAGTGGTGCACCGTGACACATAGCACTCGACGTCACGCCTCATCTTAGGCCAAAAGAAATGTGCAGCAAGTACATCCTCCATTTTCTTTACTCCAAAGTGTCCCATCAAACCTCCTCCATGCACTTCCTGCAAAAACAAAAGGCGAACGAAACCAGCTGGAACACATAGCTTATTAGCATGATATAATAATCTCTCATTCAGCACATATTTATTCCATGTTCTTCCTTCTCTACAATTCATATAAACATCTTTAAAGTCCTAATCAGTAGCATACAACTCCTTTATTGTTTCCAAACCAAAAATCTTATGATCAAGTTGTGACAACAAAGTATATCTTCGAGACAACGCATCGGCAATCACATTATCTTTACCGTTCTTGTGCTTAATGATACATGGAAATGATTCAATGAACTCCAACCATTTAGCATGTCGTTTATTCAGTTTAGCTTGACTTCTAATATGTTTCAAAGATTCATGATCGGAATCAATAACAAATTCCTTAGGCCAAAGGTAGTGCTGCCATGTTTCTAACACACGCACTAAAGCATACAATTCTTTGTCATATGTAGAATAATTTAGAGTAGGACCATTCAATTTTTCACTAAAATATGCAACGGGTTTACCTCCTTGTAGCAACACTCCTATTCCAATCCCACTAGCATCGCACTCTAACTCAAAAGTCTTACCGAAGTCCGGAAGTTGAAGTAGAGGGGCATTGGTGAGCTTCTCCTTTAGCACATTAAAAGCATGTTCTTGTGCTGGTCCCCAGTAAAAAGGAGCGCCTTTCTTTGTCAACTCATTCAATGGTGCAGCAATGGTGCTGAAATCCTTCACAAAATGCTGATAAAATCCTGCAAAACCATGAAAGCTTCTCACTTGTGTGACTGTCTCAGGGGTCGGCCAGCTCTTGATTGCTTTAATTTTCACTTCATCCACTTCTATTCCCTATGGGGTAACAACATAACCAAGAAAAGAGACTCGATCCGTGCAAAAGGCGCACTTCTCAAGGTTACCAAATAAACGTGCATCACGTAACGCATTAAAAACAGCACGCAAATGTTCCATGTGTTCATCTTGTGACTTGCTATAAATCAGAATATCATCAAAATATACCACCACAAATCGACCAATAAAAGCTCGTAAAACTTCGTTTATTAAACGCATGAAAGTGGTAGGTGCATTAGTTAAACCAAAAGGCATTACTAACCACTCATACAACCCGAACTTAGTTTTAAAAGCAGTTTCCATTCATCGCCCAACTTCATTCTTATTTGGTGGTATCCACTTCACAAGTCTACCTTAGAAAAAATTATAGAGCCACTTAATTCATCAAGCAAGTCGTCTAACCTAGGAATAGGATGACGATACCTTATTGTAATATTATTAATGGCTCTACAATCTACGCACATACGCCAAGTACCATCTTTCTTAGGAACCAAAATAACTAGAACGGCACAAGGACTAAGACTTTGTCGTACATACCTCCAGTCCAACAAGTCTTGGACTTGGCACTGAATTTCCTTAGTCTCTTCGGGATTGGTTCGGTAAGGTGCACGATTTGGCAAAGTCGCTCCCGGGATCAAGTCAATTTGATGCTCAATACCTCTCATAGGTGGCAGCCCCGGGGGAATTTCATCCAGAAAGACATCCTCATACTCCTGCAAAAGGTTAGTGACGGCAGGAGGCAAAGAGCTAGGCAAGTTATCAAGGGAAAAATAAGCCTCTTTGCAAAGCATAGCATAGCAAACTGAAGTAGAAGAATCCAAATCAAGTAAATCAGATTTCGTAGCAAGCATATTAGCACCTTTCAATTTAATTCCTGTCTTCTTAACTCTAGATTCTTTCTTATCCTTTTTAGGTGGGAAAACTTCTGTAGCTACAATCTGATTTTCAGTTTTATTATCCTTCCCCTCTTGTTCTTTTTCAGCTCTTTCGAGTTCATCTTTCAAAAGTGCAGCAGGGGTCATGGGAATCAATTCAATGGTTCTACCCTTATGCGTAAAAGTGTATTTATTGCTTCTACCATGGTGTAAAGCATCAGTATCATATTGTCAAGGTCTACCTAAAAGCAAAGAACAAGCTTGCATTGGCACTATATCAAAGTCCGCATGATCATGGTAGGTACCAATTGAAAAATGCACTCTCACAATTTTACTTACCTTCAACTTACCGCAAGCGTTGAACCATTGAATGTAATATGGCCGTGGGTGCTGTTGTGTGGTCAAGCCAAGCTTCTCAACCAACTCAGTGCTAGCAAGGTTGTTGCAACTCCCTCCATCGATGACGACGCGACACGATCGTTCCTTCACAACGAACTTTGATTGGAATAGGGTGTGGCGCTGATTTTACTCCACTCTCCATTTGAACACTAAGTACTTGCTGCGCTACAATCCTCATATACTTCTCAGAAGCTTCAGCGGCAAATCTGTCCACTCCATCATCGTCGCTATCCGTAACATGTCCGTCACCTGCATGTTTACCTGCAACAAGAGCCAAATCTTCCTCATCAATATCACTAGCACTAATATACGCACCGTCATCTCGGGCAATAAGGACTCGCTGACTTGGGCAGCCCTCATGACATGGCCAAAACCCTTGCAGCGGTGGCATTGCGTATCACGGCTCCGGTCCTACCTGTGGAAGCAACCGATGAAGCGCTCTTCACCGGTGCTCGGTGCTCGCACCGTCGTGGATTTGCTCACTGCAGGAGCATGTGATGATGGTTTAGAATCAGCAGGACGTGCATGGGAAGATGATGAAGTAGAACGATCAGGAGGCGCACTTGGGGGGAACGAAGTGAAGTAGAACCGCCGAAAGTGCCTCCTTGTGGCCGAGCTTGTCGTCCCTGTACTTCCCTTTCTGCTTTGCAAGCAAGATGAAACAAACGAGTGATATTATGATAATCCTTATACTGTAATATGTCCCTGATCTCACGGTTTAAACCCCCAAAAAATATAGACATTTTTGCATCCTCATCTTCTTCCACTTTGCAACACAACATACCAATTTGTAACTCCTGATAATACTCCTCTACCAACTTATTACCTTGGTTCAAGCGTTCCAAGTTATTTAATAAATCTCTAGCATAATATGAGGGTACAAATCTAGCTCGCATGAATTCCTTCAGTGCATTCCAAGTGGTAGGGATGTTATTAGTTTGTTTAGTTTCATGCCACCAATACGAAGCAAAATGAATAAATTCACTAGTGGCAAGTCTAATCCTATGTTCTTCTGGCACTTCAAAACATGAAAATTTTTTATCAGCAGTTAACTCCCACTGCAAATACTCATCAGGATTATATCGGCCCACGAAAGATGGCATGGTAAACTTAACTTTAGAAAAGACATCATTACCAAACTGGCGATTTGCGTTACCATTCTTACCTCCCATACCGTGTCGGTTGCGGGGAAGGCGTTGGCGAAGCCGATTTTCCCGTTCAGTAGTATGATCATTCTAATCGTTGAGGCTTTCTCTGCCCTCATCATCCTCTTCCTCTCCATGGGAAGGTGCAAGACCTCCTCGTGGAGGGCGCTGCCTCTCAAGGTGCCCCATTCTCGTAATGAGGTCAGCGATGCTCCACTCGATCCGCTCCATCCTATGTTCATTCTCTTGAGAAAGCTTGGTGAGGCTTGCATCAATACCTCTCAACGCACGTTGGTGATCCTCCACATACTTCATGACCTCAATTCTTGTAACACAATCATTTGCATCCAGCACGTCAGTCTCCGATCCTGTCATTGTTAGTAGAAGATAGAAGAAAACAACACAGTGGAAATATTCTTCCTATCAACTACTAGGTGGTGGACAAGAATTAATGTCACGCTCGCTCAAGCTTCTTACCAAGTGCTTGCAAGTTTCTTACCAATTGCGACAGGTGGTGCAATCCGGTGGGCTGGTTCATGACAACCAGTGATAGGTGGTGGGGCGCGCAATTGCAAAGTAAACCTGTAACTGAGTTGGAAGAAAAGTGGAGCTCGGCAGGCTATGTATGAGTAGCAAGGATTAGCAACAAATCAATTTAGAAATTGCGAAACTAAAAAGTAGTCCCAAGCTAGTCTATGTCGTTGGTCTAAACGTGTCTAGAACTAATTTAGGCAGCCGAAACAAAAGGACCAAGCACAAGGGCTCAAAGGATGCAAGCAACACTGATTGCCCTCTTTCTTTCTCTCTTTTTTTTTTTGTTTTTTTTGCTTCTTTTTTTTTCATATGTTGCAGCAAAGGTGGAAAACAAGAACAAATTGGAATTATAGAGGACGCAAACAAAACAGTGACAGAACGACAAAATCGGGTACTAAAACTTGCAGGGCTCAAAACAGCATGAAAACGGCCGAATTTGGGGATCTCCTGGGTATAGGACTCTATTCTTATAGGTTTCAATGCATTGGCATCGAAATTATCTTTCCGTGAAAAAAAGTACCCCCAAATCGGAGTCCGTATGCAAAAGTTATGCCCGTTTTATTGAACGCCACACAAAACAAGAATTCAGCCAGTTCTAAAATATGAATTAAATGTGAAACCGACTTGAAACCCTTCAATTCCACGTCTCACCTCTTCCACACCTTTGTGAATTGGTTTCATACAGAGGACATCACAAGTTATATTTCCCTTCTTCTCGGAGTCAAATTCTAAAACCGATCTAATAACACAATATGAAAATCCTCAAACCCTAGCTCTGAACTGTTGCCCTAGGGTTGTTGCAGCAAGCCACACCCGATACTATGACCAGAACAAGACTCAACCTAGATATAGCAACACGACGACACGGCGAGGGACAAAATTGAAAAAAAGCAAAAATTGAAAGAAAGTGCAAAGGCTCAAAGGGGTTTGGATAGCGGAAACGATGAACAGCGACGAACACGAATATATATGTATATATTTTTTTTTGTGGACAATAGGACAATGGAAAACAAAACAATAGGAGATACAAATTACCTAACGGGCAACCAAAGCTCTGATACCACTTGATGCAATCGGCGGCCCGATCTTCTGATAGGTTCTACTTTTGCGGAACGGAGATGTTCGCGTTCCAAGGCTTCCAACCAGCGAGATTGAATCCTTGCAATCGCTACACCCACACACCTTTCATTATCAACCGTGCTCACACTCGGAAGACCTTACCACGAGGGTTGATTCTTGCACGCAGTAGAAGAGACAAGCAAGAACGAGAAAGTAACAATCTGAATCTTATAACGAACAAAGTTGAGGTTATCTCTCATCAAACCAGGTCCTGGGACACTACTCTAATGAACAATTGTCTCACACACGGCAGGAACAATGTAGCAAAATAACCTAACCCTAGAAGTGGCGGCTTCGAAGTATATATAAAGAACAAATGACAAGGGTGACTAATGAACTGTTCAGATGTGGAGTCTGCAACAGCAGCAACTTGTTGCGTCGATTTGGAAGCCTTCCGGAAAGAATCATGTAGTGGGCTTCTACACATTGGAAAGATCTTGAAATAAGCTTTCCAACGAGTGGTGGATCAGCCCAAACAGACTCCGTATGAGGGAGCTATGGCCTTTTTAGTCCAGTGCTGTCAGACTGACTCCCAGTCGAATTGTAGCCCAAATTGAAGTATATGGATGGCATCAATTGGGCTTAGACTTGACTTGAATGTGGCTCGTAGGTGCTGAAATGTGGAATGTGGATGGGGTCCCCTTGTCTTGGCATCTCCTCTCCTATACTCCTAAGTAACAACATATCATAAGGAAGGTTATGCAGCAGCACATTCTCATTAGAACAAATATTAGCACTTAGGAATGAGCTCACCTTGTAATTGAGTCATTTTACACGTGCTCGTGTTATTGGGCCATGAGTTACAGTCGTATCCATATCCATAGGAGTGATGTCCTCATCACACATGCTTTAACATGAGCGCATGCGCGTCACAGGGACCAAAATTCAAAAAGCCCAAATTTGAAAGGAAGTGCAAAGGCTCAAAGGGGTTTGGACAACAGAAATGATGAACAGTGACGAACACAAATATATATATATATATATATATTTTGTGGACAATAGGACGATGGAAAAGAAAACAATAGGAGATATAAATTACCTAACGGGCAACCAAAGCTCTGATACCACTTGATGCAATCGGCGGCCCAATCTTCCGATAGGTTCTACTTTTGTGGAACGGAGACGTTCGCATTCCAACGCTTCCAACCAGTGAGATTGGCTTGCACTTGCTACACCCACACACCATTCGTTATGAACTATGCTCACGCTCGGAAGATCTTACCACGAGGGTTGATTCCTGCACGCAGTAGAAGAGACGAGCAAGAACGAGAAAGAAACAATCTGAATCTTATAACGAACAAAGTTGAGGTTATCTCTCGTCAAACCAGGTCCTGGGACACTACTCTGATGAACAATTGGCTCACACATGGGAGGAACAATGTAGCAAAATAACCTAACCCTAGAAGTGGCGGCTTCAAAGTATATATAAAGAACAGACGACAAGGGTGACTAATCAACGGTTCAGATGCAGAGACTGCCACGGCAGCAACTTGTCAAGTCGATTTTTTGGTCTTCCCGAACGAATCATGCAGTGGACTTCTACCCATTGGTAAGATCTTGAAATAAGCTTTCCAACGAGTGGTGGATCAGCCCAAGCGGTCTCCGTATGAGGGAGTTATGGCCATTTTAGTCCAATGCTGTCAGGCTGACTCCGAGTCGAATTGTAGCCCGAATTGAAGTACATGGATGGTATCAATTGGGCTTGGACTTGACTTGAACGTGGCTCGTATGTGTTGAAATGTGGAATGTGGATGGGGTCCCCTTGACTTGGCATCTCCTCTCCCATACTCCTAAGTAACAACATATCACAAAGAAGGTTATGCAGCAGCACATTCTCATTAGAACAAGTATTAGCACTTAGGAATGAGCTCACCTTGTAATTGAGTTATTTTGCACGTGCTCGTGTTATTGGGCCATGAGTTACAGTCGTATCCATATCCATAGGAGTGATGTCCTCATCACACATGCTTTAACACGAGCGCATGCGTGTCACCTTTGACCACAGATGCATTCGTTTCTTGGGCGAATTAATTTTTTAATTACAAAACAAATGATATTACCTAATAATTGTTCTTTGCTTGTTGTTACATGTGAGAAAGTTCTCGACAAAGTTGTTGATCCAATTCTTAGCCAAGGAAGAACAAACACTTTTCTGGATACTTCGACCAACGATCACTTCGACCTCATCAATCAAAAGAACTCTACGCTCGATCAGAAAGTCTCAAGGTCGCAGCACCACCGAAGGTCGCAGCCCATGGTCGGAAGCACATGGTTGCAGCCTGAGGACCATACAGTCTGCCGACCAAGCATGACTATTCAGTGAAAATGCAACCAAACTAAATCTCAGCATAGATGTCCAAGTTGGTCGTGTGAGTACTTGTTGGAAATATATTTGAAAGAGCTTTCCAACGCATCAGGAATCATTGAAATCCAATGTTGTATGTAACCAGGAGACCTGAAAGAATGGCTTGTGCATGAGAGGAAAGAGTCTCGTTCGAATCCACGAAAATTAGTTCCAGATTTCATTTTATAATTTGTTAGGATCCTATTCTATTTCAAATTAGATTAAGATTAGAATTTTGGTTTTAAACCTTCTATCTTTTGTGGACACCATCCTCTATAAAAGAGAAGGCATAGCCATGGTTTTAGGTAGACTTCGTTGATATACAGATTGTATTCTCGTGCCTTTGCCGACTTGTACAATTCGGAGTCTCAATGTTCAACTCATTATTCAGATTGTTGAGTGTTGGTATCCTTCCGCTGTTGCTCTTGCTTTTTTTTATGGATTTTCTTGAGTTGTTCTTCGTGAATAGGTCAATCTAACTTTGCTCGGTTGATAACCAATTGAGGAGTGGTTTAGCGATTGTGAGGTTGTTGGTCGCATGTTGGATCGTGGTTAGCCACCCCTTTGTCAAGGTCACAACTTGCATTTATCCACAGATTTCTCCTACGACGAAAGATCGGGACCAAACTACATGCGCACATCTTAAGGCGAGGCGTGTGCATATCACTTTGCGACCTTAGTATTATGGATGTCTTGAGACTACAGACCCCACGAAAATACAGGTTGAGGCCGTAGAATAGGTCATATCTAGAATATGTTTGAGACCACAGAGGGGTATGTAAACAACTTAAATCTCGTTCTATAACCCTTGCGACTATAGAAAGGAAAAGGTGACTAACTCGAGTTATAGTCCTCATCACAACTATGGTCAAAGAGGAAGTGACTACTATGCCGAAATTGCCTGCCATTAGTGATGTTGCAGCAGATCCAGCGGCTGTAGCAGAAGCCGCTGTGACTATGGAAGTTGCGCACTCGCAGGATGCCTGCGGAAGATCCTGCGGCCATCATTGGCGAGGTGGTTCAATCTATTGAACCCGCCAATGATGGTGAAGCTGAGGTCGCAGCCGTGACCACGACCATTGGGACAAACGAACAGGCAGATACATCTGCTCCCCCTCTGGCCGAAGACATTGTGCCTCCTCCTTGATTGG